>OY720640.1:105064024-106331196 GCA_963169105.1 Ceriagrion tenellum
AACTTTGTAAATAGTTTAGAATGGGGAGAATAGAATAGACTCTCCGTTATTAGGTTTCAAACTTAACATTTACAAAACCGAAAAAGCTATTTTTCACACAAGCTTCATTCGACCGCAGTGCATTTCTATTTTTTTGTAGATTCTATTAGTTCTAGAAATATAGCGCGGAGTTAGGGGTCATACTATTGTCCTCCTCTACATCTACATATTACCCTATATGCCCCCCCTGGGGGGTTTGGCGGGGGTAACTTACCACCAAAATTCACTACAGAGAAGAAATGAACTTTCACCAACATGCACCAGATGCTACAAATGCTAAAGAAACTGTTGAATTTATCTATGATGCAGCTTCGTAAACGTGATACGAGTGTCATGCAGAAAACATTCTAATGATAGTGTTAGCTCTACGCGGCAGATTTAGAAGCATGCATTAGGGAGCACATCAATTAATCAGCTACATTACCTGTCAACTAACCTACTTAAGGGCCTTGAGGCAGAGATTATGGTCTCTTATCGTTTGCGGGTAAATGATTTTAATCTTAATCCTCCGTGTCGTACAGGAATTCGTTTAATGCTAGAGCGTAGGCTTTAGCGGCGTCGATCGGTAAAGCTTCGGATTGAATTGGATTTTTGGAAGGCAAATGACAGCTAAGCTCTCACCATAGGGGACAGGTAAGGGAGGAAGGGTGGATGGAAACCCGGCGTCGGGATTAGCCTGCTCTTAACGAAAGGCGCCAAAGGGGCCAAGGTTCAACGTCTCATACGACCGACGGAGTACTGTATTTTAAAATTCCCTCCACAGGACACTCCAGTTTGGATCGGGTTTCCTCTGAAAAACATAAGGATAAGACCCTTGGCCGCCCGTATGGTTTGCCAGTACTCTAGCCTCCGCACCAACCCGATCCCCGGCAAGGCTTCAGGGATTTCACCATTTCCTTTACATCGTTCCACGACATGTAACCGTTGCCTGGAATGTCTGCGAAACTGCTGACGAGACAAGCGAAAGATCGCTGTTAAACCGCGAAAGCTATGCGGAAGCCAACGTAAACTCGGCCAATAAAAATTATCAAGAAATGTAAACCTAGCGTTTAACCTCCTTAGCAAACCCAATATCCTCAATGAATAAAAAATTGAAAATTTGAAAAGAGAACATTTAAGTATCCCTAACATGCTCATGTCTCACATCTATCTTGAAGATTTCTTTCTTGGCTTCGATACTCGATATTTGGCAAACCACAATATGCATTCGTTGAGTCCTGATATTGGAGGGTGGGTCGACCATCTTCAATTGAGCTTAAATCTTTCGGGAAGGAATCGTGACCGAAAGCATTTGAAACGCGGTAAGGGGCGATGCACGATTGCTCATTAGGTTGGGGGTCCGTTTGAAGGGTTACCCACCAATCATCCTCTGCTCTTCAGATGATCTCCGACGGGAGATGAATGGTGAGATAAGGATGCTCACAGCACGACTACCCAAATTTACTCATTCTCTGGGTTCGGAGGAAGGATGGAACATTAGTTAGGTAGAGGGTAACTGTGAGGCTTATACCTAAACTGGATCATAATAGAATTATTAACCACGTTTTACAATAAATTACAATGACGAATAAACTTTTTAGTAGTTTTCTAAAAAAAAGGTACCTTTAGGAAGAAGCATCACACTAGAGGCAGTTTGAAGGAAAATTCACAATCTCATACGACACCAAGATTGAGGACACGTATTTCCATAAGGATCCCGAATACTAAACATGATGATGATTAATGATATATACCTATGCCATTTTATAGTGGAGCAACTCAAGGAAACGAGCCACGGTTTATCTTCTCAACCGAAGGCACAGACTTTTACTTGTAGTTCCCTAGCTATGAATTTCAAGTATAGGAAGCAATTGCTTTCAATGCAACTTTATAATTTGGTTTATTGATAGGTAATTCAGCCAATAAGTAGATTGCTCCTTTGTGCCAGCTAATTTACCTGCAATGTGCTACTAACATACGTCCTGTATAATTCGTGCATCTCTGCGTACTTAAGAAATTGAAATATATATATCCGTTTTTTACGTTCAATGGTATCAGGCTCAACTATGTGGAAGTTGATATTCACAAATGAAAAAACGACTTCGTTTCCTTCCACTGATTTATTTTCTTGGTACGACATGTTTCGACACATAGAGGTCATTTTCAAGTTCAAGTACTTGAAAATGACCTCTATGTGTCGAAACATGTCGTACCAAGAAAATAAATCAGTGGAAGGAAACGAAGTCGTTTTTTCATTTGTGTGTATCCGTTTTTTCTATAGCATTTGTCGCCTTATGAAAGTGTGGTGCACGTTGGTGAAATCCCACACCTGATAGCTAATTGCAAGTGTTTAAAAATGGAGTAACAGTTATTGTTGCACTTAAGTACGAGGGTTCCCCAAGAAGTTTTGCTCCACATTTTTTCTCAAACACTTCTTCTTCTTCTTGTGTTCAACCCTGGGGTTGGTTTGCAACAGTACGCCATTCCTCTCTGCTGTCTGCTTTCCTCTTCATTTCCGTGTATGTGGTGCAACCCATATCATTCACAATCTGCTGCATGGATGACATCCTTGGTCGTCCCCGGCGATTCCTTCCCTCTATAGCTCCTTCTGCAATTGTTAAAATGATGTTGTCGTGTCTTAGAATGTGCCCTACGAGTTTGTCTCTTCTTGTTTGGATATGCCTCCACAGGGATCTGGTTTCTTGAACTCTTTTCAGTACCTCTTCGTGTTAACTATTAATCCTATAAAAATTAAATTTAAAGACATGAAAGATTAATGTTTAATCTACTCAATCTATGTTTCTCTATCATATCCTTCAAGTTCTTTTGCCTTTCCCCAGCGCTTGACTATGATATGCGTGACCTGTCGTTACGAGACCTTGCTTAGCTATTGGAGCCAGATTTTTACTGCGCTAATCACCTAGTCGTTGTCAAATGCAGTAATATGAAAAATTATCTTATCGTCATAATTAAAAATGGATTATAAAACAACAGAAATCACGAAGCTACTACATTTTCACGTCCTTCGTTAGTACCAGATTTATATTTGCGAGTCTAATCTTGCATTCGGGAAAACCAGGGGAGAGAGAGGTAAGGAGGGGGTAGACTGAGGTAGAAATGGGGGGAAAATGCTTCATGATTACCACTAGACTGATCAAATCAAATATACATTCCTCAAGGGAGTAGTGACGGTACAGAGAGAAAAAGGAAATCAATTCCTCCATTTCTTTGAGGAGACTGTAATTCCTCGAAAGGAATCGCGAGACAAAGAGGAACCTCATCATGTTGAAACACTTTATTCGTCATGGAGTCACGCCCAAAATTTTTGTCGGCACAAAAGGCACCGGAACGAATGCATCCGAGGTCTCCACCCTGCTTCGCGAAATACGTTCCACCACCCTGCATTCCGTCGTGACGCATTCGAAGCCTCTGCAGATACACTCTCGCCAAATACCCTTAGGTTCCAATTATCCTTCAGAGTGGCCGGGGGGATTTTCGTTTGCGAACAGCTTTACGTGAAACTTTATTTATAATCTCTGTTGGTAGAAGTGAAAGAAATTGTTCATACCGATTCGACTTTTGGCAGTTCAATGCTATTTTAACAAGTATTCAAATGGAAGACGACATATGTGTCGTTATTACTCTATTACTTGCGTATTGATCATATCCTGAACGCGACATTAGAAATTTCTCTTTATTATAGTTGTCGTTAAAAATATCAAGGTGTCGCGACGCGTTCAATGTTAGAAAGCGACATTTTTCGGAACAATTTCGCCAACATTTCGAAAACAATGTTAAAAACTCTGATTATAACACACATTAATCGAGAAAAAATTTGATTATTGTCCGTTTCGAATAAAATGGTTATAATCTGTTTTTCCTAATTAAATTATAGTATCTCACGACAATGGTTTTAACCGTAAAGGAAAATCATTAGATTAACGTCATCTTCAGTTGTTTACAGTCAAAACCATGATCGTGAGATATAAAAATTTATTGTGGAAAAACAAAGTCACGCCGAAAACCACCAATTTTAAATATAGTTATTTTTATCATTTCCATGACTGCACGTGTGGCGCACTTCGATGCACTAATAGATGTACTCACATGATATGTGATCCCAGAATTTTTGATCGACTTACTTAAACATCTAATTTTAAAGACACTCCATGACTCACAAATACCGCTAGACCAACCTTAACCACGACCATACAATATATCGAAGTTTCAGCTGAGGGAATATATCATTATTTTCATTCATTATTTTTTTTATTTTTTCACAAAGGATAGCCAATGCCTTCATCATCATATTAAAATACAGATTAACTAAACAAGAATCGTTTCAAAAGTGTAAAAAAACTTGCTCCTCCAGGAGGCCGACTTAAACGGGGGTCATTAGCACCACTGCAACCAGATGAGTAGGTTATTATTTCATGGAGAACTGAGGGAAGGTGTGAGGGAAACTCGGCGTCGGAGTTGGTCTAATTTAACCGAAGGGATCGATCGATGGAAGGAGTACGGCACTTATATGACTAAGGCCATTTGCGACACGAACTTTTTTATTGTTACCCGCCCGAATACAGTGCAATTATCTAATTTAAATAGGGTACATAAGAACAGCAACAACGACCAAAGCCAACGTAATACAATTGTTGAGCCCTGGTGCTCGTGGGTCGGCCACCCACTGAGTGGTGAAAACTTTCAGGCGGGACTCAAACCCGGGACCCTTGGTTAAACAGGGGAGTATTTTACCCCGTTTCCACAAGGACCGGCAACATTGGGCTAGTTGGGTTGGAGGGCATTGTAAATGGGGAAAATGAGAAGCAAAATTTAACGATGGTATAAACCAGCTTCAAACGAAATGTGCCAATGGGTCTACACTTGGAAGTAATCCTAACACAGCACTCAATTAAGGATCAGGATTCCACTGGAAAAGTCTCCAAATCCGAAATTTCCAGCGAAAAAAGTCTCCACAAAATATTGTACCTTGGTCTTAGTAGTCTCAGGATAATCCTTTTGAGCAAAATCTTCCGAATAACAATCAAGGAATCCTGCAGGAATAGCTATCCTTTGCGCGGGGCTAGAATCAGCTCGTAAGAATCTGAGCGGCACAGAAGCGGACTCCTGCTAAGACTACATTTACGGGCCGGACGCTTATGATCGTTAAAAGTAGTCTTAGCAGAATAAACGAATCTTAGAGATATTCACAGACATTTTCTATGCGTTACCAGTTCGAGTTGCCTCTTTTTTCTGTGGATTTTATAAAAAGTATTAAACATGGTCAACTGCTGCGATAACGAAGGCTTTCGCGGTGCTCTACGTTTATCTCCTTCATTTTCGGGATCTACCGCGTCTTTTTGTTGACTGTTTACCATTGTCACTATCCAACAAAAAGAAGTGGTAAATCCCGAAAAATGAAGGAGATCAATGGTTAATTGCTATTTTTCTATCAAGGATATTACAATGACCAACACAATAATGATCGTTAAAAGCAAATTAACTGAACTTAGTAAATAAAGGCATTTTAGGAATTCCATGAGAAATTCTTAATAAGTTTCTACCGAATGTAATGGAGTATTCACAACATAGGAAATACAAATAGGTAAGGACTTAATGCAGGAAGTTTTGAAATATTGCGCCAAAATACTTTTAAAATATGCATTAATACGTCATTGAAATTCCACGAAAAAGGTTTTGGAAATCTACAAGTATTATCTATCTATAAGTATTTTAACAGAATTTCAAGGGGGATTTATGCGAACTAGATGTTCACGTCCCAAGTCTACATTGTAGCACATGAGACGAAGTCGTGCTTACAAATCCACTGTAGCGGTGGATAAAACCAACATTTTCGTTATTAAAACGACGAAATTGACAATTTTCCAATCATTGCATTAACAAATGATGTGGTACGAAGTCACTCGCACGGGTGCATATACACCAGGGTTAAAATTCGATATGAAAAAATCCTGTACGGCAATTGGGAGATCCGGGTTCGAATCCCGGTCAAGTCAAATGATTTTTTTCATGGCAAATTTCAACCCTGGTGTATTATATGCACCCGTGCGAGTGACTTCGTACCACGTCACTTGTTAATGTCAATGATTGGAAAATTTCATAAGAAATTGAACAGAAGTTTATAGCAGAGACATTGAGGAACAGAAGTTACCATAAGAAAAGTGTACTCTATCTCGGTACCCGAGCCAACAACATCAATCAGGTTCTATGAAAATAATTCCCCTCCGTATTCCACGGAAGAATTCGCGAAAATAGTTTTCTCTTATTTTCTCAAGGAGGTTTGGAACAGTTATAACATTCGGTGGCGCAAGATAAACACCACTCCAGCCGCGCAAGGAATGTTCCGTGCGGCTCAAGAGGTAGGAGGACCTGATCGATTCGCTTCACCGAGAGTGCGGATTATGACCACTTGTCTGCCCCAGTGGGATGGCAAATGGAACGAATTGGCGAACGAATTCTACCCCTCCTAAACCCATCCCTCCACCCCGACCCCCAATTCACTCCCTTAAAATCATCATCACGCTTCTTTCATTTTCGCCGGTGCTAAAATCCGCCCCTGCGGGACTCGGGTTGGAGAGGACGTCGGACCCGGTCACGGATCCGAAAAATTCCGCCCAGCCCATACCACCCCGGCATTCCATTCTCTCGCGGGCAGAATCTTCTCCTTGTGAACACCCCTTCCCCAAGCCGTCACCTCCCCTTTCCTCCCCACTCCCCCCCCCCCCCAACCTACTCTCGATCCTTTCCCAGAGTTGAATTCTCCCACCCCTTCCACGCATCATGGTCGTTGTCCTCCCGAATGACGAAGGGAGGCCTCTGAACCCTACATCTCCTAACCTTCCCAGATTCCCTTGCCTCTGCGTGGCGATTTCCCCGTCTCCGCCCCCTGATTTTTCAACCCCCCATTCTTCGAAAGGATCTGCAATCACGAGCAATTTCGATCGTGTACACCGCTGAGGTGCTGCCTTTGGATGGTACCGTTCAATGATCAATTTACTTTCAGGGAGAGCACTCAAGCTTCTCTCATTTCTTCCACTTCACGGAAAGCAAGGAGCCTCAAATATGCTACTGCTGTTAAATCCAAGTCAAAAAATAAAAATTTATAGCGAAGCATATCTTTTACTACCTGAATTACGGCGACCCGAAACGACATATTTCTGTCTATATTAGAGGTAATCTAAGAGAAAAATTGTATAGAATTAGCTGGATTGGAATCTTAACGAAGGAGACAGAACTGTTTCATTAATTATGAATGAAATACCGACAATTTTGATTAATTCATGGTAGAATATATGTAACAAACTAAAATCAATTGAATTTTAATATTAATAATAATAAAATATTTGTTTTATCTTAGACATTGATTAATATGAATAATTAAAATATATTAAATTGGGACGGACAAAATAATGAAATGATGAAGTGTATGGAAGAGTAGAAGAGGACATTGTGTGTGGAGTGTGGAACACCATACAGAAAAGAGTAACCGGATGGATTGGACACTCTGAGGCACAACACGTTAGTGAAAAATGTAATTGAAGGTAAAATAAAGGGGAAAGTCCCCAGAGCAAGACTCGGGAATAAGTTCATGGAACAAGTGAAGAGGAACGCACGTAAGAAGAGCTACCAGGAAGTAAGGGAACTACCATTGTATAGGGAAGGATGGAGGGCTGCAGTCAACCTGTCACAGGTTTGCACGACCTATGAGATGATTCAAATGACGCCACGCGAAGCCCTTCTCAGTTCTCCTCTTCAGAGGAGTTTACCCGCAAGCCATTTTGGCGAAGGTGTAGGTAGCTTTTGTGTGACTTTTAATATTCCTCTAGGGACATTCAAACATCAGTGGGTTACAGAGTTTTTATGTGGAAGCCTCATCTGAGAAAACTCTCAAGGTGAGCATATTCGTTTCCTTAAATTCAAATAACAGGATTCAAATGTAGGAAAAAATGAATGATTTATTTGCATTTTAATATAAAAATACATATTTTTTCGGAATAAACTTTCAAAATCCATATTCAAATTGAGTTTTAAAAACTGCTTACCATCATCAGATCAATATGGTGAGTTATCATACTAAATTCTCATTTTTATGCCATCTCTATCATAACCCTCCCAATATTACCTCAACATGTGCCATCATTTGGGTTTTTACTAGGTGAATCAATGGCCTTGATAACCTTCGTTCTTTAATAATAACCTTCGCTCTATAACAAATCTATCTAATAACCTTCGTTCATTAGGCAAATTCGAAAGTTTTCTTGATTTTTAACTTTTATGGAAGAGCACTATGTTATAGGTTACTGATGAAGGAAACCTGATGATATTATTCGGCGAAAAGGTGTTCTTTCATAGAAAATTTTAGACGCTAGCTATAAAAGGAGCCTTTTTCAATGAGGATGACCTAGCTCTGTACAAACATGGAGCTTTTTCAATCATCACTAGTTATCTTGTATCCAGACAATTTTGGATTCTAGCCTCATTTCGGCATATAACACTCTCGTGAACGATGCCAATTTTTTATCTTGGATGCATACGGCTTTAAAATGAACCGAAAATGATTAATTGACTTCATCATTTGGCACCACACGTAGAAGAGAAACATCATAGTTTGGAGAGTATGACTTACCTAAGAAATGATTCTACTAGTTAAATTAGCAGAAAGGAACTATATTTGAAATCATGACACTTACTTTGCTCTCTTGCCAGAATAGTGGTCCGTGAGCATTTAGTTCCACTTTTAACATCTTCTCCAGGCACAGCATCAGCAGGCACGAGTTAAGTAATTTGGCTCTCCTGGTGATACTGCAAAATATAGGAAGAGTCCACTTTACGAACGTTTACACGGTTACATCCACATGGTCATAGTTTATGTCTAAATTTTCGCAAAAGATGCGTACAAAATGGTGCGATGAAAGATAAAATATTTCAATATTAACAACTTTGTAATATTCCACCAATTTATTTTATGGTACAACTAGCCTTCAAAACTCCCTGCCAACGGTCATCCACCCCCCTCCCCCCTCCAACCCCCACCACCCGCTCACAACACCACATTACATCCTTGAGGTTTACCCCCCCCCCCTTCCACCTACCTTCTTCCTCCCCCACCGAAACACCTAACCTAGATGGTATATAAGGACCATATTTTGTGCCTTGACTCTTTGTACCTAAAGATGTCGCCGCTGCGACGAAACTAGTTGTACCATAAAATAAATTGGTGGAATATTACAAAGTTTTTCCTTTTCATACGAAATGAACTTCCACAAAGTTAAGCCTGAGATGATAGAGATAATTAACAACTTTGTACATAAACTTAAACGACGTATGGCAACAAACTTTGTGCATATTAAACGGCATTTTTTATGCCTCTCTTTCACTAACACTTCATAAGACCAGGATTTGGAAATTTTTTGAGCAACCTTTCTTCGTTTACTTACATTATGATTTTATTCAGGGGACGAATGTCACGAAGACATTAATTTTTTTTTGCTGCCGGACGATTCTGGACGTATTCGAGGTGTGGCCTAACCAGAGCGAAGTAGTATCTCTCCTTTTGCATCCGAGGACCTTCCTATTATACGTTTAACAAAACCTATTTTATTTAGTGCTGTACCGCATATTTTCTGTATGTGTATTCTTCACTATATATATACCAACAGAACTTGACATACATCCATGCCCTGGGTGGTGAAAAACCCACCCAGGCGGGACTCGAACCCGCGACTCTCGGTTTAGCAGGCTAGGATTTTACCCCGCCGCCACCTGGGCCGGCAACCTCTCAATTTCTCCATCTGATTAAATTAAGGCCCTTTAAGTTTTAAAATGTTATAACTATGCCTTCATTTTAATTCGCAAAACAATTGTAAACTACACTCAGGCTATAGATACATTTCATTGGTTTTTTAGTATTCAGTATTTTATTATTTAGCACTTAGTATTTCATTGGTTTCCTTGCGACTCTTGATTTTATAAACTTAATGGTACGCATTACGTGGCCAATTTAAGGAAAACTTCACTCACAACATAAATTTTTCAAAGCAGCATATTCTGATAATGGACCAGAATGCGCAATGTTCCACCTAGCTCGGATCTCCTCCATAAGTTTCAACTCCTTACCCTCTACATCTATATGTACATAATACCCCGCGAGCCGCCGCATCGGCGTGTGGTAGGGGGTGTTAGGTCACCAGCCGCGTAAAGGTGTAAGTTTTTTGGTGATGAAATGGTGACATGTATTATAGGAGTGTATTTAGTGGAGCTCAATTTTAATTGTGGTCGCTTATTTTTCACGGAAAGAACGAGCTTTTGTACCTATCTGTTCGGCAGTGTATCTCTCTTATTTTATCGCTTCTGTCAGAATTAGAGATGTAGTGAGGAGTCATGATAATATTCCCTGCGTCGCTCTGAAAAACATCAGTTCTGAATTTCTCAAGCAGCCTAAGCCTAGCGTGTAGCCTCCGAGTCCTAGGGGCTCCCACCTTAATCGCTCTAAAAGTTGTGAGACACTATATGTACGCTCGTAGAAGTTTTTAACGAAGCGCGCTGCTTGCCTTTGTATTTTATTAACTTTATTTGTTAATTGTATTTGACCAGGGTCCCAAATACTCGCGGCGTATTCGAAGTGTGGCCTAACCAGAGCGAAGTAGCATCTCTCCTTTTCCATCCGAGGACCTTCCTATTATACGTTTAACAAAACCTATTTTCTTTAGTGCTGTGCCGCATATATTTTCTGTATGTGTATTCTTCACTATATATAAAAAAGTTCAGTGAAATTAGCCTGGAAACACTATTTAATTTTCTACACAGGTTATAAAAGGATTTCAAAGATGTTATATTCCAGTTTTTCGAATAACTGGAATAAGTGACCCTAAGAGGCCAGAGCCGCATTTAGAGTATAATGCATTAACATTCATCTATGGCTTTCTCAGTCTACATAGGTTTCCCTCCATTCTCTTACTTTTGTTAATTCCGCTTTCATATTCCTCTCTCATCCATTAATTTTGACATGGCGAAGCCAAGCAGTCATTTATGTTGCTGAAAACATTTGTGCGATAAAATTATTATTGAGTGGAGAATATACACGAGTGGGAAATATATTTATATATCGATGTTTTATCTATATGGGGGATAGACTGGTTAATTGTTTGCCACAGACAATTATGTCTACAAAGCATGTAAAATCTTTTCTTAAACGGGTTGAGTTTTGACTATTGAATCCAAAAAATGTTGTAAATGAAAATTTATAGAATTCGTTGCTATCACCTTTTGGGAATCCTTGTATTTATAAATAAAATTCTTTTATAATTTCTAAAATATTATATCTCTAGTTTGTGTCAATTGTTTGCCTCAACCAATAAAATCTGCAAATCATATTAAATCTTTCTTATAAAAGGATTTCAAAGATGTTATAATCCAGTTTTTCGAATAACTGGAATTAGTGACCCTAAAAGGCCAGAGCCGCATTTAAGAGTACATGACTTAACATTCACCTATGGCTTTCTCAGTCTACATAGGTTTCCCTCCATTCTCTTGTTCGCGCTCGCTCGTAGAAGTTTTTAACGAAGCGCGCTGCTTGCCTTTGTATTTAATTACTTTTTTTGGTTAAATCCATTTGACCAGGTTTCCAAATGCTCGCGGCGTATTTGAGGTGTGGCCTAATCAGAGCGAAATAGCATCTCTCATTTCCTTTTTCATCCTCAACTCCAATTACTTCCCAAGTTTGTATTATTTCCGCCCACTGCATTTTCTCTAAATTCATTCTCACCCATACCTCAACTCCACGCAGCATATATCCGTCCTCATTACTCTCAGCCCACGTTTCTACACCATACAACGCTAATCTATTTTTTATCAGCCGGTTAAGGGTGGAATAAGTGGAAAATATAAAAATTTATCCGCCAAACCCAATATCGTTCCTTCTATCACGGCTTTAAGCCAAACCTCGCCACTTATTACTAGTTAACACCACCTACTGTTCTTTCTCTTAATCTTCTCTAGATAATCCTCTCTCCTGAGCCACTTTTCCAAGCACTTTCTCGTTAGTCTCCCATTCCCGTCCATTACACCCTCTTTTCAACCCTGGTGGCGGCGTGGTAAAGTCCTCGCCTGCTAACCCGAGGGTCGCGGGTTCGAGTCCCGCCTGGGTAGAATATTATCTGCCCAGGACATGGGTATCTGTGTCTCGTCCGTTGTTACTGTTGTTCACCCGATGTAAAATGGCCTATTGTGCAGTATTCGGGACAGTGAAAATAAATAAAATAAAAGAAAAACTGAGCATGGCCAACTCCACAAAAAGCACAATGCGATCTTAATAATTTATAAAATACCATATAAGATTACGATCTCTGACATAAGTAAACCATCCAAATTAAAGATGATACGATATATTTTTTATTTTTTAGCAAGTTAGTTGAAGATGTTCATAAGGCAAAAATTCTGTAGATGCAGACGATATTTTGTGAAACCGAAACATCACTGATGAATTAAAAAAATAATAAATAGAGCGAATTCCAAAAGTAAAATATTTATTAAGACCTATGTTTCGCTTGTTACAGCATCACCAGATACTTCGTAATGCATCTACATCCACGTAAAACCGTGCAGGCCACCACTAGGGTGTGTGGCATGGGGTGATTCCACTCCAGGCATGCAGCACTAATATCAAGTTCATATCAGAACAGCGCATGTTCCCCCGGATGCCAGGCGCAGGCTTAAAGCAGTCAGGACAACAGTACGCGGTCAGACCGGAAACTAGGAGAGTGATGCGTAGACGAACATGCTATCATACAGGACACTACTTAAGATACGACCTCTGTTTTAAATTATTGTGAGAGATAAATAGTACTACAAGGTACTAAATCATGCACGGGCTATATCATTCAAATAACTATACCATTTTAATAGAAAGGATGATGGGAAAATGAGAGAATTAGGATAGTATTTAGGACAGGATTCATGAGAGGATTAGGATAGGATTTTCGATAGACTATTAGCAGACGACTCAGAAGTGTACAGAGAACTCAGTCCCAATAATGATAAGGAAGCGCTAACAAAGCCCATGAGGCGTTTCAAACTTGGGTCTATGCGTAGCTGTTAGAATTGAATTTTAAAACGTTTGTTGCAATGAAACTTCTTGACAAGAAAAAAATTCTCCCCAATACATCTATTACTTACAGTACAGACACCCAACTACAGACTGTAGATTCTGTTTAATATTTCAGAGTTAAAGAATCGGACGACCTCTCGTGGGGAAAGCATATTTGAGACATAGCTGGTCTATATACAACAAATATTCTACTCGTGGAAATTGCCGTATTTTTTGATTTATCAGTGACGTTCATAAGGTGTAAATCGATGAAGGCAGAATCATGTCCGAGAACTTGATCACTTTCTTCATACGGAGGGGAATTCATCTTGTAGGGGTTCTATTCCCCTCGACTAGGCAGCATATTGATGGCTTGAGTGTACAAGTTGGACGAAATTGACACCGCCTTTGAGCGACGAGAGAAATCCACACAGCAGTGGGGGAGCCTTACGGGTCGGGAGTATTTTGTACCCTGAAGATTTGAACACGGGTGTAGCGAGCCCCTCCTCACTACTCCTTCATAAGCGAGCTCTGTTCTCACAAATTTTTCTTTTAAAACCCCTTGCACCGCTCGGCAGGGAGAGACTGCTATCGTAATAAATTCTTCCGGATGCAAATCAGACCCCGAAAAAAAAATGAAAATAATTTTGCTGCATTCTGCCCGTCTCGCTCTTTCTCTCCATTGAGGAAATCCGCTATTATGGTGCTCACCCTTTAAACCTTGTGAACTGAATCCAGCACACGCATCCTTCGGACATCATAAAGTCTTCCGCACGTCAAAAAATTGGACCCACCCTAAGCCAGGTTCCAAGGCTTGACCCCTTATCCCTTCCGAGTGGTATCATATTGCCGGCCCATTCCCTTTCGTCCCTTCCCCCTTGTACTTATGTATATTCATCGGACCAGGGGGGATCTCACACCCTTCCACACCTACTCTCCGGCCGCTGGAGGTCAATAGGGGGGAGGGATCTTAGGACAGAGGAGGAGGGGGGGAGGGGTTAGGTCCTTTGCTACCCCTTTCCCCTCCCCCCTGGGGTTGGCCCGTTCACAGGGGCGTCCGAAGAATGTCGAGTGGGTCAGAAGGTGCGGAAGATACGACCACAACCCATTTGCCACGGGCTTTTATTCCATATATGTCTCCACCCCGTCCCATATAATCGATTAAATGAAGCGGATATCGAACTTGGGCGATCCCTACACCGAGGTTTGAGTTGAGCCGGTTTTGCAAGAGCATAACTGAAGAGCTTACCGTCATCTTACAATGAGAGCTTCTGCCAAAATGGCCCACGTCTTAAAAAACCAACCAATGAGAATACTTCTCCGTTTCCTCAGTCAAACGGAGGGATTTTTTGTCCTGCCTCGACCTCCGAGAGTAGGTTCAATTCTGCGCTATGGATGGCCATTCGTTTCAGAAAATTTAAAACTGTGACAGTTTTGTGATTTTCGTTAACATGAAGTTACCACTTCGCTTCCTCATCGTTGTTACCACATGTTTACCCGGGCTAGGTAGCTTCTGATTGGTAAACTTGAAAAATTCCTGTCATTATTGATTGGTTGGTTTAGCAACATATTCAAAGAGATGGAAGAGAGTCGCTCTCTGCGCTATCAACGTCCAAACATTACCATGCGAGGTGTCGCAAGGGCGTCTGACAGGAAGTCTTGGAACACGAGCAAGAAAATGGGAGGGAATGAGATAGAGGCATTGGAGAGGAAAAATATTAATATATAAATTTCTATGAAAATTCAGCGAGATATTTCCCAAGTCATAGTAGAGGCCATATTTGAGATTTATTTTTTAATTCAGCGGATGAAAAAAATTAATAAATAATGTGGTGTACATGGCACAAAAACAGCGTAAATACGTATCTAAAATTCTCAGTAATAAAACAAATGCAACAATATAAGCCTTTAACGTGACTGAATATTTCAAACTTTACTGTGAAAACTCCTTCACAGCAGGTTATGTGTGGTTCTAAGATAATTACTGGGTTGGATAAAAGATTGATTTATTAAATAGTTGAGAATACAAAAAACTACCTATTGTCAGATTTCTGACGAGATCTAGGTGTTTGAAATTCCTCACGTTTTTATTTTCTCAGGAATGCCTACTCGTATTATTTCACGGGGAATACGGCCTATGCTTTGCAGAACATATCTCGAAAACATATTAATGGTAAGCGGTTGTTATTTTGATTTCTTCGGAAGGGTGGAAATTGTTCTTTAAAATGAGACGAAATTCAGCGCATTCTTTGTGAATTGAGATCTCGCCCAAACTACCTAATCGGAGTGTCTTAAGGCCGCTTTACACGTTACCTTTAATTGTACAAACGAAAGTATCATAAAATGTACAATAAACTGAATGAAATTGTAACAGGTTCTTATTTCCGTTAAGTGATTCAGACAATCATACAATTTGCCACGTTACACGGTACAATTTCCTCCATGATGGAATTCGTACATTCGTTTGTACAATAAAATGTACCATGTAAAGCGACCTTTAGTACAGCTCTGTTCTGGTGTCAGTCGCAAATAGTGCGGGAAAAGATGGAACATTTATAGCCGCCAAAGTCGGCAAGGTATCTTCTTAATTTTATCGGATCTATAGATGCGTCGCAATTCGCCTGGCCACTCAACATCTGGCGTGATCCAAATTTATGGCCTCTTGTTCACCGTTTTGAAGAATATTAAGTTAAGAGGGTAAATTCAGGATTCTCAATAAAAATAAATTGTTTCGAAATGAAAATTTTTCTTGCTGAGTGCGTATGAATTTTTAAAGGAAAAAAATATTGGACTGGATATCAGCTGAGTAGCGTCATCGGATTAAAAATAATGTCTCTTTAAGAGTCATTCCATAAGTTTATTTCACTCTGTTTGCTCACATTTACGTTAAACCGTTGATATGTATGGAGAGGTGACTGCGTCGTCAATCTGTAGCCTGAAAACAGAAATAATAACCATACTGCTAATCCCAGCTCTTTGCATACTTTTTTATGGATAGCAAGGCATACTAGACGGATTCGCGGGTGCAAAGCAAGAATATCAAACATCTGTTTGAAATTTAAGACAAGTAACACATCAGACATGCATTGGTCACTTAGTGCTATGGATTCTACTCGATTTTTATTTTTATTTTCAGCTTATTTTCAGTATAAATAAATTTTCCAGAGCATTTTCATATACATAAATAAACAAACAAAATATGTAAGGAGAATCCACATCAAAGAAGTGATTTCTAGAAAGTTGTCGATGGGAAACATTATAAAATTGGAAAATTAGCGCATTAACCCGCAAGCACAACAGGAAAATGAGGGTCAACAAAGATGGCGAACTGGCTTCAGCTTCTAGCATTGGCCAGCATAGCAAGTGCCCTCTCCATATACCTCAATTTTATTAATGAATAGTTGGGCATCGACTCCTTCGTATTTAAATTAATTAAATTATTAACTATCTCCGTGCAAGGTACAAAATTCTCGCGTCTTCCTTGAGGCGTGGATTTTACATTTCCAAATGGCGTTGTGCAAACGCTATCTCCATCCGTCTCCAATGGTCAAATTCAACCGTTTTGCGTTACTTCCCTTAGTTATGTCCAGCTACTCAACGTAAACCAACCTCTTTAGGGTACGCCCCTTTTTGGACATTTCTCCGTACCCTTTTCCAGCTCTCCGTCGTGATGGGACGTTTCTCTCCTCCCTAAGGATCCCTTCTACTCCGTTTAATCCGTCTGAATTGTCACATGTGTGCGTCATGCGGACTGGGGTTGAGTTTCCTGTGTCTAATTCTGCATCCTCTTTCTTTATTGACGCAAGCACTCCATTGCTACCTCAACCGTGAGAGAGAGAGAGAGAGAGGGGATGCTGGGACTCGCCAGTGTTACAGGCATCCGCGGATAAGGGGGAGACGTGTGGACATTTTTATTGATTAAATTTATTTTCTTTATCTCCCTTCCCTCATTTTCATTTCGCACCGGAGAGGGACTTAAAGGAAGGCCACTCCTTATGTCGAGGAGTCCAATAAATTCTGGGATTCCACCCCGTTTAATCTTTTGGTCAGCGGTCCACATGCGTTGCCACCGCGACAAATCTCCGCGGTTGGAAAATCCGTTGCTCCTCGAACGGATAAGTCTCCTCTGTGAGGTGGGATGCTGCTCGTAAAAAAGGTCTCAAGGTTTGCTTTTTACGTTTTGAAAAAAAAAACCGTCGCGCAGTGGTCGGTATTCGAAAAATGCCGGACAAAAGTCCAAAATGCCTTTTTTTGAGGTGAAGACTTGAAACTTGGCATATATACTCAAGAATAATTGCTAATTATGGGATGGTTAAACTATTTGCCTTTAGCTTTTGCCGTTACTTATAAATGGAGGCTTAAAACCATAACATTAGGTCATAATTTCCCTGCAAACGCCCTTTTTTATTTTTCTTCGAAAATCTTAAAAGTTACACAGAAAAAATTTACACAGATAGTGATGTAGAGGAGGGATTTTAATGAAATAAAAAACATTGCCGTTGATACAAAAAATCCAATTTTCTTTCGGCGTCGCAAACTTTTTTCGAAGATTTTTGCAAAATTATCTACGTTAAAATATTTTTACTCAATACCCTGATGAAATAGCCCGGTGCATTTATTTCTTAAGCCAACGATAATGACTGCTTTATGAAATAGTTTACCTGAGAAAGGCGTCCGCCATTTTTTGACGTAATAGCACACAAACATCAACAAAAATCTCTGAAAATTATGCAAGTGCAGGTAATGAACCATGCTGACGTATGGGAATGTTTTTTAAAGGCAAATGGCTTATTATTCCATAATTAGCAATCATATGTGAGTATATATGCCAAGTTTCAAGTCTTTACCTCAAAAAAGCCATTTTGGACCTTTGTACGGCATTTTTATATTTCCGACCACTGTGAGTCAGTGTTGCTTTTTCAAATTTTCGTCGGTATATTTAGCGACTAGACGATGTTATAAGCGAAGTACCCCAAAATATTTCTCGTAGAGTGTAGCGTATGCATCAATATTTTTTCCTCCAAACGCTTTTTTAAGTATGGGTTCGGAGAAGGACGGAGAAAGCTACACAAATATCGAAATAAGACAGCCACCACTAATTCATTACGGAGTAGTGCATTGAAACTAACATAGAGTCCGACTCGTTACCCATTCTCAAGGAACCCGAAACGTCGGCTGCCTATGACTATCTTACCCGGAGGCGAGCCCGAGAAATGTACACTAATTTAATTCGCCGGGAAAGTATTAAATCATACATAGAGTCCAGTGTCACACAGGTGCTAGATATGATACGTGTATGGCCATGAGTGTTAGGAAAAATTATAAAATATCACTTGACTTCACCGAGAGTCAAAGCGGAGCCTTTCCATTGCCGGTCGGATAAGTACATTTATTACATCTCCTAGACAACGCACTTTGACTAAGAACCCGCGATATACTCAGTTGGCGTCGTGGTTCATCTGTCATTTATTCTCCCAAATTTTTCATGGCACGCATGTAATAAGGGCACATATTTTTCGTTTCGGTTCGAAAAAATTCATAACTTTTCCACGCAAGTTTTACTTAAATCATCCAATCGGAATCGAAATTTAGAAAGGATAAATGTAGGAAAAGATTTCAAAAATTTGGGAGGAAATGATGTAAAATGATAACAGGAATAAGATGAAAGAACGATAAAAAAAAGAGTACTGTTTTGACGTTGGGTTCGACCGTAATGTGGTTCCCTATTTTCGAGCAAGGAACTATCGGTACGATAGGTTCAAAACAACCCCCCAAGGTGTCCATTACGGATCTTTTCCATCCTTATGCAGTGTTTAAAAAAAGTGTTGAATGTTTAGAGAGGTGGTACTACTCATCAAAGTGGGGAAAAAAATCCAGCAAGCATGGGCTCGGATACGCTGACATTCTGAGATCTGAACACTTGTTCACAGGAAGTGCCCAACCATCCATCAGAGGCAATGGTTCCCTCTGCCCTTTCAACATTGCAACCTATGCAACGACTGTGCTCATATACGCAACCAAACGTCTTTCAGTCCCTCCTATGAACAAGTGTTCATATCTCAGAAAGTATGTGCCACCGAATCGATAAACATTTGGACCTTTTTTCTAATTTTGATGACTTCTCCCACCTCTCAAAATATTCGACACTTTTTTTAACACCTTGTATATCGACTGATTTCACGTCCACTGTAAAGACACTTCACATTTAACCAACTTCAACTCCATGACCGTGCTTTCATTATAGTTAAAGGGTTGATTATGGTATGAATATGATAAAAATCAAGTGCAATATCTCGAGATACCTCTGATCCGCTGGGTTAAAATATTTGTGTTTAGTCTGATATGCGCCTTTCTATCAACCCTACCGCCGCGGGTTCAAATCTTACTTGGAGTAAAGGAGTAGGTTCTAGCGTTATATATGGACAGTGGTCTTAGTTCCAAAGTAGTGACATAACTCAAGTTGTTGGAGTATCTTTAGTAAAAGAATACTATAGTAGGAGTGTGAATGAGCTCTTTCTTTTGGACAACTTGAAAATACATAGCCTCTTATGAAATCGTACCAGCAGCAACCGACTCCATGACGTAGAGCATCAACGATACGATTAACATGTATCGTAACAGAGGAAAAAAAGCTCTCTTGGAGAAAACATTACTAGTGCAGTTTAATGAAATGACATTGACATACCTTGAGAAGATGTTGAGTATTCATCCAGAAAAGTTGAGTTTTCATGAAAGCCTGAGAATCTCCTCCCGGTTTTTTACACTTTTAGGGGCATAACTATCACTTTATATAATAATGGAATGAATTCCGCCGCGTTATAAAGAAAAGGAACCCGTATTTCCAATTATAATAATATATCAGCCACCTACCTCCATACTTCTCGAAATTTTTGCCATAAATCACACGCCGTTTTTGATGGGTACGGGTATATATTTAGGACAGATTTAATTTACAAAATGAGAAATGTCTTACGCGTGGATTGCGTTTGAAATGTCTATACGTTTTGAGATTCTTGCCAAAAATCACATGCCGTTTTCAATGGGAAAAAGTACGGGCAAGCATTTCTGATAGATTTGATTTACAAAAATGAGGACATCCCTATGCGTAGAACGCGTTTGAAATTTCGATTCTTTTCAAGATTTTTGGCTAAAAACACATGAAAAAGCATATAGAAAGCGTTTTCAATGAGAAGTTCATAGTATGGCATTGCGTTTCAGAGGGATTTAATTTACAAAATAAGGAATTTAATTAGAAATTTTATAGTGTGTGTTTTGTACAATTTCTTAATTATTTTTATAAATGAATACAAAATTTAATCCCTGCATTGATTTATACAGAATAACAAAGAAGTCTTCGTTTTGGAGGGAAATTACAGCATATGGCATAAAAAATGAATTATGTTCAAATCTCAAATTGCCAAAGTACATTTACGTGATGACTGGGTATTTCAGTCAACAAAAACGAGCCATATTGAAAATTAGCCTCGCACTTTTCCACAGTTATTTATTGTAAATGTACAATGCGTTTCGCAGCTTGCTTCCTCATCAGGTACAATTGTTTTTACTTTTACCAACATTTTAACGATTGTACCTGAATATGCAGCAAGCTACAAAAGAAGTCGTATATTTACAAAAAATAACTGCGGAAAAGTACAATACTCACTTTCAATATGGATTTGAATGAAAAATACTTCCACGAAGTGACAGCTGAAGGTGTGAAGTTTAATAAAAATGCTTCTGACAGTGGCTCAAAGTTGAAAATTAAATTCCTATATGATCTCCAACGTGAACAGGGAAATATCTCGCTCAAACTGCATTTAATGGGCCTTCCCCAACGGTTCCATGGCACCTCCTCTCACCTCCATCCTTCCCCAATGCACCCCTCATGCGACAGCTACCCCTATCCCAACCCTTTTCTCCCTCCCATTCCCCAAAGCCGACCACACCCCTCTTTCACGACTCCGGTGCACATAAAAAAAACATAAAAGGGAGATCCCTTAAACTCCCCGGCCACAGCGGACGTACACATAAACAACCACCGCAGTTGAAAGAGGAGTAGGCACTGGGCGTTCTTTCACACAGTCCTCTGCGCGTAAATGTCCAGCCAACTAGACACGCCCAGCAGTCGAGGATGCTCCCAGGACATCAAGCGTATTTTTTCACATCTACCACATCTGGCCTCGTTAGAAACCGTCTCAATCAGTAAAAAAAAATCTCAAAGAAATCGAGTCACGTTCAACATATGGAGACCTAATATAGTGGAAGGAGTCCTTATAAAATTGAACACTATTCGCACATTTCCACAGAGTTAGTAATTCTATGTTCAATTTAAATCAGAACAGAGAATCCTAAGGATAAAAGCGAAAAGTTTTTGATTAAAAATCAAGGAAACGTCGTTTTCAGTCTACAATCTCAATTGCAAGATGATTTTTCGACAACATTAGGGGAGACAGAACGTGTGTACGAGGAGGTGAAAAGAGACCAAAATATCTTATCAAGAATGGCCGTTCACAAATTCAACTATTTAATATTCATTGATTAATTTGAGGTGCTTAAATAAAGGTAAGTTGGTCAATAGCGTAAAAGTAACGGGTGATAAGTGGTTGAGGTACACAGCAGATAGCATGATCGCAAATAAAGACAGATTTCCTCAAAACTCTCACTGGAAATTTAGAAGTTAAATTTAAATTACGAAGTGCCAATCCAATATTTGTGATTATATAACCAAGGTGGTTAAGCTAATTAGTGAAAATAGAAATAAATTATTCATTCATTGATTATCAATTAAAAATTATAATTTTTGAATTATGAATTGATTGAAGTTTGTCAAATTAATCGGTGAGAATATACATTGGAAACGTATTTCGATACCTATCAATTGGTAGAAAATCCATCAAAGAGAATATCTGTTTTGCCTCCAAAATTACTAAAATCAAGCGAAACATCACTATCTTGTGCATGCAATGGGTGCAACCTTAAATTATTAACTGAAGGCCAGAATTGTCTATGCTTCGGGCACGTAAGATTGATAGTTGGTCGATTACTTTGGGAGATGACAGATACCGGGTAATTTGATCCATAGGGTAAGTAGGTGGGTAGGAAGATAAGAAAAGAACAATTGTTCAATTGATGATTGCTGGAGAGACACCTGGCGACGAGTTAGTTAGCAAAGGATTAAAGGCACCACCATTTAATGTTTCATACAACTGACAGGGTACTACTACTGTTATATAAAAGCTCTCCACACCCGGTCCTCGTAATTTCATTCATAGTTTCACTATCTTAACCCATTAATGCACAAATGATACACTTCTACCCTTATGTTCAAATTCCTATACCTATAGCGACCTATCGTTGAGTCCTGTAGAGTACATTTATACAATTTACACCGCGTTACTATCTGCATTCCCACCACTTTAGCTTTCTTTCTGTAGTAAAGTAAGTAATGCATATAATAAATATTGCCATATCTACTTAAAACATAAACAACGAACAGAACACATAGTTTAACTTTAAAGAAGATGCTCAACAGACATTGTTATACTTCCAAAGATATGCCAACGTGTGATATATCTATTGGATGCAGAGCTATAATCTTTAGTGCGCCGCTACTGCGACTTAGTTTCACATGGCACTTGGACACAAATATCCTCGGGAAAATTAACTGCGTAGACTGAAAAACGGACTTCACATCTGCTGCAAACGAATCATCTCCTGGATTGTCGAAACATCGTCTGCAAGGTACCATTCACTGGAAAAATTTCATGCAAAATGTTGAATATTATTCCTACTGATAAGAATAGTGTGTCTTTTTATAACACATTAAGTATTGGTAAATTACTTTTTAATTCAATAGACAAGTATAGTAAATTATAGAAAATTGGAATGTATAAATTTATGTGTGAAGTGTGTGTGTACATTGGACAAACCGGTAGGACTTTCTTGACGAAGGTAAAAGAACACAGAACTTCTTTTATTAATGGCGGCGATGCTTCTACTTTTGCAAAACATTTTTGTGACGACCACCACTGGTGTGCTCCTGACCCGATCGTTTTATATTGTACTGACAAGGGGAGGAAGTTAGATTTCCTCGAGAAGTTTGAAACTGTCCACACGGCAGCGCAACTTTACCTCTGTAATGACCATGTATTTAAAACTCCCTCTTCACCCCTCATTAATGTTAGCCTACCACCCCTCCCTCTTCCCTGTCCCCCCACGCAAGCACTCTCCAAATGACGTCAAAAAAGCTTTGTGATTCCCTATTCTCCTATAACCCCCACCCCAATGAACCACCCCCCCTCCCACTGGTGCATATACGCCGAAATCATGGTCGGTTTTGACAATAAATGTGTGGAATAAGCTTAGTATTTTACTTCTTAACCATGCTTGAATCATCCCCATCGGTAAATGTGACTTACGACAAAAAAATCTAAAAAAATAGTCATGGGAAACAATAGGTTAACCTGAGCCCCAATCATTCTGTTCTCAATCCCGGTTGCCAAGCACTCGCTTGCATTGAATGTCTCGTGCAGGATCAAGTCTCGTTTGATTCAGGAGTCACCCGTTCTCCCCTCCTACCTCCCCTGTGGCGTCCACGTAATCTGATATCGTTCTAAAATATTTTAGTTTGCGTAAGGTTAAGCACCCGTCTTCCGAAATGAAGGGGAAAAAAATCCAGCTGTCTTCCTTTTTTTTCTGTCCACGAGACTTGAAATTTTCCAACGTCTCCCTCTAATCCTTAGCGCGTCCACGCGAAGGGCGGTGCCTTGCGATGGCATTTCACAACGTACGAGGCCCCTCACACCCCGTTCAGCCGGGGAATAAACTTGCGGACTTTATTGCATCTCCCGACCCTGCAGCCTGCACCGGACCCCGTGACGTTCCTAGGGGAAGGCCCGTGAGGAGACAAGGGGGGGAGGGACAGGGTGCGCGGAGTTTCGAAGTGTATGGGTAATAGGAGACAAGAGGACGCGGTAATGACTCCCGTGTTATACCCCCCCCCCCCTCGTGTGCGTGCTACCACGGCTGCAGTCCAAAGCAGGGGAGCTCGAACGGTCGTATTGCAGTCTCTGTCTGCAAAAGTAGGGGCGAGACTACCATCCGCGTGATAATGATGTGCCGCTGCACTTTGAAAATTTATATATGGGTCTGTGCGAATGCAAAAGCAACGCATCGTACGTAATTTTTAATACAGTTTTATTAAAATTTCAGTAATATTTTTGTTCTGAGACGGACTCAAAATTATAGATACGATAGTGCAATAAATAACTCCGCCGACCCTAAAAGTAGCCGTTTTATCAACTTCATGAACTTCGTTACTCATCCTAGGATAAACTACGAAACAAACAGCATCAATCTTTCACCAAAAGTTGCAAAAAATCATGAAGATAGATAAAGAGCAAACGCACGTTTATAAAACTCATTTTTAGTTGCTCACTAATGAAAATGTTTAAACATTAAATAGTCCCACAACTAACTCCGAGTAAAAAACGAAAGTTATGGCAATATTTTTCAATTTATTAGTAATCTTCCTATGATTTGAAAACTCATGAGTGGAAGCGGTACGCGTAAGGGATAGGGAGAAGAAAGCAGAAAGAGGCAGTATTGAGTGATAACGTGTAAGAATCTTGAGCCTGAATCACACGATCAATTTTTTGCGCTCACCGTTTGCGTTTTTGTGTTCAGGGAACATTTAAGCTATAGATGTTCAAGGTCTGCGAAAATGATACGCTAAGAAAAGCTTGCAAGATTGGGCGATTGATCAAAGACTAGGCGAATTGAGAACAAAAAATAAGGTAGAATTCAACAATCTATTCCAGTCCCAGTTTTGGCTATTCCGCTTAGAGATGGTGCGCGTTTTTGGGGCGATAATTTTTTGGTGATAGGGAACATATTAGCTGACATCATGCGGCGATCTTTAGGTCAGAAATACGAGTGATCAGTTGACCCGATGAGCTTGTGTCAGCTAGGTATTAACACGACTAATAGCTGACTGGATGGTTATTAAATATGTTTTCGTCAGCTCTTAAATACAATCCCGTCAGTGTATGTCCAGCCAGATGAAAGCAATCTGGGATTAATCATTTGCTTCGGGAGGTTATTGCGTATGGTCAAATCTCACAATATAAGTTCGGTGGAGATATGCTACAAAGCTGTGATTCCATTATTGAAAAAATGGTATGTAATGATTTAAAGACCCCAGTGATCGCGTAAAAGAAATAAGAGGTCGTATCGAGAGTGTTCGGGCGACTTTTAATACCATGAGGTGATTCTTCTGCAATTGTGATTTTACCATAGAACTAACGATACGCATGATATGCTGTCATGTTTTTCCACCCTCTTATATGGTGCTGAAGTGTGGACACTAAATCAGTGAAATATAAAGAAAATTGAAGCCATTCAAATGTGGTGTCAGGCGGATGCTAAAAATATCGTGGGAGGAAAGAGTGATGAACGCGAGAATGATACCAAGACTAAACAAAGAACGTAAAATCTTAAGAACCATCAAAATTTTAAAACTTCAGTATTATGGTCATATTATGAGAGGTGTGAAATACCAAACATTAAGAAACATCGTTCTTTAAAAATAGAAGCTAAACGGAGCAGAGGGAGAAGAAGAATTCCCAGGATGGACGATTTACAAAAGTAGTTTAACTGCAGCTCCACTGATCATTTTAGAAGAGGGACAAATATAGATGAAACAGCCATGATGATTTCCAATCTCCGATGGGAGTGGCGCAAAACTAAAAAGTATGCAATAGAAAGTGCTGGAGCTATTTCTTACGACATAGTTACTCTCGAAGCCCAATAAAATGTTGAAACGACGCTACATCGTGAGGAATTTGAGGAATGCCAAGCTTATGGCGGGGACTACAGAATTCAAATTGTTTCCCAAGGTTTCAAAAACATTTCGCAAACCCTGGCATGTATGATCGCTTGGAGTAAGATCTTAGAACTTGGAAATCAGACAGGCAAATGGTAAGGTACGTATTGATGAATTTTATGCTATCAGGAATGAGCCGTAATAGATAACTCCACAACTACATAATTAGGGAATTTTATCAAATGGTAGCCTATGTCTCTGTTTGAGGGTTTTGTCTTCCTGAGCACTGTAAACCATTTGTTTTGCAAACCTAAGATGATTATCAAAGGTGCATTATGCCACTGCATGTAGCTATATGCATATTTATGTCATAAAAGTATTCACCATTACACAGCTCCTCAGTCACACTTCGCATTTCGTGATGTGAGTACTAAAGACAATTTTTCTTAACCAATGAGGTGCAGTTGACTTGTCTTGATTATCGAAATAAAAGATTGGCAAATCGAGCTATATTCATGATGTTTTATATGATAGTGAAACATCTAAATACCTCGTGAGCACAACTCAAAATGTGAAGAGTTCCTATTTGATTTTTCAACGTGTCGCGTGATCGTTGTAAAATTGCCCCATTTCATACGCACTTCGGGAGAGCCAATTCAAATTTCAAAATTGTTTTCCTGTAAAGAAGGAAGGTTTTCCTCTATACGTATCACATTCTTCCTATCATCTATCTTCAAGGCTATCTATCTATTTGATTACTTCCCTTCTTCATTTATCTATAGTCTACTTGCACTTCCTATGTAATATGTTATACGTGAATTACACATTACTACATGGGCGAATTTTGAAGTAAAGATAAAGTTATACCTATTACTTTGATACTTTGTTTCTTTTTAAGAAACTTCTCTGGGCTAAGCTAGTTACTTGTTTCATTCAAGGTGGAGTCCGCTTGAAACCCCTTTGCGACCGAAGAGTTATTTTTTCGATTCTATAAAAAGGTGAGCAGTACATTTCTTTTTAAAATGTTGTAATAACCTATAAACTACCCACGGCTACTACACGATCTGTGGGTCGGATATCCCTTATTTAAAATTTAACATCTCTTAACTTATAAACACAGTGAGTTCAGGCGTGACTTCGTGGGAATTAATCACTGGTTGTACCCTTATAAATTAATCGTGGAAAATACCAAGTGTTCTTTGCATCATCTCATAGCGTAATGAAATACATCTTAAACTTCTGATGACCTCAAATGTCATTCATTGACCATTATATAGCGGCCATTATTCATGGAATGTAATATGCCTGTGAGGTCCAAATCAAATTTATTTTTAAAAAGGGGAACATTATGTCGCAGGGATCGCGCGGTAAGTGTAAGTGTAAAATCAGTATCATGTGCTGTGTATTTATTAAATATTTTTTCTACTTTCATTCATTTTTACGAATGAATTTGATTCCTATTTTAAATTACCTAGATAATTTCAATAGCACTTCAATAGCACCAATTCATCGGTTGCGAAACCATTTTGCCCTCACAATACGTAAAGATAGTCAAGTTAAAGCCTAAAGAGTACATACATAGTTTATCGCTGAAAAAGTTAGACATGAATAACCAAGTCGTTGATCCATTATTAACACATGTTATATGGGGGGAGAACGAGATAAAGGGGAGGACTTTGGGTAAGCTAGGAAGATAGGGAAAGTGAAAAGGATTTAAGGGGGGCTGTAGAAGAATAGCTTGGACGTAAGATAATTTGTTTATTTATCTATTTATTTATTTATCTTCACTACCCCGAATGCAGCACAATGGGCCAATTTACGTCGGGTGAATAACAGTAACAACGTACGAGACACAAACACCCATGTCCTGGGCAGAAATTACTTTACCCAGGCGGGACTCGAACCCGCGACCCTCAGGTTGGCAGGCGAGGACTTTACCCCGCCGCCACCGGGGCCGACAAGAATAAGTAAGGAATTGTGTTTGTAGATACTGCTCTGCACAAGTAAACCCCGTAGAATTTTTACTCACGCTAGTTCAAACCTACCTCTTTTGGATAACCTCAATATAAATAGATAATACTTTTAGATGATGCCAATATGATGCCTATATTTTCTAGAGAAAATATCACTCGCATCAAGAGAACTTATTCAATGATAATCCAATTTAACCCGACAGGGGGCGCGCGGCGTGTAGCTGACACCCCATGGTTCATTTTTCATACATTGCGAATAAATCATAGGCTCAACAATTGTTTGTATCCATATATACCTTCGAATTACACACATTCTCACCAGCCGACGTTACCAGCCCACCAGATTTTCATTTTACTCCGAGATTGAAACGAATCAAAGTATTCTGGGATGTTGCTGACACTCCACGCGCCCTTCCACGTTCCTCATAGGAAAGGTTAGTCTGCCTCAGCTCTGTTTTCCTGCCTCTATTTTGGCTCAACTTTTCCGAATATTTTAAAAAGTTTTATAAGTAGAATTTCATATGATTTAAATATATAGCATTAATTAGAAAAAACTATCTGAATTTACATTTCTATTCTTACAATCGAGAAATTTGCCGTTTTAATGAGGTCAAAAATGGAAATCATGATTGGTTAAGGTGTATTATTACATATAAAATGTCGTCTCTGAAAGCTAAAACAAAAAATACCATGCCTTTGTGAACAAGGGTTTGAAAGATCTTATTAAATATTTTTACCAATGCCAAATGAGCCGAAGAAAACGCCTCTGGTGGAAAATTCTCCCAACATCGATATATTCGTAATAATATAATGATAAATACTTTGATATTTCTACGTGCTATCCACTTTATAAAATAAAAACTAATGAAAAAGATGCTTTTTTCGAACATTGCATGTAGCAAATGATATGGTACGAAGTCACTCGCACGGGTGCATGTACACCAGGGTTGAAATTCGCTATGAATAAATCATTTGACATGACCGGGATTCGAACCCGGATCTCCCAATTGCCGGTCAGGTGTGTTAGCCAGTTACACCACCAAGCCATCTTCCTTCAAGGCGAATTTCGAGGGTGGTTTATGCGAACTAGATGTTCAGGCCTCAAGTCTGTGTAACTGGCTAACACACCTGACCGGCAATTGGGAGATCCGGGTTCGAATCCCGGTCAAGTCAAATGATTTTTTTCATAGCGAATTTCAACCCTGGTGAAAAAGATTCTCCTGAGGAAATATTGAAAATAATTTATTTTGGGAATCGTTTGCCTCCAAACGCTACATCAGACCACGCACCCTCTCCCGGAGTAAAATGATTCATAGAAGAGGAAAAATGAAAAAGAGAGGGTATTATAATTTTTTTAAATTTATCTTCATTATCCCGAATACAGCCCAGCGGGCTATTTTGAGCCTGGTACATCTACATCTACATCTACGTCATACCCTGCAAGCCACCCAAAGGGTGTGTGGCAGGGGGTGCTTCCACACCAGGCATGCATGAATGATATGGTAGAACACCGAAATTACATTGAAACCCGCGTACCACACATGCAAAGCGCCAATTAAAAACCTAATACCCAAGAAACATTCTATCTTCAATCGTTCCAACATGCAAGGGATACAAAGACTACTACTACAGATTCAAAATAAAATGCGTCAATTACTGCCAATGTGCGTTTTTTTCTTCTAAACGGAAAATAACTCATTTTATATTGCTAAATGGTTGATAAGAAATATCAAGATGATACGGTGGGTCAAAATTTAAGGAAACATTTTAACTTAATGTTCACCTAATGTTCAAAAACCACATCGAAACCTCTATTCATGCCATCACTTTACTAACGCAAAAGAGTAAAATATAACGTTTGCGTCATTTCCATGGCTGCGTGCGTGGTTAGTTTCACTGTACAAAGAGGCGTAATTAAATCAAATCTGGTCCGAGGCAAATCTCGGGCAAATCAGCACTCCTTTTCCACAAAAAATTGGTAAATAACAGAAACAACGGACGAGACACAAATACCCATGTCCTGGGCAGAAAGTATTCTACCCAGGTGGGACTCGAACCCACGACCCTCTGATATCAGGTTAGGTTTCCCGAGGACTTTACCCCGCCGCCACCGGGGACGACGTCGTAACTACGAGGTTTTTTCGTAAAAGGCGGGCTTTTTAAGCTCGCTGAAGTGGCGGTCGAGGGTCGTTGGGCTCGTATTTCATAATGTTTTAAGTGAATGGGTAACAAATTCTCCGACCAGATTTTATTTAATTAAGCCTCTTAGTACAGTGAAGCTAAACACGCACGCAGCCATGGAAATGACGCAACAGTTATATTTTACTCTTTTGCGTTAGTAAAGTGATGACATGAATAGAGGTTTCGATGTGGTTTTTGAAAATTAGGTGAACATTTAGTTAAAATGTTTTTTTAAATTTTGACCCACCGTATCATCTTGATATTTCTTATCAACCATTTAGCAATATAAAATGAGTTATTTTCCGTTTAGAAGAAAAAAACGCACATTGGTAGTAATTGAAGTTTTATGAAATAAGGGAACAGACGGCGCGCGAGGTGCTCAAATCAGCACTCCTTTTCCACCATTATCCATGGCAATAACTGGGGAAAAGAACCTAACATTGATTTTCTTGTTTTATTAACACTTTTATACAGTTAATAAAGTCCGTTTTTCGAAGTAACCCCCCTCGGTTCTAACCCTTTGAGTGTGTCATGTCGTGATATCACACCATGTCGCACTCAAAGGGCTTCACTACACTTCTGCCACCGTTTTCTGTTTCATACCTGTTGATATTGCTATGTTCAATATTTTCCAATAAACCAAAATTTCATTTTTTTCCCAATATTACAATATTTCCGAATTTTTCAATATGCCAATATTTTCCAATATTCAATAATCCAAAAAAGGTTATTGATATTGGTCCAGTGTCAATATTTTACGATATTGGATATTGATATTGGAATTCAAATACCGCTCAGCCCTGCTCAGTAGGGATGAGCATCGAGAGGAAACCATCGATATTTGCCATGTTCCATCTGGGTTGCACCATCGATGTTGAGAAAATATCGATTATAAACCATCGATAGTTGACTATCGATGGTTAAACTATCGATAATATGGAATATAGTCTTAGATGAATTTCGTGGTCAATGTTGCACTAAATTACACATCAAAACCATCTACTTTCACACCGAAAAATCTTTATTTAAGTTAACCACTAACACGTCATTTAAAATAGATTCATAAATGTTGATACAATGTCTCTGAGCCAGAAAATACTCACAAAATCAGATATTCCACTGATCACATTTTAAGGTGATACGTTGCAAAGTTTTCATGGTTTTTCCGCAGTGAATACGCTTCGCGCTTTTATCGGAAAGTTTAGAAAAGTGCTTCCAATATGGACTCTTCGGTGGCATCGTGAAATTTTAGCAACACTCAACGGAAACACTCGAGGAAAATATCGACTTCAAGTCACGCTACACCACGTGACACCACGTGACCTGGTTGTACGTTGGAACATGGGCAGTGACGTCACCCGCCCTCCACTTATATTTACTCTAAGGGGCAAACTATCGATGGGGAAACCATCGACCGTCGAACGCCAACCATCGATACTTCTGAAACATCGACCATCGATGCTCATCCCTACTACTCAGGACTCCCGCGGCTCGCCTCGTACTTACGCGCTCTCGGCGGGGAGTGGCGCGGAGATTCAAAGTCGGTTGAAGGTCCGGCGCGCGCGTATAATGGTAGGATTGTGTGGCGTGGCGATTGTAAAGAGGATGAGGAAGAAGAAGAAGCAGCAGAGAGAGAGCGGGCAAGCGACGCTACTCTCTGCCTCCCTCCCTCTCCGACGATGGGCACAGTGCTTTGACCCCGGCCACGCTGGGCGATAACCTCAGATGCCCATCCCAACCACCACTGCGGTGGAGGGGGGCGGGAGGCGATGGGGGGGAGCAGTAGGAGATGGAGGGGTTTTTGGGAGAAGGAATGAGGAGTGAAGGGGGGGGGAATCGGAGGGTGGGGGCGAGGGGAAGGGGTGGGGGGATTGATAAAATTGTGCGGAGGTGGAGGGGGTGGGAGAGTGTGGCGTTGCTTGGATGTAGCGGGCGAGGCTTCTTGGCGGGTGATGGAATGGGGGGGGACGCGTCCTGTAGGGGGGGTGAGGGAGGAGAAATGTGGGGTGGGGAGAAGAGGGGGAAGTTTGTGGAGGATAGCTTGTCCGTTGAGGAAAGGAACGGGCATGGTGGTTGTTTAGATGCTCGTGGCTGTCCGTGTGAGTGTCGGGAAGAGATAGGGGTGATTCTGCGTTTCAACCTCCACGGTCCTGGCATATTGTATACAATACACATAATTTTTAAATTTTTCCCGCTCAGCAACGCAAAATATTGGCAACGCCACTAGTTCAGCGCAGTGCTGATACGTGGCAGCATCATTAAGAACTTGATTCACAGAGATATTAACTCTGCAAACATGGCTTACAACGCAAAACGTAAGTATGAAGAATTTTCCAAAAATAATGCTGGATATGTCTCGGGACTGAGGAGGTTAAAAACCACGACAGTTCCCTCCGCACAAGGTCCGGCATACTACGGCAGATTAGATCATGAGGATAAAATTAGGGAAAAAGACGTAATAACGGGTAGATTTAAAATTTCACATTCCTCGCGAGCGATTAGTGACCATAATAACTGCCAATGACACTTTAAGCAAGAATACTCGATTGGAAATGTGGCCGTTTAGTCGATTTGCTCGGTAATGCTTGTCTCGTTATTTCAGTATTCAATAGGAAAGAAATTTCATTAGCTGAAATTGGATTGGATAGGAATTTTGTGGAGGATAGCTTGTCCGTTGTGGAAAGGAGCGGGCATGGTGGATGTTTAGACGCTCGTGGCTGTCCGTGCGAGTGTCGGGAAGAGATAGGGGTGATTCTGTGTTTTAAAAACCACGACAGTTCCCTCCGTACAAGGTCCGGCATACTACGGCAGGTTAGATCATGAGGATAAAATTAGGGAAATAGACGTGAGAACGGGTAGATTATAAATTTCACATTCCCCGCGAGCGATTAGTGACCATAACAACAGCCAATGACACTTTTAGGTAGAATACTCGATTGGAAATGTGGCCGTTTAGTCGATTTGCTCGGTAATTCTTGTCTCGTTATTTTGGTATTCAATAGGAAAGAAATTTCATTAGCTGAAATTGGATTTTTTTAAAATAAATTGAGTATAAATATAGAGAGTAAAAAATAAAAATGTGTCGTAACGTAGCATTTGTCTTGACCCTCGTAGTTAACTCAGAGGCACCTTAACATTCATTTCTTGACGCACTACGCAAACTAACAATCTGAAAAGTGGAACGATCATCACGTCGTGAATCCTTCCTGCACTTCTCTTGTATTTCTGCGCGTTTATGTGGTTGCAAATACATTTTTACCATTGGCTACCTTAACATTGGTGACATACCTATAGTGTAGCATATTTTGGTAAAATTTCACCTCCTGATACCTATTTGCAAATTTTTGCCAATGCGTGAATAGTCATAGTTTCATTAACTTTATTAGGGTACACTGCGGTGCATGTCGGTAATAGCTCGCCCCTGCCTTTTACCCATGAGTTGCCTTGCAGGGTATTATTTATTCTATACAGCCAAAAACGCCAGCATGGCTAATTACATCGGTCTAAGTAATACAGTGGATAGAGACATACACATAGAGAAACGATAATGATTAAGAAGTGCGATCAGTAAAAAATATACTATTAGAATAATCTCAATAATATGTACGTTATTTTTGGTTTTCAATAGGAAACAAATTTCATCAGCTGAAATAGGATTTAAAAAAATAAATATAGTATAAATATGCATAGTAATAAATAAAAATGTGTAGTAACGTAGTATTTGTCTCGACTCTCGTAATTAACCCTAGAAGGGTAGACTTTACGTACAGGCGCGTATTGGTAGGCATGAGCCAAAATGACGTGCTATTAATGTAAGATACAAAATGACTTTGAAATTCATCTTTATGTCACAAAAGTATTTAATAATTAAAAAAACATTATTTGCCTTGTGGCAAGATATTTAAACAGTAGTTGGCTTAATAACATTATGACATATTACAGTATCAAATGTAAATGAACAATAATGTAATATAGTGGAATAAATCTACCTGTCTAGTAACACGTATTGGTCAATAAATTGAATTAAAATTATTTCTTAAGTGAGAAAACCGACTATCATCTGCCTACTTTAGGTCTCTAAAAAGTTCTCTTTAGGTCTTAAAAATTATTTGTGCATCCAAACATCCAAAAACATCCAAATAATTTAAACATTCAAAAAATTTGAATGTGATAAAAGTGGCACTGCACTGCCAGAAGATGAATTAACACAACATAATCTTCAAAACTAGAAATACCTATGTTGATCCCAGGAAAAAAATATTGGTAACCATATAAGTAACACATTAAAGTGAAATTACTTCACTATCAGCAATCAGAACCACCTTGCATTCATTTCTTGATGCATTCCACTAACCAACTACCTCCGAATTTCTTGCCAGCATTCTGAAATGGGTGCGTTTGAGATTGTAAAGCGAAGAAAAAAATTAACCTCGAACAGCCGCCGCCGAATCATACTTTAAAACTTGACTTGGAAATGGAGCCCAGCTCCAGAGCGTATGCGGAAACTGTTCCTGGTGACTCAGCAAGTGATACGTGGGTGACATCACGGGTAACCGATACGAGGAAGGGAGCAAGACTTTCCTCGTACGACGGGTCGTGCGACCGCACATTCGTTCAAACGGAAAATGATTGCCCTCGGCAGCAACGGCTGTATTCCGTGCCTTTCAAAACAGCGCCATCGACCTTAATTTTCGAGAATACTCCCTTGGTCTCCGTTCTGAATAGGTAATACTGAATTTTGTTACCTTCAAAGACCACGTCGTATTTTGTTACCTTAAACGTAACGTCACGTGGGACGGAAAAAGTACAACTGACATCGAGCGGAAAATAGCTCAAGCTAAAAAGGCGTTCATGGGAAAAAGGCACCTGTTGTGCTCTAAGAAAATGAGACTACAAACCAGAAAACAGTATGTGAAAACATTCGTGTGGAGCGTAAAATTATATGAATCGGATGCATGGACAATTGGTTAAGCTGACCAGAAGAAAACTAGAAGGTTTCGCAATCTGATGCTGGAGTAGGATGCTGAGGAAAAAAATGGCGGATGATATAAGAAATGATGAAGTGTACAGAAGAGTAGAAGTGGAGAGAACCATATGGAACACCTTAGAGGAGAGATTCACCATATAGATTGGACACACCCTGAGACATAATGGGTTTGTGAAGAACATTATTGAAGGCAAAATAGAGGGAAGAGTCCCCAAAGGAAGACCCAGGAATAAGTTGATGGACCAAATAATAAGGAAAGTACACAGGAAGAGATGCCACGAGGTCAGGGGACTAGCATTAGACAGGGAAGGGTGGAGGGCTGCAGTCAACCAATATTAGGACTAAATAACGAAAAACCATCGACCACAGAGAAATCATCAAATCGCCGGAGGTACAATATTGAACATATTTACGTCGATGTGTAACTTCTTCGCTCTGGCATGAAAAATTGTATGTATGAAGTAAAAAAGCAAGTGTAGAAAGATTTATCGGGTGTTACATCGGATTAGAGGATTCTGAAATGTTGGAGATTTACTTTTTTTTAATCTTCAGGGCTGCTTAATGTTGTAGTATCATATTTCACCGTTATTTATAACTAACACTTGGGATCAGATGTCGCCCAAATTATTCCGCCGTTGTCTGCTTTTCTCATCTTCCCTTGCATCCTTGATGCATTTAATTATTGACTTCCAGGTAACACTTAAGGTAGTTTGAGCGAAATATCATTTGACCTGTAAATCAATGAATTTTGTCTCATTTTAAAGAAAAATATCTCACCCTTCCACTGACACCAAAAATTCAACCCCTAATCACATTACTTTCCGAGATATTTGCCAGAAAATACCAGCCCTTTTACATGGGAAATGGTGCGAGTATGCACTCCAGAGAGACCTTATTTAACAAATGAGGAAAATTCTAGCACCTAGATCTCGTCAAAAAGTCAACAGTGTGTAGTTTGTGTGTTTTCTCAACTATTTTTTGAAAATTAATCATATTGTCACCGCAATAAGTTCTTGGGTATCACAAAAAACCTTCCGATTCGATGGAGTTTCAAACGTACCGCGTGAGAAAAATGAGTCAAGTTTACTTATTTAGGCATTTTCATTGAGTTATTTACAATTTCTGTCATGCATAACTATATTATTGCACCATCAATAATACAAATTTAATTCGTGTGTCTCGCATCTGGTGAAACTAAATCGTATAATTTGAACATGGTCTCTATTATGACTAGGGGACTATCTCGCTCGCACTACCTTATTTGAAATCCAGTATTTCAATAGTTATTTCTTGGTTAAAGGCGGATATCTATGGCTTCTCTGGTTAAGCGCCCCTGATAGCCATTTACATCCATATCTACGAAATACCGCGCAAGCCACCACCAGGGTGTGTGGTACGGGGTGATTCCACACCAGGCATGAAGCCCTCATCCCAGCTGAAATCAGAATCGCGCACGTTCCCACGGAATGCCAGGTGCTGGCCAAAAGCAATCAAGACAGCAGTGCGCGGTCAGACCAGGAAACTAAAAGAGAACTACGTACAAGAACATGCTACTATGCAGTACACTACTTAAGTTACGACTAAAGGTCGTGTGACTGTGACAGATAACTGTGACTATCGGATTACTGTGACAGATATATTAGCACTACAAGGGTCTAAATTATGCACAAATATATCATACCGGAAATCACATGCGAGGTGAGTAACTAATAAAGATGTTAAGATGTTGAGCACCATAGAAAAAATCTATTTTACCTAGTCAGAGTCAAAGTATCCTGGAACTGATCTCGCAATTATCATGGTCCCTTAATGTACGTGGAAAAAATAAAATTATAACTCTATCGGTTCGGCAGTCAAGTTCCTTAATCTTATACCTGTGATATTTTCTGCCATAATAGTTTGGGTCTAGTAAAATATGTTGAACTCCCAGCAATAAATAGTCTACATCAAACTTTCGTAAAAGATTTAATCTATATTTTTCCCTTCGATCGGATAGAGGTTCCCTCCCTAATTCCCCCAACAATTCACTTACTATGTTTATCTTAACAATTTTTAACACATCTAGCTGATTTTCACTGTATTTGATCAATATGCCATGCGTGCGGCTAAATGTTTTTGCATCTTTCCATTGTATGGCATGGAGAAACGAGAACGCGAAAATGTCGGCAGATATCGAGTGTCGAATCCGAGAAAAGTTTCCCCGCCAGACTTGCCGAGTAAACTTGACCTATATAAAGGTATTAATCAAGTTATTATTTCACATGATCCATATAAAAATGTTAGCTCTGAATCTGCCGCAGGAACATGAGGCAGGGAACGTCAGGACGCCAGTCATGGAAACGAACGGTAATAAAAAAAAACGAATTGTAACAGGGAAAGATCAAGTGTGGATTTCATCGTATCGATCGGCCTTATGGCTTCCCTCTAGTTTTTTTTTAACCAGTAATAATGCGTCAAAATAAGGAATTTGTAAACCAACCTATTCGGCAATGTATCTCTCTTGTATTCAAAGGGTGGTATTAGATGGTGTCAGCTCCGGCGAAGTAAACGTTACATCAGGTGTTCCCCAGGGAAGCGTAATAGGCCCAATTTTATTTCTTCTGTACGTAAACTACTTAAATACAGTAGTAAAAAATAGCAAGCTCCGTCTTTTTGCCGATGATGCAGTAGTGTATAAGGAAATTAGAAATGAAGAGGACATCCAGTTTTTAGCTAAGGATTTAGATGCGATTGACGATTGGTGTGATAGATGGCAACTAGAATTAAATTTGAAGAAATGCGCGATTATGAATTTTTGGAAAAAGAATGGCTTTCCCCAGAATAATTATTGCATCACAGAAAATAAAATATGTAACGTAGATTCAATTAAGTACTTAGGCGTTACCATCACTGAAGACATGTCATGGGGGAAACACATCAGGGAAATAACTAGTGTAGCAAACCGTAGATTAGGATTCGTAAAAAGGGTTCTAGGCAAATGCGATGAGAGAGTACGAGAAAGAAGCTATTTTACACTTGTCAGGCCTCATTTAGAATATGCCGCTAGTATATGGGATCCGTACGAGGAAGGTATGATAAAAGAATTAGAGCGCGTGCAAAGGAGATCTGCTAGGTTTGTTAAAGGCCGTTATGATAATTGTATAAGTGTTACGAGCTTAATGGAAGAACTAGAATGGGAATTACTATCAGAACGCAGGTTAAAATTTAGGTTAAACCTTTTAAGTAAATTCGAAACAGAGTTGTTCACAGATGACGTTAGATATATATTGAGAACCCCTGCGTATTATGCTAGGTTTGATCATATTAACAAAATTAGAGAGATAGATTGTCGTACCGTTAGATTTAAAATGTCATTTTTCCCTCGTACTATAAGAGAGAACAATAGGCAGCGTAGCAAAGGGATAGGTAGGTGAAATATAGTTAGAGTAGTCTGTGGTGCATGATGCATGTAATAAAAACCAATAATCCCTTTCTTATTATGTAGATACTAACCATCTAGCTCCATGTGACCCTATTATCTAGCATGTCTCCATTAAATATCCTAGTTGCATGTCAACAGTGCATGTTTGGTGATCTTCACCCCCTGCCACACACCCTCGTGGTGGCTCGCAGGGTATCACGTAGATGTAGATGTAGATGTATTGTCGCTTCTGTTCCTTTGAATATTAGGAGGGTATTACAGTAATATCCTCCGGGCCACCACAAAACATTGGTGATCTAAATTATTTTAGTAATCTTAGTGGACTCTATTTCTAGTTTACGGCAAATATATAAATATAATGAGGGTGAACTGCCAGAGAGGGAAAGGCTTGATACTCAACGTTGTGGTTCAGCGTAAATTTCATAATTGTGGCATTGGTGTTTTCAGATTAGCATGAGCTAGTTCCTCAAGACAACTGTAAACAAATTAACATTGTTTTAAAAGCTTTAGTTATAATTCAATTTCGCCACGTTAATTCCAGATAACTTTCCCTCATTTGAATCGAATTTAACTTCATGATAACCACCGTTCTCCGAGCACATCTTTCTTGACTTATTATGACTAATACCTCAGATAAAATTGTTATTTTCTTATCAAATGCCTGCATTAGTTTCCCCCTTCCCAATTTGTAACTATGAGAATCATGCATATTTCTATGTTTCATTTTCAACCCATTTCTTCCATTACATCATGATAACCTAACGTCCTCCGAGCACAATTTTCTTGACTCATCATAACTAATACCTCAGATTATCATGACTAATACTATTATTTTCTAATCAAATTCCCCCCACTAACTTTCCCCTTCTTAAATTGTAGCTATGAGAATCATGCAGAGTACTATGTGAACTCATTTAAGGTCCCATTAATGATGATCTGGACAAAAAAATCATGTGTACTGTCATAAAAACATTGGAGCAGCCTGCATGTGAATGAAAAACAAGGAGGCCATTGTGGACCTCGGGCAACAGAATCCAATGTAACTAATAACCCAGTGGTCTTGACACTTCGGCCTGGACCACCCCGAAAGTTGATGCATAATGACAGTGCATGAGGAGTCGGTCCCACCGCCCTTGTGCAGTTCAAAGACGGCGTCCGACGCGAGACGAAGTTTATGAGCGGAGAACGGGAGCAAAAAAAGCGGGAGGGAACTTGTCCATCGCTGAAGGGAGGCTCACAAACATCTGTGGAAAAAAGGAATTCTTTGTGAGTACATACAGCTCCAGTAGATATTACCGCGGTTGTGAGCTTCCTCGTCCGAGTTTCCACGACTTAAGGTAGTTTGAGCTAAATAGTTCCCTAGTCATAATGGAGACCATATTCGAAATACATACATACATACCAATCACGCCGTTCCCTTCCGGGGTAGGCACAGTCACAAAGTTTCACTCATAAATACATATTTGTACACCTGACTCTACTTCAATTATTTCCTCAATACTGACCTATCTTTGCAAACCTCTTTTGCCTCATTCACCCCCATACACTGCTTCATACGCGCCCTCCTGTTTTTAAGACTCCTAATCTTCCTCCTCCTATGAATTTCCTCAACCACATTCAACCACAACTTTCTTGGTCTACCTCTACCTCTCGCACCATTCATTTCACTGTTACATATGTTTCGTCATTCGACTCTCATCCATTTTCTCAACATGGCCATACCAACGAAGTACACTCCTTTCATGTATGTCCATTACTGGAGCATCTAACCCACATTCATTCATGACCCATTCATTCCTGGCCCTATCCATCCTACTTTTGCCGCAAACACTCCTCAGATGACTCATACCCACGGCGTTAAGTCTACTCTTATGTCTATCCTGTCATACCCATATTTCACTACCATATAGCAAAGTGGGAAGAAGTACACTTTTGTACACGGCAATTTTTGCTTCCTTGGACAAGCACTCATTCCTTGATATGCTCCACATGCTACCTACCACTTTCCTTCCAGCATACGCATGTCTCTTTATCTTCTCGTCTATTCTTCCATCTTTCGCATACATCTTACCTAAGTACACAAAATCATCCACCTGTTCAATTACTTCACCATACGTCCTCATCATACAGTTATTCTCCCCATTCTCCTTATCAAAAAATACTACTTTAATCTTGCACGCATTTACCCTCAACTCCATTACAACAGTCTACATCAATCTTTCGTAAAAGATTTAACCTATATTTCTCCCTTCGATCGGTTAGAGGTCTTAAGTTGCCAAACTTCGTGAATCGTTGTTTCAGAGCAATGAGTGATTCACCATTGAGGTTGCTGTCACGTGTTGTTTTTGAGAAATGTCTTCGAGTCACAAGGTCAATGTTCACGGTGCATTGGCGCAAGATAACCGCGAAGGGAGGAAAATCACAACATGAACACAGGGCGCAGCTGCGGGTTCCAGCCTGTTGTCGTCCAAAACACGCCGAAGAATACGGAACTTGAAATCTCAGCACATCTGCAAGTCTCTCATCTCTCGAACTTGTCACATTAATCACGGTAGCAGCAGAAGGATTGGGAACACTCGCAATGGATGAGGGCATTGTCTTCAATTTCAAACAAAGTAATTGCTCTGTTATGCATTGTTGTTATTACTTTATAGTCTTCCACATAGGTTTGATAGAGGGTCTTACGGAACGCCCCATTTCCGAACTTTGTGAGTGGTCAGAAATCGAAGAAAGCCGGACGAAAGGCCATAATTGCTTCTTTTAGTTAAAGAATTGAGACTTAGCACATTTGAATGAATGAATAATTTATTAATTGTCCTGGGGATATACCCCTTAAGAACAAAAGCAATTTACATTTTTTTGAGCAACATAAAGAGCAAAATCAACAATTTGGACAGTAACATAATGAAAAAATTAAGTATGAATTAATACCATTTTACAATGCTGAATGCAAAGTTTTTTGGAAATCATATCATATAACAAATTCATCTGCATACATTTCTGGATTTACATTAATTACAACAATATGCAAAATTACAACAATATGCAAAATAATAACAACATTTAGTGGTCAGAAAGTAACATATTACAATATTTCATCATAAAACTAGCAACAGAAGAACAATTTTTTATGTTTTTGGGCAGGGTGTTCCAGAGATGACACATAGTGACCAAGAAAGAATTTTGGAACTTCGTTGTGCGGTGACTAGGAAAGTAAAGATACTCAGGATCACATCTAGTGCACATATCCCTAGTAGGACTATCCTAGGAGGGTTTCACGGAAAAAATGTCGAATAAATATTCAGGGGATTTTTCTTGAAATAAGCAATACAAGTAGAATCCGAGGAAATATTTCCTTCGGGTTTTAACATCGAGCCATCTAAGTTCATTGTAGTAGGGGGTCACGTGGACATCTCTGCGAAGTTTAAAAATAAACCTAATGCATGAATTTAGAGCACGGTGTAGTGTGGTGTTATCTTCTTCATTTAAGTCGTTGTAAACTAGACAACAGTAATCAATAACGGGAAAAACCAACGATGAAATGAGCATTTTCCTAGTGTCTAGCTGACTAGTTATAGCTGATCATGGAATGGTAAGCAATTTGCCTAAGGTCGTCGATTCTATTTAAATACGGAGGCTCAAACAAGACCTAATTTCCAAAAAAAAACGTGCATCCGTTTTTCAGACGAAATTTTTTATAAAAAAGTCATGATCGTTGGTTTTAGAAATAGAATATTATATTTCCTACGACTTTTTCCTTCTCGTGTACAGTTTTAATTTACCCTATGAATATGCTTTCTTGTTCAAATTGCAATTTTTCTCCTGTAGTCTGAGCTATCTTCATTAGAGTCTATATAAAAATCTCCACTTTCAACGCTAAAATACAGTAAAACTAGCCCCTGAAGTCTATTTTATTTTCATCTCAGTGTATAAAACGTACTTAAAACGTGTTATATTTAAGTTTTCAGAAAATCTTAAATTAATGACCACGAGGCCACTGCCACTGCAAGTATAAGTCCTGTAGATTTACGCCTTGGCCATTCTACTTTAAATTGAAAATTCTTGTATTTTATAAAATCTTGGGGAAAGTGAGGTACTGATGCGACGTAAACCAAGCTAAGCTTCTAACGGGCAAAGGAACCCTGCTTTCGAAGACACGTGGCTTCCGTGTTTCTCAGAGAAAGAGTTAAAGAGAGCAGATTCGCTCTGGCGTAGTATCGACGTCTTCTCGGCATCACTGCATTTCCCACGCGTCCTCTCACGAAGCGTGACTGTGGTGTCCTAGAAGTTCATCATCGCTTGAGAAACGAGATACGGCGCGTCTATTGCTCATAGACTCATAAAAAAACTTCCTTCATCTCTCAGACTCGCATGCCTTCTTGATTCAGGATTGTCATGGGTTTCTCTGTGTAATGCGGTAAAGCCCAGCGGGGAGAAATGCATCTTAGATTTATCACATTTAACGAGTAACCTTTATTTTAGGCATAACGAATAACCTACCGTGATTTCAAAATATAAAATTAAGTATGACTTATACAATAGAATGATGTAAAAGTATTGCTGAGTCACGGTCCTTTGACGAAGAAATATTGGTTTAAAAATAATGAATTTAAACGCTAATATGGATGGAGAGGCTTAGTTGGACGGAAAGGAAGACTAACAAGGAAGTGACTGAGATGGTGGGCGAAGCTAGGAAACTTATACATGGAATCCGTGATAGGCAGGGTAGATGGCTGAAGGATATAATAAAGGGTTATGGGTTATTGAAGAGTGTGATAGAGGGAAGGCCGGGATAGGCAGTGTAAGTGTAGATGGCTGGTAAAGGATATAATAAAGCGTTCATCTACTTCTACGAAATAAAGTGCAAGCCACAGCTAGAATGTGTGGCATGGGGTGATTCCACACCAGGCATACAGCACTCATCCAAGTTCAAATCAGAACCGCGCACGTTCCCCTGCGCCAGGCGCAGGCCAAAGGCAGGCAGGGCAACGGTACGAAGCCAGACCACAAACCAGGAGAGTGATACGTAAAAGAACATGCTACCATTCAGCACACTACTCAAGATATAACTACTGGTTAAAATTGTTAATGAGACAAATAACTAGCTCTACAAGGTACTAAGACATGCAGGAGTATATCATGCCGGAGATTGCATGAAAGGTTAGTATCTAAAATTCACGTTAAGATATTTAACACTACTGAAAAAATCCTATTTTCCCTAGTCAGTATCCTAGAACTGAGTAAAAGCTCAAACGATTTCGTACTGTCTACTAATTTTTATTTCACCTCTTGCTACACGTGTTTCAACTGAACAACAGCCATCCTCAGGCAAGACTAATACAACATAAACAGATATGAGCTTATATAATACGTGAAACACCATGTTTACGTCACACTGAGAAAGGAAAGAAGGACAAGTGGGAGAAAATGGAAAATAGGGCTATTTCCCACTGTTTCGCAACATCTAGACGGTGTAAAAGTTAAAAGGAAACGAAATAAAATGAACTTATTAAACGAGAATGAATTTGTTTGTCATTCTCCTATTTTTGACTCCATTGTTAAATAACTTTACCTCCTCCAACAAACCACCCTCTCTCCTCACACCATCCCCCCCCCCTTTTCCATTTTCTCCCACTTGTCCTTCTATCCTTTCACAGTGTGACGTAAACATGGTGTTTCACGTATTATATAAGCTCATATCTGTTTATGTTGTATTAGTCTTGCCTGAGGATGACTGTTGTTCAGTTGAAACACGTGTAGCAAGAGGTGAAATAAAAATTAGTAGACATTACGAAATCGTTTGAGCTTTTACTCATTATGCTGTTCTACGATATCTCGCCTGAGAAAGTGGAGTTTATCCTAGAACTGATCTATCACAACTATTATGGTCCCATATTGTACGTGGAAAAAAAGACATTTTAAATCTATCGGTTCTGCTGTCTATTTCCTTAATCTTCTTCCTGTGATCGTACCTACCATAATAGCTTGGCTCGAGCAAAATATTTTGAACGTCTGGCAAAAAATAGTCTACATGGATTATGGGTTGTTGAAGAGTGTTTTAGAGGGAAGGATGTTGGGCAAGCTGGGAAGGGGAAGAAAGAGAATAGGTTTCATGGACAGGATGAAGAGGGGTAGATCGTATGCAGAGGAGAAAAAAAATACGAGAGATATACTAGATAGGCCCTTGAATGTGTAGAAAACCGGGAGGAGATTCTCTGGCATTCAACAAAACCTACTTAAACCGGTGGAATCCTTTCCAAAAACGTTAAAATACGTTGGCTTAACGGCAGTGCGATGAAATCTTTTTACATCACTTTTCCAACTCAATTTTTGCCTCAACAATATTGTTCAAAAACTTGTATAACATGCACTAGGTATTTAGACACTTAATATATTATTTCAGCCAAGGTAATTTATAACATTACACGAGTATTTAGGTTTCAATGTTAGACTTCCGATTTTCGACGGAGTAGATTTCCAACATGCTGTGATGAATGTGGCAAAATTTCCATGGGAAACTTCTGCTGTTAACTTGGTTTATTCCATTAGAAATGGATTTTTGATGTTGATGAAAATTAAGAATTTACTTGTGTGAAATTCACAATGGAAAATGGTTTTTGTAAAAGTTACCATTCAATCATCTGAAAGATAAAATGGAATACCACAAAGTTAAAAAAGAACTTGTATTATTTACCATTCTCCTGAACTGAGAATCGAAACCAGATCCCTCGATTTCGCGCCGAGTGCCCTAACCAATAAAGCTACCCAGAAAGAAAGTTCTGAAGTAGGTTCCTCAAACTGGGAAAAGGTTTTTGCCAAGAGTTGATTCGTGGAATCATTCGCATATTTTGAAACTTAATTTTAGTTTTCAATATATTTCGCACGTAAATAGTTAATACAGGATTTGTGTACCAATCAGTCAAAAAGTTGAAAGTTTGTATTTGTTTAGACTTTCGTAGTCGGGGTGGAACCTCTTAAAACGTCTAATAGACGATGTCAGGTTAGCGATCATTAATGGAAAATCCCCCATCCCCGTCATCCACGCGATACTCACAGCCGCTCGCTCGTTAATTGGCCGATGAGTCTTAAATCAGGATCTTGGTCACATCGACCCTTCTCCCGGATTCGTCGAACAATAACTGTCGATTGCCTCCGCACGATGCGAGGCGGTAATCGAAAATGATTATTCACTTCGGGAGCCCAATCCACTGCTCCGATACTTCCGTTTATAGAGGTTCCCAGCCTCTACTTAACGGATAAATGACATGAGATATCCTACGTTTATGCTTGCGCTGATAAAAAATGCCGCAATTACGGATCACTCATCCTTGAGCTACTGAAATATGAGATGAGGTGCTAAGCATGAAAATTATCAAATATATTTTATGGTTCCTTCATTCTGTGACTCCACCTTCGTGAAACGCCCATTTCCACATTCATCCCGTCACCGGCCTTTTCTAAACATTCTCTAGGGTAAACCTTCAGTAATAAATATAAGCTTAAATCAAATCGTTCAAATATATTTCGTCTCCCAAAAGTTCAGACTAATCCAACTCCCTCCATAGATGCATTTGCTTCAGCATAGGCACTTTTATTCATTTTTATTTCTCGGTTCAAGGTTTTTTTATTTAGGTTTTGGTCAAATAATTAAACTATGTGCTGCTGTTTGCCGACATTCCAAATAATTTTTAACCCTTCCGCAGGGCAATCAATTCCCTTCTGCAGCTCTATGAATAAAAAATGTATAATGATTTCATTGCATATTTTTTGTCGGAATGTGTGATTTTTTTAATACTTAATTATAAATGGAAAAATATATTAATTCATTTATATTTCATATTACCGGCGTAGTTACTGCATTGAAAAGCATGTCGTAATTTCGGACCCCTCTAAATAGCAGACACCTCTCCATAAAGGTCGATTTTTCCGGGCCCAAACGTGTCCGCTGTTGGGAGGTTTGACTTATTTACAGAGCAACGGATGTGAATCGAATCGAACGACTAGGTTTGTTGAGACGCTGGCTCTGCCATCTCTCGTCCGTCCCCGAAAGTTTCTCGTCCGTTCCTGAAAGTTTTATTAAGACTATAATTTTTTCCCCCATTTGCCAAAACACTTCATTTTCATTTCCTTCTAAGTGGATCATCTTTTCCGACTTCCTCGAGGTCCACATTACTTTTGCCTGCAAAGGGAGTGACAGCTATAACGAGATAAATCAGTCCGATAAGAATGAATAGGGAGAGGATTCTATGGAAGAGACTTAGGAAGCGGATTGGCGGGGAACGGGCATCCGCCTCCCCGGGAGAACACCTTAAGGCTTGCGCGGAGACAGAAAAGAACTCATGGCCGTCAGCCACTTCGACCACTCTGAGTGATAACGAGGCGGTGAAGTCACAAAAAGGCCCTGGCTGACTACCGCGCATCCACTCTGCTTAACGAAGCTGTTCCTGTCCCAGTGACGCAGGTTGGAAGGGAGTAAACAGTGGTGATTTTCAAGACTCGATCCAATTTCTCGGAAACGACAAAAACATGTTAGAACGCGTGTAGAGAAGATCAGCAAGATACGTAAAAGCCCGTTATGATAATCTCGTTAGTATTGCTGACCTCTTGAAACAACTGGGATGGAAATCGCTACAGAGCAAGACATTAGGACATTACTAACATTAAGTTCACTGTGGCACGATTTTATGACAACTGGCAAAAATTAACCGCAGGATATAGTTGGGATCCTCACAAGGCAGGCTTCATAACGGAGTAAGAACGAGTGCAGAGAGAACCAGCAAGATACGCTAAAGGCCGTTATGATAGTATCGTCAGTATTACTGATCTCTAAAAACAACTGGGATGGGAATCACCTTTGAGACCGTCGCTCAATAATTGGACCAAATCTTTTATGAATATTCAAAACCAATTTATTTTCCAAAGAAGATATAAATACCTTAAGAACTCCAACATACTACGGTTGATCAGATGATGAGAATAAAATTATGGTGACAGACTGCAGAACAGACAGGTTTTAAATGTCGTTTTTCCCGAAATTGATTAGAGACCATAAGTGCTATCAGTGAGACTTAAGAGTAGATTGTTAGACAGGCAGTGTAGCTGATTACTTGATATGCTCCTTAATGCTTATTTCTTTATCCGCCACGTAGAGCTAAAATCACGTTTCGCATGATCCCTGCATGACACTAGTATCTCGGGTACGTAATTGCGATTTACATTAACATACATGGTTTCTAAAGCATTTTGGTAGCACACCTATAATGCAGTGCGTGTTGGTGAGAGTAAAGGCTGGGACACAATCAACGTGTACGTGTGACGCGAGACGTAAACGGGACAACGGGAGACGGGGAACCCAAGTCAGCGGTCACAATCGACGTCAACGCGGCCCGGAGTAACAATTGACTAACGCAGGCGCAGCTAAGAGATCAGGTGTAAACAAGTGTGGAAGTAAATAAGTTGTCTTCGCCAAGAGCAATCTTCAACAGTTGGATGTATCTGTCGACAGATGGCTCCCATTCCCGGATTCTCAGGACTATTCTGATTGGTTTTCCGCGTATGGGACACGGGAAGAAATGAAAGTTGCCCATCTCTCGCGTACACGTACTCCCCGTACACGTTGATTGTGTCCACTCACTATACTTCCCCGTCAGCCATCTTTTCGCGTATTCCCGTTAACGGCTCACGTTACACGTACACGTTGATTGTGTCCCAGCCTTAACTTATAAACCATAGTGCATGTCGGTAATGACTGCCCCCTGCCAAAAAACCCTGGAGGTGGTTTCAAGGGCAATATGTACATGTAGATTTAATATCTCTAATTCAACCCACGCCACCCTGATCGCATACTTACAATGGCAACTAATCATTTCTGAACATTCTTGCTAAATTATTTCCTCGTCGATACTCTGCTTCCGTGGCCAATAGTTCTTCATTGTAGTATACCCTTACCACAAAGCCCATTCTCATCCAAAATATACCGTAATGTGAACTGTTTCTCTGGATCATACCGCAATACCTGAACTGTACAAATTATGCGTTGAGCAGTCACGAGTATGGAGAGTATAGTTACACCAAGGGGATGAATTTCTCCATGGTTAAAATCATTAACTGATTTTTTAATGGCGAAATTCACCCTCTTGGTACACATAATACCTGAACATCTTTTACGTCCTTAAGCTGCGGTTGAATGTCATAATCTTTGTCTTCTATTGCTTGGCCTAAATTTATTTTACAAACCAACAGATATAATTGATTATGTATTTTGAATAATGCCAATTTGTTTACCAATAAAAATGAGCAACACCTACGAATGACAAGACTGATAACGAAATTGAATGCTCATTGATTACAGAATTGTCAGAGTAAAAAGTATTATTGCCTCTCATTTTACACAGGAATTAACTCATGTGTCCTACATTTTGCATACATTTTGCATGTGCATAAATTTGAAGTAGATTATTCGATAGGCGGTCGAGTTGATTAGTTGATCTGCTCCCAAATGCTTGTGTTTTTAATCTGCCACGTGGTACTAACATCACGTCTTGCATAATGCCCGCATAATTCTAGTAACTCGTTTACACAGTCGCGTTATACATGAATTCAATAGCTTTTGTACCATTGGTATCGTACCTATAGTGTAGTGCATGCTGGTGAAAGTTTCAAGTACATAAAATGCATTTTAGTGAAAACTCACCCCCTCTCAAACTCCCTCGAGGCGGCTTGCAGGGTAATATGTAGATGCACATTTCAAATGAGCGACTTTCGCTATTCCTAATTTCAAATGGATGACGCTGTTGTGGTCAAAGAAATCAGCCTTTGCAGCAGTTAAGGGGCATGATCGATGAAAGAATAGCCTCTAGTCTTTATGAGGAACGAAACTGAAGTTCGAGATCGGCAGAGTAGGTGGCTGAAGGATGTAATAAGGGGTGATGGGTTGCTCAGGAATGTAATAGAGGGAAGGATATTGGGAAAATGGGAAAGAGTAAGAAAAAGAACAGGTTTTACGGACAGGATGAAGAAGTGTAGATCGTATGCTTAGGTGAAAGGGCGAGATAGGCCCCTCAAAAAGTAGAAAAATGGGAGGAGATTCTCTGACTGTCATCAGAACCTACCTTTTACCGACAGCGTACTGTCTGTTCTGCAGAAGAAAATTCTTAATGAAGTTCGAGATCGTCAGAGTATGTGGCTGGAGGATGTAATAAAGGGTGATGGATTGCTCAAGAATGTGATGGAGGGATGAATGTTGGGAAAACAGGGAAGAATAAGAAAGAGAATAGGCTTCATGGACAGGATGAAGAAGTGTAGATCGTGCACTGAGGCGAAAAAGCATATACTAGATCGAGACAGGCCCATGAAAGTGTAGAAAACCGGGAGGAGATTCTCTGATATTCAACGAAACCTACCTTAACCGGTAGAACAATTTAAAAAAAACCACTGCAACAAAATTGTTACGATTTAAATTTTCCTCCAAGCGGTGCGGCTCGATTGATCTCAGGAACGAAGAAGACATGTTACGACATAATATCCGCCTTAAGAGGTTGCTTAGTGAGCAAGAAGTTGCTACCTACAGATCGGGTTTAGTGGCCGTAGGAACAGGGGGAAAACTAATTTATAGATGGATTGGCGGACCGGTATTGTCGAAGTAGGTTTATACCAGGTTTACGGCATTTCGACAAAGGAATAGATTGAGCGGAATAAAAATTATGGCATCAAAACGTGCAACCGCACACTCAAAAGCATACTTTTTACGGCATTTGAAAGACTAATTGTTTTCTTCGACGAATAAAATTCCTGTTCCGTGATGATGCTACCGGTCGTCGATTTACAACAGGATATTAGAGTTTTATACCTGTACAGTAGCGATCACCATCAACTGTTTACGTGAAATTAGGCACCCATAAAAAAATAAAGCACTAATTAAGGCTCCAAGATTCCCTCCAGCCAGAACGGCACGTAGCTTGCATCAGCGCATTAAACGGAATTTTAAACTGGGGTTAGGGGAGCTCTTTATATTCGTCCTATTGTTGTGGCTGCCCCAGATTCCCAGAATTTACCATCTCTTCCGGTAGCAGCGTATTTATCAGCCATTTACCACGTGCAAGGGAGTTTTACGGCGGTTAATAAAAATCGATTATTTTTTTAAAGGAAGCGCAGAGGATTGATCGGCCGGAGGATCGTAAAACGAGGAGATAAGCCAGTATTGCTGGTTTTGTTATACGGGTAATCAGCCTTTTCATTCGTCTTTGAACGCATTACGTCCACTATTTATGACTGATGCGTGACTAATTCTGAGATGAAATTGCACTAATTCACATCCTCTCGCAAAAATATGAATGGGCCACGGACGGTGATAGATATTGACATGGACAGGAGTGGACTAAAACTTTAAAAAATTTTCATTCAAGAAGAGAAACAGATGGAAATACAATTCTATGAGTAAAGAAAATGTGGATTGTTGAAAATATGCTGATAAATAGCGAGCAATGAAAGAAAATATTTACAAAGGGTTTATAGATGTGAGATTAGGGATGGCGCGAGAGAGGAAGAGAGAGTAAAATTAAGAGTCACTGTGAGGTTGAAGGCATCACAAGCCTCTGTGCTTGGCAATGTACCTCAGTAATTAGGGTTTTATTTCTTCTTGTTCATAGCGTTCTGGGGTATTCCTCCGCGTGGTGTAACTTGGTGACAACAGTTTCTCCAGCCATTCTGCAGGTATCTTCAGGTGGGAAGTGTCACCGCAGCTCATGATCCGTCCTTTATAGCCCTGCCCTATCCAGAAGGTCTTCCTGATTGGCCGCCCGGTTTCCCGCGATTTTCGGCACAAAGACTCTTTCAGGCACTCGATAGGCTGTAGTCGTCTTCTCAGCTGTAGTTTTTTGGGTGCTTTGAGGTAAATAAACGTGATGGGCAAAGTTCTCCAAAAAATCATTGGTGGATTCCTAGGTCTCACTCTTTGTGAGGTAAGTTTTTAGGTTCTTTCAATGGAATGTGCTTTAAAATTTCACTTTACTGATTTTGACATCACTGTCTTATCTGGAAATAGCAATGATCTTCCAAGGTCACTCCAAGTAATGGACCAAGTTCTCCAAGGATACAACACGAAAACAAATTAGACATACACTGAAATCCTAGTACACGGAAGAGAGAATCTGAACGTAGAAATCACCCTGAGAGGAGAGAAATTAGAGCGAGTGGATACCTTCACCTATCTCGGAAGTACCATCACGTGGGACGGAAGAAGTGCAACGGACATCAAGCGAAAATGGCCAAAGCTAAGAAGGCGTTCACGGAATAAATACAACTGCTGAGCTCAAAGAAGATAGGACTACAAACCAGGAAACAGTATGTGAAAACCTTCATGTGGAGCGTGACACTCTAGGGATCGGAAGCATGGACTATTGGAAAAGCTGACCTGAAAAGAACAGAAACCTTCAAAACCTGGTGCTGGAGGAGAATACTGAAGATAAAATGGACAGACAAAATGAGAAACGATGTAGTGCACAGAAGAGTAGAAGAGGAAAGGACCATATGGAAGACCATACAGAAAAGAAGAACCAGATGGACCACTCCCTGAGACAGAATGGGTTTGTGAAAAACATAATTGAAGGAAAAATAGAGAGAAAAGTCCCCAGAGGAAGACCCAGGAATAAGTTCATGGACCAAATAAAGAGTCAAGTACCTAGGAAGAGATACCAAGAGATATGGGAACTAGCGTTAGACAGGGAAGGTTGGAGGGCTTTAGTCAACCAATCTTAGGATTGAAAGACCAATGATGATGAACGATTTCAACTGCTTCCAGAATCAGCCTCGGGATTTTGGGATTCAGGATCAGAAGACAATCACTGGTTCAGTGACATCCACACTATGGTCATATCCGACTCTATGGCGACGCCGGAGAGCCGGCATTGTTTCTTCTCGGAGGCCTGTTAGTGTTCCCGTATTCTACAAAGAGAAAAGCCGATCTGATTTTAAGACAGAAAAGACAACTGATTTTCAGAGGCAATAATTTAAGGCAGAGTCAGTTGAATTTCACAGTCATTTCCAAGTCTAAAAATAAGGTAGATGCAGAGCTGAAAGTCAAACCAAGTGGTACTGGTTTAAGGTAGACCCATGTTGAATTTAAGACATCCCTTTTCTAACAGTGAGGTAGACCCATATTGAATTTAAGACAGCCCTGGTCTGACAGTGAGGTAGACCCATGTTGAACTTAAGACGGCCCTGATCTAACAGTAATCATTTTCCATTAACATTCACTACCTATGGTTATGCTACCAAAGTTTTTGAAACTACACGCATTAGAGTATTTGGCAACTAAAAAATTCACATAGACACAAGAGCTATATATTTTTTTCTCAAATTAGTATTCAAAAGATTTTTACAATTGTCAATGACACATTTTACAATTGGAGCAGTAACATTTTGCGCACGGAGTGCTAGCAAAAATTGAGCTTCAGCCTGTTGTCATTTTCACGAATCGTCTTGTTCCACCTGTTCCACTGAACTCTCTCGTACATAAGCAGGTCCTTCATTCCACATTACGCACAATTCCCCCAATAACATTATCAACAATTTCACCGCCATCCTATTCTCGCTCTCGCACACAATGGTTCTTACTATTATGTGTTCTTCTGCTGGTAAACTAAGCAAAGGTTTTCACATTATCACACGATTAATTCATCGCCCAAAATGTATTCTATTTACTTACCATGAAATGTATAGTGGGCAACATGGAAGTCCCCACTTAAAACCACACTCCGATATAGTCAGTAAATGCACTTTAAAGTCAACTTGAACTTACTAGCCACAGACTTTTCACACGCGTACTCATTAATAATGTGTATGGATAACAGTGAAAAAAACTGCATAATGACGATTTGGTTTCTGGGAAATTTAATGATATTTTAAAATGTAGCCTGACAGTACTTATATTTATTTCGGAATAATTCGATGGCACATGTACAGGTTTGCACCAAAACACGAAAACGTGCGTCTCTTATTGTTATAATGGTTCCTAATGAATATCAAGGTACCATGCCGAATAAAATTCACGTATTTCCATGTGGTTCTCGCAAAAATTTCGAATTCCGCACCATAAACCCATGAGAATGCTTGGATTGAGGCGAAAATTTCATAATTTAATTCTTGCACCGTTTATATTACTGCAAGTATAGCAATTTCCAACGTATAAATATACGTCATCGGTTAAAAAAGAGTTACACGATTTTTCTCGACTTACTTGAAAAGTTATTAAAATGTGCACTCAAAGATTACCAATTCGCGCTCAAACCACTTTAAGAGCAGGCTAATTCTGACGCCGGATTTCTCTCAATCCTTCTTCCCATTCGTAAATGATCCTTCCCTTACCCACTTGTCAGCCATGGCGCGAATGACCCCAGTTTTCGGCTTCCTCTCCAAATATCCAACCAACCATCAAAGTTTGGTTACCTCCGCCATGAAGGGACAGTGGTTAAGGATTGAAAAGAAAGAATAATTATTAGATATGGAGAGAAACTCGGCGTCGGTATTTGTGCGCCCTTTACGAAATGTGCCCCACGAGGCAACGGTATGACATTCAACTCCAAGGATAAAGGGCTACATCTAACCTGCTCTCCACATTGCACCCTAGTAGAATATCAGGATTCCACTGAAAAATTCCAACGAGAAAAATCTTGCTAGAAAAATCTTGAGGGGGAGTAAAATCAGCTCAAGAAAAAAATCGCCCAACGTGGGGCTCGAACCCACGACCCTGAGGTTAAGAGTCTCATGCTCTACCGACTGAGCTAGCTCAAGATTTTTCTAGAAAGATTTTTCTCGTTGGAATTTTTCAGTGGAATCCTGATATTCTACTAGGGTGCAATGTGGAGAGCAGGTTAGATGTAGCCCTTTATCCTTGGAGTTGAATGTCATACCGTTGCCTCGTGGGGCACACACACATGGGGAGGCTTTAACATGAGTAGCCATACGCTAGAGCCAGGTTGGCAAATTCCACAGAATTTCAACCTCTTCCGCACTTTAAATTACCTCGCTCTGCAAAACTCGACTTAACTTGCATGACAATCTACGGCTGATGTTACACTCATCCAGAAGAGATAATGTAAATATAAAAAATCCCAAAAACGGATAACCTCGTAACTTTTGAAGCTGGGAGACAACCTATGGAAATACAAAATAGTTCCCGACGGGAAAGGGAGCAATAATATATTTATAGAATCGCTCCAAAACGCCCGAAACGTTCCTCAAATTAACGTTCGGTTTATGTCATTGTAATTGGCAAAAAATCATTATTAGAGCTGACAAAAATATAATTTGGACCGCACTCGTAAAAAGCTTGAAGCGTCAAGAAAAAACTGTCCCGAGAAATAATGAAAACCAATGATTGTGATGTCGGATAATACCAGGATATTTTCGTCATGGGATGGAAACTGATAAAGTCGGTTTGATTTGCTGACGATCAGGCGTTGGGAAGTCGATCTTCAAAGGGATTACATGCTTAAGTACATGAAACAGAATTTCCCCGCGGGAAATACAGAACGAATCTAAATCATTAGAAAACACAAGTAATGAGATCATCTAGAACAAAGAAACCGAGATTAGTCATAATGGTAAAAGAGCAAAAACAGGAGCAAGTCGACATTTTAATTATTGGGTCAGTACTCTAGAAAAATTTGGTATATTAGGAGAGCATCAAAGGAAGAGAATAGCGTTAGATAGATAAGGAAGAGCTTAGTAATAGAAGGGAGATGATGATGGGGACCTAATACATGGTTGTAAAGAAGAGGCTGGTAAAGAGATTGATATGGAGTGTACCGTTGTATGGGGCAGACACAAGGGCTCAGAACGGACGACAATAATCAAATGCGATTGTAACTTTGAAGTTCATAGTTATATTTTATAGTCTCATTATTTCCAGCATACGATGTGATCTGAATGGTTGATGAGATAAATGTATTCTTCAAGTATGTACTTACACATGTTGGTTGTTTTAATGAAAACTCTTTGTCATCTAACAAATCGTAAATGTGATTTACACTCTTGGGAGTTGTACTAAGTTTGTTTAAATACTTTGGCTTTCGCTTGGTGCTGAGGAAAGTTTGGTGGCTAATGTCAAAAAAGGCTTACATTTTCAATACAGTTTTGATTACATCACAGTCAACATTTTAAAGTTAACAATTTATATAAAAGACAGCAAGACAGAATAGGTAGGTTTAGAGATAATTTTCCATGACCTGGCTGGTGTAATCGCGTAAGGTTACGAAAGGGTATTGAGGAGGGGCGGGAGGATATGTTGATGTTTTGAGACAGCGAAAATACTAGCTTCTCCATATTAAGCTCTTTGAGATGCACACCGATACTAGCCTCGCGAATCTTATCCATAGTTCATTTTCGAAGGACAAATATTCCCTTACCGCACAATTTTACCCTGGTAGTCAAACACGAAGACTACTTTAGCTAGTCCGAGCGAGAGAGATCCCTAGTCATAATAGAGACCATATTCGAATTATAAGTTTTAATTTCACCACCTGTAGGACACATGAATTAAATATTGCATTATTAATGGTGCAATAGTAAATTTTTATTTGACAAAAATGGTAGGAAAGTAATTAAATTTGAGATACGAGTGCAGAGGAGGATGGAGAAGGTGAAGTGGACGTAGACGAAGACTAACGAAAAAGTGCTTGAGATGCTGGGCGAGAAAGAAAAACTCCTGAATGAAATCCGGGATAGGCAGGGTATGTGGCTGGAGGAAGTAATAAGGGGCGATAAGTTGCTCAAGAGCGTGTTAGAGGGAAGGATGTCGATCAAGCGGGGTAGGGGGAAGAAAGAGAATAGGTTTTGTGGACGGGATGACGAATGTTAGGACGTCTGCTGGAATTAAGAAAGGGATATTCGAGGTGGATAGGGCCCTGCACGTCAAAAAATTTGGAGGGTTCTCTCTGACTTTTTTATGAAACCTACCTTTAACCGGTAGAGTATTTAAATGAATGAATTATATTCACAATTTTCACGTCTTTGTCTTCATCACGCGTCCATACCTCTAGGGGCGCACATACTGCGAAGAAGAAACTCTTGAATAATTTTTCTTCCATGTAAGGAGAGACGAGAAAACGAACCTCGTTTCCCGCAGCTTCCGATTTGAGGGAAAATGGCGATGAATAATAATGAAAAACAAAAAAGGAACGGCTCGCGGGAAGGAGAGAACCCTCGCGGGGAAAGATTATGGAAAACGCTCCCGCTTCTTGTTGGCCTCACTAGTTGACGGGACCGCTCGAGAATCCTTTGGCGCTAAACGAGGAGAGTTGGGGGAGAACAGGTGCCTGATTTATATCACGTATGAGGCATTAGCAAGTTATGAAAAAAATATTTCACGTCGATGCGAAGAGCCAGTCCTCCACCGGCGAGATTTTTTGACAGTTTTGAGAGATGAGAGGTGGAAAAGCACAAAAAAGCTTTCACATATTCATCTACAACGGCTTCCGCAGTGTACTGGTTATCACATGCGCATTCCTACAATTCGATTACGTGTAGATACAGTTTATTTTAAACCGACATACCTTGTTAGATAAGTGTATGAGAACAAAATTAGGGAAAATGAGGATCATGACACTTCAGAAGAACCTGATTTTAAACACTATTTTTCTACGGTTGATAAGATGCCATATTAGCTGCCAAAGACACTGGTAACTACCTTTGTACTGTAGCTAACTTGATGGTTTACCGCTAAACGCTTGGCACAGTCCCCTGATATGACTTATAGAATTTTACCAGACGAATCCCCAGGCACCTACGCAGTGCGTTTAATTCCGTAAGGCCATTGGTAAAGGAAGGGATGGCTCCGAACCATTTTAGGAACAGGGAAGGAAGGGCAACAAGGAAATGGTCAGGGCAGATTCAGTTCAAAATCCGATCACAATTACTTTGACCGCGTAGTGAACTATGAAACCTTGTATGTATTTGCTTTTTGGCAACTGATGCACGAAGTCCGCATTATGAATGAAAGCAGTTCCGAGCCTCATCTGCCCGTGTTACACAAATGATTCTGGTGAAAAACAGAGAGGGTGAGTGATACCAATCAATTAGTATCGTTATACGGGACAATATTGTCCAAAGGCTAGAGAAACGAAACTACTTGTCGTAGCCTCATCGAAAATATAAATATGCATGGAGAGGGAAGGAAGATTGAGATCGGACAAGATTGAGACAAGAACCATGATTGGAGAAGGAAGCAAGCCACTGAAGAACACTATACACAAAGAGACAAGCTATAACGAATGCCAAATGAAGAGCTTACCAACTTGTCTGGCATAAGCAAAAATTATCGAATACTGCCGAGAGCATGAGTGATTCTTTTTAATTTGGATGCAATTCAAATATATCAAATAACAGCCAGCTTGCCCTCTTAATGCAATGAATACCAATAAAATTGATAAGAGAATGACGGCAAATAAAATAAATTGAATAGAAACTACAAAGTTAACAATTTATACAAAAGACAGCAAGGCAGAATAGGTAGGGTTAGAGATAATTTTTCCGGACCTGGCTGGTGTAATCGTGTAAGGTTACGAAAGGGTATTGAAGAGAGGCGGGAGGATATATTGATGTTTTGAGACAGCGAAAATACTAGCTTCTCCATATGAAGCTCTTTGAGATGCACACCGATACTAGCCTCACGAATCTTATCCATAGTTCATTTTCGAAGGGCAAATATTACCATACGGCATAACTTAAACCCTGCTAGTCAAACACGAAGACTACTTTAGGTAGTCCGAGCGAGATAGTTCCCTAGTCATAATAGAGACCATATTCGAATTTTAAGTTTTAATTTCACCAGCAGTAGGGCACATGAATTAAATATTGCATAATTAATGATGCAATAATATATTTTTATATGACAAAAATGGTAGGTAAGTAATTAAATGAAAATATGTAAATTAGTCTTTAACTTGACTCCTTTTTTTTCGCGCGGTGCGTTTGAAACTCCTTCAAAACGGAAGGTTTTTTGTGATACCCAAGAACCTGTTACGGTGACAACATGATTAATTTTCAAAAATAGTTGAGAAAACATACAAACTACACGCTGTTAGTTTTTTTTACGACATCTAAGTGTTATAAATTCCTCATTTTGTAAATAATTACTCTCTGAAGTGTATACACGTACCGTTTCCCATGTAAAAGTGATGAACTTTTTGGCAAATATCTCCGAAAGTAATAGGGTAAGGGGTTAAATTTTTGGTTTCATTAGAAGGGTGAGATATTTTTCTTTAAAATGAGATCAAATTCATTGATTTATAGGTAAAATGATATTTCGCTCAAACTGCCTTAACAACCCGTGAGGAGCCAGTCGAAATGAACGAACCGTTCAATTGTAAGGAACTTATTACCCCTACATCTACCTATTTATAACATCACATTGTTAGTGCTTCCTGAATCATTTGTGTAAGTCTGTTCATTCATGTAGTCGCAAAGCAACATGCATACAAACAGCTTCTCTAACGCTGGTAGCATACCTATAGGGTAACGCAAGTTTGTGAAGGTCTGCCTTCAAGTACAAGCAAGTATTTTCTATTCCATAAATAATCGTAGTTTCGCTAAACTTATTAGGGTTAATTGTAGTACGTGCTGGTGATAACTCACTCCATACCACACACCCTTCGAGAGGCCTGCGGGGTATTGTGTAGACGGAGACGAATGGACTGCTCCATCGAACGGAATCTTAAGCAAAACTTTCACCATGTTTCGGGACCACTGTATACTCCTCCCACTTAAGGAACCCAAAGTTCTCCAAGGTTTGGACCCATAAGGATGACAACGGAGGAAAAAATGCATATGTTTTCCACCTTTATCGTCTTTTTTCATACTTTCCGAGGATTGATTCAACATTTCGAGAGCCGTACCTAACATTTCTTCGCCCGAGGACCTTGCATTGCACATATTGACGCAATTGGACCGCGGGCGCGATTCGCAATCGTCTCCGCACTGCCATATGGCGCGCTTCGTTCCCCAATCATCTCCCCATGCCGTCCCCTTTAGCACCTTGAGGAAGAAGGCGAGAGGAACGGGGAACGGTGGGATGGGGACTAAAGAAAAAAAATAGGAATAACAGAGACGGGAGCATATTCAAAAGACGTTTACGACTGCCCGGAGAAGGAGGAAGGAGCAGAAGAGGTGTAAAGAGGACGGCCGAGGGTGGGGCTCGGAGAGGACGCTTTGGAGAAGAGTGAGGTGACGCGATGGGGACAAACGGGTCTTTCTCCGCAACACTCCCCCCCCCCCCCCCCCGACCCTTCCCCAAGGATATGTACACCTGCGAGATGAGTCTTCAGCTTGTGGTGGTTAGAATGAGATTTAATCGCTAGTCATAATAGACACCATATACGGATGGTAGTTTTCAGTAAAACCAGTGGTTAAAAATTAGATGAGTAAGTATGGAAGCACGAATACACAAAGTATGGAAGTACGCTTGCACGAATATTTAGCTATGAACTTTATATAACTGCGCGACTTACATTCGCGCTAGTCACGCATTTTCGAGGCCATGAATATATATTATGGATTTAAATGTTTGGAACTGTTGCCTAGGCAACGTGTTGCCTAAATTTCCACCTTTAGTTCACCCAGTCCTTGGCGCCACTTCGAAAAAAGGCTTTTCAGTTGTATCGTGAATCGACTTAGTTGATTGTTGTTAACGTGAGACTGTGGGGAATATTCAATAATGATTGAGGAGATATGAATTACTTGATGATTTTAATTATATCTTGCTATTTTTGACCTAAAAGTTAATTTGTAAATGCTAGAGAGGAAATATCTATTACCGGAAATGTGTAACAGGTTTATGAAACGTCCATCGTGTGCCGACGACGATGTTTGCCAGACTCTGATCCTATTTTGGATGCATTAAGCCCATTCGGCTTAAATAAAGAATTTAGAATGCCTTGTTTAAACTGAACTTGCTTCGTACCAGGCTGCAAAACAGGGCATGCGTGTGCGAGGACCCAAAATAGGAGACTTGGATTGAAAAATAGGAATAAGTTCCAAGGCGGGCGGTGGTAAGTGCATTTCATTTTAGCTACACTGCAATGATTGCCATTGGGAATACTCTTGAAGATACCGCATGTCCCCGGATCATATTAGGGATGTTGGGTTGATATTCACGAAGTGCTAAGAGGTTAGTTGTGCGTTTGTGTAATTAAATTTGGAGAGGAATTAAATATATCTGTAGACCGGACAACATTAAAAAAGTGTGTAATTACTTCCCGCGTGTAGCACTATATTTTTTCATCCACTGCATTATGATTACTTGTAAGTAAAACTAGTAAGACGTGTTTATTTACAAACTATCGGCTGTATTTACATTTGAACTTCCGTCTTTCACCGCTAGGTGGCACCACATTCCAAAAAGTTGTTTGTTCATGGAATTCTAGACAGCAGTTTTTGGCGACGAGATAACAATCCATAATATATATTCATGTACGAGGCTTAAGCTGCCCATCATTGCACTGCACTGTGATGACATCAGATTCATAATTACACTTCAATAACGCACGAGTAAATTACAACTATTGATTACCAGAAGCAAAATTTACTAAAAACACAGTCAAGTGCATAGTTCACGTTATATTTAAGCAGCTGAATGTAAATTGAATCATAATGAACTTGATTTATAGCCAGTTACCAAAACTGATTTTATCCTTAGACCTATTCCTTATCATCAGTCTACAGCATATTAGTAATATTGGAGTAATTAAATATTAACTTATGTGAAGCACCAACTACTGTTGCACTATATTTATAGAAAATAAGACATTAATTTGAATTTACATCAATCGTATCTTGTAATTATAAGCCAATATCTTGATTATTAAAATAAACTAGCTGACCCGTGCGAATATTTTGCACAGTATGCAGCGTCTTTCTGTTTCTTCCTTCTTTCTTCCTGTTCTTCTACATGCCTAAAATTTTCACAGTATGCAGCTTCTTCCTGTTTCTTCCTTCTTTCTTCCTATTCTTCTGCCTGTAGAATATTTCGCACAGTATGCAGCTTCTTCCTGTTTCTTCCTTCTTGCTTCATATTCTTCTACCTGTCGAATTTTTTTTCACAGTATGCAGCTTCTTCCTGTTTCTTCCTTCTTTCTTCCTGTTCTTCTACCTGTCGAATATTCCCCACAGTATGCAGCTTCTTCCTGTTTCTTTCTTCTTTCTTCCTGTTCTTCTACCGGTCTAATAGTTCGCACATCATGCAGCTTCTTCCAGTTTCTTCCTTCTTTCTTCCTGTTCTTCTACCTGTCGATTTTTTTTTCACAGTACGCAGCTTCTTCCTGTTTCTTCCTTCTTTCTTCCTGTTCTTCTACCTGTCGAATATTTTGCACACTATACAGCTTCTTCTTGTGTCTTCCTTTTATCTTTCTGTTCTTCTACCTGTCGAATATTTCGCACAGTATGCAGTATCTTCCTGTATATTCCTCCTTTCTTCCTGTTCTTCTACCTGTCGAATATTTCACAGTGTGCAGCTTCTTCCTTCTTTCTTCCTATTCTTCTGCCTGTTTCTTCCTATGGAAAATTATATTATTTATGTTTGTGTTAAAGATGTATAACGTAAACGGTCACACTGATAGCATGTAGAATGTAAGCAATCTAACTAAACGATGTGTTAATAAATGGCGCCTCCTACAGTCTTTTAAGCACGTAACCATAGCAAACATATTAGTTGATTTTTTGTCAACAGATGGTACGGTTAAACTTTGATCATTTTCTTTCAAAAACTTTAATTTTTAACCTTTTGGCTATTTTTCGTCAATAACTGGGAACATTAGCTTTAAAACGACGTTTGAGTCATTTATTTTGCTGGATAATTATGGGAGTTATGGCGTTATGACAAAAAAACACCTTTTAGAAATAATGTATATAATGGTCATCTTGGTTCAGGTGATATTACTCTTTGAATTTGATTAGATTTAAAAGAGGCTTCGACGATGGAATTCCAAGTAATTGCTATATTTTTGTTCGGATACTTTAATAGGATACGATGACTTTGATCAAAAGTAGATGAAGTTGATACTGCCTTAATTTTATCTTCTAACACATCTTAAACAACATTTGTAATATTGAGTTTTTTTTTAAACAATTCCAGAACTTGTTGGAAGGTTGTCTTGCAACAGACAGCTCAAATTTTCTCATCAATTCTAAGAAAGTCTTCCTGCGCAAAAAGGAATAGTGAACTCAAATTCTTCATAGATTAGCACTCAAAAAGGTCTCAAAAAAACCTGAAAATGAATGAAAATATATATATTACTCCTTCAGCAGAATTTAAAATCTCCCAAAATGCTCGATTTTGAGCTGGAAATCATTTTTGTTTTCTTAGACTAAATCCATCTCCATTATCCACCTTACTGAGTTATAGCCAATGAAATGGTTCGAATAAAAGAACTGAGTAATAATATTCACCCTTTCTCAATAAAAACCGACCATGGTTCGGCACGTTTTGACATTTTCAAGGTCTTACCTTGATCTTACCTAGATAAAGACATCGTGTCGAAACAGTGTTTCTTTTTTACTACAAAGAGAGCGGAAATTACCGCTAAATTCATTTATTCGCGCCATATTAGTGGTTCATCGTTTGATTACAATATTAGATCGTCAAAACAGCTGCGATACTAAGGGTGAAATCACCAGAAAAAAATAAGACAGGCCACGGAATAATAGGATGGTAACGATTGGCTGTAGATTGTACCTTGCACATGACCGCAGAAGTCCTTAGTCAGCCCTTACATTTTTCTTCCCTCCGGAGCCCGAAAACATAAATTTTTCTCGTCATTCGGGACTCCTTGTTGAACGTACGCCCCGCGGGTCAACTGGAATTGCCACGGGAAAAATTACTGCTTTTCTTTCATTCTCCTCGATATAGGTACACCCGTGTTTACATAAAATGAAAACACAAACAAAAGGAATACTGTGTCTCTTTCCGTGCGTTTTCGAACTCGCGCGGTGAACGTAAATTCTCGAATTAATTGGTCGAGGTCCGACATCCCTCCTGAGGTTGTCGCAGTGGGAGAAAGTGGAAAACAGCCGACCCAGGACGGACCAGGGGGTGAGTTACACTTCTCGGACATTACGGGGGGCCCCGCCGACGACGGAGGGGATGGAAGCTGGAGACAAGAGGAGCTGGATGCGATCCCCTACGGGGCACCCACTGGTCCATCCGGGCCCGCATGGGGCCCTTTACTGTGTACACGAGGGTCCACCCCCCCTGGGCCCTAATGCAACTGTGGGAGAATAGCCCTGATTTAAGAGAGTATGAGCGAGATTTTTTTCAGTCAAAATAGATAACAATTTCTAAATTAATTCTAAAGCTCAAGCAGTTGTAGGAAACATAAAGTAAATATTTTGACATCTATTTAGCAAAAGCTCTATTTTGTTTCATCTTAGTAGAGACGTAAAGACAAGACTCGTGAGAACTCTAATTTGAAGAGTGGCGCTGCACAGATCGAATACATTTACATTGCGAGGGGAGAATGTGCATACATATACTAGATGTACATAAAAGGGACATTTACATAGGGTGGGATGTAAACAGACTGGAGGCGTTCGAGATGTGGATTTGAATGAATTAATACTTTATTTGTGCTCTGGGTTAACCCATTAGAGCAAAAGACAATTTACAATTTCACATTCTGCTTAAAAAATTGTGAATAGTACATAGTAAATAGTACGTAGTAAATAGGAAATAGTACAAGCAGTAGGACAATAGTGAAGGAAAACCAAAATAGAACATATAACGAAAATATTTGAACATATGCACATTAGTCAACTCAATAAAATTCAAGATTCAGTCATGAGGTTTTGAATAAAGGTGAAGTTTATTTTTAAGTGATTCCAGTGAAGAGGTTTTAATGTGAGACCGTTTATGAGCAGAATGAAAATTCCAGATGGGTGCAATCTACCTTTAGAGTGAGTGGCACTGGGTGATTTCACACCAGGCATACATGACTCATCCCAGTTGAAATTAGAACCGTGCACTTTCCCCCGGCCGCAAGGCACAGGCCAAAATCAGTCAGGAAAACAATACGCGTTCAGACCAGGAACTAGGAGAGTGCTACGTTGACGAACATGCTACCATACAGTAAGCTAGTTAAGATACAACCACTGGTTGGTATTATTAATGCGACTGATAAATAGTACTACTAGATCGTAAATCATGCAAAAGCTGGATCATGCTTTATTTTTAAGGACGCTTCCGCGCCACATTTGCCGTCACTCGGGTGCTATACACTCCTTGCACCCATCGTACAACGTTTTGTAGGAATACTTATCAGATGTAATGAACCAAAATCGAAACCCGCGACTTCCTTCCATTTACTCTCCTGAAGCCAGGACTTAAAAAATATTTTCAACACAACAAGGATTACTTTCAAGGGTCTATGGCCGTGTTTCATTGTTGTAAACCAAGGAAACGATCGATCTCATGCAACCGGGAACCCTTAAAAGGATTGCCTTTTTTTGAAAGATTATTACGGGGTCCATCATTGGACAGGAATGAAAAGAGAATGGCTTAGTCATAATTTTAACTTTATTTCTCCACCGTTGCAAGGCTATATTTATGCTGTCAGAGAAAACCATTAAGAGTTAAAATATGTGGTGGTGTGGATGTCAGTGTCTCATTATTTATGTCACTTCGGGTGAATCCGCGTTGTTGAGTCCTGAGTTTTTGGGCGGAGAATGTTTGGAACTGGAAGCGTAGGTTAAGGAATAGGTTGAATATCCTATTACTCAAAGAGCCTCAAATGTCTACTCCTCATTCTGGTATCATATAGCTCTTACGCCCTTATGACTCAAGTATCCGGCATCCAAAACCAAGGCATAACACGAATGGTCCTCACGAATAAATCAAAGGTTCAGAATTTTCTCCTTCGCATGTCTTTAAAGCTCTAATGTTACGACTTTGAAGGCCATGTTCCAATCCAAGTACAGTCACATGTGGTAGTACAGGTGTACGGTGTACTATGGACCAGTTATATTTTAGGTGTACTAACGAATTGGAGCGCTACTACTACACACACTCAACAACAACGCTCCACGAGTACAACTAGCGCTCGTACTTGGATGAGCTCGTCGCCGAAGTAAAAACAAAAACATATCCGTAATCTTTCAAAATGCCTCGTTCACGCTACTATCGTACGTACGACGGTTTGCATGACGGTAACACAAATTTTTAATGTGAATGCACGTCCGTACCGCGGTATTACATAGATCGTCACGACATCAATAAACACTGGTAGTGCTCGTATCGCGCGCAGAAAGTGGAAATGATGAAAATCAATAATGAAAAAAGATAATCATTAAGGTGAATCAGCTGATGTTACTATGACAAATAAGTATATAAATGTGTCATAAGGTAGAAAAGAAAACATTTTGAAAGCCACAAAACGCCACAGAAATATGGTATTCCTCATTTCGTTCCCTTGCCGTTTGCTTGTTCGTCGCGATGCCCCGGTGATGGGGGTGAGGTTAACACTGCGTCCCGTTCACACTACGATGGTACAATTGGGCTCGGACAATGTCAATAGTGCATGTTTGGTGATCTTCACCCCCTGCCACGCACCCTCGTGGTGGCTGGCAGGGTATTACGTAGACGTAGACGTACGCTGGTCCAGACCATGGTAGTCTGAACGAGTTTTTATGGACGACAGTACCCAGACAAACTGAAATCAAGACAGACTGAAAAGTCCAGCTAGTCTCTTCTGGTCAGCTTTTCCTATGGTCCATGCTTCCGATCCACAGAGTGCCACGCTCCGACCGAATGTACTCACATACTGTTTCCTGGCTTGTTGTCCTATCTTCTTTGAGCACAGTCTTTTTAGCATGGACGCCTTCCTAGCTAGGACTATTCTCCGCTTGATGTCCGTTGTACGTCTTCCGTCCCACGTGATGGTACTTCCGAGATAGGAGAATGAATCCTCTTGTTCTAATTTCTCTCCTCTGAGGGTGACTTCTGCATTCAGCTTTTCTCTCCCGCATAATGGGATTTTGGTCTTCGTCTTTCCTCCTTCGTATACCCAACATTTATTTCCCTTGCGTAATGGCATGCGAAGATACCTTACGGAATCGCGGCATGTTTAAAGAATGAATTGCTGGGTAATTTTCCACACTGACCTACTATGAGTGACTGGGTTCGATGTGAAAAACATCTCTATCCAAGTTCGACTGTGATAATGATGTTAAAATATGAAAACCGCTAAGCTATATAAATGAGCAATATACTCCGAAACGAGCAGCCGATATATCGGCCACTTGGGAGTGTAAGGGTTAAAAATGTGGAAAATCACAAAGTTATCTATTCTTTAACAATAACTCGCCACACTATCTCGGACTTCAGAATCCCATAGCCTATCGTTTATACTCATAGTTACTAAGATCAAAGGTCCATGGTCTATACTTTCGATCCATAGAGTGCCACGCTCTACACGAATGTTTTCACATACCGTTTCCTCGTTTGCAGTCCTACCTTCTTTGAATACGACAGTTGTCTTATTCCCATGAACGCCTTCTCAGCTTGTGCTATTCTCCGCTAGATGTCCGTTGTACTTCTTCCATCCCACGTAAATAATAGTGAAAAAAGTACACGATAGAACAATAGTAATAATTTGAAGTACTCACGAATGGAAATGAAATAGATAGGCACATTTCTGGAGAACGAGAAGAAAACGTCGCCTAGGTCGCCTCGAGGAGGACCCCGATGTTTGGCTTTTTTTTCGAGGGGGTGGAGTGAGTTTAGATGTTTTGAAGCTGAAGTGGGAGGTGTGGGTGGAGACCGGTGGACGGGAGGGATTGTGGCGTAGTGCGTAGTGTTCCGTGGAGTGGGGTGTACCGGGTCGAAGTCTGGAAGTCGTTGGCAGGGAAGGAAAATAAATGACAGCCCTCCCTTTCGCCCCCTCTCATCCCCTTTGGACACAGACTTACCCACCCTCCCGAGGGTGGCTCACTCACCCCCTCTGAGTTTCTCTCGACTTGAGATTTCGGTTTGTTGTGGGGGGGTGGGTGGGGGAAAGGAGGGTTTGTGGGAGTGGTTTGTTTGGGAGGATGGAGAGAGGGATGTACTGTGAGGAGATTCATGGGTGGAAGGGGAAAGGCAGAGCGTTGAGTCAGTCGAAGTAGTAAGTAGTAGGTTCGAGTGTCGCCGTAGGACTCGGAGGAGGCGCGCTTTACATACGGAGGGCAGAGTCCTGTGCACGGCAACACGGCGGCCGAGTAGAGGACTTAAGACGGGCCAAGAAGGGCCGTAGAAGGGTCAACTGGATTGCATTCTATGACTAATTCCCCTCAAGTTACGGAGAAAACAACTGTCATCAGCCTTAAAATATGAAATAACTTAATCATAATATCATAATTAGCCCTTCAATCCTCGATTGGATGACTGCAGCTCTCCATCCATCCCTTTCTAATGCTCGTTCCTCCACTTTCTGGTGTATGTTCTTATGTACTTTTCACTTTATTTGGTCCAAGAACTTATACCTGGGTCTTCCTCTGGGGACTTTTCCCTCTACTGTAACCTTCGCTTATGTTCTTCACACACCCATTGTGTCACAGGGTGGGTCCAATCCATCTGGTTCTTCTTTTGTGTATTTTGTTCCATATGGTCCTATCCTCGTCTACTAATCTTCTGTACACTTAATAGTTTCTTATTTTTTCCGTCCATTTTATCTTCAGATCCTCCTCAAGCATCAGGTTTCGAAGGATTTTAGTCAGTTCAGGTTTCCTTTTACATTGGTCCATGCTTCCGATCAAAACAGTGCCACGCTCCACACGACGGTTTTCACATACTGTTTCCTCGTTTGTGGTCCGTTTTTCTTTGAGCACAGCAGATGTCTTTTTCCCATGAACGCCTTCTTAGCTTTGGTCATTTTCCGCTTAATGTCCGTTGCACTTCTTCCATCCCACGTGATTTTTCAATCGTTAGGCCTCATCTGGAATATGCTGTTAGTGTATGGGATCCATTCGAAACGGGGTTGATATCAGAGTTAGATCGCGTACAGCGAAGAGGAGTTAGGTTTGTGAAACGATGCTACGATAAGTTGGCTAGTGTGTCTGGACTGTTAGAAGAATTAGGATGGGAATCGCTATCACAGCGTAGAATAAATTATAGGGTTAACCTCCTAAATAAATTTCAGGAAAATCATTTTACTGACGACGTAAAAAACATACTATTAACCCCCTCGTACTACGGCAGATTAGATCGCGCCAATAATATTAGAGAGCTAGATTGTAGAACCGATAGGTATAAAATGTCATTTTTTCCGCGTACCATTCGGGACCATAACAGCTGTGATCGTCGTCATGAATAGTTCGAGTATTGACAATAGGCAGGCAGTAAATCTTTCTCATTATATTCTCTATTCTCTTATTTATGCATGATGTAAATATTGATGTTCTTATTTATGCATGATATTTGGAATATGTAGTAGTAGTCTTTGTATCCCTTGCATGTAGGAACGATTGAAGATAGAATGTTTGTTGGTTATTAGATTTTTAATGGGCGCTTTGCATGTGTGGTACGCGGGTTTCAATGTAATTTCGGTGTTCTACCGTATCATTCATGCATGCCTGGTGTGAAAGCACCCCCTTCCACACACCCTTTGGGTGGCTTGCAGGGTATGACGTAGATGTAGATGGTACTTCTGAGATAGGTGTAGGAATCTACTAGCTCTAATTTCTCTCTTTTCAAGGTGACTTCTACATTCAGCATCTCTCTTCCGCATACTAGGATACAATTCGTTAAATTTATTTTCATGTTGTATCCTTGGGGAACTTGGTCCATTATTTGTAGTGACCTTAGAAGATCATCGCGATTTCCAGCTAAGACTGCGATGTAAAAATCAGTAATAGTAAAATTTTAAAGTACAATCCATTGAAAGGACCTAAAAACTTACCTCACAAAGAGTGAAAACTAGGAAGGCACCAATGATAATGGATTCCGTCTTCAATATCTGTAGCTGGATTGAATATCGCACTTGGTGACACGACTATAATGAATGCATGTTGGTAAAATGTCACCTCATGATATGTGTTTGTATAAAATGGCATGTATGAGCAAGGTAATTCTAATACTCCAACTGAGATAGATGCAATTACTTTACTGAAGTGTGGTGAAGAACATGTCGGCGATAATTCACCCCCAGCGACACTTTCTCGAGTTGGATTTGATTTGATATTTAAGGAGGCGACCGAAAACTAAGGTCATTTGCGCCATATGGGACAGGTAAGAAGGATAGGTAGATAGAAACCCGGCGTCGACATCAGCCTGTTCTAAACGAATGGCGCCAAGGGGACTATGGTTTAACGACTCATCCTACAGACGGAGTCCTGCACTTGAAGTGCCCTCCACAGGACACTCAAGTCGGGATCGGAAGTTCCTCTGAAAAACATCGTCCTCTACAAGGATTCTAGCTCTGGCTGTCCGTTTGGTTAGCCAGTAATCTAGCCACTACATTCTCCTGATCCCCTACATCAAGTTAGCTCTCTAGTTATTTAGCAGATGTAATGTTCTGTGCCGAATCTTATATCGTGTGAACCGGGCTTAAGACATAAATACAGCGTTTACTCACATATTTCATGTTTCGTTTGATATAAGGCATTCCTGCACGCAACCATCAGTTCGGCAGAGTATCTCTCAGATTTTGTACAATAAATATTTACCGGGCGAAAACAACAAAGTTTGGTCCTCTCAATACGGATTTAAAAGTCAGGTTTCGTGTTGCAGGGGAGAGTATGCGTTAGTTTTTTTTTAAACCACAGTCGCCTCACCTCTCTCATCCCCTGCCACTCTTCCTCCCACCCCCTTCTGCCCCCAACCCACCACCCGAAGGTCCCTCCACCCTCCTATCTTCCCCTTTTCTCAAGAGTGGAGAAGGGAGGGGGTGGTCTCGCTGGGAGGGAAAGGAGTTTGACAGGTTTTGGGGGCGGGGCGTAGTACTACGTAACCTTGAAAAATCTCTCTCTCTCTCTCTCTCTCTCATGTTCTCTCGTACATAACCCCTCTTCATGTCCCTCCGTCCCCTTTCCCCTCCTTCTCTCCCCTCACACGCACGCTGACAGTTCCAGAGGGGGATGGGTAGAAGAGGAGTAGGAAAGAAGCGAGTGGGAGGAGGCAAGAGGAGCGGTAAAAGAAAGACACAGCATAGAGAGAGAGTTGGTGGAGAAGACCTCAACAGTCCCCACACGGAGATAGATATGTATATACATCCACAAAACTGAAGGTGAAAGGTGTTGAAGATGGAAAAATTACTATTTTCTTTGATTTGAAACGTTCACTAAGCACAATAGTTTCGTTTTTCAATTGTTTTCTGTTCCTACGAGATAATATTCATCTACATCGACTATTTACCCTGCAAGGCACCACAAAAGTGTTTGACAGGGGGTGACTTATCACCAACATGAACTTCAGTGAAGAATTCTAGTTTCACCAACATGCACCACATAGTGGGTATGCTACAAATGCTACAGAAACTACTTAAATAATCTATTATGTAATCATGAAAACGTGATTCAAATTCATGCAGAGAGCATGCAAAACATGGTGTTAGCACTACTCGGCAGATTTAGAAGCATGTATTACGGTTCATATGAATTAATAAGCTACACTACCTGTCAACTAACCTATTTCAAAGTCTCAACGCATCCAGTAAGGTCTCTTATTTATTTCGGGAAAAACGACATTTAAAACCTTACAGTTCTACAATCTATTTCCCATCTTATGTTCTCATGATCTGATCTACCGTAGTATGTTGGAGTTCGTAAGATATTGATAGCTTCATCTACATCTACGTAATACCCTGCGAGCCACCCAGAGGGTGTGGGGCAGGGGGTGAAGATCACCAAACATGCACTATTGACATGCAAGTAGGATATTTAAGGGAGACATGCTAGATAATACGGTCACATGGAGCTATATGGTTAGTATCTACATAATAAGAAAGGGAATATTGGTTGTTATTACATGCATCATGCACTACAGACTACTCTAACTATATTTCACCTACCTATCCCTTTGCTACGCTGCCTATTGTTCTCTCTTATGGTACGCGGGAAAAATGACATTTTAAATCTATCGGTACGACAATCTATCTCTCTAATCTTGTTAATATGATCAAACCTAGCATAATACGGAGGGGTTCTCAATATATATTTAACTTCATCTGTGAACAAAACGGTTTCGAATTTACTTAAAAGGCTTAACCTAAATTTTAACCTGCGTTCTGATAGTAATTCCCATCCGAGTTCTTCTATTTAGCTCGTAACACTTATACATATATCATAATGGCCTTTAACAAACCTGGCGGATCTCCTTTGCACGCGCTCTAATTCTTTAATCACTAGTGAAAGTTCATTGTCGAAATCCAGGTCGAGACTAAAATATCTAAATAAGAGCGACAAAAGTTAATGTAATTCTTCAATGATGGCTAACTTCATCTACATCTAAATATTACCCTACAAGCTACCTCTAGGGTGTTTGGTAGGGGGTGACTTATCACAAACATGCACTATTATCTAGCTCCATGTGACCATGTTATCTAGCATGTCTCCCTTAAATATCCTACTTGCACGTCAATAGTGCATGTTTGGTGATCTTCACCCCCTGCCACACACTCTCGAGGTGGCTCGCAGGGTATCACGTAGATGTAGATGTAGTGGAATTAACAAAATTATTTTAATTCTTCCACAGTCATTCTAACCTGAGATTGATTGACTGCAGCCCCCCATCTTTACTTATTCAATTCCGGGTCCCTCATTCCCCAGTAGTGGATCTTATGAACATCCGTCTTCATTTGGTACTGGGTCTTCCTCTAGGGACTCTTCCCTCTTGTTCTCTCTATTTTAATCTCCACAAACCTTTTATATATACATCAGGCTGTGGAAATATAACTGTCTCTTCTTTTCTGATTAGTTTTCCGTACGGTCTTTTCTTCTCCTGCTCCTCTAAGCACTTCTTCATTTCTTATTTTTTCTAGTTTCAGATATAGGTCGAATACAGCGGAGAGCGGGTGCAATTTGTTAAAGTTGTTATGATAAAAATAGCAGAGCTACTACATTGTTGCGGGAATTAGGATGGAAACCTCTATCCGATCGAAGGGAAAAATATAGGTTAAATCTTTAACGAAAGTTTGATGTAGACTATTTCTTGCCAGATGTTCAATATATTTTGCTACAGCCAAACTATTATGGTAGAAACGACCACAGGAATAAGATTGAGGAAATAGACTGCAAGACTGATAGATTTAAAATGTCAGTTTTTCCACGCACAATATGGGAACATAATAGTTGCGATAGATCAGTTCTAGGATCCTGACTAGGTTAAATAGGTTTTTCAGTAGTGCTAAATATCTTAACAAGATTATTAGCAACTAACCTCGCATGCTATCACCGGCATATTATACTCTAGCATGATTTAGTACCTTGTAGTGCTATTTATCTGTCGCATTCATAATACAAATCAGTACTTGTATCTTGAGTAGTGTACTGAATGGTAGCATGTTTTCTACGTATCACTCTCTTGGTTTCTGGTCAGACTGCGCACTGATGTGCTGACTACTTTTGGCCAACGCTTGGCATCTGGGAAATGTACATGATTCTGATTTTAACTGGGATGAGTGCTGCATGCCTGGTATGGAATCACCCCGTGCCACACACCCTCGTGGTGGCTTGCACAGTATTTCGTAGATGTAGATATAGCGGCCGGGGAAGGTTTTTGCTTGGACTGGAGCGTGTGACGTGTACTGGATGCCCACTGTGGAATATACCCGTGCCGTACACCCTAGTGGTGACACGATACTTCGTAGATATAGTACACACACAATCACGCCCTGGAAGGTAGATATCCTACCCAGGCGGGATGCAAACCCACGACCCTTAGGTGAGCAGGCACCGACATTACTGCGCCGACCCTGGTGGCGAAGGTGGTAAAGGGACTCGGCCAATTTTACTTGGGGCACATAAATAGGAAGTGAAATACCAGAACTTTTTACATTTTTATAATATGTAAACTATTATCAATCTAGCTCCCCCGCAATGCAAACCTTTAGGGAACCGATCAAAAACTGTCATTTGCGTCGTTAGCAATTGTGTTTAGTTGGCTGAGAATCCATTGTTCTTGAAACCCGTCGTCAGGTTGGAGTCAGCAAACATGTCCATCGATAGGCCCAAATTGAAGCACAGTTTTATGTCCGATTCTCACAGGTGAAACACTACATCTGAGATGCCCTCCGCTGAGCAATCTGCCAAGCATCGGCGTCTTGCCAAAAAATCTCAATCAACATCACCTGGATTCGAACCCGATACCAGTAAATTGTAAGTTATAGCCGCCACATCAACCGGTCTTTCAACCATTCCTCTAATTGTCATTCTTAACACATCAATACGTTTACAATGTGGGCGTTCAGTACAATTATTTGAGCACAATGAAGTGCCACGCGCGACCATAATAATATCAACAAACGTATTCCCAACGCAGTCATGTTTGTTGCTTGGCAGCCGCACCGGTCGGAACAAGAATGGATGCATTCATCAATCCTGTTGTACCAGTGAACAGGAGAGTCGTCGTCTAACCGGTAAGTCGCGTGTTCGAGTCCCTCCCGAAGGATCCATGGCATAAAGGGTTATTCTTATTCGCACTGACTGAATTAAACGACCCCTAAAACCGAAGCAGGTGAATATCGAGAACGTAACGGATAAAAGAATAGGATGAACAGTTTTTATACACTTCATTATAACGGACGGCCATCAAATATAACGGATTTTGTTTACAGGGATTTAGTATTGGACTGAAATTGTATAAGTAAAATGAGTATCACAAATGCTGCATAACCGAGAGGCTAGAAGTAATTATTAAGCCCCTTGTTCCGAGTAAGTGACGGATTAAGATGTCTACATCTGCATATTACCCTGCAAGTTACCTCAAGGATATTGGGCAGGAGGTCAGTGATTACCAGCGTAAAGTATAATGCATAAGAAACTTTCACCAACATGAACTACATTACATGTATGCTAATAATTCTGCAGAGACTATATTAGTTAATGTATACTACAACTACGTAAACGAGATGCAAGAGTCATGGAGGGGTCATGCGAAACATGATGTCTGTTATGCGTAGCAGATAGCAGATTATGAACAATCATAAACTTATAATCTAACTTATAATCAACATGAACTAAAATGAAGAAATTTACTTTCACCAACAAGCACCACACTATCGGTATACTTCAAAGCAAACCATTTGCTATGCTTTGTAGCATAGCAATGCATTAGCTGCAGAGCAACTAATAACTACACTACCATTCGACTAACCTCCTTCAAAGACTCATTGTCTCTTGGAGAACCTATCCTTTACCGGTAGAAAACTTGAAAAAAAATCGATCGCGGGAATATCGACACTTGAAAACTGTCCTTAATCAGCCTATTTCTATAATTTCATTCGCATAATATGATCTGCCGTAGTATGAAGTAGTTCGTAATATATAAATAACTCAGTGAGAATTTTTTACATTTACATACAAATTAACTCCAACTTATAATCGACGATCTGAAAGCGATTCCCTTCTCAGTTGTGGCAAGAGGTCAATGGAAAGGATTCAAGCTGAAACATTGCCTACCACCTAAATCACCGTGACAGTAACAAGAAGATAGGCATTCCACCAATGCTACACTGGAAAAGAGGTTTTAGTCCTCCTCTAGGTTTTTAAGCGCCTCCATATCCTCCTTAAGATAGAGAGAGATATATCTTCACATAAGGAATACAATAAATTCAGCCTCATTTGGAGGATAAATATCTCGTACGTACCATAATAACAAAATATTTAACATACCACCTATGTACTTTCCAACATGATTGCCAAAATATACATGCTGCTTATTTAAATGTGAAATGGTAGGCATATGCAGTTCACACAGAGAAAGACTGAAATTATGAGGAAAATTTCCTACGCATTGATCTTGGCATGAATTTAACCAGGTGAAGTTTGAACGCTTTTCAATTGTTCTCAAATTCAAAGCTTTAACTCATTGCAGTAATTTTTATAAAACCGCGATAAAATCATCGGTTGCGAAGGTTTTTTTTTACAGTTCATTTCATTCATTTGATCATTCTGCCAGCATTGGTAGGATTTTGGTATTATTTACCCTAACGTCCTAATTTGTGGGATATCGTTCCATTTTCCTTCTTATACGTGGTCTGCCATTAGATACCTCTTAAAATCCGCATTTCGTCTCCCTCTTCTTATATAATCCATAAGTCCTATCCTCTTCCTTCCTATTTCACTTTACAACGTGAAAAAATGATTCTAGTTTAAGTGAAATTCATGCATATTAAGTTGACTACTAGTTAATATAAAAGGACTATGTTTACTGAAGTGTGGAAGAGTAAAGGGCCATATGGACCACCAGAAAGAAAAGAGGAAACAAACCCTGAGGCACAACGGGTTTGTGGAGAACATAACTGAAGTAAAAGTTCCCAGAAGAAGACCTAGGAATAAGGTTATGAATCAAATAAAGAGGAAATTACATTGGATGAGATACCAGCAGGTAAGTGAACTAGCATTAGATAGGGAAGGGTGGAGGGCTGCAGTCAACCAATCTTAGGATTGTTCGACCAATGACGATGAGTTGAGTACTGAGAATTTAGCCATCTATTTTCCTACCTTAAATTTCTGAAACATATCACTACTTCTTCACATATACTGTTTAAAATAGAGAGCCAAATCTCCGCAACGTATCCTCTGATTCTGTCTTGTCCTCTCTCTCCGTAAATATACTTGATAATATCTTCCTTAAAACTGATTTTAAACTTATCCATAGCACACTGAACTCAACCATTGACTGCCTCGACCTCGCTTTCTGGACACATTTTAGAATACACTCCTGAAACACAAGGACTCACTCATTGCTCCATGTGCTCGCTTCTCCCAGATTATCACTTACCAAGTGCTCCCTGATTTTCCGCCTCTCTTCTTTTGTAAATTCCCTTTCTGAGAACATCGACCCATTCACCTTATCTTCCAGCGTCTTTGCAAACCTAGCCATATGTCATTCCCAAAAAAGAAATTTTTAATATCTCCCCATATTGAATTGTTATGTGTTTGTTATAACCTCTCTATAAAATGGTTTCATGCTGTATATGATATTTTTCTCAAATAAATAAATAAATATAAAGCCATATTTTTTACGCCAGTATCGTCACAGTGGGGCTTGATGACAGGGACATTGGGTAAGGATGCGAAGAAGAGTCTGGTGAATAGCTTGATATGGAGCGTAGCGTGGTATGGTGCAGAAACGAGGACCCTCAGAAAGGAGGACGAGAATAGGCTGCAGGCATTTGAGATGTGGGTGTGGAGAAGGATGGAGAAGGTGAGGTGGACGGAAAGGAAGACTAACGAGGAAGTGCTTGAGGTGGTGGGCGAGGATAGGAAACTTTTGAATGAAACCCGGGATAGGCAGGGTATACTTATGGCTGAAGGATGTAATAAAGAGTGATGGGTTGCTGAAGAGTGTGATAGAGGGAAGGATATTGAGCAAGCGGGGAAGGGGAAGAAAGAGAATAGGTTTCACGGACGGGATGAAGAAGGATAAATCGTATACAGAGGCGAAAAAAGATATACTAGAGCGAGATAGGCTCCTGAATGTGTAAAAAAACAGGGAGGAGATTCTCAGAAATTCAACAAAACCTACCTTTACCGGGAGAATACATTAATGAATCGTCACAGCAATCATCTCTCGCTGCGTGCATATGTGAAATTAAATACACAATTCGAATATGGTTTTCATTATGGCCAGAGACAAATCTCGCTCACTCCACCTAAGATCAAAGGAGACTCGGAACACGGCTTCGTCCGAGATGACCAAGGAAAGCACATCAGATGCAACCAACGCACAAGGCTGTGGATGAGCGGTCAAGAGGACTCACACAAACCCCCGCCCACAGACTGGACACCAACCATCCCCCAGCACCCCTCGACACCGCCGCGTTCCGCCACCCCGTTCCACAAGGCATTTAAAAAGTGTCGTCCTCCGACAACTCAGGCTGGCCTCACCCATGTCTCTCCCCTTTCCGTATATGGGATGCAGCGGGCAGCCCATGCACGGAGAACGGACGGCGATGCCCACACGTCTTTACTCAAGCCCAGACCACCATCCAACACCTCCCGACAATGTGACCCACCCCTGGTCGACTTCTATCCCTTCCTAGATAAGTCCAGTCCCACGGTATATCCCAGGGGTGCACCCCTCCACCGACTGCGAGACCCTCAGACATAAAACTCCACGCATTTGAGTCCATTACTCGCGACCCCCCCCCCACCCATCTGACCTCCCCTCAGCTGGCGGTCCCCGCCCTGTAACACCTCTCTGAGGACGTCAGTCATTTAAGAGAGCATCTTGCATCTCTTATCCCACAGTGGGACTTGGCCACATGGAGGTAGTCGCTGAGGGTCGAAGACATCGACAAACGTAAGGGTGGGGTTAATGTGGTGGACGGAGTACTATCTCCCATCCTCGATGGTCGGGGTATAATTCCCCTCAGTCGAGGAGGATTTTTACGAGAAATCCCGACCATTACTAGCTTGCAACGCGGAGAGAATTTACAGTTGGCGGAGCGGTAATCGTGGGTCATTGAGTTATTAATTTTAATAACGACAAAGTTATTGGTAAGAACTTTCTTAAACCGCTTTTAAATTTAAGAACGCCTGTGTATGCGTTGGAGCAAAACACAGTGGCAGCGATAGAATTAGTACAGCAATATAATATATCTCTTTGGAATAAAATAACTAAAATATCATTTTAATAAACAAGATAATAAATTTGTGACTTCCACAATTTATTAGACACCAGCGACTGGTTTCGGTCGGTCACGCCATCATCAGGTCGCAAGTGCTAAATAAATTGTGGAAGTCATAAATTATTTATCTTGTTTATTATATCTTCCTTCCACTTAGTGAAAGCTTCTAGTTTCCATCTATCATTTTAAATTCGCCGGCTGAAGAGAGTTACAGAGGAGAGAACACTGAGGAAGAGAGGAAGAGGAATGGAGAGGATAGGAAGCTTCTACTGAAATTTAAAAAGAAATATGAATTTGGTATCGATTATGACCACGGAAAAATCTCGCTCAGACCACTTAAATTCAGGGAGGATTTCCATAAATTGTCGTCCTCAACCATCTCTCACAGTTCGTGAGGGTAGCTCTCAATGTCTTATCAAGGGTAAGGCGACATGGGCATGGGAGTTCGTGAGATCACCCTCTCCTCCTGAGAGTTTTCTCTATTCCCTGGGCAGTACCAGCCTATGGGCCATGCAAGCAGGGCAACTGCCCCGGGCCTCTAAGAGCCACACATTTTGGAAGAACTGAGTAATCACAAGATGGAGAAATGTAGCTTAAAAAATCTCGTGTGACCGCCACATTACTGTTCCTGATATGGGTCACTTTGTACCTTAATATTTGCCCTATTTTTTCTAGTAGCGAAAATTTGAGAGCTGATTAGGAGTCATAATCTATTTTTGGAATTCAATATTAATTATTTTATGTTTGAAAATGGTGCATATAATATTCATAAATAAATTGAAAATAATAATAAATTATAGCTCGGATTAGTTTTATAATTTAGGTCTCGTAAACCATAGTTGTCCAAGGCCGCGAAAAATCATAGTTGCCTGGGCATACAAGGCATAGTTGCCCCGGGGCACCACACCCGGGGCCCTGACCCTAGGGTACGCCAAGGATCGTTCGTCTATTCACCTCACCGAACGATCCTCCTCCCGTAACTTTTACGCCGCACGCACGATCCGTGCGCGCTCTTTTCAAGTCGAGAACGAACGTACTCGCGGCTTTTTTTTCCACTCACACGCACGCACGTTTCAGTTGAGGTGTGCGCTTAGGACAATGGAACCACACAGAGGTCCCGAAGGTTCGTCGGGAGAAGTCCGTGAGGCGTCTGCAGCGTCGATGGACAAGGAGAACGCGTGAGGAGAATATCCCATGTTCCCCCGTCCCCCGATTCCTCCTCCTCCACCCCCCCCCACACCCTCCGGCTCAAAAACCCTTCCCTCCGTCCTTTTAAAAAGCCTTTCGGACACCACCGGCGTAAATGAAGGATAGGATGAAATGAAGGAAAAAAATCCATTCCCGCACCCCTCATCTCCTCTTTCCCTCGCCGCTTCCACGTCAAAAACGTGATGCGGCGCTCAAAAATGAGAATAAAAAGCTCCTTCGACTTTCAAAGCCTCCCAACGTGTGTCCCCTCTTTGTCGTCGGGACTCTGAGAGAGATGAGCTGACTGGACGAATGGGCCGCGGAATATCTCTCAAAGCACTAAAAACGTCTCTTCTCTTCGAGCGCATGAGGATGCTCGACCGTTGGGAATATAATCAAGGGGAGAAGAGAAAGGACGTACGGCAAGTCGGAAAACTCCAAAATATTTTCGTCTTTTCTTTCAAAGATTTCCTTTATGACTCCGTTCAAAATTTGCTCAGGAAGGAAGTAACACTGAATACCTCGGCTGGGTATGCACTGTGCACCATAGCTTCCCACCCTCCAAGTTAAGGACGAGCGGGCCACAGAGTCGAGACGAGGTCTGGACAGAGGCTAACAATGGACCTTCGACAGTCCGACTTCGGAGGGAAATTTTTCTGTCAGCGAGTTTTCATTGTGGGGAAGCCCGAATAAACATTTTTCACCCGAGCGTGTACATTTGACGACATTTAATGTTCATTAGCAAAATTCAGTCCCGTGATTAATGTCATTTTTGGAGCTGCACAGTAGCGTCTCGATTTTCAACGAGAGTTAATATGTCATGAACTCGGAAGGCTGGGCTTGAACCATCATCGCATTTGAAGCGGGGGTTTACCCATTCAAACAATAAAATTAGTCTTGAAAGGGATAATACGCATCCCAAACCAATGGGGATATACATTATATCCTTCGATATGTTTTGTTTTGAAATGTCATAAAGATGTATCGATTTCATTAACTTCAAGGACCTGGAAGCTGTCTGGTGGAGTTTAAAAAAGTTTTAAGCTTGATTGCAGTTCTCTCCATTGTTTTCGGGTTAGCTGCGTCAAGTTTTATTCAGATGACGTTTCGTGGCCTATGCTGGCCACATCTTCAGATGAGGTCTGAGTGCCGACAGTTGGAAATGGCCCTGTATATATACCACCCTCAGGTTGGCCTACCAGTGGCGCGACCAACAGCGTCGAGGACCCCGATTTTGGCGCGCTTTTTGCGTATGAGTCTTTTCCAAGCGGTGTTCAGTCTATGCCCATCCCCTTCTTTCCATCTGTCGGCACTCAGACCTGATCTGAAGATGTGGCCAGCATAGGCCACGAAACGTCATCTGAATAAAACTTGACGCAGCTAACCCGAAAACAATGGAGAGAGCTGCAATCCAGCGCTGCGAAAGCCTCAAACAGAAATTTTAAGCTTGATTAATTTTTCTACAAGTGAACAGCGTTCCGTGGTTTGAGGCTCTACTGTGTGGAAGTTGATTTTCACAAATGAAAAAATAACTTGATTTTTTTCTTCCACTGATTTATTTTCTTGGTACAAAACGTTTCGACACAGCGGTGTCATCATCAGGTACAAATGAAAAGTAAAGAAAACTTTGTAATTCCACATAAATATTTAATGTACGACCTAGGTTTCGACGTGGCACGTCATCATCTGGTGATGATCACCAGATGATGACGTGCCACGTCGAAACCTAGGTCGTACATTAAATATTTATGTGGAATTACAAAGTTTTCTTTACTTCTCATTATGTTAAGTCGATTCCATGATGTCACGCCCGAGACAACGAATTATATCAGGTACAAAGTCAACATCAGGTACCTGATGATGACACCGTTGCGTCGAAACGTGTTCTACCAAGAAAATAAATCAGTGGAGGAAAACCAAGTTATTTTTTTTCATTTGTGAAGTAAACAGTGTATTCTACAGGGACCTAAAAGTTTACTCATGTTTTACTCAACTTTTGCTTTTGGCACTTAAGTAAAATAATCGAGAGGCACATCTAAGTGACGCATGCAATATGAATAACAAGAGCTGTTTCATAGCGATGAGTTAATGACAGCTACCGATGCATTATCATATGAATTCCTGGATAAAATGGGAGTTGCCTCCGGTCGGAGCCAAGCTATTTTTCAGATATCGCACCTTTGCTCATATTCGGTACCCATTAGCCATATACACCCCTTTTAACCAATTGATTTTTTGAAATGCCATCATCTTCTTGTTATTATTTTCAAGTAATACTCAGCATTGTTGTTCTTTTTGCGAGTAAACAGCGTATTTTATAGGACTTTAAAAATCTGAGTATCAGAACAAAAAAAGAACAAGCAAAAGACGAAGTTGAACAATAAGTCAGCGACTAAGAACTATAGTCAACGACTAAGATCTATAGTTACAGATTAGTGACAGCTGTGGATGCATTATAAAGTTGATTACAGGAAAAAATTAGAGTTACCCCATAGATTTCACAGACAATACACTTTTTCTCATCTTCAGCACCAATCAACTAAATAAATTCGTTTTACAATATATATTTCTTTCAAATTCCATTAATTAAATTTTCTACCGTCAAAAATGCTCAGGATTGCTGAAAAATATTAATTTTAAAATAATGATAAAAATTTTGCGGTTAGTATATATAGGGATCGCGTATGAAGTTTATATCTTTACACAGTATTTTATCGCGTTAATTGAGCAACGCAAAGAATTTTTTGAAGTGAAAGATACGCTTATTTTTTTGACGGAAATCAGCAGAGGTACAAAAAAATGACGACCATAAGAATACAGAGAGTATACTTGAAAATAACTGATATGAAGGTCATCTTAAGATGGTGACTCCGAAAAACAACCATGCGAGGTCTCTTCGATGCGCTATTTCCAATTACCACGGCTGGGTATGCACTGTGCATCATAGCTTACCACCCTTCATGTAAAAGACGAGCGGGCCATAGGGTCGAGACGAGATCTGGACGGAGGCTAATAATGGACATGACAGTCCGACTCGGGAGAGGAATTGACTGCCAGAGCGATTTCTCATTGCGGGAAAGCCCAAATAAACATATTTCATCCGAGCGTTTACATTTGATGACATTTAATGTTCATTAGCGATATTCAGTCCCGTAATTAATGTCATTTTTGGAACTGCACAGTAGCGTCTGGGTTTTCAACGAGAGTTAATATGTCATGAACTCGGAAAACTGGGCTTGATTCTTCATCACATTTAAAGCGGGAGTTCACCCGTCTAGTTTTTTCATGGGGGTTATGAATACATATGAAAACGAGTTTAGATGCCAAACTCACAGATACCTTGACTGCAGTATGATAATTATTCACGGAATACGATTAAAATAAAAATATATTCGCCGGCGTTGGCTATTTTCCTTGACATTTGAGTGGAAAACGAACCGAAAATAAGTAGACAATTTGTTCGTGTAAATGGTTAACAATTTAATAATTTTGATTAAAAAAATAAATCTGGGCAAAAATGTATTGCATTCAATAGGCTTAACTGTTTCCAAACAAACGGGATATATTGCACCAGCGAAGTTTATGTACCTTATTTTCTGATTGGCACACACAGTAGGCTATCCAGGCTTCCTAATACTCATGGCAATTTTGGTGGATACAAGGCCACTAGATCTTAGGTCCTTGCGGTCCATCAAAGATGGCAACGCAAGGGAGAAGAGGACTTCAAAGATTGTATATTAAGGATTATATATTGTTTGATCGAATATAGAAAATGCAAGAGACTAAATTTTTAAAAAGTTTCCTCATCCTCAAAGAAAACAAATGTCTTCCAGATATTTTTAATTTAATATGGACAATGCAAGAGACTAATTTTTAAGAAATTTCTTAATTCTTAAAGAAAACAAATGTCTTTCAGATACTGCTTAATTGAGTACGGAAAATGCAAGAGACTATTCTTTCAGAAAGTTCTTCATCCTCAAAGATCTGATTGTCTTCTGTATATTTTAGATATTTTTAATTAACTACTAGTAACTCTTAAACAGGTTTTTGGAAAACATGATTAAATCGATTGGCATAATATTTCTCATCTAAAACTTTTCCTTTCGTACATTATCATGGCGTAAGAAATATTAACCTTGCGTAATTGTGGTGGAATTGAACGTAAATTTCTAGAATCGAATGTTATCCAAGCAGTTACCATTGGAATAATTTAAGTAAATTAGATTTTTAAATTTGAAATTCTTAATGTCCTTCATCCTTGTCCCTTTGCATGATATCATTACTCTCAGCATTCGCCCTACAATCCTTCAATCAGACCCTAATGCCAATTCCGTTTTCTTCCTCTTTCTCACTTAACCTACAGTTGTCCCCGTTCTTCAACATCCCTTTGCCCTACCATTTTCAACAACCTACTCTGCCTCCAGTTAATCTTCTTTGGCAGGTCCTTACCCTCACTATCCACATTCAGCACTAGCTTTTCTGTTTTCCTTTCCCTCCACCGCGCTTTCTACATTCTATGTCAAGACTACATCTCAAATAACTGCAGCCTTTTCCATTTCAGTAATTTAAGATAGTAATAAATTTCTCTTTATGTTCTGACCAAAAACCTTCGCAAGCACTCCAACTTGTTATGCATGATTTAACACATACAGATTTATATTTTATCGCATACAGATTTGCATCTAAATGGCATTAGTCACCATCACCCCTTTCAACGCAGTGCTGTCCTCTCCACTCTCATACATCGTGCGAGGTCAATATCTGACGCAGAGAGTCTTCCTGCAGAATTGGACCACCTTTGGAAAACCTTCCGGCAAAATGGATACGGAGAGCGGCAAATATCGATGGCCTTCAAAACGTCCCGTGAAAATTCACGAAAATCGGATTTGGAGGTTGACCGGCCTAAACCTACGGCCAGGGCCTTTTTGCCCTATGTATCTACCATATCCGGGAGAATTTCGAGGGTTCTGAAGAGGTACAACATCGAAAGCATCCATAGACCTATGGCCAATTTAAGAGACCGCCTTGTGAGGGCAAAGGACCCAGTTGGCCTCATGACTCCGGGGGTATATAAAATCCCATGCGAATGTGGTGAAGTCTACGTGGGAGAGACTGGGCGAACTATATCCACTAGTCTGAAGGAACACCGTAGGCATTTCCGGCTTGGTCAACCGGAAAAATCAGCAGTACTTGAGCATAGCCTGAGTCGGGACCATAAGATCATTTGGGATGACACGACTGTTCGTTGGCGATCCGGCCAATTTCGGGATCGCTTAACCAAAGAAGCGATAGAGATAAGGTTGGAGAGGAAGAATTTCAACCGGGATTCTGGTTACACGATCAGCAGCTCTTGGAATAGAATTCTGAGAAGAATTCAGAACGCCAGAGCTAAGTCAACGGTCAACGGTCCTCCACCACAACAATCGGGTCTCGACCAATCCCGCCCCGCCTAGCGCCAAAGTAAACATTCTTTTCAAGCTCGCATCAGTAGCCTTGAGAATGGGTAACGAGATGGAACCCAAAACGTCGGCTGCCTATGAAGATCTTACCCGGTGGCGAGCCCGAGAATTGTACTCCAACTTGTGTTTACAGGGTCAATTACATTTTTGCTCATTTCTACAAACATTGCAGCATTCCTGGCATGTATTCCGACAAACATCAAAACAATGCATCCGTGATGGTAAGGTAAATCTGTCGAAAGGGTGAAAATCATTTAGGTATATGGAGAGGGCATAACGTCATCAAACTGAAGTTTGACCTCAGAAATAACAACCACATTGTTCAATCCTGCTCTTTCCTTACTTTCCTATGGATATCACGACAAAGTGGACGAATCAGCGGATGTAAAGCAAGAATGTTAACCATATGTTTGAAATTTATGTCAAGTAACCCATCAAACATACATTGGTTACTTAGAATTGTGGATGCTACCCGATTTTACTGTATTGTTCAGCAGGAATACGGATTCTTTTTAATTTAAATAAAGAAACAAAATATGTATGGAGAATGTATCTTAAAGACGTAAGTGCACGCTAAATTCTAGTAAAATATTTAAGGAAAAATACAGTAAAATTAATACTGCTTTTTCCCGCAACTGATATAGGAAAATAAAGGTCAACGTAGATGGCAGGCTGGCTTCAGCTTCCAGCATTGGCCAGCATAGCAAGTGCCTTCTCCATATACCCACATCAATGTGAAAATTCAATGCGTTCTAGTCAAGAGTAAAGATTTTTCCAGTTCACCAAATAAGACATTTTGATCTCGGCTGTAGACACTATTCGAGATGAATACGAAATAGTTTACGCTTTTCCGATCGGCCATATAAACGACTACGTAGTCGGAATTTACAATTGAACAAAACTCTCGTAAGGGTTAATCCATTAGAGTCGGGCACCTCCAAACAAACACAGTTCGAAGAGCCCTCGGACGGCAAAGAGGGAAAGCAACGCAGTGGGACGTGCGTCAACAAGGCGATGAGGACGGTTAAAGGCGGCGGCCCTTACATGCGTACGTAAATAGGAGTGGCGCTCCGCTGCGGACTCGGCGGCGCCAGTAAGCCCGGAAACAGAAGTGTGGGCTCGGGACATGTGTACACACGATAATACGAGGATGACGTGCAAAACGGACGAAGTAAAAACCTCAGCGGACGCCATTATTCTCCCTCTCCTTCTCTCCCGATATTTACAAAAATGACGGTTTAAAATCAACAAAGAAAATATTCGCTAAAAAAATACAAATAGATAATGTTCAGGTACACTAGGACTTCACTAATTTAAAAAAAACTCATAATTAGAATGTTATGATTATATTCTAACTTCTAACAAGTGATTCTTTCCATTCTTCTTTCGAGATTCGGCCGCGTCGTTGTTTTTCTGACAACGTTTCTCCTCCTATCCTGGAGGCGTCTTCAGGTCGAAGATGCAGCGCTTCTTTTTGGTCCATGCAGAGTGAAAAAAACACCAGAAGGTGACAGAAAAGAAGCAGTTCCATCTCTCAGCTGTCGCCGAGCATGCTTGGTCTGGACCTGGGCACTCAATCTGCTTAAAAAAAAACCGAAGTCCTGATCAGTGAAAATCGATACTTCGTTTCGATTTTCGATGAGGACGATATATCGTTTAATCAGGGAAGCCATCGAAATTACAAAACGGCCCAACAAAATGAACAGGGAGGATGGCTGCCACCTGGCGAATACGTGGAAGTTACTGATAGCACAGACCGGAGAGAGAAAAATGAAAAATGGCGCCAAAATTGTTTTTTGCCCAGAAATGACAGCCAATCAGGAGCGACTGAATCTATCATATAAACCGGACCCAAAAGAAGCGCTGCATCTTTGACCTGAAGACGCCTCCAGGATAGAAGGAGAAACGTCAGAAAAACAACGACGCGACCGAATTCCAAAAGAACAATGGAAAGAATACCTTCTCGCCGCGGATACCTTAAACAGAACTTCTAACAAGTGAATTAAAATGAAATTAGAGCTTTCCTTAATGAGAAGAAGAAAAATATTGACCAGACCACCATGTTAAAACTCCTGACACTTGGATGTTTATGCGGTTAAGACGGTTGGAGCCGTAGTCGTGGATCATTGAGGACAAATTTTAATTAATACTCGAGTAATACAAACAAAAATTCTTTGATAACATTTTTCTTGAGGTAGTTTGAGCGGAATATCATTTTATCTAGAAATCAATTAATTTGGTCTCATTTTAAAGAAAAATATCTCACCTTTCTAATGACACTAAACATTTAACCCCTTACCATACATTTTTTGGAGACATTTGCCAAAAAATACATCCCTTTTACATGGGAAATGGTGCGTGTGTGCACTCCAGAGAGGAATTATTTACAAAATGAGGAATCTCTAACACTTAGATGTCATAAAAAACTAACAGCGTGTAGTTTGTATGTTTTCTCAACTATTTTTGAAAATAAATTATAATGTCACCGCAATAGGTTCTTGGGTATCACAAAAAACCTTCCGTTTTGAAGGAGCTTCAAACGCACCGCGCGAAAAAAAGAGTCAAGTTAAAGACTAATTTGCATATTTTCATTTAATTACTTACCTACCATTTTTGTCATATAAAAATATTTTATTGCACCATTAATAATGCAATATTTAATTCATGTGCCCTACTGCTGGTGAAATTAAAACTTATAGTTCAAATATGGTCCCTATTATGACTAGGGAATTATCTCGCTCGGACTACCTTAATGTGCCTCAGTCTATATAAATTGAATCTCATACATTAAATGTAAAATGATACAAGAATTGAATTAAATTATCTCCCTAAATTAGGACATGTTACGAGTTTACCATATTTTTCCTCGGGCGGTAATCGAAATTAAACGAAATCATTTTGAATTATGTTTTTTCCGAATATTGGGGTAGGCACGCCAACTTGATCTATTTTAAAATCAATTGTTTTAATCCCTGCAGAGGAGGATATTTTTAAGAGGGAAACCCGATCCTTACTCGAGTGCCTTGTGGAGGGCACTCCAAGTACAGTACTCCGCATGTCGAATGAGACGTTAAACCGCAGTCCCCTTTCGTTAAGAGCAGGCTAATGCCGACGCCGGGTTTCTATCCATCCCTCCTCCCTTACCTGACCCCCATGACGAAAAATTACCTTTGCCTCCCCAAAATCCAATCCAAGCAATACATCTATTGTTCTCCGTAGAGAAGAATATCAGTACACATGTAATCGATTGATTACGAAAAACAGGTAAAATTCCAAAGTAATTTAACAAACACTACGAGTTAAAATAACAATGAAATGCAAAAAAAAAACAAAATGGCACAATGCAATTTTTTTCACTTTTATCTCTAGATATCAGTGGTGAGAACATTTGAGCAAAGGTTCACACAAATCTGAGCGTAAACAAAAATCGCTCCTACCACCATAAGGTAGTGCGAGCGAGATAGTTCCCTAATCATAATAGAGACCATATTCGATATGTACGTTTTAATTTCACCAACTGTGAGATACACAAAATAAATATTGCATTATTAATAGTCCAATAAAATACTTTAGCATGACAGAAATTATAAGTAATCAAGTAAAAATATCTAAATAACTTGACTCATTTTATTTACGCGGTACGTTTGAAACTCCATCAAACCGGAAGGTTTTATGTGTTCCCGAAGAATTTACTGCGGTGACAATATGAGTAAATGACCGTACTCTGTCCGGGTTTTTGCCGCGTCGATCCATTTAGTTTCGCCTGCCTTTCAGCCGGCTTCGTCAGATCCTATATTATTGTACATTGTTCGCGGTCATTAAATAACCGCGGAAGCCTCCGTACCAATATGAGTAATTTTCAAAAATAGTTGAAAAAACACAAACTACACACAGCTGATTTTTTGACGAGATTTAAATGTAGGAAATGCCTCATTTTTAATATAATGTCTCTCTGGAGTGATACACGTACCATTTCCCATATAAAAGGGCTGGTATTTTTTGGCAAATATCTCTGAAAGTAATGTGATAAGGGGTTGATTTTTTGATGTCAATGGAAAGGTGATATATTTTTATTTAAAATGAGGCAAAATTCCTTGACTTCTGACAACGGAAGCCCTTTGCGCCACTCAGGGTGAGTCGGCCAGGTAAGGATTATTTGGAAATGAAGGTAGGGCTAAGAAAAACCAAGCGCTGACATTAGACTTCTCTAAACGATTGATGACAAGGTGACTACAGTTCAACGTGCCATCCGAAGGAAGGAATACTGCACCAAACGTGCTACCCACGAGGGACTTATGGAAGGATCAGGATTATTATTTAAAATGTGTGCCTTAGCCAGGACACAGAGAGTCCAGGAAAAATTTGAAGCACTATCTTAAAACATTGATATTTGGAGCGTGATCTTGTATGTATTTATGATTGGACGTTGGCAACTAGGCAACAAGTAAGATTGAAAGCATGGATACGTGGTGTTCCCGAAGAATTGAGAAGATCAAATGATGGAGAGATTCAATGGTATTCTGGCGAAACATGATGGAACTCCTTCATGGTTGATCAATAAGGAAATGCACTTGCAAAGTTCCACGGAGATTTATTTGACGCGACCGGTTTCGATACAAGGTATCATCATCAGGCCTGCCAGATGCCTGATTGCCTGCTGATGATAGCCTGTGTCGAAACCGGTCGCACCAAATACATCTCTGTGAAACTTTGCAATTGCATTTCCTTGTCGATCAATCTGGATGGAGAGAATTTTCCTCTGAAGATGTCCAACCATGTGTTGGTAAGGAAAGATGAATGATAAAAACTCTATGAACGCATTCTGAGAAAACGCTTTTTGAGAAATGTTATCTTAAAAAAGGAACAGGAAGAGAAAATGAATGAAAATTATAATCTAGGTCGAACAAAGTTAAAATGTTTGAAGTAAATCAGAGGGGACGTTTCCAAGAAAATGTACTCACGAATAAAATGCTGAGAGGAGAGAAGAGAAACCAATCGAGAGCCAAGTAGAAAATCAATCACGGGTTTTCCTCGGCGCACCGTAGGTACGCTATTCATTCCTTGAGAATTTTACCAGCTGATTGGTAGGTTTTTGGTAAGTTCTATTCCGAGCGTCCTAATTTCTGGCATATCGTTCTACATTCCCTCCAATAGGTGCTCTACTATTAGATCCCTCTTAATATTCTCATAGCGTCTCCCTCTTCTAATTTCGTCCAGAATCCCTATCCTCTTCCTTCCTCTTCCACACTTCCCCAGTGTTCTCCCCTCTATTACCCTCTTCAATATTCCCTCTTTTCGAAACGTCCACCATCCATCTCTTCTGCCTCCTCCGAACCTCCGGGGGAGGCAGGAAGGGATATCGACGACCAATTGCAAGCATATTTAAGATTCAGGAAATTGATCTTGAGGGAGAAGTGATTCGAATCAAATTTTTGGAAGACAAAAAGAGGCCATAATAGTTGCAATGGATATGTCATATTCAATTCCTACCCTCACTTCGAATACCAGACTTTTTGCATGTGAATTATAACTTACTGTTATCATTAGCACCTCAGCCCACTGGAATGTTCCGTAAGATATTTTTCCTGTATGAACCGGTATACTGTACACCTGAATGATGAAAGTTAGAGATAATACAGAGAAATAATATTGTAATCAGTATCATCATCTAAATAGATGCACAGCAAGTATGAATGTTTACCAGCATAGCTTTCTCCTAGTTTTCGGTTTGATCGTGCGCTGTCCTTCAGACCGCATTGGTGCGTGCTTGATGGACACGTGAGCGCGTGGGGCTCGACCGTGAATTTAAACGCACATTGCATTCCCTGCTTAGAATAACTCCGAGCCACGCACCCCGGCTATGGCTTGCTTGGTGCTTCATCTATGCAGATGAATCGTCGGAATGGTGATTCAGGATGACTTTTTCACTCGCAACAGCATTAAAAGACTGCTGCTGTCCAAACTCTCTCCGCCTCGTTCCCCTGCATTCTCCAGTATATATTTGAAACTGTCATGTCTTTCAAATTAAATTTTTGGTCGTTAAGTTCAAGGACTGGTCAACTCTAGCCCTCCATCCTCCCATTTCAAATTCTTGTTCTCTTTCTCCTCCCAGGAAACAGTATGCAAAAACATTCGTGTGGAGCGTGGCACTCAATGGATCGGAAGCATGGATCATTGGTAAAGCTGACCAGGAAAGACTAGAAGTCTTCGAAACCTGGTGTTGGAGGAGGATGCTGAAGATAAAATGGACGGACAAAATAATTAAACGATAAAAGGTACAGATGAATGTAAGAGGAACTGATCATATGGAGCACCATAGGAAAGGAGAACCAGATGGAATGGACACACTTAGAGGCACAATGGGTTTGTGAAGTACATAATTAAAGGCATAATAGAGGGAAAAGTCCCCAGAGGAAGACCCAGGAATAAGTTAAAGAAAGAGGAATGTACATAGGGAGGGATACGAGAGGTAAGGGAACTAGAACTAGATAAGGAAGCGAATTACCACAGAGAAAAAATCATCCGCCTTGACCGGGATATGAACCCGGATCCCTCGATTTCCGGCCGAGTGCTTTAGCCAGTTAAGCTACCGAGGCGTCCTCTTTCCCTGTGGATTTTTGCCGTACATTCGATCTCCAGATCGATGATTTTTTTCTCTGTGGAAATTCGCACATGTGTGCATTGCGGGTGACTCCGTAAAAGTGGAACTCCGTGGCTAGTCCCGGATAGCTTAAAATTTGTTAGATAAGGAAGGTTAGAGGGTTGAAGTCAACCAATCTCAAGATTGAACAAACAATGAATGAAATGACTCCCTGGTAGATCTTCTTATTCATTATCCTCTTGATTTTTCCTATGTATTTATCTCTTGGTCTCAATCTTGAGACTTTCCCGCATATTTTGCGTCTACTACACTCTATTAAAACCTACTGTGTTCCATTCATCAGGCTCTACTTTTCTGCATGGTGTTTCAGATGATATTTTTCTCTTTTGCTCTTCGAAAAACTCCTTAATTTTTTATTTTATCCGTACATTCGATCTCCAGTACCCATCCTACTCCAACACCGCGCTTCGAATGCTTCTGATCTTCTCCCGTCTGCATTTTCAACGGCCAACGCTTCCCATCCATAGAGTCCCACGCTCTATACGAATGTTTTCGCGTAATTTTACCTTGCTTGTAATCCTATGGTCTATTAAAACATTATTTGCCTTTTTATCATGACTTTTTCTAAGATTTGTAAGAGTTCCAAATACATCTTGAGGAGACTCATCGCGGTATTACTAATTAGTCACAAAAGGCATTCATTAGGCTCTCTAATTGCATTCACCAACCAATAGTCCAACCATCGGTCGCGGGTGTAGAGAAAATCAAGGGGTTGAGACGACAATTATTCACGCGGAGAAAGCAGTGACTTGAAAGTCTATCTCCCTCTCTCCGTTCCGGGATATCAACGCGCTTCCAAACGGGGTGGGAGAAGGGTTACCCATGGTGCGCCTCGCGGAGGGAACCGGCATCGCGATTTTCCACGCACCGATGAGAAATTGCGCGACGCACTTCACCTCTTGGCCTCTCTCCTCGTCTCGCAATCACGATGGCCATTTTGATCGATGGCCTGCCACCATCTCCCATCTCCTCCCCACTCCCATCTATCGGCGGAGCTCGGTAACCGGAGTATATTAATCAGCCCAACCCCCCTCCTGTCCCAACCTTGTTTTTTCACGTCCCATTAGCCTCCTTCCATCTACCGACTACCAACTTCACCTCTCTTACGAATCACCCGAAGCGGTTCGACGAAATTTATGAACGATATTCATCTATCGACGGCCTGGATGCATCGGAATACTTGGGAGAAACCATGAGGGTGAAAATGAAACGGAAAAAGGCATGATCGTGAACGCTCATTGGTGGAGGAGAAGGAAAAATGAGGATGCATGGGATAATATTTGTGTTATATGCTGAGAGAAGGATAGGATCAACGCTTTTGAGATGTGGGTGTGGAGGAGGCTACAGAGAGTGAAATGGGTGGATAGAGTAAGAAATGAGGTGGTGTTGGAAGGAGTTACGGAAGAAAGAACAGTACTGAAAACAATAAAGAAGAGAAAGGGGATCTGGGTCGGACATATTTTCAGACGGAAGGGGATTTTAAATACAGCAGTTGAGGTATCAGTGGAGGGAGAAAAGATTTTAAGATGTCAACTTTACTAAACCACTCGATTTATTAAACAACGACCCAGGTTTCGATGTGCATTCACATAATCTTCAGGTAAATGGAGGCCGATGTGCAGGCCTTATATAGTAAACATTACCAGTTGGGGAAAGGGGGGGGAAGAACAATGCAGGAAGAGGGTGGTCACGGGACGTGGTTTAATAAATCGAGTGGTTTAGTAAAAGTTGACGTCTTAAAATTTTTAATGATGGAATACCACCAAGTGAGACTGACGAAAGTGAGTGAGGGAGAAAAGATAAGAGGAAGAAGGCTGAAAATGACAGACGAAGTGAAGAATTTACAAGGAAACCAAGGAAGAGGCCCGGGACAGGACGATTTGGAGACAGCTTTGGTGCTTGGGACCTGCCAGTCGGCAGAATACCATTTGATGATGAAGCAGGCGCGGCCCATTCACAAAATATCATATTAGCTGAGGATTTCAACTGATTTGATGAAAAATACGAAACCATTGGAAGAAAAAACCAGAGTAAGATCTTAAATGTGCCGAATTGCAATCGCGGAATTGGCGATTAAAACCAAGCGGAATGCCCCACCATTTTTGTCCAACCTCCTTCGAAGAAACCAACACTGAATGCACATAAATTTTATACTCTTCAGATAAAACGTTGATGAAATAGGTAGAATTTTTCCAGAAAAAAATCGCCCCGACAGGAATTAGAACATTAGGGCCGTTAGTTTTTTCCGAAGCAATGTTCAGGTCACTACGTTATCTTAACTTCCGGATTCTCGTTGCAAATTTTCGATAATTCCTGGGAGATAGAAGTTATGCCTTGTGGACCACCAAGGAGAATAAGAATGCAAGAGAAAAAATTGACTTTGCCCGACAAACCATAATCATGGTTCTATTCCCAAGCCAGAGCATTATTTCTGGTGTCGATTTTTTCTACCGAAACAGATATTTGGCAGTTGAAACAAACCAATTCGATAAGGTTTACAGTTTAGATTCATTCTGGTGAATCATTTCATTAATCGGTGATGCGGTAATGATGCGGTAAATCATTTTTGCTGGTTGTCACGGGTAATTCGTTTTCGAGAATCACGGAGAAATAACAAAAGAAAAGATCAAACATACCCCCTAAAAATATGCTAACTATGAGTGGCAATTCCGACACCTTAAATTACTAGGCCGAATACGTGTATTCTATTGAAATGCATCTATATTAACAAATTGTAAAACCTCCATATGTAAAGCGTTTAAAAATAACAAACCCCTTCAAATTACATTTCACGAGGTAGTTTATTGCACAATCTAATGTATAATTGGATTTGTTTTCAGCATTCTACCGATAAAGGTAGACTTCGTTGAATTTCAGAGAATCCCCTCCCGGTTCGCTACACTTTCAGAGGCCCATCTCGCCCAAATATATCTTTTTTCGCCTCTTCGTACGATCTACCCTTCTTCATCCAATCCGTGAAACTTATTCTCTTTGTTCCTCGCTTGCCCAACATCCTTCCCTCTATCACTCTCTTGAGGAACCCCTCGCCCCCTCGTCCAGCCATCTACTCTGCCGATCTAGAATTTCATAAAGAAACTTTCTTTCCTCGCCCACCATCTCAAGCACTTCCTCGTTTGTCTTCCTCTCCCTCCACCTCACCTTCTCCATCCTTCTCCATACCCACATCTTAAATGCCTCTCTTTTCTATTTTCTCTATTCTCGTCCTTTCTCAGGGTCTCCGTTTCTGTCCCAAACAACGCTACGCTCCATATCCAGCCCTTCTCCAGCCTCTTCTTCACATCGTTACCCAATGTCCCCGTCATCAACTTCCTTCTATTACTTAACGCCTCCTTAGCTAACGATATTCTATTCCGTATGTCTTTGCTACTGACCCCGTTTTCTGCTCGAGTACTGCCTAAGTAATTAAAATGCTCTACTTGTGTGTCTGGATGCGCATTGAAAATTGCATCGAGTACAGCAGTGAATCGGTAGGATGCACGCGCAAATGCGTAAGCGACAGGCGAGGAAAAGAAATCCCCCGCTCTAATTCCGTGCCCACGGTATTGCAATTTCTGTGCATCAAATTGCGCAATACGATGCCTCGTGTAAAACGGCCCACTAAAGTGTCTCCCTCTGCCTACCGTCTTGCTGGAAAGCTTCCGTGCAATTAAACGAATTGTTGCCTGTACCAGCAATAAATCCCAAAAACTAATCGCACGTGTTATAAATAAAACTCTGACCTGAATGTAAACATCAGTGAATGTCTATCTAGAGGATGGTACGTGTATTACACAAATTTGGATGGGAATCTCATTTAGACCATAAATTGAAAAGTAGACTCAGTCTTTCATGTAAATTCAAAAGCAATTTATTTTCTGGCGAGGTTAACAATGTCTTACGAACTCCAGCATACTCGGGTAGATCAGATCATGAGAATAAAATAAAGGAAATAGTTTGTAGATCAAAAAGAATGAAAATGTCGTTTTTCCTGCGATTGATAAGAGACCATAATGGCTTCGTTAAGACTTTGAATAAAGTGAGTTGACAGATAGAGTAGCTGATTAATTCATATGCACCCTAATGCATGTTTCAATGTCTACCGGGTAGTGCTAACACCATGCTGAGCATGTTCCTTGTATGACTCTTGAGTCACGTTGACATAGTTAAATTATAGATTTAGTTTAGTAGTTTCTGTAGCATTAGTAGCACACTCATAGTGAAGTGTATTTTGATTACTTCACTCCAGTTCATGTTGGTGATAAGTCACCCCCTGTCAAACACCCTTGTGGTGACTTGCAGGGTAAGAAGTAAATGTAGATATATCTTCACGAGCCTCACATATTGAATGGATGACGGCTGATGTTTGAGAAAACCATTTTTTTTTTGTTTAAATTTTATACATTGCCAGCCTCTTAAATACTTCAGTTTTCCTGACGTAATATTTCTTAGAAAAGACAAGTGCGCAAGGGGTTCTGAGACACATTTTTTCCACCAACAGAAGAACTGAGTTACAATGGCACGGGATAATAAAAACATGAACATAAAAATAAGGCAATGAAAGCATAGCAGCATGATTTTCCATGCTCAGCGGTATGCTGCTTCCATACCAAAATGACCGTGATGGAGAATGGCGAAGAAGCAACTCGTCCTTCCCTTCGCCGAGGTTTGAGCTATTCGCCTCGCTCTATTTTCGTCCTCCCCTTTTCACGGGGATGAATTTAATCTGGAACAGTGACTGATAACGACGGCGCATGATTGATGGAGATAAGAAGCGGGGGTGGCGGGGAGTTAGTAAGAGGTCTGGCGACGGCGCCAGCAGCGGGAATCGAACAGGAAACCGGTTTCCTGCGGTGCAAGACGAGAATGCAGGGCGGAGTCCTGGTGATCGCAAAAAAGAGGGGGAGCATATTTAGTTGCATTTGCTCGGGAGGGAGGGGCCGCTTGTGATCGGAGGAAGGTGGTAACTGGGGCAGGGTAGGCGCATAAAAAATGGGACTAAATACAGATGTGAAGGGAGATAGGGAAAATGAATGCAATGCAGAGTGACGAAAGTTTAAACGGAGGGATAAGGAAAATAGCGCTAACTATTAAGGAGGTTATACCATACAATGAATTAAGTTCAATTTTAATCACAATCCTTCGACTTGTTTAAAACCTATCCTCCACCTCATCATTATAATTTTATTGATAAAGTAATCAACCAATTCAAGGAAGGCTCTCGTGAAAGTCAAAATCCCATTTTACACGGGGAACGCTATTACAAAAGCTGAAAAATATAGGTACATGCATTTCAAATTGCGTCGTGCAAAGCTGTGAACTGCAAAAACGCAAGCTAGAATGTATGAACGGGAGATGGCCAAATGGCCCCTGCTCTAGTTCTGCAACTATTCCACGACAGATTGATTAAAACATGCAGTGTTGAATTGTGCAATTTTGGGCCCCATGTAAAGCGGGCTGAAGAAAATCCTGTTGATTTTGATGCAAAAAGCGCCCCACTTGAATCTAGTATTTTTATCTTTTCACCTTTTAAGTCTTACCCTTCTTCATCCCGTCCATATAACCTTTTCTCTTTCTTCCCCTTCCCCGCTTTCCCAGCATCCTCTCCTTTATCAAATTATTGCCTATCAATACTTCCTACAGCCACCTACCCTGCCATTCTCGTGATTTCAACCAAATGTTTTCTTTCCTCACCCCTATACCAAGCACATCCTCGTTTGCCTACCTTTCTGTTCACCACATCTTCTCCATCCTCCTCCACACCTACATCTTGAAAGCCGGCAGTCTATTTTCGCTTCCCTTTCTCAGAGTTTACGTTTCTGCCACGCACAACGCCACAGTCCACATCAAGCTGTTCATTAGACTCCATTTAACATCACGGCTCAGATTCCCAGTCATCAGCTTCCATCTATTACTATAAGTTTCTTTGGCTAACGCCATCCTCCTCATTATGTCTTTGCTACTACACCAATTTTCTTCTAGCGTACTACCATGGTACTTAGTTGGTTGGTTAACTGGGGAAACTGCGGTCATTTTTGCCATTGGGATCAGGTGGGTTGGTGGAGAGAAACCTGGCGTCGGCCTTTGCATGCTCTTAAAGAAAGACGCCAAGGGGGATCATGGTTTAACGTCTCATCCGACAGAAGCGGCACTAAACTTTAAATACTCTCCATAAGACACCCAAGTAGATATGGGATTTCCTCTTTAAAAAATCCACGGGTGTATTTTTAAGAGGGACTACTCCGCAGAGATTTGAACCATAACCATCGGGGTGGTAGGCCAGTAGTCTTGCCACCACTCCAACCCAATCCTTAGGTAATTAGATTGCTCCACTGACTCCAGTTTTTCTCTTTGCTGTAGAAATCTCTCCATGTCTCTATCTGATAGGAACCACAAACATGTTGTCCCTATACGTTATTTTATCCCTTAATCTAACTTGAAATCACATAGCTTCGAATGAGATAAACACGGTGAAAAATAGTGTTTTCCTAAAATTTTGAAAAGAATTTCAGCGGTGATCTATAATATTGAGTCAAAACACCATTCAATTGAGACTTTGATCCCATATTTAAAAAAATACTTGTACTTTTCCACAAATATTTATTAATACACTTCACGTTTCGCAGCTTGCTGCATCTTCAGGTATAGTTGTTTACATGTTATTTATTGATAGTTACGATAGTAACCAACGCTAAGAAGCTGGGGACGGGTTGGAAACAAACTAATTTTTGGGAGGAAAGGCAGGGGAACATAGGTTAAGGGCTCTTGAAAAGGGAATTTTTTTTCGGAAAGGAGTGGGTAGTGGTGCGGAAAAAGTAACTCGTTGTTAAGGTTGCTTGACCCTCTGATAATTTCCATTTGCTCCAATGCATCCATCTTTAAACCTTTTGGTAGGAAATGTAGAATATCGGGATTCTCTTCCGTGATTGTTATCCAGCAGATGCTTTGCAAATTGTGAGTTGGCATCCATATTTAATTAACATCGTGAGTGCTCTTTGATCTGTGTTTTAAAATTTTGTCCTGTTTGACCAATTTAAGCTATATTACAAATGTTACATTTAATTTTGTAAATACCCGACCTGAATAATTTATCAACTTTGTCTTTACCGTTCACTTAAATTTCGAAAGCGTTGTGGGAGTGTAGAACTACACTAGAATTGCACTCCCCTAACGTTTTCGAAATTTTTAGTAAACTGTAAAGACAAAGTTGATAAATAATTCGTCCATTCCGTCGAGCTGCCCGAAGGAAAGTTAGGAAACAGCAGGGATAAGCAATATTGTTGTTACTTCGGTTGTCAGGCCACAGTTTGATGACGCATTGCCCTTTCCATCATCCTCAATGGTTTCGACTGTCAGGGCGGAACCGGCAGCAAGAATCGAGAGGATTTGATTCCTTCAATTCTTTTTCCAACCCCCATGTCTGTTGTTGAAACGAGGCACTGCAGTGTACCTCGAGGAATGATGCAATCCGTGAAAACGGCGGGTAGCTTTTTCACGTCCACTGCCTCCGGATGTTGAATGGGACTAACCCCTTAACGCCACCGGTTTAACAAACGACCCCGTCCGCGTAATTGCAAGGCTCCGGCTCCCCGCGACTCCAAGGTCTCCCGAGCAACCGGCATCGCCTTATCGAAACTCCATTAGAAGCGCGAAATGACTCGCACTAATGCTATGTTTTTCCGTCTCTCTACGCTTATGAATCCGAGGCGTAAATAACGTCGCGGGGAAACTGGAAATGGCGCGGAGACGGAGTAATTTATTTCCCTCATTCCTCTCTGTTTCGCCAGGCGCAGTCCGAATGTTCCTCCATCCCTTTGGGTTCCGGCTGAAAGATTATCCTCCGATGCTGTTATCTCCGTCTGCCACTAGATTAGCCATTACACTGAGACTGTCAAGAGGGTGACGCATGGATCAAGGGCTCATGGTTCTCTCCGAGCACATGAAATTGGCCGCTCCTCGAAAATTACTCGTGATGGATCGCTAGTGGGTTAAATGCACATAAGGTCGTGAGTATAAAAAATATTATGGAAAGCAATGCGTGAATCATACCAATAGCATTGCACTATATTTCTAAAGGACATTGACCATTGGGAAGTTTGAACATCTACATCAACTTATTACTCTGCTAGCCACCACAAGGGTGTTGGGCAGGGGGTGACTTAGAACCAACATGAACTACAGCGGAGAAATTTACTTTCACCAACAGGCACCAAACAATCAGTATACTACAAATGCTACAGAAAACTCTAAAATAATCAATCTATTATGTAACTATGGAAACGTGACTCAGGAGTAATATAGGGAACATGCTAAACATGGTGTTATCACTACTCGGCAGATATAGAAACATGCATTAGGTTGCATATGAATTAATCAGCTTAATTACCTGTCAATTAACTCACTTCAAAGTTTTAACGCAGCCATTATGGTCTCTTATCGATCGCGGGAGAAACGCAATGTAAAACTTTTCTGTTCAACAATCTACTTCACTTATTTTGTTTCATGATCTGATCTACCATAGTATGTTGAGGTTCGTAAAATATTGAAAACTTCTTCTGAAAATAAATAGGTTTTGAATTTACTCAAAAGATTGAGTCTAATTTTCAATCGACGGTCTAAAAGCGACTCCCATGCAAGTTGTTGCAAGAGGTCAGTAACAGTAAAGAGACTATCATAACGGCCTTACTTTCACTTATCTAGCGTATATTCTCTGCACACGTTCTAACTATGTTTTTAAGCTTACCTTATGTGGATCCCAAACACTGGCAGCGTATTGTGAGTGTGGTTTAAGAAGGAAGAAGTAGCTGATTTCAATTACCTTATCCTCGTTTATATTGAGTGTATTTTGTGAATATTTGTTGTATTGTTGGGTTTGTTTCGAGTATGGAGCCACCATTAAAGACTTTACATTCACAGTAATTGACTGGTATATTTTTAAAAATAAGTTTATCCCACCCACTTCTTTACGATATAATATTGTGAATCTGCCCCTCTATTTTTATGAATAAGTGTCGTATCTCATTAGGACCCCAAACACTGGAACACTGGAACAGAAGAGAACTTAAAACTTTTGAATGGCCATTTTTTAATTTCTCGGGACTGACGCCATTAATCGTCACTGTCGAATCTGGGAAATTCCGAAGCCAAAGCGAATTGGGCACCAAGTACTCCATCTTGAGGTCTCATTGTGAGGGGAGTCGAAAGGAAATGGTATGTAATGGTGAGCCATTTTACTTCTCGAAACACTTGTGCGGGGAGCAATCAGAGAGGTTCCATGACGCCTTCCTCCCCTGTTTCTGAGACTTAACAAAGTTCCCCTGCTTATGTCCCAAAACTGTCGACTGCGCAGCGGCAGGAGACTTAGCGAGAGCCCTAACTCGTTGACAGAAAAATTTTCAATTAACAGCACTCATATAGATTGAAGGTACTTTCAAAGAACTACGGAAATAGCCGCGGGTAGCCCGCTGGTGTTCACAACAATTGTGTGAAATTCACAATGGAAAATTCATTCACCTGGACTGGGAATCGAGCCCAGATATCTCGATTTTGCGTCAAATAATTTTTCCACTGTTAATTTTACACAATTGCGCGAGCACTCACTGGTGGTTCTTTGAAAATGTCCAAAGTAAACTCCTTTGTGTTTAAAGTTCAGCTTTACCCCTGGACTGTAGCGCTTAGCGCTCGCATACGGATACCTCTGGCATCATATGCACGGTACCTGTGAGGACCACTTGCTCCTTAAAGCCCCCATGCGATTTACAGAGGGAGAGGACGCCTGGGTAGCTTAACTAGTTAGAGCACTTGGTGCGAAATCGAGGGACCTGGGTTTGATCCTGAGTCTAGGCGAATGATTTTTCAACTGCGATTTCACACAATTGTAGATTATTGAAGGTAGCTGGCTGTGTTTGAATTTTGCTTCTAAGCAAAATCATTATTGAAACAATTTATCTTCATCGGGCGCACCAATCGATTCAGCTCATTCAAATTTCCCTTCAAAATTAAGAGGTTATTGGAGAATAAAATTAAAAGTTCAACTCGGATGGTAATCGAACCAGAGCGATTGGCGTCGGCGTGGGAATGCCAAGAATTCTCTTGCCTACCGTGCCGATCTGATTTCCAATTCGTTCTGAGCACGGATATTTTTCTTCGGGTGACTAGGGAAGCGAGAAATTCGACACGGATTGTGCAGAATGAGTGGAACGATGGGAAAAGGGGCCGAACAAGACGGGGAGATGCTGGGAACGCATCTAATTAGGAATTTCAGTCGGTTTCTCAGGCAAGTGATTTCCAGTGGTAGCTCGGCCGCAAGGGCATGGGTGCTTTATGGAGCTCAAAGCACCACCAAAATGTTGTTATCAGAGTTCTTCAAGGTAATTAAGATTATATTTATAAGTTTTCGACTTTCATCGCCATTCATCGTTCACGTCCGTATGGTTTCCTGAAACTGGTTGACTTACGTTTGAGAAAAGGATTCAATTTCAAAGTGTGATTGCCCCTCACCTAACCCTCTAGGACGAGCAAGTCAAATGTGTTACGTTTCAAAATTATCGAATCTGCTTTCTAAAAGGCTTTTCCATTTTCCATTTCATGTGTCAAAATCATGTCTACTTTCTAAAAGGCATTTAGTTGCTGCACGCTTTGGATTAAGTGTGTGGAAAGTTGTGTCTCTTTCTGCGGTTTGTCAAACAATTTGAATAGATGAATGTATGGCGCTATTCCCTGACGATGGCGTGCCTGGTGGAGCTCTGAAATAAATAGTTTCAGCTGTCATATGAAGAAAAAATTGGGAAAGTTTGACAAAGGTACGTCATGAAGGTACTGTTGAAATACACCTTAGGTAAAGATTATTCTGTAAATTGTCATTTTAAATTAAATATATTAAATAGAAATACATCACGTTTAATGAAAAATGTTATTATCAAATAAATTGAAAAATTTTAATAGGTTTAACAGCACTTTTAAAAACCTAATTTATCAGCAGTATTTTTTTCATACTGATATTTCATAATTCAGTCCATAGAGGGCTAATTGACCTTTTTGTCGTCACCCTGCAACTAGAAGTATACTAAATAGAAGTGATCCATCCTGCCTATATGTACCTGCACACAGAACTACAATGTTTCACAAATCCTTCGCCGTCAGGTCTACTGCTATTTGGAATGCTATGCCTGGTGAAATTAAAACAAATTAATCATTTGCGATCTTTTATGAATAAATGTTATAATTTCCTGTTCCACCAATAAGCTACGTAGACACACAAAAAATGGCAAGTTATCTGTTTTCTTGTTTAAATGTTAAAATAATTGTAATATTTTTGTGACAAATGCTGTTCTCTTTATTATGTACAAACTTTATGTACTTCACAGTGAACTACTCTGTACCTTGTTGGTTCTAAGGTTTCCGCGGAGCTGGAACGTAGATATCTCCATGTTTTCCGGGATTTCTTCCGCGTCAGTTGTTTGTGGGACAACAACTGACGCGGCTGCCAGCGAAACTGTTGTCCCACAAACAAATGACGCGGAAGAAATCCCGGAAAACATGGAGAGATCTATACTCTGTACCTTTTATAAGTTGTGAATCGAAAGCACTGAAAAAAACTTGTTCTATCGTTTATATTCTAGCTCTACTACTTAGAACTTACCTATATCAGTCTCATTTGGGTGAACTGCTAACACTAGCATAGGAATCAAATGTGTAGCAAGGATTTCCAGCACCCGGGAACAAAGTCAGTTTTCACGTATCCTCCTGGGCCACTCGATAGAAGGGGTAAGCAATGTACTTATAACAGATATTTCTTTCATATGCAATTGATTTGTTCATCAATGATATTATGATATTGCTTCAATAACACCAAAAGTGCATTTAAGAGGGAAGATATTTTATGAAAAAGACATTGGTAGCTGTGCAACATCAATTTGGCACCCCCAGATCCTGCGCCAAGGGATGGATGTCTTCTCTCATCTTGTTCCCCTTCCAGCTACGCCACCTATTGTGATAGATATGGATGATGCATATTCTCGATCGTCTTATGTTAATTTGCCAAACTAAAAAGACTAACGCTTGAACTACCCATGCCAGCCAAAGAGTATAAAAAAATTCACGCGTACCACAATAAAATACCCAAAAACGAACACCATCTAACTCAATCGAGCCCAAATGTTTGGTTGAGGTAGAAATCAAACCTTTATAGTCCACGTTTTAATATCATTCTTTATTTTACGTATACGATGCCTTAGCTAAGAGTACAGTACCAATATTTGACTAATGCATTTGCAAGATATATTTCAGTTTTTAAAAGATTTCGTACCGATTATAATTCCAAAAGGAAGGGCTTTATGGAAAAAACTGCTGTTAGATTTCGCATTAAAATTTCCTCACGTTTCATAAGTGATCCTATGACCCAAAGAGTCGACATAATAAGGAAGAGAAGCATAATATCTAAGATTAGAGCGTAGAATGGGACATTCAGAACTGTAAGTAATGGGTGAGGTAAAGAAATAGTTTTTTCTTTAGTATTATAAATTACAATTTTAATGTTAAATGTGCATAACAATGTAGCAATTTTTCAATGGCTACACGGGAAACCTAACGTACACTTTTAGTTAAAAAAATGTGTCGTTAAAAGTATGTACTTGAAAAATACGAGCAAGGAATGACATAATGAGGGTCATATGGAGTTGAGGATTGAAAGCACGTACAAAGACCGCGCGAACCACGATGAATTGCGAGCATTTCTCTTTCAAGATCCCCGTCAAAAGGCTAAAGCTTTCAGCGGAGCAGCTTTCGGAAGCACATCCTCTCTAGAGAATATCTGGTTCTCACCCAGCAGCGTAAACCAGCACGTTTTTTTTTAACTACCATTCCACTTCATCGTACGTGCTTTTGACTAAGAACTTCAGCCATTACATTTTTCTCTTCTAGCTTCGCGTTAGAAAAATGCATCCCATTAATATCCATGACTGATAGCGCTTAATATTTTAATATGGCGGGCCCCTTTTTTGTTGGGTCTAATCCTTTGGCTAGTTTCACGGACGGACGGATTGTTGGCGAGAGGGGAGCGCATTCATTACTTTGTTGGGCCGACTCATTCTTTCGGCCGGTCGCACCCCAATTTAGCATCGCCGCGTCGTCGGGGTGAAACAACTGGACAGTGGGTATAAAAAAACCCTCGGAGGTTGTAGAGAGCAACGCACCCTGACCTTTTCATTCGCGAATCCGGTCGAGAAACGGCAAAAAAAGCGGGAGCATCGCTGGACCTCACATGAGCACCCTACACTGCGATACAGGGCGAGGAGGGTCCTTGCACTGTTAGAGTAGCAACGATAGCAACGCAGATGGCTCGCAGGGAGGGACATTGCTGCTAAAAGACCATGTATGAAGGAATAAAAAAAAGCACTGTTCAGAAGAGGTAATCACAAAATTATTCCTGCGGACTTGCAAGGTTTCCTCTACCATTTTCAGAAGGAAATAATGCTGAGGTCAAGTCATGTGACGTATAAGTACAAATTTTTTATCGTACCATGCAGCATTGTCACATTATTAAGCCAAAGCTGCTTTTAAAATCCATTCCTCCTTTATCAGCACTGCACAATGCTCTGTGCTAGTAACAAATGTTCGCTATAAAGGAACGGTGATTGGGAGTCGCGATGGATATGTTATAAATACCGTTGTCTTGGGCGTGACTTCATGGAAATTGTTTAGAATCAAAAATGATAAGTATAACTTAATTTTTCCACTTAGATTTATCACAGCAAGACGATCTAGGTTTCGACAAAATGTGTCATCATCAGAACGATGACGATGAGGCCTGATGATGAGGGCATCAGGACGAGGCCTGATGATGACGAGCTAAGTCGAAACCTATGTCGTCTTGCTATAATAAATCTATGTGGAAAATCTAAGTTATACTTAATATTTTCAATGTCACAAATACATTTTGGATACAAAATCGAATATATTCCATTAGTATTCACTTCGAACCGTCAGATTACTACTCGATTATTATTTAATTTCCGAAAAAAATTCTACTCAATTTCAATCAATGAAAAGAAAGGCGTAAGCCGAAGCAGATTTTGCATATAACCCAGCATTCATAGTCAGCATAAGTATTGCAGGAAATGGGGCTCAAGAGAAAAGAGAATGAGAATAAGCTGTGGGCGTTTAAGTGGTGTTTGTGCTGGATACTGGAGAATAAGAATTCAATGAAACGGTGACTGGCGAGAAAATGCTTGGTATGGTTGGAGAGATGACGAAACTTTCAAGGGATATCAGGAGGAGCCAAAGTAGCCAGTTGGAAAAAGGTAAAAATAAGAGACGAATGGTTGCTTAGGACAACGATTGAAAAGGAAATGTTTGGTAAAAGGGGAAGGGAGAGAAAGAGAATAGGTTTTATAAACGGAGTGAACTAGGTAGGACGCATGCTGATTGTGAGAAGAAGAAATAAATCTTAGTGAAAACTTCCGTGGATAGGTCATGGTACTCGATGGCTTTATGGGTAGCTTCCACGTTGTACCATTTTTAAAAGACTGTTTTGCGAGCTTTCCAGCTTGTTTCTTCAGGTATGACAGTAAAACTGTCGTCTACAAAAATTAAAACGCGGAATCAACCTCGAAAGCCTTTTAGTAAGAATAAAGAAATCGCCTAAGGAGATTAGGCCTGGAAAAGACTAGAATATTTGAATGTCAGTTGCACCTACCTTAACAGGTAGGTTATCCTAATCATAATCAGTGCCCATTGGTCAACGACTGTAAGTAAAAATGATGTTGCCTTCCCAATGCGGACTAAGTTGTAGTTTGCGGATCGAATGAATAATTTAGGCCTTGAATGTCCATCCACACCGAGAGGGAAGCTCATACTAGAAGGCAAGTGGTCGAGGAGGTCAATAAGATGAAGAGAGGAAATAGAATTGGGGAAAAATTTTAGAAATTTTTTTATAAAGTCTCCAAACGGTATGGTAAAAACATAGGTTATACCTTGAATATACAGAGTAACTAAAAGGGGTCACTTCGCAAAAATTTCTAACGTTCAAGATGGACAATATCTTTGTCCTGACCAAAGTTTCAAAGCATTAGTGTCATTATCAAGATCCTTGACAGAGACGATAATGGGTTGCAACCTTGGTTGGCAAATAAAACAAGTAGGAAAAGAGAATAGAATTGTGATTATTCATCTTGAATGTGTACTTAGAGCTTGAGAGAGTTCCTACAACATTTTTAATCTATTCCTCCCATTTATCTACATCTATATATTGCCCTGTTAGTGACATTGGCGTGTGGTAGGGAAGGTTTGCACACCAGACGCGTAAAATTGTAATGGATGAAGTTATGGAAGGGGAAATGGTGATGTTAAACGAGTGTGTGGAGCTCAGTTTTTTTTGTGGCCACTTATTGTGCGTGGAAAGAACGAATTTTGCACCTATCTGTTCGGCAAGGTATCTCTCTTATTATATCACTTCTGTCATTACTAGAGATGTAGAGTGGCGTCAAGATGAAGTTGTCTGTATCAATTCAAACATGTAAGGAAAATTGATGGCAAAGTAAAATATCTCCACACTTGATCAAACGGGAATAGGGTATTTTCGTAAACGTTTTTCTTTCTTTGAACCCATTTTCTGCTAGATAAGATCGCAATTTGTCCGGCTGTATTCAGCGAGAATCTACACGCCATGATCAAGGAGCATAAGCTGTAAATTTGCATCTAATTTTCGTTGTAACCAAATACTATTATTAGAGAAGAGGAGGACGTCGTTGATAAGGATAGACGAGAGTCCGTATAAGAAATTAACATTTTCCCACTTAGTCTCTTGATCAATCAAGCAAAAATTTAAGGTGGTAGAACTTAAAAGGCATTCCGGCTCAATTTTAGTTTTCCGTTCATGCACTATGGCTCATCTTCCTCTTTCTGCATGTTTTAAGCCCTAAGCCAGTTGCGACCTTCTTCAGTCCGGGTCTTCCCATCTCTTGCATGAATCTCTCTGGGATCTTCTGCCTCTCGCTCTATATTTCTACATTCGTGTTGGCCTTCTGATCATTCATACTTTCTAGGTATCCTCTCAAACTGTTTCTGTAATCTCTTATCGTTTCGTTCGTACTTTTTAGTCCGAGTTTATCCTATATATGCATCTGCATTTTGTTTTCTATCCGATCGTGAATAGCCGGATGTTTTTCTGAAGAATTCCATTTTTGATGCTTGCAATCTTTGGGAATTTGCTATTTTGAGTTTCCAGCACTCGCTTAAACTGGGATTTTCTCATGTCTTGCCCTGGAATTTTCTATCGTTTAATAAAATGTTATCAAGCTGCCTTCCCGTACTTTACTTACATAGCTAAAGGAATAGCTTCACCATAATTACAAACCTTCAAGAATATCCTCGGATACTAGACACTATGATAGTCATGTAATAGAATAAAGGAAAAGACCTTTGCATAAACCACCTATATTTTCTGTCTCAAAATAAAAATATTGATAATAGGGTACCACGAGGCTACCGAAGATAGAGTATTATGTGTTATGAATCAGTAGTCTACAGCGTGCAGCAAATGGAAAATTTTGTTACTTTTTCATCGAACCCGTTTCCCTTAAAGACCAGACATAATTAGTACCACGGTGCTCTGCAAGAATGTGCATACCCATGTAGTTTAGGCTGTGAACTTGCATCCCTGTACTTTGGTAGTCTTACTATTATTAGCCGAGAGTTGAAGGAGGTGTTTGATGAGGACAGGGGATTTCAGAGGCGAGATCTAAAAAATAACCACTCCGGACGCAGCCTCTGGACCAATCGGAGAACTTTGGACGTTGAAGAAGAAACCAGGCAATCTTAAACGACGGCTCATCTCATTCCTGCTGGGAACATCCTGTTCCTCTCGCTCGCTTCACGCTCCATATAAAGCGACTGGGGGAGGGGACAGGGGCGGGAGACTTCGTATTTCAGAGGCTTAGGTGTCACGGAAACACTGGTTACGACTCGCGCAAGGAGAGAGGGAGAGAGAAATGAGCGGAAAGGAAGAGAGAAGACAGACGTTTGCTCCCTTTGCAAAGATTCTGGAGGAGGGTGTGGTGCGAGGAACGGTGCATTTGATTCCCTATGGGTTTGAGAAAAGAGGTGTAGGGAGATGTAGTAGAGAGGGGGAGGGTTGCTTGGGAGTGGTCCCCTGGCTACTGTACCGTCCTCTCATGCGTCAGCTATTTGCCACAATCCCACGGCTCACCCTCTGGGCAGGGGGTTCCTCCCTAACTCTTCCCCCTCCACAGAAACTGCTTTGTTCACCCTCGTTCATGAATAACGCCGTCCCTAAAGGGTGTGGATTATTGGCCGGCCTAAGGAGGATGCATCGCGATGCTTTCCTCCTCAACCTTACGCTCCCCGAGGGAATGGGGGGGAGAGCCGTGTACAAAAAATTCCCTCCTCGCTGGACCAGCATGTGTGTGAGTGAGATATGCGTGTGTGAGATATGGTGGAATGGGAGGCAATCAAGAGGGGACCAGATACGGAGACGGGAGGCTGGGAAAATGGAACGCCCATCATCCTCTGGGTTCGTCCTCGCTTTGCGTATCTCCCCACCCTTCTCCCGGTTTTTTTCGAACGCTCCTGACTGATCGCAGCATCTGCGGAGCGGCGCAAATGTAATTGTGTGCTCCTAGGGCAGTAATTATGATTCGGACACAATTAAGGATCACCTTTTTTTATAGAACAGTGTTCTCGTCTGATGCCATATGCGTGGCCGGACTAAAAAGGCGCAATCGCGGGTCTTTATCAAAGGCGTGATCGGAACCGCTCTCCAGAACGTGATTCATACAGCTCACTCTCCGCAGTCACCGTTCTTGTGACTCGCTCCATAATGAGAGAACGGGGATTTTATGAAAATTCTTAGTCACATCAATTTAAGTCAATTCAAGACTTTGTTATTGAAGAGGTACTGAGACTTGAGGCGTTTGAGATGTGGGTGTGGAGAAGGTGAGCTGGGTGGCGAGAAGGATAAACGAGGAGGTATTGGACGAGGTTGGAGAGGAAAGAAAGCTAGTGGTGGAGGCCCGGAGGAGGTAGAAGAGTTGGATGGAGGACGTATTGAAGTGAGAAGGAGTATTGAAGAGGTTATTAGCGGGGAGAACACAGGTGAAGCATTGAAGAGGAAGGAAGAGGATAGGAATTCTGGACGAAATAAGAAGAGGGAGACGATGTGAGGATTTTGAGAGGGATCTAATGGAGGATCAATTACAAGATGGAAAACAGAACTATACGCCAGAAATTAGGACGCTAGAATAAGTACCGTGCAGAACAATACAGTCAGCTGGTGGACTACACAAATGAATGAGAAATGAACTACTGAAACTGTGGCTGAAACTATTTTAAATCGCCCGCAGTCGCTAAGGTAAGTTTGGGATCGATTTACCGCATGGTTGTCGAGGTATTGGTCATTAAAATCGACCGTTTTGACAATCAGTTATATTTCAAACGACGAAATACGAGAAGGAAATATTTAATAACTGAAGTGCCATACTCGAGATAAAAAATAAAAAACTACATGAAAAGATAATAGACAACTCTAAAGCGAGCCCTGACATTTCTGGGCGATTTGCCGCATATTTATAATGAACGAGTAAATATAATATTAAGTATAAGCGTTTAAGTACGTAACCAAATTCAAAATGAGGCTATACTACATGAATCACTCGAAATTTTATATTTTAATGTTTTCATAAGTAGGTATATTTAATTAAAATTTAGAGTGTACTTCACATTAAAAATGAATACATTTATTTACACTTAATTCATAAATTAGATTGAAGTTATGGCTTCAGATATGTGAAGTTTATTATGATTGGCGTCGTAGGATAAGAACGACTTTCAATAAAACGATGGTTTCAGACCTCGCCCGGTGGAATTCCTTGATATCAGGGATAGAAGGATTAACTTTGCAATTCCACATTGATAAAGATTTATTTATGGCCGGTTTCGTCGCAATGTAGCATCATCAGGCACGCAGACATATTCTCCACTCCATATATATATACACATGAAATTCTATGGATGATGGAGAGGGGGCGGGTGAAGGGGAGGGAGGGGAAGTCACAGGTAAGGCGTTGGGAAGTTATTGGGTTGGATGGGTGGGGGTGGGAGGCTCATGTTTGATTGGATGGGGAGGGGTGGGGAGCTAGGGTATTGGGCATAATCCGGGAAGCGGACGCTGGATAGGGCGTCGTGGGAGGAGGCAATGGCCTCGGCAGCGGGGGTTGTAGGTTGGGCGAGGGTTGTGGTTAATGCACAAACGAACAAAAGCAAAATAAAAAGTACGGTAACTGTAACGACACAATTCTCGTCTGAGTAAAGGAATAGAGACTGCGTGAGACCTCGCGCTATACTTATCTAATCTCGCATCCCATTTGGCGCGGTTACCAAGGAAGGCACAACAATTATTAGTGATTGAAAGAGTAAAGACGAAGGAAGTGAAACTTTCATTTCGGGAAAATTTTCATTCCGAGAGAAGAAAAAGATTAATTTCATGGACCTATTTTACTATACAATTCTTGCAAGGTTACTTTTAATATTATGGAGTATTCAACACAGAACATACATTCTTTTACATCCGGTGAGTGCAGAGCACATACAAATTACGGCGAAGAAATGTTATTTTAGGGACCGAGTAAAGTATTTCAAAAGGTTTCAAATTATGAGAGGCAATGGCAATTCATTCTAAAGATTGCATTCTGTAGGAACCGAAGAAAATTGAGATGCAACGAAAAGAGGCCAGCGGAAACGCAATGAGAAGATCATTATACAATGGTTGACGTCCAAAAGATTAAAGAAGATATTATTAGCTCGTACAGATCGAGGTTAACATACCTGTACTAAATCTGTATGCCTTCTACATCTACATCTACGTGATACCATGCGAGCCACCACGAGGGTGTGTGGCAGGGGGTGAAGATCACCAAACATGCACTATTGCCATGCAAGTAGGATATTTTATAGACATGCTAGATAATATGGTCAAATGCAGCTAGATGGTTAGTATCTACATAATATGAAATGGATTATTGGTTGTTATTACATGCAAGATGCACTACAGACTATTCTAACTATATTTCACCTACCTATCCCTTTGCTACGCTGCCTATTGTTCTCTCTTATAGTACGAGGGAAAAATGACATTTTAAATCTATCGGTACGACAATGTATCTCTCTAATTTTGTTAATATGATCAAACCTAGCATAATACGCAGGGGTTCTCAATATATATCTAACGTCATCTGTGAACAACTCTGTTTCGAATTTACTTAAAAGGTTTAACCTAAATTTTAACCTGCGTTCTGATAGTAATTCCCATCTTAGTTCTTCTATTAAGCTCGTAACACTTAAACAATTATCATAACAGCCTTTAACAAACCTAGCAGATCTCCTTTGCACGCGCTCTAATTCTTTTATCATACCTTCCTCGTACGGATCCCATATACTAGCGGCATATATTCTATATGAGGCCTGACAAGTGTAAAATAGCTTCTTTCTCGTACTAGCCATACTCAACTGAAGGAGACCAATTTTGAGTATACCGGGAAAAGTTACGGATTAACTATACGGAGTCACCCGTATTGCAGTTTTTTCATTTTCATTGGTCGTTCAATCCTAAGATTGGTTGACTACAGGCCTCCACCCTTCTCTATCGAATGCTGGGTCTTTACCTCCTATTATCTCTTCCTATGTACTTTCCTCTGTGTTTGAACCATGAACGTATTCCTTGGTCTTCCCCTGGGGACTTTTCCCTTTATTTAACCTTCAATTATGTTCTTCACAAATCCAAGGTGCCTCGGGGTGTGTCCAATCCATCTGGTTCTTCTTTTCTCTACGGTGTTCCATGTGGTTCTTTCCTCTTCTACTCTTCTGTTCAATACATCATTTCATATTTTATCCGTTCATTTTATCTTCAGCATCCTCCTCCAGCACCAGGTTTCGAAGGCTTCTAGTTTTTTCTGGTCTCCTTTTCCAATGGTCCATGCTTCCGATCCATAGAGTGCTACGCCCCACACGAATGATTTCACATATTGTTTCCTACCCATCCTTCTTGGAGCACAGCAGTTGTCTTCTTCCCATGAACGCCTTCTTAGTCTGGGCTCCGCTAGTCTCCGCTTGATGTCCGTCGTACATAGCACATGTGCAAACCACCACTGAGGAAAAATCATCCGCACTGACCGGGACTCGAACCCAGGCTGTGGTGCTTAGCGCACGACTTTTGACTGCTTGTTGCATTGTACGTTTGGTAGAAGAAACATATTGTCCTTAAAATATCACAACAACCCGTAAGGGAAGAGGACGCATCGGTAGATTAACTGGCTAAAGCCCTCGGCCGGCTATCGTGTAATCCCGATGGAGACCGAATCTACGAGGGAATTCGAAAACCTTCACCGAAGTGCTAGATATGGTGCAACAACCATAAATGTTGCAGAGTCACAGTTAATGTTGATGTCATCTAATATATAAAAGTGAATATTTGTTTTTTCGTCTTCTATGCGTTCCAATACCATCCTTCAGATCACGATTAAATTTTGGTGGGTTGTTGTGCGCGCGCCCGTGAAGGTTTCTGAATTATTAAATCCATTGTACAATTGGTGGAGCGCGAGTCGTTTCAACAAATGAGCAGTGGCACGCGAATTTCTCAAACAATCGAGAAACGGCAAGCAAGCAACGAAGCAGACCGTTCACGAGTTGCTCAATCACGTGCGTCAGAACCGTGTCAGTGAGGCATAGCTTGTGTTAAAAGGTACGTAAATTTATTTGTACGTAGAATTCGATTTGGTGCAAAGATCTCTTTGCTTCCTTTTTTTCTTTCTTGCATTCGATTTTCGTATACGTTTCGCTTTTTCCGATAATTGGATATTTTTAAGCTCGAAAAGTTGAAATGTTTGCACTACTCCAACAATAGTGTATATTATTGACTTGGAAACCGCAGCATGGGCATGTAATGGAAACTCATGTCATCATATGTGCGTTACAAAATCCTGTGTAGGTAGGAGAAAGTTATTGGACTGGGTCTCAAATTCGTTTAAGGGCCGATTTTGAACACAAAAGAGGGCATTGCAAGGCATGCCGGGCTCAGCTAGTATCTTATATTAATGAAATCCAAATATTTTTACCATTGACTCGAGTACAAATTTAAGATCGTTGAGCGTTCTCATCTACTTATGGTAACAGTATGATGGCCGAAGACAAGGTTAAAGGGTGAGGTCCAAGTAGGCGAAAGGTTGGAAGGTCAATTACGCTCAGTGGTGAGGGGAAGGAAAATTCGGTGGGTCCGGATTTCGCTTATTCACACGGAGGGTGTTGTGTAAACGGCGGCGACGAGGCTCTTGTGTAGCGTGGTCACTGCACCCGGTATATCTTTATCGGATACCATCAAGCGTTCTGGTTCTGTTCCATATCCACGACAGAAATAAAAAATTTCCTATCTTAGTCGTCCTCATCTATTTCGTCTCCCTCTTCCATTCCACTTCCATCTCTGGCTATGCTATCTTCGCCAGAATCTCCATTATTTTTTTTTACCAACTACTCTTCTCATTGCCTCCTCCAGGTTGGAGAATCCCATTCAATGCTAAGTTTCATCTTGCATTTTATCGTTTGTGATCTCGCTCTTAAATGTTGCGACTCCATTTCTATCTTCAGCTGCTCAATGCGTTGGTGTTCTTTTATGGGTAGGTATTCACACTTCGTTTGGTGGTTTCCCACCGTTTTAACCAACCCAGTTTTCCTCCTCTTCAATGAAAGGATCATTACAACACACAAATATTCTCACGTCATTGAATCGTTTCATCAACCAAATCCAATGTTCGCTATAGTTGTTGCCAAAGACCGCTGTCTAGTTAATATCATTTTGTTTGCAACAACATTTCGTGGTATTTTTTTAAAAATACAGCAGCACTAATGAATGGCAGTCTGAGATCCGCACAATGGCTAATTAAATGTGCGAATCCATTAAGACCTCACCGTAGCACTTAAACAGCACAGGCGATGGATCTTGGACCAGCAATTAGGTCATATGTTAGACTCTATGGTTCAGGTTATTTAAAGCATACACTACAAATTATTTAGCTGTAAAGGACTGTGTCTGAACCTATTTCAAGAAAAGAATTACTCAGCGGCCATATTCTTCTTCTCTGGTTACAATCCTAGGATTCCGCAACAGTCTTCCACTTTATCCGATCTTTGGTCAATCATTTCACTTCACTGTGCGATTGACAACCTAGTTCCTTCATCAACTGTCCCATATAGTCCAGTCTAGGTGTGCCCCTCTGGTTTTTTCCCTCAACTGTTCCTTCTAGTATGGTCTAAACAAAGCTTTCGTGTCGGAGAATATGGCCAATCCAGGTGTTCCTTCTCTTATTTAGCATTTTGAGTAGACACCGTCTTTCACCTATCCCCTAAAAACACCTCCTCGTTCGAGACTCTTGCCACCCAGGGTATTTTCAGCATTCTCCTGTAGCACCACACTTCAAATGCCTCCATTCTTTCCTTCTCCCTCTTCCCAATTGTCCAGGTCTCACTATCATAGAGCAGAACGCTCCATACTAAAGTCCTTAATAGCAATTTCATAACCCTTAATTTAATGTTGCTGGAGGTGAAGAGTTTTTGAAGAGAGCGGCCATCAAACTAAGTAAATAATTCGATTATAATTAAACTTCAGCAATATTCCACTGATAATACGACACAAAACAGTCCTTGAAGGATATTATGAGACATTTTCCACCCATTGCTTAAGGCATCATAACGATTATATCTATAAATATAGGCTTTTACACTACACCTTGCAATCGATATTCGCTAACTCTTGAGTGGTCTAAGTTTAGACAGTTTCCAGGATATTACAGCCCATAATCTTGGCTTAAAGTATTCAGAAAGTGTCAAAGAGAGCCACATATTATCATTTTTACATCAAATCTCTAAATATCCAGTTTTATGGGTTATTTACAAACTTATCAATTCTCAATCAATATTCATAATTACTAGTCACTAGGATAATCAATATTCATAATTACTAGTCCCAAGCGTGACCGTATGGAAATTCTAGTCTAAGCCTAGGAATGAAAGGTGAATTTATAGAACTGAAATTTCGAATTGGTTATTTCCTCATCATCCTATATCACATATATTCAGTCAAATGAATAAATTGTAGGTAAAACTAGTAATGGAGCCTCTGATCCTTCAGTGGCGGTAATGCTACATCATTCAAATACGTTTTTTACCCCTTGGTGAGGCTTAACCCTAGGTTTCGCATAGCGTTTACGCCTCATCTTAGTTCCTTACGGAACTCATGAGCGCTAAACGCAATTTATGGGGGTTTACAAGCTACGAGGTCGTTAATGAAAGAATGAGATTTTTCCAGCGTTTCAGCAATGTAATTGGTGCGAATACTTTGACTTAATAGGATCTTAACTCTTTTGGATATAAATTCATCGTTTTTTCAATCGGTCGCCACAAAAAAACGTTCTCGTCCCGTTACGACTAATTTTATTTTTAACTATTTAAACTAACCTGTATTTAGTCCCATAATAACATATTAATCAAGTAATTGAGCCTACGTGTGGTTAGTTGTGCACCCATTATCCGTATCCTTATGAAACTCTTAAGTATTAATCTCTATTTCGTCAGGGCATATTAATTATAAGACCAACAAATAGGTATTTCAAACGTTTCATCTACATATATATAGCAAAAACTTTGCCTTGGAGAAACCTCAATTAAATAGGATACATATGCACCGAAATTCAAACAACCGTTAGACATTGTAATAACGCTCAGAGATTTTCAGTGTACCAGAAGCCTCTTTGTCACCGTGGGCGAACCAGAACATTCCTCTATATATTTCACGGCACGGGAAGTCACAAATCCCCCTAGACCGCAAGTATCACGCCCGACGTTTATGTATATGCACAAAATAAGCGATATCCACTGATAAAAAATTAAAAACCAGCTTTCCAGGTTTATTAATTTGAAAATATTGCAAGACGAAAAGGCTATCACAAAAGAAGCATGCTCTAGGGCTAACGGAAAATCTTAACTTTTTCAGAAGGGATTTTCTTCTTCAGCGCACAGAAGAATGCCAAGGAGTAGGGGTACAAGAAGTGATGGATGTACACTTTCCAGCGGATATATGTAACGGAAAAACGGCCTAGCACCTCAAAAATCCCCTTTTCTCTCTCGCAACAAACGCTAATGGATCCACGGAAATGTGAAAAAAAATTCGAGCCAAGTCCCGCCCACTTTTAGTGTGACGCGATCTGTCAAGAGAGTTCGCTTTTACCCCATCCCAAAAGGATAGGAGAGGGAAAGTTACCCCCCCCCACCCCTTGAGAAGAGGGTCCACATAGTTCACCTGGGCGTGGTCCGGTCTACGTAGGTCAACACAATGCCCTCGTTACAAAAGTTACGGAATTCGTTCGTCAACTTTTTTTTCGCGCGCGGCATTCCGCCGGGTCGCCGCGAGGAAGGGACGTAGTTGATCTGACAACCGGTGTGTGGCCATAACGATAGACAAGAGGAGAACTAGAGAGATGGCTCGCATGCCGTGTCATGCCATCAGCGTGAGGGGGGAAACCGAAGATCCTTTTAAGGGAAAATTGGACCTCAACCCCTTAAAATAAAACCCTCTTCCCTCCCCCTTGTTGCATTTTGAGCGATGGGGAATATTAACGCGGCTCAAGGGTTCAAGGTTTTTTTCCGCCACTCTTTACTCTGGAGATACCCTTCCTTCTACTCCTAGATGGGGTCGGTCCGGTTTACCGGTCAGCTCTGCGCGTGCTATAGGTAACCCTGGGCTGCGTGCGTTGCCCCGGGATTCCGGATATTTTGTAATCAGTGCTCGAGCGTCAAATGAAGATGGGTTCGGTCCGGAAGGGTAGGTATTCTGCTGGCGAAAAAAATGTAAAAAAGGGAGTATTTTCCCCTCTCCTTCTTGCTAGGGGGAATCCCCCCTCTTTTCTTATAACTCGTGGCCATGGAGCCATTGTGTCCCCGCTGTGTCATGCAGATTAGGCGTATCAGGTAGCGATTATTCAAGTCTCTCGCCGGAGAGCTCCCGATCCAATACCCAACCCATACCTACAGTACTTGGTCAGATCCTCCACAGTCATATTACGATTCAATCTCCCACTTGGAGTGGAAGTGAGTTATATATCGGAACGTGTTATTCTTTTTTTCAAAAAGGGGAGACCCGATGGGGAATAGCGTCACGCCGTAATGGTTTACACAAGAGAAATATCGGAGACGCTAAATAGTCACCGCTTAGCACCTTTTTCCCTCTCGTCCGGACGCTATCAATTCTCTCCCCCCCCTCGAGGAGCTTTCTCACCATTTCTCTCTCTCTCTCTCTCTCCGAAAAAAAGACAAAGCAAGCGCTGCCGGCTGCTCCCTGTCGCGCAGCTTCTATCCGAAACGAGCGCTATTATCCCTCTCCTCTTTCACTCAGGAGACGACAGCAATCTAGCACCTAATTAGTCACGCTCAGCTCATTAATTGAAACTGTCCGGAGGCACATATGTACCGATCAACTCGGAGAGAAAGAAAAAAAACTTGCCAGCCGCGCTAAAGCGTTTCCGTCAATTGTCCTTTCGCCAGAGCGCACTACGTTCGGGGGAGAAAATTCTCACGATTGCGTTAAACTTGTTCTCTTGAACGCATTTATATTTGTCTTGAAGCACGGGAAACAATTTGACCGGAAAGCCAAGGTGCTGAGGAGCGATGGCGACGAAACATAGCTATGCATCGGCGATGAGGCGCAAGTAATGGCTACCATTTATGGTAGTAGTAGTAGACTGGATACAGACGAGAAAAAAATGTCAAGCTTTGTAGGATCTTACGCTTTTTATCACCAGTTAGGCGAATGAGGAAAAAGTTCAAAACGAGAAAGAAGCAAAATTAAACAATGAAACGGGGTGAATAAGGATAGCCATTACTTACCATTACTGACAGAAATTAAATACGGGAAATACTAACGGACGGAGGATTTTTTTAAAAGTACATCATCCAACGTAGAAATAAACAAGCTCTCTTATTAATTTTACCGCATTGAAATCGGTTTCCTCGTTTGGACGAAGGAGAATCTCAAACTCAGGTATCTTGCTTTTTTTTACAGACATGAGCTATGAATATTGCAGCAACATCACCTTGCCGGTAGGTAGAGTTTCGGCGGTTCAGTATAACCACTTTGTCCGGTCTTTCAAAGTAAGCTCTCCGGGTTACCTCCTTTCCACAATCAGATCTCACGCCACAACTTCAATTTCTCAGTCAACTTGGCATGTTGTATAGGCATTAAAATTTTTAGCTCATAGCTTCCTGATGTTTTCAACCCGTAAAAATCTGTCCTCTCCGTATCAAACCTTCATTTTCTACATCTACGTGATACCCTGCGAGCCACCTCGAGAGTGTGTGGCAGGGGGTGAAGATCACCAAACATGCACTATTAACATGCAAGTAGGATATTTAGGGATTCATCGGGAAACATCATCCACAATGTAGCTCTAATCGATCACTCTTCCCTCAAAGATCTAAATACTCACATTAAGAGTAATTAGACCTCCGATATTCGATCTGTTGCTGGAAACTTAAGTATCCCTTGCGGCTTTTTTTAATCGGAAGGATTTTGTGCGTACAAAATATCGAACTTATGACGTAACAATCCGCTTCCGAAAAAGTAGAAATCATTGTCCCTGAAATATAGGGGTTGCCGGGACCTATTGAGGAGTGGGTTGCACTCACACATTTGACCAAAATTGGTCCGTTTTGACCCTCCATTGGGTCCGGTGATCCTCACTCCAATGACGTAAGTCGGCAGACCGCACGGCGGCAACCCAAAAAGCGAATCAGAGGGATACCTAATCCCAAATATTTGGGCAACAGGCTCTCTCGGTACGCAGAGATGTGCGGTAGGCTCTAGCGAAAGCGGAGCCGACGGTTACTCGTCTCAGTTGTTTGGGGGAACCAAACTAAAACGAGCACTTCGGGGAGGCGGAGGCCCTTGAGGTCCTTTTGACCTCAATCCGCCTCATTGGTGTCGGTCTCGAAGGGGCAGTGGTTTCGCTAACCTTCCCTACCCATCCTTTCCTCCCACCTCTTCCATGTCCTCGGTAATAAGCGAAAGCTTGCAAACCGGGGGCGGAAGTTGTAATCCTGCGGCGTGAGCCGAATCGCCTGTCCCTGAAATATATGAAGAAATCCTGCAGTGTTTCCTACTGATAGGTTAAAAAACATTTTGGTAGCAATAAGGTATATGTTCTTATTTAAACCGTAAGCATAAGGTTATAGTATTTAATCTGCCTGACGTATAGGTTTAAGCTAAATTAACCCCCTCGTATTACGGCAGATTTGATGTTTGTTTGATTTGATGTATGATGATTTTCTTCTCTTCCTTCCAGCCTTTCCCAATGAGGATTCCTACAGAAGTAAGAATCTTCTACCATACTACTGCATGAGCAATTTAAGGCCATATCTCATAAATTTGAAATCACCCTCATTTACATGATTGGAGGTCATCGAGAGAACCTGAGATGTGCTCAGAAGATATGTTCAGACAAAAATCCGGAGGGAGTTTGGGCAATACTTTTGTAATAACCATGGAATTTTGCCGAAAATATCAGATAATTATACGCCTTTTGTAGAGCGCAAGTAACTCCCCATTCCCCATCCAGTTAAAAGTATGAATAGGGGAAGTTACACGCCTGACATGTAGCCCGCTCATTCCGCATGCTATATCACCAAATCTCAGGATATTACGTAAGGGACTCTTAAATTGTCAGTTGCCTCATTGAGACAAATTCCACCTCAGCCATGATTGCACACAGCTCTGGGCATTCCAATTATATATTTCGACCAAATAATGGTGGGATTGCGTTCGGGTTCTAAACGATTTACTCTGGATTGAGAGTAAACGTGACGCTACCCGGATCACCATCAGCATTATTAGCTGAATCAGCATCAGCAATCATTAACTGAAAGATAAGTTTTCAGCGGCTCTTCAGTACATTCTCCTCTCAACCAACCGCTTTACACTTTCTCAATTCTTCATGATGTTTGATTGATTTCATTCTTTTTCTTATTCTTGAGATAAATTTCTCTTTCTAGGACTTCTAGAACAGTTTACAATAGGATGCTGTGACGTATAACGTGTCCATAATATATTATTCTCCAATTTCTCAGAGTTTTCAATACCATAACGATCAAGAAAAAGTTTGACTTCCACAATTTATTCAAAAGTTACCGACCGGTGGAAATCACAAACTTAATCTAAATCATTACGACGTCCTTCCACCGAGTGAAAACCTCTCTTTCCGATATTATTTCTCAATACCATTTCTTTCCATACAACTTTAAGTGGGAACCTTCATTAGTAATTCTCTCCATTTATTGCATCTTTATTATTCTGAAGGGAATAAGTGAGGGGCCTTATTTCTACCTGTTAAATTTCTTTCTTCACCCCCGAGTCCGTCCTATCCTTCATTACACTGTCCGTAAAACCTTTTCTCACCCACACATTTCCTCTTTGATCTTTCTTTCCGTCCACTTCTCCCTATCTATCCCCCACACACATCAAATGTCTGCAGCCTATTCTCGCCCTCCTCCCGCGAAGTCCATGTTTTTGTTCCGTATAACCCTACATTTCATATCTAGCGCTTCACCAGCCTCTGGTTCATACCCCTGCCCAAGGTCCGCGTCATAAGTTCCCTTCTATTACGCAATACATCCTTCCCTAATGCTATTCTCCTCCTTATATCCTTGCTACTACGTCAATTTTCTTCTAGCGCACTAAGTATTTCGAATTCTTTACTAGCACCAGTTTGTGCCCTCCTACTTTTATGACCAGCCTTGCATTCCATAAAAGTGATTCGGTCGAAATCAGCAATAAAATTTGACACTCAAGGGAAGAAAAGAAATTTTGGCACCTGCTTATGTCAACTGTCACAACAAGACCTAAGTGTGAATGGCGTAACTATCGCTCTCTACATAACAAAGGCTCCGATCAAATACCGAGGATCTGTAAAGCCATTATTTCGGTTTGATTTAGACGTAATACTGGCCAAAAATTAAATCGTCCGACTCAATTTGATGACATATTTGACAGCAAATAAGCATTACCGTAAAATTGGGCGACTTTAAAGTACCGGCGAAAAAATAGATTACACGTCGGAGATATTTATTGCAATATTTCCAGTAGCGATTGCTACGCTTCGTGGCCCATACGATTTAATTGGACGGATGAATAATGAGTTGGACCAACGCTCAGAGCTATACTAAACTTCCAACGTATTGCATGAATTATGGTTTGGAATCCTGTTAAAGAGGAAGAGATTGCCAGATATAAGCTTCATTGGGTCCATCTATTTACAAAAACGGCAACCTTTGGACTGCACGCACGGATGACTACGAGCTGACTGCTCAAACGAAAGTTTGACGACACGAACTTTTATATCCACGTAGGATTTTGGAGATATATATTACCGAACACATTTATTCCCGTAATGGGAGAGTTGAAAAGGAAATAGCTGAGTGCATTAGGGATATTAAGATAAACCGAAAACGAGATATTATAACTCACCTGGCCCTCATAACCTGCCGAGGCGAACAAAGCGCATGAGGATTAAAATGCCCATCTACAACACTGGAATAAATACCAATACAGGCACGCAAACATGAGAACACAAGGTTGATACTTCTCGCTCGAGAGGACACGCTTTCGTGCACGTTTCGGCCAACCGACCAATGTGCAAACATCAACAACGGACGAGGACCAGTGGACAGGTTAGAATCCGTGCAAAGGGTTTTTTCCCCTCCTGGATGCGTGTGTTCTGGCGCCGGAGGTGGGTAATTTATGTCACTAAAGATCGGAGAATGTTTACAGGCAGAGTATGCAACTTTTTCGGCACAGTTCGCGCGAGCGGTCTCGGCGATTGTCCGCTACAATGCACTCTCTCTCTCCTTAGGGAACAACGGGCCCTGGAACAAACGGCCCGGGCCATTTCGGAACGAAGAGAAAGGGCATATTCGAATGCAGCCGTCCCGGGCCTCGTCCCGGCTCCTTTTTCACATTACGCCAGCTCCTCTTTACTCCTCTATTGTTTAAGAACCGGTCGATGCGAAAGGAGAATGGGCGAAAGAGCTGGACGGGGAATAAAGGAGGAATGGGTCCAGGATTTCGTTTTCCCCGAGACAGGTCCCTGTATGAGGAGCTCTGATCTCTTGTTGCAAGCTGCGGCCCGCAGTGAAACATACTCACGACCGGCCACGCCCGTTGTAGTTTGACCGGCCCGCGATCCGCGGCTGATCCGTTTGCGCTCGCAGAATAAGGGACGGTATCAAATGCTTGGATCCTCAGTGCTTCACTACCCTGGAAGAACAGCCTGGCCAATGGGGAAGCGCCTGAGGGCAGATGAAATCATTATTGAAGGCGTCATTTACTTTCACTCCTGGTATTTGGGATGCGGGTGTGGAGAAGGATGGAGAAGGTGCGGTGGACTGAAAGGAAGACGGACGAGGAAGTGCTTGAGATGGTGGGCGAGGAAAGGAAACTTCTGACTGAAATTCGGGAAAGGCAGAGTAGGTGGCTGGAGGAGGCAATAAATGGTTGTTCAAGGCTGTGATAGAGGGAAGGATGTAAAGCGAGCAGGTAGGAAGAAAAAGAATAGGTTTCATGGACGGGATGAAGAAGGGTAGATTGTATGCTGAGGCGAAAAGGGAAATAATAGAGGTAGATAGGTCCTAAAAGTGCAGAAAACCAGGAGGAGACTCCCTGACTTTCAAAAAACCTACCTTTTACCGGCAGAATACTTTTAAAAAATTACCTCTACCTTACGTTACCTTATATTTTTTATATTCAATATATATATTCAAAGTAGACTCCTTGTGAGTCAACGCATTGACAGTAGCGGTCGCACAGATTATTTTATGTATTCCTAAAATTTAGTTTTCAAAACATGGTGGTAAAGACCTGCTGGGTCTTTCAAATCATGTTCAAGCTCTTTCCTTCCTTCTCCATTGTCAGTTTTTAAAGCCATCATAATCTAAATGGAGTCAACAAGATATGACAAATAAGGGGAGTGGGATCATTTTCTGCCACGATACTTTTCCTAGCTTATATGTCACCAAAAATCTTGCTTTCGTTTCGCTTGCGGAGGCGCGCAACTACTTTCGAGAAAAAGAGAACTGTCGGCTAAATTCGGGCTTTTCGTCTTCGTCTCCAAGGCTATCTCTACCGTCAAGAAAGCTAGCATGCCAATCAATAACGCTAAGTAGGATCGAGTCAGGCGATACTTTGTGAAAAAGTGACATGTTAAATAAAACTTTTGCATTGTATTTTTCACACTTTATTTATTTTAGGAACCCTACCGGTTTCGACACACACGCTTTACCCTTGAAAATGACACTAGAGTGTCAAAACCGGTAGGGTTCCTAAAATAAATAAAGTGTGAAAAATACAACGCAAAAGTTTTATCTTACAAAAAAACGCTAACACGACACATTGCTTCACAATCGTAAATTGAGTCAATAATTGCACATATTTCTGAGGCATTTTTACCCAATTCAAATATAAATGAAAGCTAGTGACTCCATCGTTTCATTTTTTTCTAATGATTCGAAGATGTTGAAATATGCTATGCCATTAACAATGAACAGGCGGTGCTTTTTTAAACTCTGACGAAAGAAAAAGAAAAAGGTCATAACGCATAAAAAATTTCTCATTTATTCACATGATAGACCGAGGGCGGAATAAGTCTCGTCATATCAAGTTGAGGCGCGAGATATTTATGTTTTTTTTTGCATGCAAACGCCAATTCGTGGATCTTTCCTTAACCGAGTACCTATTCAAAATATCATCAGTAAAATGAAAATTTTTCCATCTTCATTTATATAGTTCAATACTTAATACTTTCAAGAAGAAAAGGACTGCGAGATATAAAGGTGACGTAATCAGGCCTGTTTCATTTATTTTCAAAATATGAAAATATTCCTGAATATTTATCAGCCGAATAAATTCAAATAAGATCTCGGCAATTTTACCAATTAATCTCGCTATAGAAAAATTTATACTTTCGAGGCGAAATCTGTAAAGTGCTACCTTGTGTCGTACACCATGCAGAAATCACATATACAAATAAAATCAGGGGAATCCTACAGCCAGAACATGAGCTTCGCCGAAAGACAAACTCAATCGGGTTAGAAATAGATAGATCTACAAAATTACAATAAATTTTAAGTAGGCATAATTTCACTATCTTTTCATTTCTTTGACGTGGAAATGAAAAATGAATAATAACTCAACGCAATTTGATTAGAGTGAGTACGCACATATGAGATCACCTCCGCAGAACAGCTGAAATGACGATAAACGAGTCATAAGCTCATGAAACCAGCGGCGAAACAAGACATTCACCCATGAGTTTAGAACTAAAAGCCCCCGTAGCATAAATCACATGCTTTATCACGTGAAACCCAACCGTTAGCGTGTACCTATGACTATTTCACCCTTTCGGAGAACCTGAAAATTCCCGCATTGCTTTTTTTGCGCGGTTCAAGATTATTCCGAAGTCACCAGACCGCCGCAGCTTAGGAAATCCGATAGACTGATGTTCTAAGGGCTAGGAGTGGTTTATTCGAGTGGCTCCCGCCATCCATTGTGGAAGAGAGCTAGAGAAATGGGGTTGTAGGGACGGAGAAAGATAGTCGTGCATATATCGTGTGCAATAATAACAACAGAATTTACCCCACTGCTCCCTGTCGAAATACACAATGCCTCACCCATGTTCCGGACATCCATCTATCCATTTCCCCCTATTTCAATCCACGGACGCCATTTCATCCGCCATATTTCTCCATCTCGCCACTCGAAGCCGCGGACAAAAGACAGATATCCTCACTACCGCTACCCTATTCCTCAACCTCCTCATTCTGTCTTGCTTGCTTAACTGGTTCCCACGGTCATTATCGGATCATTAATCCCCGCAACCCGATCTCCGGACCAAGAGCCTTGCCCACTGGCACTCTGCAAGTACGCTTTCATTCTAGACTTAATACTTTCGCGCATCGAATGGACATTCATATACCGCTCGGCAGGCGACGCAAAAACCGGTGACTCGATTGTATTACGCCCGCGAGTAGCCCGCGGGAGTGGAACCATCCACGTTCATAGACGTGTCAGGCACACGAGTTTGAATATCGTATATGGAGACATCAACCCATCTTCTCCCGGAACAATTTTTGCACCTGTGCAGAGATACAAAGCAATTCAAATGATGGTTAAGTGTAGAGCCAAAAATTGGCAATTCAAGAAATATAGAGATTCCAAAGAAAGTAGTGAATAGCAAGAAAAAGTTCATCTCTTGCGTGCGACGTCAAGAAAAATTTTTACATTTTGACAATCTTAGCGTTCGTATAAACACATGGTGGTAAAGAGTGGGTTTATGATGCAGGTACGGGGACTACATGCGTGATGAAAGCATGCAAAGCCGAATAAAAATCTCGTATTACAAATATCGCATGAAAAGGCATGTATACCCATCACGCCATTTCCTTTCGGGGTGGGAAAAGTCAAGCAACTTTGTTATTGAAATTTGCCAGAGAAAATGAATTCCTTTTTTAATAGTCTCCGCCTAACAAACCGCATCCGTTTCTTTTACAATCTTACATTTCATACAAGCTCTCTTTTTCTCGATATTCCTCATATTCTTCATCTTTAAAGTCTAATTCTACACGTTCACCCATGAACTTTGAGGTGCACCTCCCCCACTTGAACCTTTCACTCTGCCATCACACATATATTTAGTAATTACATGAAAATACATTCGCAATATATTGACAAGTGCAAACATGTTATATAATCTAATTTCCCGTCTTGCGAGTAGATTGTCTGTAAAATACCGTAGAACATTGTCGCATGATAACACGCCGAATTGTATGTAGGCAACCACATTGTATATGGATTTTCATCGCACTATCTTGCGTATTATGGGATGAAGGACATTATACTTACACGATAAAAATGTGAAATTAGATATATAACAAAATATCGTCCGTAGAACGATATTGCTTTCGAATGCTTTTGTGTTTCAAAGTTCATGAATAAATTTTAATGCATCATGTACTTTCAAGCTTCAATTCTAGAATATTCATTTTCATAAGAGAAGAAAAAATGGTACTTGCAGTTATGCATATGTAAATATAGTACAATTATTTTCTTATCCAACTTTATAATTCTCTCTCGGGTTTCAACCGTCTTTTTTAAGTTTGGTTACCCGTTTCCCGTTGAAACATGGATTAATTTAATGAATAAGAGCGGATAAATACAAGTACTGCATTCACTTATTCTTTTCTTATATCACTTAGTATTGCAGATCGGATTATATTATTCCATTTGACCATTCTACCAGATGATTGGTAGGAGGGTATTTATGGTACCGTCCCTCTCAGCTTATTTCTTCCAGAATTCCTATCCTTCTCCTTCCTCTTCCACCCTTCCCCAGTGTTCACCCCTCTATTACCCTCTTCGACATTCCCTCTCTTATCAAGACGTCTTCCATCCATCCCTTCTGTCTCCTCCAAACCTCCGCCTCTATCTTCCTCTCCTCTCCAACCATGTCCAATACCTCCTCGTTCGTCCTTCTCGCCACCCAGCTCACCCTCTCCAACCTTCTCCACGCCCACATCTCAAAAGAATTACGTCATATGATAGTATAAATTAATCTGATGTCTATCAATTAATGGACAGACAAAAGATTAGTAATCATACTGCGTATTACACATCTCAATATAAGTTATATTTTCAGGCTAGACCCTCTATGGACGAGCAAATCGAATTTTTTACGTTTCAAAATCATTGAAATCTGCTTTCTAAGAGACTTTTCCATTTAGTTGTTGCGCTGGACAGAATTGTTACGCTTCGGATTAAGTGTGTGGAAAGTTGCGTCTCTTACGGCGGTTTTTTCAAACAATTAGAATAAATTAATGTGTGATGGTATTCAAAGACGTTGGCGTGCCTAGTGGAGCTCTGAAATAAATAGTTTCAGCTTTCATATGAAGATATATGGGGAAAGTTTAAAAAAAGGTACTCTATGAAGGTAATGTTCAAGTATACCTTGTGTAAATATTATAATGTAAAGTTTTGTTTTAAATAAAATATATGCAATACAAATACGTCACATTTAAGAATAAATGTTATCATCAAATAAATTCAAATCATGTTTTGAAAAATTGCTTAAATAGCATTTTTAAAACTAATATAGAAGTATTTAAATATCTTTCTCGGGCTTCGCACCGGGTAATTTTTTCACAATCCGTCGACGTTTCGGAAAACGACTTGTTTTCCATTTTCAAGGCACGTGTCATTCCTGCCGGCTTGAAGACACCAGGGTTATATCAGATTCCGTGTGAATGTGGCAAAATATATGTGGGGGAGACTGATCGAACAATTGAAACCAGGCTTAAAGAACATCGTAGGCACTTTAGATTGGCGCAACCAGAGAAGTCGGCAGTGGCGGAACACAGCATCAACGAAGACCATGCCATTAAATGGACCGATGCAAAAATCCTTCGCCGCGCACACCGTTACTGGGACCGCATTATCAAAGAGGCCATTGAGATACGATTGCACCCGCATAATTTTAATGGAGACACCGGATTCCAACTGAGTAACACCTGGTGGTCAGTGATCAAATGTATTAAAAAGACGAGAAAATGATTCAACGGCCAGCGGAACACGTCAGCCAATCATAGGGATCGCAACCTTCATTGTTGGGTCATAAACATCTTGTTTAATTTTAGTGTTTTAGTGGTCACGGCGGAAATAGCGCGTGCCTTGAAAATGGAAAACAAGTCGTTTTCCGAAACGTCGGCGGATTATGAAAACATTACCCGGTGCGAAGCCCGAGAAAGATATTTAAATATAATACACCGGGAAAATCTTAAATCATTTAATATAGAAGTAGTATTTTTTTCATGTTGATGTTTCATTATTCCGTCTATGGAGGGTTAACTATATGGAAATGCGAAATATGAAATAATGTATCGCTTTGTACATTCCACACTATTTTGCTGTTAAAAGGTGGCCTTGAAAGTGACGTTGTATGTCGAAACCGCGTTCTGAAAAAAAATTGTGGAATGTACAAAGCGAGAAATTATTTCATAAACATCTCAAATTAAATTTCTCAACTACCATATTCATACCGCATTCCGACATGAAATTAACACTGAACATTGCATGCCATGTATCGAATTGTTGCACAGCACAAATGACCCCATCTCCGGGGCCTGCGAGAATCCTTATTCCTTTGGTCCACCCCGGAAACGCCCATATGAGATCGTGGGTACGCTCAGCCTCCTCACCCTCCAGGTTTCGTCTCTTCCCATTATTTACTCTGAATTAACTGTCTCCGCGTCTCTTTACCGCAGCTGATGCCATCGCGAACGCAAACAAAACGGACGCGCCAAAAGGAAATGGAACCGGTCACTTACACGGCGAAGCGCGTAGAGCGAGTGAGTGTACAGCACGCCCGAATGGGAGATTACAATACCGGTCCACGGGGAAAAGGCCTCTCCTCCCTCCCCAACTCCTATGATTCTCCTCCTGCCGGTTACTTTGGGGTTCGAAAAAAAACTGACGTTGATGACGACCAACGGACAATGAGTTCGAAATTGGGAAGTTGCTTGGAAGGAGAAAGTCGCGGAAGGCGCGCTAATGAGTTCAAAAAGTTGACGCCAGGATACAGACGGTTTTCTGAAATCGACCGAAGGCAGACTGAGCTGGTTTGATCCTGACGTTATCGGGTGATATCTCACTCTCCTCAATCTTCGTTGAAATAAGGTCAGTATGAGTTTTATCCCTGTACTCATTACCGTTGCTTCCGATAGGGCGAAGTTCAAAAGTAACTCTGTTGTACGTGTGCCAGCATTTGGAACAGAAGAAATTATGACATTTCTTCTTCTCTCCGATAGGCTCATTCAGGGACACGGTACTAATTTAGATTTGTCTGCTATTGTGTTTCCTTTCCCTCCCTTATTCTCTAAAATTTTCGACATTACTATAATTTTTCTGTCTTTAGACTACTTCGCACGTATTTTTTCCATCCTCTACCCAAAATATCCCTCCAATTGACACATTTTATCTCTTAAAGTATTTTGAAATTCAAACATGGCGGGTGAATTTTTTTTTGAAGAAATTGCCATGAGAAAAATTCGGCCTGAACCGAGAATCGAACCGCGGACCTTTGGTTTGCCGGACCAATGCGCAGACTACTACGCTATCCAGGCTTCCTAATTCCCATGGCAATTTTGATGGATACAAGGCAACTAGATCTTAGGCCCTTGCGGTCCATCAAAGATGGCAAAAAGATGATTTTTTTTGAAGAAATTGCCATGAGAGAAATTCGGCCTGGACCGGGAATCGAACCATGGACCTTTCGTCTGCCGGACCAATGCTCAGACCACTACGCTATCCAGGCTTTCCAATTCCCATGGCAATTTTGGTGGATACAAGGCAACTAGATCATAAGCCCTTGCGGTCCATCAAAGATGGCGACGCAAGGGAGAAGAGGACTTCAAAGAAGCCACAACCAAGAGTCAGTATCCTTCGCCAGCACTTATGCCGTGCTTAGCCATTTGATATTCAAACATGGCGGGTGAATTTTTTTGAAGAAATCGCCATGAGAAAAATTCGGCCTGGACCGGGAATCGAACCACGGACCTTTTTTTCACTTACTAATTCCTATATTTTGTTTCTTTCTAATTATACCTTTTCTTCTTCGACCCAAATATTTATGTGAATGGTAATTTACCCCTGCAATCCTCAGCCACTGCAGATACGTCACTGAGTATAGGGCATATTGATGAAAGCTCACACCCTGACACACGTTTGTGGAACTTAGCAGGTTATACAGATATGGATGTTTCTTGCAGTGTCCGGAGCGATATTTTTCCTCCGTCATATTGGAGACAATTTGCAACTGTTATTTTTTTTATTCCAGAATCTGTAAAAAGAAGAATAGTGTAAGAATTGCAGGATTACTAACGCAAAAGTGTTGCTTTATCCATCTAAATTTCTCGGTAACTAACCGTATGTGACTGCACTCATCAAAAAAATCTCACTTATTTTCTGCCTCATACGGAGTAAATTTAACTCAGCTTCTTCAAAACGGCAAAAACACTTATGATTCTGCCAAAATTACTGCGGTGAGTAATCAATTTTTAAAAAATATTTGAGCCATTATAAACTGCATATTGTCGACTTTATATAGAGATTTGTGCGGTAGAAACTGCGTATTTTTGACTAGAAAAAGAAAGTAACATTTCATATTTAAAATGAAAATCTCTCAGGAGGACAGACCTGTACCATTTCCCATGGAAAACGGCAGTTATATTTCGAAATATATCTGTGTAACATGGAGGTGAGAGGCTGATATTTTGTCATTATATGGATCATGACTTCTTTCCCTTTAAAATGAGACCAAATTCATCAAAGTTTAGATTACATAATATTTCGCTAACGCTACTTTCGATGAGTGCACGCTGAGCGCTGAGCGTTGAGTGGCAGTAAGCGCTGAGCAATATTGATCTCAAAGGAACTAGATACACGGGCTTTTGTTTAGATTACATAATATTTCGCTAACGCTACTTTCGATGAGTGCACAGTGGGCGCTGAGCAATATTGATCTCAAAAAAACTAGATACACGGGCTTTTGTTTCCGCTATGGAGTCTACGCCGAGAGAGGCGAACCCTGGAGAGCCTTTTGGTTCTCGAACAGATCTCACGTCTCCCATTCCTCCGCTCCTCCCCCGACCCGAACAGTCTTCCCCTCCTCGCCGAACGCGCCTCCTTTCTCACTATCCCCCGGGAGAGGATCCCCAACCGTCAACTCCTTCAAAAAACCTCAACTGTCTCCCGTGGCAGCAGAAGCAGCAGTCTCAACCACCCCGCCCTCTCAACCAGTATCCTTCCCTCTCTTTCTATCTCTCTCCACTCCTTCCCCACTCTCTCGGCTCTCGTGTCTCTTATGTTAATGTACGTTCTTCAAGCCGTCGACTCCACTGTCACCCCCGGAAACCTCAAGGCTCTTCCCCAAAACCACCACATCCCCCAATCCCCAAAAAGCGGCCCATTCCTTCCCCTCAACCACCCCCTCGCCCTCCCTCGACTCACCCGCCCCCAACACCCTCGTCAGTTTTTTAAATCTCCCCGGAGAACCTCCCCCAAACCACCGTCGTACACACACACAAAACAAAAAAAACACACACACAAAAAATTCTTTTTCCCTGTTGCCAAGTCGATCCTTTTCATGGTAAACAGATGAACTTTTTTTTATTATTTAAGTTTTTCCTCGCTTCTGGAAAAATACGATGTCCCGCACAGCTGTGTGAGCGTATGTGGAAGAGACTCACGGGTAGGTATACTTCGTGGACATGATGGGAAATGTGAGCCCTTCCACATTACTCCTTACGACTTACGTCCCTCTCCTCCTTCATTTGTATATATCAGCCCTCGGACTTACGGACTAGGGATTGGGAATGTAAATCCAGAATCGGTTTTCGATTAATCGACTTTCGATTTCGGTTTTTAAAATCGATTTTCTAAAAATTCGATTTTGTGCCCAAAATAATCGAAAAATCGAAATTTTTAAATAGTAAAGTAATTGTCTGCTGAAATACGGATGTGCTGTTCTAACAAAATGCAAAATATGGGTTAATGGAAGCACTAGGGATAAGAACTGAATACGGTTAAATTTATTAATACAATATATTATTTTAAAGATATTAATAAAGTATGCAGGAAAGTAATAATCCATACCAGATACTTATATACATATAGGTAATATAACAAGTAAATTACGTATAATTTAGTAGCCCATGCGTAGAAACGATATTCGGACTGGGCGAATCTACTTTGAAGAAACGAGTGCTCTGAAGCGATTTATTGAGAGAACGTTTACAATAAAGACACAATGTCAACGCGTATTATCATTTCGAATCTTCGTCTCGCGGTCTCCAATGTATTACTTCCGAGCGTGAGTCCCCGCCGAGACTGGAATTATTGTAATAAAAATCCGCAGCCCTACAGTTGGCAACTCCAACCTGCCGGTGTCCGAAGCACTTTGCCTCTCCACCAAGGTTCCCCCACCAGCGATGCAGAGTGAAATAGCGCGGCGCGGAGCAAAGCGAGGCGGCAAAATTCAAATGCTGTAGCAAGCTAAAAATCAAAAATCGATCTGCTAGAATCGATTTTGAACGATTTTTCAAGACAAAAAGTCGACTACGATTAAATCGAAAATCGGAGTGTGATTATCGATTTTTGATTAAAATCGAAGTCGATTTTCCAATCCCTATTACGGACTCGTGGAACTTTTTTCTTGTTTCTGGATTAACTTTGTGAAGATTCTTGGTTTCAAAACAAAAACCTACAACTTCAAAAACTACACACAAAAGACTACATCTTCACTGATAAATATAACGCAGTGTCCTCGCTTAGCAAACGGACTCTTAGGAGTTGGAGGAGCGTCCTTGTTGGTTCTTATCTCCTTCTAATTTCTGTATTACTCACCCATGATAAAAACAACTTTGTTTCAATCCACACAAGTGGGAAAACAAAGTTGTTTTTATCATGGATATTATCCACTTCCACAAAGTGAAGCCAGAGACGATTACTTGTGTTCTTTGCTACTTCTCACATTTTCCTCTCGTACGCGACTGAGCAATTATGTGACTGGATAGAATTAATCTGACTTTTTTACTATAAATAGCGAGTTAATCGGGTAAAAAGACGCGGAGTACCAGGCGCTAAAGCACGGGTAATGAGTTTATTAGTGCCAAAAACTAGTGACGATTCGCAAATAAAATTTAATAAGCGTAAATATTTAAAAAAATATTCTAGCGGTAGAAAGTAGGTTTTGTTGAACACCGGAGAACATTCTCCCAGTTCTCCACACTTTCAAGGGCCTAACTAACTCTATTATATCCTTTTTCTCCTCAGCATACGATCTACCCATCTTCATCCCGTACATAAAACCTATCATCATCATCATATATATTATTACAGAAAGGTCTTTTTCTGTCATTCCGAATATGCTCCGTTAATACTGCACCTAGAGTGATAAATGAGGTATCACTTTAAACGTTGAGTCACCGGCTTCTGACGAAAAATACAATCTCAATCTCAAATTTCACTATTTACCCATTAATTTGACTTAAAAGTTTCGATTTTTCCATGTCGATTACTCGCTCGAGGTATATCGACTCCGCACATTTTTTTAAATTCTAAACTTCAAAAAAAGGTTTAAAATGAAAATAGTACGAAATGCACATAGTGATTGTACATGGGTGAATGGTCATCTGGTAAGTCAATGCAATTAAAACTTTTTGATTTCATATTTATATGATATATTCGCTCTTGAATTCATTAAATCCTTCAGGTCTCCCTCCTCATAAGTTGTTGGTAAAGAAAAATGCCATAGTAATGTTGATCCGCAACCTCAACGCCAAGCAAGGGTTGATTAACGGTTCCAGGTTAATAATTACTAATTTAGGCGAATACACAATCACTGCTACACTAATTGACTCGGGTAGAACAGTCATAATTCCGAGAATTAAACTCACCCCTTCGGTTTCAACCATGCCTTTCCAAATGACAAGAAAACAATTCCCAATCAAAGTGGCCTTTGCCATGACAATTAATAAAGCACAGGGTCAGACTCTTCAGAGAGCCGGATTGTACTTGCCAGAACCCGTTTTTTCGCATGGACAGTTGTATGTAGCATTTTCTAGAGTTCGCACTTTCCGTGATATTTATGTTTGTGTTAAAGAAACTCATAACGAGAAAGTTACAGACGGCAACATTGTTACTTCTAATATTGTCTTTAAAGAAGTTTTGTAAATTGCGTGCCATTATTCAGTAACAGACGTCATGATTGTTCCTACTGGTACCAAACTCTCTTGCCTGTATTGTATTCATATGTTTTGCATATTTTTGCAAGAAAACAAGTATAAAGAAAGTACTTTATGATACACCTTCTTCTCTATTTATAACCCAATTACACCGTTTCCTTAACATACTTATTCCCTGATAGCGTGAAAGTGCGAAATTTTCGCACGGGTTACCTAGTTCTCTTTATTTCCCTTTCCCTCTTGCCCGACATTTTCCCCTCTATCACAGTCTTGTGCAAACCATCGCCCCTTATTGCTTCCTCCAACCACCTACCCTGCTTATAATGGATTTTGATCAGAAGTTTCAATTCCTCGACCACCATACTAAGAACAACTTCTTTAGTCTTTCTTTCCGTCCATCGCACCTTCTCTATACTTCTCCACACCCACATCTCAAATACCTCCGACTTATTCCAAAGCAAGGATAAAATAATTGTTTAATGTACATCAATAAATGTAGAGATGACCACGCTTACTGATACATTTCACCACATCAAATTCAATTTCTTAGTATATAAAATAGAGCAACTCAAATTCGGATGCGTCGACGATTTTGACAGACAAGAAGCTCAAAAACATTTTCCGCACCACGATACAGGGGCGAAAGTAACGCAAATGGCATTTCCCCCCACTCTACATCTACGCGGGCTCAGAGCCAATAAAAAACGCTTATTCATTTCTCGTCATTTATTTGAAAATCTTTAATATTTATACCAATTTTTTGTGTCTTTGACGATTATTTTTGCATTCTGCGGGTAAACGTTTGTGGTGCTGCGAGAATTTAATTACTATGAAAACCCTATGCAATTAACCTATTTGTCTACTTGTTATCAGCCTTTTCCCTCAAGCTTTTATGACCAGCCTCACTTTCTTAGTCATAGGAAAATATCATTGTATATATGGTTTCTCATGATTACGAAAGACAGTTAATGAAATAAAAAGAGTCTCCAACGACCGTAAAAATTGGCACCACTCATTAATAAAACATACCAATTGCTGTGTTAGTTTGCGGAAATGGAAATTCCACAGCAGAGACCAACCACAATCTCTCCACCTATTGGAATTGTGGAATTTCCATTCCCACAAACTAACACAGCAATCGCTCTGCTTTATTGACGAGTGGTGCCATTTTTTACGGCCACTGGAGACTTTTTATTTTATTAACTTAAGGGGCCGTAGAGCTGATTCTCCTTTGATTTAACGAAATTTGTTATTTGCTGTTGTTCAGTGACAGTGTTCAGTGTTCTACCGAGGTACACTCGCATGTGTCGCCAGTTCTCGATTTTGCCACACTAGTTCGAACCTTTGAATGTGCCTTGCTAGTCCTTTGCATCGCGCACGGACCCTTTGGTGTTGGAGGAAGGTAGAGAGAGAATTGGTAGAAAAGAGAGAGGAAGGAAGGAAGGGTTATAGAGAAGGAGAAGGAAAGAATTACAGAAAAAAGAAAGAACGGGAAATGGGACGAATTTAAAAAGAGAAGTGGTCCCATTGTCTGTGCGGCGGGTGAATTTACAACTTAATTTCCCCCCGCGACGAATTCGCCGCATTAAATGCTCCCATTGTCGTTCCATTCTGCACGCTACTCTTGACAGGGCCGACCCGTTCCGGTCGCGAGGGGCGGCCGGCGAATTATACCGGTTTTTCTGAAAATAATACAGCGCAATTTCATCCTCTTTTGTTGCAACCTCTATTCCGACTCGCATTACAAAGGAAAGCGAGGGAAGGTGTTTCGAAATGTAACATTTTCGTTCTCAATGGATTGTAGATGGTTGGACGGGTAAAACGCGGAGTTGACGAGAGATGAATAAATTCGGACCAAAGACGAGCTTTGGAACTTCGACTTAAATGAAGCATGCGCACAGTATCATGACATGAGGCTCTTAAGAATGCGTTTTTGCGCGATACAATGAAAAGTTGGACTGAATTTATAATCAGGACGGCTTCCACTCTGGCACTAGGCGGACGAAAAAGAGATCCAACAACCTTTGAAGCTGCCGTTTCAGAATGTGAAGCAATAAAGATTTTTCTCCTGTAAAGTAAAACGTGTACCATTCTTCCTCGAAATGTGCTGCTGTGTGCAAACACAACTTTCCCCTTCGTTTTTCTTTTCAGTGAGCGTTACACAAAATGATATGAGAGAGTAATTAGGCAATACGACCCTCAGCAATTCAATGGAGGATGCACAAATTGACATTGTATGCAGTCACGGTCACACGTGCAAGATATGTATCGGACATGAAAAAATTCACAACGGTAAACTACTGAAATTTCCTTATCTGAGTAGCAACTGAAAAATGTAGGTACGGACTATGGTCAATTCAAATGATTTTCTACAATTAATACACTCCTTTTCATCAGCAATTTGAGTATAGGAAAATAATAACAACACTCCAATTCGGATGCCTCGACATTTCTATAGAGAAAGCTAAGAAATAAAATTCGATTTATTTCTCAGCCCACCCTCTTTAAGATCCGAATATGTCTTAAGAAATGCACTGGCTACGTTTTGTCACTCTCGTCGGTTTCCGTAGTGTAGTGGTCATCACGTGCGCCTCACACGCGCAAGGTACCCGGTTCGATCCCGGGCGGAAAGAAATTTTTATCACTGATTTAAATTCCCGGGTGGAAATATTAAATACTAGGTCTGGATATATTATGTAGATATCAAGAGAATGGGAATAACTTCAAACTTGGCAATCTAATTTTAATCGCCGAAAACAGTGTCTTTTTGCAAATTAAATATCTATAAAGAACAGATAAGGATAGGAAATGTTTTGCTACATTATTTAAAGTAAAACTGATCACTCTATCACTATTTAGGCCTATCCTTTGCCACAACTTGAAGATAGAACATTGGAATCTCGACCTACTCGACTTTTTTAATGGACAGTCATAACGTCGATGGCATCATCATCCAGATCAATTTTTTTATTGAAATAATAACTTGGTAAGTGCTTTTTATGAATAAATTTCCCTTATTGATTTGAACCCTAAGGGTGTATTTTACTATTTTATCAATTTCTATGTGGATATTCGCAATGCTGGCGTCACTTTAGTACTGCGGTTTAACGCAGACCGCAATCGCGTCATAAGTTTCGAAATTAGTGGGGGTTTACAAATTTTTCAGCAGCTAGCGTTACACTCAACAGATGAGCAATTTTTTCCTTCATTGTTTTAGAAAAGAGATCAGTTATCTTATATCGAAAGCGCCAGTCTCTATGTTTGCCCTTTCACGCCAAATGCCGCATTTATGCGACGCGGAGTGAAGGACCGCCGCTTCGGGAAACAATAAACCAAGGCATGAATCCGCCCATCGAAACCCAGCTTAGAGCGATATTAGGAGAATGAGGATGACTTAAAATTGGGTCCTCGGATTTTGAGCGCCGAAAACAGTGACTTTTTGCAAATAAAATATGGTCAAAGAACGAACACGGCAAGAAAATTTTTTCTTTAGATCATTAACCCCAAAAACTATCATTCAATCATATGGTTTTATTTCGTTGAAATCGATTTGAAGATACGACAGCCTAAACTCGACGGACTAGACTTTTTCAATGGACAGTAATAACGTAAATAAACATCATCATCCAGGTCAATTTATTTCTTGGATTAAAAAAATGGGTAAGTGCTTTGGGACTCAGAATATCCGCACCAATGACGTACAATTTTCATAGCTAAATGGCTTTTGAGAAACGGTTTGTCGGTTGCATCGAGTTTACCCATCGGTTTCCGAAGTGTAGTGGTTATCACGTGAGCCTCATGCGCGCAAGGTCCCCGGTTCGAGTCAGGGCGGCAACAATTTTTTCTCACTGCCTCATGCAATTTAAGTACGTCGGGAGGTATACGAGGTGTGTTCAAAAAATAAGGTGACTTTTCAAATTTCGCGGGCAACATACATTTTATTTTCGATTTTTTTGTTTTGTTGTGTTTGTACACATGTCCCAAACATTTTTTTACAGTTTCAACAATATGACACATTTAGTTTGTTATTGACAGATACAAATGTTATACGTATTTTGGTGTGCTCGGCGATTTTCTGCTATTAAAAGACATGGATCAAAGAATTTGCATCAAATTTTGTGTAAAAATGGAATTAAGTGCTCCAAAATACTTGAAATGTTGACTGTGGCATACGTTGAGTCTGCTTTGAGTAAAAAAATGTTTATAACTGGTACAAGCTCTTCCAAGATGCCCGAGAAGATGCCAATGACGAACCTCGCTCTGGACGCCACAGCACGTCAACAACAGATGAAAACGTTGAAGCAGTGAAGAATATTGTTTTGAAAAATCGTCCAATCACTATTAGAGAAGTTGCTGAGGATGTTAGCATATCGGTTGGCTCGTGCCTTGCAATTTTTTTGGATGTTTTGGGCATGAGACGTGTGTCGGCGAAGTTCGTTCCGAAACTGCTTAATTTTGACCAGAAGAACCGTCGCATGAGCATCGCTCAGAAGCTGTTGAATGACGTCAATGATGATCCTGATTTGCTCTAAAGGATCATAACTGGTGACAAATCATGGGTTTATGGTTGTGACGTCGAAACCAAAGACCAATCGTCCCAATGGAAGTAACTCAGGAGAACCAAGATCGAAAAAAGCTCGCCAAGTTCGATCAAATGTCAAGGTTTTCCTCATTGTTTTCTTCGATTACCGTGGCGTATTGCATCAGGAGTTCTTACCACAAGGTCGTACGGTCAATAAGGAGTATTACCTTTAAGTTATGCGCCGTTTGCGGGAAGCAATACGAAAAAAAATTCCGGAATTGTGGAAAAACAATTCAGTGCTTTTGCATCACGATAATGCACCTGCTCACTCATCGTTGCTTGTGAGAGACTTTTTGGCCAAAAACAACACCACAATCATGCCTCAGCCACCATATTCACCGAATTTGGCCCCCTGCGACTTTTTTCTGTTCCCAAAACTGAAGAGACCTATGAAAGGACGGAGATTTGCAACGATTGAGGAGATAATGACTGCATCTCTGGAAGAGCTTAAGGCTATACTAAAAAGTGCTTATCAGAATTGCCTCGACGATTGGATAAAGCGTTGGCACAAGTATATTATGTCTGGGGGGGATTACTTTGAAGGGGACAACTTGTATATTGAAGAATAAATAAATATTTTTTCATAAAAATACGAAGTCACCTTACTTTTTGAACACACCTCGTACACCTTACATGTGCATTCCTCCTACCAACTCTTTTATAGCCGTAGCTAGCTATAAACATTAGCCCTTTGACCTAGCAACGCCTGGGGCGACACCCACTCTCTTGGCCGAAAGACGGTAACTGACAAAACCATACATTTTGAGGAAAGAGTTAATTTTGTTTTTTTTTTAACCGTATAGGATTTCAAAAAACAAAACAAAAAACGCATCTGTCGCGGTTTTCCTGATATATAAAGTTCTGCTTTCACCAAATCAACAGTACATCTGTATGGATGTCAGTTTTCTAGGCCAAATAACAGTAACTACAAGACTTACTCCCACAGAATCATTTAATTTTGTTCCCTAATTATTTATCTTCATTCCGTATTTCCCACACTAACAAATTAAGCATCAATGAAAGCTTCCAATCTTTTAGAAGATGGACTTAAATTGGTTAATCAAAAATGAACACTTAAGCATGCAATAACTCAAAACCAACGATGGTGCCGTTACTGACTTTGAGCTCATCAAAGCAGAGTTAAGGCGACGCATCACACCCGCTCGACGGGCCGAATTTGTGATGATTTCCGACCCCAGATTTTTTGTTAAAGTCTTACGTCATCAACTTGAAATTTTTATTGTATAAATAATAGACCTTTGCCAAGGGAGACTCGTATCTGAAATATGAAAAATTTATCCCAGAGCATAATTAAACCATCGAGAAAACGGCAAGATGTGGGGTATATTTTTACAAAAACTATTATTATTATTGACATATCTTAAACTAATGGAGATGTATCAATCTTTCTTCTGTCAGAATGCTAAGTAGCAGTCGTCACGGTTGTAAGATGAAATCTGTAATTGGTATCTTCCGACAAGCTACCTGAATGGTTTTCGGCCATGATGTGCTCGGAAGGTGATGCAATTAGTTCAGTCTTCTTTCGCAGATCTTATATCAGCGCTGCCTGCCCTTACGCGTCCGAGACTTGGCTACAACTTACCGACGACTGCTGCCTTGTGCGAGAGTTATCTTGTAGTAAGAGACTCCTGACTCCAAAACGCCTCGGTAGGGTGCGAGTGGAGCGACATCTTGTGGATTTTCGACAGAACTATTCATTTCGGCAGGGTATGATGCGTCCTCTTAATGGAAGAGAAAGTAGTGTCCAGTCTTGCCGCTCAGCCTAATTTTACCTCTGGGAGTTGAAGTAACCGACTGCCGATACTTCCGCTCTCTGTCATTTCGACGTCACACTAAACACCTCATCCGTTACGGTCATTCTCCGTCTGCATTCGCGGAAAATGCACTGATGATTTGAGTCTTTGTTTAAAGCACGCGGTAAATTTTTCGGAAACAACGTCGATAAAATAATTTCAAGAGCCAAAAGAAACAGAAGACTAAATTTTATTCAAAATCGATATAATAATTATTCTTATTTCTGGCACTGGTGTGTTTAGCAGGGTATTACCACCCGAATCAAGCGTCGAATTTGCCCAAATTATATAAGAAAAAAATCTCATATTGCAAATGAGAACAAAATATCAGTCACTAATTATGCTTCTTGAGATATTTGTCAAAGGAATATATATAATCCCTTTTGTATAGAAGGAAAAATATGAGAATGTCGAACGAGGAGGTATTGGGTATGATTAGAGAGAAGAGGAAGCTGGTGGTGGAAGTTCGAAGGTGGCAGAATCAATGAATGGAGGACGTCTTGAAAAGATAGGGAACTTTGAAGAGGACAATAGAGGGGAGAACACTAGGGAAGCCTGGAATTTGGAAGAAGGAGGATAGGAATTCTGGACGAAATAAGAAGAGGAAGACGATATAAGGGATTTATGAGGTATCTAATGCCGGTTCATCCATATGCACCAAAACGGGGCGATTTGTCAGTTGGATAAAAGCCGTCCAAAAACCTACCAATCAGCTAGAGATCTCTCCATGTTTTCCGGGATTTCTTCCGCGTCAGTTGTTTGTGGGACAACAGTTTCAGGAAACCGACACATACGGATTGCTACATGAACGCAACGTCACATCACCATCCGAGTTGGAAGGTGTCTCTAGTGGCAACACTAATAAACAGAGCGAACAACATTTATGATGCTGACTCGCTGACGAACGAGAAGAAACATCTTACGGCTGCACTTATTAGAAATGGCTATACGAAGGACGTGGTCCTGAAAAGGGCCCCGAAGGAGGAGAAAAGACGAAATCAGCCCACTGCCGATAATACCAGAGGAGAGAGATGTTGAGCTGGAACGCAAAGCATACGCCAGAATCCCGTATATTGCGGGGATTTCGGAGAAGATTTCCAGAGCTCTGACAAGACGTGATGTGGTCACGAGATACGGTTGTGTGACCAAGATAGCAAACCTTCTACCTGGACCCTAAGACAATATTCCGCATGATTTGTGTGAAGGAGTCTACAACGTCCCCTGCTCATAGGGAAAGGCGTACATAGGTGAGACCTGCCGTTCAATGATCGTACGGATGAAAGAACACCGGAGAGCGACTGAAAAGAAACAGTTCAGCGGCTCCGTCATCGCCGAACACACGTGGAGTGGACCAAGGCACACTATTAGATTCGAAGACGCCAGGATTCTGACCAAGGAAAGCAGATACTTCCCGAGACAAATACGAGAGGCAATAGAAAAAATGAAGGAATCGAATAATTTCAACAGAGAGGACGGATATCCACTACACAGCGCTTGGAAAAGGGTGGATCGCGCCTCAGCCAATCACAGAGAAGCACCAAGAAAAACGCGGAAAACGACGATATATAAGACAAAATCGACATAAATGTAAATACCGGGCATCTCACTGACTCCAAGAAAAAAGAAAAAGAAGAAGTCATCGTCCAACCCCCCAATCAGTGACCCATCCAGTGTAACACCCCAGTGAAAACCTACCCTAAGTAGTAGTTTAAACAACCAGTGATCACTCCCCCAGTCTGGACTATAAATCTCAGTATACCAGTGAAATACAATTATGCAGTGCATCCAGTGTACACCCAATGACACCTCCCCAGTTAAGGCCATGAGGCCAAAAATACCAAAGAACTAAGGACATTTTACACAAATTTATATATATATATATATATTTATTTAATTTATTTATTTATTTCTCTGTTAAGTTTCATATTTTCTCATCTGTCTACGCATTGTTTCGGGCCTGGCGACGGTTTTCGTGGGTTTCCCGTCGCCCTAGGGCAAATGCCGGGCCGTCAACCCCCCACACAAATACACCTCCCTCGAGGCCAAAGACTCAAATACACTCTGAAGAGGCAATTGCCTATAACAGGGACCGGACACGTTTTGTTATTTCTTTCTTGTTATCGCTTTTTTTCTTTCTGTATAACGTGTGTCTCGGAAATAAAACATTTTTGAATTTGAAAATAAAATGTAGAGAGAAAAAGAGAAGAAGAGAGTCAAGAGAGAGAGAGGACAGAGAAGGAAACGAAAAGGAAGACTTAACGAGACTCATCCTTCCAGGAGAGAAAGAAGATGGCCAGCAACCAGCGGCGCCTGCGAAGTCAATCTCCGGATGACAACGCGGGTGTCAGTTGGATGGTGGCCGGCAGGAAGAATAAGGCCGTCGTGACCGGGACCCTACCAGCGATTCCCGAATCATCGAGGAAACCCTCGGGATCCACTCCGCCCTCCAAACCTCCCCCTTCTTACTCCCGTAACCACACCTTTCCAGTTGTCCCACAAACAACTGACGCGGAAGAAATCCCGGAAAACATGGAGAGATCTACATTCCAGCTCCGCGGAAACCTGAGAACCTACACTACCAATCAGCTGATTGAATACTCAAATGAACAGCTACATAAATGTATATACAAAATTTAGTCTCCATTATGAAAACAACCCCTCCGCAAAAAAACCGCTCAAACTGCCTCGAACGAAAAACATTAGAAGAAAAAGCCTGTTTACTATCCCGCACAACACCTACTAGTAGTAAGAGACGTCCTCGCAATAATTTTATCTCATGAAAATTAAATTATCACCAAACTAAAATACTAATTTTGCCTAATATTCTCATTTCATTGAGGGATAGTGGATGGAAGGACAGTTAGTGTATGTAAATTAGAAGTTTTTAAAATATGCAGACTGCACTCTAGAGATTCCACAACATATGTTGTTGAAGATTGATAAAAGTTTCACGAGCGTTATAGATGGTGTCTTCCGCTCGAAGTGAAACTGTTGTCACAGCTCAGTAATACACGCGGCGGAATGTCCTAAATTCAGCCTGCACATTCCAAACGCCGCGATAGCCTTAGCACATAATGGCTAGCCTATATTTTGGTATCAATAGAACTTAATGCCAGATATTGTTCTTTATGATTAGGCCAAATTTACCGAATTCTTTGCGTTAAGGTTTATCACACAACTTGCCCTAAAAGCATCTTACTACTTCCAAGTTTTTCATGAGATGTGGTTTTACAAAAAGGTGGTGCCTTTAACACCATTTCGGTTATCTTCTACAAACATTTTCACCAAACCGGATTCCACGAAAGTTTTTTGTCATGGCCAACCGCCTTCTCATAAAAATTAGCCGTTTGAGGAATTATTTACCGACACGTTTCAGGAAAATTTTTCCCCAGGGCATTAGTGCAACGTTCAGCTCATTTTAACCCTCCCTCTTCCCTCCGCTCCAATGCACCCGTCGTGATTTGAAGGGCCCCACCCCAAAAATAGGAGCGGTATATGAGCGGCACCCCCAGGGGGTGCGACTAGACCTTACCCACGTCTGTCCACCCCATTCCTAGACTCGTCGGCCGTCGGAAATCCCTCAGACCTCGTCACCCGATTCCCGCGAGGAATCTCACGCGTTGTACTCCACTCTTATGAAGGCGACAGAGCGGGGGGGGAGGGGAACTATCCCCCCGGTGTCCACTATACTCCCCCCTGAAGGGTTGACGGACCGACAGAAGGGGGTGACGGATGAGCGGCGAAAACGGGGTGACCGGCGGGGGGTGCTGCGGTCCCCACGACGGAAAACTTTGCCCCACGCTCGTCCTACTTCGACCCCTTTGCCGGAGTTTTCCCATACCACTGGATCGTCCCAAACCCAAACACCCTTCTACATCTACGTCTGTATTCAATCCTGCCGGCTGCCGCAAGGGCGTGCGGCAGGGGGTTGTTGGGACTACAACCATGGAAAAGGGAGCGAAGGGGGAAAATGTAGGGGTCAAGGACATAATTGAATTGCATGACATCAGAATGACTGAGTGTTTTGCTGTTTTCGCAATGGTGCGTGGAGAGTTGGATTTTTTATGCATACCTTGAATAGTAGCAAACACGTAAGGAGAGGGATAGCGTTAGGTAAGAATATGTCCAGCAAAAGAAGGAAACTGATATCGGGTATCTTGGGTAATCATGTGAAGAAGAGGCTGGCAAAGAGCTTGATATGGAGCGTAGCGTTGCATAGGGCAGAAACGTGAATCCTCAGGAAAGAGGACGAGGATATGCTGTGAGCATTTGAGATGTAGGTTTGGACAAGGATGGAGAAGGTGAGGTAGATCAAAAGGAAGACTAACAAGGAAGTGCTTGAGATGGTGGGCGAGGATAGGGAACTTCTGAATGAAATCTGGGATAGGCAGGGTAGAAGGCTGAAGGAAGTAATAAGAATAAGGTGGGTTGCTCAAGAATGTGGCAGAGGGAAGAATTTTCTATTTCTATAGTAAGATGGAGAGGGTGAGGTGGATCAAAAGGAAAACTAACGAGGAAGTGCTTGAGATGGTGGGCGAGGATAGGGAACTTCTGAATGAAATCTGGGATAGGCAGGGTAGTAGGCTGAAGGAAGTAATAAGAATAAGGTGTGTTGCTCAAGAATGTGACAGAGGGAAGAATGTTCTATTACTATAGTAAATTATGGACTTAATTTACTTTTACTGCAGGCATTTGAGATGTAGGTGTGGAGAAATGTGGAGAAGGTGAGGTGGACCGAGAGGAAGACAAACGAGGAAGTGCTGGGTATGGTGAGCGAGGAAAGAAAACTTTGCAATATAATCCGGGATAAGTAAAGTAGGTGGCTGGAGAAGTAATAAGGGGCTTCAGTAAGGGATCAAACTAAGGCACAATCTCCAATAAGGCCAAATCTAGCGATGGATTGCTCAAGACTGTGACAGAAGGAAGGATATTGGATAAGTGGGGCAGGGAAAGAAAGAGAAAAGGCTTTATTGATGGGATAAAGAAGGGTATATCGTATGCAGGGGCAAAAAAATGCTAGAAATAGATAGGAAAGTGAAATGTAAAAATGTATTGGTGTGTGTGAAGTGTGCTGTATACCCTGAAAGTGCAGAAAACCGGGAGGAGTTTAACTGATCTTCAACAAAATCTACCTTTACTGGTATAATACTTAAAAATAAATCCATTTGGGAGTATATTTGTCACACTTTGCCCATAATTATATCATCCCTTGAGATAAAGTGCGTGGTCCAAATATTGCCCTCCGAGTTATGCTGGAACTCGGCTGATCAGATTTTTTTGCATTTACATACTTCCCTTCCTTCCAGCAGTATCCTCTGGTAGAGATTGGGCCTTAGTTTGATCCCTTACTGAAGCCCCTTCATATATTAACCTAAAAGAGCGCTACCATGCCATAATACCTAATGACATGTAGCTATTCAATAATTACGGAAGATAATTTAAGAATATCATTTTGGAAAATTGGTCAAACCTTTATGAAAAAAAACTTAATCAGTCGCAGTCATTATCTTTTTCTGCTGTTACTACGAATTATAAATAAGTTATTCTTTTACTATACTTAATTGTTTGCTGATATATGCTGACTCATGCATGTCAAAAAGTCATTTCATACAGAGAACTCATAGAAGCCAAAATTTTTCGTTGTTTATTAGTTTTAAAAATCAACATCACTGATTTATCTGATCCAGGTTCCGTTATTATTATTTATATTTGTTCAGTTATCTATTTGTTACTATTTTTCATCACTGGGGAAGCCAATAAGTTGGAAGAAACGCGGGCTTTGTCAAATTGATAGGGATACTGTGCAGTTACACAGGAAATGTGCCTCGTACGTTTTCTCTTTAATTATTCAATTATTAAATATAATTTTGAAATGTTTTATTGTTGCAAAACAGTAATGAATATAGTTTCAATACTATTCATAGCACACCAAAATGTTGCATATGTTAGTGAAATCAGTCTCCTGAAATACATTTGAACGGTTTTATAATGCAATGCTAGCCGTACTTTCATTAACATTAGTGTAGTGTAATGCACGTTGGTGATTACCTACTCCTCGCCAAAACAATTGAGGTTACTTAAGAGGCACTAATTTGACGTAGAAGTTATGTTAATTTTATGTATAAAGTATTAAAAGAGGGAAACTTTAGAAACTTTTTTAAAGCTCCTCGATAGAATATTTTTAACAAATATTGCCATTTCATCATATGTTAGTTTATGATAACAAAGCGACTACTACCGTGAGCATTTCTCACATCACGCCCTGGTTGGGTAACATTATATCGCCGACGGGATTAATTGCGTAAAAAAACTGGACTCACTTAGCAATTGCCATCCTCAAAGTCTCTACTCCCATGAAACTAGCCCAATTCATCTAGTCGTAGGGCAGGGTAAAATCCACTCTAGGTTTAATCCCGTCTCTATGGGCTTCCAGTCTCTCCACCTCGCTGCGGAATTCCACCCCATGTCTCGCAGATGGCCGGCCATCCAGTGCACCTCCTTCACAGTGCGCATCATCAAGACTCCCCGTCGACTTCAACGGCCGTCCCTCAGAGCACAACCCCGCCCTAACCTTTCTCGGTAGCCGAGAGATAATCCCCTCCTATTTTTCACGTACTCTCACCGCATTCCCTTCCTGTCTAGTGACTCCAGAAGCCTATCATAAGGTCTAGGATGTAAAAAAAGCTACACATATTCCGGTTTCGTCCTTAAAACATCCAGGATTCAGCGACACTGTCCAGGTTTCATCATGGAATAGGGAAAATATGTTGTACACGTGCAAACGCAGGGGGAAGAGAAGAAAAAAAACCAACGGGTCCGGGCCAAAAGAAAACGTTGCTCTTGATGACTGACGCGTTTTCATTATGCTACGCCGCTCTGCACAGATGATAGCGTAGGTCGCATTAACTTTGACGTGAGAGAGGCATATTTTCCGGTAACACAGCATCTTGCGACAACAAGCGACCAGGTGGAATTGAAAATATCTGATGGGAGGGAAAAATCCGGTAGTGAGCATGTCCTGGAAGAAGGCTTACTATAATTATTTTACGAGGGTTTATGGAAACGTGTCGTAAGATAAGAAAGTTAGCAGGGGAGCGCATTTTACCTTACACGATTCCAAAGAAATTGTTAAATATATATTTTTGAATAAATATGAGTACCTTAAGTAAAACTAAAGACAAAAATCCTAGTGTGTGGAAGAGGGAAGCCTGAATGTAGAAGTCACCCAGATAGGAAAGAAATTATAGCAAGTGGATTCCTTCGCCTATTTCGAAAGCACCATCACGAGAGACGGAAGAAGTACAACGGACATCAATCGGAAAATAGCACAAGCTAAAAAAGCGTTCATGCTTAATAGCCAATTTCTGTGTTCCAAGAAGATAGGACTACAAACCAGGGAACAGTACGTGAAAACATTCGTGTGGAGCGTAGCTTTCTATGGATGGGAAGCATAGACCATTGGAAAAGCTGACCGGAAAAGACTAGAAGCCTTCGGAACCTGGTGCTGGAGGAGTATGCTGAAGATCTAATGGACGGAAAAAATAAAAAATTATATAGTGTAAGGAAGAGTAGAAAAGGAAAAAGCCATATGGAACAGACAGAATAGAAGAAACAGATGGATTGGACACACCCTGAGACACAATAGGTTTATGAAGAACACAATTGAAGGCAAAATAGAGGGAAAAGTCCCCAGAGGGAGACCCAGTAATAAGCTCATGGACCGAATAATGAGAAAAGTACATAGGAAGAGCTAACAGGAGGTAAGGAAACTTGCATTATAAAGTGAATGGTGGAGGACTGCAGTAGCATTGAACGACCAATGAATGAACTACTACCTTAAAAGACTTTTACACAAATGAAGGTTCACCGATATGGAGAATAATGTATAATAACTTTTCATACAGGTTATGAGCTAATATTGAGAACCATTTAACGAAAACTCAGTGAAGAACACAAAATCTGAAAAGCCACGTTATCAACGTGATAATATGACCTGATGATGGCGTGACAGTCGAAACCTGTCGAAAATAATCAATAAATTGTGGGAGTCGCAAATTTTTTTCTTTATTATCATGACGTTCTTCCACCACGTGAAAGCTTCAAGTTTTCATTTTATTTCATCACGTTATCAACGGTGATTCACGACAGTTATTTTGTCATTTTTACTAGGAGCAATACAGACTACCAATAAACACCCAGAGAGGTACATTTTTTTGCTTTGGTACACATCTTTTTATACAGCATAGCTTTAAATTAATCTTCTGCTGATATTAGCTGCATCGAACCTCCGGGTTATAGGTATTTACGCAGGAAACGATTCTCCATAAGAGTACATGATGTCAACTGAATGTGTAACGTCCTGTGGCTGTAGCTTGGACGTAGGTGGAAACAGAGTAATTAACGCTTAAGGCGTATGAGCGGCAACGCCAAAAGTCGGTAGTGAGAAGTGGCCCGGAGAATGGAGAATATTGTGACGAATTAGGATGCCTGAAAAAAAACGTAAAACAAATTCTTCAATTCTTCCCAATCAAGCCCTTATAAATGCTCCAATGTTGAAGTACATCTACATCTACGTGATACCCTGCGAGCCACCACGAGGGTGTGTGGCAGGGGGTGAAGATCACCAAACATGCACTATTGACATGCAACTAGGATATTTAATGGAGACATGCTAGATAATATGGTCACATGCAGCTAGATGGTTAGTATCTACATAATATGAAATGGATTATTGGTTGTTATTACATGCATCATGCACTACAGACTACTCTAACTATATTTCACCTACCTATCCCTTTGCTACGCTGCCTATTGTTCTCTCTTATAGTACGAGGGAAAAATGACATTTTAAATCTATCGGTACGACAATCTATCTCTCTAATTTTGTTAATATGATCAAACCTAGCATAATACGCAGGGGTTCTCAATACATATCTAACGTCATCTATGAACAACTCTGTTTCGAATTTACTTAAAAGGTTTAACCTAAATTTTAAGTAGTACGAGGGAGACTTCTGTGTAGTTTTATAAGAGACAATATTCGAATTTTAGTATTTTATTTAAGGAGTTGGGAGATGCATGAAGGAAATAAGTTACATAAATTACGTTAAGCATTATATATGACTTTACGTTTAAGTATTTGACTAAATATACAAATTTGAGGATAACTTTACATGTGTTAGACGCCGTGGGCTGGATATGCCAATTATACCTGTTTCACAGCGGTATAAACGATCATAAGCATGAAATAATGGAAAAGGAATAAAGAACGGATAGATTTAGTCCTCGATTTTTTCCTGGCATAAAGGTGGACCATGGTAGATACTTGCGATGTAAGATGGCCCGATTCCTTGTATCACATCATATACGTTCATTGGAGAAATTCGTGGTCGTCGATGGAGATTCAAAAGTAGAGATAAACACTGTCTTCCACTAGTTGTAACACACGCCCGCCAGCTTTGATCAGCATGCGTTAGACCTCACTCGTTATTTGCAGCAGTTGACGACTTGTGGAGAATAGGGCTTAAAAACATTACCAATTTATCATCGAAAATCGCATGTACGGAACTTCCAGGGTATGTTCCCAACAATAGTGAACCAGAGAAAAAAATTATCTTTCCCACTGAAAATAATTTTTCCTTTTTTGTCGCGGAGACGGCTTGCTTGCATGGTTTCAGAATCCTTGGTAGAACCCGGTCGAAGTGTTTAACTCGGAAAGCAACGAGTTTTTTCCACGACCATTAATAACCACAACTTTATGACCCTCCACTTTGGTCACCGCAGAATCTTTTCGTGGTCTTCGTGAGCAACGTTCTTAGTCAACGCTCTTTAGGGAGATGACATATTGTGATCCTCAGGAGGTGGTTACCGAGAGGCTACGACATTTTTTGCTTGACAGCAAATAAGTTTTCGGCGACCACTTCCACATATCTACTTCCCTCTCTCTATTCCAGGTCGATATTTTAAGTTCCAGACTCCATTATACCTTCCCCCGTCATCAACTCTGTCCTAACCTCCTGCCAGGTATAGCTGTATAGTGGTAAAGAAGATTAGTACAAACGCGGAGAATGCTCTCATCAGCGGAAGAGCCAATTCCCCACGATTTTGCTTTGAAATGACTATCAATTGACTATTCTGCAATTGTTTCATGCTTGCCGTGAGGTATATGATATTTATAAAGTGAATACATAAAAATGCAATTAAAATATTATGAATTAAAAATAAAATATTAGCAAAATAACTTTCTTTCAAAGTTATAAGCAGTAGTTTATGATATTCCAGTAAAATTTCAAGCTGATATTAAAACATTATTTTGATATGCCATTTTTTTTGCCGGGGAAATTCAAGCCGTTGCGCCGTGTTGAGAATCGATTAACGCTGAACACACATCCCATGTAGCAGTAAGGTTTTGTTAAGTGTTCCACCAATTAGATAATGATTTTGTTGAGAGTCAGAGATAATGCTTTTGATTTTCTACACTTTCAGGGCAATATAATCCTCCATCAATTCCATTTAGGCCTCAGCATTTGATACCCTTCTTCATTCTGTCCATAAAAGCTACTCTCTTTCTTCTCTTTCCCCGCTGGCCCAGCATCATTATCTCTACCATAGTATTGAGCAACTCTCTTAAGATTTAAGCAGTAAAATTTATGTCGTTGAATTTAATATTCCGGAATTCCCTACTGCGGGAACATTTAACTTCCTGAATCCACTCTTTCTTGACTTGGCAACCCATAGAGGCTGAGGATCGAGTGACGGGAAGGGGATGAGTGGACTGAGGGTAGGCGTGGTCGAGGCCTAGAGGGCGGGAAATACGACGATAACAATGCTCCCAGCGGGGCACATAACAAATGCACGAGGGGCCGTGTGCGGTGCGGAGGACTGACAAATTCCTCCGGTGAAGACAGCTCGCTCCCCAGTGGCTGAAGTTGACTGATCGGGGTGCCACCGTGCGGGGGGAAGCAGAAGCATGCCAAGGTAGGGTCCGGAGGGTTGACTTGCTCGACGGGGGATTTGAAAACGGGATAGAAACTTCATGCATGCTGAGTTTCAAAGGGTCCTTAATAAAACAATGGTAAAAAATATGTACAAGAAAATAGAACTAGCATAGCAGTTGAGGAAGGATGCCGACAGTGAGAAAAATCTTCTCACTATCAACCAACTTTGAGATTAGCGAATCAAGAGTATGTCAGGATATATTAGAGAGTAAGCTAAAAGCAGACAAGTTGAATGTGTACATTCAAGAATGAATGGTTGACGAAAGAATGTGGGCTTCATGCTCCAATAATGGACATATTTGTGTTAGCTGCGTTAAGGGTATGCAGTCCAAAATGGGCTCCAAAGATTTGTATTTTTGGCATTGTAGAAAAATGATAATCTCGTGAAGTTAGAAGGAATAAGAGCTGCTGGATGGTACAGAGACGTCCGGTAGCTCTTATTTCTTCGTACATTTCTCCATTAATCGACTACTCTGCAACAGTCTCATGTTCTCCGTAGGTTATATGATATTTATAAAGCGAATGCATAAATGTGCTATTTAAAACAAAACAAAAGAAAACAAATAGCAGATAAACTTTCTTTCCAAGTTATAAGAATAATTAAGAAATATAGACGTAAAATTTCAAGCAGATATTATAATATTGAAAATACTGACTTCTCTTCTTTTCTTCTTTTAAACCATGGAATAAAAAGAAAAGGAATTGAAACATTTTACATTGGGTTCTTAGAGACCAATATGGAATGGAGGAATTCTTAGAGACCAATATGGAATGAGGATAAACAAGCAAAAGACTAAAGTGATGGTATGCGGTGCTCAAGACTGCGGTGAACCTGTATGGATAAGAATAAATGATGAAGAACTAAGACAAATTACAGAATATAGCTACTTGGGAAGCAAGATAACAGAAGATGGAAGGAGTAAACGAGAAACTGTGAATAGAATACAACTAGCAAAAATAGCTTTCAATGATAAAAAGACTCTACTGACTTGTAAAAATGTTAGTTTGGAAGTAAGAAAGAGCATTATGAAAGCTTATGTTTGGAGAGTGGCCCTTTACGGGTGTGAAAGCTGGACTATAGGGGAACATGAAAAGAGCAGATTAGAGGCCCTAGAAATGTGGTGCTATCGAAGGATGCAGAAAATCAGCTGGCGAGACAAAATCGCCAATGAGGAAGTGCTGAGAAGAGTACAAGAAAATAGAAGTCTCTGGAGACAGATACAGACAAGGAGACTTAAACTAATAGGTCACATTCTACGATGCAATGATTTTATAAAATTAATAGCTGAAGGTTGTATTGAGGGGACAAATCGTAGAGGACGTCCTAGATTAAGCTATATGAAGCAGATCATCAATGACTCTGGATGCGTCTCATATGCTGAAATGAAGAGGAAAGCTGAGCAAAGAGCGGAATGGCGTGCTATTGCCAACCAACCCATGGGTTGATAACCGAAGAAGAAGACATTGGGTGAAAAATAAGAATCACTATTATTTATGTTTATAGAGCTGTAGTAAAAGTCTACGCATTCATCGAGTACAATCGCGCCTTAATACAACTTCAAGTTTACTGGTTTTAGTTAATTTTTCATCGCCGAAATAAGTGTTTAGCAAAACGGCCACAAGGAGCTTTAGTTTTAAGAATTGAGTATCAAACAAATATTCCGTTTAAACAGGAAAGGAAGAGTTTGACAAAAAACTATTCCATTGGTTCATTAAGAGTAACATTGCGTGGTTTAAAAACTTGTCCAATTGTCTACCAGGATGTCCCCCATGATGGGTGTAGTTATTAAGCGTCATACATAATGGTTGAAAGAAAGATAATAGACTTCGAACCACCCTGGTGCAGTCGTTAATTTTTCCACACCTAGACTACTGCTCTTCTCTGTTTACTAATCTCAGCGAAGAAAGTAACAACAAATTGCAAGTGACAATGAACTCTTCAATGCGCTACATATATGACCTCAAAAAATGGGATAGGATATCTGACACTTACGTCCAATTACGCTGTTTGAAACTAAAACAGCATCGTTCATACCATGTTATTCTGCTTACTTATAAAATTTTATCCACTCGCAATCCCCTTTACCTATCTGCTAGATTTACCTGGAAAAAAGATCTACATACAGTACCCACTAGGAATCATCCCGTAGACATTCACATCCCTCAACATAGCACACTTCACTTCACTAAATCCTTCACCGTTACCGCTTCTAGAGTATGGAACTCTCTACCATCTAAAGTTAGAAATATTAAATCCATCCATGCTTTCAAGTCCAAGGTGTATGATATCCTAATAAATAATCCTAAAATGTTGTCTGTCTAAAATTGAAACGAAGTACAATTAAACAAATATTAAATTGGATGCCTTATACATATTGAAGAAGAATTAATCCATTGAACATGAATGTATTCAACTTTATACTTATAATTATTACTGTTATTATTAATTACCTTTTTCCTCACGGTTTATATGCTTAATCATGTATTTAAATGTTATCCTAGTAGTGCTCTCTGCAGTAATATGTACGGCTGTATTACGAATTCCAAGCTTACAATGAGTTTTTTATTTTTTGTTTCGCCTGTCATCATTGTATAACTAATTCGATTTTGTATATTGAGTTTCATCACTGTACTATTAATCGAATTTTTGAATTTCAAAATTGTATTAATTTGAAAAATTGTACTTCATTATCTCAGGGGCTAAGAGTAGCCCACGATAATAAACGTTGTTATTATTATTATTAATATGGGGTCTTTTTGTTTAGCCAACGGCGTAAACAATGGAAAATAAAACTATATATTAGAAGTTTACAAATTCAAAAACTCAGAAAATTGGGTTGAAAACGTATAGTGGAAAAAAATCGAATAAAATTTTACTGAATGACATATATACTGTATATCTCAAGCGTCATATATCCCTGTGCTCATTTGCAGTCGAGGAGTGTAGTCTAGAGTCAACCCATACGAGGGTGGGAATTCTTGAGAGTCGGGGTAGGTCATGTAGGGTCGTTGTGATTTTTGGGAGACCCCATGCTGGTCCACAGACTTGGCGACGCCCACCTCATCTCTCTCGAGCACACGCCCTCCAACCCAATGTACGAGCAGCACGGGAAACAAGCAGCAATCATTCAGCGTATGCATCTACAAATTTCTCTGAAAGTCACCACTTGGATGAGCGAGCAGCAAAGGGGAGGGGGAATATTTACCAACAGTGGAATATATTTCATCCGACGAAAGGTTTGGGATCCATGCGTGCTATTGGGTAGCTCATAAAGAGACTAGCAGAAAAAAAACGCACAAAAATACGTTTGGGGATAAGGAAAGACTTTTATTAAAAGAAGGTTTTTGGATAAAATTGAAAAAAAAATACACATCGTTCTGCACATTTTAAAATATTTGAAATACGTATAGAGGGATTGAATTTTGTCTTGAATATATAAACTGCACATATATTTGAAAAAAATAAAATGTATTCCCATCCACTTTTAAATTAAATTTCATTTCATTCGCAAAAATAGGATTTCGCCCGACAAATTGAATAAAAATAGAAGAGGTAGTTTTCTTTCCGTTTACCTAATTTGGAAACAACATTTCCAATGCATGAAAGAAACGGATAGGAGGAAATATATTTCTAACGATGCCTTCAAAAATCCCCGTTTTAACGCATTCTAAATTCATAACAGAAATGTACTTGAAATTTATTTTGTAAATACATGGAAATACTCTTTTCCAATTTTGAAAAATGCATCTTGAATGCATTCAACGTGGGAGTGCAATGCAATTATAGTAGTATTAGCAGTTCATTAGATGATTCGACTCCCTGGGTCATATTGTTATTCCCTTAAATTTAGATTAGAGCTATTCCAATGGATTAAAATCGGCGTATGTCAGTGGATTAAGAGTGAAGCTATGCCAATGAGTTTAGAGGTAAGGAGTGTCAATGGATTTAGGGTGGAAGTATGCAAATGGATCAAAACTGAAGCTATATCAATGGATTAAGAGTACGTGGACTTAGAAGTCCACCTAGGAAAATTCGACATGATGAAATGTACAGAAGAGTATCAGAGTAAAACACAGCACAGTAAAGAAGAACCAGATGGAAAATTCGGCCTGGACCGGGAATCGAACCACGGACCTTTGGTCATAAGTCCTGGTGAAGGATGCTGTCTCTTGGTTGTGGCTTATTTGAAGCCCTCTTCTCCTTTGCGTTGCCATCTTCGATGGACCGCAAGGGCCTAAGATCTAGTTGCCTTATTTTCACCAAAAAATTACCAGAGGAATTAGGAAGCCTGGATAGGGTAGTGGTCTGCACATTGGTCCGGCAAACCAAAGGTCCGTGGTTCGGGTTCGATTCCCGGTCAAGGCCGAATTTTTCTTATGGCAATTTCATCAAAAAAAACTTCACCCGCCATGTCTGAATGTTTTCAAGAACCAAATGGGTTGAACACACCCTGAGAAACAATGGGTTTTTAAAGGACATGAGTGAAGGAAAAATAGAGGGAAAAGTGCCCAGAGAAAGACCCAGGAATAAGTCCGTGGACCAAATAAATATGATAGTATATAGTGAAAGATACCAGGAGGTAAGGAAACTAAGTTTAGATAGGGAAGGGTGGAGGGCCGCAGTCAACCAATCATTGGATTGAACGACCAAAGATGATGATTCTAGAAAAATTCATTAAGAGTGAAACTCTATCAATGGATACAGCGTGAAGATATGTAAATTGACCGATGGTAAAAACCGAGTCAGTAGATTCAGAGTTGAACGGAGGAGCAGTATACTCCCAGTCCAAGTGCTCTGGTTTTCACGAGTGGGCGTGGGCACTACGTCCACGGCCCGAAGTCCTCCCCCCCCCCTACAGTTCTTCCATCCCGCATCCTCAAAACACCCCATGCCATCGTCTGTCCACCCCCTCATGCGCTCCGAGGGCTGGGATGGTACTCAGCTGTCAGATGCGAACGAGGTCCGGGGCGGGAGTCTGGAACAGGATTTATGGGAAGCACGTGGTAAGGAGAACTACTTCTGGGGATAAATCAGACCCCCAAACACTCACGTTCCACCCCTGCACACTCTTTCAGCCCGAAGGGTAGGAAGGCGTCCTTTTACACAACACCACAAGAACACCCCCTCTTCTTAAAAGGCTCCTCTACGACTCCTTAAAGGTGGCTTAGGAGCGAGATAGTTTTATTTATTTATTCATTTAATTAAGTCCAATAACAGCACAAGGCCGATTACAAAGGACACATAATGAACAATGAAAACATCCAATAAATAGCAAACAAAACATAGACAACAATGAACATAACAATATTCAACAGTAATTGTCAAGTAAAAAACATAATGGAGACCACATTCGAAGTACTAGTTCTAATTTCAGCAGTTGTAGGAAGAATGAATTATATGTTACATGATTATTGGTGACATAACATACATTTATGCGACTGAAATTCTAAGTCATAAAATCAAAATGTTCCGTAAATCTTCAACTTTGACTTTTTTTTTCGTGCGGTAAGTTTAAAACTCCTTCACAACCGAAGGTTATTTGTGACCCTGAAAAAAATTACCTGCAATTTTTTTTCAAGAATAGTTGAGAAAACGGGGATCAGGTTGATGTGGTGGCTAGAGTATTGGCTAACCACACGGACGGCCAGGGTTCGAATCCCTGCAGAGGAGGATGTTTTTCAGAGGAAACCCGATACCTACTTCAGTGTCTTGTGAAGGGCGCTTTAGTAAAGTCTGTCCGATGAGACGTAAAGCTGTGGTCCCCTTGGCGCCTTTCATTAAGATCAGGCTAATGCCAACGCCGGGTTTCTATCCACCCTTCCTCCCTTACCTGTCCCCTATGGCGCAAATGACCATAACTGAGAAATATTTGTGGCAGAGCCCTGAAGAAGCTAGGATTTGTCAAGCGTGTTGTGGGAAGATTTTCGGATGATAAAGTGAAGGAGAGGTGCTATTTCGCACTCGTCCGGCCACACCTTGAATATGCAGCGAGCATATGGGATCTGGCGGAGAAAGACCTAGTCCATGAACTTAATAAAATACAAAGGAAAGCTGCGCGATTCGTCAAAAACTGCTACGGCCGTACAGAAAGCGTTGCACAGATTTTGAACGATTTAGGGTGGGAGCCGCTAGAGACTCGGAGGCTGCGCGCTAGGCTTGGATTGCTTGAGCAATTGAGAATGAATATCTTTCAGAGTGACACGGAGAACATCATATTAGAACCACATTATATTTCCAGGTCCGACAGAATCGATAAATTAAGAGAGATATTTCGCCGAACGGATAGGTATGGGAATTCGTTTTTCCCCCGAACAATTAAGGACTTTAATAAATGCTAGGCGGAACTTTTATTTTTTTTTTGTTGACGGCTGGTGTACTAACACCTCCCGCCACACGCCTTTTGAGGCGGCTTGCGGGGTAGTATGTAGATGTAGATGAACTGTCGGTCGCCTCTCCTAATAGCCAATCCAATCCATGATTTCGAAATATATGGCAAGTGCCACAATACTATGGTTTGAAATAGCATTGAGTTGCCAAGAAGCGCCTGGAGTGAGACTCAACCTGAATCTTCTGAATGGCTTTCTCAGCCTAATCCCTTGTTTGAGTAATGCATAAATGGAAGTTCAGGGTACTATGGAAGATATAGTAGTATCCCGGAAAACTTAAGCAAAGTTTTCAAGGGATTTCCAATAGGCCAGGTAATTTCAAAATTCAACAATACTCTGAAAAGTTCTAAAAAAATAACATGTAGCATATAGTGTCGGGAACATAATCCAAAAGTTAATCCTGCCACAAATTTGCACCGTATCATCATCACATCACTCGTAATTGGCCGCTTATGTGTGCCGAAAACATGTCGAAGAAAATTTATTCCCTGTCTCACACCCTTACGAGGCATAGACACCCTTAAACCTTAACTATTATCGTCGGGTCTTTTTTGACCCGACGATAAGATGTACGGTCGAAAAAACGACCTGTCTTTTTGAATTTTTTCATTTTTGTAGTCGTAAAACGGCCGCTTGCAGCAACCTTGGCGAGCAATGAATCCTAGGGGACAAGGGGGAGCAGGCCAGTTGAACTTGAGACAATGCGGGTGACGGTTTTTGTTAACGAGCAATACGAAAAATCGGGTCAAATAAGACCTGAGGATAGTTTGTACGTGACCAAAAACCATGAAAGTAGTTGAGGGTTAAGGCGCATCTTACCCTTCGGTAAGGAGGTTTCTGTAGAAAATCCTCCAGATGGCGACACTCGTACCCGATCAGGGCCAAGGTTCTTATATAAGGGTATAATGACCTCGATCGAGGCGTTTCTACGTCAGGATCCTCTCTCTATGGGATAACTCTTGTTCAGAGCAATTCTTGCCAATTTCCTGGTGATTTATTTATGCTTCGGGATACAATTGTCGTATTTGAGACACGTGTATCCCTGAGGAAAAGTCTTTTATTTCTGTCCTGAAAATTTCTAGTTTATAACATATGTCCTTAGCAAAAACAGTGACCGGTAAGTTTTTGCTACGTGTCAGGCGCGTAGGGGGCTGTCCATAATCCACGTAGACACCAAACAGGGGTGGGTGGATACAAGGGTTGTCAACGAAGATCCACGTTGGGTGTGAGGGGGGGTTTTGGAGGGATGTCTACATAGACAATGGTCGAGATCATAGAGGTAATAGTAAATGACAGATTATAATAGCTACAAGAGTAGTTTTTCTTTTACCAATCTATCAATAAAATTAGCCGTAAATTACATATCGTATAGTCCATGACAATCAATTAATAACCCATTTCTCAGCTTTTTCCGCAAAAAAAGAAAAGTCTACGTGGACAACAGGGGGTACGGGGGGGTCCGGATGAAGTCTACGAGTGTCCACGATGGGGGATCGAACAGTGGCCTATTTTTATTCTCGTTGATTATGGACGGCTCCTATGTACAGGGAGTGCTGACCAAAGATCAGTTAAGAAAGGCTGAACTATGTATTTGCGTCTCCATCCGAGCACATCATCGCCGAAAACCTCTAAGGTAGCTTGTCGAAATGAAAAATTTACACATTTTATCTTACAACTATGACGGATGTTACTTAACATTCTGATAGAAGAAAGGTTTATACAATCTACTATGTTTACGATTTTTCGATACAGCAATTAGTTTTTATGTAAAAATATGCTCTATATCTTGCCAATTTCCCGGTGTTTCATTTATGCTCCAGGATACAATTATCGTATTTGAGACACGGGTATCCCTGGGGAAAAGTCTATTATATCTGTTCTGAAAATGTCAACTTGATAACATAAGTCTTTATCAAAAATTCTGGGATCGAAAATCATGAGAAATTTGAGCGGTGAACGGGTTCGATGCGTCGCCTTATAAGTATGGGTATTGTGCTGGCGTTTACATAAAATTGATTCAGGCTCCCCTTTACCGTTTATTTCGGTAGACGCAAATATCGCGTAACCTTGAGAACGGAGAAGCGAGCACGCTATCTATGTCTTTAGAGGCGAATATTCCAACACGAATGCACAGAGAGGGATTCGCGTCTCACGGCGCCAGCCAGACGCCGCCGACAACTTCAACGGCCACCAAATACGGGAAATCAAACATTTGACGCTCGCGAGAAGGAAATGGCGACGACATTCCGTCGAGGACAGCCGAGATAACCAAATAAATGAGACAAGCGAGTTTTCCAATCTGAGGACCGCTCCAGCCATACATGTATTCATCTAAAAATTACTTTTACTTTCATAATACAATTTTTAACATTATCAACTCAGTATAATAATTATTTACATTATCTTGCATATCAAATCTTTGGTTAATCAAAATATCCTAGAGTTAAACTAAATCATTTATTAAAGTAGCATCTTTTGATGGTATTCAAATGGAAGAATCGATATAATAATTAAAAACACGGGTGACATAGTTTTATAATTTTGTAGGATTGGTTGTACTTTTTAGATTATAAACTTTTCCTTAGAAACGAGTTCCTCCGGATTGCAATAGAAATACTTATGCGTAGTTCTATCAGCTTTCGTCAAAACGGCCTTTATATATATTTTATTATGTGTTACACAGATAGAAAACTTCGCCAAATGGCCAAAAACACAATAATAGAGGAAACTTACAGAGGGGTAAAAAGGCGAAAGTAAAAAGAAAGTCTTACTGAAAACGTTTCCGGTCTTAGCCCTTCCTCAGTCACAGAGAGAATGCACTGTTCCAATGAGGGGAGGAGAGGGTAGGTTATGAGAGGGGGGACTGGGGAGGTTAATAATGCGGGGCCTGGCTGATGAAACAGGGGGAAGGTTGAAACAAAGTTATGATGACAGGGGACTGGGAAGCGCCTAGAACTGGGAAGGCGCGGAGAGGGGGGGGGTAGAAGCAACAAAGTAACAGAGTGATCTGGGGAGGTTTATGATCCTGGGCCTGGCTGACTGAACAGAGGGAAAAGTTGCAACAAAGTAATGAAAGGGGACTGGGTGGTAACTTGAGCAGGGAAGGAACGGGAGTAGCAACAATGTAGTGGAGGGGCGGTGACAGGTAGGGGGGAGGGAAAGACAAGCCAATTCAGGTGAGGGGAAGTTAGTGGGCCGGTTGGTTGATGTTGGGAAAGGGGGGGGGGCAAAGAAACAGAGAGGAGTTAATGATAATTTAAAGAAGCAGAGAGTTAATGGAGAATATTGAGTCCAGGGGGGGGGAATCTTTGCAGAACCAGATTATTGACATCTCAGTAGTTCTTAGTTCTGTATTGGAGGCATCAGCGGGGAGGGCGTGGAGGATGGTGAGGTGGAAACAGGAGTCGAAGTGAAGATTTTGAGCAGAGGCATGTTTTGCAACAGGAAAGTTGGGAGGAGAGGATCTATGGCCGTTCATACTGATTGCTAGTTTCCCCGACGAACATTGTTTCAACCTTCCCCCTGCCTCATCAGCCAGGCCCAGCATTATTAACCTTCCCAGTCCCCCCTTTCATAACCTCCCCTCTCCTACCCTCATTGGAGCAGTGCATTCTCTCTGTGACTGAGGAAGGGCTAAGACCTGAAACGTTTCCAGTAAGACTTTCTATTTTACCCTCCTCTATTTACCCCCCTGTAAGTTTCCTCTTTAATTGTTACTATATTACGGTATATATATTTTTCTATTAATATACATTTGTTGGGCAGATATTTTCGTATAAGCCTATAGAAATCTGCTGATTTTATTATGTAATCTCTTTCAAATATAGTGCTGTTAGCCTAATGTTGATAAGACTATAGATAGAGTGCATTTTGATTGGGGATATTTTGAAATGTTCACGAAATTTACATGTAAATAGTTCCATGGTGTAACACAAGCTGTCCAAGAAATGTAGATTAGCATTCTGACAAGTGTGCTGCCCAAGAAATGTTGATAAATAGAAATATATATTTACCGGTATATATATATATATATATATATATATATACTCATATAAATGTTTATACAGAAAGATAGAAAGAAAGTGGATAGGAACACGTAAAATTTACAAACACAATGGTGGTGTGAAGATGAAATGATGGCCGATTCCAAGCAGAAAAAATTCGACTGGACCGGGAATCGAACCACTTTCTTTCTATCTTTCTGTATAAACATTTATATGAGTATATTTGCCGCTGAGCGGTCTGAGTGAATGGATGAACGATTATATATATATATATATATATATATATATATATATATATATAAAGGCCGTTTTGACGAAAGCTGATAGAATTACGCATATATAAGTATTTTAAATGCCATCCGGAGGAACTCGTTTCTAAGGTAATGTTTATAATCTAAAAAGCACAATGGCCTATATCGCTAAAGGAACAAAATTCATTTTAAAAAAGTTATATAATCCATAACAGGGGAGTTACCATACGCTAATCGTTCAGGCAACTTTACTATCCGCTTCTTTCTAAACAGAAAGAGATCTTTCATCGAGCTGAGAGTAATGTTTTAGAAAAAAAAACAAAATATTCATACTTCGGCGCACTCAACGCCATCCCGCTGATCGCAAATACACCGTCTTCTGCGACCGTTGTAGAATGATTTCAAAAAAGAACTTAATGCCTCAAAAAATTGTTGTATTTACCATTGGCTCAAAGAGGCTCATTTTCACTTCAGAAATCCCGTCGAATGACCAAAAAGCTTTTTAACAAAGTGGGTGCATAAATTTATACCCGCAACGGAATATTTTCAGTACAGAGGGATGAATTTTTTACAGTAGTTGTGGAAGGGAGTTGATGTACATTTCAATTACTTCGTTGCCACTTACTCTCGAGCTGCAATGCAGTAAACAAGAGATAATTAACGGCTACAGCTTTTGCAGCTGGTTACCTGGAAACGAGCTTCGTATATAAGCAGTAATATTCATGAGAAAGGTCATATGCAAATCCTCTCCTATATCAGATCGTATTTTAGCCACAGAACCACCATTTAAAGCCATGGTCCAATTATTTTCCGATTCGTAAATGAGTTTTCGTTGTCGTGTTCTCTCATTTTATTCCATGACGGGTTTTCCTAAATGCTTTCCACTCCATCAGTTGCCAATCATTAACGGACAATCCTGTCCAGAACATGGACCCCCGAGAATTTTCGCCTTCGTTCAACGAATAACGGCAACTATATGAGACTTTTTTCAAAGCTGCAATACATTTGGATAGATGTTTATATATTATGACAACCGTATTGCTCTTGCCCCTTATTCCACTAGGCATCATATTCCACCAAGGAAGTTCGCCCCTGTCAACGAAGTGCAGTACAAGCCAACTCCATACTGTGATGAACAGTGTGATTCTGCACCGATCATACTCGTCCAAGGTAACAGACGCATCCTGAAACTTTTCTCTGATTAAAAAAACATACGGGGGAAATCCACGGCCAAGTCATTGGTAAGGAGAATGTGTCGGTGACAAAAGTGCTTAAAAAATAAACTCCCTTACTTCAGCCTTCAACACTTACGAGAGAGTAGTATGTTTTCATATTTTCAAATGACGCAAGCACTCTTTCACATAAATTACAGTGAAAAAGTAAGATATGCCTTTCAATGTGGAAACGTGCTTGCGAGCAACAGGTACACGGTTTAAGATAATAATACGTTTAAGATATACTGTTATCAACAACTCATGGATGCTACAGGACACTAATTTAAAGCAGGAATAAAAATTTGTGCCGGAAAATTCATGTGGGTGAGTTGTTAAAATTACTCACAAGTTCCAGTGCTTTATACGTTCAATGGTATCAGGCTCAACTATGTGGAAGTTGATATTCACAAATGAAAAAACAACTTCGTTTTCCTCCACTGATTTATTTTTTTGGTACGTCATGTTTCGACACATAGAGGTCATTTTCAAGTACAAAAATTTTTGAATTTCAAGCAAATATATATACCTGGAAGGGACTTGAGGGAGGTTGGAGAGGGGTGGAAGAAGTGGGCGTTAGGAGTGGGGGGGAGGAAACCCGGAGAGAGGTAAGGGGTGGCGGTTATGGTGAGAAACCTCCCCCAAGTCCCTTCCAGGTATATATATTTGCTTGAAATTCAAAAATTTTTGTACTTGAAAATGACCTCTATGTGTTGAAACATGTCGTAACAAAAAAATAAATCAGTGGAAGAAAACGAAGTCGTTTTTTCATTTCCAGTGCTTGCCTATTTTGAGGGAGTGTTAATGTCATAGATAAGCTGCGCTGCACCACATGGAAAATTATTATTTGTTTTGCCAAATGTTAAAGAAGATAAAAGGTGACGACTGCCTAATACAAGCAGATCGTTCTCATATCTTGTTCTTTAACATATGATATAAATTGCTTCGGTGAGAAACCCAGAATGAAATGAGTTTTAAAAGAAATCCTGGCAGGATTTCAGAGAGGGACGTCCAAACCCAATTACAGCTTTTCTTCCACGAAATTTTTAGCTGTGGGCGGAGATTTTGTTCCAGTCCATCGATCTCGAATTTATAAACGATTTTAATTGTGTTCTGCAATTATTGACAAGTTAAATTGTAATAATACGGACTGAGAAATGAGGTAATATATTGATTTGGTAATTCCTTTTTGGATTCGGATTTGGCAATCACGAAAAATGGGTAGTTTCAGACATCAATGGGGGCTGTCTCTTAGCTAAGTTATTTTTATTCACCATTTGTCAATTAAATACTATGAAAATATTAAGTAACGATGCAATCACCTGTTTTTTGCAGTATTACCTGAAATATGACACTGTGGTGCCTATTGTGAAGTAATTCCACTCGCTGGATTACATCAAATAATTTATAAATAGATATTACAGTTTATTGAATAAATCTCATCTTAAATATCATATAGCTATAGGATAGATGAGGGGATAAAAAGACGTGCGAATGCTAGAAGGAAAGTGGTAGGTAGCATTAGGAGCATATCAAGGAATTATTGCCTGTCTGAGGAAGCGATAATCGCCGGGTACAAAAGGGTACTTCTCCCAAATTTGTTGTATGGTAGTGAAACATGGGTATGTGAGGATAAACATAAAAGTAGACTAAACGCCGTGGATATGAGTTATCTGAGGAGTGTTTGCGGCAAAAGTAGGATGGATAGGGTCAGGAATGAGTGGGTAATAAATTAATGTTGGTTAGATGCTCCAGTAATGGACATATATGAAAGTATGTAGTGTGCTTCGTTGGATTGGCCAGGTTGAGAGAATGGATGAGAGTCGAATAAAGAAACAGATATATGAGAGTAGAATGAATGGTGTGTGAGGTAGAGGTAGGCCGAGAAAGTTGTGGTTGAATGTGGTTGAGGAAATTCTCAGGAGGAGGATTGTTAGGAGTCTTAAAAACAGGAGGGCGTGTATGAAGCAGTGTATAGGGGTAAATGAGGCATAAGAGGTTTTCAAAGATAGGTCGGTATGGAGGAAATTATTGAAGCAGAGTTAGGTGTACGAATATGTATTTATGAGTGAAACTTTGTGACTGTGCCTATCCTGGAAGGGAATGGCGTGATTGGTACGTATGTAAATATCACATAGAAGGCCGCATGCCATAAATACACATGCAAAATGATAAGAACTTGAAATAATAACAGTTGAAACTATCGCAATTTATTCTGCATTGAGAAAAACAAATACACTAGACGTAGAACTGATAGATAAACGCATAGCATACTCCTAGATGCATAACTGATGTCCTTCCTCGCTCTGTAACACACCCTCATGGCAGCTCGAAGGGTGCATAGCAGACGCGGACTCTGGAATTCCGTTATCTGAACAGCGAGAAGGGTGACATCTCTGTCGGCCTATTCCCTCCCCCAACTCATGATTCAAAAGCCATTTCCCCGAGAACACACACAAACCTCAAACCCCAACCGGTGTCCCCGATTTATTCCTCAAGACCTGAAATAAAAAAAGAGCATCGATGGCCTGGGATGGGAAGAAGGCGCGCGTGTGTTTGCGGATAGCAAATTAGGATTCAGCGCCTCCACGCGGGTTCGAGAGGGAGATGGAGAATCGAGGGGGTGAGGGTAGAATTTTACGACCTGCCTTGTGCGGAAATCCAAGCAGTGAATCAGGGCTGGGAGACAAGGGGAGCAGGTGGCCCACGCGTCGCCGAAGCCGTTGGTCCGGTCGCCGGTCTTGCGGGTGGTGGCGGGTGGTTGCGATACCGAGGGGGTTGTTTGTGGGCGATGAGGGAAGGGGTTGGGAAGAGAAGAAAGAGGAGAGAGGGGTCCTCGAACAAAGATCGGGTGGGGGAAGAGTGCCATGGGACGAACAGCGACTTTTTGTAGAGTAAGCGTAGTTTGAAATCCTTTTTCCATAGTCATGAGAGACACCTAATAAAAACTTTATCTTTTAATTTAGACAGTTTCCTATTTATAATGGACAACATACACGAATTATATGTATACATATCAGAAGCTCTATGGAAGCATAAACTAAATATTGCGTAATTAATGGTGCAATAGTACACTTTAATAGGACTGAAATTCAAAGTAATTAAATTGAAGTATCGATAAAATCTTGAACTTGACTATTTTTTTCTCGCGGTACGGTTAAAACTCTTTCACAATGGAGGGTTTTTTGTGAGTTTGAAAAAACTACGACGGTTACTTTATGAATTATTTTCAAAAATAGTGGAGGAATCATACAAACAAACCACTGTTAATTATTTGACGAGATCTAGGTATTATAGATTCCTCATTTTGCAGTAAGGTTTCTCTGGAGTGCATACGCTTACAACCTTCCTTGTGAAAGGGCTAGTATTTTTTATCGAAAATCTCGGAAAATAGTTGGGGTAAGGGCTGATATTTTGCTATTTTTGGAAGAGTACGATATTTTTTTTTTAATTGGGACTACATGAATTGATTTCTGGGTTTAATAATATTTTGTTTAAACTACCTTAAACAGCTGAAATGTTGCAACATTATTGACGCCAAACTATTTCCCCGAATATGACTGTCTCTCTTAGTAAATATGTGTATAGAAGTCAGTTACTTGTCATGATGTTTTTAAGCCGTACGGGGATAATGCCTTGACCACAGAATATTTTCCTCTTGTGATTCTGTAAAAAATGACTGCGGTGGATGGTTAACTTATTTTTTTTTAAGTGTTTGAGAAAATACATTAATTACACACTGTCAAATTTCTGACGAGATCTAGGCGTTACAAATTCCATGCGCCTACATTAAAGACTCTCAGGTCTGCTTGGACGAACCGAAACCCTTGAGAAACGGTTTCCATTTACTTGCAAACATATCGAAAAGTATAATGGTTGAAAGCTATTATTTTGGTACATTCGAAAAGGTAAGATATTTTTCATTACAATGAGATCCAATTCATTGAATTCTATGCTAAACGATGTCACCCAAAGATCCTTAAATTGGCTGGAGTGGTTACCGTGGGTTATTAAATACACAGTTCAATAGTTTTTCAATTTTATCGAAATAAATTCTAGGACCGCATATGAGTACAGTGGAATTATTTGCATTGGTAAAAAAGCTAAAATAAATGCGATAATATCCATTTTTGCGAAAGAAAATGCGATCGAAGCAGAAAGTGGCTGTCGGTATCATTCCGAAGCTTTCATTTTCACCTCTCAACAGATAGAGATTCCTAAGTTATTGCGTGTGTCTTTTTATTTTAACGCGTATCATGCTATTCATTAAGTTCCACACCACGGAATTTGGATAGAGAATGCACACATCAAACTTAGGAGAAATTTTTATATTGCACATCAACCAACCGTAACCGTGTCGATCACGCCATATTTCTGTGAAAAATACAGGGATTCTAACATTTTTCCGGGATGATGCAATGGCAGTGATACTATTAAAAAAAACCACGTCGTTCAGCGTGAAACAAGAATCATTACGTTAATCACCAATACTCAATTAATATTAAGGTGATTGAGCGTTAATCTTAGGTTACTTTGTCCTCTTTTCAATAAATTTTCAAGTAAGCCGGAAAATATTTATTCTGTAAATAATTATTATTATATTCTGAAGCAACATTTCACTCTAATGAATCAGTTCCTGCGTTTGATCTCACCATCCATGCTGAAGTGGAAATGATACCAGAATTAGAAATTACATTTTTGTCACAACTAAACCATGTAATCCCCTCTGTTTTCAGCGCAGGGATCTAAGTTTCGGAGAAAATTAGATTTCAACATGCTCTTTAGAGTGACTCCGAGTGATGACTTGGTGTGTTTAGCAACACATCAATAAGACGAAATGTATTACTTCGAGTTTACAAGAAAACCTGTAGATATGCAATCAATTTGTGACGAAATTCTCATTTACCGTAAGGCTACGTACTATAATGGCATATAATAGGTAAAATGAAGTTTTTTTACAATACTTTAACTATTAGACTATCATTATGAACGGTACAATAGATATCACCAAACACGTATTCATCAAAGTTTCACACAAAGCTGAGAATGGAAAATGGTCTTTTTAAGGTGTAAAGCATCGAAGATTATCCATCCTTGAGAGAAATAAAAAAACTAGTCAAATGTTGCCTTCATGACGACGGAGATAAGTCTTAGCCTGCAAAATCGAGGGTCACTGGTTACATTCCCGCCTGGGTGAAATTTTCACCACTCGTGGCAAGGGTGTTTGAGGACGTCAGTTGTTGTTGTTATTCAGCCGATTTGAATTGACCAATCGTGCTGTCTTTGGGCTAAAATAAACAAATATATTTATTTAAGGGAGGCAACAAACAGCTTAACGCTGGCAGCTAACTATAGTACCAGAGCTGTTTCGCAATAATGATTTTCCTCGCGTCGAAGTTGCGTCGAAGCTGCGTCGATCATATGCTTGTTTTCGGAGAGGTAATCTCCATTTAAGATTACGCGTAATTTGAACGTACAGAATCGCTTTTGTGACTACATCATAGGTTTTATGTTGATTTGAATGTAATTGAAGTTGCACGGTCGAAGTGATCTCTACAGGTCCAGACGCTCCCTCCACTGATGAAGTCAGGATTTATCCTGATAAATCTAAACCACTGGCAAAATTCGTACTCGAGTCTTCGGGAAGAATGGTCAATACTCTAAGCTACCGTACAAAGTCTACTTTAGTAAAAAAATTAGTAAAAAGAAGGATTAAAAAAGAAGGTTTCAGAAGGAGCCTGAGGAGTTTCTGCAGGTGATAGCGGATGTGATTAAAAGAATTTATTTGTCCCGTGTACATTGTGCATGGGGTCATAACATATACCTGCAATGCTAAATAAACACAAATTTACCCAGAAAATTTTACTATACAAAAAACTATGTTGAAGAAGTCCTAAACTAATTACAGAGGTCTATAAACGTGTCTCATTGGTCTTTGATATGTGTTAATTCAATATTTTGATCCATGCTTGTGGTAACAATACAATACAATATAATACAATACAAATTTATTTGCCCAGAGATCAGGATACAATTAATGCACATGATATAAGGCACGTCATTTTAGGTACATACAATAAAAATACCAACAAATATCATATCACTTTATATGCACATCACAATTAACTCCATATTATAGAATCTTATTAAATTAAATATCTTATAACCAATAATAGATTTCCTTTAGTTCCCCAGTTTACTACATTAAATTACCCTTTATTCAAATACTCTTGCACAGAATAATACATTTTCTGTTGTAAGTACTCTTTTAATTTGGATTTGAAACAGCCCATACTTTTTATGTATTTTAACTCTACGGGCAAATTATTAAATAATTTAATACCCATTTCTTTAGGGCCAATTTTTAGCAACTTAGTTCTGACTGTTTGGTAGTGAATGTCATTTCCCCTTCTTGTATGGTGATCGTGAATGTCACAGTTACGGGCAAAACTATGTAGATTAGCTTTTACATAGATAATTAGGTTCATTATGTATATGCAAGGAAGAGGAAGTGGGTTCAGGTTTGTAAAAATTGGTCTCGATGGTGAAGAATGCGGTTTTCCAGCTATTATTCTTACAGCTCTCTTTTGGATCTTAAAGACATTTAGTGATAAATGTGAAGAGCCCCAAAATAAGATGCTATAGTTAATATGCGAATAAAATTAACTTATTAATAAAAAAATAACTTATTCTCAACGTTATTATTTGGACGGCATTATAACAGTTAAGGAAAGTTTGATTGGAAGTGATTACAATATTAATCAACTTGAAAATGTACCTCTTAAACCCAGCAAACGTCCTACCCTTCTTCATTCCGCATAGAGAATCTCATCTCATTCTTCTCCTTCCCAGCTTACCGCACATCCAACCCTCTATTACGACCTTAAGCAACGCTTTGCCCAAAAATTCACTCCTTATCCTTACTTTAAAGTCTAAAGCATCTAGCGACCAAGGTAATTCGATTGCTATACATATTTGTAACGAAATGTCCTGCCTAATTGATACATTTTCTAATAAAACTACCAATCATACAACGGTTACTTAAACAGAACCCAGTAACATTCTGCTTCCGACCCACCGAACCACTACATTTCATAAGTCGTTAGTTGTGGCCGCCTCACAACTTTGGAATTCTATTCCAACTGACGTGAGGAAATCTCGCTCGTTGGCCATTTTTTACTCTAAATTGTATGAAGTTTTATTGAATGAATGTTTTCCAGAATAGTTTAGCCTGGTCAGTATTTCATTCGCATTGCCAATATTTTTTTACAAAATTGTTTTTTTCCTCATGGCCTGTTTTTGTTTTCTATCTTGTATCATATATCTATTTATGTATATCTTGTAGCTATACCTATCTCTGAGTTCATCCGTGTAACACGTACAGTTATTGTTTTTCAACAAGAGCGGTTGTTTTTGTCTTTTTCTTTATACATTGTATGTTATTGAGTTATATTTATTTTATTATTTTAACTAAATAATATGTTAATTTGTTTATTACCACGCTGCTATTTTGTTATCTTGTATTTTTGCTATGAGGGACCTGTCCCAGAATAAAATAAATGTTTATTCCATTCTATTCTACCTACTTTTGTCAACCGAGAAAAATCTCATCTATATTGTTTCCTATCATTGGTATGTTAATTCTAATGATGTAGCTAGATATATTTTTACCTTGTAGAATACACTTTTTTATTTATGAACTTTGCTTCGGTGAGCATTGTTATAATCATGAATACATATTATGGATTCGGATGCTTGGCATTGTAGCCTAGACTACGTGTTGCCTAATTTTTCAATTTTAGTTCACCCAGTACTTGGCGCTACTTCGATTAGAGTCTTTTCTGTTGTTATTGTAAATAGACGTAGTTAATTGTTGCTAACGGGAGACTGTGGTGAGTCTTCAATAACAATTGAGGAGATATGAATTAATTAATGATTAGAATATATCTTGCTATTTTTGTTACCTAAAATTGAATTTTTAAATGCTAGAGAGGAAATATCTATTACAGGAAATCAGTATGAGGTTAATGAAACGTTCATCATGTGCCGACTACGATGTTTGCCATAATCCGATTATAATTGGAATGCATTGAGTCTGAATAAAGAATTCAGAATGCCTTGTTTAAACAGAACTTGCTTCGTACCAGGCTGCAAAACAGGGTATGCGTCTACGTGGACCCAAAATAGGAGCCTTGGATTGAAAAATAGAATCTGTTCAAGGCGGCGGTAAGTGCATTCCTTTTTACCTACACTGCAATGATGACAACTGGGAATACTAATGAGGCCACCTCGCATAATTATTAAATTTCCGTATAGCGATATTCACGAAGTGCTAAGAAGTTAATTGTACATTTATGTAATTAAATTTGGAGAGAAATTAAATATATCTGGACACCGGAAAATATTGAAAAAGTGTATAATTACAACCCGCGTGTAGTACTACATTTTTTTTCCACTGCATTATGATTAATTGTAAGTAAAACCCATGTATATTCATGGTAAACCAGTACGACGTGTTTATTTACTGTATGGTACTGTAAACTATCTACTGTATTTACATTTGAACTTCCGTCTTCCATCACTAGGCGGCACCACTTTCGAAAAAGTTGTTTGTTTATGGAATTCTAGACAGCAGTTTTTGGCGACGATATCTCAATCCATAATATATATTTATAATTATAATAATGGGATAGTGACTGTAGCAACCATGATTGGAAAATAAAAATAATGCGGAATACACAATTTAAGCATTCCTTTGGTAACTTGCACCAATTCCATGAAGTTACGCCGGAAACCTTTGCTTGCACTTCAGTCCGTATTTTACACACTGAGTTACTAATGCCTTTACCACATGGCTCATAGTTTCGTATAGAGTCTGATGCTTATCTCCGTGCATTGGAGACAACATCGTACGCAGAAACGACGCTCCGAGCGAGAGGAGAGTATGTCTGTATGTGTGTGTACGTACAAGCTAGGAGTCGATGCCCGCACTATTGGAAAAGGCAAGGAGGGAGAGGGGGTATGGAGAGAGAAAAAAGCTCATGGGGCAAGGGGGCGTGGCGATTGTCACAGGGGGATGGGGGTTGGCGATAGTGGGAGAGGGTTCGTTACTCGGGGGGGAGGGGGTGTGTGGAGGGGGTTGGTTGGTGGAAGCAGCAGCCGTTGCGGCGGGCGGGGGGGGGGGGAGGGAGGAAGTGAGAGGGGGGTAAAGTGGAGGAGAGAAAGAGGAGACGTGAGCCGTCCCGGAGGAAGAGGTTAAGGAACGTGCGAGTGAGGGAGGCACATAGGGGTGGGGGGGGAGGTTGGGTCCGGAGAGGGAGGCTACAAGTGGCGTGGAAGGCGTCTTGTTGCGATAGGGGGTGGTTCTGGAGACTCGAGGGAGGGTGGTCGCCGACGGCGTGCGGAGAGAGGGATGCGACGGCGGCAGACGGCCACAGAGGGTTGAAAACTTGAAACCCCGCGCTGTGAAGTACGCGGGCGGAGGACTCTGTGGAAGAACAAAAACTCTCACCAAACTTAATTCTAATCAAGATCTTCATTCTAGTCCAATGGTCACGTATGTATTTCTTTTATAGCCAAAGTTTCACCAAATGTTTTGGCATCATCAGGGCTTTATAATAATTAAATATTGCTTTCTTTACTGCTTAGTGTTGTCACTTCGTTTACATCAATGATGACGATTTAAGGATCGAAACGCGTTGTTCAATTTAAATAACTGAGTGGACATTACAAAGTTTTTTCATTTACAATCAGCAAGGTAAATGACAACTCTAAGCAGTAAAGAAAGAAATTTATTTATTGTAAAGCCCTGATGATGCTAAATCATTTGGTGAAACGTTGGCTCTAAAAGAAATGCATAAGTGACCATAGTTCTAGAATGTAGATCTTGAATAGAATTAAGTGTGGTGAGGGTATTTGTTCTCATCAAAAGCGTAATCATTAGGTCATGCACCTGATAATGACGCTTGAAGCATCAAAACGCGTTGTACAAATTAAATAACCGAGTGGAAAGTACAAAGCTTTTTCATTTAAAATTCACGATGATCCTCCACAATATCTCGCCGGATACCGTTGAATATATTTACTCTGTTGATGTTTCAATGTTACTAATCTCAATGATAGGTAAATTCCCTCATGCCATATCTTTTGTGTTGATATCACTGTAAATACCAAGTTGTAAATCTCTTTTTTCTTATAGCAAAGCCCTGATGATACCAAAAATATGACTATAACGTTGGCTATGAGAGAAATACATTAGTGACTACAAATCAAGAAATTTGGTTTTTAAGCATTATAAATGGTCGGGAAAGTTATAACCGATTCATAACTCTATTTTCCATCATGGAAACACAACTTCGTCTTTTTCCAAACTTCTTGAAGAAAATTTGAATAGCAAAGGTAAAATCTTTCATAAAATTATTGAGCGTTGAAAAAAAAGTGGTGTTATCACAATGGATATCAGTTACTTCCACATAATCACGCCTGAAACCGTCAAATTTAAGTCAATAAGAATTCGTTAAGGTAATGAGTCATGTATTTTCTTTAATTATGATGAATTAAGAGGTAGATCCGGGTTCGATTCCCGGTCAATTACAATGATTTTTCGTGGCGAATTCAAATCAAAATCAATCGGAATCTTTGCAATATATTACGCGAGTGGAGTATCAAAGTTACGAAAAAAATAAATATTGAATCATCATTTGGTACGTCATTTGCCAATTGGTTAAGTCTTTGAGTTACCTTTATCCTAACTTCCCCATTTCTGGGCCATCTTCCTACATCTCTCAAATTAATTGGTAGCCATGGGGCTCCAAGTGTAAATTCGTATCAATATGGCTGGCACAGCTAACCAGTAGGTATAGGTACCTTTTGGACCACAGGAAACTCCATAAAAAATCAAATAAAAAACATTGAAAGTGTAGAGCGTGTACAAGCGTACGTAGGTTGAGTAAAAAGGCAGAAAAAAAAGGTATTTGGCGATTCAAAAAAGACGTAGATGATAGCATGACGCGGGAAGGAAGAAAGGAAATTAATAGACTTTTAGGACTGTAACGGTACAGCGAGAGGGAAAGGGGTGAGGAGGGAAAGGGGGGGGGGTAAGTAAGTCGGATTTGGCGAGAAGGGGGCGTGGCCAATAGAAACAAGAGGGGGGATAGAGAAAAAAAAACAAAGGCTGGAAGGGAGTGGAGAATTCGCTTTATTTGGTCCTCGCCACTATTGCGAGAGTGAGTGCAAAAGAATTGGCGGAAAGGGAGGAGGGAGGGGAGGAAAGTCCAGTTAAGCGTCGGTTAAGGAGAGGGAGGAGAATGGGAAAGCGAGAGAAGAAAGGCTATCCATGAGATAGGGAGGTAGAATCGGGGTGGATGCTCCTCTCAGGGGATGGAAGTTGGTTGGGAACGTGTCGGTGACTCACCATCCGTTCCTTATATATTACACAGCACTCCCAATGCGTTCTCTCCACTCCCGCGTCCTCTATCCTAAACAGATCTGTGTTTGTTTGTCCCCATGGTTTTTTATTTTTACCCCTCCTTCTCTACGGGTGCCGAGAAAAAGCCCTGCTGCCACTGAGACATTAAGGTGGTCGGAACGATTTTCGTTTATGCATATCTTTGTACGAAACTTTGCATACCTAATCTCATTAGTAGTTCGTAAATATAAAAGCAAAAAAATTGCATGTTACTGATATGGTTTTATGACAAATCAATGCCATCACTGAAAATTATGAAATTAAATAGAAAATTAGTGCTAATACCAATTTTAGCACGTAATCTACATGCACTTAGCATATGTTTCAAAATTATTGGATGAAATACGTAAATATTTCTCCTAAAAGTGAACACATGCCTTTTGTAAAAGGTATAAATATTATTATAATATAGTAATTAATATATAATTATATATAATTATAATACATATTATATTGGCAGGGAGGGTAGCAGGTCGGATTTGGCGTGAAGGGGGCGTGGCGAAAATAAACGATGGGGGTAGAGAGAAAAAGAACAAAGGCTATTAATATAATATTATTATATAAATATTATTATTATGGTTCCCATCAAATATCAAAGTATTATACCGAATGAAAAAACTCGCAAGCTGGGAAGAGGAGGAATGAAAATTGGTTTCATGGGCAGGATGAAGAAGGGTAGATCGTATGCTGAGGCAAAAAAGGATATACTCTAGCGAAATATGCCCCCAAAAGTGTAGAAAGCTGGGAGAAGATTCTCTGACATTCAGAAAAACCTAACTATTCTCCTCTCCTCTTCCCCGCTTGCCCGACATCTTGAGCAACCCCTCTCCCCTTGTTACATCCTCCAGCCACCTACTCTACCGATCTCGAATTTATTTAAGAAGTCTCCTCTCCTCGCCCAACATCTCAAGCACTTCCTTGTTAGTCTTCCTCTCCGTCCACCTCACCTTCTTCATCCTTCTCCACACCCACATCTCAAATGCCTTACTGTGGGTTATATTTCAAATATATATGTAAGCAAAAAAGGCGAGTAAAGTCAGGATTTGTCATTCATAGTAGGCAGAGGTTACGTTTTTTCTGTCAGTGGACTGTAGAACTTAAATGGTATTTATGTTAATTTACGTTGGAACCGACGAATAATCACTCAGTTGCACGTACTACGCGTCTAAGGAAGAGATTGCAGCCGCCACTCCTAGCCACCCCACTCAAGCGAGTGACGAGTGAACTCAACTCTTCACACATGCGGTTTGCTTGAGTTGGAGAGGAAAGAGGGCTTTCCTTCTCTTGCGTACGTTACTCTACGTTTGCTTCTCCTTTTTCTTCTTCCTCCCACGAGGAAAAGGGGTGAAAAGCCGTCTGAGTAAGCTGAGGCCGGCGAATCATACCGTATGGGATGGTGCTCGTATGTACGCGCGCTCACGTTACGCCCCCTCGCCTTCTTCTTATTCTCCCTCTTCGTCTCTTCCCATCCGCCCTCCGCTCGCATCACGTCCGCAACCGGCGCCATTTAAGCGAAGCATTAGTCACCGCGTTTACGTTCACTCAGAGAGCACGGCCTTTTCGCAAAACGGAACGAAAGCCACGAAACTTGTTCCATTCCTCCTTTTACAGGTAAGTGTTGTCGTCTTTTTTATTTTCTCCTCTTTCCACTGAGCGCTGGAGTATCGTATCGCGTCAGACAATGAGGAGATAGGGATTTGACTGTCTAAACTGAAAATATATGATCGCATGGCTAGAAAAAAACCTTTTTTTACGACAATTAAACCAAAGTTGAGTGAATTTAAGAATGATGTACATGGTGGTAAATAGTCTCCGGCTCCGGCTCGATGACATAAAAAAATGGCCGAAGTTACAGGCGAATGAAAGAAGATGCTCGGGACCGACTGCAATGGAGAGCATTCTGTTGAAACCTGTCAGAAGACAGATTCCGCTAAGAAGAAGAAGTCTCCGGCACAACTCTGTGGAAATTTATTTTCACTGATGAACAAGAAAACTTTGGTCTACTACAAGAGTTTTTATTTTCTCGGGTGCTTAATGTGCTCAAAAATTGGTGAAATATAGTAGGTTTTCTTATTCGTTAGTGAAAATGAGCTTCCACAGAAATGAGCTGTGCTGTGAGCCATTGAGCACATTAAGTACGCGAAGAAATTAAAATGGGTGAAAAAAAAGTTTGCTTCATTTTAGTGAAACGACGGGAGTTGATGTTTCTTTGGACACTTAAAATACTGAGGGTAGTGACGTTTCATAGCGTCAACGAGATGGCGTTCAACCCAATGATAAGGCTCTTCTATAGATCTAAAAAAATTATAAATTTAGTAATGTTATTGGTCCAACAGATATGGGGCTGACACCAAGGGTATCACTAAGGCAGTTCAATATCGATTGAATACTTCCTTCGATACAAATATTCGCAACTTAATCAAGTATGCTATTATTGTACTTATTTTAGTGATTTCTCCATAAGCACAGCATATGCTGTTTAACGTTTTTGTGGATAAGGCAGTGTATCTGATTTCAAAATGACAAATTGCGCCTCATATTTGCAGATTTCCATGGGTGTGCAATAACAGTAAAGGAAACATTACAGGAAGCTCATTAATAGCAGCCGGGTAGTGGAAAAGGTTGCAAAAACCCATATCAATATAATTACAGATATATCGAATCGAACGACCCTGACATATCACAAGGAACCGCACTAGTGCCTCATACATTATTACTAAATTTGGAGCAATCCCATCACTTAACCAAGAGTATGCTATACGTCGATGGTGTAATTCCAAATTCTAAGAAGAAAATATTCTAACTGTTAACGGGCCACTTTCAAGAGATGCAAATCAATTTTCCAAGAAATAAATTAGGTCATATAAACTGATTATATATAAAAACACAGTCTTCAATTTAAAATAGATAAGCCGATATCCTAAATAACAACGGTGGTATTTAAAATTACGATTCAGAAAATGTTAGGAAGCATAATTCAGACAGTGAAATGTCATTATGGTTTGTCACCTGGTGAATTCCACAAATAAGAGAATCGACGCTTACTTAAACATTAAAAGACTCATTCTTTTCTGCAAAAAATATGTGAATACAGAGAATTGATACAAAGTAGAGGTTTTCTGGAGAAGTACTGAAAGGTCGTAACGTGGAATGGCGAAGATATATGAAAACTTATTTCCACAGGAATTTGTTCAGCCGAAGTACAGGACTTCAAGGAATATTAATTAGTAAACTGTGAATATTCCACGTACATTTGCAACCCTGCACAGAAAGATTTAATCCACGAAACAAGTCAAGTATAAACGAAAGCCACACGCTTCGTAAAAAACCTGCTAAGATATGTCCACTGCCTCTTCGGGAAAGATTGCTGTTGTGAGCACGGTTGCAGCCTGTATCCCGGCGCGTACCACCCGCCAGCCCCTCCTTGTCCAGGCGCAAACCCTGGATTCTGGAAAAGACTTTCGGTGCTTTGTCACGTTCCCATTTGGGAACGTGCCTGGATCGGAGTGCCGCTTATCCGGTGGCTGACGGGGTGCTCTGGCTTCTAGCTCAAAGGGTCGTAAAGAGTCACTCACTTTGTAGGTTTGGCTGTGTGAGTAAATGCCAGCTTTTGCAATCGTGCCCGGCTGCAGTAATTTGCGTTCAGGTGCCGGCGGTCCTTAACCTCGGCCTTCTCCCCTTGCCTTTTCCCTCCCCCCAGTAAAACAATCGGTTTGAAATTTACTAGGTACCGACTTGCTGGTTTCCTTAGCGTGAGTAGACGCTTTTTCCTCTTCTTCTTCTAAGTAAGAAAGCGTTAGGCTTATAATGGAAAGATTAGGTTGGGAACCGTTAGACACTCGAAGGCAACATGCTAGGCTTAGATAATTTGTAAAACTAATATCAGGGCATTTACAGTACAAAAGATATAATGCTATTTTATCTCCACGCTATATCTTCAGGTCATATTGAAGCAAAAAAACAAGAGAGATACACTGGGAGGTACTGATAGGAAAAAAATCCTTCATTATAATAGCGATTGGAGCAAAAACAGTGTGACTTTGACATAAGACTAATTGTTAACATGTCATTCACCACTGTCCTCTCGCCCTCCTCTTAGCTATTGCCTTCCCTTTAATGAAGGTGTCCTCATATCCCTTGCCATACACCCCGTAGTCAGCTAGTAGGATATTACATCATTGTATACGTAAACTCATACCTAAGCTCCAGAGGCACCTGCAAAGTTTTATCTCATTTGTTCTCCTCAATACTCGACCCATCACAAAGTTTAGCTGGAGTTTCGTAGCCTCCAGAGACGCGAAGTCCTCATTGAAGGACATAAGTAATATGCGACTGCATTTGAGTCCTGCAATTTTATAACTTAGTTGCTTAATAGAGGGTAACCCGTTGAGCTCTTTGCCACGAAGTTAGCAGATATTGACTACGTTGTCCATAGCTAATCTAGCACACAAGTAGTTTGTAAACTAACCAAATATTGAAGCAAATTTTCCTTCAGGTCACAGGAGGGTATATTCAAATAAAACTACGGCCACAAGACGAACAAAGAAGAGAAAATATCATCACATAGTTGGAGAGCTCTCTTCCCATTAATATCTCCACCACAAGGCCTTCCTCTATACTCAAGCAACTCGTCGCCACCGTAAAGGCATCAAATTAAAAACTTAACGATAGGGTTCGCCATCTCCTCCCACATCCGAAGAACTTTGGCGATCTCCTTATGTCAGCCGCATAAAGGGAATATTTACTTTCGCAACCGTGCGTGAAAATGACCTTCATTTATCATTCGCCCGTACGAGAAGAGAGGCTGCACGGATGTACGCAATATTTTTTTGTCCTTCGGCTCCGCGCACATTACCCTCGCCGCTTCCTTCAACCGGCGCGGAACAGCACCTGCTGGGATACATATAAATCCGTTCGAGCGGAAAGGCGGTTAAAACTTTACACCGGACGTCGCTACCGTGGAGAGAGAGTAGGCATGCGGAGAAGCTCCTGTAAAATTAAATGGAAACGGACGGAGGGTCAATATTACTTGCTGCTCGGTCTGCGAGCGGGAAAAAGAGAAAAACGAAGCGGCTTTAAGCGGGGACAGGGTTAAAGCGACGGGGAGGGAATTGAAGACGAGATGCGAAGAGAATGGAAAAGCAAACTAGTCGACTTTACCTTCCTCGCATACACAAGGAGAACGGCAAGACTAAAACGAGAATTAAAAAAATCAAACAATTATGACAAAACTGTTACGTTCTAGCAATTATTCAGCCCAAATTCGTATTCCTGAAACCCTTAAGGCTGGGACACAATCAACGTGTGCGTGTAACGTGAGCCGTCAACGGGAATACGCGAAAAGATGGCTGACGGGAAAGTATAGCAAACGGACACAATCAACGTGTACGGGGAGTACGTGTACGCGAGAGATGGGCAACTTTCATCTCTTCCCGTGTCCCGTACACGGAAAACCAATCAGAATAGTCCTGAGAATCCGGTAATGGGAGCCATCTGTCGGCAGATTCATCCAACTGCTGAAGATAGCTCTTGGCGAAGACAACTTATTTACTTTCACACTTGCTTACACCAGATCTCTTAGCTGCGCCTGCGTTAGTCAATTGTTACTCCGGGCCGCGTTAACGTCGATTGTGTCCGCTGACCACGGAGTAGGATATAGGAGGGCGATCGCCATAGTGAAATTTTGGGACGGGGGATCAGCAAGGAACAGATGCCAAAAAAATCCGCAACGCGACGCCACTGTGCGAAGGGCGGTCTCAGCAAGGCATTGGGCCGTGCTGTTCCTATAGTAATTATATCACCGATTTCTATGCACCAGAGCAGCGGAAACGAAATTTTCGCTCGGTAGAACCACCATAGACCCTTGAAAAACAAACTCCGAAGATGTCTACGAATGTAAATGCAGGAAAAGGCAGCTATCGCAGGAATACATTCCCATAACAAATGTGCCACGCCCACCCGGACGACACTGGCTCTAAAGGAACATAATGGACACCAAAGAAGCTGAAATAACTGGGCAGATAAATGCGAATACAATGTAAAACTGTGGGATTAAGCAGTAACAGATACAAATATACAAACACTGCCGCCTATTAATCCGCTCGGAAAGAAGAGCTAAAGTTAATATCCGAATTGAAATGGATTTACCCTTATGTAGGTCGGTAATTGGTTATGCGTTAGAGCAATCCCGATGAATATGCAATATCTCACGTAGAACTCCAAAGAACAACGCAAAGCTACCGACAACCACTAATATCCATCGGGATCTGAAAAAGGATCGCATCGCCGATCATAATTTAATTCAGAGCAAGAAGTCAGGTGTACTTGGATTAGATCATTACGCGGTAGAAAAGACGACCCAAACAAAGGGTTAGTGAAAAAAGTCTTAACAAGATTAAAAAAACTATCTCATACTTATTAACAGCAATTCAACCGATGGAAATACGTATGATAACTGGGGTTAGACAGAATAACCTCGTACAAAAAATGCATATGCAAGCGAAAACATTTATTTAATAATTCACATTTCCATAATAATCAATCAAAGTCATTTCAAATATATCAGTCAAAGTGCACTGGATTTCAAATACAGAGTCCTCTTGAGCTGCCAATGACTAGATCCATGAATAAACCTGTCTGATATATTTGACCATCCAATATCTGAAAAAAAGAAAAAGAAGTAGTTATCACACATAGGAGATGCAAAATGAAAGCAAAGATTCACTCTTCCACTTGGGTATGTTGAGAAACAGTGACCCTCACGAAACTCAATCACACGCACACTCAGGGCTTTATTAAGGGTAATTATTACATGCTACAACAAATCACAACGACAATGAAATGCATGGCAATTTTACATAAGTTCTCACAAATCAGGTCCTTTCCAGGGTGACACTCACCGAATGGAACACACGCACATTATGGCATACTACTACTGGATTGCCTGAGAAAAAAATTGTCACCAAGCACTACAGCATCCCAACACAAGGCAAGCAATATTAGTTCATCTCACTAATCACTAAGTTCACTAGCATGATACTGATAGCACTGATAATCCGACACCTCATTCACAATTTACTTTCGACTTCACACAAGAGAAAGAGTACCCATTAAAACTGGGTACTAATGAGCACTACAGGGTCACAAAGAAGTGAAAGCATTTTAAGTCTACCTCACTACAAAAATCTTCCCTGTGCAACTACACAGGAAAATAATTAAGCAAATACAATTAAATTTCAACCACACACTGGGTATGATCCAGTAATCACACAACGGATGCAAAATTAAAGTGGAAATTCACTCTTCCTGGGAATAAATCATAAATTCCTCCAAAATCAGGTCACCTCCTAGACATCAAACTGAAGGGAAGGATTTCCATCAAAGACTAGGTATGACCTTAGAAAGAAGTAATTATTACATGCGCTCGTCCAGTTGAAAACTCAAAATGTATTATCCTCTACTTACACCAGGATTAATAAATGATCAATTACACCGCGAGAAGTCAACCAATGCACTTAGCCAGATGAGATTAAATAAAGCAATTAAGGATTAAGAGATATGAAAAATATGATAACTTAGAAAAAACAATGGGGTTAACAAATTTTATCAGCCACACGAATAAAACACAGGTAAGAGAAAATTTCGTTTCAAATGTAATCAGTTCTGGCGAACAGAAATCGAGGGAAGAACTACAATGCACTCATTCAATCGCGAACTCACCACGTGTTGTCCAAGGACGAGCACAAGGACACATTAATAATCAATTAAACTATTGCGACATTAGTAACGAGTGGTGTATCCCTCTTAGGAGAGATTGGCGTGAAAAAAGAAAGCGGTGGCCCTTTCCTGATGTGATTACATTTAAGTACTTCCGCGAAAAATACTAAAAAGATGAATAAAACGAGAGGACTATCAACATTTTCATAAATTAGAAAACTTAGAAAATAAAACTACTATATAAGATGGATAACTTCATAGAAATGAAGAGAAATGCCGGAATGTTTCCTGTAGTCAATTGTACACCACGTGTTACATTCATCGCACTTCTATTCGTTTCCTACACCTGGGAAACAATTCTTCGCGTTTACTCATAAAGCGAATATATTAGCAAGTTAATATAGTTAACTTGTTTTGGAAAAGAAGAAAATGATTACCTCATGTAAGAGGAAGAAAGCTTACCTTGGGTGCCTTGAAAAGGCTTACATTCTTCAATCCATGTTCCCGGTTGTATTTTAATGTGGTCCGGTATCCACTGGTACATCCCGGCACAAAACACGTACTGGTCATTTCAATGTTTAAATCTTCAATGTTAAATCAAAGAAATAAACTCTTGGCAGTCAAAATCGACACAGTTCCGAATTCACCTCCTTTCTCCACCACGCTAACTTCAGGAAAGAGAGACTTCCATGCACTTACAGCGCCTCTATCGGAAAGTTGAAAACCTCTTCCCTTGCTTACCATCCGGGCTCTTTTCCTCCCCTTTTCCCCTATCCCGATCGTACTCCTTATCCTACTCCGTGCCGCTGACTTACGTTCCCCGTCTCCCGTTGTCCCGTTAACGTCTCGCGTCACACGTACACGTTGATTGTGTCCCTGCCTTTACGGTAACAAAGGTATCACTTAATATTCCATCGAGGGTCTCGTCTCGAAGTTAGCATATGTTTCCAACTTTTCCCCAGATAATTAAGTAAAAAAATAGACGGTAAATACATATTTTTCGTTTTGAGTTAGCAACATTCTTAGCTAACATTTTTTCCGAAACGCAAGTTGAAATCTTTAGAATTTAACGAGTGGAAATCGGTTAAAGTATCAGGAATTACTATCAGAACGCAGGTTAAAATTTAGGTTAAACCTTTTAAGTAAAGTCGAAACCGAGTTGTTCACAGATGACGTTAGATATATATTGAGAACCCCTGCGTATTATGCTAGGTTTGATCATATTAACAAGATTAGAGAGATAGATTGTCGTACCGATAGATTTAAAATGCTAATTTTCCCTCGTACTATAAGAGAGAACAATAGGAAGCGTAGCAAAGGAATAGGTAGGTGAAATATAGTTAGAGTAGTCTGTAGTGCATGATGCATGTAATAACAACCAATAATCCCTTCCTTATTATGTAGATACTAACCATCTAGCTCCATGTGACCCTATTATCTAGCATATCTCCCTTAAATATCCTACTTGCATGGCAATAGTGCATGTTTGGTGATCTTCACCCCCTGCCACACACCCTCGTGGTGGCTCGCAGGGTATCACGTAGATGTAGATGTAGATGAAATTGGGCCACTAATGTATAAGTACCAAAACGGTGTCTTTCTTCAAACAACTGGCAGTAAAAGTACAACTACTGCGGAGAATAAACCCGAACGTAATTGTACGAGCCCAGATATCCCAACTAAAACATCACAGGAGTTGTTTATTTCGAAGTTGGCGCAGGCTTACAACTCTGTCGATAGCTGGTACAAAATCCGGGATGCAGGCATTTTTTAGCCGTTGAATGTTGTTCGCATTCTTGGATACAATGCAACCGGATTGCAAGGGGATGTATATTCAAAAAACGAGTGGCAAACCGTTTCAGTTGGGCCACCGATTTATAGGATTTAATCAAGCGAGATTTTTCCTAAGTCATATTTGACACTGTATTTTAAATAAATCTTTGAATTTCAGCAGCTTTATGAAGTAAAAAGAAAAAGGTTGTAACATTGATGTCGCAAAAATCGTTCTACATGAATGAAATGTATGTGATTGAGTCCATATATTTGTATAAGTCTTCGATTTAACTAATTTTTTTTAATCTCTGAAATATCTGAAATGCTGAAAATATTTTCATAACCGATTTTTTTGTGCGATTCTGTAAATATTAATGCGTGTAGAAATAGATTCTTTAAATAGTTAATAGAAAGCGTGCAAACGGCACAGTGCGAAATTTATGGCTAAATCTAGGTTATCAACTACTCATTTTCTCAAATTAAGTGATTGGTTTGTAATAAATCGGGGTGTAAAGCAAGGATGTGTAATGTCTCCATGGCTGTTTAATGTATTTATGGACAGATGTGTTAGAGACACTTGTAGTGAAAACGACGGTGTTTTGATTGGAAATGTAAACGTGCGAGTTCTTCTATATGCGGATGATGCTGTTTTGATCTCAGACAGTCAAAAGGGATTACAGAAGCTCCTAGATAAGTTTTGTGAATCAACGGAGAGAATGGAATTGAAGGTAAATGCGTGCAAGACTAAAGTAGTAGTTTTTGATAAAGAGAATGGGGAGGATACTGTGCGATGAGGGCGAATGGTGAAGTAATTGAACAGGTGCAGATGATTTTGTGTACTTAGGTAAGATGTATGCAAAAGATGGAAGAATTGATGAGGAGATAAAGAGACGTGCGAATGCTGGAAGGAAGGTGGTAGGTAGCATGTGGAGCATATCAAGGAATGAGTGCTTGTCTAAGGAAGCGAAAATTGCCGTGTACAAAAGTGTACTTCTTCCCACTTTGCTATATGGTAGTGAAACATGGGTATGTCAGGATAGACATAAGAGTAGACTAAACGCCGTGGGTATGAGTTATCTGAGGAGTAGTTGTGGCAAAAGTAGGATGGATAGGGTCAGGAATGAGTGGGTCATGGATGAATGTGGGTTAAATGCTCCAGTAATGGACGTGTATGAAAGGAGTGTGCTTCGTTGGTTTGGCCATGTTGAGAGAATGGATGAGAGTAGAATAACGAAACAGATATATGAGAGTAGAATGAATGGTGTGAGAGGTAGAGGTAGGCCGAGAAAGTTGTGGTTGAATGTGATTGAGGAAATTCTTAGGAGGAGGAATATGAGGAGTCTTAAAAACAGGAGGGCGTGTATGAAACAGTGTATGAGGGTAAATGAGGCTAAAGAGGTTTGCAAGGATAGGTCAGAATGGAGGAAATTATTGAAGCAGAGTTAGGTGTACAATTATGTATCAACGAGTGAAACATTTTGACTGTGCCTACCCCGGAAGGGAACGGCGTAATGGGTATGTATGTATGTGAATCTCTCTGGAGAGCATACAAGCCTTTTACCATTAAAAATGACTTGCTAATTTGGCAAAAAACCTCGAAAACTAATGCAGTAATGACTAATATTTTGATAGCTCTGGGAATGCGAGATATTTATCTCCTTCAATGTAAGTCTAAATACTAGAATCATGTTTGATATCTCGCTTTAACCTCCTTGAGCGACACAAACGGAGCCTATTTTAAAAGAAATTAGTAAAATTTTTTATACCGGCGGCGGAGAAAAGACCTGAATGCATGTGAATGAACGTAGAAATGAACGTTCCATCAGATACAGTTTATTTCATTGAAATCGCGCGAAAAACCTTGAAGATATAGCTTCTTAAACTCGATGACTTGACTTTTTTTTACAGAGAGCAGCAGAAGTGTTTCCCCTCATGGTGCGGTCGTGGATTCCGTATTCCGCCCGCGTCTGGCGGCGTCCTCCAGGGGAGGCTGTCGATGACCGCTTAGACTTCAAGCGGCGTCGCCCTCTTCGCGGACAATCTGCGCCTTCGCTTTTAAGGGAAGAAAAGGGGCGAGGGAAGGTAATGGAGACTGGCATCTTGGGGTAGTGTCAGGCGAAAGCCGCCTTAACCGTGAAAAGGCTGGTATGAAAGGACGCCAAGCGCTACACAATATTGTGGTTTCCTATATTTCCTAAATAATGCTAATCCATGGTTATTTTAATAATTACGAAGCGCAAGTTCAGAGCGTACGCGACCGCGTATGAAAAATCAAAGGCAAACATTCATCTTGTGTAGTTTAAAAGATACTCTTTTCGCTAATGTTGGTAAAAAAATTCAGAATTATGACACAAAATATGCAGATGAATTTTACGAAAATATTTTTTCCTAAACACTTTTTCCAGCCGCAAAGGCAGATTTTAGCGTCATTCATACTGAGATGATGCATTTGACTTCAGTTTCCCAATAACTAATCCGAAGAAAAATGCCTAATAAGCCCACTTTTTCCCTCGCTGAAGAAATTTATTTCATGAAGCCATAAATCTACTAATGCCATTTACAACGTAACCCTGCACTACAGCCCAAATTCTCAATACCAAAATTTTTTTTTCGTTACTGAGCGACGTAGAATGCCTGTTTTAAAAAATATTTAGTGAGTTTTTTATGAGTCCAAATGTTCTCACATTAGAAAGAGATTGTAGGATTTTTTTTTAGTTTTTACCATAAAGCGTTAGCGTTTTTCTACGAGAAGCCATTATGTAAATTAACCAAATTTTAACCATCTTACGGTGGAGCCACCTTGGGGCTGGTTTTGAAGTATCGTTACTAAGCTGATATCTCATCATAAAACTTCCCATTTCGAGAAGTTTTTACGACAATTGTTACACCTTGCACTTCCTTCATATTTGTTACTTCAATCCCAGCCCAACCTCATCCCCTCTACCCCTAGTTTTACACTTAACAATACACTCCCGCCTCTGATGTATAGTCCTCCTCTAGATAGATGATAATATAATAGTCCTCCTCTGCCTCATGATTGATAATTCATAGTTTTCACAACTTCATGAGCGCTTGAATAAGTCAAACACGCGTTATTCAATAAATTTTGGCCTTGTCCACGAGAACTTGGATCAGCATTCCATTACGTCCTGTTTCACGAAATGGTCAAAAATACAATTCTCAAATCCTTAAGTACACAGTAGGAAACTGATTCATACTAGGTCTGAGTCAGCCATTCCTGTGGTTTAAAGCATTAATGATCATATAAAAATACACCAACAACAAAAGGCGATGTAAACGGGATAACTGCAAAGGGTCTCGAATGATTTTTGATGCTATGAGCCATTTCCGTCATAATTTTGAGCACGGAATTATGATTGATCCATTTATAAAATGAAGTATGAATGATCCATTTACAATAATTATCTAGCACACCAAGATTTTGGGATCATACCATTGCTGGTCTATGTAATTACTCCCTTGAAATAATAAGGTCTCACACGAAGAATCTTTTTCAGAGGCGTTCAAAGGTTTTAAGTATTGGGTTATGATATGGTATAGTGAGCAATAAATGATTTGATGGATGTTCCCAATTTTTTTATTTAACGTGACTGATTCATCCTGATCTCTTGCCAAAATATTATCGCCGGTTTGGAGATGATGTATCTTCATCATTACAAGAATTTAATCATTTGCGTGACTCTAATTTTGTTTTCACAAAGAAGGTTCTTTCTCCAGGTGTGAAAAACAAAAAAAATATGAGTTGTGAAATGAAAAAAAAGAAACTTGAAAACACCCACTTGTGAGATTACAATTTGTTTCCACCTTCGAAAGCCCTAATTATATGCAGAGCCATACCTCGCAGAGGGTTAATAGCAAGGAATATGAGAAAGAAGAAGTTGCCGATCACGAAGAAGGGCGAAGACCTCTTGACTATAAGAGCACGCAACAGGAAGTTGGAAACACGCCTTCTGCCGTGGAGAAGTCGCGACCGCTTCAAGAAGAGCGGAAACCATCGTAGAACTCCACGGTGAGCAGACCGTGAGTAATTTTTCCTTAAAGAACATGCTTTAATTTTTTAAGTGAATTGCATGCGGAGTACATATTCTAAAGCTTTAATTTTTAACGTATTCCAACAATTAAGGAAGGTTTCATCGAAAGTAAGTGAAAGTCTGGAGGGCCCTATTTGCCTCTAATATTTCTTTTTTCACCCCAAAATACGTCCTACCCTTCTTCACCTTTCCCATCCTATTCTTCTTTCTTCCCCTTCCAATCTCAAATTCCTCCATCCCTTAAGCAACCCTCCGCGTCTCAATACCTCTTTCAGCCACCCACCCAGCTTCCCCTTGATCTGATCCAAAAGTTTCGTTTCTCAACTAGTACAACAAATCAAGCGCTTTATTTTTTTTCGGTAACCATCGTCAGGAATTTGTCGAACTTTGTTTCTCCTCCCTTGCTGGAGACCTAGTCAGGGCTGAATGACCTTTATGCCTTTATTATGCATCGATTATAAATCTTCAAGGAGGTTAAAGGAGGGAGATGGGGTGTGGGTTGAAGTACAGCCTTCTGGAAATTGTTCTTTATTCTGGAAGTCTGGTAGCCACGACTTACTTATCATTTGAAGATTGTCCCTATTGACATGGTTTTAATGTTTTTTTATTATATGAACTTCCTAAAGATTCTTGCTTTAAAATGTTTTTCTCTGGCGCGAATTTTAGGGTTGGCGACATCAATGTCTTGGCCTTGGGAGGCATATTCCGTAGCCGCTGATTTATCGAAATGGCCCAGTCAAATCGAGGCACTAGTTCCTTGTCCTTATCATTCTGCCTGTTTCACCCACATAGACTCTGTCACATGTATTGCAGGTCAATTGATACACTCCCTCTGTCTCCATCATATCCTATAAAGCAAGTTCTTTCATGTCTGTCTTCTTCTCCGTTCAACTAACCTTCTCTGTCCTTCTCCACACTCACATTTCAATCGCCTGCAGCCTAATCTCGTCCTCCTTTCTGAGGGTCCACGTTTCTGCCCCATATAACGCTACGCTCCATATCAAGCTCTTCACCAGCATCTTCTTCAAATCCCTAATCAAATTCCATATCATCGGCTTCCTTTAGTAACAGAATACTTTCTTCGCTTATGCTTTTTTCCTAATTTCAGAGTAAATAGCATGAATTGTTTTGAGGAAATAAAAGTTTGTAATGAGTATAACAGTATAATCCTTGCTAAAAATGGGACACACTTTGCGGCGTTTAAGCCTTGCTGCGTATATTAATACCGTACTTCTCCGAATATAAGTAGCACCCCGTTTTTTGGGGTCTCAAGCAGGGAAAAAAGTTAATACGCGAATATGAGCCGCTACTTTGGTACCAAAGCTTTTCAGTGCATCCCCTCAGAGTGTAAAAAGCAACTAAAAGATGGCACGAGAGGGCCTTTTCTCGTGCCGTAAGTGTTGCGAATCTTTTACAGCCATTCGGATCGCGCCGCGAGCCGCCCAAGACATACAACACACTGCTACAAAGTTGTACCTTGCCCCCTCCCGTTCTCCTGGGCGCGCCCACTGCAGACCTACTCTGGCACTGCGTCCGACGTCCGTAGCTCAGGCGAGTTCAGCTGGCGTCCGCTAGAATTCGAACGGCTGGTTTGCTCAAATCCGTCATTTTTACAAATTTTTAAGAAAGTTCTCGAATTTAAGCCGCACCCCGATTTTGAGGCCCCAAAATCGGGAAAAAAACGTGCGACTTATTATTCGGAGAAATATGGTAGATTTCGGATCGATCTGAACTCACACACGTCCGAAATTTTAGAAACGAGGAAAGATAGATCGTTTGGGTTCTCAGCATGGACGGAACATATCAATATTGAACGATTGAACTCAAAATCAGAGGTCAAAAATTTTAGGATTTTCTAGCTACTTATTTATCTGCTGCTGCACACTTCATTGCACCTCGAAATTATGTAGTCTCCCCACTTCCTACTTTCACAGAGTGCATGTTTCTGCGCCAAAAGAAACCAGAAGCGTAGGTGGAATAAACGTGGATATCGACACATATTTTTGATAAATTCAGCAGCTGTCTCTTAATTTGAAGAAAATAATCACTTGCCTTAACCATTACAGTTACCTAATGTGATTTGGCACTTTTTACTTAAATACATGTAGAACATAGAGGCGATGAACTGGAGTAACGTGAAGCTATTAAATCACCATTTTGGGTGATAAACCTTCTCAAATACTCGTGACTTGAGGAAATATGGGCACAAATCTGATCTACTATCACACGTAAAATGGAAAAATTCACTTAATACATATTCTCTATGGACCGAATCGTTATTTTCATAAACTCACAGAATATTATGGTGTCATCGAGAAAACGATGAATTTCAGTTATCAAAGTATAAAAATCTTTCTTTAAAAAAATTCGCCTTCCTTCATAGGTAATAGAGAGATACCAATGAGGAGAGATTAATCCTCTTGGATACAGCCCTATCTCACTAGAACGAGCAAGTATTACCATGAATGGCACATTAATAGGGTAAATATTGCAACGCTACGCTTAATTTTTAACTGGCTACAATTTTTATTCTTAACTCATCTGGTAAAAACATGCGTAAACCTGGAAATAACCACAGGTGTGACAATTAACGGCGTCTCTTAACTGAAAAAATGGTAAGGAGCGCTTAAAGTGAAAAAGCAAACATTCCTACTGTGCTCGGTTACCCAGCAACCTTGATTTTTCCTATAGACTGTCACTCAATTAGATTTTAACGGCATGCCAAAGTTATAGAGGAACTGAAACTCACCGATATCGCACGTAAACATCATCCAGCGAAACACCCGCAGCGTCCTGTAAATTAAGACGGGTTAAAATTAGAGACCAATCTTATATGCTTAGAGATACAATTCATAATCTAACCATTAGTTAAGTTTAATTTCATACTACAACACTATTAAATATTACCTACGCTAATCATGCATAAAAAATACGATTTTATATATGACAAAATTAAAAGCTGTAGGATCAATACACCTCAACTCCAGGCGTTAGACAAAAATACAATATCACTTACCCATTTCAAATTATTGGAGAGATAGAAGAATCGTGAAGCAAAGAGTAATAGTGCGAGTGGATAAAGAAGAGACAGGAAATCGGCACAGGGAGGGGAGTAAGACAAGGCTGTTGAATGTCTCTAGTTTTATTCAGCATGTACAGTGAAAAATTAATTGCAGGAGCCATACGTAATGTAGGTGGAATCCTTGTTGCAGGAGAAGGAGAGTACATTATAAGATATGCAGATCATCAGGCGGTAATAGCAGAGAGTGAGAAACAGTTACAGGAAATGGTGGATAAAATCGAGAGGGTAGGGAAACATTTCGGAATGAAGATAAACATCGGGAAAACTGAAATAATTGAGACAGGAAAAGAGGGAGTTCTAAGTGTGACATTTAATGAAAAAAGGCTAGAGCAAATGCTACGCTCTAGATAACTCTGAAGTGTTTTAATATGGAATAGGATTAAGGAGGAGGAAATAAGAAGTGGAACAGCACATAGTAAGGCAGCCTTCAGTGAAGTCAACCAGCAATGTACTTTCAGGCAAACCAATCAACACAGGCTTAAGGAAAAGATTGTATTCAATTACGAAGGCGCCCAGACTCACGGGATTGATGAGGTTTTTTTTATAATACCTTGTGTGAGTTAACTAGCATATATAGCTTTAATTTACGCACATACTCTTATGTATGCCTTGCACCTCAATGAAAAGTATATACACCGTCCCATAAAAAAAAATGCATCCACAGATCATAGACTTTATTTGGAGTTTTCACCATCTCATAATCCTATCTTTATATATAATCCGTGCACACAATTAGCTTAAAATTATGATAGTGTTTTAATGCGGGGCATTATTCTATTTTTGGCATAGTTTATTACCGCAAATCGGGGTGAAGCCGGTATTGTGTTATTACCTGCGTCCCGAAATTACCAGCGCCAATACCTCCAGCCTCTAGGTATTCTTGGAAAGTCCATGATTCCAGAAAAAAGTCACTGATACTACAATAACGTGAAATAAATAAACTTTTATTTACCATATACTCACCGCTTACTGTAATTTTAAGCAGAATGTGAGATAAAAAATTGTAATACATATATTAGCGTTTTCTCAGCGTATTATTACCCCAAATATTTTTTAAAGTCGGCTGCCGGTAAAAGGTAGGTTTTATTAAATGTCAGAGAATAGATCTTCGGAATATTGATCAAATAGTTGAAAATGCAAATTAATTATGTCATGTGGTACAAATTTATCAATATTACGTCAATATAAGACTCTAGTGATAATATCTGCCTATGTTTTAAGGTATTTGATCATAAAACTCTTACACATTCACTATTCTCTCGGCGCAGAAAATATCAAGTACATGCCCGCTGTTTAAAGCTCAGATCATCCATACTAGAGTGGTGGTGATAAAATGTGACATATTTTAAATAAGTAAGTTTAAATAAGACATAGTAAGCATAGACATGTGATTAAAAAACAGTATATTGGACTTTAAAAATAAAATTTGTTGTAGCAGGATTGGGAATATAAATAAGAATCGTGGACAAGAATAATGAAAACAAGTTTTATAAGCGTTGAAATATTTGAAGAGTTTTAGGCTAGGCAAATATGTTACATTCTAGATATGAGGTATTTGATAAAGTACAAAATAATTAATAAATATCATATAAATATCATATCAAATGAAAATCTACAGTACAGTTAGAAGACAAAAATCAATACGTGGGTTAAGAGAATAGCAAATGGGTAACAAATGTAAATGACCAAACACCTCAAAAGACACCCGAACAAGGCATTATTTGACAAAAAAAATATTGCACATTATATAATTACACCAAATTATTTTATTTCAGCATAATTAATTTCCCTGACGTGTTGCATATTTTGCCACATAGTGCCCTGGTGCATGAGAGAGGAAAGATATTATTAAGGCAAGGTCTGAGGCAAGGAGGGGGGTAAAAAAAAAAATACGTTGGTTGGGTTCAAGTATCTAGTAGTCCTTTTTTCTTTTTAGTGTCTCACCAGTTAATTGGTAGGTTGTTGGACAGTACTTATTCTAGCGCAATGATTTCTGGCATATCGTTCCTAAAGGTAATCCGCCATTGACCCCACTTAAATTCCTCATACTTCTCCCTTTCCTTATTATGTCCAGAATTCCGATCCCCTTCGTTCCTCTTCCACCCTTCCCCATTTTTCTACCCTCCATTACCCTCTTCAGCATTCCCTCTCTTTACAAGACGTCCTCCATCCATCTCTTCCGTCTCCTCCGATCCTCCGCCACTAGCTTCCTCTCCGACCGTATTCAGTTCCTCCTTCTTCGTCCTTCTCGCCATACAGCTCACCTTCTCCATCCTTCTCCACACCCACATCTCAAACGCCTAAAATCTACGCACATTCTCCCTTCGCAATGACCAAGTCTGCGACACATACAGCGCCAACCTTAGAATTTTCACCCGCATTTTGTTTACGTCTCTCAGTTTTTACTTTACTCAGACCCACCTCATCTATTCATTTCAAAGGAGCATTTGAAAATGCTTCTTTAGCCATGGCAATTCTACAACTTATGTCCCTTCCACTAAACTCATTCTCCTTCAAAATACTACCCAGATACGTAAACAGCTCGAATTGCTCGATTTGGTGCCCTCCCGTCCATATATTCCGTCCCGCCCTCTTTCTTCCCGCCCTCTTACTTTTACTTCTTACATCATTGACTGACTGACAAACTGAAAAAAATTGCGCAAAAAGTTTACCTCTTCCTCTCTCGCTCATAATCTTTAGAAACTCTGCAGGCATGTTATCTATTCCCAACGACTCCTTTCTTTTCATGTCTCCTAGTGCTCTTTCAATTTCACCATCAAGGATACCTTGTCGGATGCAATCTCTGTCCATGTCGTCATACTCTATGTCATACGTACTAAGTTTTATTACCTTACCATAGAGATCTTTCGCGTGCTCCTTCCACCTATGCTGGATCTCTTTGGCTCTAAGTTCACCTTTCCAATGCCGTCTGTTACCACTGCAATTCCCCTAGCCTTTCTACCACCCCGAAAATTATTTCCTACGTATCTGAGAATCTAATCCTCCATCATTCTGAAATTTTTCCAATAAATCAATCTTTTCGCTCCACCATGCTCCTCTTGTTTTCTCTGTTTCTCTTTGGAACCTATTGTCGAATTACCATTCATTATAATTCCCTCCGTGACCCATGGTTTTCTAATTTTTGTTGCACTTACTACGCCTACTGTTGCGGTCACTGCCTCTACAATTTTTTTACTAACTTCCCCAATAATCCTCTACTGATCTCACTCCACGATCTGCGCCCATGATTTCGTCAACCAGCTCTCGATACTTTTCCTTCAGTGCTCCAGTCAATGCTGCCTCTATCCCACTTTCGAACTCTTCATCCCCTTCTCATCTATAAGGGGTAAAACTCGACATTTCATCACTAAATTAAATAATTTTTGAAAAGTATTTTACCGGTAAAGGTAGGTTTTGTTGAATGTCAAAGACTCTCCTTCCGGTTTTCTACACATTCAAGGGCCTATCTCCCTCTAGTATTTCCTTTTTCGAATCAGCATACGATCTACCCTTCTTCATCCCGTCCATGAAACCCATCCTCTTTCTTCCCCTTCCCCGCTTGCCATACATCCTTCCCTCTATCACACTCTTCAGCAACCCATCGCCCTTTATTACATCCTTCAGCCATCTGCCCTGCCTATCCAGAATTTCATTCAGAAGATTCCTTTCCTCGCCCACCATCTCAATCACTTCCTCGTTTTTCTTCCTTTCCGTCCACCTAACCTTCTCCATCCTTCTTCACACCCATATCTCGAATGCCTGAATCCAATTCTCTTCCTCCTTTCTGAGGGTCCACGTTTCTGAGGGTCCACAGCGCTACGCTCCTTATCAAGCTCTTCATCAGCCTCGTCTTCATATCCTTACCCAAGGTTTCCGTTATCAGCTCCCTTCTATTACTAAACGCCGCCTTAGCTAACGCTCTTCTCTTCTATTCTATGTCTTTGTTACTTTGTCCGTTTTCCTCTAGTGTGCTACATAAGTAATAAAGTTGCTCTACTTGCTCGAGTTTGTTTCCTCCAACTTTAATTACAAGCCTCGCTTTCTTTGTCCCAGAGAATCTCATTACTTTTGCTTCCTTACCTTACTTTCGTCATCTCTATTCCGAATATCCCGCACTGCATTCCCAAAGCAAAGTTTTGTAATAACCGAGAAAAATTATTTCTCAAAAATTATTGTAAACATGTAAATAAGAACATTCTCAGGTTTTATCAGCCGTTCATAATTTATATCTCAGCTTCCAGAAATTGTAGCTTGTTGAACTTATCCTTTGGTGATAACATTTGCTCTAGTCATCCTGCAGATGTCTTCAGCTCTGAAGATGCCTGTAGGAGGACTGACCCTTCTCCGCTGATTTCTAGTATATTAGCAGTAGAAAACATCGTAAAATTGTAACATTTGTGTCAGCCCGTAACTGCTAGTGCAAAACTGGGAGAATAAAGATGAGAATACAGGCCTTGCCCACTTTACAGTTTCCAGCATTGATCAAACGCCAAGCGTCCTCTTTATCTACTTCAATGGATTTAATTGTTCACACATTATGAGATAATTTTTAAAGCACCTGTTGAGGCTTTACGGCGTGTCGGGTCCCTCCATTCCTTCTGATCTTAGGGTGACATTACGGCTACAAATATGGTGCACTTCCAGCATCCAATGCCTCCAACAGTGCCCAAAATCATGTGTATTGCACAAAAATGCCGCTCTCAAACCAAATAAAGGACTTCTGAGAAACTCAAAGCCTGATTCCAACTAAATAAAATTCTGGATTGCAGATTCTTGCGTGTGAGAATAAGACTCGCAAAGCATGGCGACTACACGTGACTCAGCCAAGACGATAAATAATATTCGTAACTTGCCCTCCAATACCATCCTGTCCAACCCATTTCATTCCATAAAAAAATACGCGACAACATCCCCTACCCCCCCCCCTCTTCCTATCACCAACCCACTCCACGGGTTTTCGTTCCTTAAAAAATAAGACTCAACAGACTTTCCACATTTTTTATCAAAATCGCTTTCAAACCTTCGTCAGCACCCAGAAATGCCCATTGGAATGGATTGGATTTTGGGGAGGCAACCGACAGCTAAGGTCATTTGCGCAATAGAGAATAGGTAAGGGAGGAAGGGTGGATGGAAACCCGGCGTCGGTATTAGCCTGCTCTCGACGAAATGCGCCAAGTGGACCATGGTTTAACGTCTCATCCGACAGACGGAGTACGATACTTGAAGTGCCTTCCACAAGACACTCAATCAGGGATCGGGTTTCCTCTGATAAACATCCTCCTCTAAAGAGATTTGAACCCTGGCTCTCCGTATGTTTAGCTAGTACTCTAGCTACCACACCAACCCGATTCCCAGAGAGAAACGCTCATTTCCCCTTTATCGTTTCCGAAAGATGGCATTTTGCACTTCTACATCTCACAGAAATGCCATTTTCACTCATAAAAATGGCCATTTCGGGTCAGCCACCCACCCCACACTCCACAGTCCCGTAGCCTTGATGGTTAGGGGAATGATGGCCAACGAGTAGAGAAAGTGCCCTCATTCTATACACCTTGGATATGGACATATTTTAAGGGTAAAATTAGTGAGAAGTCTTCAACAGGATCTTCGGTTAACCTCGAAAAATAGTGGTCAAATCTTACGAATAAGTCACAAAATTAGCCATTTTCAAACGCAATTTTCCTTAAATAAAACGTCCTTGTTATGTCTCTTGCATTACATAAATGCCCATTCCTTACACAAACTCATGGTATTAACGCCATTTGCGTTCATTACCGAGATTTTCTACTAATACTATTTGCTGGTAAGACGGAAGCGGACGTTAATCGATAACTGCTTGTGTTTTGTGTCTGCCACTCCCCGACAGTTCATCGGTATAGTTTGTCACGGATGGTACCTTCCGTCGAAGGCATCATTTTTGTTAATCACAATTTGGACCGTTTACATACAGCTAGCGTTTATCAGTCATAGCCTATGCAATTTACTACCAACATGTATCAAAATAAATTCAAATAAACACATTACTCCGCTGGAGTACATTTCACAGTCACGAAAAGAAATGGAAACAAGAATACATACATATTTAGCAATTTTCATACAGATGACTTGATTCCTTTTGTTAGAAACAATTTAAGAAAAGTATGCTCAATGGCTTGTATGTTATGTCGCAGTTAATTAGTATCTCCAACAATCTATAAATTGGTGGGAAACAGCATGAAAAGTAGACCGAAGATTGAAAACAATAACGATTAAATGGGATAAATGTTTACTAATATACCCTTCACGACGGTTTCCATGCGCGGGAAAATAACAACACAGGAAAGAATACAGCTTGCTAACTCAGTTATATGAATTTACACACTATGCAATTAATATTAATAATTGTGCTAGTCGTAAATTTCTCGTGGTTCACGCAAGGCCATCTTCAAACCACAAGACACAGACAAATGTAAGTAGAATTTATTTGTCATTTTTACTCAATTGAAAAGGTTAAGATATTTCTCAGTGTTAAAAAATCGACCATTCATCCTCCCATTCTGTGCGTATTCATCTTGCAACTGTTTTGAGCATTTTATCAGGAGTCAAAAGCTTACATCATACAAAAGACAATTATGGTTAACTCGTAGAATCACTGTTATTTGAAAGATAACAAGTACTTTATGAAATCGAGTTAGAAATAAATTTTTATGAGATATATATTTCGTAATCCCGTTATGCTATGTCATTTTTCTAAGTCTAACTTTTTCGTTTAATCCATTTCTTTGAGACTACTTTATCAAGCAAATAGTAAGTGCTAGAATTATATCATCCGAAGATATATAGCAATAAAATTGAAAAACATATGCCATATTCGAATGTGGGGCAGTAGAGTTGACACATAATACTTTCTGCATCAAAAGCAAAATATGTGTAGATTTCCGGCACACTTTGCAGGTAAAACTGGGCGAAGTAGTTAAATCTAAAGCCATATCTGGTTCTTAATGTCCATTTTTCCATTAATTTCAAGTCGCCGCATATTCTTATCAGGCATAATTATTAAAAAATTTTGCATTATGCCCAAGACCATTAAGTAAAAAATCACATTTCTTCAATGACATCGGGTAAATAGGAATTCTAATTATCACCGGGAGAATAAATAGGCAAACATTGTCACTATTCAACTGTGAAATTGAATCATAAAAGAAATTAAGTACTCGCTCTACCTCATTTCCTACAGGATTCTGTTAAAATCCGCATTAGGTAAGTGACCGCTTAATCCTTCTACGCATCCGGTCTACTCAATCCCATAAAATTATGAATGTTTAGGACAATAATATTTGTGATTAACATTCGTGCCACAAAAGTGTTTCTATCTCGAGTGGTTTAAGTTTTTTTCAGTCATTATGAGTAGGTGGCATTTAGCATTTTATGTACTTCCCCCAACGTGGGACACGAAAGATATTGATGAACTTATTATCTCTAAATTTCATTTAAATCGATGTGATGAATTCAATGTTCTATGAAATAACTGATAAAATGTAATAAGGAGGGAGCAGTTCTAATTTGACGATTAAAAATTAAATTCATTGTGCAACGGCGACATTACAATACACTGAACTTTTACATTTTACGATGGATTTTAGCAATTACAGATGGGGATGGATAATTTTTTTCAATATTATCCAAATAAGTAAATCTGGCACACCATTATCGCAGCACAGTACCACCTTACTTAAGAAATAATTCATGACATACTTCTGATTGCAAATCTTTGTGAAGGCAATTTAAAGGTTCATTACCAAAATTTTAAAACAGGGTAAACACTATTTCCTGAATTATTTTCATTTCTAATCGATAATGTTGATATGGATATTCTATCATCCGATAATGGAATTGTTAAGTGAAACATAAGCCTAATTTCTTAATTTTAATTATCAGCCCTTTCTGAGTACAAATAGAATGTACACAACTCACTGCGTGACACTAAAATTGTGTGTGGCTCAGGGTAAATATTTTTTTCTACGGAAAAAAATGATCAGGCTTATGATCCTTATAGGTGTTCTTATTACGTGGTAATTATTTTCATATATATTGTTACTGGTCGATACATTCAAAGGAATTACTTTTGCATTTAGTTTTAAATTTAAAAGTTTAATATAGTAAGTAAAACTTATGGATTTCCTATGTAAGCAATGCACATTTCTCACAATGGAGTCCTTAATACCTTGAGTCTTTCATTACCAGTGTTCCAAATATCAGCGTCTTTTTCATTGATCCATCAAATGAAAGGTAAATTAGGAGATGGGAGAATGCTTTAAGTACATGGTAAATCGGTACACCAAGTATGCTATAAAAAATGGACACTACCAAGAGTTCCATCACAAAACTTCTTGAGCCCGGATGTGCGTTATTTACGCTCCCCCTGTAAGAAGGATGGGTCCATACTTGCCATTAAAAGCTAACATGACTTCAACATTCTAATCCTTGGCAGTACTCAGACATGTCATATTTTCTTTAATGGAGATAGATTATTAGGAAACTGGAAACCTTGGTTTACAAGCGGTAGAAAAACTGGGCTGAATATAATAGTGAGAGGTCAACATTAGGTCTGAAGGTAAAACTCACCTATCTGGGCACGGTTTTATGAGAATGGGGATATACTACGGCTCAGATTACGGAGTTAGCTCGTGTATTAGATAACGTCGAATTGTGATTTTTTTATCAAGAATCAAACTTTTGATGCTGCTTTTAGCATGAGCATAAAGTAAGGATTAGTCGAATTTTTTGTTTATAAAATTTAGCTTGGCAGAAAGGCTCTGGTCTAGCTCTTGGTCTAAAAAACGAGAGTAACGCAAAGAATGAAGAGAGTACGTTGGCTATCGAGGAATACAGAGTTGGAAACGTTTAGCTGATAGCGAAAAGTCAAAATCAATAGTATTCTAATAAATATTCTTGATTTACTATATTCGCCGAGCACTCTGAACAATTGTCGCACGTGGTACGCGTTGGCCAAATATTCGAGAAGCATATACGCGGAGTTAGAGTCTGGCACCAGTTGTCACTGTAAAAAGCATTCACATGTCATTTCCAGGAACAGCAAATTTATAGAATAAATATACACTATAGTGGATTAAAGCATGCCAATTTAGAAATATGTGTCAGAATTTTGAGAAATTTCACAAAGACTTGATAAAGGATTTGTACATCAGAAATGCACATCAATGCACACCCAGGAAGTTTTTCAATTTCATTTGAGAGTAGTAGCATTCCAGAATTTGATCAAAAACACACATACCGAGCTATTGAGCTATTTTGGACCAAAACCTCGACATTTGGCATCACGCAATAAATCAGTGTGGTCTGGAAAAAGAGAATTTCATTATATTTTTGCAATGGGGAGTTAACAGCAGAGTTTGTTGAAACGAACTCTCCGGCCAGTAGAATGTTAAATAAAAATAATACGAAAGATTTCACATAAATCCTTTTCCTACAGACGTATCAAGAAGACCCCGCCGGTATACCGGGAAGATGAATATATCAAAGAACCCGTGTGCCAGTCGGTGGACGGTGTCAGCTGCGAAGGTAAAAATCCTAACGTCGAGTCCTCGGCACCGATCCCTCCCAAGGTGCCCACAACATGCCCACCAGGAGGAGCAGGCTTTCACCAGAAGCATGAGAATTGCCAGCCTCCCGCACCGACAAATAACAAACCGCCGAAGGAGGTGATTTGCCTAACGGAAGATGGTTGCGAAGGCCCAGGCAAGGGATCAGACGTACAGGAGGAGAAGAAGGAAGGAGACAAGTGCGAGGAAAAAGACCCAGACTGCGAAGAAGGAGATGAGGAAGGTGATGAAGACGAGGATGAAGAAGGAGAGGACGATGAGGAATGTGAAGAGCCTCAAAATGAATGTGACGAAAATGACTCATCAGGCTCGCACGGGAACTGTGGGGGCGTAATCCATATCAAAGGCAAAATCGTCATAGACCAGAACCCGCTCTACCAAGAACGTAACGACGGAGCAAAGCACTCAGCTACGAGCTCAGTGATCTGCGGACGTCGGAGAACAGCCAGAAAAGGGAAGGCATCCGTTCATAAGTCCCAGATATCTTCAGGAAATCAGCAACACGGGAGAGCTCCTAGTGGGTCCCGCGGCATGGGGGTCGGGAACAAGTCCCTGGATCGAAGAAAGGCAGTGCAGAAGTCGAATGTGGAGAGCGAGGTGGTCTGGCTCAAGAAGATCGGAGTCAGAGGTCCAGTCGGGGCATGGATCAGTAGAAGGAGGCGCACTCTCGCCGACCCCATGACTTTGGTGAAAAACCATTGGATTAGGCCTTATGGCTAATCTAGTCAATATGAAAGCCCACGAAAATAACCAAGAGAAGGACACAAATTTATTACAGTTTTTGTGACTAAAATTTTGTTTGCTTGGGATAAAATTACAAGGATGTTGACAAGCTTTATTACAGGATAATGTATTGGTGAAGGACAGAAAATAAAGCATTTGAATGGATGACAAAATCAGGGTAAACTATTTATAATCACACGTTTTAGCTATTTCGATGAAAATCATCGACAGCAGTCATCGATTCGAAGATAAGTTTGATTCGGTTGTTTACTCTCAGCCACGCGCTAAGTCCTTACGAAGAAATAAAGCAGTTAACTGAATATGCGAATATAACCCCGGTAACCACCCAAAAGTTAGCTTATTAGTAAGGCAATCTACAGTTTAAATGGAAATTAGTTGAAGTCCTCTTTGATTTTTACAAGTGCAGTGCCCTTAATTCCTGAACTACTTCTTTCTTAATCTCATCATTCATTCCTCTTAATTCCATCATCAAAGTTTATTTGATGCCTTTCCCTTTTCCACTTATCTAACACCCTTCCATCTATCACACGGCCTTAAGGTAGTGAGGGCGAGATAGTTCCCTAATGATAATGGAGACCATATTCGATATATACGTTATAATGTCACTAACTGTGAGACACACGAGTTCAATTTTGCATTATTAATGGTGCAATAAAATAGTATTACATGACAGAAATTGTAGGTAATCAAATGAAAATATCTAAATAAGTCTTTAACTTGACTCATTTTTTTCACGCGGTACGTTTAAAACTCCATCAAAACGGGAGATTTATTGCGATCCCGAAGAATTTACTGCGGTGGCAATATGATTAATTTTCTAAAATAGTTGAGAAAACACACAAACTACACACTGTTGATTTTTTGACGAGATCAAAGTGTAGGAAATGCCTCATTTTTAACATAGGGTCTCTCTGCAGTGTACACACGTTTCATATTCCATGTAAAAGGGCCGGCATTTTTTGGCAAATATCTCGGAAAGTAATGTGGCAAGGGGTTGAATTTCTTATGTCAATAGAAGGTGATATATTTTTCTTTAAAATGAGATCACATTCATTGATTTATGGGTAAAATGATATTTCGCTCAAACTACCTTAAATGAGTTTGAGCGAAATATTATTACACCCAGAAATCGTGATATTGGTCTCATTTTAAAGAAAAATATCTCACCCTTCATAAGATACCAAAATATCAGCCCCTTACCAAACTACTTTCCGAGATTTTTGACAAATAATACATGCCCTTTTACATGGGAAATGGTAGATTAGGCTCCCCAGAGAGACGTATTTTAAAAAAATGAGGCATTTATAACATCTATATCTCGTGAAAAAATTAACAGGGTGCAGTAGGCACGATTTCTCGAGTACTTCTAATATGGTCTCAATTATGACTAGGGTACTATCTAGCTCAAACTACCTTACGGAGGAGACTAGGCTTCAAAGTTCTGTTTTCCAAAGAAGTAAAAAATTTGCTGCAATGCGTAAAACTAGGCTCAGTACTGAGTTAAATTTTTTTCGTATTTAATGCAAATACTCCTTTTAGTAAAATCTTTTAGGACAAAGCGTTAAACAAATGCATTTAAAACGTCACGATAACCAATAATTAAACTGATCCATCCTCTATTGTTTTTCGGCTAGATTTTATATAATATTTTAACGATTTGAGGAAAGGTATAGAAACCTTTAGGCTCTAAACATTTTACAATGCATATCAAATGCCTCATCATGATATATATTTAAAAATATATTTGATATACTAGATAAACAGCATAAGTTCCCATTGGCAACATTGCCAAATTCATCACAATATGTCGGCAACGTTGTTAAGTCTTTTCCGAGCCAGCAATCGTAATGACCACATGGGAAATGTACAAAACATATGAAATAACTACAGAGAGCCGGAACGCAAATATATTTGTTCGAGTCCAAACTCTTGGCGGCGCTGAGATGCTTAAAGTTCTCTATAAGGATTAAGTAGGTAGCACAGTGCTTCAAACCAATTACTTTACGGAAACAAAGTTACATGCGTGCAATTCACTGAAAATAGAGATCTTAATTAAATACTTTATGACCTGAATCATGAGTAAAAAAAGTTACTCGCGGCACGAAGTCATGTATCTTTGCGTGTATTTCAGGTTCACCGGTTGATTTACTAGAGCCATATTTTCCTCCTTTCTTCGTTTCTTGAACCAGTTGGCTGCATAAATGTATTTTTTCCTTTTGCCGTACGCGTGGAGGAACCAATGGCTCTATGCTGAGGAACGTTAGTGGCTTAAAACCACTTATTTTTGAATACACTTGTTCATGCACGTTAACTAACGCGCCTCACGAAGCGGTCTTGAGCCAACAATGGCGGGCTCGTCACGTGACTCGGTTTGGGCCAATCACATCCCTCGCTCGGCGGCAAAAGTAGCGGAAAAGAATGATCATACTTTTCTAATACAGATCTTTACCATAGCGTGACACAGAATATTCCCACCTTTATGGTAATTTATCAATGGTTGGCAATGTGCACCGACGCACCTATTACATGGGTAAAGGTACAACTATTGGTAAATACGTTATTTAACTATTAGATGTGTTCCTGTAACCCGTATATTTTATGAAATCTACAACTTCATGGATCTCGTAACTATTGATTCCATTACTAAATGTTCTTGCAAACGGTCATAAGTAATATAGAAGGCGGGTGTGTTCCGCGCCAATAGCTTCCGAGCGACCAAGTCCGCCCTGGTGCGCTCGTCCTTTCAGGTGAAAACGGACAGAATTTCGTCGTAGTTCGGGTTAAACATAACCAATATACCCAAGCAAAGGTTGATATTTAATTTGCAGACTTTTTGTGCATGCAGTTGAAGAGAAATCACACACATGTCGTGTATGTAAACCACGTTACCGAATAATCCATGATTGCAGCCTTTGTACAAATAAAAAATTTCATCTACATCTACATTTTAAAAAATACCGAGCAATCCACCACTAGGGTGCGTGGCACGGGGTAATTCCACACCAGGCATGCAGCACTCATCCCAGTTCAAATCAGAACCACGCACGTTCCCCCGAATGCCAGGCGCAGGCCAAACGCAGTCAGGACAACGGTACGCAGTCGGACCAGAAACTAGGAGAGTGATACGTAGAAGAACATGCTGCCATGAAGCACACAACTCAAGATACAACTGCTGGTTAGAAAAATTAATGCGACAGATAAATAGCACTACAAAGTACTAAAACATGCAACAGTTTATCATGCCGGAGATTGTATGCGAGGTTAGTAGCTGTTAATCATGTTAAGATATTTAGCACTACTAAAAAAAACCTATTTAACCTAGTCAGAATCCTATAACTGGTCTATCGCAACTATTATGGCTCCTTATTGCACGTAGAAAAAATGGCATTTCGAAGTACTACTTTAGTGGCAATCAAGTGACGGCTACCGGCGCTATAATATTCAACGCATTTTGCCGGCCAAATGTGGAAAAATGACATTTTAAATCTGTCGGTTCTGCAGTTTATTTCCTCAATCTTATCACTGCGATCGTTTCTACCATAATAGTTTGGCTCTAGCATAATATTTCAACCAGTTCTCCTCAGTCCACACGTAGAGGAAGCCATCGTCCTCAAATAGAAATACGAATCACTCCGCGATGAGCATCACGCTTCGCGTACAACATCGTCCATTTTTCCCCCCGAGGAACTGGTCACAATCCCGAGCCTAAATGAGTCCCTGGCGTCGTCAGCGACTTCAACCAACGCGCGGGAATTGGTTATTGTTAAGGTTCCCGCAACGTATAATTTGTTTTTTTTCGGCAGCGGTTTGAGGAGGAGCTTTAAAGAATAAGGAAGGGAAATCTCGCAGATAGTCAACCTTTCCCATGATGGAGGGAAAGGGGGGTTTTCCAAAATCGAACGCGTGGGTAGGAGTACTTGCGAAAACTCTTCGAATTGTTCGCCATCACGTCTAATGAGCTCGAAAATTGAGGGTTAGCCTCCCTTGGGGCATTTTCGACGGATGAAACACGGTAGGTCTCGGAGGGAAAGGTACGGATTTAAAAAAAAAAATATGGTTCCCAGTCGTTAAAAGTCATTGAAATTGTACGTTACCAGCGTCGTAACCCTTCCCCATTGGTTGTGAGAACGATGACTCTCGCGGAGCAAAGAACGGGCTTATAAATACAATTGTTCGCGTAATGAATAGTTACCGTGGCAGAGCGAGACATGAATGCGATTTTTCGAGAGGAAAAAAAATCGCTGTTTCCGACGTACTCTTCCCCCGACGAAAAACGGACATGGGTCAAAGGAGGATGAAAAGAAAATTTCTCAAAGAAAAAACTCCTGAATTGGGGAGGGTTTGAAGTTTATACCCACAATTAGCAGCTTTACGATATTGACAATTCGGGTTATGACTGAAACATTGGGAGACTTTAATTATTTGGGTCGACCTAATGCATTTGTAACCCCAGGCAATGCTTTGATCCATCTGTCCTACCCCTTCACTTTCTCGTCCGATTGTGGTTTCTCTCCTGGCAGACTACATGATTTTTCACAAATGCAATTGCAGTGCCGTGATGATCGCCGTTTGCATTACCCTATGGATTAGATCTCCTGAAGTCACATTGAAAAAATGTACTGCAGTGTGAAATATATTTTAAAAATTCGTTGTAGCCATGTATTTAATTCCTGAAGATATGAAACATAACGGTAACTACACGCCATTTGCCATAGCCGTGGAGGACAATGATCAACATTCAAGAAGCCTTCTGAGTCATGATAATATCACAGAAGAACTAATGGGTCAACGCTTGGTTGAAGTGATGATAATCGAATGGTTTTGTTCAAGCATTGCATATTATCCGCCAGCTCGATATATACCACGCGATAATTATCCAATGTCGGGCGATAATTATCCAATCGACCCTGGGGTCGATTCTCGGAATACCGTGATGACTATCGCAAATGGTAACAGAAAAACCTCCGCATGATTTCGTAGAAGTATCATTTGCTACACAATCACTCGATACTTTTTCATCAATAATTATCAGAATGGAACAAAATGTGAAGACTTGAGAATCCTGAATCGACGAAACTATGCGATTCAGCTGGTATTTTCGAATGCGATATTATCACGGCGTTTCAAGAATACGATAGATCCCTTGAATAGACGAATCCATGCGATTATATTGTCACTCTCGTATGTTCGATAAGTACATGGTGTTTCGAGATGTGACCCCTGAGGTCTTACGAAGAGTTCATTTTTATAACCGTTTCGTTAAGCTCGCTCACAACATGATCGGACCGAAGAATGGCATTTCAACTACACTCGACCATATCAAGAACGTAATACACGTATTTTTTCCTCACTAACGCATTTCTTACCCTTTTTATTTCCTATTGACGCGAGCGCATCTAAGGCATGACGTGATCGCTGCGTTCGGCCATATCGCGTGTTCTGTGCGAAAATCTTCTGACAATATAAATATCACTGATGGGCCTATTGATATTCATCCATAAACGCATAACCTCTGCATTTAACATTTTAAATTTATTCTAACCTCTACTCTATTCTGTTATCTATCTGTCTATGTTACAATGGGTAGACGAGGAGTATTGAGTTGTAGGATCTGCCCACGCTTTGACCAGAATTGGTCCGAATTGACCCTCTAGGGTCCGGTGGCCCCTGATTCGACGATGAACTCCGGCAGACCGCACGGCGACTACCCGGAAAGGGAGCCAGGAGGACAACTAATCCCGATTCTTTGGGCAACCGGTTCTCAAAGATGTGCGGAAGTTTTCGTGAAAGCGAGACTGACGGTAACTCGTCTTACGTTGTTGGGTTAACCTAACTAATACGAGTACTTCGGGGAGTCGGAGGCCCAATTGAGGTTCTTTTGATGACCTCAATCCGTCTCATTGGTGTCGGCCTCGAAGGGGCTGTTGGTTTCGCTAACCTTCCCTTCCCATCCCTTCCTTCCCACTGCTTCCTTGCCTCAGACATTAGCTAGAAGCTTGATTCCGGTTTGGAAGTTGTAATCCCGCGGCGAGAGCCGAAACACCTGTCTATGTTACATTTATTCTAATCAACTACGCACCGATAATTCATTGGAAAAAACGTGAAAGATAACAAATGCCATCAAGTTAAGTATATAAAGAGAGAGTCAGACAAAAACGGTCCGAACTTTGGAACAGCGGCGAGTGGTTTTTTTCACACGCGATATGGCTCATTCGTCTCTCAGAACTCGTAAGTTTAGAGGCAAAAACAAGACCTCTGTGCTTTCCCTATTCACCAGACAGGATCCATGCGACTTTTTCCTGTTCCCCAAACTAAAACCCCGCTCAAAGGAAAAAGATTTGCAACCATTCCAGAGATAGAGAAAAATTCGGCGGAGGAGCTTATGAGAATTCCGGAAGAAGCGTTCCAGGACTGTTTCAAAAAGTGGAAACACCGTTGGTGTGTACGTTGAGAAGGAGACTACTTTAAAAGGGACCCTGGCCAATAATTTGTTAGTGACGTATTTTTTTGTAATGAATAAAGTTCAGGGACTTTTTGAACAGACCTCTTATATTTTTTTTAGCTCGTCGTTTATAATTTAACCCGAGTATATCAAAGGCAGGCAGGCCTTTATTCAATACATCAAATTTTGCAAATCTCAACAAAACAGTACTTCAAAGCGATGCTTCCTCCTCAATTGTCGAAAATGTCCTGAGGAACGGGATTAACCGAAAATGTATCACAAATAAGTGGGCTAAGTGAAAAACACTCATCATGCATCTTAGCGAAAAGCACCAATTGATGTGAACAGCAAATTTCACCGCTAACTTACGTGGTTTCCGTAGTGTAGTGGTTATCACGTGCGCCTCACACGCGCAAGGTCCCCGGTTCGATCCCGGGCGGAAACAAATTTTTTTCGCATCTTTAAGCCATGGTTTTTCACTAGGAGAGCATAAAATTTTCCCTCAAGAGCGAGAGACAACACCTCGTAATGTTTAAAGTTCTTAAATGGGCTATACAAGACTTCTTCACATGCAAAATTAGCGGTGGTACTCGCCCAAGATTCATGGAGTCGGTTATTCTGTTTCTGAATAGGGATTTTAAGCCCCCTAAAAGCATATATTTACGAGGGCCAGCTTATATTAATGAATGGCAGGTTCTTCGTCGAAAAGTCTCAATATTACAAGACAAAAAAGGGTTAACTGCAATTGATGAAAATATACTTACACTACCTATTAAACCTCCGAGTTCGTCCTGCACACCCATTTACCATGAGACTGGGAATAGAATGGTTACCTTCTATTTAGAATATAAAATGATCTATTAAAAGCGAGGCCCCAAAATCAAAATTTTGCTCAAATGCATTGGGCATGTCAAATAGGCATTTTGCCAAAACATAATAAACTCATGTCGGACGCGGAACACTTACGTTGAGCATTTGAGCAAATTGTGCGGAGTCACTTAAACCGCCGCCTACTACCGTCGTCATCCACATTTAGGTGATTAAAGCACGAATCGTGAGTCGTTGAGTGCTCATTTGAATAACTTTTCAAGTAAAAAAATCTAGCATCACACATCATTTATGCACATCAATTCATTCATTGGAAATGACCGTAGATGATGTAATGCAAAAGTTGCGAGAATTATATTTTTTAAGTTTTCAACTCAAAGATCCCCTCTTTCACCCCTTCTGGCAGATATATTCATGGACGATTGGGAAAGAAATCTTTTCAACTCTGACGATGAATTATTTAAAAATGTTTTATATTGGTCTAGATACGTTGATGATATTTTATGTCTATGGACGGGCAGAAAGCGACAATTGGACACTTTTTTTAACCCTTTTAAATAACCGCCACCGGAAAATACAGTGACAGCCAAGTTTGGAGGGTTAATTTTAAATTTTTTAGATCTAAGTATCTCCGTCCAAAATAATAGAACAGGTTCTCCATATAAAGGAAACCTACGCATACTGATGCCATAATAACCAAGAGCTCATGTCATCCGTACCTGCACAAGCATGCACCTTTTCATTCCATTATTCACCGTCTCATTAACATTTCACTGGAAAATACAGATTTTGATCGGTAACTCAATATTATAGGACAAATTGCCCACTTTAACGGGTACGAAAAATCTCTTGGCACCCGAATTTTAAATAGAAAATTGAAACGTCGAGTATTCTCACAATCTTGTTCCTTGTCGCCCGTCCAACCTCAAGAGAAAATCAAAAGGTTAAAAATACCCTTTATTGGCCCCTTGTAATATACCATAGCCAATACTATTCCACAAAATAATATTAAAATCAGTTTTTACAATAACAACACCTTGGGCCGAATATTAAATAATTCAAAAGACGTAATTGATCCCAATGTAAAATCAGGAGTGTATAAACTAAAATGCAATGAATGTAATTGTATTTATATCGGCCAAACTGGACGCAATTTTAAGACTTGGTCCAAGGAGCATAAGGCGGGCTGGAGGAAGAAAGATGACACGTCAGCTTTTGCGCGGAACCTTTTGGAGACGGGACATAGGAGTGACTTCGTACCGGATAAACTCAATTTCTTCGGGAAGGAGCGGAAGATGGATGCCTTGGAGCAACGGCTGATAAACCTTGAAGACACCCAGTACCTACTTAACGACGTGGTATTCCCCAATCCATCCTCTCTGTTGCGTATTACTCTGCCTCCCTACTAGTCTTATGAACACCCTCCCAGTACCTTCAAATTTTCTTTTCATACCATATGATTCGTCCCACACCTCACCTTCACCTTGTCCCACCAACTAGTGTGCGCCCCTTCCCACCGAACCCCCCTCTACCGACTGAATCTTTCCCGTGATCCTATGTAAGGTTTATAAAGAACTGACTACAGAGTTTTGTACCTGATGATGTTGTGACCGCCGAAACCGATCGCTAGTGTTCAATAAACTGTGGAATTCACAAAAATTTTTATCTTGTTTATTATGACGTCCTTCCACCACGTGAAATCTTCAAGTTTCCATTCTATTTCAATTAAAGCACAGTTGTAACTTGGGTTTACAGTGCGGAATTCGAAATTTAAGCAAAAACTGAATATAAATACGAGTTTTTTGACGGGCACGACACATTTTAATTCGATTGGAATCATTATCGTAATATGAAGGGAATTTTTTCACGTCTGAAAGAAAATCTGTACCCATGTTATTGAATTATTTGGAGATATATGTCAAGTTCCATAAGGCTACGTGTTAAAATAGCATTACTTCGCCAAGAAACCAAATCGCTGACATTCAATTTTTTTCACTTTTACCCCCACATTTTACTAATGAGAGAGTGTATGAAAAGTTTCACGCAAATCTGTACAGAAACAAAAATTGATCCAGCGATCTTAGCGACGGCGATGGATTGCAAACGTTGAATCGTTGAAGAAGACGAGGCACGATTTGCATGCCCTATTTAATTCCGATGTTTCTTTCTACCGTGTCTGTAAATATTTTAGGGAGACTTGACAGCAGATAATTAATTACTTGCAAAGTTTCAGGGCCTCAATAATCAAAACGATCTCGTCTCCGCTCCTCCCGATAACGATATGATTTAGGACAAACTTTAATCTATCGAAGGCCAAATTTGAAATAAAATCTCCTCCAACCGCCTTGAAGCTGCTTTGTTTACCTGACACAGGAGAATCATATATTCACCACTATCAAGTTTAACCAAATAATTTCGCAACTCTTTAGATGGGATAAATTAAAGACAGTAAATTTTTTAAAAACCACAAGTGCAATACTTATTTCGACCTAGGTATGTTCCGCTGGTTACAGCATCATAAAGAATATCGTACTCGTGAAATTCGATTTATTTTTTAATTTATCAGTAATATTTTGGTTCCAAAAAAAGATCGCCTGAATGTTCAGCATATTTAAATGAAATTTTAATTGAATTAAATTAATGAAAATATTATGAAATTTTTTTTACTGAAATTTCATTATCTGCAATTCCTGCCTATCACACAATACTCGGTGCGCTCACCCGTTTGCTCACAAATGTACAGAAAGTTTGACCGTGAAAATCGGTGATTTAGCGGTATTTTTAACTTAATATATGGATGAAAAGGTTATTTAGTGGTGGTAAACGGAATTATTAAACATAAAGTGCACTATTTTCACACTTTCATCAAACCTAAGGAGTTGTACGAAAGGTATAATTTCGAGGTGTATCGACGAATTCCAACGAAATCGATAGCATGGTCTCGAGAAAAGAACTTAGTCATATTTCTGTAGAATTTATTCCCACACACCAACCTCGGTTTAGAATTTACTTTTGACATTTTCAAGGTATGAATATATTGCAATATTAACTTGATAATAACATAAGTATTGTCGAAACGTATGTCGGTGTGTGACAATCAATTGTGAGGAAATAAAGCAAAGTTTTTTTTGAGATCATGTAATCCATTAATAATGTCTAATTAATTAATTTAGCGTTCCTTGATTTCCGGCTCCCGGTTGATGAAATGGTTTTTCTTAGTGGAAATTTATCAGCACTGCACAGGAAGGTCATATTCCAGGCACGAAAAGGCTCAATATTACCTCAATCTGCGGAAAAGCGGCGAAGGAAATGGGATCAACTTTATTTTTATAAAAATTACTCGAAAGGTTGAAACCTTCCGCTTTGAAAGGGGAAAAACTCTTTGAGGGTTCACATGAAAGGAATCTGTTATTACCGCGACGAAAACACCAATTTGCACCGGAAAGAGTTTTCATGCGCCGCAGATAAACGCACAGGTATGGAGAGCGTCCGCAGGCATTCCTCGCCAAGTTCCCGCGCGAGAACCACGCTTTGAAGCGACTCCAAATTCCGCGAAAGAGTATGGGAGGGAAGGAAAAAGAGATGAACCTTAAGGAGTTTTTGAGAATACCTACCTAATCCGAAAAGGAGACGCTTTCTAGGATAATGCATATCTGGTTTCGCCATCTTACAAAGGGAAGTGGATTAGCAGAGAGAGTAGGAGACTCCTTTAAAGTTTAAAGGGAAGGTTCCTAACTTCAAACGCCATTACGTCCACGAGTTGAGCGTTTTGTGGAAGGTCCGGGTGAGCACATTGTCGTCCCGGCCACGCAAGAACATTCCATAGGAATGCTTGTTGCGCCCTTCTCGGTGAAAGCTCTGGTAAGGAAAAGGCTTCTCCGGGCCGGATAATAGCACAGCATCCTTACAAAAGGGACGGGCCTCCATTTCGCTCACTACCTCCTCCGCTTCGCCTCTTTTCCCCAGCCGAAAAAAGGGCCCACTTGTCGTGTGAGGGACGCCGAAAAATATATATTCAAAAAAGTACGGTCCACGAAGAATGTGATGATCTTTGGCGGCGAGGTTGAAGAGACTGTAGGTATACTCGTCCGAAAAAGGCATTCATACGTACATGACTCCGTTTCATTTCTCTGTGTGGAGCACTACCGCCGCATTTTTTTATGCGTACGGACAATTTTCACTCTTCGATGAACTACCAACACCAAAAAGTCCGCCAAATTGTAACGCCCCCTTTCGAGCTAAACTCCATAGTACCGTGAACATTCCAAAGAAAAAAATAAAACTGCAAAAACCTCCAGTGCCTCAACTCAAATCCACATCTCCGAGGCGCTGTTTTCAGCTCTTTATCGATGAACGGCGCTAAGAAAAACCATCCGTAGTATGAGAATGAACTTTGCCGACAAAAATGCTATGTAACTCATTTCTCTTCCGCATAATCAGGCGTTTCTTGTCAATATATTTATAATGATAATATAGTAATTTATTGCCCCTTGGTATGATCAAGACTTACATAATTGCATAGAAAAAATAGTTTACAGGAGCTTTGGGTGACACCTAAGGCATTTACTTGTTGTCGGGGCACCTTCAAGACGCAGAAGCAATACACATAACAAAATAAGCACAACAGATTTAACAGTAAGAAAATTAGTACAAAATAATTTACATACGACATTTCCTAAAGGTGGTTACAACGACTTGCTAAAGTGTTTGCACTAATTTGTTTGGAATCAACAACTAGAGCTTTACCAGCTTAAGAAAGATTTAATATGATTTGCAGATTTTATTGGTTGAGGCAAACAATTGACACAAACTAGAGATATAACATCTTAGAAATTATAAAAGAATTTTATTTATAAATACAAGGATTCCCAAAAGGTGGAAGCAACGAATTCTAGAAATTTTCATTTTCAAAATTGTTTGGATTCAACAGTCAAAACTTAACCCGTTTAAGAAAAGATTTTACATGCTTTGTAGACATAATTGTCTGTGGCAAACAATTAACCGGAATTAACAAAAGTGAAAGAATGGAGGGAAACCTATGTAGACTGAGAAAGCCATAGGTGAATGTTAAGGCATTATACTCTTAAATGCGGCTCTGGCCTCTTAGGGTCACTTATTCCAGTTATTCGAAAAACTGGAATATAACATCTTTGAAATCCTTTTATAAACTGTATAGAAAATTAAATAGTGTTTCCAGGCTAATTTCACTGAACTTTTTTATATATAGTGAAGAATACACATACAGAAAATATGCGGCTCAGCACTAAAGAAAATAGGTTTTGTTAAACGTATAATAGGAAGGTCCTCGGATGGAAAAGGAGAGATGCTACTTCGCTCTGGTTAGGCCACGCCTCGAATACGCCGCGAGTATTTGGGACCCTGGACAAATACATTTAACAAAAAAGTAATAAAATACAAAGGCAAACAGCGCACTTCGTTAAAAACTGCTACGAGCGCACATACAGTGTATCACAACTTTTAGCGGGATTAAGGTGGGAGCCCTTAGAGACTCGGAGGCTACACGCTAGGCTTAGGTTGCTTGAGAAATTCAGAACTGATTTTTTTCACAGCAACACAGGGAATATTATCATGACTCCTCAGTACATCTCTAATTCTGACAGAAGCGATAAAATAAGAGAGATACACTGCCGAACAGATAGGTACAAAAGCTCGTTCTTTCCGTGAAAAATAAGCGACCACAATAAAAATTGAGCTCCACTAAATACACTCCTTTAATATATGTATGTCACCATCTCACCTCTCAAAAGCTTACATCTTTACACGGCTGGTGACCTAACACTAGAGATGGGCGCCGTCTTGATTTTGGTCGGCGGCGGCGTGGGGGGGAAATTAAGCCGGCGGCGGCGGCGTGACGGCGCGAACGCCGAGCGTTTGATCGGCGTAGTCGGCGCGGCGTGTTAACGCCAGTTCGTATACTTCGAGGAAAAAAGTGAAAGACTGGAAAATCTCATATTAAAACCGTCAAAAATGGCTATCTTAAAAGGGCTAACTTAAATACTGCGTCGTCAATGGGTTAATTTAGCAGCTCAAAATATGATAGTATTTTACTTTTCACACAGCCACAAAGGCACGCTACAGGTTATGCATGTAGAAAAATAATTGTGTCACTGCACTCTATGCACAAACTCTTTGCACAAGTCATAGTTTTCATGAATTAAAACGATTTCATTTAGGCGCTGCGGCTCAAGTCTACTTTTCTTGGCTGAAAGGGCGAGCCCACATATATTGAAATTCCGTTCAATAGGTGTGCTGGTGGCGGGGATGCACACAAGGCCATTGAAGGTAAGGTTCCGACAACTCGCGGCGGCGGCCATTTTGGCGCTTGGAGCTGTTCTGATAAACAACCTCACATGATGCATTATAACAAACTCCCTTACTTCCTAATGAGCAGGTCTACATAAAAAATGCATCGGGAAGTCATAGAGATTGAATATTTCAATGTTTTGGGCAAGAAAAATATACGAATGAGGACATAACCTTGCTGGTTGCAAACAAAACTGCGAGGAACAGTCTTCCCATGTTAAGCGAATTTGATCATAAAAATACCGATGAAACACGAGTGGAATGATAAAAATGGTACTAATGACTAAAATTCGAATTTGAAAATCAAACTGTCACCAGCAGTATTCGTTGTTAAATTCAACTTATTTGCTTTGTACCGACAATATAGACTACATATACTGCTAGCCATGACAGTAAGATGCGATGGAATATCATATCTTTTAAAACTGTAATGAAAATATATAGGCTGATTTTAGGAAAAAATATGAACGTCAATACACCGACCTTTTTCCACTGATTACCACAATTATCAACGACCAGAAATATAATCCAACCTAGTTGAAATCCAAAAATCCACAAAATAAGGCTCTGAAAATTGATGATAAAGGACAAATACCAGGTTTCCATGGAAACTAAAGGAAAAGTAAAGGAAAACTTTGCAATTAGTGGCGAAATAGCAATCCTAGGAATACTGAAGCCTGGTTGTAGAGGAAAGAAAAAATTTTTAAATTATGGTTGATCTACTAAGCCCGATTGCAGAAATTTCACCAAGCACAGGCATCTGACTATCCATAGCCTTGGGATGCACAGAGACTTGCGCGCCGCAGTCGCCAGCCATGGGAATTGACTACGGCGGTCTTTCCAGAACCTCAGTTTATGTAATATATGTGGCGTCGAGCACCTTCGTAATGTTAATTTTTTCACAAGATTCAGGTTTTATAAATTCTTCATTTTGAAAATTATGTGTCTCTGAAGCGATTGCGCATACCATTTCCCATTTAATATGACTGGTATTTGTCAGCAGGTATTACGATTGGAAGTGCTGTAAGGGACTAATATTTTGGTACCTATGGAAGGGCAAGATTTAGTTCTTTAAAATGAGACCGAATTCATTGATTCCTGGGCGAAATGATATTTTGCTCAAACTACCTTAACTTATACGATCATCAGGTCTTCGTAGGACTCGCTGATAGGTGATTCCCTCTACACTTTCTCCAACATTCCCTTATAACACATCTACACCAGATTTCTTTTCAAAAAACTCCTCTGTAAACTGTTCAAATGCTGTCATTCGTTTTCATCACGAGTTCAACCTTTTTTCATCCATTTCGAGTGGAACATTTCCATAGTAACGTGGGGAATTAGCGACTAAAACTTCAACCATTCAGTAGTAGTCACCATAAATATGAACCTGAAGTTCACATTTACCGCGTAATATTACTTTTAAGAAGGAGACGGTGTAAGTAAATTAAGAGAGATTAAATGGCGGGGAATCAGTAGGAAGGAAAATGGAACGATGTGCCATAAATTAAAACGTTAGGATAAGTACTATTCAAAAACCTACCAATCAGCTGGTAGAATACTCAAATGAAAATGCTTTAACCATATAAGTTTACCTTTCAGCAAGTTTACCTAGTTTTAGATAAGTTATTTTAAGTTTAAGAATGCTTACCGACACTGGTCAGTTCCAGCGGTGTGACTTTCAGCTGTAACTAGTAGATTACAAAGTATATAATTCTATATGGAAACAGTAATACGGTAATTCACAGACTAAAAAGAGAACCTTCTAATGAGTTTGTTAAGGCTCAGAAGGATTCGTAAGGTAATAAAAAACTTTTGAAATACATTTGATTGTGGGTTTTTAATTTTTTGTAATTTAGTGTAAATTTTGTGTTTTTGTAACGAACAATTTTTATTTTGTTTTTCTCTGTCAACTTAATGCAGTTTTATTGTAGTTTTAATTTAATAAATTTGATTGATATACAAAAATTAAAACGCTCTGCCGCCTGGTATTAAGGAAGAGCCAACCTAGTATTCTTTCTTTGGGCAAAGTATTCATAGCGCACATCCTGGACCAAAACCGCAACCTCAGCGAGCGCATGGTATAACGTGGTCGAGAGTCTGCGAGGAGGTTCAACCGCGGTCCGTGGCCACCTATCCCATGGCTCCCGCCACTTGCCCACTCGCCTCACTGTTATCGCAGTCGGGCGACCTCTTTGTCGGACTGGTCCGACCTACCTTGTCGCTTTAATCTTTTTCTTTTGCCGCCGACTCGAACCCGGAGCCTCTCGCATGGCTGACCCTTTAAAGTTTCCTCTCAGCCTTTTCCACGCCGACTCAAGAAATCGCTCCCGCATCCCGACCATCGCTGCCAACGGTTAACACCTACCAGTATCCTTGCCACCGACAGCCGACATCATAGGGGATGCTGGAGAAAAAGCATTCACAAAAAAGTTGTATTGGAATTTTTACCGATGAGTATGCACTCCGAAGGCATTCAGAGGTGGATTGGGATAGCTACGGAGACGTCCAGCAATGGGCGGGAGCTGATGACGGGGATCTTGGGTAAGAGCGCTGAGTAAAGGTTGGTGAAGAGTCTAGTGTGAAATTATACCCAAAGGATATCGTATTGTCTACTTTATTTTCAACTATTACTACACGTATTTCAACTAACTAGCAGTTATCATCAGGTACAGCTAATCTTCCACATATCCAGATACACATATATATGGTATCCAGACACACATATATACCTGTATAGTTGTACCTGACACATGTATATACCAGTATAGTTGTACCAGACACACATATATATACCTGTATAGTTGTACCTGATGATGACTGCTATTCAGTTGAAACACGTGTAGCACAAGTTGAAATTAAAGTATACAGTACTATATCCTTTGTGCATTATTTGAAAATGCTGCTCTACAACATCTCGCCGAAGAAAGTGTAATTTAGCCTAATGGGAAGTTTAGCGTAGTACGGTGCAGAAACGTGGAGTCAGGGGAAAGTGGACCTGAACAGGATTAACAATATTGTCAAATTTACATTACATAGAAGAATGAGAATGGGCTACAGACTTCCAAGATATGGGAGTGGAGAAGGATGGAGAAGGAGCAGTGGACGGAAAAGAAGACAAATGAGAAAGTGCTTCGTAAGGTGGGTGAGGAGAGAAAACTTCTGGTCGAGGTCAGGAGGAGGCAAGTCAGGTGGCTGCAATGGGTGACAAAGAGCGATGGGTTGCTCAATAGTGTGATCGAGGGAAGAATGTTGGCAAAGTGGGGAAAGAAAAGAAAGAGAATAATAGGTTTTATGGACGGGATGAACAAGGTTTTGATGTACACGATGACAAGAAAAGAAATATTAGCGGTAGATAAGGCCCTCATGAGTGAAAATAAGGAGGATTGTCTCTGACTTTCTATTGCACCCACCTTTTATAGGTAGATTTATCCTACTTAAAGCACGCATTTCTAACCCAAACCGAACATGACTTTAATCAAACGACGTTTCTTCTACATAGGACCTAAAGTAAATAATTCAATACATGTTTCATGTTTTAATTCAAAAATCCTAAACACATCAATAAAAAATATACAATCTTGGTTGTTCACTAAAGTTAGTCTAGAGGATGTTTTCTTATAACTGAAATATTATTTGATAGATGGACTGTAATTTCAAAATGCTGTATTTTCTTTGCTGTATGCTGTATTTCAAAATGCACAACCCATTCTGTAAACGATGGTAGCCATAATTCAGGTTTACCTTCATGACTACCGAAAGTTACTCCCCGATTTAACCAAAGACACTATGTTGTAGGCATTCTCTGTCGGAGTAATAAAACATTTTTATTGTTATTATATTATTATTATTAGATTACTTTAACGCTTCATCAGTAAAAAGGTAGGTTTTATCGAAATTCGGATAAAATTCTCCAGATCTTTACTCTCGCAGTGCCCATTTTACCTTTAGTATTTCCTTCTTCAACTCAGCGTACATCCTATCTATAGGGAAATATCAGGTGTCTTAAGGAGCATGGAAAGTCAAAAAGAAAGATGGAAAGTACTTAGAAAGTTTCGAAATGTGGTTGTGGAGAAAAATCTTAAGGTAAAGTGGACGGATAAGAATATCAAAGGGAGGAAGTACTAATGACAATAGGCGAAGAAAGAAAACTGCTGAGAGAAACAAAAAAGAGGAAGGCTTATTGCATGGGACATATATTACGCCAAAATTGTCTTTTTAGAAGAATTATTGAAGGAAAAAATAGAAGGAAAGCGAGGAAGGGGAAGAAGAAGAATGGGGAATGCTCGACGACGTAAAAAATGGCCTTAGTTCCAGGCAAATGAATGAAGATGCTCAGGACCGACTGCGATGGAGGGAGTCCAGTTGAAACCTATCAGAAGACTGATTCCACCAAGAAGAAGAAGAAGAGGAATAGGAGAGAGTACATGAAGCAAGGAATGAGTGTAAGAGGAGCGAAATTTTCTTCTTAAGTAAAGGGTATTGTTGAAAAAATTATTAAAATGGTGCCACATTTGTAAGACTAACGACTGACTAAAATCATTGACTTTGCCCACCACGAAAGGGGATCTTGTGATGTACCGTACCGTACGAAATAATCTCGAACCACTTAGTTTCGCCGGTTAAAACCGATTTTCTGGGGCTACATCTCAGGTACTCTCAAGTTGGGTGGGGCCAACCTCGCGGACGGTCCTAATCCCTAACCCCTCCTCGGACGCGGAGACCCATCGCCTCCTCGACCTCGCGGAGACTCTCTCTCCTCGACCCACGCAGCGGGGGTCCCCCTCCCCAAAACTAACCGTGCTCACTATTATTTAAACTTTTAAAACTACGTCATATAACAACAAACGAATGTTTTTATCGTACTCCCGATAATTGTACGAGTAAGTACATCTTTTAATCGTCATTCTACGATGGAAATTAACAATTCTGCGAACATAGCTAAAAACGTGGTGATCCATTGCCGGAAAAATGGCAACATCGTTGTGGTAGGTGGGTGGCTGCGGGAAATTCGAATGAGTTTCGGGTATGATTTGGCTCTCAGAATTTCCATTTCTTCGCAGGCGAAGATACGTGACTATATCATTGCCACATTGGTACCGCGAGTATGTATGCAGTGATTGTAAATGGGTATACCTTTTACAAACGACCTTATTGACATCGGTGAGTGATGAGAATCGTAGTATTAGCCAATTTGGTGCCGAGAAAATGCTTTAAAAGTAGTATATTGTCCATTTATCCCGATATAAGTATCCCTCCTAGCGTGCAAAGTGTTTAAACGAATAATTTGCAATGTATTTATGCCCGCATATGTCGAGAACTAGCTTCACAAATGCCTTTTAACCCTCAAAAAATATGTTTAAAAAATCTCACGGATATCCAAATTAGAGGTGGGCGCTATCGTCATGTATTTATCTAAAAAAATATGGATTTGTGGCACGAAAATATTGATATCTGATATTAATAGATTGTTGCCTTATAATAAATCCGCAGCTATGCTATTTTATGGTGCATTACAATTTTTATTTGATTATATCGCTGTACGCAATTGTAATGTAGGCTCGAGGAGAAACATTTGTAATTGGTTAGTTATTGTTTTTTTCGGCACAATTGCAATGCTACAATAATTCTTAATTTAGCAAACGGCAATGCACGCAATTATCGGAAGGTAGTCTCCCCACTAGTCTGTGACCTTTGAGGCTGCCTAAAGCTCCTAAAACTTTTTGTACTTAAAATTGTGTAGTAATAAAAGTATTATTACCACCTATATTCATCATTTTCCTGAAAGTGTCACGTTACTACATTGTTTCTACCCATTTTTCGGGGACGCCACTCCCTGGCATGATCTCTCTTTGCCCCTACCACATCAACCCCTTCTGCTACAGCAAAACCAACTCCAACCCTCTTTTTTTTCTACATCAACTGCCTGTCGAGACACGAGACGGCGGCAAAAATCCTCACACATCCTCCCCCCCGTCATACGACTGACAAGGAGGAGGGAAGGCATAGCCAGGGTGAAAGGGGGCGTCTCAACAGATAGACAGAGGGGAGAGTAAGGCACTCGACCACGGGAGCGTGATGGAAGCCAACAGAATCGGGCACGATAAATTTTTCAAGTCATGGATACCGACCGGGGGGAAGGTTTCCCTACCCCTCCCCCCCGCCATTGGCCCCCATGAGCCCTCCCACGTCGGGCAGCTGGTCATATTTCTGAATAAAAAAATTGGACGTTTGTCTCCAAAAGTAATAGTGATAACGGACCCCATTGCTAAGGTAGGCAGAGCAAGATATCACTTTGTGTATAATTTTATGATTTGGAAACATAATACAGAAAAAATCTCAGATATGCAGTGACAAGAAAACATCGCTCATATCAATAGTGTGAGAAATGATACCAGTATTCGCCTCACAGAACCTTGATTTTAAAAAATGAGGAATTTCTAAAGCATATGTGTATTCATAAATGTAACAGTGCGTAGTTTATACTGATTCTCAAATATTTTCAAAAGTTGATAAATTGCTCACGGCTTTAATATTTACAGCATTGCAATTTTAAATCGACAATTGTGAAATTATTTTCAGCGTCTTACACAATGTAGAAAACCAGTTGATTTAAATTCGTAATCATAAATGAATGCTCGTTTAATTAGAGAAAATAAGTTTTAGCCATTTAAAAGTTTTTCCGCTATTAATGCGACGGTTTTAACTTAATGCCTCTTACAGTTCCTGATATAAAACATAATAACCATATCAATTATGACCAGGGAAAATACTACATGAAATGAATGATGGTGGGAAAATCTAGGAGTGCACTGGATTTGCAGCAAAAAAATCACAGGCGTTATCCCCTATGGAGCAATGTGTTGAAGTCCTAGGGGAAAAACTACAGACTGGATTTCTACGTAAAAATGAAGCACAGACTTTTTCAGAAGATGATCTGTACATTCATTTAGATCCAACGCATTGTGATGAAACGGAAAACAATGAGATCAACAAATCAGAATGCTCATGGGATGGATTTTATAAGTAATCATTTCCATGGACACTGAGGGACCATAACATTTCATATGGCTATCGTTTACGAAATTCACCCTTTCCCTAGATAAACTAGATACAGTACTTGCGTTTAACCTTCTTATTTTGACAGCTATAAACTCAACTCACATAATATTATGCCCTGTTTGTTTTGGTCTTCAATAGTAATAAACATGGTGCCTTTGGTATCCATGGCTTGATGGTAATCAGTACAATATTCTTAACCAGCGCATTGCGTGGTAATTGCGTGTTGCTGGTCTAGTTTAATGGTCTGTCATTTTTCTACTGACTGCTTTTAGATCAGGGGATCGTGGCCGGTTGGACTTTGAATAGGGTCAGGACCGGTATTTCAAAATGCCTCGGTATCACCCAGGCGGTGGCTTGCACGATACTTTGAAAATGCTAGAGTAAAAAAAATGAGACATTCTGATTACGCGTTTAACACAGATACCGAGATAAATCTTCCACTTACCAAAGGTTTGAACCAAAAACTACCGGGCACTACTACTTGAGTGGTCTACTGGTTAAGATAGGTTTTAATAGAAGACAGTAATAATCCATTAGATATTCACATGCTCAGACTCCTAGCTACCGAAATAGGCTCATTTATTGGTGTGACTCATTAGCTCAAGTAGAAACTAAAGAAGTTAATATGTTCTCACATCGATAACGCTCTAGTAAACTTACCGATTGTGTGTTATGATATAAAACTCGAACTCTCAGTTACCATCAAGTAATGTATTTAAAAAAAATAGGTATCCCATCTTCCGGTAGACGTTGACTTGACATCATGAAACCAAGTCATAACATGCATAGAGCTGTATGTACTCCAAGATCTTCCATTGAGAAAGTATTTCTTAATCTCTTTTCTTTGGTAAAGCCTTATACCGATCGCAGGTAATTTCATTTCCAAGGTTTCTATGAGTTTTTCTCACTCATTCCTTAGCATTCAGGTGGTCAACTTGAATTGATATTTTTGCTATCTCTATATTGAGAGCCAAAATTAGAAAACTTAGTAAAACTACTAAAGTATCACCCGGAAAGCCCATGTTGAGTGAAAATTGAAGATTATTTCCCGGAGAACGAGGGTGGTTTCGAGCGTCTACTCCCACGCCTGCACCCCTTACATTTTAACGCTCTCTTCGCTTCGATACGCCGATCAGATATGTCACCCAACTCAACCCCTAAACCCAGTCATCACACACACACACACACACCAGCTCCGACCCAACAACGGTCAGCCAGCCCCCATTGAACCGCCGAGACCAGCCGAGGGTCTATGGAACCAAACAGCCGCCCGGCCATCAAAGGCCCAAGCGCGTGGCGGCATCCTTCCTTTGTTCACGCCGCAACTGATAGCATTTTTTTTCCGAGCACGGTTGATTTATTTGAGGAAAAAAAATATTTTGAAGAAAAATCGACCCGAGGACGTGAATTAAATTCGAATAAACAACTGAGGTGGTGTCCACGATTGAAATTGGTGGGCCCGTTTATCGAAATTGAAAAGCGTGACGTAGTTAACACGAAGCTATCGAAATATTCGTCGATCATTCGAGAGATTTTTGACTCTGAAAACAGACGAAAGAGTCTTTCCCACGGCTAAATTTTGTAGAAATGTTTGTCGGATTGAACAAACGGAGGACGAAATTCTAGACGATTTTTCGAGTGATCGAGAATGCACAACGTTGAGTACGCATGCTCGATTAGGGTTCCATTTTCACTTAATTTTTAACATACCCTTCCTACTAACATTACGGAAGGGCATAAACCTTCATATTGTATATTTTGTAGGCATTAATCTAAATGGAAGTGATAGGCAGTCACGAATCGTGGACAATTATGAAGCTCTAACATTTTTTTAAAATTTAATTATTTTGATATAGTATGATAAAAACTTACTGTACACGAATTAACTAGCATAATATAATGCCAAAAATCACCTTTAAGGTAGTTAGGGCGAGATAGTTCCTAGTCATAATGGAGACCTTTTTAGAGTTTTATTTCTGCTGCTGTAGGAAGCATGAATTAAATATTTCATTATAAAAGGTGTAATAATTTACTTTTATATAACTAATATTCTAATTAATTAAATAAGAATGTCTAAATAAGTCTTTCTATCGACTCATTTTCTTCACGCGGTACGTTTGAAATTCCTTCGCAACGGAAGGTTTTTTTGCGATTCTGAAAAAAATGACTGCGGTGGCAATATGATTTATTTTTTAAAAAATAGTCAAGAAAACATACAAACTGTTAATTTTTTTTTACGAGATCAAGGTGTTAGAAACTCCTCATCTTTCTAATTTATTTTTCTCTGGAGTGCATTCACGTATCATTTCTCATATTACAGGGATGGAATTTTTCGTCGAAAATCTCCGAACATACATCGGTCAGGGGCTGATATTTTGGTATATTTGGAAGGGTGAGAGAATATTCTTTAAGATGAGACAAAATTCATTGATCTTTAGGTGAAATGATATTTAACTATCCTGAAGTAATTTTCACCCATTCTTTCAAAGTTTTCTCTATCTTGATCGTTCCTCCAGGTGCAAAATCATCAGAAGTTAGGCGTCATTTATACTTAAAATTAAAGTCTGACAGAACGTCAGGTTTCGGTGCCAAAAGGGGAAAGCTCACGACTAAATTTCAGAATGCAAGAAAGTCTAATGGACTCATGGGTGACAAGTGATTTGATAAAATTTTCACTCAAAGATTAAAGCAAAGTTGAATGGAAGTGGTTAATTCTTATTACTTCATTAAAAAAACAGAAGTTATTGCTATGTATCCACCAATTTGAGGGGTAGCCAATGCCGATGCAATAATCAACGGGAAAGAAGGCTCAAGATAAAAATTAGATCTGTTTTGATAAATGGCAGGCCAAAATTCAATACTTGAATCACTCGTTATAAACAATATACTGCCCTATATAACAGCGAAAATTCACACAGATATTTACACCCTCTAAATGGGATTCATGAATGATTTACATTTCTGTAAAAATTGCTATCATACCATGGGCAGAATCTGAGTCCTTGTCAGTAACCATTGATGAATTTTTGGATTAACATGTGTCGCAGCATCTATTTTATGCTCCCGCCTACATGCACTGGAGTAAATGCAGTAAACATCACATAATAATGATATCGCATTAAGTCGAGAATAACGTCGTCACACAAGGGTACAGTGTGGGATATCGAAGAGCCAATTTATTCATTAACCCTCTAAATTAATAGTAGAAAATATACAACCTAAGTAATATTAGCCATGATTTATCTTTGACGCTCGTTGAGTTTATTCTAAGCCTAATAATTAATGTCACTGTTAGCAATAACACACGAATCTTACGTACGTTGGAGCAAAGTGCCTATTACCTTCATCTTCTCCAATAAATAGCCTATAAACTCTAACATTTCTAAAACTAGATAAATACTTTTGTACCGGAAACATATTGAATTATCGAAGATCGACTACAATGATGCCTTTATTTACCTCGGCAAATTTTCATTGCAACGAGAAATAAGTAGCCATTATATCCAAGAATCTTAGCTTGAACACGTCATTTCCGGCGGAACTATTCCTATCCTATTGGGATGTCCTTCATACTAAGAAAGTTTTTACGAATTTTTGACACAGCTCTTTCCGCATGTAACTCATTTTCGCGACCATGATATCTTTGCAGATTACCATCATTAGTAAAGGATAGATCACCTGATGATACCACTCTGTAATGAAACCATGGTCGTGAAAAACAAAATTACGCGCGGATAAAGCTGTGTGGGAATTTCGACAAAATTTCTTAGTACCAAGAACCTAGGCCAGTGGTCGGAAAACCGCGGCTCGCGAGCCACATGCGGCTCATTGCCCCTAGAGTGTAGCTCTTCCACAAAATACCAAGTGCGGGCGCGAGCATTGTGGAGTGAAATAAAATGTAGTGTCGAGGATTGATAAAGGCTATGTTGAGACCGTTTGACCACATAGAGAGGATAAGCGAAAGGAGATGGACGAAATAAGTATACAAGACGACTTCGTTGTCTCGGGCGTGACTTCATGGAATCGACTTAACATAATGAAAAGTAAAGAAAACTTTGTAATTCCACATAAATGTTTATTGTACGACCTAGGTTATGTGGAATTACAAAGTTTTCTTTACTTTTCATTATATACAAGACGAGTTTGGATGAGAAAAATTGGAAGGAATCGACCTCAGTGAACGTACCTCAATCAGATTGAGGACGTACTTAGCAAAACCCAGCTTAGGAGTACCCTAACTAAGTTAGTAGCAATGCATATACCTACCTATATCCTTTAAGTTTAAAAAAAATAGCTCCCAAAAGAAATTTCAATCGTTGTACTGTCGATATTTGGCTCTAATGACTATTAATTTGCCAAGCACTGATCTAGGCCTACCCATATATGCGCTAGTTTTGCGTCACAAGCTGGAACAACATGGACAGAAGAGAATAAAACAGAACATTAATTGGTAGTTGTTTGGTACAATTTCTAGAAAAAGAATGGGACAGTACAAACAGATTTTTTTATATTCTACCCGAGTGACAGTCACCCAACTGGAGGAGAATCGAATAGATGAAAATAGAACTCGCTTAAAACCGCAGGTGCGATAACTACCGCGTCCGACTGAAGTAGTTTTGCTCGTGAGCACCAAATTAGACTCAAATAATGTTGAATATGACAAATTTCCTTCATTAGCCCTCCACTAAGGAGCCCGCTTACCCTCCACCAAGCAAAGGACAAACTGGCTTCTTGATTAGCAGAGACACCTGGCGGCTAAGAAAAAAGGAAAATGTTTCGCCCATACCAGTGGGAAAATGGATCGACGAGCAAACAGCACCCAGAGAGAGAGAGAACTTTCTATGAATGGTCAAACGATAACATGAATTAACCCGCGAAAAACCACGCTCGGGGAAACCGCGCATACCCACACGAGACGAGGGATGTACGCCAAAAGGAGGGAGGGAAATGTGGAAAATTAAGTTGATTGGGAGTGTGTAAAAGGGCTCGTGGGAAGGCATTATTATTATACGGGAAGGATAAGAGTTGGACGGGGGGGAGGAGGGAGAGCGGAGAGAGGGGGAAGTTTTCAAAGGGATGTTATAAGGGTCTCGGAAGGAACAAAGAGAGTTCCGGGGTGGATGGGTAGGGCGCTGGGGAGGATTGGGAGGCGGCATTCGGGTCGGTCCTCAAAGGAAGGATCCTCAGCCGAAGGGAATGAATAAGGAGAGGAACCACTTGACCATCGGCTGGCCACGTGAGCGGTACGGAGTGAGAGGGGGGGGTGAAGAGGGGGGGAAAAGGGAGGGAGGGTTAGGGACTGACGGAAGGGAAACAATGGATATGGGATGGGTGAGGAGGAGAGGGAATACGAACTGACTCACTAACTCCCTTCTTTGGCGGATGGAAAGAAAAACAGTATTGTTTCGGGGCGCGCAAGTGCTCTTCTGTGATGTGCAGCGGGTAAATTTTTCGGCAGAACAGATTCAAAGTAGTTACGGAGAAAATGGAAAATAACATTGTGAAGCCCTCTTTAAGCAGAGTACCTAAAATTTACCTACCAACTCCACCTATTTAAGGAAGTTTGAGCGAGATAGTTCCCTATTCATAATGGAGACCATATGCAAGTTTAACTTATTAATTTCGGCAGTTGTAGGAAGCTTCTTTCAAAACAGCATTACTAGGGGAACGATAATATACCTCTTAAATGACTGAAATTCTTAGTGGTCAAAAACTTTTGAAAGACTTTTTTTGTTTGCCTTCCTTTGGAATATTTTTATCTACATTTCGTCCATTGAGTGATCTTTCGTGAAGCATTATCTATAAATAAGAACTGGTACATTTCTGACGCGGTACGGCGGCCGATACAATGTCCATCTGGAGTGCATAGCCATGCCTAATCCTACCTATGGAGAGTGGCGTCAATTTTTTTGGAAAATATATCTCGGAAAACTATGCAATTTTGCAATTTGGGGCGGAATTGAAGGTTGAAATCGAGTGCAAACTAGAGGACGCTGAGAAAGGAGAACGAGAAAGGGCAGCAGGCGTTCGAGAAGCGGCTATGGCGGAGGATGGAGAAGATGGGGTGGATCAAAGACTGACAATTGGGAAATAACAAGTATAATCAACGAGAAGGGAAAACTTCTGGAGAGGATTAGAAGACGGTAGATTAGGCGATTTTTGGGGTTAGAGTGAATAGCAAAGGGGTACCGGAAGCCATTATAGAGGGAGGGACGTAACCCGTGTCGTAAAAATAAAAATAATTACATCTACATCTACATCTACGTCATACCCTGCAAGCCACCCAAAGGGTGTGTGGCAGGGGGTGCTTTCGCACCAGGCATGCATGAATGATATGGTAGAACACTGACATTACATTAAAACCCGCGCACCACACATGCAAAGCGCCAATTAAAAATCTAATACCCAAGAAACATTCAATCTTCAATCGTTCCAACATGCAAGGGATACAAAGACTACTACTAAAGATTCAAAATATCATGCATAAATAAGAACACCAATATTTACATCATGCATAAATAAGAGAGTAGAATATATAATGAGAAAGATTTACTGCCTGCCTATTGTCAATACTCGAACTATTCATGACGACGATCACAGCTGTTATGGTCCCGAATGGTACGCGGAAAAAATGAAATTTTATATCTATCGGTTCTACAATCTAGCTCTATAATTTTATTGGCGCGATCTAATCTGCCGTAGTACGAAGGGGTTAATAGTATGTTTTTTACGTCTTCAGTAAAATGATTTTCCTGAAATTTATTTAGGAGGTTAAGCCTATAATTAGGTAGAGTTCACAAAGTCATTTTCAAGTATTTGCTAGTGCTTCTTTTAATTCGCCACCATGCCACACGCCACTTGAAATGGCTCCCATGTTACCACGTAGTTGAATTTATTTGCAAAATTTTGAATGCACAACGACCCCTAGCTTGCACAGCAAGGAGACACTTATTTCTCAGAATTGAGAAAAGCACTTTTTCCACCTCTTAAAATGATCATTGTGAAGTGCTGATTAACGTGTCAAAGTTTCGTCACCTTCGAATATCGGGAACCTGTGATCCAAGGGCCAAAAACACTTCGAAGTTACACTTTTCGGTCAGAAAAAAACTCTCTGCCTATGTCAAATTAAAATTGTTAAGCCCTATAAAACCACATTTTCGTCGGTTTCCATGTACCTTCCAGCGTTTCTTAGATATGAGCCTGCGTAGCTCGAGCCACTTCCAATGAGTGCCACCCAGCACCGTATATAAACCGGCGAAGTTTTGGTTGAACAGGGCGCTACTGTTGTGCGAGGGTAGTTTCTTTTCAACCCCCTATAGGCCATTCACAAAAGACAAGTGAATATAAAAAAATTATTTTATTACTAAAAGTTATGTACAGTGGCGGAAAAAATTAACGCAAAACTCATTGGCGTCTGAATGCGGCGTACACGGGAACTAATTGAAATCGCTTTTCCTTCGACAACTTGACAACATTGAGACAGCATATGGAAACCGGGAATATTCAAACTCTCTATGAATTGATATCGATTTTACCCGTCATGTAAATAGTCATACTAATAACATTTACGTTCGCGAGATCGTCTGGGAGTTATAAACGTGATGAGCTTGCTTCGACCCGCACTCAGTCGAGGTTCCGAATTCGTAGTTGATTATATAGAGATGCTTACCATATTTTTACCGTTTACCTTTACAAATTTCTTGGTTGAAACTTAAGAAACAATACGATGAAAGCATAATTTGTTGGGACAAAATTTTTTTTTCCTCCAGATCAAATTCTCTAACAATAAAATGTATTTCCGCGTGCAGGGAATAGCTGTGGATGAACATCGTTTTAATAGGCCTCAAACTACTTCCGAGAAATATGATGCATTATAATTAACATTTTGGCGTAATATCCTGTGAATTTCAAGTTAAAGTATGGGAAATCTGGTAGAATAGAATGGTTTCCATGAGGAGAAAAGTTTTCTTTACAAGCATTTCCAATACCTTAAAACCCTACGCAAGTTTCCGCCCTTGCGCATTCAGGTCATCCCAAACACTTAAATTTCTTAATTCCTCCAAACGTAATAGCATTTACTTTCTGAAAACTACTTTTAAAAATCCAGAGCATTTTATTTGGTCCAGTTTTTAAGGAAACATTAGAGTTCCCATTTTACGTTGTGTAGTAAGAACCACTGGCCGCTGTTTTCTCTTGATCGATGAAGTAGCCTAGAGGGAGAGCGTTCGTCTGCGGTTAAGAATGCCTGGGGTTCAAATCCTGGCGTGGCCTCTTTTAGTGCCTTTATAATTAATCTACGTGATGTGACTTTATTGCAGCCGAAACTTCGCAGGAATCCGAGGAAGGCCCAAGGAATGGATATTGACCTCAACCATGAGTGCGTGATTTTACGCATATTCGGGCTTTGTAAAAGAATCAGAGCGGTCACCTTGGTCGTCGAATGAGATGTTTACTTCCCATTCTCGGGTACTCGGCCCCACTTGATTTCTACGTCCTGTCTGTCGTATGGTGCTCATATCCACTCATTTCCCAATTTACCACTCAATGAAAAGCTATTCATGAAGGAGGGAACAGACCGGATCTCTGATTGTGTCAGTTACTCGATTTAGTGATCTTACCTGATGCCTGGGGTCACCTTTCACCTTTAAATTATTTTGAAATGATTTAGTAAAGAGGGCAATTATTTTTATTAGGAATTAGAGTTTGTTTCTAACTGCCGAACTTGTAAATACCGATTACTTATTTGAGTGAGAGACCAAACAAGTGTGGAATTCTCTTCAAAATATCTTTAAAACGGTTTTTGAAGCTTTCCCAGCATTGTTTTCTAGGTTTGCTATGAACAATATATTAGCCGTGTAGTTCAACAGTTCAACTTATAGGATGGAGGATAATATTAGAGGATAAGTTAAATTAATGAATCACTTATATACATTTTGACATATTCGCAGTGAAAAATGTTTGGCTAAAATTACGCAGTTAAATTTTATGAGGAGTATTTTTATACCCACGCGTAAGTAATACTCCGACAAAAATGCATCGCGTATTTCCCCCTATGAAAGTGATAAAATACTAAAAATAATCTTTTTCCATGTAGCGACTAAGCAGTAATTACATATTTTCCCTATGGTCATTTGTATACTCCTCATAAATCCGAAGAGTAGTCAATGGAGTACAAATTAGGAATGTGCACCATCAAAGATTATACGATTGCTACGTCCCTAAAGAATCTATTTCTCTTCAAATGTGTCGTAATATTACTGCTTCAATGGAAGTTAAAGTTGTGAGTACCGCCACATGAAGATATTAAAAGACTTTTTACAGGGTCATAAATTTCATCTCTTAGTAGTAATGTATTTTAACGGATGTTGAAAAGGGACACTATAATGCTTTATTTAGAACGAGTGGAAAAGGGTAAAATGTATGCGTAATTCTCTAAATTTGAGTTATGTGTGCACATGATCACAGCAATTGATCATCAAGAAATATGCTGATATTTACATAAAGAATGGATGTTTATTAGCCTTATAATCAATCCATCCCCCTCCATTCTCGATTTCCTGACCAAGTCTTTGTGACATGGAGTTGTCCACATTTTGGTATCCTCTTACTGGCTTCATTTCCCATTCTTCCTCCACGATTTTCCTCATTGCATCTTAATTTTGGGTTGTTTCGTTTGAGGGGGTCGAAAAACGTTTGTTTCTCGCATTATCCTCATAATAAACTCTGCGCTCCGTGCAGCCCGCTCCATCTATGTTACATGATTTGTTTTGAACCATCTCCTAAAAATTTGACATTTGTGAACTCGCAAGTATTCCTAGTTGCGGACGAAAAATTAATATTGATAAACATTTGAATAAACATAGTTATTATTATAGCGGACATAAATTTAATGATTTTCGTTTGATAGTAGTGAGAAATAGGTTTTTTTACTTTTAAACACCAAATAAAAGTTCAGTGGGTGAAAGTCGAAGGCGCAACACCTCTTCGGGTAATTTTTCGACGGATGTTTTTGCCTTTTACAAACCTACTATCCGATTCCTCCACCTGGGAGAAAAATGAGGCATACTTAAAGGCTAATAAGATCTTTTTTCCCCCAAGAATTTAGGGAGAGGCCGCTAAAACTTTGAACAATATCTCTGCTTGCGCTGTCCGCTCTGCTTGTTCGTCTATCGACGCTCGTCTCCATGAAGCAGTCATCAGTAAACCTTAGCCAAGTTCCGGATGGTGATGGTCGGGGTGGTTTGTTGTTGTGAATAAAGCACAGGTTTCAAATTCTCGCTGCACCAGAAAGAAAAGGCTCGTCGCGCTTCGAAAAAATCGGAATCACCAGTCAAATATTGTAAAGGGCGTAAGAGAAGTCAAATACCACTTCTTTCCTGTGAGTTAAATTACTGGCGTCCGAAATATTATCTATGGCAGAAAAGGTATCGCCCGCAACACAAGGGGAAAGTAAACTCTTATTAAAGGCATACTATTTCCCAAATCAATATAATGCGGCCTTCATACATTCCAATTTTGAATGCATTAGTATTGGTGGAGCTTTGTATCGACGCAGGGGAACCTCTAGGGATCCTCAAAAGTCCTCCAAGATTGCTCTTTGCTTTAACTCAGACTTATGGTAGTTGGCCTCCAAACCAATGCATGAGGGGAACTAATGGCGTTTGATTGGAATGGTCTGGGCTGATGAGGTGTAATCCGAGAACTACTTCTTTCTGTTTGTATTCCCGGGAGATTAGTATGCTTTTTCCTATCCTTATAGTTATTTTAAACGTTCGTATACAATACCACCACTCATTTCAAAAGTAACTTAGTTCACAGTATACGCATACGGACGCAAATAAATTCACCGCAAGGATACGGAATATCATCTTAAATTCACCTTAACATAAGAAAGTTCAGTAGTTGTTACTGGGTTGCAAACCTGAATCACTATCATGGTTCTTCATGATAATATTGTTCGAGTACGCTCATGATTTCGAAAACGTGATCGTCATCAAGAAAGATCGGGTGCTACATAGCAGTGGAGTGCGCTCCAAGGACGTTGAGCATTGCCTTACCAATGCGGCTTGCCTTTTGGATGACGATAACGACCATAAAAAGAAAAGAACCGTGACCCCACCCCTGGTCGAGACATTGTTGAGTTTTTCATTCAATTTCTGGTCAAGTAAATTGATTTTTATTAGGCAAATTTTATCTCTTTTGTATTTAAAAAATATCATATTATCTGCCCGTCATTGCAGCTACACATTACATTCAGTCATATCGCCAATATGAGAAAATGTATATAAAAACTCATTTGTGTTCATTAAAAATCGAACACGGACCACTCTTTAGCTAGCCAAATACATCTTACAGCTACAACATTAACCGTTACCTATTAATTTATTTCATTAACGACATTTTACTTCAAACTGAAGTCTTTTGAAAGGCTTTTCTGTTAATTTTAAATGTGCGGTGAATTTATAGCTAAGCGTGTAAGATATTATGCAGTCAGACGTAATAGAGTTGTTTATCCATAACTGCACCTAATTTCGGTAAACTTTTCGGAATGTTTATTCGTATATCCTGCAGTTACTAGATAAAGCTTAACAGAGGACAGCTCATCACCAAGCTTCCTGTGATAAAATGAAAGAAATATCGGGAAAATATGCCTAGATTATTCGGTATCGATGCGAGCACATTTATTTTTATTTTTTGAGTTATATATATTTACGTGTGTTTTCATAGTTTAATCCCATTCTGACGAACTAAAAACGGATTTATATTGGGTCAAGAACGATTCATTATTTAATATCCGTTTTGAATTTAATAAATATCCGTCTAAGGAACTTCGTCAATCTACAAATGGAAAATAGTGAAAAATTTCATCACGTAGACTATACTTATTTTAATTAAATCTTTTTTGTATCGACATTTGGTGCGGATAAATCTCGATTTATATCATTTCTGTGAAAAAGACACAGTACACGTCATTCAAAAAGATCCTCGGAAAGTCGACCACAATAAATATCCCTTGGTGGTAGAAGATGAAGATTTCAGCATATATACCGAATTGGGTGGGATAGTGAATATTTTTTTATGATCAGTCTTTCTGTATAAATGATATCATTCGACGTAAGAACTATGCTGAAATACACACAGCGATACACCGCGACTGAATGTGCGAATAATATGAGAAGAAAGTTCGAAAATGAGGCGATTGATGACTAAGTTTCACGCTCCAGCAAATGTGAGTTCCATTGCGGATTTAAAATATTTGCGGTAGACGATGTTTTCCTCAGTGTTGCCAGTCTTTCGAGTGTGTACTGCTCCTAGAAGTTCCCAAAAATGCCGCATTCTGGCGCGCGAAAAATTTTGCGTTAATTTCTTCCGCCACTGTACACTTATGGTTACTTTTCGACATAATCACCTTGGTGATTGAGGCATTTATTGTACCTGCGGACAAGCTTTACAATACCATTTTCATAAAATGTTGCCTCCAATGAATTTAAATGAGTCTTGTTGACTGTTTAAATGAGACTGTTGTGCGAGGGCAGTTTCTTTTCAACCCCTTATAGGCCATTCACAAAAGACAAGTGAATATAAAAAAATTATTTTATTACTAAAAGTTATGTACTCTTATGGTTACTTTTCGACATAATCACCTTGGTGATCGAGGCATTTATTGTACCTGCGTATAAGCTTTACAATACCATTTTCATAAAATGTTGCCTCCAAGGAATTTAAATGAGTCTATAAATGAGCGTTGTAAGTCAACATATTTGGGACCCAGCGAGCACAAAGTTTTTTGAAGCCTAACTGTGCTGTAACGATCGAGTACAGAGAAGATCTTGAAACTTCCGGATATTCCATAGACAAAGCACTTATAGTGAACCTACGGTTTTCTATCACCATTTCGTCAACTCGTTGAACAACACCGTCTGTAGCGACAGACTTGCGTCATTGACCCCCTTAATCGTGCACTTAAGTTCGACCATCTTTTTTAATTTTCGACACCATTCATGCACAACACCATCACTGATAAAGTTTTCTCCATACATTCGGCTCATTCTTCGATGAATATCTGCTGCGCTATTCCCTGCTGCATACAGGAAAGAAATAAAGCTTCACTATTCGCACTTGACGGGAGAATCAATTGAGGCGGCCATTCTTATGTGAATGATGCTCAGCACAGACAGACAAAGTGAACTAGGCAGTGACGGAGCGTGTAGTGCGGGAGATGGGCATTTGTCTACTGCGCACACAACCAATGGCGTTTATGCTGAGCAACCGGAGATTGGAAAAAACTGCTCTCGCATTTTGCAAGGTAAAAGAGCATTTTACGCCCGAAAAACGCATATTTAGTTTCCAAGAATTTTGGGCCCATGAGACACGGGTTCCCGATCACTAAGGATGACGGAACTTGATCAAATTAATAAACACTCTACAACGGTCATTTTTAGAGGTAAAAAGCATTATTTTTACACACAAAATATATGCAGCACAGAATTCAACATACTAGGGTTTATCAGGCGTATTATAGGGAGGTTCTCGGATGAAAAAGTAAAAGCGACGTGCTACATCATTCTGGTTAGGCCACATCTCGAACACGCCGCGAATATGTAGGATTTTGGACAGAAAGTTCAACAAAAAATTATAAAACAATAAGCAAAGCTTCGCGCTTCGTTGAAAACTGCAACGGTTGGCCATATAGTGTTTTTCAACTTTTAGAGGGGTTAGGTTTGAAGCCGTTAGTGACTCGGAGGCTACAAACTAGGCTTAAGACTATGCTTGAGACATGCAGGTGTGTTTCAGGGCGACACAATGAATACCATTTAGACGCCACACTATATCTCTATGTCCGACAGAGCGAAAAAATGAGAGAGAGAAATTGCCGAAAAATTTGATGTAAAATGTTTTTCCTTCCAAGTATAATAATTGGCCATGATAAAAATTGAGATCCACTCAATACACTCCCATAATACACTTTACCATTACACCTCCCAAAACCTTATCTTTTACACCTTTACAAGTTGGTGTTCTAATGCGCCCTGCCACACGCCCATGTGCCGGGTCGTAAGGTTGTATATAGATGTAGACTTTTACCAATCCTGAGAAATAAGTGCCACTTCGTAATGAACCACAGAAATGGCAATTTTCCACTAGATAAGGGTTAATACGTCCACGGTTTCGATGCACTGCATCATCATCAGGTACATACACAAAAACAGATCGGGTATGTATACAAAACGTATTTTGTATATATACCCGATCTGTCCGATGATGATACAGTGCATAGAAACCATGGTCGAATTAAACCTTATCTAGTGGAAAATTACTATTTCTGTGATTCAGTATTTATTTATCACTATCCCGAATACAGCACAGTGTGCCAATTTACGTCGGGTGGATAATAGGAACAACGGACGAGACACAAACACCCATGTCCTGGGCAGATAATATTCTACCCACGCGGGACTCTAACCCGCGACCCTCGGGTTAGCAGCCGAGGACTTTACCCCACCGCCACCGGGGCCGACTATGCTGAACTTCCACCATATCACGCCTGATACTTCTCTTTTTGTAAGTGCCACTCCATTGCACAGTGTACGTTTCGAGTAGGATCGCGCCGGCATGTTTCTGGATTGGGGGAAATATTTCGTTGGAGGGGAGGGAGAATGGGTGAGTCGTATGGGAATCCGGGGAATGATGTTTCCGTGGAGGATGGAAGAATTCCAGGTCGAAGGGTTGTAGGGATGGGAGCGGACTGACTCACGGACGGAAAATTGATGACCGTGTCCAACCTCGGTCCCATAACGTTGGACTCTTTCGTTAATTATTACAGGGCTCCGAGCTCATTTCCATAAGCTTTCAACGGACAAGTATGACGGTGTGCCTTATATATTTAAAGGATACTTCTGTGAGGAAAAACCGTAGCGACCTGAAACACCTCTCAAGGATGCGTCTTCTACGTTCAGCTCGAATTCCTTGCCCATCTACCGAGGAATGTTATTTTTTTAACGCCATGATAAACGTTCAAGCCAATGTAAAAAGAATATAGAAGGAATGAAAAAGAATCCCGCCTAAAATAAAATTAGGGGGATAATTTTTTTTAAATGTGGCTCCGGTAGCGCTCCATACAAGGAGTTAAAATTAGCGTTCATCGTAACGCAACAGCACACTTAAGCGCACACCATTCAGGGAGATGAAGATGGCGCTTGATATCGTGGTCAATACTAAAAACTGTAAAGTGGGAGTGGCATGTTCGCTACCTTTTTTAAAGTTCATCCCGGTTTGTCATCAGCGCTTACGGGATGACATCTTAATTTTTCAATTGTACGATATTTTCCATTGAGTTTTTAGTTTTGAGTGTTCTATCTGTTAAGGTAGGTTTTATTGAATTTCAGAGAATCTCCTACCGGTTTTCTATTCTTTCAGGGGCCTATACACCTCTAGAATTTTCTTTTTCGTCTCAGCATACGATCTGCCCTTCTTAATCCCGTCCATGAAATCTATTCCCTTTCATCCCAATTCCCCGCTTACCCAATATCCTCCCCTCAATCACATTCTTGAGCAATCCATCGCTCCTTATTACAGCCTCCAGCCACCTACTCTGCCGATCACGAATTTCATTCAAAAGTTTCCCTTCCTCGACCACCATTTCAAGCACTTCCTCGTTAATCTTCCTCTCCGTCCACATCACCTTCTCCATCCTTCTCCACACCAACCTCTCAAATGCCGCAAAAGCCCATTCTCGTCCTCATCGATTACTAACTAGAAATCAGAATGCACCCACTTCGTCAATGTGCATTCTCATTTAATATATGTTTTCACTTATTTAAATTGTTAATAATCCGCATTCCCTCGGAAAACTAGGGTAAAATCAAGTTTAGAGTATCCGGCGATATTTTGTGGAAATGCGCCACAGAGATAATGATCTCAAAATTGAAAATTCTTTTGTTCACTTTTCACAGAAATAATTTCATTTTCCGACCTGGTTTTTACATTAGCTATGTAATTTTTACGGTAAAAATACATATTGCAAGCTTATATATATTTTTTAAAGGGTAGGGGGGGGGAAATGGTGAAACAAAGATAATTACGGCGATGAGTGTTCGGGATACAGATAATCATTGACAATGGTAAAAGTTTTGATTTTAAATACAGATGGAATTTCATATTGCTCCATAAAGTCGAGCTTTTTCCCCTTGCATTGAGTATGTAGTACAGTGGCATTAAATTTTATGTAATGGTCATTGTTAAAAGATGTTTATGATGAAGAAATGATGTCTAAAATAAAGGGAAGATACTCAATGCATGGGGAAAAAGATCGGCTTTATGGAGTAATATGAAATATCATCTGTATGTAAAATCAAAAATTTAACCATTATCAATGATTATCTGTATCCCGAACCCTCATCGCCGTTATTATCTTTGTTGTTTGACTCACCAATGTTGTAAAAGCTTTTTCCAATCTAACCTTCACTCCTCCTCTATATTCTAAACCCTTACGTCAATTCAGCCAGCGAAAAACAAACCTTCAACCCCCCCCCCCTTCCCCTCCGATTCACCTTTTGTCATTCCATCCCCACCTTCCACCATTTCCTTCACCCCCTCCCCCCGACCCTTTAAAAAAGCATATACATATAAGCTTGCAATATAGTATGTATTTTTACCTTGAAAATGACATAGCTAATGTCGAAACCAGGTCGAAAAATAAAATTATTTCTGTGTAAAGTGAGCAAAAACCTTTTCATTTTTGAGATCATGATATCTCTAGGGATATCTAAATCAACTAGAATCCATAGCACTAGGTAGCCAACATATGTTTCAAGAGTTACTTGCCTTAAATTAGCAAAAAACACTGTGATAATTTATGCTTTACATGCGTTAATTCGTCCACTTTGTCGTGTAATCCAAAGGAAAGCTCGAATAGAGCAGCGAAGACCAATATGGTTTTTATCCCGGTTGTCGTGTTACAGTCTGATGACGTACTGCCCTCTCCACCCATCTCGATGGCGCACCCAAACGGCGTGGAATGGAACGATGTAGCGACGGCGAAATATTTTGCAACAAATAAAACAGTATCTTTGTTAACTTGTTGGTATGTTTCAATGGACTCATTTAACGATAACTTTTACTTAACCACAAAAATCACACAAAAAAACACGACCCGGGTTTAAATACATAAGTATCATCTTCAGGTGCATAACAAGTTTGGGAACTATCTGATGTATTGAAACCCAAATCCTACATTGTAATAGCAATTTACCTGAGCTCGATGCCCTCGATTCAATATGAAATTTTGAGGAAAATTAATGACCCTGATGTGCGTGTTGTCAATGAATGTATATTCCCTTCCCCCTCCCCTTCCTTGAAGCAGTTCCACATCGATACCTGCCACCTCTCTCTCCACCTCCTCATTTTTCTCCTTTCTTCCACCCCCCACCACATCATCACCTCCCCCTTATCTTCTTTTCCCCAATATATCTACATTTACATCTACATAATACCCCGCAAGTCGCCGCATGGGCGTGTGGCAGGGGGTGGTAGGTCACCAACCGTGTAAAGATGTACGTTTTTGGAGGTGAAATGGTGACGTGTATTTTGAGAGTGTGTTCAGTGAAGATCAGCTTTTATTGCGGTCGTTAATTGTGCGCGGAAAGAACCAGTTTTAGTACCTATCTGTTCGGCAGTGTATCTCTCTTATTTAATCGCATCTGTCAGACCTAGATATGTAGGCGCCATGATAATATTCTGTGTCGCTTGAATAACACCAGTTCTGAATATCTCAAGTAGCCTAAACCCAGTGCGCAGCCTCCGAGTCTCTAGGGGCTCCCACCTTAATCCCTCTAACAGTGTATAAGTGTAAAAGGAAATTAGAAATGAAGAGGACATCCAGTCTTAAGCTAAGGATTTAGATGTGATTGATGATTGGTGTGATAGTTGGCAGCTAGAATTAAATTTGAAGAAATGCGCGATAATGAATCTTTGGAAAAAGAATGGCTTTCCCCGGAATAATTATTGCATCAAAGAAAATAAAATATGCAACGTAGAATCAATTAAATACTTAGGCGTCACCATCACTGAAGACATGCCATGGGGGAAACACACCAGGGAAATTACTAGTGTAGCAAACCGTAGATTAGGATTCGTAAAAAGGGTTCTAGGCAAATGCGATGAGAGAGTACGAGAAAGAAGCTACTTTACACTTGTCAGGCCTCATTTAGAATATGCTGTTAGTATATGGGATCCGTACGAGGAAGGTTTGATAAAAGAATTAGAGCGCGAGCAAAGGAGATCTGCTAGGTTTGATAAAGGCCGTTATGATAATTGTATAAAAGTTACGAGCTTAATAGAAGAACTCGGATGGGAATTACTATCAGAAAGCAGGTTAAAATTTATTTTAAACCTTTTAAGTAAATTCGAAACCGTTTTGTTCACAGATGACGTTAGATATATATTGTGAACCCCTGCGTATCATGCTAGGTTTGATCATATTAACAAGATTAGAGAGATAGATTGTCGTACCGATAGTTTTAAAATGTCTTTTTTTCCTCGTACTATAAGAGAGAACAATAGGCAGCGTAGCAAAGGGATAGGTAGGTGAAATATAGTTAGAGTAGTTTGTAGTGCATGATGCATGTAATAACAACCAATAATCCCTTTCTTATTATGTAGATACTAACCATCTAGCTCCATGTGACCCTATTATTTTGCATATCTCACTTAAATATCCTTCTTGCATGTCAATATTGCTTGTTTGGTGATCTTCACCCCCTGCCACACACCCTCGTGGTGGCTCGCAGAGTATTACGTAGATGTAGATGAACAGTTGTGTAACATTATATGTTCGTTCGTAGCCTTTTTTAACGTAGCGTGCTGCTTTTTTATTATATAAGAGAGTTCCCGAACTTGTTATGCACCTGAAGATGATACTAACGTATTGAAACCCAGGTCGTGTTTTTTTGTGCGTTTTTTGTGGTTAAGTAAAAGCTTTCATTAAATATGTCTATATTTCGCAACCTCTCGGTCGGTAGAATTATGTGGCTCAACGACTGTCACGGTCGAATATTTCGTGTGAATTTGTTGAAATCACTCAAAATGAGCATTTAAAAGAAGTTAGCTTTTTGTCAAAGAGTAATTTAAAACTTTACTATACATATGCTTGTTTGAAACCTTTTTTGGAAGTATCTTGTTCGCAGGGACAGATCTGTGTAGAAGTTGGCTGGGTTACTCAGCGATGCGAACTACTGTGAGATAGATGAGAGTAATGTACTCAAAGCCTGTTTAGGATATGAATACTTGAAGCAATCGAAAAGTAAACTTTTTTCATAAGTACCAAAAGGCAGGATAGTCACGGCACATGGCAATTATCCTCTTGATACCCAAACGAGTTTCAGCCATTGAAATTTTAACTCACTCGACATATTTTCCAAGCACGGAGTAGGATATCCTACTCCGTGTTTCCAAGTATTGAAAAAAGTTGAAAGTCATATTTTGGCTATAAATTTGGTTTCAGGTCCCTCAGATGGCAGCACAAGTCTGTCCACAAGGACAAGGTCCTTATACCCAGGTCATGACGCGATCCCATAATGCACTCTGATTTCTTCATTTTGGATCGGGCTCGATGCTCCGTAGCACTGTTACTCTTCATTGAGTAACCAAAAGTGCTTAGCCATCACACTTAGCAATGTCACAAATTATCTTTTAAACATGAAATTGAATTTTATCTTTAAATTATAAAAAAACGAGGTAAGCTCTAAGAGGTATATTTTGTGTTCATTAAATATAAAATATTTATCACGACGAAACAAGAACTATATCTGACCTCATATTTTAGGATAACCTTCCTCAGCGTATTTTGGCGCACAGTAATTATGTATATATGCTGATTAATCACTAATATGGTGATAAATTATAATTAAGCGTAATTGTTGGCAAGATAAGAACTTAACGGATAAATTTTACCCAAAAACTTGCCAGGCAAGAAGGGGACACCGCCCTTTAGTATTTAAGGTAATTTACGAATGTTGAGCTAGTTTCCTCCCGATATATGAAGCCAAAATGGTTACATACAAATACTAATTGCTGTTGTGTACAAATGACACCATTGGAAGGAAAATTTAGGTACTTTTCCACCAAAAAATGGGCAACAACAAACAAAGTCCACTGGAGCCATACTTAGATATTCTATATGTAATTTCTATGTTGACTAGTATATTTAGCGTGGCGTAGTGGTTAGCGTCAGCTGTTGTCAACGGCATGGTCGCAGGGTCGGTTCAAATGCGCGACATTTATATTTCGCTGCATAAATTCTTCATCCTACCAGTTTATTACAGGTTCTCTGACTTCTACATACGACTCCTAAAAATTAATATTTTAGATGCATAAATCAACTGAAAGAGTTTGAGCATGATTAGATTAGTTAGTCCATGCTTAAGTTACTTCATCGAATGCAATAATTGCCACTCTACTGAAGTCAAACGGGAGGCCAGCAGTTTAAACAAATTTTGAAGCACCGTATTTTGCCTAATCGGCAAACGATGTATTACATTATCTCATTTATAAATGGAAATAATTGTGGATCAAGTTGCCTATGTCCAAGTTTGAATTATGAAGCCGTAAGCATTGTTTAACATTTTCCTGGGGTCGAACGGGAGGCATCAGGCCAAAAGCCCTAACGAATTCTAAAGTTGCTTAGTATTTTCTGTCAACTTGAAAAGTTTCTTAGGGCAGTCTAGATTACTCAAGTAATTATACGTGGATCTTTTTCCCTATGACTATTTTCGAATAATGGAGTCGGAACCATTGTTTACCACTTTCCTGGAGTCGAACAGGAGACATCAGACCAAAAGTCTAAATGAATCCTAAAGCCGCTTAGTATTGTCTGTCAGCTCAAACATTTTTATGGCATTATCTAAATTATTCTGGGAAATATACTTGGATCTTTGTCCGTATAACTACGTTTGAATTATGGTTTCGGAACCATTTTTTACCACTTTCCTGGAGTTGAACGGGAGATTTTAGACGGGAAATCCAAACGGGTTCTAAAGCCGCTTAGCATTGCTTATCAACTCAAAACGTTTCATAGCATAGGCTTAATAATTCAGGGAGATATTTGTGGATCTTTGTGCCTATGACCAGTGTTCAATTACGGAATCGGAAGCAATGTTTAAGACTTTCCTAAAGTCGAACGGGAGGTCTCAGGCCAGAAATTCAAACGGGTTCTAAAGCCTCTTAGCATTTTTTATCAAATTAAAAAGTTTCATAGCATAGGCTAAATTATTCAAGGGAATAGTCGTGGATCTTTGCACCGATAACACCCATTCATCTGCACGCAAAATTTGAACCCCGCCAAAAATTCGGTCCAAGATGGCAGATTACATTATACAAATGCGTGTCATGACCTGGGTATAAAGACCTTGCACTAGGATGGACTTCGAGTCATTTTGCTGTAAAAAAGATATCTACGAGATATTTGGCAAAACAGCTGGTGTTCAATATAATGGACACGGGGTCTAAGGAGGATAAAGGAAGAGAACGGCGTATATATAAATATACTCAATGAAACTGTGTGATAAGTTGAGATCAGGAAAGGAATTGCCAAGATACAGTTCTCAATGAAATGAGTTTTATTTGAAGGCCATGGCTTGTAACATGAAAAAGGTGACAATAATGCTCATTGGAGTTCACTCATACCTCACGCAATGAATTCCACACGACGTAAAAATTAACTCAGCTGCAAGGAAGCGTATAAATTCAACCAACTTGTCAATGTTAAAACCCACTCTCATTTGACAGAGAATTAAAAATTGCTTTTAACACGCATACATATCGGAAGCGTTATGAATAAATATGAATCAGCACGTGCGATATCTTATGTAGAATTGCCGCGACCAGTCACGTGAACCATAACTGAAATAAGTAACATATTTCGAAAAATTATGACGACAGCTGTTTCAGAATAGGTCAAAGGTATAACTATCCATTCAGTGGGTGGCATGAAATATAAATTGGTATCTTATTCCAAGATTTCTTGATTCAGCTATCATAAATGATTTCTTCGCCTGTCAGTTTTCAAACCGTTACCTTTATAGCGAATTCCATTAAGCCCCCGGCCAACATGCCTTGTTATGTCCGTCGTGCTCATAAAAAAGAAAACCTAATTGGCTGGATAGCCGCGTCCACCAGCGGCCATAGCAAATTTATTACCCCACCGGAAGCCGTGACTACACTTCAAGAAGTTGATGTACGTTTAATTTGCCAGTCTCAAGAATATGGCAAACGGCTCACGTCTGCTTCATTTCACCCATGAGCGTACAAACAAATACACCTACGGTCAGTTTATTCGGGTTTTCCCCGCGTTTCTTCATGCTAATGGACAACAGTTTCATTAGCGTTACAGCTAGCGTCGTCAGGTCCTGAATGAGCTGCAGAGATTCATGTTCCTTTATATACCTAACGCCTGACCTATTTAGGCGCACGTTGATTGGCCAGATGGACCTTTGACGACGCTAGCTGAAACGTCAGTGAAACTTTTATCCGTTAACATGAAGCAACGCGGGAAAAATCCGAATAAACTGACCACAATAAATCACCGCGGAAGACTCCGTACCAAATATACCTACGCATATGCTTAGCTCTCTCGCTAGGCTGCGGTATCGTTCTTCAATTGTTAACAATCTTCGAATATGTTGCGTACGGTGCTCAAATCATCCGTAATTGCTACTAATAGCGATTTGATGTCGTGACTATTTTCAATTAAATATTTATAATGCAAAAGTTCCAGACACTTCTTTATTCGAGACCACGATGCATCTCCGATCCTCTATCTGCAGCCTATGTCACAACAAACCCCATTTCTATCTTTAATCAACAACATCTTAGCGACCTCTACCAAAAAAACAAACATTCAAGAATTAACAAAACAGCATTTCTTTTAAAACATCAAGAAAAACATAATTTATGACTAAATGAAACGGACCCAACCATCAACATAATAAAGAACAACTAAGAATAAAAAAATCTCGAACATTAAACAAAATTAATGTGATCACATTTTTATTAGGGCATGGTATATACGAAGTCACGCGATAAAACAGTTGCTAATAAAATTTCCAACTCTGGGGAAAGCTTAAGACACACTGAGGAAAACCAACTCTGCGGAAAACTTCAGATTTTTAAACATAGGAGTATACATATACGTTGACGAGAAACAAAGAAATACCTCACCGAAATTTACACCTATAATGTCAGGGGCAACTATATGGCATGGATGAAGACATTATATAGCAAAACTACCGGTTAAGGTAGGTTTTGTTGAATGCCAGAGAATCTCCTCCCGGTTTTCTACACATTCATGGGCCAAACTACTTCTAGCATACCCTTTTTCGCCTCAGCATGCGATCTACTCTTCTTCATCCCGTTCATGAAAACTATTCTTATCTTCCCCTTCTCCGCTTGCCCAACACCCTTCCCTCTATCACATTCTTGAGCAACCCATCGCCCCTATTACATCATCCAGCCACCTACTATGCCAATCTCGAATTTTATTAATAAATTTCCTTTGCTTGCCCACCATCTCAAGTACTTCCTCGTTAGTCTTCCTCACCGTCCACCTCACATTCTCCATCCTTCTCCATCGACAAAATTTTTGATAAATTAGCCACGGACCAACAAAAGACACGGCGAATATCAGACAAAATGCCTTTCGCTTATAGGACTGTCATAAATCATATTTAATATCATTGTATACCTTACATTCATAACGCCAAATTGAATGACTTACGATTTTGGCACACAGAAAAAGAATGAAACCACTTATAATATGACCTGTGACAATCGATGAAGCTGCTGCGGCCATTAAAAAGTTGTGTAAAGGAAAAGCGGCTTTCAAACAAACCACTGTGAGTCTTCTGCACACGTCGTTTTGATTTACGTCTGATTCGATGTTGCGTGCATGCTAACAAGGGTCGTCGGAAAATTTTTCCCTGTTTAATGCTAATTAAATAGACCGAATGTGCATATGCTTGCGTTTATTGATAACTGAGACATAATCAACCTATCTGAAATATCTATTTTTCCTGGGAAAAGGTAAAAAACGAATTTTGAAAGTAACGCCTTGATTTATCGCGGGATTAAAGTGCTCACGAATATCTGGATCCGTTTGACGTTGTTTCGACTTACGTCGCTCTTCTTCAACACGCATCTCCGACGTAAATCGAGGACTTACACTATCTATGCTATATTTACTATCCAAAGGAAATAAGGAAAAGGGCAGCGATTACTAATCTGCTAGTCATTTGGCTCTCAGGCCACATTTTTATGACTTAATGCCCTCTCCAGCATCCTCAATGGCATATGCAGATTCATTCAAGTGAAATATTGTATGAGTTTTTTTTACTTATGGCCGGTTGCGAGAACATTTTGTTATGGAATCAATAGTAATGAGATCCATGAAGTTATAGATCTCATAAAAACATATTCGGGTTGCAGGAACAGATCTACTTCTTTCTTAACTTATTTACAAATAGTTAATAGCCTCGAATTCTCGATCTAATCTTCTACAGCCGGATATAATTTATGAAAATTTATTCACAAGATTTTATGGTAACATTAAAAAAAAAACGCATACTTAAAAACACACACGACCCGGGTTTCAACGCTTAAACATCATCTTCAGTAGCTTTTTCCGGGTTTACAAAGTCTTATATATATGCTTGGTAGGAGGGGGGTGGAGGTGAGTGATTAGGGTGGTTTGGATGTGGGTAGGTCAGGAGCAGTGATTGGCGGGGAGTTTAGCGGGGGAGGGGGAGGGCAATTCGGGAGGCGGCTGTGAGGATGGGAGATGAGGACGGGTACAAATACTCATTTAAAATCTTCGAGTCAGGGTCATGCAATGTCTTTAAAATTTCCAGCTGCTCAAGTGAGTCAGGCGCAAGTCTATGGGTTACAAAACAAAATATCAAGATTAAAATCAATGTGGTGGTCATGGTTTAAAAGGTGTCTCGCAAAATTGCTCTTAAGTTCACCATTATTAGAATAGGCTAGGTGGTGTTCTTTGACTCTAACATTAAAGTTACGGGCGGTTTGACCCACATATACACTTCGGCAGTCACCACACTTTAATGCATATATGCCACTCCTCTTCTTAGGATTCATAGGGTCTTTGCCCTTGTCGAATAGAGTTTTTAAGTTTCTTGGGGGTCTAAATGACACACGATATTTTTCTCGTGGGAAAACTTTGGCGATATTTTCACTGATCGGACCTAAGTATCTCAGAGAACACCATTTTTGAACTGTTTAGGAGGAAATATCACTTTGCTGAACTCGAGGTGACTGAGAGGGACATTGAATAGGCGATGAATAAGGGAGTGGAAGGCCATCAGCATTTGGGCGTGAAAATGCCTGGAATCTGCCGGAATGATATAATCAGTGCAGGTCGGTTTTCGGTAGGTGGAAAAATGGTGATGGAAATACAGAGGTCAAAAAAGTTTATGGTCCGGTTGGAGTCCTTTTCGCGTGAGAATGAAATTTTCGGATGGAGGCTACTTAAAACACTGTTGAAATTATTTGGTTGCCTGTCAGTGCCTTTCCAAAGAACTATGATGTCATCTACGTATCAGCACCAGTAGAAAATTGAGTGTAAAAATTTGTTTTTCGATTTAAAAAGTTTTCAAAATTATTCAAAAAGATTTCCGCGAGAAGCGGAGAAATCGGCGAACCCATCGCTAATTCGTCAGTCTGTTTGTAAAAACAGTTGTTGGATAAAAGGTAATTTTACGATACACATAGAGACAGTGAGACAGAGACGTGTGTGTTTTTAAGTATGAGGTTTTGTAAATGTTACCATAAAATCCTCTGAAAAAATGGAATACCATAAAGTTACCAAGGAACTTGTATTATTTATGAAAATTTAGCCTACGAGTAATTGCTAATGCACATATTAATTATTCAGTAAGAGTATTCATTCCATGGTTTGAGGCTCAACGGAGTGAAAGTTGAATTTCACAAATGAAAGAGTAACTTTGTTTCTTTCCACAGATTTATTTTCTCGGTACAACATGTTTCGATACAGCGGTGTCATCATCAGGTACCTGATCGCTGTGTCGAAACATGTTGTACCAAGAAAATAAATCTGTGGGAGGAAGCAAAGTTACTCTTTGATTTTTGAAGAGTAATCATACCGTCAACTTTCCTCAAAACAACTCATTAATCTCGTAATTAAGTCTCCAAGCGGTGCATCCTTCATCTTGCCTACTTAGGGAACTCATAACTCCATGCCTTAATTTATGAAACCAATTAATTTATCGAATTTTTCTGCTACACTTATCGAATGGTTGCCATGGTTTATGGGTCCCATAAGTTTATAGAATACATATATGTCGTTCCTGCGACTGGCCATTATCGGAAAAGTTATTAAAATGTGCACAAAAGACCTCACGATTACCGCTCCAGCCAGCTTTAAAATGCCGTCTGAAATTGTGCGTCGACATGTGTTAAAAAGAAAAGCCAATAAAATTACACAAAAGGCTCCCGGGCAATGATGGGCAATACTGAAACGGACTCTTCGGCTGCCGTTCCGCGCGCGTATTTAAGGAGACGAGAGGTTGAGTGTTCAAGAGGAGGAGGGAGGCGGTGGGGAGGAAGAGCAATGAGGAGGAGGAGGTAGTAGATGGAATAAGAACTCGTCGGCGGCTTCCAAACCACATCCACCGACTAAACTCCCTCCCTCCTCAACCTTTAAGACGCCGGACTCAAAAGCACCAAGAAGCCTCGCTGCTCAACACGATGGACGTGCTTTGGGGGAGGAGATAGATAGAGAGAGGGAGTAGGGAGAGACGATAGGATGAGAGAGGGAGTAGCCGTCTCAACCGTTGGCGGTCGGAGGCGGGGGTGTGTGGTGGGGGGTGTCCCGCGCCTCTTTTCGAAGGATGAGGCGACCGTTCGGATGGTGGGGAAGGGGGTGGCGTGTGTGAGGTGAGGTGTAGCGAGCCTCATGAGGAGGGGCGCCGCCTCGGAGGATCAAAGGATGCCGCCGCCTCATGACCTCACACCCCCTGCCACTCATCCCCCGGACGGAGAAGGGGGGGGGGGCTTTAACCCACTCTCCCGACGCGGCGGCCGAGTCACCGGAGCGGGTGGAAATCCCACGACGGACGGTCCAGCGGGGGCCGCCGCTGTGGAGAGAGGAGGCGGTGACCGGGACATCGCACACAGGGGAGACGGGAAGTGGGGGGAAGTATCGTACATAATAGAGGATCTCTCTAGTCCAGCGGCGTATCTTTTCTTACTCCCCTCACAGAATGAAAAAGCTCAAGCGTCTTTGAGGACAAACCCCGACGCTTACATTGGTCTCCTACACGTGTACAAATCCATCTACACCCACATATTGCCCTGCAGGCGACCTCAAGGGTATCTGGCAAGGCGTGAGTTATTACCAACATGCATTAGAAAGTACACGTTACTTTCACCAACATGCACTTCACTATAAGTATGCTACCAGTGGGACAAAAATTATTGAATTAACGTAAAAGGCTAATATGTAATCTATAATAATTTATGTACGTACTACACAGAAAAGAAGCAAGAGACAATCGGGGATCATTAAAAAATGATTGTGGTACGATGCAGAGGTGAAAAATTTGCAAATACCCCCAGAAACAAAATTTAACTGCGACCTACATTTCAGTGTTTTTACATCGTCATCAGGTGATAATGATGTAAAAACATCGAAACCATCGAAACATCACCTGATTATGTAAAAATATCGAAATCTAGGTCGCAATAAAATTTATGAATAATTGCAAATTTTTCATTTCTGCATCGTACATAAATTCCACTCAATATCGCAGGAATCTTCGGATTTCATATGATGTTATTACTACGTGGCTGTTTGAGAAACGGTCATTAGGGAACAAATCAACTAATCAGCTAGACTACTAGACGAATAACCTACTTCAAAGCCTCATTGGCAACCATTATGTTCTCCTATCGACGCTAGTATATGGGATCCGTACGAGGAAGGTATGATAAAAGAATTAGAGCGTGTGCAAAGGAGATCCGCTAGATTTGTTAAAGGTCGTTATGATAATTGTATAAGTGTTACGAATTTAATAGAAGAACTAGGATGGAAATTACTATCAGAACGCAGGTTCAAATTTAGGTTAAACCTTTTAAGTCATTTCGAAACCGATTTGTTCACAGATGACGTTAGATATATATTAAGAACCCCTGCGTATTATGCTAGGTTTGATCAGATTAACAAGATTAGAGAGATAGATTGTCGTACCGACAGATTTAAAATGTCATTTTTCCCGCGTATCATAAGAGAGAACAATAGGCAGTGTAGCAAAGGGATAGGTAGGTGAAATATAGTTAGAGCAGTCTGTAGTGCATGATGCATGTAATAACAACCAATAATCCCTTTCTTATTCTGTAGATACTAACCATCTAGCTCCATGTGACCCTATTTTCTAGCATGTCTCCCTTAAATATCCTAGTCGCATGGCAATAGTGCATGTTTGGTGATCTTCACCCCCTGCTACACAACCTCGTGGTGGCTCGCAGGGTATTACGCTGATGTAGATGAGATCGACCGCGGGAAAAAGACATGTTAAACCCATCTGTTTAGCAGTCTATTTCCCTTATTTTATTCTCATGATCTGATCTACCGAGTATGTTGGAGTTCGCAATATATTAATACTAACTTCTTCGAAAAATAAATTGATTTTGAATTTACGCAATAGATTAAGTCAAATTTTTTTTGATCGGCGGTCTGAAAGCGTTTACAATCCCAGGTATTGCAAGAGGTAAGTAATACTGACGAGATTATCATAACATCCTTTCACGTGTCTTTTTGATTTTCTTCCCCATGCAACGCTACACTCCCCATTGGGCTCTACATCAGCCTCTTCTTTATATCCAGACCCAATGGACCCAAACATCAGCTCCATTCTAATACTACACGCTTCCTTCCCTAACACCATTCTCCTCTTTATGTCTGTGTTACTATAATTTGCATTTTCTTCGAGCATACCACCCAAATCATTAAAATCCTCTTCACTATTGTTTGTGCCCACCTATTTCCTCTAATTTTTTCATTATTCTCACAGTTGATTGGTAGGTTATTGGACAGAACTTTTATAACGCCTTTTTATCGGGTATATCGTTCTGCTTTCTCCCCTATACGTGATCCGCCATTAGCTCCCTCTTAAAACACTTATATCGTCCTGATTTCCTTGTTTCCTCCAGAATTCCTATCCTCCTCCTTCCTTTTCCTCGCTGTCCGATTTTTCTCCGCTCTATTCCTCTTTTCAACATTCCCTCTATTTTCGAAACATCCTCCATCCATCTCTTCTGTCTCCTTCAAACCTCCGCCTCTCGCTTCTCTCTCCAAACGAATTTAACACCTCCTCGTTCGTCCCTCTCGTCACCCAGCTCACCCTCTCCGTCCTGATCCACACCCACACCTCAAAGGCCTCAAGTCTACGTACATCCTCCCTTCGCGATGACCAAGTGTCCGATCCATTCAGCGTCAAGTTCCACATTAGAGCTATCACCAGCCTTTTCTTTACTTCCCTACTCAGAACCCTCTCATCGGTTTCATCCTGGACAAATAAAATGACTTAGTTAACTCCACTTGAGGTTTATTAGCACGATTACCTACATTTCTACAAAATGACTACCTTCGTGTCATCTTCAAGACCTGAGTGTCGAACCCCGGGTCGTGCTAATAAACCCCAAAAGGAGTTAACAAAGTCATTTTATTTGGTCCATAATGGATAACTTCCACAAAGTAAAACCTACAACAATTTCCCTTGTGGAATCTCTCTTCTGTGAAAAAGCTTCTTTAGCCGTGGCAAATCTAAATCTTACGTTATAATTACCTATTCCACCAATAATATATGTAGGTACACTAAAAATGGCAACATATCTGTTTTCCTGTTTAAATTTTAAAATTATTGTAATATTTTTGTAACACAATTATGAAAACGCTCACAATAAAAATGGCAACATGTTTTTTTTTGTTTAAATGTTAAAATTATTGCGATATTTTTGTAACAAATGCTGTTCGTTATTATGTACTAACTTCATGTACGTCACAATGCACTACTATGTTGATTTTAGGGGTTTTGTGCCCAAAGCATTGAAATGAACTTATTCTATTCTGAACTGCTTCAGAGTAGAATAAGTTTATTTCAATACCTCGCCATTTTTTGTTAACGTGAGACTGTGGTGAATATTCAATGAAGATTAAAGAGATATGAACTACTTGATGCTGTAAATAATAGCTGAGTATTTTTGAGACCTAACGTATACTTTGTAAATGCTAGAGAGGATTTTGGTTTTCATTTGTAAATTGTATGAGGGTCTATGGATAAAATTGCACTGTTGTAAATGTGAACAAGAATTTACCAATAAACTGAGAGGATGGTTGTTTAATCATAGGAAGATTGAGTTTTTGTTTGTGACCGTTGTGTGATTGATTTTCTGGTGCTTTTGTTCCGCTTTGTTTCCGCTGGTGTGTAGATTATATGTTTGATTGCTGTTTACTTATTACTGTGTTCTTGTTGTTTTGTTTTGTGTTTCTATTTTATTATATTTTGTGTTTCAAAAGGTTATTTTATTTTCTCAAATGTACATGGGCATATGTTCTTATGAGGTCTCATATAAGAGCCATTTTTGCTTTAATATTATTTTTGATATGCACTGCAAAGCACTGCCTTATTTTTATTTAATGGCAACCCCTATATGAGAGTTAATCTTTAGGGGTGCCTTATTTCACTGATTAATTATGTATTTTGTGTAATATTATTTGCGGTGAAATAAATGTCTCTTTATCTTTATCTTTATCTTTTATTTTTCATCACCATTCTATTCTATTCTATGTCCTTACCACTAAACTCCTCCTCTAAAATGCCACTCATGTACGTTAACTACCCAACTTGTTCTACTTTGTGTCCTCCTTTTCTTACATTCAGACCCGTCCTCTTTCCTCTAGAGAGTACTTCCTTTGTAACAAGGTAAAAATCTCGCTCCAATCACCCCTAGTCAATTTTTCGGTGCAACTACCTCAAGCTTCCCCCTCCTTTTCACTTGCTATTATTCCACCCTCTAAGCCCCCTCCCCTCTATAAAGAATAACCCTCCCTCAAACATAATTCTCCCGGTCTTCACCCCCCTTTTTCTCCAACCCCAACCCCGTCTGAGCCAATACCACAGGCGGATGGCTATCTTCTGTCGTCTCCACACATATCCTTCCTCCCTCATTGTTGAGCTATCATCTGGCCTCTCAGACCCTTCGTCACTCAAAGTGGAGAGAGAGAGAGGTTGGTGGAGAGTGGAATCCATTGGCCACCTCATTCCTCCCAGGACACTGTCCCCTTTTCCTCCCATTGCTTCCACCAGATACCCTTCCTTTTCAAACCACAATACCCTTACATAGTTCCCTCCACCGCTTCTTTTCATATCAAGCCAAGACCTTCCCCTTTCCTTCGGGCGACTAATCGTCCCCTATTCAACTCTCGAGTAGTTCCTATTTCCACTCCGCGCCATTAATCGCCCTTTCTTCCCCATTCTCTCTCTCTTTCTCTATCCCTTACATGGCCACAAACCCTCTCCCACCTCTTTTCTTATATCAACGTCTCAATCTTTATTTCTTTCCAGTGGTCTCGTAAAAATCACCGCGAGCGTCTCCCTCCCTCCACGCTATCTCTCTCTCGAGAGAGAGAGAGAGAGAGAGAGGGTATCCTTGATGCTTGACACTGCTTCTTCGTGCGCGCAGCACGGCGTATAAAAGCTCTCAGTCAATTTGTCATCGCGTGGGAGGGACCCGCAGCAATTTTCCTGGTAGAATTCACAATGGCACCGATATTAGCGGCGGCACACCGTTACAAAAAGTACGATGTAATGGAAATACGTAATTCGCATGAGTTTTGCGTTTTTCTATCAACATAAGGACGTGCGGAGCACACAGGCCCGTGATTTAGAATAAAATGCGTTTGTAGGAATAGATAAGGTGCAATGAAGCAATAATTTATAGCTAATTTTCGGTGAAATGTCCCCACAAGTTTAATTTAATTATTGTAATAGCAATTGTACGACGAACGAGAGATTGTCCAAGCAAAGTTTTACAGCTTGACGTAGCAAATTAAGTCCTCAGGGTTAAAAAAAAAAGAAAAAAGACCACAATAAATAAGAGAGAAGGGATAGACAAGGCAATCAGAGAAAAGCAGTCATTAGGAGACCATAAAGCAATGGCGGTTTTGCATCGGATAGCCGTAGAACGTTGAAAAAAAGTTTTTAAAATATGCATTTATAAAGCGATGATAATTTTCCCCAGTCGCTGTTCACTTTGCATAACAATTTCATTCCCAAATGATGCATACCGAAGAAAATTAAGCGCTCCTATGGCAGGATAGGACAACTTCATAATTTCACTCAATTTCTACAACATAAACCGCGAAACACAGTGGCCGTTTTCAAAATTGCAGGGCAACATAATGGCATATATTCATCATGAATCTCCTAAAGATTTTGGTATGTCCTGAGAAAGTTCCTGCATTGCCCTAAATCAATAAATCCAAGGCCTATTCTAAGCTAATCTGATCACGAATCACTAATTTCCCTACGTTATTTAGGTACATAATTGTAAATCCTTAAAACCCCAATATTGCTCCAACACTCGACACATAATGACTAATGCACTTCCTCCGTTAATCATACCCAACAACCAGATAGTCATTCCGATCAGTGAGAGTAAATGTTAACAGGTATTATTACTGATGCCATATATATCCCTCCACTACTTATACTACACAGAAAAATAACAGGAAACTGTCATTGATACGAGTCTAATTCCCAGTGCCGTATTATTGATGTCTTCTCTTCTTCACACATATAAGTTTCGGTAGTGTAGTAGTTATCACGTGCGCCTCACACGCGCAAGGTCCCCGGTTCAATCCTGGACGGAAACAGTTACTATTTTTCCTTAACTGAATCATAACTTTTTCGTCATAGTTTTTTACGATAGAGAGTTATTTACACCAAGAGTAGCCTTGAGAGTTTCTTTTTCACCCAAGAAGATGTCCCTGGGCTCTTCAGCTGTCATTAGGCCTGTGCTATGCCCTTTTTTTGAACTTGTTAGATAATTGTCATTTAAATTCCCTTGATTTCCGGGAGAAACAAATGACATCTTAATTTCACCATTTCTAAGCACTAGGCAATAGGGAAGACATCGTGCGCCAATTTTCTCGTAATACATATGTCAATCAACATTCACAATTACAACGGTATTAGACAATTTAAGTCAAAAACTCCTCTAAAATGGTTTCCATTCTTCCGCAACATTTCAGACGACCATATTATTTACAAAAACTTTCGTTTGATGTGCCAAGTAAATCACATGTAACATGATATGGTAAATAATCGATTATGTTTTGATTGATAAGGGTCACAATTTACGGCCAGGCACCTGAACCATTAACGTGTAAGACTTCGTTACTATCGTTAATCGAGGATTTAAAGCAAACTTCGTTACACAATTAAGGCATTCATTGAACACAAAAAAACGGGCATTATATTACACGAGAAAGGAACAACCAACAATTTCTCAAACTTGGGTACTGATCATTTACGCGCGCAGCAAGAATACAATGAAGTTAAAAATTAATAATTCCACGTCAAAACACCCAATTCAACCAATCAGAAAGGATCAAATCACTACAATGATATTGCAGCAATGTGTTAATATCGAGGAATCCCAAATCATGGTCCCGCTCATTCTTCTGTAATTGGTAGTTTTATTATATTCTCTTTGTCCTTTTCACAATAAAGGTTGTCCCAAATATTTAAATTGTGATACCTGACATTACTTGCAATAATTATTTTGGTTCGGAATGGATACTTTCCAAGAACACCGTAGCATCCACATAAAACCCTATAGGTCAACGCAAGAGTGGCTGGGGCTTGTTTCCGCCAACATTCATTACTCTATAGTCTATTTACATTAATACAACTACAGGGTGTCCAGCACTCTGGAAGACCGGGAAATCTCAAGGAATTTTATTTTCACTGGAAATATCAGGAATATCTCAGGGGAATATCGAATTGACTCTGGAATTTTCCGTGGTGTCAATATATAAAACAGCAACGGAAGCCATGTGCCTTTTTCGGCAAGTTGCTAAGTCAAATTTCCCTTGCGTTGTCGCATTTTTCATTCCTGTAACCACCGAAAGTAGGTACATTGTTTTCTATATAGGTGTGTTCTTATTGGTCATAGTCTGTAAATCAGTGGCGTAAAGAACGTGCCTTTATCGGCAAGTTGCGAAGTCAAATTTCCCTTGCGTTGTCGCATTTAGCAAAATGAGGAAAAAGTCAATTCCTTCAGTTTTTTGAGTTGCTGATCATTTTATATCAGTGCTATTTATAGCAAAGTCTGGCTGTATTATAACCTTGTTCCTGAGAATCAGCATGACAATGTTTAAATCTAAGAAAGGGTGGTGATGTGATTTTCTCTCAAACTATTTTAAAGTTTTGTGTTTATTTTCCTCCCAATTTTCAAATTTAAAAATAATCCTTACTTTTAATCACCCAAAAAACGTACAAAACATTCTTTTATAATTAACGAGAAAAAAAATCAATATTTCCACTGGAAAAATAAAAATTATATCTGGAAAACCTGGAAATCTCAGGGAATTTTCAAATTCCCGGCTGCTGAACACCCTGAACTAAGATTGCTTAGGTATTAGCAAAACCTAATGGTGCTTGTCGGGAGGAAAAGTTTCATTAACATTTCTACACTTTAGGTGTGCAATCATAGTTGGAAAGATTGCCTGTATTAAAGCTTGTGATGAAAACTTTTGGCGTGAGTAATGACACGATATTGACGTTATGTCCGTCCGATACTTCCTGTGCGGCAAAAGTTCAATAACAGCCAAATACATAAAGTCACTTTATTACAGATACAGTTCATATTCGTCCTTCCCATCTTTCTATCTCTATTCCCTATTCTTTCAAGTTTTCATGACAGGAATCCTTACACCCCTTGCCACACGTTCTCGGAGCGACTCGCAGGACAACGTATGTAGATGTTTCAACTCTCATTTGAATGAATGTAGCAACAAAAGATCTGCAATAAAGGTGGAGGAGGACCAAATTCCCGCCGTGAACTGATTTGACAGCGACCGTACAATTTCTGCATTCCTACACTTTCACAGACACAGTCATGAGCAGATATCACAATGAAAACTCAAAGAAACAGGCGCAAGAATGTGTCCATAGACTTTAGAGAAGGAAAAGGATCTTTTTTTCTGGGCCAAGAGTGCGGTTGATCCCAACAATAGCCCTGAAACGAGACATCGCGTAAATCTACTGGAGGATACGCCCACGCCCGCACGCAGTCGAAGAAAAGGCAAAAACTACGGGGTTTCATAGCCATAACGGACCGCTTGATATCTTTATTGATCTGAATGCTTACTTAATGCACGTTGTCTCAGGCGACTGTGAACTCAGGAGACTGTATATTGTTCGCTAGAGATTTCTATGGCTGGAATAAGATTTACGTCAAAACTAATAATTGGAGCCATTCTTTATAATTAAGGGGAATTGAAATATCTACGTACTACCCTACGAGCCACTGCATGAGCGTACGGCAGGAGATGTTGGGACATCAGTCGTGTATTGGTGTAAAGGAAGAGGTTTTGGAGGGTGAAATGGTGGAGCGTATTATGGGTGTGTTTTAAGCAGAACTCCGGTTTTATTGTGGCCATTCATTGTGTGTAGAAAGCACAAATTTTTGTAGCTATCTGTTTGGTAATGTATCTATCATGAATTATTGCTTCTGTTAGACCTAGACATGCAATGTGGCGTAAACATGATATTTTCTGCATTACTTTAAAACACATCTGTTCTGAATTTCCCAAGCAAGCTAAGTCTAGCGCGCAGCCTCCGAGTCTCTAGCAGCACTCAGCTGAATCCCTAAAAAGCTGAGAAACATTACTTTCGCTTAAAGCAGTTTTTAACGGATCGTTCAGTTTTCCTTTGTATTTTATTTGTTTTTTTATTGAATTTTTCTATCCAGGATCCCAAATGCTCGCGGAGTAATCGGGGTGTGGCCTAACCAGAGCGATGTACGAACATTGTAGAAACTCTTTGACTTTCTCATACGAGGACGTCCTTATTATACACTAGATAAATCCTAGTTTCTCTTATGCTGTACCGCATTTATTATGCATGTGTGTTCTCCCATATATCTGAAGTTCAAAGTATAAGAAACACTATGTATCATCTCATTATGGTCATAGATTTAAACCTCTTTATGGGGCTAGGAAATATCTTCGCCGCAAGGCACGTTGTGGAATAAGAGGATTTTTCGACGCCAGAGGAATATTACGCCATGAACAAATTAGAGAAAAATAAATCTGTAGACTTTGCAATTGAATTTTAATGTAAACTTTCACATATATCGAAAAATATCACAGAAATAGCATTACTTAAAATAAAATCACAGTGCACCACATAATCTGCGAAATAATGATCAAGCATCATCATTGGTTAATCTACCATGCAATTGATAGGTTTCTGAAAGGGTTTTAACCTTTCTTTCCTTTTACTGGGGCATCTGTTTACTTCCATGAAAATAACTGGCTCGCCTAAGGGTCTCTCATAATTTCACCAAATCCTCTGTATCTCCATAATTCGCCCAAAATTCTTATCCTTTTCCACACTGCTTCAGTGTTTATCCTTCAATCACCCATTACAACTAGTTCTCGCCTCCGAAAACGTCCTTCATCAACCATTTTTTCCCTATCCAAATCTACACCACCAATCCTCCTTTCTTCTTCTGTCATATCCAACACTTTCTTGTTCGAATTTTGAGGATACCGTTACTAGCCACGGGAATACTTTAGCGGAAGCACCCGCACTGCAGTTGAGTGTGAAATTTTATAGTGGAAAAATAATTCGCTTTGACCGAAATCCGAACTCGGATCATTGGATATCGCGCCGAGTGCTTTAGACATAAAAAAGCGGCCGCAAAAGTTCCTGGCGCAGACCTACGAGGCAAGGAGGGGAGGGAGAAGCGGCGGGAGTGAAGGGTAAGGACAGAGGGGAGAGAGGAAGTTAGGGGAACCGAACTGCTTCACGAAATAAGCTAGGCTATCAGGAAAATAATTGAGATACAGATGTGTCACCCCTCACCCGAACGAATGTAGCTCGGTATGTAGAATGATGGAATGTAGAATGATGAAAGCTCGGGAAATATAGTGGAAGAGGACCAAATTCACGCCGTGATATGACTTGACAGATGGGAGCCCCTCGAGACTCGGAGGCTGCACGCTAGGCTTAGGCTGCTTGAGATATTCAGAACTTGTATGCTTCAGAGCGACACAGAGAATATTATCATGACGCCTGACTACATTTCTGGGTCTGACAGATGCGATAAAATAAGAGAGATACTCTGCCGAACAGATAGGTACAAAAACTCATTCTTTTCGCGCACAATAAGCGACCATAATAAAAACTGAGCTCCTCTAAATACACTCCGATAGTACATACATGTCACCATTTCACCTCCAAATATTTTGCATCTTTACACGGCTGGTGACCTACCACCCGCTGCCACACTCCCATGCGGAGGCTCGCGGGGTAGTATGTAGATGTAGACAGCGCTACGTTAATTTTCTGCCTCTCTACACTGTTAAAGACTTAGGTATGAGAAAATAACACGATGAAAACTCTATGAAAATAGCCGCAGGGATGCATGCAAGGACGTGATAGAAATAAAAGGGTCTTTCTTTCGGCCATGAGTGCCAGAGATACCAACAAGAGCCCCAATACCACCAATCCAATGTCGAATTCCGGTAAAACGGTTGTCCACTAATAAGCTGAAACACAAGACGAACCCAAAAAAATTATAAATTACGAGAAAACCGCGGAATCCTTTGACGATTTCATCAGGTAGTTCGTTTAAATCAACCACCGCCGTCGACTTGGAAACCAAATCTTGAGTTTTCATTGTGAGACGATTGAAAACGAGGCGGCAGACTTATATAAAGTAGTGATTAGGGCAATTCTGACAATTTCCTCGGTAATTTCGCGAATTTTCGTAATATACCGCAATTTCTGAAAGTTGCCGTAGTTTTCGGTAATATTCACCTCTTTCTCATAAATTTTTCATATTGATACATTCCAAACATATTTTTTTTAGCCAAATCTATACACATTTCATACACGCTTCATTATAAATTAAGGTATATATAACTTCTTGTGGAATATTTTTTTCTTGTGGAATGTTTACGAGGCTATCGTTGGGACGGTTTGGACGAAAATATCCCATAACGTGATGAACTCTTCTCGGGTTTTCCACCGGGTCTGGTCATTGTGGGCCGACGTTTCGCTGGTATCAGACTCTTATTTACGTATGACTGCGTGACCAAAACTAATACCTTGCTCATCCTCCAACCATCCCCAATCTTCATATTGTGACCCACCCACAAAAACCCGCGAAGAGTTTATCAGCATAACACGCCGGGAAAGAACTAAATCATATCCCATTACGTGGCAAAAGAAAGCCAAATAGCATCAGGGGCTGTCGTATTTGTTTTTATACTTTCTTTACTTCTTCTACATTAATATAGCATATGGTATAAATGCCGTTAATTCCTGACCGAAAATTAAAATCACTAACCGGAAATTGAAAATTATATAATATATAATATTATAAATATTATATATATATATATATATAGAAAAATAAAATAACCTTAATTTACCATTGTAATTTCGCCAAAGTCAAAATTGTTTTAATTTTCCTACCTCTAGTTGTGAGTCATTCCATTTCTCGATTTGCTTGTGTTGGGAGCGATTAAAGAGGCTCTCTGACTGATCCTCCAAATAATAAACAAACTTCTTCGACCGCATCGCAGAGTTGTCAAAGTTCCCATGTAACAAAAGCGTCCGATGCGCAGATCCATGAGCTTTTGCCAGAGCTACAGCTAGATAAATCATTGAAGAGTCGACGCAAGCCAACGCGGAGAACTTTAAAGACTATCTCAAGAGGACGTATCTATCATTTTTTTTAAGTATTCTACCGGTAAAGGTAGGTTTTTTTGAACGTCAGAGAGTATCCTCACGGATCTCTACACTTTCATGGGCCTGTCGCACTCTTGTATATCCTTATTCGCCTCAGCAAACGATAAACCCTTCTTCCCGTCCATAAAACCTATTTTCCAAGTTCCCCATTGCCCAACATACTTCCCGCTATCACATTCTTCAGTAACCCATCGTCCTTTATTACATGCTCTAGCCATCTACCCTGCCTATTCCGGATTTCATTCAGAAGTTTCCTTTCCTCGCCCACAATCTCAAGTACCTCCTGGTTAGACTTCTTCTCCGTCCACCTAACCACCTCCTTTCGGAGGGTCCACGTTTCTGCGCCATACAACCCGACGATACATACCAAGCTCACCACCAGCCACTACTTCACATTCTTCTGGCTCCCTATCTCTGAAATATTATCTATTACATCTACGTGATACCCTGCGAGCCACCACGAGGGTGTGTGGCAGGGGGTGAAGATCACCAAACATGAACTATTGATATGCAACTAGGATATTTAAGGGAGACATGCTAGAAAATAGGGTCACATGGAGCTAGGTGGTTAGTATCTACAGAATAAGAAAGGGATTATTGGTTGTTATTACATGCATCATGCACTACAGACTACTCTAACTATATTTCACCTACCTATCCCTTTGCTACGCTGCCTATTGTTCTCTCATATAGTACGAGGGAAAAATGACATTTTAAATCTATCGGTACGACAATCTATCTCTCTAATCTTGTTAATATGATCAAACCTAGCATAATATGTAGGGGTTCTCAATATATATATCTAACGTCATCTGTGAACAAATCGGTTTCGAATTTACTTAAAAGGTTTAACCTAAATTTTAACCTGCGTTCTGATAGTAATTCCCATCCTAGTTCTTCTATTAAGCTCGTAACACTTATACAATTATCATAACGGCCTTTAACAAACCTAGCAGATCTCCTTTGCACGAGCTCTATTAGAGCTATCATACTTCAGATGAACGGAGTTTTTTTTAATGTTCTGAACGTCTTAGGGGATGTAGTAACCCTCAATATGTGCTCAAGTAATCGACCTCATTCACATAAAGAACTGATAGTCATTCCACGACTCTCCTTTGCCATTTAAGAGGGGTTATAACTTCAGAGGTATGATTCGTGTCTTGCCCTTTGATGGACGAAGGATGAATGCAAGAGAGGAAAGAAGTGAGCGAGTTATTATCCACTTTTTTATCTCATCGCAGCGTGAGTCAAGTTGGACTCTGCAAATTATATTGCCATCCCACTCGATTGCGCCCGTTGACATTATTATCAATGGGATAAGGTAATCACCGTCGACGGATTAATCGTGAAATGTGCTGGCACCAGACGTTTTAAAAGTTTCTTCACGACAGTTTTCAATGGACCGATGACTGGGACAAAAGGATATCGAGACCCGAGATCTCCAAACGTGAAAACTTTTATAGCTTGAAAAAATGAAAACACAAGGCAGGTAACTCAAAGCGGCTGTCCGTGAAGAAAAAGAAATTTAAAATCTCGACTCGGCGGAGAATGTGACATTAAAATGAAGGTGCGCGGAACGAGAAAAAATAGTGCAGGACGGCTCTTTAGATTTTTTGTCAAAAAAGTCGACTCACAATCATTGATATCAACTTTCAAGAAAAATTGCGTTTTAAGTATCATGGATGATGATCTTTTCAACTAAAAATGAATGTAGCTATGTACATCTACATCTACGTCATACCCTGCAAGCCACCCAAAGAGTGTGTGGCAGGTGGTGCTTCCACACCAGGCATGCATGAATGATACGGTAGAACACCGAAACTACATTGAAACCAGCGTACCACACATGCAACGCGCCAATAAACAATCTACTAACCAAGAAACATTCTCTCGTCAATCGTTCCAACGCGCAAGGGGTACAAGGACTGCTACTACATATTCAAAATATCATGCATAAATAATGCACGCATAAATATGTATAAGTGGTCTACGCTGTATCCCGTTGGGCTCGTTTTAATCTCGTTTCATTTTCAATGAGAGGTTAGAGGCCACAGCGACGGTTAAATTTATAAGATTGGAGCAGACATAAAACCATAAAAAGGACAAAAATTACCCTCTTATGGCTCCATTTGGTCGAAAAAAATTCCTATGCAATCGCCACACCTGTTTTAATAGATATAAGCACGGCAAGGTGAAAGGATACAAAGCACTTCATTTCAGGAGAAATGGCGCTGAAGTCGGCCGAAAATGCTGGAAACAGTTGTTACGAAGGCTTTAGCAATTTCCTAGTAATTCGGAATTTTTCGCGTTCTTCTCGCGTTGCAGCAACTTAAAAGGATAACCATTTCATCAACATTCCAGTCGGAATCGTCAGATCATTTCCTGATAAATAATTTCCTATTTTATAGCATATCGCGTCCACACGGCTCGTAACCTAGTCCTTCCATCAGCAGTGTTAATACTCTTTATACGCTCGCAGCCATTTAGAAAAAAATCGATTTTAACATCGATATCGAAGAATTATTGCCAATTTCAGCATAAAACATCGGCGCCGTCATAATAAATGCTCCCGTCCGACCGTGCAATGACCGTGGTAGCATGGAGTGATGCCAATTGGGTTTCCGGTGAAACGATTGTCCACTAACATGCTGCAAACCGGAAGAACCCAATAAACTCAAAAGCTAGGAACAGTTTCCCATCCTAAATAATAATTTTTAAAAATGAACCCAATGTTCTGCCGATTCGAAGCCTATTTTACGCGAAGCGGTTAAGCCATCACAAGATCCCATACACACACGAGGTATGTTCAAAAAATGACAGGAATCTCTCCATGGCGCGGGAACTCATAGTCCTTGCGACGTCTGATTGGCGGCACCGCACTCTTCATTACCTTTCGAGTAACCACGGTCAACCATTTACCGATGTTTTGTTTAGTCTCTGTAATATGCCTGTCTAGGTGGAAGGTGGACTGTGCATCAGGTTTGCGGACGACATGATATTGTTTGTGGAAAGTGAGGAAGAACTGAAGATCATGCTAGAACACCTCAATGATATAAAACAAGAATATGGACTAACGGTAAATAAAAACAAGACCAAAGTGTTGAAAGTAGGTGCAGAAGAAGAGATAAGAGTTACCATGGGAGGGGAAAGACTGGGACAAGTGACAAGATATAAAGTATCTAGGGACGGAAATCACACAGGACTGGAAATGTGACCAGGAGATTAAAGGTAGAATTGAAAAGGGCAGAGACGCTTTTATCAAAAAGAAAAAGTTGCTGTGTAGCAAAATGGATTTTGGGTTTAGGAAAAGTGCTATATTTGGAGGGTCTAACTGTACGGTTGTGGGACATGGACTTTTTCTTCTTTGGTAAAACTTGATCGTCGAATATTTGAATTTTTCAAGTACTCTAACGGTAAGGGTAGGTTTTGATGAAAGTTAGATAAGCTCCTCCTGTTTTTTTACACTTTCAAGGTTCCATCTATCACTAGTACTTCTTTTTTAGCCTCAGCATACGATCCACCCTTTTTTATCCCGTCCGCAAAACCCATTCCCCTTTCTTCCCCTTCCCATCTTGCCCAACATCCTTCCCTCTTTCTCAATTTTGACCCACGCAAGGGGGTTGTTTTTGCTTTTCCATCAGGAGTTCCAGACGCAAACTTACGTCTTTCTGCTGAGAATCTTTAACAACAGAAATTTAACTTTCCATAGAATTAAATTCAAAGAAAATACCGGGAAAAATTATAAAAGCACACATTTAAATATAGAAAGAAATGAGTGTGTTAGAGTGTCTTGCCAGATTAACCTCCCTTCCGAGTTAAAAAAAAATCCAATTCTACGTTGGGTACTTAAGGGTCGGGTCTCATTCCTTCCTCTATTTAAATATGTGTGATTTATAATTTCACTCGGTAACTTTATTTTTGCGATCTTCAGCCGTTTCTTGGTACTTTCTGGGTCTTCATTTATGTGTGTCAAAGATTTTAAGTAATAAACCTCACCGGATCAGGCGATAACTTGTGGAAATTGGTTACAGATATCATGATCTCCACATTACAGGACTATTTTAAAGTTTTCAATCGATTTTTTTACCATACACCGACTGAGGTTTTGGAGGATTCTATGCCTTCATCTTCTTCAAATCTTCAAAATCAGTGAAATATCTTGGAATAACCTTAACTTCAGATATATCGGTGGGAACACACACACACAAAGCATATGCGGCACAGCAATAAAGAAAATAGATTTTATTAAGCGTATAATAGGTAGGTCCTCGGACGAAAAAGTAGAAGAGAGATGATACTTCGCTCTGGTTAGGCCACACCTTGAATACGCCGCGAGAATTTGGGAATCTGATCATAAAGATTTAACCAAAAAAAACATTAATTTAATTCAAATAAAAACTGCACGCTTTGTTAAAAACTGCCATAAATGAACATATAGGGTTTCACCCCTTTCAAAGGAATTAAGGTGGGAGCCCCTTGAGACTCGATGGCTACACGCTAGGCTTAGTTAGCTTGAGAAATTCAGACCTGATATGTTTCAGAGCGACACAGAGAATATTATCGTGACTCCTCACTACACTTCTAGGCCTGACAGATGGGATAAAATAAGAGATGTACACTGCCGAACATGTAGGCACAAAAACTCGTTCTTTCCGCGCACAATAAGCGGCCACAATAAAAACAGAGCTCCTCTAAATACACTCCCATAATACATATCACCATTTCATCTCCCAGAAACATACATCTTTACACGGATGGTGACCTACCACCCCCTGCCACACGCCTATGCGGCTGCTCGCGGGGTAGTATGTAGATGTAGATGTCGCCTCCTACGTCTTGAAAATGACATAGTATTGCCAAAATCTCAGTTTGTGTGTCGTAATAAAATCGAGTAGAATTTTAACAAAGTTCTGTTTACCGAGATCAATTTCAAGAAGAAGAAAATCAAAGTAATACAGTCTAATTGGAGAACAAGCACGAATTAAGTAAAAAGAGAGGTTACAATCACAGATCAAATATGCGATATTTGTTGGCTGCCAGGGTAGGAATATACATTCTACATTGACTTTGTTTCCCAACAGATTGCCGTCCGTGAAGGAAGAATAGTTTTAACCACGAATATATATTATGGATTGGAAAGTTTGGCGTTATTGTCTGGCCTACGTGTTGCCTAAATTTCCACTTTTAGTTCACCCTGTCCTTGGCGCTACTTCGATTAGAGTCTTTTCTGTTGTTATTGTAAATAGACGTAGTTGATTGTTGCTAACGTTAGAATGTGATGAATATTCAATAACAATCGAGGAGATATGTATTAATTGATGATTAGAAGATATTTTGCTGTCTAAAATTTACTTTTTAAATGCTAGATAGGAAATATCTATTACAGGAAATCAGTAAGAGGTTAATGAAACGTTCATCTTCTGCCGACTACGTTGTTTGCTAGAATCCGACTATAATTGGAAAGCATTAAGCCTGTTCGGTTTAAATAAAGAATTTATAATGCCTTGTTTAAACAGAACTTGCTTCGTACCAAGCTACAAAACAGGGCATGCGTTTACGAGGACCCAAAATAGGAGACTTTGAATGAAAAATAAGAATCTTTTCAAGGCGGCGGTAAGTGCATTCCTTTTTACCTACACTGTAATGATGGCCATTGGGAATACTCATGAAGTCAGCTCGCATTGTAATAAATTTCCGTATAGCGATATTCATGAAGTGCTAAGAAGTTAATTATACATTTGTGTAAATGAAATTGGAGAGGAATTAAATACATATGTAGACCGGACGATATTAAAAAAGTGGATAATTACGTCCCCCGTGTATTACTACATTTTTTATCCACTACATTATAACTACTTGATGTAAGTAAAAACCAATGTATATACATGGCAAAACCGGTAAGACGTGTTTATTTACAATCTGTTGACTGTATTTACATTTGAACTGCCATATTTAATCAGAAGGCGGCGCCACAACCCACAAAGTTGTTTGATTACGGAATTCTAGACAACAGTTTTTGGCAACGAGATCCCAATCCATAATATGCATTCATGGTTTTAACTATGAATATACATAATGGATTCAAATGTTTAGAATCATTGCCTAAGTAACGTGTTGCCTTAATTTCCACACTTGTGTTTGTGTTCACCCAGTGCTTGGCGCTAATTAGAAAAAAGTCTTCTCAGTCGACTCGCAAATGGCCGTTGTAAATCGTTGTTAACGTGAGACTGTTGTGGATATTCAATAACGATCGAAGAGTTACGAACGACTTGATGCTGTGAATAATTGATGGCTATATTTGAGACAGTTACTTTGTAAATGCTAGAGAGGAAATATCTACTTCTGGAAGTGTGTAAGTCTTATTAAACTCTCATCGTGAGCAGACGCCGACGGTTTCCAGACTCTGATTATAATTTGAATGCATTTGGCTTAATTAAAGAATGTAGAATGCCTTGTTTAAACAGACTTTGCTTCGTACAAGGCTGCAAAACAGGGTATGCGTCTACGAGGACCCAAAATAGGAGACTGGACTATATTCAAAAAGTGTCTAATTACATCCCGCGCATGGTACTCCTTTTTAATACAATGCATTATGATTACTGGTAAGTAATACCGGTAAGACGTGTTAATTTACGATCTGTCGTCTGAATTTACATTTCAACTGCCATCTTTAATCAAATGGCAGCGCCACAACCCACAAAGTTGTTTGTTTACGGAATTCTAGACAACAGTATTTGACGACGAGTCAACAATCCATATGTATACTCATGGTTTTAACAACAGAGACGAAAATATGGACTGTGGAGGGTTTGTTTTGACTCATATAGTCACGATGGTATCTTCTAAACGAGCCAGTCACTTGTTTACGTGCCCTTCTGCGCATTTGCGTGGGGATTGGCAAATTTCATTAGGTCAAGCTAAGGTAGGAATACAGTCGCCAATAACTGTTCGCAAAACTGGCTTAAATGAGCTGAGAAGAGCCACGAGAAGCAATGGTGGAATAAGTAAAAGTGTACCATAAATCTTATGAGTAACAACACAGCTCAGGCCACAGAGAACTCGGACGCCTTAGGTGAAAAGACAAAAACGAGTTAACATCACACCTTGTTAGGTTTTCCACATCACTTGGCTCCTATGCTCATGACCCTCTCTAAAAGCGTCACGTACCGCCAGGAACTTAACCGGAACTTCCATATCATTAAGCACACACGGCTAAGTACATACGATGACTCGGCGAGAACGACACTTTTCAATTAATATTTTCTCCAGAAGCATAATATTCTCATTAAAAGTCTTCGTTTTTCGATGATGCAATGACATGACTTTCAAATTTCACTGTGGAGATTGCATTTCTCCCATAAAAAAGTCTACCTACAGTAGAGGGAACAACTGGAGGCAGCAGATATAATAAGACCCGAACCTGAAGACACTGGCTGGAGAAGTAATTGTCACTGCAGAAATTGCAATGCTGACCGAATCTAGAAAGCCGAGCAGCTTCGAGCAGAATTCGAGACGCAGCGGAAAAATGAGAATGAAGATAAGATAAACAAGATAAAGGCCTCCTCCATAAAATGAGCCTCCATTGATTTTCCAATCATGGCGAAACGCACCAATGATACGGTACGCTGTCACGAGCACATATGATTTGAACACACTTAAGTGGGTAAAATTCGCCATGAAAAAATCATTCGAATTGACCGGGATATGAACCGGGCTGACGCACCTGACCGGAAATTGGAAGATCTGGGTTCGGATCCCGGTCAGGTCAAATAGTTGTTTCAACGGTGAATTTCACTCTCTTAGATGTATACCTTCGCCCATCAACTAAACAAATGATCATTTTCCCACGACAATAGACCCAACAAATTTTGTACACGAGGCAATTTCCAAATATTTGGGTTGTTAGACTGCTGCCGGGAAGTTTTAGGTTTAGGTAATATTTAGGTAAAAGAGACGTTGAACAACTAAACCCCACTTTAGGACGTTGAGGTGGTAATCGAGGGTCATTGAGTATACTTGAGAAGAATTTCTCAAGTAAGGTGAATAAAACTTCTGCGACAATTCCAATCGAGTAATTACATCTGTTTCTGCGATGAAATTCACCATAAAGATGGCGATGGGCGTGATACCAGTTCATCAGTTTGTTTTGAAGAATTCTATTGGTAAAAGGTAGGTTAAGAAGAAATTCAGAGAATCTCCGCCCAATTTTCTCCACTTTCAACGGCCTACCTCGCTCTAGTCTTTTTCGCCTCTGCGTATGATCTGCCCTCCTTCATCCCGTCCATGAAACCTATTCTCCTTCTTCCCCTTCCCCGCTTGCTCAACATCCTTCCCTCAATCACACTCTTCAGCAACCCCTCGCCTCTTATGACATCTTCCAGCCACCTACCCAGTCTATCCCGGATTTCATTCGAAAGTTTCCTATCCTCGCCCACCATCTCGAGCACTTCCTCGTCAGTTTTCCTCTCCGTCCACCTCACCTTCTCCATCCTTCTCCACACCCACATCTTAAATGCCTGCAGCCTATTCTTGTCCTCCTTCCTGAGGATCCATGTTTCTGCCCCATGCAACGCTACGTTCCATATCAAGCTCTTCACCAGCCTCTTCTTCACATCCTTTCCCAATGTCCCCGTCATCAGCTCCCGTCAATTACTATACGCATCCCTAACTAACGCTGTGCTCCTCCTTATGTCTTCGCTACTATTCATATTTTCCTCGAATACAAGAATTATATTTATAAGTTAGCCCTAAAATGGGTGGGATCGCGCTAAGTAAGGTTACAAATTATTTACTATATTTGAGAGTCAAGAAGGTCACTTGCTGTATTAAAACCACGAGAACTAAGCTTTTCCGCCCCTAGAGCCGTTTCAATTTTCGATTTCTACCCCGCGCTGAAAACGTATTTTTCAGCAGACGGATGTGATGATGTGAAGGGTATATGTGCTAGGAGAAAATCTGTATACATATTTCAACGAATTATTTCGAAATGTACATCTAGTGACATTAGGGTACGTGATTATAGATTGAAAATTTTGTAAATTCCAAATAAGATTTTCATTTTAATGAACTAGGTTTCGTCGGTGTGTGACATCATCTGCATATCTGCGACATCACGTGATGATGTCTCACGGCGACGAAACCTATTTCATTAAAATGAAAATTTTTTTTGCAATTTACAAAGTCTTTAATCTACAACAATGAATTTATTCCACCAAGTCACGCCCGGAACCATATTTATCATAAGTCTACGCGTAAAAATAGTATCGAATGCCAAAAAACGAAACTGGTAACATGCAATTTCTTTCGCATTTATCTAAACATACTACTAATCAGCATACATCTACGTCGTACCCTGCAAGCCACCCAAATGATGTGTGGCAGGGGGTGCTTCCACACCAGGCATGCATGAATGATACAGTAGAACACCGAAATTACATTGAAACCAGCGTAACACACATGCAACGCGTCAATTAACAAGCTACTAACTAAGAAACATTCCATCGTCTATTGTTCCAACATGCAAGGGATACAAATACTGCTACTACAGATTCAAAATATCATGCATAAATAAGAACATCAATATTACATCATGCATTAATAAGGAAGTAGAGAATATAATGAGAAATATTTACTGTCTGCCTATTGTCACAATTCGAACTATTCATGACGAAGATCACAGCTGTTATGGTCCCGAATGGAACGCGGAAAAAATTAAATTTTATACCTATCGGTTCTATAATCTATCTCTCTAATTATATTTGCGTGATCTAATCTGCCGTAGTGCGAGGGGGTTAATAGAATGTTTTTTACGTCGTCAGAGAAACGTTGTTCCTGAAAATTAGCTAAGAGATTAAGCCTATAATTAAATCTACACTGTGATAGCGATTCCCATCCCAAAGCTTCTAGCAATTTAGCCACACTAGTAAACTTATCATAGCATCGTTTTACAAACCTAGCTCCTCTTCGCTGCACGCGATCTAACTCTGATATCAACCCCGCTTCGTATGGATCCCATACACTAACAGCATATTCCAGATGAGGCCTAACGATTTAAAAATAACAACGTTCCTTCACCCTCTCATCACATTTTCCGAGTATTCTCTTGATAAAGCCTAGCTTCCTGTATGCTTGACCGCATATTTCCCGAATATGTTTCCCATGCGTGTGCCAAGTTTCATACAAATGTGTACATTGACGAAAATCGCCCCGACCAGCTTAGCATGTTAACGTAAAGACAGCGCCCTGGAACGAAAGAACAACGAAGCACCCTCCGAGTTCGAACCAAGTACCGTGTCGACGCGGGACTCGGTTGCACTCAAATCGTCCCATCAGTGAGTGAGTGCACTTACTGCACGGATGCACGGCCAAGGGGCACGCCATTAACCCCATCTCCCGGCGTTCGCTTCCATTGCGCGCATCTAGCCGTGAAAGAATGCGTTCGCATAAAACACCCGTCCGGTTTCTCCGCTCCTCGAAGACGTCGGGCGACGGATGGCATTTGAGTAAAGGGGGAGGGGGGGTTTGAAGAAGAGGGGTGGGATGATGAAACGGAGAGAGAAACCACAAAGCGATGACGACCACTCCGGAGGAAGCGGCGGGGAACAAAAGAATTGGCCGGTTTTAAAAGTCCACCGACTCCATCCCCATTATTTAAGTGCCCTCACTTGCACCCCATTCCCTGCCATACGCTCCCCGAGTGTCCCGCGATAGGGGACGATTAACGGTTGAACGGTCGCGACAGAGCGTAAACTCGGATTTTTAGTGTCGATAGCTCCTCGTTCGCCATCAAATGAAGTAGCAAGGAAGATTTTCTTTTCTGGCAGTTTGAGCGAAATAGCATTTAAGCCAGAAATCAAATAATTTGGTCTTATTAAATAAAGATATCTCATCCTACAGTTTATGATAACATTCGTATGGAGCGCAGCACTCTATGGATCAGAAACAAGGACCATTGGAAAAATTAAATAGGAAAGACTAGAAGCCTTCGAAATCTGGTGCGGGAGAAGGATTCTGAAGATAAAATGGACGGATAAATAAGAAATGATGATGTGTACAGAAGAGTAGAAGAGGAGAGGACCATATGGTACACCACAGAGAAAAGAGGAACCAGATGGATTAAAAATAATAATAATAATAAACTCGTTTGTTCTAGGAGTGGACTCCTTTGGGACATAGTAATGAAATACAGTGGTGTGCAAGACAATTAATACTGGAATAAGCCAATCAGGAAACAAAAAAGGGAAGTTATCATATGAATTGCTAACAATAGACATATACAACATTATCATTTAGCAATGAAGAAAAAGAACTGAATTTATTCTTCTAACAGAAAAACGAACATTGAACATATCAATAAACAAATAACACAACTTTTAAAAAGGAAATTTAGCTGGATGAAGATGGATTAGACACACCCTGAGACACAGTGGATCTGTGAAGAGCATAATTGAAGACAAAATAGAGGGAAAAGTCTCCAGTGAAAGACCCAGGAATAAATTCATGGACAATATAAAGTGGAAAGTACACAGGAAGAGATACCAGGAGGTAAGGGAACTAGCATTAGAAGGGTCAAGGGCCACAGTCAACCAATCTTAGGAGTTAACGACAAATGATGATCTCACCCTTCAGAAGATATCAAAATATCATCCCCTTGCCTAGCTACCCTCTGAGGTTTTTGACGAAGAAACGTGAGGAATTTCCAACACCTAGACCCCTTCGAAAAATGAACAATGTGTCGTTTGAATTTTATCTCAACTTTAAAAGAAAATAAAATATATGGTCACCGCAGTAACATTTTTTGAATTAAAAACAAAACTTTTGTTGTTAAGGAGTCAAGTAAAAGACTTATACTGACATCTTTACATGATTACTCAAAATTTCAGTCATATAAAAAAGTATATTATTGTACCATTAATTTTACATTATTTACTTCATGATTTCTATAGCCATTCCAATTAAATCGTAAAATTCGAATATGGTCTCAATTATGGTTAGTGTATTATCCCGCTCTAACTACCTTAAGATTTTCTAAGATATTCTTATCCTGAAGAATATAATTTGGGGAGTGATATTTATTAATTAACTTCAAATACGCCGAAAACAGCACAATTAGCCTCTTAAATCGGGTTTATCATCAATTGACAATCACAAACGCTCATTTCCTGAGTTGAGAACAATCCACGCAGGACGGACTCGAACCCGGTACTCTCGGATTGGCAGGCGAGAACTTTACTTCGTCGCCGCTGGACAAAGTTTACGAAATTGAATTATATTGGATTTACGAAAAAAAGGAGAGAAGAAAATAAAAAAAAAACACAGTGAAGCCGAATAATATTCTTCAGAAAGAAGAAAAAATATTGTGAGCAGTTTGCCCAAGTAAGAAAGACATTCTGCCGGAAGAAGAGCCTCGTAATCAAATTCAATCGTTAGGCCTCATCTGGAATATACTGTTGGTGTATGGAATCCATACGAAACGGGGTTGATATCAGAGTTAGATCGCATACAGCGAAGAGGAGCTAGGTTTGTAAAACGATGCTACGATAAGTTTACTAGTGTGGCTGAATTGCTAGAAGCTTTGGGATGGGAATTGCTATCACAGTGTAGATTTAATTATTGGCTTAATCTCTTAGCTAATTTTCAGGAACAACATTTCTCTGACGAAGTAAAAAACATACTATTAACCCCCTCGTACTACGGCAGATTAGATCGCGCCAATAAAATTAGAGAACTAGATTGTAGAACCGATAGGTATAAAATATCAGTTTTTCCGCGTACCATTCGGGACCATAACAGCTGTGATCGTCGTCAGGAATAGTTCGAATTGTGACAATAGGCAGACAGTAAATCTTTCTGATTTCAACATTTCTCGGGTTGCATTCGCGTCAGTTGTCATTCGGGATGCAACCCGAGAAATGTTGAAATCATTTGATCAACGCCGCGGAAACCTGCGAACTAACAGTAAATCTTTCTCTTTATATTCTCTACTTTCTTATTTATGCATGATGTAAATATTGATGTTCTTATTTATGCATGATATTTTGAATCTGTAGTAGTAGTCTTTGTATCCCTTGCATGTTAGAACGATTGACGATAGAATGTTTCTAGGGTATTACATTTTTAATTGGCGCTTTGCATATGTGGTACGCGGGTTTCAATGTAATTTCGGTGTTCTACCGTACCATTCATGCATGCCTGGGGTGGAAGCACCCCCTGCCACACACCCTTTGGATGGCTTGCAGGGTATGACGTAGATGTAGATGTAGATGTAATTGCCTCCAACTCAATGAAAGTTTGGAATACTACGTTTAAATGTATATAAATGATGCTATGAATCACCTCTCCAATATTGTTAACGGGAAAAATGCACGTGAGAATTGTTTTTTATGCTTTTATGTCACTTTTCGATGGTAAATTTCTGCATGGGATGCTTTTTAATATAAAATTTTACGTGAAAGTAATTTTTTCATAGTTGCGTATCAGCATAAACGATGTCTGTCAAGTAGATCGAAGAGTGCATATTTCTAGCTGATAAAATATTTACAGGCATAAGGATATTGAATAATGTTTCACTTGAATAAGAACAGTGGGTATTGGTGATATTCCATAATTAAGTAAGAAAGAGTACTTTTTCTTAAGAGTACTCTTACTAAAATCACTAATTTTATTACAAAACGACCCGGGTTTCGACGTGCATTTACATCATCTTCAGGTCAACCACCTAAAGTTGATGTGAATGCACAGCGAAACTGCGGTCGTTTTGTATTAAAATTAGTGGTTTTAGTAAAAGTTGTCCTCTTTCTTATTTAATTGTTGGTGTTTAGTGAGCCATAGATTTGGGCCGTAATATTTTTTTTTAACTAGTAGAGTTCCGGATACTGGATCGACAGAAAATTCTCACTAGACTGAATAAAGGAGTTTAGAAGACTGAAATTTTAGGGAGACCGCAAACATATGCGACAGTTTTCTACAACAGTAATTAATCTTTGTCCAGACGTTGTCGTAAAGGAAGTATGAAAACCCATTATTTCCAGTCTGGGTAATATTGCAGAGCTGATAACGAAAACACGTTTCGGTTCCCAAAGACACCTTCCCAAGTATGAATCACGTGGTGAAATGCAGTAACTCTCGCTAACCATGTAAAAAAGTTGTTTTCACGATGAGCCGGGAATTCATTAGTGGAGGATGTCGATCCCTCGACAGAGAATAAACGTCGCTGACGATTAAAAAAATGTATTCCACCAGCCCATCGCGAGAGCTATTAATACTCGACAACTCTCACCACCGAGTGGGGGAATGATAACTGGAATCACATCTCGCAGACTAAATATAATGAAGAAAAATTATCCCCATCGGCGCGGCGTGACCGCATGAATGAGTATCTGCTGAGACCAATGAAATGTTAAGGCTCCCGTGTATGACTCCGTCTCGCGCTTAACAGAAGCCGGAGACCGCAATTACTCCGATGCATTCAGAGTCCCTCACCCCGCCGCCAGCACCACAAGGGCCCCGACAAGGCGGAAGGCTCGCTAGGACGTAAGGGAGATGTCCCAATGGGAAGGGAAGGGTTGAAGCAAGCAACCGGTCTTAAGCCTCTCTCATGAGAGGGATGCCCCTCTTCACGCGCCTATTTTCTTCTCTCATACATCTTCCTACCTTACCCTCCAGTACCACAATATTCATTTTATTTAAGGTAGTATGAGCGAAATATCATTTTACCTAGAAATCGATGAATTTGGTGTCATTTTAAAGAAAAATATCTCACCCTTCCATTGACACCGAAATTCAACCCCTTACCGCACTACTCCCCAAGGTGTTGTGAGTAATTTTGACCCATGAGTATTTAACAGACTTGGCGTTAATTATTTCCGTATTATTAATTCTGTAAGTCCTACCTGATCTATTTTTCTTTTTCCAAAAGCTGACTGCTACGCACTTTTTTACGTTCAGTTCCATCTGCAACTTTTCGCATCAAGCATGAATAGCAAGTAGGTTAATTGATAACGAGTCGCTATCTTCGGAATTGGTAATATACCTATATACAACCGCGTCGTCTGCGAAGAGTCTAAGTTTACTTTTAATGACGTTGCTAATATCATTTATGTACAAAGGAAATAAAAGTGGACCAATGACACTTCCCTGAGGAACACCCGATGTAACGTTGTGTTTGACATGATACCATCTATGACAACCCTTTGTTCCCGCCCATGTAAAAATTGATTTATCCAACTTATAATGTTTTTATCTATTCCATATGCTTCTAGTTTTGAGAGAAACTCAATATGAGGTACCTTATCGAAAGCCTTCTTAAAATTGAGGAATATCGCGACAACTTGAACATTATTTTCATCCGAGAGTAAGATGTCATGAATGAAGAGAGCCAGTTGGGTTTCGCAAGATCTACCCTTTCGAAATCCGTGTTGGTTATTTATTAATAATTCCTCTCTATCTAAATGACTCATAATGGAGCTTACGATTATATGTTCAAATAACTAACACGAAATAGATGATAGAGAAATAGGCCTGTAGTTACTAGGGTCTCCCCTGTCGTCGCTTTCGAATATCATCCATCAAGCGGAGTACTTGCTAGCTTATCTTCCTATCCAACCACAAAACCTTATCCATTCTCCATTACACTAATATCCGGCCGGATATTAAGCCGGCAGGATACTCTCACCCTCACTCTATGAGTCAACATTACCACGCTACACTCCGTAGTTAACTCTTGGCCAGCATATACTTTTCATTCTCACAACAGATCCCCATCTACAACTTCTACATCTAACTAAATTTTCCTTTTGCTTACGCTTTTCTCTTAACCCTTGTTCTTCCTCTTCACTTTTTTTCATCTTGCAGCACAAGTAATGAACAACTTGCAATACGTTTTGCCCTCCTGGAAGTTGATTCTTCCGTTTCCGTGGAAGCCTGCAGGATAGCCGGCGAAATATTATATATATATTAAGAACCCCTGCGTATTATGCTAGTTTTGATCAGTCTTAACAAGATTAGAGAGATAGATTGTCGTACCAATAAATTTAAAATGTCATTTTTCCCTCGTACTATAAGAGGAAACAATAGGAAGCGTAGCAAAGGGATAGGTAGGTGAAATATAGTTAGAGTAGTCTGTAGTGATGTTCTTATTTATGCATGATATTTTGAATCTGTAGTAGTAGTCTTTGTATCCCTTGCATGTTGTAACGATTGACGATAGAATGTTTCTTGGTTATTCGAATTTTAATTGGCGCTTTGCATGTGTGGTACGCGGGTTTCAATGTAATTTCGGTGTTCTACCGTATCATTCATGCATGTCTGGTGTGGAAGCACCCCCTGCCACACACCCTTTGGGTGGCTTGCAGGGTATGACGTAGATGTAGATGTAGACTTAGATATTGCCCTCATGATGGAACTGCGTGACGGAAAACCTAAAAAAATGTAAGAAATAACCTCTTTCTAAGCCCCGTGGAAGCCTGTACTCTTTATTGGGGAGCATCTCAATACTTTAGTTTTTTCAATCAGCGATCTTCATTAGATATTCACTAACTTATTCTATAATGCATCCCTCAATTTTCATAAACCATTCAATGATGTTCTTGTAACGGCTGGTCGTTAATGCAATATGAAATTTCTCTTCACTCTTCCCCGTTCTCCAGAGAATTCCTCTCGGTTATTTCGACTGAAAAAAAATCCTTTCAATCCTGAATTTCTAATAAATGAATAACATTTAATGGTGAAGGAATATTGCATGGCTAGATTATTTGGTTTTTGGGATCATTCGTGATTACCAAATTCTACTCCGATGAAATTGGTCTAATTTTTACAGAGGGAGCTTTCGAAACAAGTTGATAAAGAAGAGCACACGAACGGCGTTGAAGGGACCGATGTGCGCTGGCGAAGAATTTTGTAGCCAACCGGTTGGAAGCAATTTGTTGGTGAATATCAGTCAAACAATTGAATCTAGGGAATGACTTCTGTTTATTTAGTCTATCACCGAAGATTTCACTCATCAAAAAAACGTATTTTGTCATTCATGTTTCACTATTTTTTCCGAGTTTCTGAAGGCATCATAAATTTTAAAAATTATCTCTACTATGCACTGAGAAAAACCTCGCTCAAACTACACACGCAACGATTCTCCATAGGAGTAGGTGTATACTGTCAACTAAAGGCATTGGCGGTCCCAAGGGGGGCGGGGCAATTAATACCTCCCTCCACCCCAAAACCCGAGGCAGTTTTTTCTCACAGACCTCATACTACATACTACCCAGCGAGCCGCCGCATGGGCGTGTGGCAGGGGGCGTTAGGAAACCAGCCGTGTGAAGATGCAAGGTTTTGGGAGGTGAAATGGTGACTTCCTGTAAGTGTTTTCTTATAAGTCCATTTCAGTAGTCAATAATAGTTGTTCTGATTTTTCAGTTAGCGGCCAGACTTCTCAGCTGTAAACTCGATTGTTTCAGGCTTTACTTTGTGAAAATCCATTCTAAAGAATTCAAAAGAGATAGAATTCAAAAGATATTTTTGTCAGCCATTCCCCCCTCTTGGATATTCCCCTGAGTCACAATACCTTTTGAGGATGACGCCCCAACCCCCGCCGTGGACGCCGCACTCATCGTCCAACCGTTTCCCCATCCCGCCCCCCCAAAAAAATGCTTGTTCCCGCGTCCTCTCACATACCTTCTTCCCCCCCTTCCCCTCACCCTTTTACTGCCTCTTCCCCCCCCCTTCCAAATTTTTGTATAAATTCTGCAGCATTCTAAACTTATGTACCAGATGATGTCGCCTATGTGACGAAACCTGTCGACCTGAAATATAATAAAACTGTGAAAAAGTACTTTCAAGTTTTTGAGTAAAATGTATGCGTTAAGTTCTTACTTTGCCAATAATTGACGCATAATTATAATTAAGCACCATATTAGTGATTGTTTGGCATGCATAAATAATTACTGTACGCCAAAATACGCTGAGGAAAATACGAGGTGAGGTATAGTTCTTGTTTCGTCGTGATAAATATTTTATCTTTAATGAACACAAAATATATCTCTTAGAGCTTACCTAGTCCTTTTATAATATAAAGATCAAATTCAATTTCATGTTTAAAAGAGAATTTGTAACATTAATCAAGGCTAAACACTTTTGGTTACTCAATGAAGAGTAACAGTGCTACGGAACATCGAGCCCGATCCAAAATGAAGAAATCAGAGTGCATTATGGGATCGTGTCATGACCTGGGTATAAGGACCTTGTTTACATTAACGGACAGCAGAGCCACCTACTTCTTAGTTCTTAGGAACTAATGACTAGTAACCCTCTCGAATCCTACCACCCCTTCCACAGCAAACTTTCGAACTACAATAGGATTTGCTTTGCTAGTAAATTACATGCAATTTCATTTTAGGATCTTTTATTTAAGGCAAAATGGCAAATCCAAACAGCAACACAAATTTGCATCAAGTAAATAGATGGACAAATAAAGATTGTACAGAGAATACATAAGTTAGGTTGTACGTCAGAATTTACAAGAAAACTGAATAAAGTCAATCTCTTTTGATTTCTTCACAGCTGTAAGTTACGATGCTCTGTACTATGATATTGTTAATTCTCTTTTTATTTGCATTGAATATTGTCCCACAATAAGCTATTCAATAGTGTTACTGCCTTTTTACTTTTGTTGCATCAATCCTAAATGGCTGCTTCCATTGTTTTATTTTCTGCAATTTGCATCCCTAAATATTTATACTCTTTGCAGTGTCCTATTTGTGGCCCACCTTCTAAAATAAGATCCTGTTGCCTTCCTCCCATACACATATATTTTGTTTTGTAATATAATAATGGAGATTTGTAAATTACCCGGTGTTGTTGGTGGGTTGTGACGGTGGACTGGGAGAACCCGGAGGAGAATGGGGGTGAGGAGGGTGCTTGTAGGCAGAGGGGATGGGGAGGCGTGATTGCCTGTATCCCCGTGCCCTTGAGATATCTCAGGTGGGGGCGGTGACTTCGGAGTTGCCCCTGACGATGCCAAACACATCGCTGCTCCCCGCCATATGAAACCCTTCCTTTCCCGTCCAGAACTCAATTCTCCAGACATCAGCGAGGACCACGGTAGTAATGGTGATTGAGGTGGGCGGAGCTTCGAGGGAGAAGGTACGAGTTAATATTCCCCCAGGCGAAAGGGGAGGGTAAGATAGCAGAACAGAAACAAACGCCCCTCGGGATGCGAAGGTGGTTTAAAACCCTCTGTTTTATTCCCTTTTACCTCAGTGCTGGATTTCTCGGATACGTCCTCTCCTGGGCGCACCGTCGATAAACCGATGATTATTATGATGATTGAGTGAGAATCGTATCGCATCTTCTGCTCTCCCGATCGCCTTCATTCTCTTGAAACAGTTCTCGGTGATGGCACAAGTGTTTTTTTCTAAGTGCGTTGAGCCCCGGGAGAATTGAATCACAGTTTCATCCCTTCCGAGTTCTCTTTTTATACGCTCCCTCACTGTCATCTTCCAGGCTGGCTGGTCTTCCTCCCTCTCCGCCTCTCTCCCTCGTCTTGAAGAGAGGATCCTCGATTGTTTTTTTTGCCTGTCTTCCTTAAACAAACTTTTTTAAACGATAAGACCCGTAACGAGTCGTAAGGAGAGGCTTAAATTGGCTCCAGTTCACTGGTGTCTCCTTCTCGATCATTCGATCGGATTGTGAATGTCGCGAGCAAGTAGTAAAGCTCTTTTCGAGATAATTGATGTGAGGTGAATGAAGGAGATATCGCCATTTATTTAAGTGAGACATCTGAACAGGACGAAACTCACTGCTGCGTCAACTGTGTTCAAATATGCTCTTATTTTGGACTGAGTTTAGGTAAGGCTAACAAAAAAAACAACCATTCTATTGAGAGAACGCCATAAGAATAAATTCAGTCAAAGCTCTGTTGTTCCCTTGCATTTGGGAAAAGTTTTTATTCATTTTCTGGGATTAATGAGCTGCATAGTTGAGTCAAATCTTCCTGTACACAGTTTTGGTATTCTGAATAAAGAGATTTTGCATAAATTATCAACGAATGCCACAATTCAGATGACATTTTCCCACATGGCCATTTACCTCACGAAATTTTAGCCGAAATTCAAACCAAGGCGTAGAATCCTTCCTAGCTGAACTAATGGAACCTTAAATTTTCTTTTCTTCTTAGGAGAGATCACTGAAGAGTTTTTTTCAATTATCCGCTTCACTGAAAAATATTCTGATTGTGCTAAAAATGTTTAACTTTCCATTCTTAAGGATTCGCAAGTTTGCATAGAGCAATTGTTTAGGCTTTTGAAAGTACGCGCCCAGCCTGTTTGTTTTAAGTGATGTTGCATTCATGGAATATAGCCACTGAACGTTTCTACGGAATATTGTAAAGATTCATGCTCTTCTCATCTACTGTTTCAAAGAAATTTTTTTATCCACTATCCACATGAAAAAATGTATGATTCGTAACACAACAATAACGCAACAGAAAATTTGGCTGGAGAGATTTGGCTTGGGCGCAACACCAAAATAGTAAAGGAACTCCTTCCTCTTAGTTCTTAACTCTCCTCTGAGAAAGACGGACGCTTCATCGTCGAAATATTAAGAGCTTTTTTGTGTTTTCTCTTTTATTCAAGTAAAGAAAAACTGAAAGAGTTTAACAAGTCATACTACCAATCGGCATAATCTATGGAGGTTAGTAATAATATCATTTTCAAGATTCTGTGAATACAATGCTACTTATCTACTGCTACTGTAATGCTACTTTTGTATCCCCCCCAGTTCCGGACAGCTACAGTCCAGAAATCGTTTACAGTTGTTGCCTCAAAGCTGTGGAACGACTTGCCTAAACTGGTAAAAGACAGTGAATCACTGGTAATATTTAAGAGAAAGATTATCACACACTTACTTTCCGGAATGCTGACCATGTAACTCATCAGTTCATTGATGTGATAAATGTCCATTGTTGCGTAAGAAGAAGCAATTCAGTTCCTTTTTTTCTTTTCATTTGTTAAACTAAATTTCCTTTTTAAAAGTTGTGTTATTTGTTTATTGATATGTTCAATGTTCGTTTTTCTGTTAGAAGAAGAAATTCAGTTCTTTTTCTTCATTGCTAAATGATAGTGTTGTATATGTCTATTGTTAGCAATTCATATGATAACTTCCCTTTTTTGTTTCCTGATTGGCTTATTCCCATATTAATTGTCTTGCACACCACTGTATTTCATTTCTATGTTCCAAAGGAGTTCACTCCTGGAACAATAAACGAGTTTATTATTATTATAATAACTTAAACCGGTCTAAAATATAAATCCTATTTAATGGAACCATACATACTTGAAAAGATAAGGTTGGACCCTCATATGTTTCACATTCCGCTCGCTATTTCAATCCACCCAAATTATGACCCCTCACTTTTTTCCTTCCATCATTAATTCTCTACTTCTCCATCTTTTGCCCGTCGTTACTTGCATTTCAATAGCCAAGTTCTATGTGTACATATATATATATATATATATATATATATATATATATATATATATATATATATATATATATATATATATATAAAAGTTTGCCAGAGGAAGGCAGACGACAAACACAGAAAACAAAAAAATGATGAACACACTTACAAAGTTTCTTGATATTTCGGTGCCACTAGCACCTTGGTCGCAAGAGCGATCTGTCCATATCAAGCCCACCAACAAGCAACAATATCTCCATTTCAACAGCTGCCACCCCTCTCATACTAAACGTTCCCTCCCCTTTTCCCTCTCTATCCGTGGTCACCGAATATGCAACAATCCCGAATCCCTTGACCTTTTTCTCTCTAATCTCCACCAATCCCTCCTTCGCAGAGGCTACCCTGAGCGTCTTCTTCAGAAAAAATCCTACAGCGACCCTCTTCTTCTAAATCTCTCTCTCTTAATAAGTTTCCTCATGATCAAATCTCCCTCTGTACCACCTATTTCCCTGGAGCTCACTCCATCCGTCGCTTAATCAAAAACCTTTACCCCATCCTCTCTGACAACCTAACCACTTCCAAAATTTTCCCCCGCTGTCCTTCTCTCACCTTTAGACGCCCTCCCAACCTCTCCACCCTCTTTAAAATCACTAAACCTCTTTCCAAATCAATCTCCCGACCTACTAAGTCCCTTCCGACGCCGTGCAATCGCCCACGTTGCAAAACTTGTGGCATCCTTCTCACCCAGCCTCTGCCTGATAAATTCCTTTCCGCTCATCTTCCTTCCGTCCCCTCACTCTCCTGCGTTTCCCATAATGTTGTCTATATCCTTCTTTGCCAATTATGCCCTAGTTTTTACATCGGTTTGACGACCACTCCCCTTAACATCCGCATGAATGGCCACCGCTCCAGTTGTAATGAACCACCTTCTATTTCTGTTTCCCTCCCTGTTGCCACCCATGTTTCTTCCCACAACTCCACCTTTAATAATATTTTTAAGGTTGGCATTCTCGCCTCCCTTCCCCCTTCCTCCTCCCCACTCCAAATCAAAGATCTTGAGTCCTCTTGCATTTACTTATTCCAGGCTTTCTCTCCGCCAGGACTCAATAAATCCCACTAACTTCTTCTATCACCTCTGCCCATACCACTTCTTCCTTTCGAATTTCTTCCACTTCCCGCCTCCCGCCCCCACCTTTCCTCTCCCTCCCCCTCCTCCCCTTCCCCTGTCCCTCCCCTCCCTCCCTTCCTTCCGCCTCAGTCCTCCCTTCCTACCACCTCAGTCCTCCCTTCCTTCTCAGTCTTCGCTCTTGCGACCAAGGTGCTAGTGGCACCGAAATATCAAGAAACTTTGTAAGTGTGTTCATCATTTTTTTGTTTTCTGTGTTTGTCGTCTGCCTTCCTCTGGCAAACTTTTATATATTCGTCACCTAAGTGATCCTAAGTGCATTTATATATATATATAAATATATATATATATATTTTTTTTTAACATTTTCACCGCTCGGAATGGCGTCAAGAACATAGAATTCCATTTTATGATAACTCAGCCAGCAATACTGAATAACTAATTTCAAGGATTTTCCCTTTCAGGACCGATTATTTTGTATGTATTTTTGAATGACATATTCATATTTTCTGTGAATATTCATCCCAAGTATGTTCATCAACAGACGATAGCAGAGATATTACATACATACTAATCACGCCGTTCCCTTCCGGGGTAGGTAGAGTCTCAAAGTTTCATTCACAAACACACATTTATGCATCTAACTCCGCTTCAATAATTTCCTCCACACTGATCTGTCCTTGCAAACCTCCTTTGCCTCATTTACCCCCATACACTGATTCATCCACACCTCCTATTTTTAAGACTCCTAATATTCCTGCTCCTAAGAATTATCTCAACCACATTCAATCACAACTTTCTCGTCCTACCTCTCCCTCTCGCACCATTCATTTCACACTTATATATCTGTTTCGTTATTTGACTCTCATCCATTCTCTCAACATGACCAAACAAACGAAGCACACTCCTTTCATATATGTCCATTACTGGAGCATCTATCCCACATTCATTTATTACACACTCATTCCTGACCATCTATCCCACATTCATTTATTAACCACTCATTCCTGACCCTATCCACAGAGGCATTCGTTGGGAAAAATTCGTCCCGTTAGTACTTAAGGATTTAGATGCGATTGATGATTGGTGTGATAGATGGCAACTAGAATTAAATTTGAAGAAATGCGCGATTATGAATTTTTGGAAAAAGATTGGCTTTCTCCGGAGTAATTATTGCATCAAAGAAAACAAAATATGTAACGTAGATTCAATTAAATACTTAGGCGTCACCATCACTGAAGACATATCATGGGGGAAACATCAGGAAAATAACTAGTGTAGCAAACCGTAGATTAGGATTCGTAAAAAGGGTTCTAGGCAAATGCGATGAGAGAGTACGAGAAAGAAGCTATTTTACACTTGTCAGGCCTCATTTAGAATATGCCGCTAGTATATGGGATCCGTACGAGGAAGGTATGATAAAAGAATTAGAGCGCGTGCAAAGGAGATCTGCTAGGTTTGTTAAAGGCCGTTATGATAATTGTATTAGTGTTACGAGTTTAATAGAAGAACTAGGATGGGAATTACTATCAGAACGCAGGTTAAAATTTAGGTTAAACCTTTTAAGTAAATTCGAAACAGAGTTGTTCAGAGAATACGATAGATATATATTGAGAATCCCTGCGTATTATGCTAGGTTTGATCATATTAACAAAATTAGAGAGATAGATTGTCGTACCGATAGATTTAAAATGTCATTTTTCCCGCGTACTATAAGAGAGAACAATAGGCAGCGTAACAAAGGGATAGGTAGGTGAAATATAGTTAGAGTAGTCTGTAGTGCATGATGCATGTAATAACAACCAATAATCCATTTCATATTATGTAGATACTAACCATCTAGCAGCATGTGACCATATTATCTAGCATGTCTCCATTAAATATCCTACTTGCATGTCAATAGTGCATGTTTGGTGATCTTCACCCCCTGCCACACATCCTCCTGGTGGCCCGCAGGGTATCACGTAGATGTAGATGTACTATAAGAGTTAAACATGGCTTAATTGGCAGGAGAGCTTTGGTTTGAACGCAACGCCAATTAGTGAAGAAACTCCCACCTTTATGCTTGGGTTCCAAGGCTTAATAGGAAGTGAGGCGAAAGCAGTCACGGGTAAGAGAGATTAATTGGAAAATGCTATGCAAATGATGCTCCATCATTCAAGACAAAAGTCAATCTCATCCTGGAATCACAATTCCCGCACTGATTAATTTTCCATCGTAGACAACTGACACTCTCGTGGACTATAGAAGCATACACAAATCTTTTCAGCTCCATTGTCTCCTATTCTAAAACCTACACAACTTGGCATAAGATTGTGACATCTTGCATGGAGCATAATGATTAATATCGTTCCACGCCCTACTACTATCAAGTCAACTGTTTTAATTATGGTTTCTTATGTGTGACGAGGTATATTCTACGGAGGTTAGCTATAATCAATGATAAAATTCTCAACCAATATAATATAGATAGTAATAAGATTCTAGAATATTTGGCCATTGATATATTAAACTCAGAGCCAATGTTCCTCCAGATATTTTGGCATTCTCAGGGCTTTGCAACATGAAACAAATATGTGTTGAAAGTTGTGAATTATAATTTTCTCTCTATTATTTGTTTGTTTATATTTTTGGGCAAATTTTGTAAATGTTATATGTTAGCTTAATCTTTGGAACATATTTATTTACTCTTTGGAGTTGATATTTACTTTGCTTTTGTTCAATATTAAGCTCAATGGTGGGTAAATTTTCGATTCCTTAACTTTTGTGCCGATATTTGTATGAATACATGTCAGTATGTCTCTTTGTTTCGTGTTGCAAGGCCCTGTAGATGCCAATATATTTGGTGAAACGTTGGCTGTGAGAAAAATGTATTAAAGATGAAACATTCAAGAATCTTATTTTTAGCAATAATTTCATTCTCAAGATCCGCAATTCATATTCCAACGCAAAATGAAAAATTCCTCATTGGTTGTAAAGGTACATTTAATTAATCGACTGATAGCCCCAATGGCTGATCACGTGGGGCTTAATCCATCTTAATTTTACTTCAAATTGCCTGAATTAGAGAAACAACAGACAAAATAAGGCAAGATTCATTTTTACGTAAAACCGAAAAGGTTGAAATCTCACCCAAAAACGACACTTTTATGAGTCATTTTTTATGTTAAAGGGTTTGTTTAGACTAACACACACACACACACACACACACACGGCAATGAAAAGTTGTAAAGAAAGTTTATGTCTAAGAGTCTTAGGCTGGAAAAATAGATTCACACAATAATTTTTACAATTGAAGAGATATGTCACGCTGTGCCACAGCATTAACAATTATTCACCACCGTCCGAGATAAAAATTTGTCTAATCAGAGGAAAGAATCATAGGTAGAATAAGGTATTTGACTGCATTGCATCAGATCACATGAAAAACTAGTGAATTTCCCTTATAAACTTCAATCATGCGATTAGATCTTACCTATGTGCAATATTTTTATGTACTTGATTAATGGCTTCGATTATTGTCTGTCTGGAAACTTGATAGTAATCAATAATGCCGGCATCTCGTAGCATTTGTCAACGGTACTGTATCATATGATTAATTCTTTGAAAATGCCTCGCCAATAAATTAAAAGGCAACTCGGTAGTTACACCTACCCGCTCGCCATAAACTTTTATGTTTTAACGTGATAACTAAATTTCGTAAATTACTTAATAGATCCATCCAAAGGTAAAACGGTAAGCAAATACAAATGAACAAAGTAGAGTCAATATTATTTTTCACACAGAAACCGCGAATAAAATCATATTCAACCACCATGAAATGGGAATATCACGAGCACGCACAACTTTCAAGGGTAAGAATAGAGAAAAAGCACTGACAATCGGACAGATTTCTTTTTCGGCTCATATTCGAATACTACAGAGCAGCGGTCTTCATTCGTCTCGACACAAGTAGAAGCGAAGCGTGGTAGTGCCCCTGCAAAAATTCCTGGCGAAGACCTGCGCGGAAAGTAGGGTAGGTAAAGAGTGGAGGAGGTGGAGTGAAAGAACCGGGGGGGAAGATTGAGAGGTAACGAGAGAGAGCGTGAGACAGGGAAATAGAACTACTCCGCGAAAAACGGAACGAGGCGCTGACACGCTAGGCTAATTGGCAAGAGATTATAAGCCACCCGTTGCCATGACTTTATCGGGGATCCAATTTCGAGGTCTCATTGTCAGACGAATTGAAACGAGATGACAGGGAGAGAGTAACGTCGTGCTATGCCTTAATTTAAAAAAAATTATCGTAATGATGTCGTTTAATATTCGAGGCTTTGCTATTCGTAGTTGTTCTTCACCATGTTGATGGTTGTTTCGTTTTTTTTAGCTATTAACTATAATTTTCTTGATGCTTTCAAAGAAATTTCAAAGAAAATTTGTTTTTTTAAGAGATTGATAAGATGCTGTTGATTAAAGAAAGAAAAGGGGATTGTTGTAGTTGAGGCTCCAGTGAGAGGATCGGAGATGTATCATGGTGTCAACTATAGAAGTGTCGGCAACTTTGTAATATAAATAATTAATTGAAAAAATGGTATAAGACATCAGATGTGGTAAGTAATGCAACTTCTTGTGGCGCTTGTGAAGTCAGTAATTAGAATTTTTTGCCTTTTTAGTAATTAGAAATAATTACTGAATGACTCTCCACGGTAGAAGAAGCTTCCTTCCCAGTTTCGTAGGATTTTTGAAAGTTCCGAAGTCCATATCACAAACTCTTCTACTACGTCGCGCTAGAAAATGTTGCTAGAAACATACTTGAATATGCCAGTTGGCATGTTCCAAATAGTATTTTCATAGAGTGGTGGCATTGGACTAATGTTGAAACCAATTATAGTTAATACACAACAATGAGAGCATCCAACGAGAACTTGAGATTTGTTCATAATTACCTTCAAAGTTTCGAAGACGAAGAGGGTGTTCAAGCTTCCGTGAACTCCTCTGCAAACGTCCGGGAAAATATTGCACCAGAAACTCACGATGTCTGAAACAGAAAAAAAGAACGCGAGGAAAGTAAAGAATTAGTGTCTACATTGAAAATAATGCTTTGTTCTTTTCTACCATCACTTTAATCCTTGGAGAAAGGTACAAAGTAATCTTTATGAATACAAATATTAAAATATTCTACGAAGCTAAGCCCGATGTCTTCAAGTTTAAAAGTTAAGAAATTTAAACGGAGAGATAAGAGCCACAGAACTTAAGGTGGGTGAGACTTAAGGGTAAATCCCATTTTCAAGATCAGTGCGCAAAGTTTGCAGCTAATTCAGAGGCAGAAAAACTCGTCCAAATTCCAAAGCTAAGTAAATACATTGAAAAATACCAAGCAGTGAATACTAGGAAATTTTCGAGCAAATCAACTACCTAATTTTTAATAAAAATACTTCACTAAACTCTATACCTACACTAATGGTAATATTTACTGACTTTAATGAAGGGGTGGCGGAAAATATCGTGCTAGATCTGCGACCGGGTAGCCGGTAGGTAGTTGATTGCTTCTATTCCACACGTATGAGAGGGATGTAGCTTGCTCTAAGGCTAAAATATTTTCAGATGTAAGTTTTAGGGAAACAGCATGCATTTAGAACTTAAGAAGGAGAGGATATGCATTAATAACTGTAGGATGATATGAAGATATTTCGGCAGAATGGCTGAAAAAGAGCTGAGGATTAAGGATGACGAAAAATTGGGGAGGAACAAAGTAGAATCAGCAATTACAAGCGAATGGAGAATAGTTAAATCTTCAGGGGTACAATACAAGAGAATAGTTAAATCTTCAGAAATAAATATCCATAATTTTCCTCATTGTGCCAGAGAGTCACAGAATATGATATTTTTATGTATTCTGAGATGAATGGAGAACATGTTGAAAAGAGAGGGAATGTTGACGAGGGTAAGAGAGGAGAGAACTCTGAGAAAGCGTGGAAGAGGATAGGAATTCTGAACATAGTAGGAATTGAGAGAATACATGAGGATTTGAAGAGGCATCTAGTGACATTCGCCTTTTTCTAAGTACTCTATCGGTACAAGATAGGTTTTTTTTCAAAGTCGGAGAATCACACTCAACATCCTATCAACCTCAAGTATTTCCTTTTTCACCTCAGCATACGATCTGCCCTACTGCATCCCTTCCAGAAAACCTATTCTCTTTCTTCCCCTTCCCCACTTGGCCTACACCCCACCCAATGACGTTATGAAATACCCTTAAACTATCATTATAAGTCTTTACCGCTTTATTAAACACAATCGATGGCCAAGGCTCTAATCCCTTTTTCTCGAGTCACTACCAACTTTTATCAGCGGATTACTACCAGCAAACTGGATTCAAGTATCTAAATAATTCATTTAACCCATCGTAGACTCCAAAATCTAAATATATTGTCTGTACAAATTTCAAGCTATCCGGGACTAGCCACAGAGTTCCACTTTTACGGAGTCACCAGCAATGCACACATGTGCGAATTTCCACAGAGAGAAAAAAATCATCCGCCTTGACCGGGATTTGAACCCGGATCCGTCGATTTCCGGCCGAGTGCTTTAGCCAGTTAAGCTCACGGTAGCTCAGTTAAGCACTCGGCCGGAAATCGAGGGATCCGGGTTCAAATCCCGGTCAAGGCGGATGATTTTTTTCTCTGTGGAAATTCGCATATTGCCTGTAACCTGGAGGAATGATGGGAACGCATGAGGTTTTTCATGGCATGATTTTTTTATCGCCCAGCACCTCACGGTTCTATCCGAGGAAATATGAATAAGTAATCGAATATTGATGCGATTTTAAGGACTAGAAACTTTCGTGCAATAAAATCATGCCCAGTTTCACCGAGGAAGCTTTTCTACCCCCTCTTGATGTTGTTGCTGGCTACCTTCTAGGTTATCAATACTGATGCTTGGAAAAAAGAAGAGCTTCGCTCGCATCATTAATCCCCTGCCAGTAAGAGTGTTCTATCGCATAAGGCCCTAAAATGCGAATGAGCGAATCACTTACCAAACCCTCGATATAATCGCGTTTCGGGATATTTCCTGAATCATTAGCGGCCATAAAAATCCCCCTCCCAACGAAGAATTATTCCCTCCCGTTAAGCTTCCACAATTTTGCGTCGTTTATGCCGCGGTATGGGATTCTGCAAATCGCCACTTCATCATTTCTTTCCCATTTTTTTTCCTTAGTCTTCTAATCTCAAAGGGGTCATCTCGCGTGCACAAATCACCGGCTCATAAACGATTAGGCATTTCTCCAGCCGGTTCCCTCATCGGGCAGACGCGCGGGTCCCCTGCTCCGCGCCTGAAAAATCTTTTTGTAGCAGCGAGATGAATAATTTATGAAGATGGAGAGATGAGTGGGGTAGGGGGGTTGGGAGTTGGGGGGGAAGGGAGCAGCATATCGATGCGATTTTTTTTATTCCCCCTACTCTACCCCCCCCCACCAACTCCCACACGACCCTTCCCCATCCCACCATGCATCACGACTATTTTCAAATGGATGCGCGAACGTGACGTCACCTCCTGCCTTTCGTTTCTACTTCCCCTTCGACCCCCACCCTCATTCAGCGTCTCCTTCCCTCCGATGAGACGCAGCGAACACCCTTACTAGTTTTTCAGTATTCATCGAAATTCATACACCTTTTCTCTACGTATTTTCAAATGACTTCTTCATTTCCGAATCACTCCTTCCTCACTCCGTCCAAGTAGCACAGTAGTTAAATGAAATGAAAGCAGTGAGAACAAAAAATTAGGGAGACAGACTGCAGAAAGAGACAGGTTTAAAATGTCTTTTTTCCCGCGATCAACAAGAGAACAAAACGGCTGCCGATGAGAATAGAGTGGACATATAGTTAAACCCATTAGGTGAACCCATTAGGTAAACCCATTGCTCTTTAAGACGTTTCTTTATCTGCCACTGAGTAGGTACTGACATCGTGTTTTGTGAGTTCCCTACATGACTTTTGTGTTTCGCTTACTTAGTTGCCATGTAGATTAATTCAATAGCTTCTGTAGCATTGGTAGCATACCTTTATGGCAGAGCACGTTGAGGAAAGTTATTATTACACCATAGTGCATGTTTGAATACAGATAAACGGAGAAGAAATAAGCATGCTCCGCTTCGTGGATGATATCGCAGTCATAGCTGAAAATCGTGATAATCTGAAAAAGTCGCTAAACGCAATGGATCAACTTCTCCAAGAATATAACATGAAAATAAATCAGACGAACACTACAATCCTAGTATGCGGAAAAGAAAAGATGAAAAGAGAAGTCACGCTGATATAGGAAGAATTAATACTAGTGTCTGGAGTGTTAGAAGAATTGGGATGGGAATCGCTATCACAGCATAGATTAAATTATAGGCTTAACATTTTAGCTAAATTTCTGGAAAAACATTTCTCTGACGACGTAAAAAACATACTATTTACCCCCTCGTACTACGGCAGATTAGATCGCGCCAATAAAAATAGAGAGCTAGATTGTAGAACCGATAGGTATAAAATGTCAGTTTTTCCGCGTACCATTCGGGACCATAACAGCTGTGATCGTCGTCATGAATAGTTCGAGTATTGATAATAGGCAGGCAGTAAATCTTTCTCAGTATATTCTCTACTCTCTTATTTATGCATGATGTAAATATTGATGTTCTTATAGATGCATGATATTTTGAATCTGTAGTAGTAGTCTTTGTATCCCTTACATGTTGGAACGATTGAAGATTGAATGTTTCTTGGGTATTAGATTTTTAATTGGCGCTTTGCATGTGTGGTACGCGGGTTTTAATGTAATGTCGGTGTTCTACCGTATAATTCATGCATGCCTGGTGTGGAAGCACCCCCTGCCACATACCCTTTGGGTGGCTTGCAGGGTATGACGTAGATGTAGATGAATGCAAGTGTACTCCTTCACCCATCTTTGAAGTACCATCACGAGGGACGGAAAAAATACCACAGCCAACAAGCGAATAATAGTGTAGAATAACTAAGGGAAACAGGAAACAGACAACTGCTGTGCTAAAAGAACATAGAACTCAAAACCAGGAAACAGTATGTGAAAACATTCGTGTGAAGCGTGGCACTCTATGGATTGGAAGCATGGACCATTGGAAAAGCTGACCAGGAAAAAATAGAAGCCTTCGAAACTTGGTGCTGGAGGAGGATGCTGAGGATAAAATGGACGGACAAAATAACAAATAACGAAGTGCACAAAAGAGTGGAAGAGAAAAGGTTTATATGGAGCACCATACAAAATAGAAGAACCAAATGGATTGGACACACCCTGAGACACAATGGGTCCGTGAAGAACATAATTCAAGGTAAATAGAGGGAAAAGTTCCACTGAGGAAGACCAAGGAATAAGTTCATGGACCAAATAAAGAGGAGAGTACATAGGAAGAGATACCAGGAGGCAAGGGAACTAGCATTAGACAGGGAAGGGTGGAGGGCTGTAGTCAACCAATCCTAGGATTGAATGACCAATGATGAGTGCATTGTGTGATAACTCACTCTCTGTCAAACAATTTTGAGATAGTTTTCAGGGTAATGTGTAGATTTAGTAAATAATCAAATGTACATCCGTCACATCAGACTGTCGAAATCAATGTGTTCTAAAATTGCGCTGACTCCACGCTAGCGGCCAGGGTTCAAATCCCTGCAGAGGAGGATGTTCTTCAGAGGGATCCCGATCCCTACTTGAGTGTCTTGTAGGGCACTTCAAGTACAATACTCCATCTACATCTGCGTAACATCTACATCTACGTAATACCCCACGAGCCACCACGAGGGTGTGTGGCAGGGGGTGAAGAACACCAAACATGCACTATTGACATGCAACTAGGATATTTAATGAAGGCATACTAGATAATAGGGTCACATGGTTAGTATCTACATAATAAGAAAGGGATTATTGGTTGTTATTACATGCATCTACATCTACGTAATACCTTGCGAGCCACCACGAGGGTGTGTGACAGGGGGTGAAGATCGCCAATCATGCACTATTGACATGCAAGTAGGATATTTAAGGGAGATATGCTAGATAATAGGGTCACATGGAGCTAGATGGTTAGTATCTACATAATTAGGAAGGGTCGGATGAGACATCTGTCGGATGAGACATTAAACCGTGCTCCCCTTGGCTCCATTCGTTAAGAGCAGGCTAATGCCGACGCCGGGTTTCTATCCACCCTTCATCCATTAGCCCTATGGCGCTAATGACCTCAGCCGTCGGTCGCCTCCCAAAAAATCCAATCCAATTGCGCTGACTAACGCAGCCAAGCGAAAGCAAATATTTCCATGCATATATTTTAATGCGGCAGGTGTGACACGGCAGGTGCGATTGGAGCAAGCTCAACTGTAAATAATATCAATACATAGGGCAAAAGCGTGATTGGAATCCTTCAGCGAGAACGCTCATCCAGCGCCATCACAGAGTTAAGAATCTCGGGAACTTCGCCTTCCGCGGCCGGCAACTTCCTTATCATCGCCTCGCGAGTGCCAACTAGGAAGTTGCAGGTGGAAATCGTAGAAATATACGCGAATGCTAAACATATTCCTCTTTGCCAGCGATTACCGAATGCCAGACAGGACGCTGCGAGAAATTTTCTCGCGATAAACATTCATGAAACATGTTCACCTGGAGTGTTGCAGCTAAACTGGAAGGGCTGCGCGTTGGAAGATCGCGTTCTGACAATAAACAAGGTTTCAAACTCCGACGTATTGATGGCTTGAAGTTAACTGACCCAATGGAAGAATACATATTGACTTAATATTGATGCTTCATGTATCAAAATTACAGGGTGTAGGACAGGCATGCCAAACAGAGGGTCCTCCGAGTGGCACAAGGATCACTTTAGGCTGGAGTGGATCGCTGGAGTGGGCGTAATGCCACTCACCGAGTGGCATTGGGCCCACAAATTACGATTAATTCAAGATATTTAATACAATTTTTTGCAGAATTTGTTTTTTACTTAACACTTCGAGTGCTATGTACGTAATGATACGTCGTCCTATATTTTCTGAAAAGGGCGATGGACGTACTTGGACGTCCATAATATATATATCATGGGGGAAACACATCAGGGGAATAACTAGTGTAGCAAGCCGTAGATTAGGATTCGTAAAAAGGGTTCTAGGCAAATGCGATGAGAGAGTACGAGAAAGAAACTATTTTACACTTGTCAGGCCTCATTTAGAATATGCCGCTAGTATATGGGATCCGTACGAGGAAGGTATGATAAAAGAATTAGAGCGCGTGCAAAGGAGATCTGATAGATTTGTTAAAGGCCGTTATGATAATTTTATAATTGCTACGAGCCAAATAGAAGAACTAGGATGGGAATTACTATCAGAACGCAGGTTAAAATTTAGGTTAAACCTTTTAAGTCAATTCGAAACAGAGTTGTTCACAGATGACGTTAGATATATATTGAGAACCCCTGCGTATTATGCTAGGTTTGATCGTATTAACAAGATTAGAGAGATAGATTGTCGTACCGATACGTTTAAAATGTCATTTTTCCCGCGTACCATAAGAGAGAACAATAGGCAGCGTAGCAAAGGGATAGGTAGGTGAAATATAGTTAGAGTAGTCTGTAGTGCATGATGCATGTGATAACAACCAATAATCCCTTTCTTATTATGTAGATACTAACTACCTAGCTGCATGTGACCCTATTATCTAGCATGTCTCCATTAAATATCCTAGTTGAATGTCAATAGTGCATGTTTGGTGATCTCCACCCCCTGCCACACACCCTCGTGGTGGCTCGCAGGGTATTACGTAGATGTAGATGTATCGCTATTGAACGGCAGCTGGACGTAATGGTATAGCTGCAATCTTTCTGGTTGTCATACATATGACCACAAAGAACACTACATGCGGTGAGTCATCAACAAATTACATTATAATGTTTATACCAGTAACTTACGCCAACATGCACTACACCATAGGTATGCTACCTACGCTACGGAAATTATTTGTATCAATGTACATTGCAACTACGTAAACGAGATACAAGAGTCATGCAGGGATAATGTTTAACCTAAAAAGGGGGGGGAGTATATTTTGAATCTTAAGAATAGGAGAGCGCGCATGAAGCAATAATGTATGAGACTGATATTTTTATAGGACCCATAAGCCGCGGAAACCGTTCAGGAAGTATTGCAAATACATTCGATAAATTTATTGGTTTCATAGCTTATGGCAACTTGCTTAGCAATAAAAGCCTGGATCTGGAGCTGAGAAAGAGACTAGCTAAATGTTATTCATGGAGCGTTTTCATGTATGGATGTGAAGCGTGGACATTAGGTAAGAGGGAAAGGAATAGAATAGAAACTTATGAAATAAGGATTTAGAGAAGGATAGAAAAAGTAAGATGGGTAGATAAGATGAGAAATGAAGAGGTTTTGAGCAAAGTAAAAGAAGGAAGATCGCTCCTAAAGGAAATTAGGAAAAGGAAAGGAAACTGGTTGGGCCATGTGATGAGAGGGAAAAGTATAATAACTGTGGCACTTGAGAGTGGCAATTGAAGGAAAGAAAAAGGGAGGAGGGAGAAGAATTAAATTGGTGGATCAGGTGAAGAACATCAGCTATGATGAAGCAATGAAGGAAGCTCGGGACAGAAGCGGATGGAGACAGCAGTGGTGTACGGGACCTGCCAGCAGGCAGAACACCACATGATGAACTTATGGCATGGAGTTATGAGTTCTGCAAGTAGCCAAGATGGCGGATGCGCAATGAACCGCTTGGAGATTTAATTACCGGATGAAAGAGTTGTTTTGTGACAAATGAACAGTTAATTTACTCTTGCTGACAAATTATAACGTGCATTATCAATTATTGATAAGTTAAACTTCCATAAATTTCATCCGGCGGTCGGAATATTAGATAAAATATTCAAAACTGTTAACTATTGGTAAATAAGTTATGTAACCTGTAGTTGCGTTCCTGCAACCCGAACATTTTTATGTGATCTATAACTTCATAGATCTCATAACTATTGATTCCGTAACAAAATATTCTTGCAATTGGCCATAAGAAAAGTAAAAGAGGTTTTTAAGGATAAGACATTATGGAGGAAAATATTAAGAGGAAGCCAGTTTCTCAGGGCTAACGGAATGATTAACTCTGATCATTATCTGTTGAACTATTAACTCTGATCTCTTCGAAAGAAATGGAGTGATGAGTAAGTATGTATGATGAATCAAGAAAAAATGAGAAGTATAATTTCGTTCTCCAAAGCATTTTTACGGGCAAGTCTTGGGCTTCAGATGCAGAAAACTGTTCCACAATGCCCGCTAATCACGCATGTCGAATCCGGATCATTCAAAAAGGCTTTATGTCGCCGACATCGGCCGCTGAAAAGAGGAAAAGCGTGGAAATATATTGGAACGGGTTCTCGCCGAGGTGGAAGAGAATAAAAACGCTTGCCAGACGATTACAAGAGGAGCGAGATGAACGAGATATTCAATAGCAGATACCGCTGTACAATCTGTAATCTCCTCCACTTGAAAACCGAGGCATAAAAATGACTCCTGCTGAAGTGAAATTCGCAGGCTATTTTAAGATCTAAGGGAATTCTGATTCCTCTAACAACACGGGAAAACGATAAAGGAACAACGAGACCACGGAACGAATTGTCAAAGAAGAGATTCCGAAAAGCGGTGATCCGCTAACTTAAGGCGAGCTTTCTCCCTTGTCGAACCTTTTAAAAGTTATTTTCGCATGTATATTGCCGCATTCTTGGATTATGTACGAGATCTAAGGAACGTAAAGCGGGAGTAATGGGACATTTCCGATGTCTTTCACGACTACTGGCACTGAAAACTGGAAGTCGTCCGACCGTTTTTAGCCACAAGCATCTCCGCCGACGCTAAAAATACCTCAAACTGGCTCTTCGTTTCATATTTTAGGTGAATATCGGATAATTGAGACTGCCATCGTAGGCGGAGAAGGAAAATAATCCTTTTAGAGTACAATCCGTTGACAGGACACGAAATGCTCCGAAACTTAATAGATATTTCGTGAACAGTCAGTGTACTCAGCCTTATTATTACTTTCTGAAAAGATTCCTGCCACCCATAACAGGATTAGCTATCTTAAAATTGCTCTTTCTTTAAATCTCATACAGAATTTCAGAATAAGCACGGTGTTTCCCATCCATTTGAAATCTTTCTGATATTCTCTTATTTCAAAACTCCGACTGAGAGAGGGAACGCATTTTGATTAAGCTTATGGAGACGTAATTTTTCCATTGCGCCTCATAATAATTATGAAGTTGTTAATTGTTTGCAAGAATAGCATAATATTCATATTTCACTTCATACATCTGGCTCGTTGGTCTAGGGGTATGATTCTCGCTTTGGGTGCGAGAGGTCCCGGGATCAAATCCCGGACGAGCCCGTCATTTTTTTCGGCCTGATGTCGCGGTAGGATCTTCGCATGCCAACCCGAAAGTTAATTTTTCTTATTGACAAATCTTATACATGCCACGCAAACTCAGCATCAAGCAAAAGATAAGTCTTTCTACCCAGAATTTAACACTCTTTATTTTGATGTGAAGATGACAGAAATGATTTGTGTTTTTTTGGGATATTACGCTTGAAAATCGAGTCACACAATTTTGAAACGGACAGAAGTGGTAATTTTTCGAATTCTGATTTTTCGTTATAATATTTTGGAATGCCTGGCGAGTGCCATTCATCACAGTTGTATATCATTTCTCGATATACTTGTAGCAGAAGCGAAATGGGTAAGCGTAAGTGTAGGTTTTGGAAAGGAGTAGGCGACACCCACTGGGCCTAGGGTACATGAAATGTATAAGTGGTTATTAGGTATCACAGAATTTTACGGTGTTCTCACCCTCCCAAACATCAGCGCAACCATTTTATCAGTGCCCAATCAAACATGGCATCTTTCGTACCTCAATAACATAAAAAAATCAGGAGGAGATTTTCGGCCGGGAAAATATTGCGATGCTAAGCCGGAATGTGCATCCAAATTGGAGATAAGTCACGGAGCGAAAAGATTCTACTACCGTAAGGAATGAGATGGATGCAAGTGGTTAGATTAGGGTGTAAAAAATTGCCCTAGTATGCATTTCGTTTATGTTTTAACTCAAAAGTGTTAATAATTTGACACTCCTTGAATTTCAGTCTTTTTAATTGGTCGTAACGTCGGATATAAAATGAAGGTCTGGAGATTGAATACGTGCGTAAGCACATGATAGGCTCCTAACTTAGGATGAAAATGCAAAGCTGATGCGAATATTGATCGTATTCTCTTCGGGTTTATGCCGCGTCGATCCATTTTTGGGGGTCAACAGTTTCGCCTGACTTCCAGCTGGCTTCGTCAGGTCCTGTCCGAAGCCAGCTGGAAGGCAGGCGAAACTGTTGTCCCCCAAAAATGGATCGACGCGGCAAAAACCCGAAGAGAATACGGTCATTAAATAACCGCGGAAGCCTCCGTACCAATGATGCGAATATTGATTCATTTCGCTGGAATCAAGGACGCGTCGCACATTTGTAAAATTAAAATTATGCAAAATTAGGAGTGAATTATTTACATTACCACCCTTCGAATTCTTATAACAGTGATTTCAAATTCACTAATAATAATTTGTTGAACACCTTTTCACTTATTCATTACAACTAACAATATATTTTGACAAGTACAAACGGCCATGTCCTACACGGTGAAATGGAGAGTTTGATCCGTTGGGAAACCTTAACGACCTTCTATATCACCACGTGCCAGGTAAGTCTCAGATCTTTCTTCATGCTGATCTTCATCGACATTTAAAAAAGCGTTTATTATAAATCAACGTATTTCATAACGTTTAATTTAATTTAATAATTTAATTTAATAAAAAAAAAATAATAATTTAAAAAAAAAGTGAATTTGACAGAAAAAGCCTTGGTGGTTTGTGTGATATTACGCTTCACATTCGCGTTACACATTTTTGAACGGACGGTAAATGATATTAGATATTATTAATGGGGTTATTTCCGGTTAAGGCGCGTTAAAATGGTGAGTAGTATCCCGCAGATTTCCTTCATCACAGACCTTTATTTACCTGTCATATTTTCTTTCATAACCTCAGCAAATGTCCTATCCTTCAGACATGACGAAAAAGAGAGAACTCTTAGTATTTTCCACACCTAAAACTTTATAATTCCCGACCCAGGTTTCGATTGCCTTGCAATCATTTTCAAAGGTACATTATACATGTTATGGTTAATTCGCATACCATATATAATGTACCTTTGAAAATGATTGCAAGGCAATCGAAACCTGGGTCGGGAATTAAAGTTTTAAGTGTGGAAAATACTAAGAGTTCTCTATTTTTCGTCATTTCTCTAGTGTCATTCCACAAAGTTACGCCTTTAACCATTAAGTTTGTCTTATTCTTCCCCAACCAGCCATTAAAACCCATTCCCGCTCTTTACTTTTGCCGCTAACTAATCATTCTCTCCTCTACCACGGCCTTCAGCAGCCCTTTACCCCTCATTACTTCCTTCAACCACCTATTCCACCTACACCTAATCTCCCCTCAAATACTTCCTCTCCTCACCAGCCACGTGAAGCACTTCCTTATATCCCTTCCTTTCCGTCCACCGTACCTTCTCCATCCTTTTCCACACCCTCATCTAGATCCCCAGCAGCCTAATCCCGTTCTCCCTTCTCAGAGCCCAAGTTTCTGCACCTTATGACGCCACACTCCATTTTAAGATATTCATCAGCCTCATCTTTACGTCACTACCCAAGGTTCCCGCCACCGAACAAGCTATCTTGTATTAATAAAGGCATCTATGGGTAGGGTTATTCTCCTTCTCTTGTGTCCATCCTTCTTTGCCCATTTTCTTCTAGCGTTCTATCCAAGTTATTAAATTGCCCTACTTTCTCCAGTTATCCCACTTGGATGACCAACTTCACTTTCTTTGTCCTATAAAATGCCATTACCATTGATTTCTTATGATTTGTATTGATTTCATGTTACCTGTGCTAATTTTTGTATGCATCAAATGGTCAAAATCGATAGCAGTGCCTACTTGTAAATGACATAAAACGGTATGGTAATATTATATCCCCCGACCAAGATCGGTTTGCAAACGCCACAACATACGCGCAGCATGAGTTCTGACAAGCTTGATGGCCAACCTGAGCAAAAAATGATGAATAAATTTGGCAGTTTTCGACACAAATTGATTGGATCGATGTTTCAACTAAAAAAACTCAATGGCTAAAAGACTTCTTATTTAAAGTCAGGATGACATTATAGGTCAGAAAAGAAGATTGCGTGGAAATGAATAGTGTTTTTTAGGAATCCAATGTGGTTGTTTTTCATTCCGAAGAGGAAAATACCCAACTGAAGGAGTCACAACTGTACCGATGACTGGAGAATTTTAGAGACACGATCATGATGACAGAATGAAAGAATGCGCTGGACACGATGAACATCTTCCTCACAGTTGGCAAAATGTAAAATACGGGCAGAGCTACCACCAGTGTCGGCCCACTCCGGTACATATCGCGATTTTGAATTTAAGAGGTTTCCATCCCGGCCCTCTCCGCTGACTCAAAGGGTCGTAAACAGCGAGATAAGCTCGGCCCGTGCAGCCCTCCAAAGCTGAGCACTCGAGAGTTGAAACACAACGAAGTATTTACATTCACAAAGAAGACTTTCATTATCTATAGATTATATACACCTACAGAACCGAATGTTTTTCGACACTATGGTCTTCCAAACCCCTCGACGATTTCGAACACAATTTGGTACACACGTCCCTCAGGAACAAAAAGGGTAATAGGTTACATTAGAATGATTAAAGTGCCCCAGGGTTTTCTGTCTGGACCCGCTTTCTAATCAGCTTTCACCTCCATAAGAAAAGCACTGAATTCGGCACAGAACTTTTTAATGTAAGAGAAACAATTGCACTTTTCCACAAATTGCTTTAATGCGTACAACGCGTTTCGGCTCACAGAGCCATCATCAGGTACAAGACTCAGACAAGGTCTTGTACCTGATGATGGCTCTGTGAGCCGAAACGCGTTGTACGCATTAAAGCAATTTGTGGAAAAGTGCAATTGTTTCTCTTACATTATGAAGAACTTCCACGATATCTCGCCTGAATCTGTTGAATTTACAGAACTTTTTGTTTGATTTTTTTATCAACTTGCCAGTCATGATATAGAATCAGTATTTGTAGTAAGTACACGACGAATGAAGTTGCAAAGTTTTCAATAAATACATTCACTTTCCATGTACGCTTTTAATTTGTCTATAATTTGAATATACGGATCCAAAATTGCAAATTTTTGTAACACTTCGACATTTGAAAATTTTGTTTACTCGGCAACTGCCTAATAAACCGCCAACGGGAACTTATACCTGAGGCTAATGGGATAGCACTGTTTTATGATAAACACTACAGAATTAAAGAGATTTTTTAGTTAATATTTAGCCCTAGTTAGTATTCAGTTTTATTATAACTATTCCCCTAATCTCTCTCATACTTCAAAATCTTAACGCAGACATTATGATCTCTTATCGATTGAGGGAAAAACGACATTTTAAACTTTTCTGTTCTATGATCTCGTTCCCTTATTTTGTCTTTATTATCTGATATACCGTAGTTTGTTATGCTACATAGTTTCCAGCTAAATTATGTCCGTCTCATGAGGAGGACACTTTTAATCCAAAGTGGGAAACTTAATCCCGGTTTCCTCCCATTGTATTTTAACGGGAAACTACTTGTAGTCACCAAATAAATATCTGGAGTCCAACACAGAGGTTTGTGCAATGACCAACTTTGCCCATCGCTGGTCGATGAAAAAATTCATCGAAATGGTTCGGTTTCGATAATTGTCATCAACTTCGCTGTCGAATATTTCGATGAATCGACTCATTGCACAATCCGACCAGAACCCTTCGATATACCCCTCACTCGGCCCCTCACCGAGCATATCATAGTTTTGAAAGAGTTTCCTATTTTTATATTCCACGCTCTACGTTAAGGGCATGTGCGTAAAAGGCTTGGCTGGCATTTTGACCTATGGCCTGACAGTGATATCCATTCGCAGATTTCGCGCTCCGAGTTCCAAATATAGCCCGGCATGGATGTTTGTCAGACAATCGTAGTACGTTCTACCCTGGGAGCGTACGTGCAGAAAGATAGACAGATCGCATGACGGGCAACTTTATAATATAATTTATTCCAGGAAAAATTTAGAGACCATAATAGTGGAGAACGAAGCCACTAATATTTTAAATGATTAAGATATGAGGACCCCAGAAGTCAAGGGGTCTAAGTAACAAAATCGTTGTTTTGAGAAAACTTTAGTCAAAGTTGAAAATGTTTGGTACAACCCACTAAGTAGTTATGAGGCATTACCCTAGATAGCGTCATCTGTCGAGAAAATCACTTGGATCCCTTTACCACCTAAAACATTAATATTTTCACATCCCATTTCTGTACCTAACTTATTTTTTTTTAATGTCACTTAGACCCCTTGACTTCTGGGGTCCACATATGTAATTCTGTTTAATGCTCTTCCTTTTTTTCAATTGACTCATGTCATTTTTATGTAAGCATAACGTGTCAGTAATTATGGAATAGCTTCTACACGCGTTGGGTGTTGATATAACAGAACTTTAACTAATTCTATAAATTCTTTACCTACTATGACAAGTTTCCCAAATACTTTACATATTAATTTGGTTATTTTTCAATAATACTGTTTCATATGTATTGTCCTTCCTATTTTCTTCTATTGCTTCCCTACATGATGCCGATGTAAGTATCAACTAATGTTAAATCTCTGCCAAATATCTCTAACTTCTCCACAAATATTGCTAAAAATAGAGAGCCTCATCTCCGCGACCTATCCTCTGACGTCTTGTCCTCACTCTCCGTCAATAATCTTGTTAATACATACATACCCATCACGCCGTTCCCTTCCGGGGTAGGCAGAGTCAAAATGATTCACTCATTAATACATAATTGTACACCTAACTCTGCTTCAATAATTTCCTCCATACTGACCTATACTTGCAAAACTCTTTTGCCTCATTTACCCCCTTACACTGTTTCATACACGCCCTCCTGTCTTTAAAACTCCTAATATTCCTCCTCCTAAGAATTTCCTCAACCACATTTAATCACAACTTTCTCGGGCTACCTCTACCTCTCACACCATTTATTCTACTCTCATTTATCTGTTTTGTTATTCGACGCTCATCCATTTTCTCAACATGGCCGAACCAACGAAGAACACTCCTTTCATACACGTCCATTACTGGAGCATTTAACCCACATTCATTCATGACCCACTCATTCCTGACCCTATCCATCCTACTTTTGTCGCAAATACTCCTCAGATAACTCATACCTACGGCGTTTAATCTACTCTTATGTCTATCCTGACATACCCATGTTTCACTACCATATAGCAAAGTGGGAAGAAGTACACTTTTGTACACCGAAATTTTCGCTTCATTAGACAAGCACTCATTCCTTGATATGCTCCACATGCCAACTACCCCATCTTTCCAGCATTCGCACGTCTCTTTATCTCCTCATCTATTCTTCCATCTTTCGCATACATCTTACCTAAGTACACAAAATCATCTGCACCTGTTCAATTACTTCACCATTCGCCCTCATACAGTTTTTCTTCCCATCCTCCTTATCAAAAACTACTACTTTAGTCTTGAACGCATTTACCTTCAATTCCATTCTCTCCATTGATTCACAAAACTTATCTAGGAGAGCTGTAATACCCGTTGACTGTCTGAGATCAAAACAGCATCATCCGCATATAGAAGAACTTGCACGTTTATATTTCCAATCAAAACACCGTCGTTTTCACTACATGCGTCTTTAACACATTTATCCATAAATACATTAAACAGCCATGGAGACATTACGCATCCTTGCTTTACACCCCGATTTATTACAAACTAATCACTCAGAGTGCCGTTTACTCTTACACTTGCCTTACTATTGTCATACATCGCCATCATAACATTCAATAACTGTCTATTCACTCCATAGTCTCTCAAAATATTCCACAACTTCTTTCTATTTACTCTGTCATTTTTTTGGATCTTGTTAATAACTCCTTAAAACTAGTCTTAAACTCATCAATAGCAATCTAAACTCAACCATCAACTGTCCTGACCGTCCTTCCTTCATAAATTTCAGAATACCTACCCGGCCTATGAGGATTCACTCTTTCCTCAATATCCCTACTCCCAGATTATCACTCACCAAGCGCTCCCTAATTTTTCGCCTCTCCTCTCTTATATTTTCCCTTACTGAAAACATCGATCCTTTCCCCTTAACTACTAACACTCTTCGTTTATCAAGCCGTAAGTCATTTCCGAACAAAACAATTGTTACTCTCTCCCATGTTGGGATATTATTTGTTGACCTCTGTGTAATGTAGATGTTTTTGCTTTTCTTGTAGATGTTTTGCTTTGCTTTTACGTTCTTTTTTCCTTGATATGTGTATCATCTTAAACTGGCATCATGCCGTAAAAGATATTCCTTTCAAATAAATAGGTGATGATCACTGAGATGTTGAAGAGGTCTTTTATTTTACAGGTTACATTGCCAACAGGCATCTGCGCTGCAACAATGAAAGAAAAGAATAGGGTAAAACAGTGTGAATGAACTCTCTCATATATTTCCACTGGAGGGATTGATTTTGTCGAAGGTTTTTTGAACATCTACTCCTAAAAGATATCACAGGATTATGAAAAGTTTATCAGGCAGCCGGTTCCAATCTTTTGTACTCCTACCTATGAGCACTTGACCGGGGGGACATTATAAACCTGTCTGTTCTGCAATCAATTTTCCTAATTTCAGACACATTATTTGGGTTAATTATTACCTTCTTTTGGGGACTTTCCACTCTATTTTATCTTCAGTTATACTCTTGACAAACCCATTGTGTCCAATTTATCGAACACTTCGTCGTTTCTTATTTTTCCCTCCATTTAATCTTCAGCATCCTCCTCCTGCACCAGGTTTCAAAGGCTTCTAGTCTGTTCTGGTCAGCTTTCCCAATGGCTCATGCTTCCGATCCATAGAGTGCCAAGCTCCACTCGAATGTTATCACATTGTGTTTCCTGGTTTGTAGTCCTATGTTCTTTGAGAACGGCAGTGGTCTTTTGCCCATGAACGCCTTCTTCGCTCGTTATATTCTCCGCTTGATGTCCGTTGTACTTCCTCCGTCCACCGTGAAGTACAACGGACATCAAGGTATTAGAATTATCAGGGTATTATGTACGTAGATATTGTATGCTTAGTTAATGTTCGCGACGCCTATTTGTGACACACCCTTAAGATGCCTTATATGGTACATCTTGAGGCGTTTCCTATTTTTCTATAACAAGCATTATATAACGTAAATTTGCGTAAAAGGCTTGGTTTGTGTTTTTGACCTCCGACCACCCGGACAGCTATCTCCACTCACGCAATTCCCACTCAAACGTCCAAATATAGCCCCGCATATGTGTTTATCAGTTTATCGTAGTAAACGTTCCCTCCCCTCCCAAACAAGAGCGTATATCCTGATACGCGCTGGACTCTACGCGTTGCCGTCCGTGGCTTTCCCGCCAATTCCCTCCCTCCCCCCCACCTCTCCCGCATTCCACCCCTTCATCCCGAAGGACTTTGGCCCGACGCGAAAAAATAGGAACTTCAGCGGGAGCGGGAGGAGCGGGAGGAGTGGCAGTTGATGCGGCGCTCGGAGGAGAAGTGGACGGGTGGAGGGAGGAGGCTGCCGATGGTGGATGCGGAGCCTAGTGGCGAATGCGGAAGTGACGCAACTCGACAGGAGGAGGAGAGAGCTGGGGGAGGATGTTTGCAAGCAATGCCAACGCGGAAGTGTTCGAGAGAAAGACGGGAAGCTGGGAATTAAGCCTGGTTGGGGTAGAGTTGTTGTAGGACGTTCATTGGTTACCCCAGAGACAGGAAATATTATATATTAATTAACTCAATTCATCCAAAGTCATTGAATAAAGTCAATAAAGCCCAAGCTAGGGAGGCGTTCATGGTTAAAAGACAAATGCAATGCTCAGTGAAAATAGGACTACAAACCAGGAAGCGGTATGTGAAAACATTTGTGTAGATCGTGGTACTCAAAGCATCATTGACCATTGGAAAAGCTAACCAAACAGACTAGAAGCCTTCGACACCTGGTGCGGGAGGAAGATGCTGAAGATAAAATGGACGGATAAAGTTAGAAATGATGAAGTGTACCGAATATTAAAGAGGGGAGGACCATATGGAACACCAATCAGAAAAGAAGAACCAGATACACACACTGAGACACAATGGATTCGTTACGATCTTACATGAAGGTAAAATAGAGGGAAAAGTCCCCATAGGAAGATCCAGGAATTAGTTCAGGGACGAAATAAAGATAAAAGTATATGGGAAGAGATACCAGGAGGTAAGAGAACTAGCATTATATAGTTACAGGTGAAGGGCTGCAGTCAACTAATCTTAGGATTGAACGACCAATAGTGAAATAAAGTCAAATGCTTCAGAAACAACGATCTACAATACGAAAAGGTGTGCAAGCCATTGCTAGGGAGAGTGGCACGGGATGATTACACACTGGGCATATGACACTCATCCTAGTTCAAATCAGAGCCTTCCACATACCCTCATCGGCAAGACATAGACCAAATAACAGTCATTACAACAATGCGCAGACAACCCAGAAACATGGAGTGTTCTTCAAAGACGAACATGATAATATATAGTACATTGGTTGAGATACATTAATTAACAACCACTAATTAAAATAGCCATTACTATTTATTAATGAATACTACGAAATACAAATTCATGCAGAAAATCCTTGTCCCCAGCAGCTTAACGTAGTTCAATCGAATTTTCACTGAGCTCAGATTTTCGTGAATCTTATCACGCAAATCCTTGTCAGTGAAATCTATAAAATAGCATGCCAAGAAGCCATAATCTCACAATAAAAGTTTTTGTTCACTTTCCACAGAATTTTCATTTAACCGACCAAGGTTTCCACATGAACTCTGTCATTTTCAAGGTTACATAGCTCATGTCGGTCATGTTCAAGGTTACATCACATAGCTCATGTCGAAACCTTGGTCGGTTAAATGAAAATTCTGTGGGAAGTGAACAAAAACTAATATTGTGAGACCATGGCATCTGTACCCTATTTTTACAAAATATTTTTACAAAATATTTCCACAAAATACGCTAAACTTATCTAATACATGTAAAGAAATTTCATTCGACGGTTTCTGTAAAAAAAACTAAAAGTCACAGAATACATTCTCCAATTTCAGGCTTCACTTCGTGGAAGTTAATAGTATCCATACATAGAGAATACAATTTCGTACTTTTCCACTGAATTTTATTTTTTGTGGTACAACGCGTTTCACCGACTTGCCCCATCATCAGGTCTCTGATGATGCCGCAAGTCGGTGAAAATACCGCAAGTCGGTGAAACGCATTGTACCACACAAAATGAAATTCAGTGGAAAAGTACGAAATCTCATTCTCTAAGTATTGATAAAAGTCACAGGGTAATGCTTCATGACGTATGTGAGGCTTGAACATGATAAAAAAACCTACTTTAGCTACAAAATATTACAATGAATGCTACTATAAAACATGAAGGTATACAAAAGTTTCCCTTTTCAGGGTCATTATTTACACAGCTTACAGGTGATAAAGGAGATCATAATATTTACTCAAAAAACATCGCAAAGTACTAAGATATTAGCATTTTTATCGCTTTAATCTATAGGTATACGTAAAAAGGTAGCATTTTACCTATTTGGTTTCTTGGCAATTCAATGACATACAAGCACGAAGTAACAGAACACATGGGACATGAGGTTGGTGTGGCGGCTAGATTACTGGCTAACCACACGGACGGCCAGGATTCAAATCCCTGCAGAGGAGGATGTAATGCCGATGCCGGGTTTCTATCCACCCTTCCTCCCTCACCTATTCCCTATGGCGCAAATGACCTTAGCTGTCGGTCGCCTCGCCAAAAATCCAATCCAACAGAATACATGAGATATATTTCGTAGCATTTGACCACATGATCATAAATTTTAGAGACAGGACCATTCCCCATCAAGGTGGATGATTTTTCCTCAAAGGAATTTCGCATCAAGTGCCATGGTGAGTCAAAGTTTCGAAAAACCATATCTAAACAAGGGTTATTTTTGCCAAAACTACAAATATCGCGCCGAAAACCCAGGTCATAACGTGCATAAATTATGGAAATTTCAAATATAATTCTTGTGTAATTTCCATTACTGCATGTATGGCGAGTTCCACCGCATAAAAATATTTATTCATATGAAATAAGATCCAAGACTGTCGTCCGACTAACTTGAAAGTTCATAATTCAAGCAATAGCCCACATTTACTGCTCCAGCCATTCCAAGGCCGTGTTCCTATCCGATATTATGCACACTTCGTACCCTTATGCGATCTTTTCGATTGTCATTTTCCTGATGTGACGTCACATAGTGCGGTTCCAATCAGTTAGAGCGCATCATGACTAGGGTGCTAGTGCAGAAGGAAGGTAAGTGTACGACGATGCACCCTTTTGCGCCCTAAGGAGCCAGTGGTGAAGACGCTCTACGTTGGAAAGGGAAGGAAGATCAGTCGCAATATCTTCTGAAAGTAATTTTATTTGTAATTATTGATGGTTCTCTCTCCATTTTGTGATTATTTTATATTCCATGCAATCAAAATGCGCACTAGCAAACAGTTTCATCTTCAATTAAAGTAGGAAACCAAAAATGTGAGGAAACATGGCTTCAACCGGTGAGTAGTTGGAGGGGAATGAAACTTGTATTAACGCTATCTCAATAATTATTTGGGCATGAATATCGATACTGAGTAGCTAAATTTCTTAGCCAGTTTATTAGGCTAATTATTGGGATTTATTCCAAGCACGTGGCCGTCCGTTCCAATGTCGGGCTGTGTGTGGTGTACATTCTATTTAAAGATCAAAATTTAGTGACATTGCCTCTAATTTATCAAGATTTTCCTGCTAATATGGTTTAGTGGAAGCTTATTACCTCCAAATTATTTCATCGGAATGAACGCATTGCGATTCTCAAGGGCAGCGATGAAAATTTGCTACTACATTGTCCTATCGCTCTTTCGCGGATGGTATTTCGTGAATAATGCGAATTTCCAATGCGATGTCTTGCAATAAATTGCAATTCAGAGTGACTAATGGATGTTCTTCTCATATACTAGGGACAGACGAAAGGATAATACAGTTCATCGGCCTGCGAAAGAAGTACGCAGACCAATTTACGGGCCGAGGCGGTTCTGATATAGTTCCGGCATTGGACACTGGGAGACATTGGCGCTGGCTACCTTAGAGAGCAGAAAAGTGCGTGAAGTGCAGGATAAGGCATAAGGGTGTAGCATAGGGTGCACCCTACGGATTGGAACACGGCCCAAGTCTAGTTGGGGAGGATATGTAGTAGAACGTTCACTGGTTCCCTGGAATACCTTCGCCGGGAATTTCCAACATTTTATGAAAAATAATGAGCCTAAAATTGATACGGTTATATGAACTGTTTGTATGTGACTTTCGTTTTTTCTTCAAGGACCAGAAGATGAACAGCAATCAAACTTCGCACATTACTAAACGTCACCACTCTGTATTTCAAATTCTACTCTTTTCTAACGTAAAATCTCGGGATTGACTTCAGCTGGTCGGTTCTCGAAAGTCAAGATTATTTCTGCATTCGAATATTACAAGTATATCGTCTGTTTTCCTCAATTCAGTGTTGCTGAATTGTCACATCTCGTCTGCCTACGATTATCATTGCGCGGGCAACATCAATCGTTGAATTGACGGTTCGCGGGCAAAGCTCCGACTTTGATTATTCGTGACTCAAACACAAGTACTTCAATGACAACCATATTTTTGTAAATGGTGGATAGATATGTTTTGATATAGATAGTAGTCTCGAATTCGCGTGTCATTTCCTCAAGGAGATGTCCCCACCTATTAAAGGCGTTCCTCTCCCCCGCGCACCCTTTGCTCTGTCTTTCCCCCATGCATATACTCCCCAAGGTACTGCGTTAAACACATTCCTAAGAACCTTGTGAACACCATCCCAATTTGTACCAACAATTCTCGTCTCATGATGTGTGAGAACCCTCTTCAAGTCTCATTCAGACGCGGCTCTTTGAAAAGATGAACAGTAATCAAACTTCGTACATTATTAAGCGTCACCACTCTGCATTTAAAACTCTACTCTTTTCCAACGTAAAATCTCGGGATGGACTTCAGCCGGTCGATTCTCGAAAGCCAAGATAATTTCTATGCTCGAAAATTACAATTATGTCGTCTGTTTGCCTCAATTCAGTATTGCTGAATCGTTGCATCTCCTCTGCCTACGAAAATAAATACATCTACATCTACGTCATACCCTGCAAGCCACCCAAAGGGTGTGTGGCAGGGGGTGCTTCCACACCAGGCATGCATGAATTATACGGTAGAACACCGAAACTACATTGAAACCAGCGTACCACACATGCAAAGCGCCAATTAAAAATGTAATACCCAAGAAACATTCTATCGTCAATCGTTCCAACATATAAGGGATGCAAAAACTTCTACTACAGATTCAAAATATCATGTTTAAATAAGAACATCAATATTTACATCATGCATAAATAAGAAAGAGGAGAATACAATGAGAAAGATTTACTGCCTGCCTATTCTCAATACTCGAACTATTCATGACGACGATCACAGCTGTTATGGTCCCGAATGGTACGCGGAAAAAATGACATTTTATAGCTATCGATTCTACAATCTAGTTCTCTAATTTTATTGGCGCGATCTAATCTGCCGTAGTACGAGGGGGTCCATAGTATGTTTTTTACGTCGTCAGAGAAATGATTTTCCTGAAATTTAGTTAGGATGTTAAGGCTATACTTTAATCTACGCTGTGATAGCGATTCCCATCCTAATTCTTCTAACAGTCCAGGCAATAAATAAACAGGCAAATAAATAAACAGGCATCATCAATTTGTGGGTTTACGTTTGATACTTCAAGGAAACTGTGAAATAATATTTAACAATTTTCTTGCGATATTTATCACCACTTTTCGAGAATTGCCTTCCACATCTTTCATATCAGTTTCCAAAAGAAGATGCACGTGATATTCAAATTTTTATCGCTTACGATATGTATTACCTTTGCGAAATTAAATTGGAAACAATGCTTGTACGAGCTCGACGTGAATGTTGTTCAAAAGGAACAAAAGTGAAATTACTCGTTTTTGTCATCGTAGTTTTTGAGGGAGCTTGAATTTAAGCCCTGGGGGGTTGTGTTTGAATCGCTCGAGCTAATCTCGACCACGTAACTAAAGAATCATGTGGCATAGTAGCGAACGGTTTGAGATTTAAGTGATTTGAACCACTTGTAAAAATCTCACGCAGCATTCTCAACTGCGTTTTTCTCGAGGTAAAATTGTCACTGTATTATTATATCCCGATTAGAGATACAATAAACCACGTTCCAAACGCTTAATATATACATCTGAGTAAGTGAAACTCACCTAAATCTCAAGCCGTTCGTTGTTATACCACGTGACTCCTTAGTTACGTGGTCGAGATTAACTCGAACGATTCAAAAACAACTCCCCAGATCCCTGGATATCGCTCTGAGTGGTTCAGCCAGTTCGGCTTCCGTGTCGTTATTATCCTGTTGAGTTTTAAACGATGCTACCAGCGTTCCTTATTATTCAAGAATGCTACCCCATTCTAAAATACGCATTTTTATTTTAACCGAGTATTGTATCAAATGGGATACTTTTCCATTTTTATAACACATATCTTTCTCAATTGATTGGAGAGATTTTTTCAGAGATGCTCACAAAGCAAGACGGCATTATCTAATATCCAATAAAGAATTTCTTGATATTTGCTGTGGATGAAGTTGTAACTTCCTAATGTTCTTTTCACAAAAAATCTACTCCACATAAACTTCAGTTTTCTGATGACTACAGTCGAGGCATTTTACACGAAAAGGCTTAGCAGTTTTAGAGAATGAATTCAGAAATCTGACGGACTCCGAGAATACTTAAAACAGTAAGTACTTATCTATTTTCCAATAATTGCTAGGTGATATTTACGCTGATGGGGGTTTAAAATAACAATTTTCATACAGATTTGTCGTGGAAATAGAAGAATTACGAGTACCTCATTTAAGTTATGAAGTTATTCTGCAACAATTACCCCTAACTGTGAAGTAAGTTTACTTCAAATAACGAACATTTGACTGCTTCCGCGAAATGGACTTTGAGTGGCCGTGACGTCATTTCATACAGCTATATGCTCACATCTCGTTGTATACTACACTCCTCTCAGAACATCAATTTGTTTTGAATGCCACACATGCAGTCAATCTTTTGGCAGTTCCCGCTCCATTAGAACTATCACTGACAATCGATAATCTATTCAGCCTAATATGCCATGAAAACGCAATGTTCTTTCAGATTTACGTGTACCTTTCAGAATTTCATGGCATCAGGAAATTTTACGGGAGAAGAAAAAAGACTGATACATACTACGGGGTTCTACCTCAGGAATCGAATCAGAACGTCCAAATCGATACATCTACATCTACATCTACGTGATACCCTGCGAGCTACCACGAGAGTGTGTGGCAGGGGGTGAAGATATCCAAACATGCACTATTGACATGCAACTAGGATATTTAAGGGAGATATGCCAGATAATAGGGTCACATTGAGCTAGATGGTTAGTATCTACATAATAAGGAAGGGATTATTGGTTGTTATTACATGCATCATGCACTACAGACTACTCTAACTATATTTCACCTACCTATCCCTTTGCTACGCTGCCTATTGTTCTCTCTTATAGTACGAGGGAAAAATGACATTTTAAATCTATCGGTACGACAATCTATCTCTCTAATCTTGTTAATATGATAAAACCTAGCATAATACGCAGGGGTTCTCAATATATATCTAACGTCATCTGTGAACAACTCTGTTTCGAATTTACTTAAAAGGTTTAACCTAAATTTTAACCTGCGTTCTGATAGTAATTCCCATCCTACATCTACATCTACATCTACGTAATACCCATCGAGCCACCACGAGGGTGTGAGGCAGGGGGTGAAGATCACCAAACATGCACTATTGCCATGTAAGTCCGATATATAATGTAGACATGCTAGAAAATAGGGTCATAGTTTATTAGTTACTACAGTAGATTATTAGTTATTGCAAGTAATTGCAGTAGTTATTACAATAGAATGTTAGTTACTACGGTATAGTACAGGTTAAAATCTACATAATAAGGAAGGGATTATTGGTAGTTATTACATGCATCATGCACTACAGACTATTCTAACTATGTTTCACCTACCTATCCCTTTTGCTACGTTGCCTATTGTTCTCTCTTATGGTGCGCGGGAAAAATGACATTTTAAATCTATCGGTAATCTATCTAAATCTATTTTTAATGACATTTTAAATCTATCGGTATCGGTATCCTAGTTCTTCTATTAAGCTCGTAACACATATACAATCATCATAACGGCCTTTAACAAACCTAGCAGATCTCCTTTGCACGCGCTCTATTTCTTTTATCATACCTTCCTCGTACGGATCCCATATACTAGCAGCATATTCTAAATGAGGCCTGACAAGTGTAAAATAGCTTCTTTCTCGTACTTTCTCATCGCAAAAAGTCATCAAAAGGTCAGGATCTGCGTCAAAGAATTCTCAAGAATGAGAGGAAATTCGGGTTGTGAGTTGAGGACCACAAAATAAATGACTCAGTCCCGCTGACGGACGGAAATAAAAATCGAGTCAAACGAAGTCAGCCTGGCAAAAAAAGGTTTGAATTGATGACGCTCAGGAGTCATAGCCCAGGTGTGGAGAGGTGCGAAAAGAGTGGTAGAAAATATACCTTTTTTCCCCTAACGCTTAATCTGGCGAAACGCGGTCCCTAAATCACGTGATTTTACGAACGAAAACATCCGATACAAAACAGCTTCCCTTCTTTCCTCACATTCGTCCGTCTTACCTCATGGACCAGGGGACAAATTTATTTTCATTTTTTTTTTTACCTCTACCAACCGCTTCCCTCCTACCCGTGCACCTGTTCCTCCTGTCGTCCGTGGGAAACGGTAGGTGGGGACACCTGTGGGCTCACTAATCCTTCCCGTTCCCCCTTTTCGCCCCACCCGGTCCCACGACAACAACATCAACCCTTCGAAAAACCCGACCTCCAAACTCCCTCCTTTTTACACCCTCAACATCTTCCTCCCCCTGACCTCAAGACTCTCCGCTGACCAATCTACGGATAGGCCGCCATGCTTTCGATTCGTTAAAGCCCTCGATTCGTATGCATAAATAACCAACGATATACCTTAGAGGTAAATTTCGATTCTCTAATTAAATGTAATCAAGTACTCTCGAATTGACAAAATAGGGTGAGAATTTTCTCCAATGGCCGTAACTATTAGAATAGAATAGAATGGAATTTATTTCAAGAACATAGCCCTTCGGACTCGAGGTTCAACATAATTACATTTTTAGAAATAAACAATCTCTCCCAGTTACTTTTGCATCAATTACAGAAAAAAATTAGACAAATTTAAGAACATTAACACTGTGGATAATCTATCGAATGAAAAAAACAACAGAATGGCAAAAAAGAAAGAAAAAAAATAGAAAACAATAGTTTCACTCTCTCAGGTGCTACAGTACATAGAAACAAATAATGATAATGATAGTAACAATAATATTGGGAAATATATATGACCAGTTGGCAGGTATGCCGATACACTTTGCAACTCGCTTGAGGTGGACGGTTGGCCGGGGCACCAAAAACGACAACCCTCGTCACCTACCTCCATCGCACCAACCTCCACCCCAGTAAGCATTACTTTACTGATGGATTATTTAATTCGAAAATTTTGTCGGTATTTTATTGTACAATTTATAATATTATTTTCAACAATTGTTGTTACGTAAAAGGTACAAGTACGATTTTTCTCTGAATCTGTCGCTGGGGCGAGCCTAGTTTCCAGAGGTATTGCGTTCCAAATACGGGTTGCTTGTACCAGAAATGAGTTACGAAAAGAAGTAGCTCGGTGTTGTGGTAAGTGCAGGTTGTCAAGTGGGGCGCGGGTAACTCTTAATAACTATTGCCGCCACTTGTCAAAAGATAGAAAAGAAAATATTTACCGCGTTGGTTTCACGGTAGCGTCAGTGACCAACCTCAGTCTCTCAACCAGAATACCCTTGCGAAGGTTTACGGGAATGTTAATTCCTCGCCAGTGGCCATTCGCAGACTCACACTCTCAACCCAATTGGGATCCTTCACAGGACTTTTGAGACCCCATTAAGAATACTTGAGTTATGATCTCAAAAACACAAAGGAATCACTCTAATAAAGCATTCAAAAATCCCTCACACAATCAACAGGGCCCAACTTCTGGGAGAATCAGGATCGAGATGAGTTTGGTCAAAGGAATAAAACAGGAAAAGACGAGGGTGTGCGTCGTATTCCGCGGACAGCGAGCTTGACGAGTGGTGTCAATAGTTACGACCATTGGAGAAGATTCTCTCCCTATCTTGTCGATTCTACGAGGCCGTAGAGCTTAAGTTTCCTTGATTTTAAGTACTCTCCAGATAAATTGGACAAGCCGAGACTCATCATTCTACTGCCCTAGTGGTACAAGCTCATACAACAAAATGCAAGTAGGGGTACAATGGATAATGCAACACCTTTTATTCGTTCACTTGTGTAAGGATTAAACGTAAACTAATAACATGGCGCTATAAGTCGCGGACCTCTTTCTTGGTTACCTGCGCACATATAAAAGATAGGGAATAAAGATATTCCCTTGCTAAAACTTTTTTTATTGCTTGCCGGACGATTCTGTTGGCCCGTATATCCCCGGAATCCCGATAGGCTGCTGTGCCTGTCATCAGGTTTTCCAGGGACCGGACCAACAGATCTTGACATACATCCATGCTCTGGGTGGTGAAAAACCCACCCAGGCGGGACTCGAACCCGCGACCCTCGTTTTGGCAGGCAAGGACTTTACCCCGCCGCCACCGGGGCCGGCTTACATTTACTTACATTTCGTTTTAACAAGAATAAATGAGAAGCGAATTGCAAAATACTACGACTCTTTTCGAATTTCCCGATAATAAATTCTCTTCTCACTGTGTACCAAGATAATAATACCGTCTCAACCTTGTATATGTAATGTAAGTACTTCAAGAGTATTTGTTAAATCCATTTTTATCCTTTAACTACCCAGTACTATTTTCTTTAACTCCAGTACTTTCCAGTACGAAGCAGATATTTTTTCATGAAGACTGGGAATACTTACGGAGTTTATTTACCGCCATACCTACGGAGTTTTACTGTTTTAAATAATAAAATATTTCCGAAAAATAGCATAAAACAATGCGGCTAATTCAGCGGCTAAAAAGGTAATTTTAACATCTTGGAAGAAAGATATGATAAGAAATGGGAATCCAGACTCTTTCCTGAATAAAAATAACTACTGCAGCATTTCTTGATCATTTTTTGTAGAGACCTTTCTTAGTTTTTTAGCAGAGATTTCTAAATTTCATTGAGGCGGTTTCCTAATAGAGACACGGGACTGACAGAATCCGCCTAATATAGCTTTATACCTTGCATTTATAAGCGACTGAACGGCCAATTTTCACGTGTTAGTAGTATATATTGTAAGAAATGGGAATTCAGACTCTCTTCTGAATATACAGAGCACTGCAGTACTTCTTAGTTTTCTCCATCTCTATGAGAACCAACAGGTATTTATGCTGGTTAATGATATTTATACTCTGGTTGCGCAGGTCCAAAGTTATGACTGGCTCGAGCGAAATCCACGTTACCATCGCTTTTGGCTAATGGCGTGCTGGAGGAGGCGCACGAAAAAAAACTCCCAAGGGGTGATTCGTGATAGCAGCCTGCGATACGCGCCGAAACAACCAGAGCGCGCACTTTATTTTATCTGATACCTATATTTCGCGTCTTGCTCGTTCACGATATCTTCCACTCCCCTGTCCTTTCAAATTACGTCTCACAAGCGTCGGAAATGTAGCCGGATTCCCAGTTTCTCGCCGATGGGGAGGAGAAGACCCCCAGAAAAAAGGTCAAAAATACAAAAAAAAACAATAGAGAACGCCAAAAACGAATCCCCCGCTCAACCTGACCCACCCACCCATCCGCCCAAACCAACGGCTAACCAACCAAACCGACCCGCTCCTCCTTTTTTTCCGAAAATCCTTGACGGGTTTTTTCGGGACGGCAAGCCATCTCTTCTTGACCGCTCTCCAGGCGAGCGAGAACTTGTTCCGACTTGTCCGAGCGTCTCGGAAGGTCCGCTTCCTTCCCCAGACGATTACGAGGTGGTCGCTTCTGCGCCTCTCCCTCACGATAGTGGTTCCCAAACTTTTTTTTATCCCCCGCGCACATAAACATTTTAAAAATATTCCCGCCCCCTTAAGTGTAGTAATTTAATCAAGAATTAAAGTGAAGGTGATCAAAGCTAATTTTATTTGCAATCTTTAAATATATAAAAACAAAATCGAAATTTATGGATAAGAAAAAAATGCTACACCTTATACAATGCTTCACAAATCCTAAAAAAAAGTACTCTCAATATAAGAAAAAAGATGAAATCCTATCTGCACCCTCTGTAATACTATCTCGCACCCCTAGAAAGTGCAAAACCCCTAGTTGGGTAACCCTGCCTTCTGAGAACATCTACATCTACATAATACCCTGCACGTCACCTAAAGGTATATGAGGCTAGGATCGAGTCATTACCAACGTGTATATACAACACTATTTATGCATTTTTAAAACAATCTCGCACCCCTAAGTGCACTAATTTCATTAAAGATTAATGTGAAGGTGACCAAAACAAATTTGTGTAACCAATTTTCAATTAAATGTGAACAAAAACAAATTATATGGATAAGAAGGAAATATCACAGCAAATAAAATGTTTCACAAATCCTTCAAAAAAGTACTCTTTACGTAAGCAAACAAGATGAAATCCTCTCTGGCACCCTCATATATACTAATGATACACAAAGTATAGCCTTCTTTCTACTTTATTTTCAACTCCTACCACACGTATTTCAACTGACTTGCCGTCATCATCAGGTACAACTGATATACAAAGGATATCGTACTGTCTACTTTATTTTCAACTCGTACTACACATGTGTCAACTATGACTGCTGATGACTGCAAGTCAGTTAAAACACGAGTAATACGAGTTGAAAATAAAGTAATCAATACGATATCCTTCGTGTATCATTTTAAAATGTTGTTCTACAAAATCTCACCCAAGAAAGTGGAATTCACTCTTAAATACTATCTTTCACCCCCAGGGAGAGCGAGCTCCTTACTTCTGAAATGCAATAATTTTACAAAATTAATAACAACCTTATTCCTGTTACTGATACAAAGCTGAAACTAACAAAATGTATAGCAAACATGTTTATCTACCACTCACTGAAATATGGTTGTCATAGAAGTAATAATCAAATTCGGAGCTTTGCTCGCACACCGTCCAAAACCTTCGACTTTACAAAAACTTTTGATGATACACCCGAAGTTAAAAATTTAACAATACATTTAAAAACATTTAAGGTACCATGATGTAATGCAAAATGAAAAGAGAAAAATTATGGTGTGATATGAGTTGTTTCTGTAGGTTTTTCGGAATTTTTTTCTCCATGTCCAAACTCGAGTGCACATCATTTCTGCGCCGACATTAGTTAGGAAACCCCGGAAACCCTTCCCTCTGAGTGCATCTACCTAATACCCTGCAGGCCACATTAAGGATATGTGGCTAGGAGCGGTCATCATCAACGTGTATTTACTAAACAATTTATAATTTATTAAAACAATCTTGGAAGGTTTTGAGAGACTATGGAGTGAATGGGCAGTTATTGAATGCTATGATGGCGATGTATGACAAAAGTAAGGAAAGTGTAAGAGTAAACGGCGCTCTGAGTGATTAGTTTGTAATAAATCGGGGTGTAAAGCAAGGATGCGTAATGTCTCCATGGCTGTTTAATGTATTTATGGATAAATGTGTTAGAGACGCATGTAGTGAAAACGACGGTGTTTTGATTGGAAATGTAAACGTGCGAGTTCTTCCACATGCGGATGATGCTGTTTTGATCTCAGACAGTCAACGGGGTTTACAGAAGCTCTTAGATAAGTTTTGTGAACCAACAGAGAGAATGGAATTGAAGGTAAATACGTGCAAGACTAAAGTAGTAGTTTTTGATAAGGGAAATGGAGAGAATAACTGTATGATGAGGTCGAATGGGAAAGTAATTGAAAAGGTGGATGATTTTGTGTACTTAGGTAAGATGCATGCGAAAGATGGAAGAATAGATGAGGAGATAAAGAGACGTGCAAATGCTGGAAAGAAAGGGGTAGTTGGCATGTGGAGCATATCAAGGAATGATTGTTTGTCTAAGGAAGCGAAAATTGCCGTGTACAAAAGTGTACTTCTTCCCACTTTGCTATATGGTAGTGAAACATGGGTATGTCAGGATAGACACAAGAGTAGATTAAACGCCGTGGGTATGAGTTATCTGGGGAAATATTTGCGGCAAAGGTAGGATGGATAGGGTCAGGAATGAGTGGGTCATGAATGAATGTGGGTTAAATGCTCCAGTAATGGGCGTGTATGAAAGGAGTGTTCTTCGTTGGTTTTGCCATGTGGAGAGAATGGATGAGAGTTGAATAACGAAACAGATATATGAGAGAAGAATGAATGGTGTGATAGGTAGAGGTAGGCCGAGAAAGTTGTGGTTGAATGTGGTTAAGGAAATTCTTAGGAGGAGGAATATTAAAAGTTTTAAAAACAGGAGGGCATGTATGAAACAGTGTATGGGGGTAAATGAGGCAAAAGAGGTTTGCAAGGATAGGTCAGTATGGAGGATATTATTGAAGCAGAGTTAGGTGTACAATTATGTATTAAGGAGTGAAACATTTTGCCTGTGCCTACCCCGGAAAGGACCGGCGTGATGGGTATGTATGTATGTAAAACAATCTCGCACCTCTAAGTGTGATAATTTAACTAAGAATAAATGTGAAGGAGATCAAGAACATTTTATTACTAATTTTTAATTATATATAAACAAAAACGAAACATATGGAGATGAAAAAAATATAACACCAAATGAAAAGTTTCAAAAACCCTACAATATACTACCCTTAAAGCAAGCACAGAAATGAAATCTTATCTGGCACCCCCGTAGGTGCGTGCCCCATAGTTAGGAAACCCTGCCTTACGAGAACATCTGCTCAATATCGTGCCTGCCACTTCAAGGGTGTGTGTCTATGAGCGAGACATCATTTACATTTTCTGCATAGTATAGGAAATGAAACTGCGGTAGTAATGCACTAACAAAAACCTAAAAGCACATGTCAGGAGGAGGAATTTCACCAGCATCCACAACACTTCAATTGTGCTCTAAAGCATCAGTTATCAGCATTATATCAATGTCAAAGAAGCTTTAAATAACATCAACATCTACATAATACCCTTCGAGCCGCCGCATGGGCGTGTGGCAGGGGGTGCTAGGTCACCAGCCGTGTATAGATGTAAGTTTTTGAGATATGAAATGATGACATATATTATAGGAGTGTATTTAGTGGAGCTCAGTTTGTATTGTGGTCATTTTGCAACAACTATAAGGCTTAGAGATGCAAGATTTGTAGAGGCACAAGACAGAGAGACAGGTAAATTCCGAAAAGTTCTGTTGATACCAGTTACCATGCCAAACAGTCATTCGGGGCTAATTTGCTATTTAGCCTCACTACCCATCATCAGACCAAGTTAAAAGCCGCATTAGCAGTAATTATAGTCACTTTTCATCTGTCGGGCAAATGACATTTCAAGCTTATCTCTTCTGCAGACAATTTTACCAATTACATTCTCATTATTTGGGTTACCACATACTAATGTCCCAATACCGTTGCTAATCTAGCTTTTAAGGGACTAAATTCAGGCCTTGTTTCTCAAAGTTAAGATGAATGTGTACTGTTATTTTATCCCTTGACAGCAACTACAAATTAACTTGATACTAGCAGCTACAACGACTGGTTTTAGTTCTAAACTATGGAATTCCGCGTTCGAATCTGCATATACGGAATACCGTGCAAGCCACCACTAGGATGAGAGGCTCGGGGTGATTCCTTTCCAGGCATACAGCACTCATCCCAGTTCAAATCAGAACCGCGAACGCTCCCCCGGGTGTCAGAGGCAGGCCAAAAGCCGTAACGATAGCAGTACGTGGTCAAAACAGGTACTAGGAGTGCTACGTAGACGAGCATGCTACCATACAGTGTATTATTTAAGATAATTCCACTGGTTAGTATTTTAATTCGACTGATTATTATTACTACAAGGTATTGAACCGTTCAAAGGCTAATCCTGTCATGTTTCTCATTTCTATTGGGGAGCTGAGCCCTTTACCACCGTCATGTAATTCTAAGCTCTATATGTGCACCTCTTGTGCACTTAAAGAGCTTAGATTAAATTTTGTGAAAATATAAGTCCTTTTTTTTGAGATCATGATATTTATCTCCAATTTCCACAAGATATCCTGATTCCTTAGACAAAACAATTGACCTTTGTTGTCGGTAGCATCCCAAAATAACAAACCAGCGACAACTACTAGAGAAACTATGAATGTTAAGAAGTGTGCTAATTTGTTATAGCGCATTGCAAGAAAAAAAATCTCCTTATTTATGCCTTACATAGTGGGTATATGTTCACTAAAATAGCGAAAGACATTATGGTGATGTGACTGACGGTATCCGCATGTTTGGGAAGAAAACACCCCCTTCCATACACTCTTGAGGTGGATTTCAGGAGATCACGTAAATTTAGACCTATGAAAGATAAAGCAGTTCCGAATACCTCCAAATATGCGGCATAAACTGGTGTTTAGATATGAAAAAATTCAAAACTTTGACATAATTTGAGAAATTCTGCGTGAATAGTGAAATTATTACACCATATATGAATAAAAATTGCATTAAAAGTGCTGTATATCAGCGACACAATCGTTACCGTTTACTTTAATGGACATAAAAGGCGTAGACAAAGTCGAAAAATAAATTTAATGAATGGACAGCAGAAAGAAATAGGCCCTGATTAAGAACTGGAAAGAGATGGAGAGACGATGTCACAGAGGATTTATGAAAAATCATTAATGTCAAGAGGAATGCGATAGCCAAAACAGAAAAGGATTGGTAAAAAGGCCAAAACCCATGGACAGTAGTAAAGCCCAAGGAAGAAGAAGGATACAAATCTAGGCATAAGGAGGCTCCGTTATGACAGCATGATTCTAAAAAAATATGTACAAAATTCTTTTTTTATTTGCTGTGTTAAAAAATCCTATTTTCACTCATGGCATTCATTACTTTTTAAACCAATATTAAGCAACAGAATATGCAAATCATTCCACGAATAAATTTTAATGAACACTTTCATCAAGCTAGAGTAGCCGATTGAAGCGCTACATCCAAGAAATCACCTTATTGGTTTCAATTATCGCAGTAATTACAGGGTGTCCAGCAGCTGGGCATTTGAAAATTCCCTGAGATTTCCAGGTTTTCGAGACATAATTTTTATTTTTTCCAGATGAAATATTGATTTTTTTCTCGTTAATTATAAGAGAATATTTGGTATATTTTTTGGGTGATTAAACGTAAGGATTATTTTTAAATTTGCAAATTGGGAGGAAAATAAACACAAAACTTTAAAATAGTTTGAGAGAAAATCACATCACCACCCTTTCTTAGATTTAAACATTGTCATGCTGATGCTCAGGAACAAGTTTATATTACAGCCATACTTCGCTATGAATAGCATTGATATAAAATGATCAACAACTTAAAAAACTGAAGTAATTGACTTTTTTCCTTATTTTGCTAAATGCGACAACGCAAGGGAAATTTGACTTCGCAACTTGCCGATAAAGGCACGTTCTTTACGCCACTGATAAATAGACTATGACCAATAAAAACACAATGTGCCCAGATAGAAAATATTGTACATACTTTCGGTGATTACAGGAATGCAAATTGCGACAACGCAAGGAAAATTTGACTTAGCAACTTGCCGAAAAAGGCACATTGCTTCCGTAGCTGTTTTATATAATGACACCACAGAAAATTCCAGAGTCAATTCGATATTCCCCTGAGATATTCCTGATATTTCCAGTGAAAATAAAATTCCTTGAGATTTCCCTGTCTTCCCGGTTTTCCAGAGTGCTGGACACCCTGAATTAGCTAACAACTTTAAAAATAGGATGATGAGACGAGTAATATGTATTTGCATATAGCTTTTTAGGAGTTTATTCTATAGTTTTACACGAACATGTAAATGCATATATTGTTTGAAAAAATCCTTTTTCCCCGAGTTTTTCACAATCTCCCATTTAACGCCACATAATTCCCAGCTATATTTGGGAGCAAAATAGCTGGGAATGTAGTTTATCGTTCATTGTTTTCAATAGATGATATGTTTTCCCAACAATTCGCCAAGATGTTAATGAAATGACATTCATCCCATATTCCGGTGGAACCATTTCGAGTTGATTTCAATTTCAATATAAAATGTGGTCGTTAACCAAAGTTGAAACACGGGAAGGAAAAAAAGGAAGAGCAAACTGAATCCGTACGTTAATTTCTTACGATCATGGCAAACGGTTTCCGACTTCTCCGAACTGGGGAGCGGCACTAAAAAAATTAGTTAGCATCACACGGGCTGCATGTCCCTCCATTACCATTCCGACTCGAATCCGTGTTTCCTGGAAGTGACCCAAGAGATATATCTTCTCGAGGGAGCCTCATTTCGCCTGGCACCGTCATTTCGCACGCTGGAGTGAGGGAGATAGAGAGAGGGGGGGGGCGAGGTGTTGTACATAGCGGTAAGCGTCGTAATTTTCCATTAGCGCCCATCCCCAGTTCGGTGGCGCTATGCCCCGAGCGACGCGGGAAAAGTCACTCCCCCGACGGGCAGTTGGTTAATTGGGAGCCGCTGGACGGGGCGTCGCCGTGCTAAGTCTACCGTACGCCGGGGACGGTGTGTTCCCATTTCAATAACCATTAAGAGATTCGAAAGCGTGTTCCCTCGAGGGGTTACCACGCGCTAACGGAAGTAAGCGGGTAAATACGCATACGAACGGTAGTTTTCGAGGAGAAGAATAATAAACATTATGCCACATAGATGGATTCTACTTGCCTAATAAATAGGACAATGGTTTCTTCAACACTGCAACAATCACACGAATTGCATGAAGATGCCAACGGCAGGCTGTGAATGTTTACGGTGCAAACTTTGTATATCGGCACATTTGTGTAGTTTTAAACGTGTTAATACAAAGAAGCACGCTCTTAGTGTAGCGTGTATACAAGAAATTTTTCCTCCTGACAAGTTTTAGCAGGTTTTTTGCCAATGTATCATAGTTATACTTACACTAACTAAAGTAGGGCGTAGTATAATTCATCTCGATGATACCTCACCCCCTGAAACACATTTTTCAGGTGACACGCAGGGTATTATGTAGACGTAGATGCTCAAGTTTAATTGAAACCATGGGACTTTTTTTCAATCAATAGGTATACGTCTTTGGAACATAAATCCTTCAGTTTTATTGAAACCCTGGGACTATTTTTCCAATTAACACACCTCATTGGAACATCCTTGGTACATCCTTTCACGTCACCCTGATATGGAAAATTGAACTCTAGAATCAACTTCGTCAGGATCGAAAAGTAAACCCGCGATCCGAAGCAGAATTCTGCGCTGGTATTATTCTTGGTCCAGGCTACGAATGGCTTACTCTGGTCCTACATCCGATTTCACGTCCTGCCGTCGGCGCAGAAATTGTGTTCACTCGAGTTTGGGTACGAATACAAAAATACTAAAAGACCTACAGAAAAATTAATTACACCATAATTTTCCTCATTTAATTCTGAGTTAAATAATGGTAAACTTAAATTTTTAATGTATTTTTTTACTACGTCTACGTCTACGTGATACCCTGCGAACCACCACGAGGGTGTGTGGCAGGGGGTGAAGATCACCACACATTAACCATTGACATGCAAGTATGATATTTAAGGGAGATATGCTAGATAATAGGGTCACATGGAGCTAGATGGTTAGTATCTACATAATAAGGAAGGGATTATTGGTTGTTATTACACGCATCATGCACTACAGACTACTCTAACTATATTTCACCTACCTATCCCTTTGCTACGCTGCCTATTTTTCTCTCTTATAGTACGAGGGAAAAATGACATTTTAAATCTATCGGTACGACAATCTATCTCTCTAATCTTGTTAATATGATCAAACCTAGCATAATACGCAGGGGTTCTCAATATATATCTAACGTCATCTGTGAACAACTCTGTTTCGAATTTACGTAAAAGGTTAAACCTAAATTTTAACCTGCGTTCTGGTAGTAATTCCCATCCTAGTTCTTCTATTAAGCTCGTAACACTTATAAAATTATTATAACGGCCTTTAACAAACCTAGCAGATCTCCTTTGCATCTGCTTACGAAGCTCAGTTGCCCGAAAAACGAGCATAGATGTCCTAAAGTAGGCGGAAGGTTCTCAGAGAGGGACTGTATTTGTTTAGCATCGTTTGATTCGATTTGCTACTGTCGGTAACGGTGAGTGGTGCAACGGACTATGTGCAACGGACTATGGGTGCAACGTAAAAAGTACCGGTTTTTGAAAGTAAAAATGTTGAAAAAGTACGTTTCACGGGCTAAGCTCCGACTTTGATTATTCGTGACTCGAACACAAGTACTTCAATGACAACCATATTTTTGTAAATGGTGGATAGATATGTTTTGATATAGACAGTAGTCTCGAATTCGCGTGTCATTTCCTCAAGGAGAAGTCCCCACTTATTAACGGCGTTCCTCTCTCCCGCGCACCCTTTGGTCTGTCTTTACCCCCATGCATATACTCCCCAAGGTACTGCGTTAAACACATTCCTAAGAACCTTGTGAACACCATCCCAATTTGTACCAACTATTCTCGTCTCATGGTGTGTGAGAACCCTCTTCAAGCCTCATCCGGACGCGGTTCTTTGAAAAGGGAACAGCACGCAAAACATTTAGACCTTTGGCAGCAAAGCTTCAAAGCCGGAGAAATAGTTACCTCGCCGTAATATCACCCACTCGCTAACCGCCGACAAAATGAGGCTACAGGCGCCCCGCAACAATAGTCTCTGAAGTTATAACTTAAAATATTGTTGCCTGAACCCTTTTCTACCTGTCTGATTACGGAGCGCGCTGTGCACACTAGGGCCCAGGCTTACGAAGCTCAGTCGCCCGAGTGACGAGCATAGATGTCCTAAAGGAGGCGGAAGATTTCTCAGAGAGGGACTGTATTTGTTTCGCATCGTTTGATTCGATTTGCTACTGTCGGTAACGGTGAGTGGTGAGTACGTTTTGAATACACAGAGAGGCCGACCAATCTCCAATGCCTTTGGCGGGTGAGTTAAGCTTTGTTTTGGATATCCTCCGCGTCCGCGCGCCGGGCAGGTAAACACCACAAAAAGCGCCGAACGGTCTTTCGGAACGGACTTCAAACGGAGTGGCGGTGGGGGGCTAATGCCGAGTAATGACCTCATGGATGGTCACTAATGCCGGAGCCAGACTCCTTTCATCTCCATGCACGAATCACAAAGGAAGCCGAATTGCCTATTGGGAGGCTTTCGTCGGCTTCGAAAGCAAGAGGCGGAAGACGGTGGGTTGCTTTGTGGCAAATATTACCAACGAGAGCTATAATTAAAGTGTTATGATTGGAAATTTTTGACGGAGTCATTCGAAAAATACACAACTTCCTGGCCATTTTCGTGCTGAAAATGTATCTCCTAATTTTCTATTGATAAAAATGCGAGGTTTTCTTGGCGTAACTCCTTGGTATTGGATTGCATGATACTTCATCTACATCTACATCTACGTCATACCCTGCAATCCACCCAAAGGGTGTGTGGCAGGGGGTACTTTCGCACCAGGATGCATGAATGATATGGTAGAACACCGACATTACATTAAAACCCGCGTACCACACATGCAAATCGCCAGGTAAAAATCTAATACCCAAGAAACATTCTATCTTCAATCGTTCCAACATGCAAGGGATACAAAGACTACTACTACAGATTCAAAATATCATGCATAAATAAGAACACCAATATTTACATCATGCCTAAATAAGAGAGCAGAATATATAATGAGAAAGATTTACTGCCTGCCTATGTCACAATTCGAACTATTCATGACGACGATCACAGCTGTTATGGTCCCGAATGGTACGCGGAAAAACTGACATTTTATACCTACCGGTTCTACAATCTAGCTCTCTAATTTTATTGGCGCGATCTAATCTGCCGTAGTACGAAGGGGTTAATAGTAATAATACACTTAAAGTCCTTGGAGCGAGGTTATTCCCCAGTCATGATAGAGACCACATTTCAGTATGTACTTTATTTTCAATTACTGAAGCTGAAACGAGCATAAAGTGTATATTGTAATATTCATGAATATACATCAGGATGGTTGACTCGTCGCCAAAAACTGTTGCCTAGAATTCCGTAAACAAAGAACTTTGTGGATTTTGGCGCCTCCTAGAGATGAAAGACGGCGGTTCAAATGTAAATACAGTTGACGGATCGTAAATAAATACGTCTTACCGGTTTTACTTACCAGTAATCATAATTCAGTTGATAAAAATGTAGTACCATACGCGGGATGTAATTACACACTTTTTGAATATAGTCCGGTCTCATATTTTGGGTCCTCGTAGACGCATACCCTGTTTTGCAGCCTGGTACGAACCAAGTTCTGTTAAAACAAAGCATTATAAATTGTTTAATTAAGCCTAACGGGCCTAATGCATTCAAATTAGAATCAGAGTCTGGCAACCGTCGGCGTCTGCTCACGATGGAAGTTTCGTATGCCTCTTACACACGTCCAGTAGGTAGTAGATACTTCCTTGCTAGCATTTACAAAGTAACTGTTAGGTCTAAAAAAAATCCAGCTATCATTGACTGCATCAAGTAGTTCATATCTTCTCGATCGTTACTGAATATCCACCAGTCTCACGTTAAAAACAATTAAAAACGGCCATTTTCGAGTCGACTGTGAAGACTTTTTTTCTAATTAGCGCCAAGGACTGGGTGAACTAAACGTGGAAATTTAGGCAACACGTTGCCTAGGCAACCATTCCAAACGTTTGAATTCATTATGTATATTCATGGTAATATTTTTACCTCAAAAATATTGTTCTATACGATTTAAATCGTCATATTTTAGCCAAGTTTCTCAATTTAAGTACCACGTTAGTCGATGAAAAATCTCCACAGCGAAAGAGTTTATTTTTTGCCATCCGGTAAAAAATTACAGCGGTAGTACAATTGGTGTTCTTTAACGAGTCAAGAAATCCAGCAAACTCTACACTTAAATTACTGACGATATCTACGTTTTATAAATGCCTTATTCTTTAAGGTGGTGGGAGCGATTTTCGTTTACCTTTAGATTTACGTGAGACTTTGCAAACTAGTACTCAAATGTTACATCTACATCTACATCTACGTCATACCCTGCAAGCCACCCAAAGGGTGTGTGGCAGGGGGTGCTTTCGCACCAGGCATGCATGAATGATATGGTAGAACACCGACATTACATTAAAAACCCGCGTACCACACATGCAAAGCGCCAATTACAAATCTAATACCCAAGAAACATTCTATCTCCAATCGTTCTAACATGCAAGGGATACAAAGACTACTACTACAGATTCAAAATATCATGCATAAATAAGAACATCATTATTTACATCATGCATAAATAAGAAAGAGGAGAATATAATGAGAAAGATTAACTGCCTGCCTATTGTCAATACTCGAACTATTCATGACGACGATCACAGCTGTTATGGTCCCGAATGGTACGCGGAAAAAATGACATTTTATACCTATCGGTTCTACAATCTAGCTCTCTAATTTTATTGGCGCGATCTAATCTGCCGTAGTACGAAGGGGTTAATAGTATGTTTTTTACGTCGTCAGTAAAATGATTTTCCTGAAATTTATTTAGGAGGTTAAGCCTATAATTTAATCTACGCTGTGATAGCGATTCCCATCCTAATTCTTCTAACAGTCCAGACACACTAGCCAACTTATCGTAGCATCGTTTCACAAACCTAGCTCCTCTTCGCTGTACGCGATCTAACTCTGATATCAAGCCCGTTTCGTATGGATCCCATACACTAACAGCATATTCCAGATGAGGCCTAACGATTGAAAAATAACAACGTTCTTTCACTTTCTCATCACATTTTCCGAGTACTCTCTTGATAAAGCCTAGCTTCCTATATGCTTGACCGCATATTTCCCTAATATGTTTTCCCCAAGATAGGTCGTGACTAATTGTGACTCCTAAGTACTTAACAGACTCGGCGTGAATAATTTCTGTATTTTTAATTCTGTATGCCCTAAATGGCCAATTTTTCTTTTTCCAAAAGCTGACTGCTACGCACTTTTTTATGTTTAGTTCCATCTGCCACTTTTCGCACCAAGCATGAATAGCAAGTAGGTCGATTGTTAACGAGTCGCTATCTTCGGAATTGTTAATATCCCTATACACAACCGCGTCGTCTGCGAAGAGTCTAAGCTTACTTTTAACGACGTTACTAATATCATTAATGTACAAGAGAAATAAAAGTGGACCAATTACACTTCCCTGAGGAACACCCGATGTAACGCTAACTGTGTTTGACATGATACCGTCTATGACAACCCTTTGTTCCCGCCCATGTAAGAATTGATTAATCCAACTAATAATGTTTTTATCTATTCCATATGCTTCTAGTTTTGAGAGCAACTTAACGTGAGGTACCTTATCAAAAGCTTTCCTAAAATCGAGGAATATCGCGTCAACTTGGACATTATTTTCACCCGAGAGCAAGATGTCATGAACGAAGAGGGCCAATTGGGTTTCGCAAGATCTACCCTTTCGAAATCCGTGTTGGTTATTTATTAACAATTCCTCCCTATCTAAATGACTCATAATGGAGCTTACGATTATGTGTTCAAATACCTTACAGGAAATGGATGTGAGAGAAATAGGCCTATAGTTACTAGGGTCTTCCCTGTCGCCGCTTTTGAATATAGGTGTGACATTTGCTACTCTCCAGTCCTTAGGCACTACATGATCTACTAAAGATTTGGTAAATATTAATTCTAAGTAAGGCGCTATGTCTGATGCCATTGTTTTATATACGCGAGCAGGTATTTGATCTGGACCGGGGGATTTGTTGGGGTTAATATTTTTTAGCTGCTGTTCTATGCCGCGACAATTTATAATAATTTCAGGCATACATGTTTGGGAACGAACTGGCTGCGGATCGAAAAGATGTGGTGTATAAGTACTGAAAATGCTTTTGAAGAATGAGTTTAACGAATTGGCTTTTTGTAGACTGTTGGTTATCTTTTCCCCTTTGATATTCTTAAGCGTGTGTACTGTTGATTTATTTCCTTGAGTGTCCCTAACATACGACCAAAATGCCTTGGGATTATCGTTCAATTGTTCTCCCAGTAATTTACTTTTGAAATCAGCTAACGCCCTTCGGCACGCTTTTTTTGCTAAGAGTTTAGATATTTTGTAATTTTCGGTGACTGTGTATAGTTCATCGGAGGATTTGTTAATTTTTGCCCTTTTTAACCTAGCATGACATGTTCTTTGGTGCTTTAATGTTTTTCTAACCTCCGCGTTATACCACCTAGGCTCTGCATTGGCTCTTTTCCATTTACTTGGTATGTATTTGCTAACTACTGATCGTGTAACGTTGAGGAAAGTATTCCACAAAACCTCAGTATTACTGTTGATACTTATTTTTTGAAAATTAGTAAATGACTTTTGGAACTCTCGTTTCATACCTTCGTAGTCAGCCTTATTATATAAGTAGATTTTTCTTTGTGGATTATGTTTCTTGATCATGCTCACGGAAAAATTAGCTTTAACTATCTTGTGGTCGCTTATTCCCTTATCCGTACCTATGTTTACAACCATGTGTGGAATATTTGTCGCTAAAAGATCAAGTGTATTTTTCCCTCTAGTTGGAGCAGTGACTAATTGATGTAGTGAGTGAGATGTGAATGTATACAGGAGTGACTCACAAAGGTCTTTATCTTTCCCCCCAGTGATAAAACTGTACGTGTCCCAGTCTACGGACGGAAGATTGAAATCCCCACCGATTATAATATGACAGTCGTTTTTTTGAGTGGTTAATTTACTGAGTTGACTTTCTAGTTCTAATATTGAGGTTATATGGGTATCTGGTGGTCTGTAATATGCGCACACATAGATTGTTTTTGCTTTAGGATTTTGAATGGAGCACCATACGCTTTCTACCTGGTCGTCGGAAAATGACTCCCTCCTACAAATATAACAAACCTTCACTGCAATAAAAACTCCTCCCCCGGTCCTTTCCACTCTATCTTTTCTATAAACTGTGAAATTTTTTGGGAATACTTCATTATCTGCGATTTCGTTACACAACCAACTTTCCGTCCCTATAATTAAGTCTGCGTCAGTAGTTTCAATTAGATGGTAGAAGTCAGCTACTTTATTCCTTAAGCTACGGCAATTTACTACCACGACAGAAAAGGATTTATCAGTGAGCGTATTCCCGGAATGTGTATTCTCATTAGAACTCGCTTTCTTAGGTATATTCAAAGTTACATTACTGCTATTTTTTGAAACTGGCCTCTTACTGTTCTCTTTAGACTTAACACTTTCTTGGATATTTTTTCTATTAAATATTGTTCGCGATGGTACCTGATTCGACCCATTAGCTGACCTACTCTCTGCCCTACCCTCTATCCTAAAAAAGGTCTACAGTGATCGAGTATGCTACTCGCTACACAGCTAGCTGCCTCGGCCGTGTAATGGACACCAGAACGGTTCAGAGGGGTCCGACACGATCGGATTGCCGGCCGAAGGTCGACGAAGGAGGCTCCAATGTCCGTGCAGAAGCGACGCAACCTCTGGTTTATGCCCTCCACTCGGCTCCAAACCAGGGGTCCACGATCGATCCTCGGGACAAGAGTATAAATTGCAAGCGTCATGTCAACCCCTTCGTCGCGACTTACCCGCTTCACTTCGGAGTCCAGTTCCCTGAAGGAACGCAGGATCTCCTCGGATCCACGGTCCATGGCGTCGTTAACGCCGACATGGGCCACAATCTGCAGACTTGAGCACTTCGTGCCCCGGACCGCCGCACCAACCGCCTGCGTCACCTGCGGAACACCGCCACTTGGAATGCACCATGACGTTACACGGTGGCTTATACCCTCATGGCCTGCCCTTTCCCGCAAAGGGACCATAACACGGCGGACGTTACTACTACCTATCACTACAATCCCCCCCTTCCCACTCTGACGACTCTTCCTAGGTGCCGGTCTCGGAGTAGGAGTAGGCACGTCAGGCACCTCGGAATTTCCATCCGAAAGCAACTGGTACCTGTTCGAAACGGGAATGGGAGGTGCCAAAGCATCTCCTGAACCACGCTTCAGAGTAACCTTACCTCCACTCCTCCGAGACACGACCCTCCAGACCTCCTGTTTACGGAGTTGTACTGCCCCTTCATCGGAAGACGGACCTTCAGGCAAACTCTCGATCGTCCAGCCACTGTTAGCAATCGAGCGAACTCGTGCAGCCCGTAGGGTGCGGCGAACTTTCGAAGAGCGACCCAAATTTCCATCCACCTTCGGGACGCATACCACTCTTTCAACCTTAGACTGGAGTTCCCGCAGGATTCTCTCCAACTCGGCGATGCGGGCTCGGAGAACCGCACACTCGCCGGCGTTTTTGATCATCCCAACAGGTGACCTATTCGAAGACATCCTAGCACTACTCGCAATGAACTCCCAAGGAAAAAAGCTTAACTACAAAAAGATGGCTATACTCAAAAGAACTGAGCGATCCTAAGCTCGGTCACAATGGGCAAAGTAACAACAATACTTCTACGAAATAACTTTAACACAGACCTCACACCTGGCAAAGAGCTAACTAAAATACGAGATAAATAAGAACACAAACTCTCTAGCACAAAGGGTAACTGACTTTCACTTTTAGGACGCTAAAGATAGGGGAGGAAGGACAGGTGATGTCACGCAAGTGAGCTATGAGGGGTTGAAGCACTGACGAAGCACGCGAGAAAGATCTGTGTTTTTGGATTCAACCTAACTAAATGATATTATATTAAATAAGTGCAAAAGTAGTAATTAAAGAGGCTTTAACTGGCTATATGTATAAATTAGAATATCAGTCGATGGTTTTACAAACGGTCTTAGGTAAAGGTTTTTTAATAACGTTATATATACTATATAAAAAAGGGAGATGGAGAGTAAACTATTTAACGACTAGAAAAAAAAACTATCAATCAACAAGAAAAGAAATGTAGTTAACTATTCAGTATCAGTAGACTAGACGTAAAACTAAAAGTTCAAAACAAAAGTTCTAAACTACTAAAGTTAAAACAACTTCACAACTAAAATAAACAAAGAGTTTTCAATAACGATGATAAAAAGAATATTATAGACTCAGTAATAAAATATATGTACTTAAGTAAGAGTTAGGTTATAATAAGTTCTATTCTAATAAGATTCTTTTACTACCCGAACACCAGAATCATAAGCTAACGATATGCAATAACAATTTACGTACAATAGTATGAAAATATACGTGAGGATAAACAACAGAGATAACAAACTACAAAATGAAGATATGATAATAATTTGGCTTCTACTTATCACTACCAGCAAGCACTCTCGACAGACACACTCAGCGCACGAACCGGGATAACACGGCAGTGAAGAGATTCACTCACACACACAACTCACTCTTAACTAACACTAACAGAAGACCTACTATATAACGACCGAATAAGTGAAAAACGATACGATACGTGAATAACTTGGAATATATAACTAGGAGAAATAGAATTCACTACGGCTAATATATATATCACTACACTAAGGTTGCAGCTTCAAGGTACTGAGCAGCAGGTGCACAGCGAGCAGGTAGGCAGCCGGGAACCGGATTAGGGAGCGCTCCGAGAACACGTCCGTACCCTTCAAGAGCAGGCGAGTGAATCATGTTACGTGTAAGTATAAAATCGAAAACAAATTGTGTGTTACCTAAATGGTTTCTTGGCATTTTGATGCTATTTTTACACGTAGCCTTATGGCACGTGACATATTTTTCGAAATAAATCGATGACGTAACATAATTATTATAATAATTCCTCATAACCATAAAGGTATTATTCTGAATAAAAAGCTATTAACATACTAGTCATAACAATTCTTTAAGTACAGAAGACAAAAAATTAAAAAATACAATTCTTGGTTCATTTATATCACAACATATAAAGTTATTTATAAAGTATAAATTGTAGCACCTACGCAAAGTGTGGTAGAAGAATATTTTTTCGTCTTACTTGACGCATTATTAAAATAAGCAACCAATAAATGCATAGCTCTTGGGTTTCCAACCGGGTGATGGTGGTTTTTAGCACCGACGTTTCGAAGGCGTAGTCTGCCATCGTCACCCTGATGACGATGGCAGACTACGCCTTCGAAACGTCGAAAGTAAGGATGAGTCAAATCCAAATGTCGATTCTCGATTCCACCGATTTTCAAGATAAGAATCGGTATCGAGAATCGATCGCCTAAAGTCGATTCCGATTCCACCGATTCCCGATAGATAAATATTCAAATCAAAATTTCATTTATCACGTCATATTTTTCTCAGTAATTTCGGGTGTAGGCTATCAATTTGTTCTTTTTATCTGCCTCAATAAGCTGAGGATATATTTGCTATTTGATAATAAATATGCATTTTGAGCGACTTAATTGCCTTTGTTATCTTATTTCAGCCAATACTTGACTTTTAATAATAGTCATACGCAACTAGTATATCAATATCCCACCTGTTATTAGGAATAAGAATCGATGGAATCGGAATCGAGAAGCGGGAATCGATTTGAAAAGATCGGAATCGAAAAAAATTGGAATCGACTCATCCCTAATTCCAAATCCTAAAATCCAGACCAAATAAAGAGGAGAGTACTTAGGAAGAGATAACAGGAGGTTAGATAGGGAAGGGTGGGAGGCTACAGTCAACCAATCTTGGGATTGAAGGACCAATGATGATAATGGTGGAAGTAAGAAGAGATATGCCCTGTCAAACGTCACTATGCAGGGCTGATCTTCATTTTATAATCACTCTCTACGACTCTGCTATGAGACAGCGGGCACCTCAATGGTTGCAGGTCCGTCAGTGAAGCTAGTAAGTTAAATTGCCAGGTTTCTCCGAGCGAGCAGCAAGGACTGGATCGACCGAAATCGGCCAATGAATCACCTCTCCGTGCGTTCGGCAATTTGGCGCTTGAATGTATTACTTTAACCGTTAAAACGACAAACGGGTCGGAGCGGCCCGCCCTCTTGCACCTCTTCCGATAAACAGAATGAGTCTGCAGGCACGTACGTACGCTACAGGACACGGGGAGGGTGTAGTCACCCGGACGAGTACGGCTGGGCGTGCCCTCAAATATTACCGTTACACAAATAAAATCCATAAATACACGACTGTGACCCGAATACACCAAAGATTGACCCAAAGCGTAAACAATCAACCAAAGGAAGAGGGTTGAGTTTACACTAAGATTCAGAAAACGGTGAGTGATTATAGAGGAGACGAGCTTCTGGAGTGCTAATGGGTAAACAGGCCGCAAATTCAGTTGGGTCTGCCGGATCTATGTGAATTTTGGGTAGCGATCGTGCCCAACAGCCGTGCTGTAGTTTCATTTCGGTTACATCTGACCTTCGAATTTAAATAGTATCAATCTAATAATTTAAATAATTAAAGCCACACCATTTGAGTTATTATTAAAATATTCTACCAGTAAAGGTAGGTTTTGCTGAATGTCAGAGAACCTCCCCCCGGTCTTTTGCACATTCGAACCGGCTAAGGTTGGTTTTGTAGAAAGTCAGAGAATCTCCTCCCAGTAAGCTAAATTTTCAGTGGCCTATCTCCCTCTAGTATATCCTTTTTCGCCTCAGCATACGATCTACCCTTCTCCATCTCTATTATGACTAGGGAAGTATCTCGCTCGGATTACCCTAACGTAACACACGCAGGTACGCTTTATTGAAATTCAGGGAAATGGTCCTGATTTGCACAGGTTCAGGGCCCTAAGTACCCCTAGTATTTCTTTTCTCTAGTATTTGTCTCCGCGTGCGTCTTACCTTTCTTCATCCCGCCCATAAAACCATCTATTTCTTTCCCGCTTGCACGGCAAACATCCCTCTTCCGCAGCCTTGAGCAAACCATCGCGTCTCATTAGCTCTGATAGTGCAAAATAAATCATTGAAATGTTGGCGGAAAGAAGTTACTGAATTCATTAATACAACCAAGAAAAATCTTCTAGAACAAATTTTTATACGTATTTTACAAAGTATTCTTCCGGTAATAGTAGGTTTTGTTGAATATCAGAGAATCTCCTCCCGGTTTTCTACACTTATAGGGGCCTATCTCGCTCTATTGTATCCTTTTTCGCCACAGCATTGGACCTATCCTTCTTCATCCTGTCTTAGAAACCTATTCTCTTCCTTCCCCTTCCCTGCTTGCCCAACATTCTTCCCTGCATCACATTATTGAGTGAATCATCGTCCTTCTTACTACATCCTTCAGCCATCTACCCTGCTCAATCGATGAGATAGTAACGTGATGTGGGAGGGTTGTGGAGAAAACAATGTCTGGGTTAAAATCACTTACATGATTATTTTCAAGCAGATGCTCGGCAACTTGAGATGTGGAATCTTTATTTACAAAACTTCGGGTGCTATTGGCGATGATTTTACATATTTTCCCGAAAGGTTTTAAGATGAATGCTTTGGAACAAATTAAAATAATTAGACAGTCAAATAACCTTTGTGATTAGCTACATATTCCGCACTCCTCCCCATAAAAGGCCTCCTTTCCGCCAACATTTCTTCGCTGAATAATTACCCTTCCCGTTTAAGAAGGTCACAGGCATCACTCGGAGGATATTACTTGCTTCACACATGGTTAAGAAGTAAAATACTTAGTTAAACTACAAACATTAATTAACAAAAACCAAAAAGTTTATAGAAGGTCAGGAAATCACAAAACGTTTTGACGTCCAATCACATCCTTTTGACGTCCCGCCCATTTTGACCCACTCACCCCTCCTAGATATCAGCCAACCATTCCTCCCTCTTCCCTGTTCCCCCACGTAAGCAATCTCCAAATGACGTCAAAAAGTTTTGTGATTCCCTGACCTTCTATTACCCCCACCCCAATTGCCCCCCTGCCCCCTCCCTCGACTCGAAGCTTGCTCACCCGACAAATAAATAATACCTTGAAATTGATGCATATGCGCCGAAACCATGGTCCATTTTTTGTGAATAAAGGTGTGGAATTAACTAAGTATTTCACATCTTAACCATTTTGATTTGCCTTTCCTACCTATCAACCCCTTACTCTATGTTCCCCTGCTTTACCTCCCCAAAGTTAGTTTTTCTCCACAACCCCCCACATAACGCTACTATTACAAATATTAATTAATAAATAAATATTATACAAAAAATTGTAGAAAAGCAGTGAAACGCGTCGTTCAAACCAAACAATTGTTGAAAAATACAAATCCCCCACATAACGCTACTATTACAAATATTAATTAATAAATAAATATTATAATTGTAGTAAAAAATTGTAGTAAAGCAGTGAAGCGCGTCGTTCAAACCAAACAATTGTTGAAAAATACAAAGTATTTTTTGCAATATGGACACTAACACAAGATTCTTCTAAGAAGTGATGCCTGATGCCATGAAGTTTAGGCGGAAATATATTTGAATTATAGTGGATTAAGGATGACATGTCAGTTTTATCAAAGACCAGAAGATCCACAAGCTATTTTCCCGCCACTTGAATATCTGTAATCCCAAAGGAAACACTCGAAGGAGTACAAACAGACCAGACGCTCCTAAGCAAGTCGCAACGTGCTGAACACATCCGCAATTCCAGGGCAGATGTGCACTTCAACCAGTTACTGTGGGGAGCGGAGACTCGAGGGGAGCCAGGGCGTCGGAAGGCTAGTTATGGGGACAATGGACACTCGAGGAATAGCCACCATCTCCCTCCCTACAGATAAGCCCTGAATAAACATTCCGCCGCTGAGGAAACTTTATCTCTCCCTCTTTTCTTACCATTCCAAGAGAGGTCGCTGAGGACCCCGCAAAGCCCTTGTAAGATACTACTCGCTAAAGCTGCCAATCATAACAGAACCGAACAAACACAAGACCTCGGGTTGTTTTTGTAGACGATTCAAAGTGCACACAGCGCGAAAGCCTCACGCCGGAAATATTTCGCGTTTTGATCCTCTACCTAACCCAGAGCGATATTGAGATATATTGCGTAGGATATCGACATTACGCAATATCGAAGCGATTGTAAGTGAGATAGGCCTTGCTGTATTTTAAATGTTACTAGTTGTATTGTCCATCCAGTAATCTTTCCTTTTGTCTTCTCTTCTCTGTCGACAGAAAATATGAAAAGCATTCGCAACATGGTAACGGAGAAGGATGCTGAAGACCGAATAAATATTAAAAGAGGATAAAATTAGAAACGAAGGAGTTTACGTACAGAAGAATAGAAGAGGAAATGACCACATGGAACTCAATTAAAAAAGATGAACGAAGTGGATTGGTAACACCAGGAGGGGCAATGAATTTGTGATGAATATAACTGAAGGAAAAATTGTAGGAAAAGTACCCAGAGGAAAAGCCAAGGGATAAAAGCATGGACCGAAAAAAGAGGAAAATACATAAAAAGAACTATCAGAGTGTGAGGAAACTAGCATTAGGTAGGTAGGGATAGAGAGTACCATTCAACCCAATCATAGGATTGGACATCCGACGAATGTTTATACAACTCCGCGTATCGTGCAGCATTGAACGACGATGATGTTGCAGAAGTGAAATGCGATGAGATCATTATGAATTGCAAAAACAGTAAAAATGCGATATCATGTAGGTACTGTGAAATCCAAATGGATACCTTGTGGTATTAATATGTTTCTCAACGCCGTATGTTCTTCTATGATATTCGACGCGCGGTATATGGTCAGCATTACAGCTTTTGTGTACTACTTAAACCTTTTAAGTAAATTCGAAACCGATTTGTTCACAGATGACGTTAGATATATATTAAGAACCCCTGCGTATTATGCTAGGTTTTATCATATTAACAAGATTAGAGAGATAGATTGTCGTACCGATAGATTTAAAATGTCATTTTTCCCGCGTACCATAAGAGAGAACAATAGGCAGCGTAGCAAAGGGATAGGTAGGTGAAATATAGTTAGAGTAGTCTGTAGTGCATGATGCATGTAATAACAACCAATAATCCCTTTCTTATAATGTAGATACTAACCATGTGACCCTATTATCTAGCATGTCTTCATTAAATATCCTAGTTGCATGTCAATATTGCATGTTTGGTGATCTTCACCCCCTGCCACACACCCTCGTGGTGGCTCGGAGGGTAGTACGTAGATGTAGATGTACTAGACGAGTAGAAGCCACAGAAGGTGATTATATTCCCATAGTTATTAACTACCAACTCGTGCTGTTCCATTTTAACGTACAGTGTTGGAATATTGTCACTTGATTGTGAGCTAGATATTTGCTAATTTGAGGAATAAAGAATAATTCATTTTTCACTTGATGCTGACTAGGGGAGAAAAATATTTACTGTCAATAGTAGAGGTAGGTAATGCAGCTAACGAGATACGAGAAAATTATCAGTCTAAGCCCTCCTTTGTCCACCTCATTTACCACCATTAATCATAGTTTGTGTTCCTTCGTAGGAATCCTGGTGTTTCTGGTTTTGGAAACAGAATTTCAACGGGGAATTGATATGTTTGTTACTCATCACCTCTTGCCCTTCGAAGCATGAGTAATTTGTTTTTATTTAACCTTCGTCATTGTATTTCAGGCGCACCAATATCTATCAACAAGAGATAACAGCACTGAATTCTATCCCGCTCAGTCTGATGAATTCCAATGTTTAAGGTCTCACATGGTAGAAGGCCGACATTGCAATGAGACAAACTTTGTTTCTTCCACAGTTTATTAGGGAGAACACAACCGGTTTCGGCTGTTAAGCCATCATTAGGCACACTGAGGTAAATTGGTTTTGAGTAAATATATATTTTCAACCACGAAGTCTTGCACTGTACCAAGGAATGCAAGAAGTTCGACCTTTACGAACAAAGAGCGACTGGCCTTCGAAAATATTACGGTTTCCTTCTAAATGACGTAACTTTCCTTAATCTATCTAGCTATCAGTTACCTCACCTCCCAACCCATGAAGTATTAGGAAGAAGGTGTAAGGGGCCATTCAACAACCTAGTGGTCGTTTTAGAGGGGGGGGGGGGGGGTTAGAGTCTTGGCCACGGTCGATCACGAGGGAGGAGGGTGGGGGTCTGACGGCGTACCACGTGGCCGATTTGGATGAACAAAAACCCGATGACGAATGCTGATGTTCACTCTGTAGTCTTACCATTATTTTAAGTAATACACAATCCTAGAACATTTCAACTTTATTTTCTTTGTTATTCTTCATTTTTCAGCAGAGTTAGAGGTGAAAATATTCAAAAATAGAGAAAAGGAGAATTTCTGTATATGACCACGTGACCCCCTGTGAGGGGGGGGGGTCAAGACCATGGCCACGTATGGTCACAAAAGGGGAGGGGTGGTCGAAAAAAGGCCGAAAATTGACCACGTGGTTGTTAAATGGCCCCTAACCAACCCGGCTTCTTTCTGAAGAGTCAACTCTCAACCCATTTCCCTCCCCCTTATTGTCCACTACCTTTCGACTCACACCATTTCCCCTCAAATTCATATATATATTTACCCAAAATTGATACGCTTCAGTGCACTTGAAGATGGTTCAACTGGCATAACCGGTTGTACATTTTAAAATTAGCTATGGAAGTTGGCCTTATTACTACGAACTCACATAGTATATAAACTACAATGGTTTCAATGAAGTACCTACATCTTCAAGTTAATTACAATATTATCTGCACTGCTCGGTGAATTTCCTATTACTATTCAATCCCTCTCTTCCTCTACTTAATTTGAGAAGTTCGATGAGAGTGTTTGGGGATTCTTGGGTTTTTCAGCGGGCGAAGAAGTGGGTTTTCATCGAATCTCTCGGATTTCGCGTTCATACAGTACGAGGAGATAACTGCGTTGGTATTTACTATTTTTATACCTCATCAGTGTAGACATAAATACGGTCAAAGAATAATTACAAAGAATAAACTATATATACTATACATACATAAATACTATACAAAGAATACGTTGCCTGATAGTATTAAATTTTCTAGGAATGTCTCACAATTTAAAAGGAGTATATGCTGACTTTTTGTCTCCCAAATGTTCTCTCGCCTCTATATGAGAAGACAAAATGATATGAGATGATATTGTTACATGTTACTTGTTCACTATAATCATTTGCTGTTTTTCTGTCTTATAAAATATTCGATGGTTTGCTTTTCATTTTTTCTTATTAATAGGTATTACAGATTGTACATTTTTGTTTTAACGTACTATTTCGATTATTGATATTGAGACTGTTTATTCACTTTCATTTACCTCGCTCATTGTATATCTCTCTGCTGACTTGAAAGTTGTTCGTTTGTTTTCCTTTTTTTGTAAAACTTTGTATTTTGTCTTTGTATTCCACTCCTCATGAAGGCATGTAAACTAATTCAATGTCCTAAGGGACTTTGTCCCAGGACAAGAAAATTGTTTTCTATTCTATTCAAAGAATAAGAAAACATGCTAAAGTTAGCGGCTTCATAGTCCCTCTACGACGAAGAAGTAGGTACAATCAGTATTATTTCTATGCAAAACGAGTTTTTCTCAATATACATACTATGATTTTCTCATAGTTATCAACTTCCCGGCTAGCTCAGCCGGTAGAGCATGAGGCTCTTTATCTCTGGGTCGTGGGTTCAAGCCCCACGATGGGCGACATTTTTTTTCAATCAGTAGACTATTCCGAAGTCCTTCATTTTTCCACATAAGAAATCCGTTGTCTCAGGCGTTCCGATTTCCTAGTATATTCCGGTCTCCTTCTAAATGACATAACTTTCCTTAATCCCTCCCCATTGCTGTGAGTTTCCTTAGCTTTCAACCCATAAATACATGTCGTCTTTCCTCTCCAAAGTTCACCCTCAACCCCCTTTCCCTCCCTTCAACCCCTCCTTCCTTCCATTTCACCCGCACCATCACCCCTCAGACTGATACCTATGATTTTGCTAAACACATATATAACTCAGTGTGCATAACTGATGATGGCATAGCAGCTGAAACCGGCAGAATATTCTGTAATATAATGGGGAAGTAACAGAGTAATTTTCACTACACTGCTACGTCTGCTTATGCTAAAGAACTTTAGTTCGTGAGTCATCTACACTGGTAATCTACATAGGCTTCAACAATTCGCTCCTCTATAATCAGCTACGATCTCATGCGACACGTTGCGAGATGGCCATAGAGTAACCAGGATACACAGCACTGAGCGTTGGGTGAGTTAATGAATGCATAATATAAATAAAGAAATAATCTGCAATGGCCGAAATAATTGGCACCACTCGTCAAAAGAAAGAAAGAAAAGTTTACTGTGTTGGTTTAACGTAAACGTCAGTGACCAACCCCAGCGTATTATGCTAGGTTTGATCATCTTAACAAGATTAGAGAGATAGATTGTCGTACCGATAGATTTAAAATGTAATTTTTCCCTCGTACTATAAGAGAGAACAATAGGCAGCGTAGCAAAGGGATAGGTAGGTGTAATATAGTTAGAGTAGTCTGTAGTGCATGATGCATGTAATTACAACCAATAATCCCTTTCTTATTATGTAGATACTAACCATCTAGCTCCATGTGAACCTATTATCTAGCATATCTCCCTTAAATATCCTAGTTGCATGTCAATAGTGCATGTTTGGTGATCCTCACCCCCTGCCACACACCCTCGTGGTGGCTCGCAGGGTATCACGTAGATGTAGATGTAGACATCCCCCAAAAAGGATCCTTCGCAAGGGCTAATGGGACCCCGCTAAGGATGCTTGGGGTTATAACCTGGGATCCTTCGAAGGGCTAATGAGACCCCACTAAGAATGCCAGGCTAGCAACACAAGGTTGAAAGTGTGAACACTTTCAACCTTGTGTTGCTAGTGTTTTTTTCCCTTCCGTACGCTGAAGAGGACAACCTTGTGGCCGAAATACGCGTATACGACGCTCACCCTCGTCCGTGTTTGTGTGTGTATTTTGACCACGCTCTTTTTGAGCACTATTCTCTCAGAAGTTGAGCCCATTTGTGTGTGTGAGTGAGTGAATTTGAGTTATTGTGAGAGTGAATGTGTGAATAACCTAACATCCTTAGCGGGGTCCCATTAGCCCTTGCGAAGGAACCCTTTTTTGGGGTGTGTCTGTGTCTGTGTTGGTCACTGGCGAGGAAGTAACATTCCCGTAAACCATCACAGGAGGGTATTATGGTTGAGAGGCTGGGGTTAGTCACTGACGTTTACGTTAAACCAACACAGTAAACTTTTCTTTCTTTCTTTTTGACGAGTGGTGCCAATTATTCATCTACATCTACGTCATGCCCTGCAAGCCACCCAAAGGGTGTATGGCAGGGGGTGCTTTCGCTCCAGGCATGCATGAATGATAAGGTAGAACACCAACATTACATTAAAACCCGCGTACCACACATGCAAAGCGCCAATTACAAATCTAATACCCAAGAAACATTCAATCTTCAATCGTTCCAGCATGCAAGGGATACAAAGACTACTACTACAGATTCTAAATATCATGCATAAATAAGAACACCAATATTTACATCATACCTAAATAAGAGAGCAGAATATATAATGAGAAAGATTTACTGCCTGCCTATGTCAATACTCGAACTATTCATGACGACGATCACAGCTGTTATGGTCCCGAATGGTACGCGGAAAAAATGACATTTTATACCTATCGGTTCTACAATCTAGCTCTCTAATTTTATTGTCGCGATCTAATTATTACGGCCATTGGAGATTTATTCTTTATTCGTATTTTGTAAGAGGCCATAAAGCTCAAGTTTCCTCAATTTAATGAATACATATTTATATTTTTCTGAGCAGTTTCACCAGAGTTCGCACTGTTAGCCTTTGGGAAAAAGAGCTAATCTCGGCAAAATGCGCGATATAGAACAAGAAATATTTTATCACGGCTTAACCCTTTTGTTGCTGGGTAAATTAAGAGAACCATGCGAAAACTGCCAAGTCTATTTATTTCGCATATTGTAAGCATCTTATTTTAAATCATTCATAGTACTTAAGTTTGATTGATTAGGTTCATGATTAGCTAGATGTCGAAGTAGAAGAGAGAACTGGAGACAAGCCAGGAACTCTGCTTTTACATCTAATAATATTTTTACTATCTCATCCTTGGGAAAAACATATTCGGGAAATATGCGGTCAAGCATACAGCAAGCTAGGCTTTATCATGAGAGTACTCGGAAAATGTGATGAGAAAGTGAAAGAACGTTGTTATTTTTCAATCGTTAGGCCTCATCTGGAATATGCTGTTAGTGTATGGGATCCATACGAAGCGGGGTTGATATCAGAGTTAGATCGCATACAGCGAAGAGGAGCTAGGTTTGTGAAACGATGCTACAATAGGTTGGCTAGTGTGTCTGGACTGTTAGAAGAATTAGGATGGGAATCGCTATCACAGCGTAGATTAAATTATAGGCTTAACCTCCTAAATAAATTTCAGGAAAATCATTTTACTGACGACGTAAAAAACATACTATTAACCCCTTCGTACTACGGCAGATTAGATCGCGCCAATAAAATTAGAGAGCTAGATTGTAGAACCGATAGGTATAAAATGTCAGTTTTTCCGCGTACCAATCGGGACCATAACAGCTGTGATCGTCGTCATGAATAGTTCGAGTATTGACAATAGGCAGGCAGTAAATCTTTTTCTTTATATTCTCCTCTTTCTTATTTATGCATGATGTAAATATTGATGTTCTCATTTATGCATGATATTTTGAATCTGTAGTAGTAGTCTTTGTATCTCTTGCATGTTGGAACGATTTACGATAGCATGTTTCTGGTTAATAGATTTTTAATTGGCGCTTTGCATGTGTGGTACGCGGGCTTTAATGTAATGTCGGTATTCTACCGTATCATTCATGCATGCCTGGTGCGAAAGCACCCCCTGCCACACACCCTTTGGGTGGCTTACAGGGTATGACGTAGATGTAGATGTAGATCCTTGTTTTTTTCGTTACTAATTCCTTTGGAAGATAATATATGAAACGTTCGTGAAATTTGGATTCCTGGTTATAAATTCCTTATGGATGTAAACTAATAGAACTCAATGAAGTTTATTAAGTATGGTAGTGACAGCTTAAGGGCTAGTAATAATTTATCGAAAACTGGGTACTGTAATAAGGAATGATATAAAATGCCTAAATATTTGACAGGATATATTAATTTTCTGTGAAGTTCAGAGAAAGTATGTAGATAGGAAATGTGATGAGTGAATTTATGTGCAGAATTTATGACTAGAACCAAGAGCGTGCATTAGTTATGGTAGGAGGCTAAATGAAGCTAAATGAAGAAGAAAATGAAACCAAAAATACGGAATAAACGCTCACAAAATTAATGCCCTACAAAAGAAGCCCGAACTATTATGTATTTCTCTCCATTTAAAACTGATTTGAGAATTTTTTGGTATTTAAAAATAGATCTGGAAATCGCTTCAGCAAAAAGTCAACGAACCGTGGTGCCTAAAAAAAAGTATTTTTTGCATTGGACGAAAATATATTCAAGGACAAAGGGCTAAAAAAATGTCTGTTTTACAACTCGAGGGCCGAAAACGAGAATGTATCTAGCTTTGTCGCTGCCGGATTCTTTGCTGGTATCGGCAAACAAAGTTGTTCTTCATCCCTCAGCCGAATCGTTGAATGTTTATCCCGAATTAGAATAAGTCACTTCACGTGACATGGTGCTCGATTTCGAAATCAGGACGTTCTAATCGATATAGCTAACAAACATAAGCTTGTATTTGCCACTTTTCCATCTCCGTTGGGTTTATTCCGACGCTTTAGACTTTTAAATTTATTCGGGATCTTTCAAAATTTCGTTTTGATCCTAACTATTTAAAAATTTAATTATACAGGAGTCCTTACTTGCGATTTTTCAGGCTATAGAATTCTCTTATATTACATATAAAAGTTTCGAGTTTTAAAATAACAAAATGGTCAGTACATAATCACTCATTCAAACACAAAATTACGTTAAGAAATTTGCATCGGTGCAGAAAATTCTTACATATTCCCATCTTTCACATGAAATATTTTTTAGAAGCGCTGCATTTGAATAAAAGTATGTGTAATTTTTTTCGAAATTCGCTCACCGTAAGGTCATTATGTACTCTTTTAAAACAAATTTCATCATGCTATACACTCGTATAAGATCGATGCCGGAATAGATTTTCAATATTCACGGGTGTAGATTATTAATTCACGGCTGCGAGCCAATAACAGCAATATCTACTGGCAAGGATGAATTGTGGCGGTATAGTATTTTAATATCAATCCCAGGGAAAGAGTCAACTGGATGTAGAGGAAATAATTCCAGAAAAACATTTTACCTAACCTCATAACATGAAGGAGACATGAAAGAGTATCGCACGGACCAGTTTGCACTAACATTTTGCAAAAGATACATATCCATCTTCAAGATTGTAACACAACGCGGGCCTCCATATTCTTTTCCCACCGCGTGGGAGAAATAACAATTAAACACCCACCATGTTTAACTTTTCGCGGTGAAACAATAGGGAAACGGAGGGCGGAGCCAAAGCCGACAATGATGAATTGGGGAAGGGGACGAATAGAAAAGCACGAGCGAGGATGGACAGCGGAGTTCTTGAAGGGAACGGACGTGTGGTGGGGGTTCTGTGCCATATTCCGGAGGAAGCGGACATTCAGCCGCGATACGGGGGCCAGAGAGAGAGAGACCCTGGTACAGGACTACCATTCGTGCAGATGCTGTGATCACATTACGCCAGGACTACGGGTTCCGGAGGCTGTAAAGCTAGTGTGTCACCAGCCACGTATCAACCTGTATTGTCAACAAGAGCGTAAATATGGACTTTAATTCTGTATTTTAAATAAGTCATACAAACCCAGTTTGGTACAACCCGGATTAGAGGTTGATGCTAGTTTTGTTATATTTACATTGGAGTAATGGATGTTTAAAGAAGATATATGGCTTAATTCAAAGAAGTTGATTATCATAAAATGTTTAAAGATAAGTAAATCATTTGAAGTAACTGTATGAGGTGCAGAATATTACAATTGTCTGGGTCATGACCTTAAGTTAAAGGTAAAGGTATTATATACTTTGTTTGTGTGTGTCTTGATTCAATGATATGATTTAGTCTGATCAATTAAATTGCTAGTTATAACGTATCGCATGTTGTTTTGTGTTTCTCATGTTATCTACCGCAGAGAAGGCTGGGGCAATTAAAAAAGGTAGGAGACCGTGGTTAATTTATCTCACATTTATTTTCCATTTTTTGATACTCACAACGTGGGCATTTTGAGTTAACGATAATAGAGATTGTTTCCATTTCTGACCCACAACGTGGGGCTGTCGGGTTGCATTGTTAGTATTTTACAAGATATAAAAATACGGTACAAGTCCGACGCTTGTGTTATAACTACAGTGATGTCGTTTCTCTTTTTCTCAACTAGTGTTTTGTATTAAGAAGTACCAGACACTTTTTAAGTTCCAAACAACTTTTATTTTGAGACCACGATACATCTCCCATCACGTCTCTCTGCAGCCTCTTTCACGACAATCCCTTTTCGTCCTTTCATCAACAACATCTCAACGACAACAGCTTCCAATGGAAAAACATTTAGCAATTAACAAAACATCTATAATATTATAATAAATAAATAAAAAGAAACGAAACTACCATTAGGATAATACAGAACAACTAAAAATACTAATGAAGTCACGAATGTAAAACAAATCAATGCATTCAATTCTTATTTAGGACAGGACACGACGAGACACTACCTTAAAGCCATTAGCAGGCAAACTCCTGGAGATTTTCCCCTGACTATCAAGCCATCATAATGGGACATTATTACATCTCGGCTTCATGTACATCACTAATTGAGGGTGGGATAGGAAGTTGAGGAAAAAGGGGAGGAGATGTAGAAAAAACAAGGGAAGGATCGCAATTTCGCACCTTACGCGAGTCATCCAACCATCCGCAAAAGAAATTGTTCAAGGATGGCATACGGAATGTCCTACCAAGAACTTTAGTAGCATTAAAATGATATGTGATTCCAACTTTTGAAAGGAAAATAAACTATTCAATTACTCAACAAGCATTTGGAGACAGCTTCAGTAGATAGTGGGAGATAACGAAAATGATATTTCCGCGACGATGGGATAAATTTCCCTCGTTTCTCCCTCTTTATGCTCGCCCGCTTCTGGGATCAATCCCCCGGAATTGGAATCGGTCGGGAGAAAAACCAACAGATACAAATTAAAATCCGTTCGGGTCGGCTGCGGTGGCAGGCATCATCTTTACGACCTCCCGGCGAAAATAATAATCAACGCCCTGGAAAATGAAAAATCACCGCGCGATCACAATGCATTAGCGGACGTTCCAATTATAGATAAGGGGCGCTAGATTTATGTATGCATGCAATGTACATGGGCCCGCGTGCTGGACGAGTCCGCGCGGGTATGGGGAGGCGGCAACAATCGACGCCTTGTGTGCTCGGAAGAGGATGAAAGATCCATCTGGGTTGCCAAGCGCCGAGTAGCGAGGAGGGAGGGGGACAAGGGGAGGTGGGTGGGCAGTGGGGGAGGCGATGGGGGTGGAGAGTAGAGGAGATAAGAAGCAAGATGCCTCCCCCCTCCTCGACCCCCGGCTGGCGCAGACAACTTGGCTCTTCGTTTCAAATCCCTCGTCTCAACCGACTTTCTGCCGGAGGGCTGGAGAGGTGTAGAGGAAAGGGCCGCCTAGTTCACGCGGAGCGCGCGAGATGGCTCAAGGGTAGAGTATTCTCCGACTATATGCCCCTCCCCCCCGAAGTCATCGCGGAATTTTCCTACGGTTTTATTTTCGGGGCACGCTTCTCTTTCTGCCGTGCCATCGTCTCGTTCCGTACTGCATTACAGTCGTTTTACGCGCGGCTCTTCGAAGCCCTGTTTGATGCTCCGAAATTGAGAAAAAGCGGACACGGAACGAGAGCATCCGATACTATTCTCTTGTGTCTCACCATCATCACATTAGGTCGTTTAATCCATACGTTGATGAAACATGTAACATGTATTTTGTGAATAAAGCTGCGAAAAAATTGCCGAGGGATGGGGGATTAAACTGACCGAAGAGTGGATGCGGGAAAGTGCTTGGTACGGTTGATGAGGAAACGATACTTCTGGATGAGATTAGGAGGTGGCAAAGAAGGTGTTTGGAATATCTAGAGACGGTTGAAGAGATGCTGAAGGCATATATAATAAAGGGAAGTATATTTGGCAAGAGGGGACAAGGAAGTAAGAGAATAGGCTTTGTGGACGGGATGAAGAAGTGTTACACTATGTAAGAAGGTAGGCAGGTAGGTAGAAAGTAAGAAGGTTGTGAAAGGCCGTTATGATTGTCTCATTAGTGTTACTGACCTCTAGTAAAAACTTGGATGGGAATCGATTTCAGACCGTTGATTGAAAATTAGACTCAAACTTTTACGTTAATTCAAAACCGATTTACTTTCAGAAGAAGTTTTCAATATCTTACTAACTCCCGACATCTATCTAACGTAGAATCTATTAAATACTTAGGCGTCACCATCACTGAAGACGTGTCAAGTGGGAAACAAATCAGGGAAATTACTAGTGTAGCAAACCGTAGATTAGGATTCGTAAAAAGGGTTCTAGGCAAATGCGATGAGAGAGTCAGAGAATGAAGCTATTTTACACTTGTCAGGCCTCATTTAGAATATGCCCCTAGTATATGGGATCCGTACGAGGAAGGTTTGATAAAAGAATTAGATCGCATGCAAAGGAGATCCGCTAGATTTGTTAAAGGCCGTTATGATAATTGTATAAGTGTAACGAGTTTAATAAAGAACTAGGATGGGATTACTATCAGAACGCAAGTTAAAATTTAGGTTAAACCTTTTAAGTAAATTCGAAACCAATTTTTTCATACACGACGTTAGATATATATTAGGAAACCCTGCGTATTATGCTAGGTTTGATCAGATTAACAAGATTAGAGAGATAGATTTAAAATGTCATATTTCCCGCGTACCATAAGAGAGAACAATTGGCAGCGTAGCAAAGGGATAGGTAGGTGAAATATAGTTAGAGTACTCTGTAGTGCATGATGCATGTAATAACAACCAATAATCCCTTTCTTATAATGTAGATACTAACCATGTGACCCTATTATCTAGCATGCCTTCATTAAATATCCTAGTAGCATGTCAATAGTGCATGTTTGGTGATCTTCACCCCCTGCCACACACCCTCGTGGTGGCTCGCAGGGTATTACGTAGATGGAAATGTAGACATACTACGGTAGATCAGACCGTGAGAACAAAATAAGGGAAATAGATGATAGAACGGAAAGGTTTAAAATGTCGTGTCTCCCCCGATCAATAAGAGACTATAATGGGTGCGTTTAGACTATGCTTAGCTCCATGTGACCCTATTATCTAGCATATCTCCCTTAAATATCCTAGTTGCATGTCAATAGTGCATGTTTGGTGATCTTCACCCCCTGCCACACACCCTCGTGGTGGCTCGCAGGGTATCACGTAGATGTAGATGTAGACTCTGAAGTAGATTAGTTGACAGGTAGTGTTGCTGATTAATGCATATGCACCCTTATGCATATTTCTAAATCTGACGAGTTGCACTAATTCCATGTTTTGCACGTTCCCTGGCTTTTGTGTCACGCTTACATAGTTACAATAAAGATTACTTGAGCAGTTTCCGTAGCATCTGTAGCATGCCGATAGTGTGGTGCCAGTAGGTAAAAGTAAATTTCTTCACTTTAGTTCATATTGGTGATAAGAAAACCCCTGCTTAACACTCTTGTGGTGGCTTGCAAGGTAGCAAGTAGATGTAGCTGATATGAAGATAGAAACGTTATGGGTTTATAAGGCCCTCCATTTTTGAAAACGCGTAGGGTTCTTTTAAAAGCTAGCCTTAACGGTAGATATGAGCGAATTATTTTAAGGTAAATATATTAAATTATAATAATCATCATTGGTCGTTCAATCATAACATTGGTTGGCTGAAGCCCTCCACCCGTCCCTAAATTATGCTACTGCCCTTACTTCCTTGTATCTCCTCCTATATACATCTACATCTACGTAATACCCTGCGAGCTACCACGAGGATGTGTGGCAGGGGGTGAAGATCACCAGACATGCACTATTGACATGCAACTAGGATATTTAAGGGAGACATGCTAGATAATAGGGTCACATGGAGCTAGATGGTTAGTATCTACATAATTAGAAAGGGATATTTGGTTGTTATTACATGCATCATGCACTACAGACTACTTTAACTATATTTCACCTACTTATCCCTTTGCTACGCTGCCTATTTTTTTTCTTATGGTACGCGGGAAAAATGACATTTTAAATCTATCGGTACGACTATCTATCTCTCTAATCTTGTTAATATCATCAAACCTAGCATAATACGCAGGGGTTCTCAATATATATCTAACGTCATCTGTGAACAAATCGGTTTCGAATTTACTTAAAAGGTTTAACCTAAATTTTAACCTTCGTTCTGATAGTAATTCCCATCCGAGTTCTTCTATTAAACTCGTAACACTTATACAATTATCATAACGGCCTTTAACAAATCTAGCGGATCTCCTTTGCACGCGATCTAATTCTTTTATCATACCTTCCTCGTGCGGATCCCATATACTAGCGGCATATTCTAAATGAGGCCTGACAAGTGTAAAATAGCTTCATTCTCGTATTCTCTCATCGCATTTGCCTAGAACCCTTTTTACGAATCCTAATCTACGGTTGCTACACTAGTAATTTCCCTGATGTGTTTCCCCCATGACATGTCTTCAGTGATGGTGACGCCTAAGTATTTAATAGATTCTACGTTAGATATTTTCTTTTCTTTGATGCAATAATTATTCCGGGGAAAGCCATTCTTTTTCCAAAAGTTCATCATCGCGCATTTCTTCAAATTTAATTCAAGCTTCCAACTATCACACCAATCATCAATCGTATCTAAATCCTTAGCTAAAAACTGTCTGTCATCTTCATTTCTAATTTCCTTATACACTACTGTATCATCGTCAAAAAGACGTAGCTTGCTATTTTTTACTACTGTATTCAAGTCATTTACGTACAGTAGAAAAAAAATTGGGCCTATTACGCTTCCCTGAGGAACACCTGATGTAACTTTTACTTCGCCGGAGCTGACACCATCTAATACCACCCTTTGAACGCGTTCATGCGATATACTTCGCGTTTCATTTGATCCATGAAATTATTCCTAGGTCTTCCTTTTGTGATTTTTTCCTCTATTTTCACCTTTAATTATGTTCTTCACTAACCCATTGTGCTTTCATGCGTGTCCATTCCATGTGGTACTTCATTTCTGAATAGTGTTCCTATATCTATAAAGAGAAAAACTTCTCACTTATGGACATCAGCCACCATTCGACCCCGCAGATGGCATATAAGAAGGGGGTGCTAACATTAGAGTCTAGACCGGCACCATTATGCACACGTTCAATCTCACGGCAGAAGTTGATTTATCAAAATCTGGATAAAAATGAATGACATCCCACACGGTTATTCACGGCATATTTTCATTTAAGAATAAAGCGTCTTAACGGCAACAAAACTTAAACGTTGATAAATGGTACTATCAAAGAACTACAATTTTAAGAAGTTTTATTGAATATTAAGAATAGATAAATTTTCCGATCATTACGTTCGCAAAAACGAAGTGGTACGCAGGCACGCGCATGGGTGCAAAAAGTGAAATTAGCCAATTACAACAGTTCTATTTGCCGTTTTAAGCGCTTACAGACCTGAACGGCGATTGTGAAATCCGGGATCGAATTTTGGTCAAGTCTAATGGTTTTTGCAGTAGAATTTTACTCCATTTGGTGAAATCATTGATATTTATCTTGCTAGTGTATAAGGTGGACATTCGCCAATTACTATCTCGGTCAATCCCTTCCTTTCATACCATTCAATCCACAGTCGTAAATTTGTTTTACCACAACTCGAGGGGTGCTACTCTGCGCACATCGTATTTCTATTGTGCAGTGCACCGAGTTTCCCTCACCAGAGTTCAACTAGGCAACACGATACAAGATATACTAGTAATCTTGCCTTTAACGTCCAGATGGACGAGACATATGAACACTTTGGGGAAGATTTCAAGGGGATATTTAATTTAGGATTTAAGTAACACGGATCTCTGTGTAGGACGGGAAGTGACTTGAGCGTTCTTTAGAGAGCGCGAGAGAGTATAAAGAGAAATAAAGCAAATGCATACTTAAGAATTGAGGAGAAGAACGGTTTCCATCTGGAAGAGATGGGAATTTGAGCGCCAATATCCAGGACACAACATCTCCTCACGCACCCAAGTTCCCATGGATAACTACTCACTGACAAGGTATGTCCTTTGTTAGTGCAAATTAAAACTTCTCATCACCACATGATTTCTCATTCAGCAGACAACCATTTAGACGCTTTCGTGTGACTTGTCGCAAAAGCGTTGAAAATTGCATAAATCTGTATTATAAAATTCAGCGAGGAAATATCAAATAACAAAAGTTTGAACGATACCTACATTCCACTAGGCAAAACCACGACTGTGAACCTTCCTATACCCGCTGTGTTATAACTTGTCCGCCTTACAGTCCCCTCACGAAACGATCGTCCGCTAGTTGGCAGAGTGGACAGTCGCCCATGTAATGCATTGACGCTTATGTAATTCATCTGTAATAATCTAAGCTCGTGGGAAAAACTAAAAAAAAACACTTAGTTTCATAAGGTGACTTTCGAAGAGTGCCAGCGCATTCACAAATACATTGTTTGAAATTCTGTATATTTCACCTACGTCCAATCTTGGCTCTATGGTTCATGGCGTAATCAATGTAGCATTAAAATGTCAGTGTTGACAAGGACGCCTTTTAAATAGCGATTTTATGACTTGCGTCCCATTTCGCAATAGCGTCCATCTACAGACTGTGGGCATAAAGTTCAAATTCTATGTACATTTCATTAGTAAACACTTAACTTTCATCCCTTTACACGTTAACATCGGAAACTCATGTCCGAATCACCAGCCGAAGACAAAATTTGAACGTAGACATCAATCCATACCTCCAATGATTTCATATCTCATTACTTTCATTTATTAAATAATTTCACCCATATCGTTAAAACTCTCCCATTTTAGAGAACGAGAAAATATGGAATTTTTAGAATTCAAAATAGTCACAAGGGTATTGGAAATCACATCATCTTTCTGACTAGAATACGTAGAGGAGAGGAGGGTATTATGGAATAGTCGGGAAATACGGAATACCGAGGTTTCGGCTCTGTTTGGTGTTGCTTTCATGTGGAGATACCATGATCTAGTAAGGCAAGACTACTATGCTGCAGTTCAGTGAGAGTTGATCGCTTGTTGTCGTCGTATCACTTGCTACAGAACGAAGTGTGCTTTGTGATTTTCAAGAGTTTTTGCAGGTAAGTTTTCAAACATTTTTAGCCACTAGTACACATGTGACTTGAACATTGGTGTTATACACAATGTAAACTAAAAGAATTTTAGATTTTAATACTGTGGTCGTTTTTTTCTGACAATGTTTTGTCCATCAGTTTATAGGTTCATTTTTCAAGATGGCGTGTCGGGTATTATGGAATACTCGGTATTTCATAATACCCGACGTAAAAGTACAGTATTCTATATAAATTGGCAAAAATATACTGAAGTTATAAAATGGGTTTTGAGCATGATACAAAGACGCTGAATGTATCTTCTGCAATGGAAAATTCTCCGAAGAACAACGAGGGGAAATTTGGATTCAATGCTTGAGCTCTTCTCTGTAGGCTCACATTGACAGCACAGGAGCAGAGACAGAAGTTTATATCTCCGACTTTTGTAAATAGACTCGAAGCAGAAATGCCTTGGACATTGTCTTAAAAATATGGTTTTTATAGCTAAAAATAACTATGTTTTGTTAAGTTAAATTAGTTTTTCAATGGTTTGAACCATCTATTTCATATTACCCGACTATTTCATATTAACCTCAATTTGTAACTTTTTCTTAAATAAAATTTTTTATAACAACCAAATAAAAAGTATTTTTTTTCACAAGTGACAGTTCATTACAACTAGTTATAAAGGGTGGGGCAGAATGGACTTTTTTTAAATGACTTCCCATCTTTAATTCAATTCCTGTGGGAAGAAACAAATATATATTTGCTACTGTCTGAAAAAGGATTATTATTTGTTTGGGAAAACACATTTTTGACATGCAAAAATTGATTTTAGTTCCTGGAGATAAATAATAATATTTCAAATCAGGGAGTCCATTCTGCCCCACCCTGTAGTATGTACTCATGATGATTTGGGACTTTTTATTAAAAAATCTGCAAAGTTATTTTTAGAAATGTAAATAGTATTCCATAATACCCTCCTCTCCTCTAATTATTACCTGCTCAATGGCTTATCACTGGGGAATTGAGAGCGTAGAGTTTAAGGGATCCATTTAGAGAGTCGAGTTTATAAAATAAGGGATGTTTCCTACTTCGCTGCAAGGACATAGATAAAATAGTCAGTAAAATGGACTCTCACGAGGTATGTTGGGTTAATGAATTACACCGAATTATTAGAAACCAACGCGGTGGGTAAAAAGTCATTAGTGCTTCGTTATAGTTTTTTTCTTCGTGTTCTCCCCTTCGTTGGAGACATCCGCATTCACAATGTCTCCGACAGAATAGAGAAAGAGCAGGTGATAACTTGCGGTGATTCAGTTACGTATATACCCAACGTCGGATTAACACTGGAGACAGTGCGCTGATGTCCACAGAGCTAGTTTAGAAGTCTAAAAGCCAAACAGATTCCATCAGTGGATCGGGATGACTTCAATGGATGTTTTGTATTCGTTTGTCGCTAAAAAACGTATTGGAGAAAGTTATGGGCACAATTTCACATGTATGACATACCGTGCAAGCCGCCTCCAGAATGTATGGTATGGGGTGATTCCATACGATGCTATTAGTTGTCGTCCCATTTCAAATCAAAGACTCGTATGCACTCCCGACCGATATGTGTGGTCCAGAGAGCAGACAGGAGAGCAATTCCAGGGTAAATCTGAAACCAATAGAGTACTATGTTGACATACATCAAAAGCATGCAGTACAAGGGTGACTATACAACTACTGAATGGTAGTACTGATAATATACTTTCTAGATATTAGAAGATATCATTATGAGCAAAAATAAGATCAGGCGTGAAATTTCAAACTAGATGATGCATTAGTGAAAGTTCACTCTTTCGCTAATCTATTTCGATGACGAAATATTTTGACTTAGGTTACAGAAGTTTGGCAATTATCCAGAAATAAATGAATAATAATATCATTTGCGACAGATGTTCAATTTTAGTTGCATTTACAACCTTATTAAATGGCAGCTAAGAAAGACTCTCATTATAAACAATAGGATTTTTTACAATCGAAAATGACTGGCAGAATGGATACAAACGACCAATCGAACGTCCGTGGAATATCCTCCCACGTTGCACATGATGGGAAGATTATTTTGGTATTTCCACGTGAAAGATTTGATGAACAGGAGTAGAATCGAAATCCACTCTTGCTGCATTCAATTTTGCCCAGCTGTGTTCAAATGCAGGGAAGCTGAATTAAACTTAACACATGGTTCCGCAACGGTTCCGAAATGTGAGTTCAAATAAAGTTTCGGTACGCGGAACCGAAACGAAAGTCTGGTAACTAAAGTCTCGGAATGACAGTGATATAGGAACGAAATAGGAACGATATGTGGACAAATTAAGTAAATAAATAAATAAAATAAATAATACTTTGAACGAAAGACCCGAGGAACGAGAAAGGCTCCGTATCGATTTCGGTTCGGGCTGGGAAAAGTTTCGTTCCCGCCATCCCCCGTATGGAACCGAACTTTATTCCGAGGAATTATAAAAGCATGTTTTGATTTTCCAATGAGCCCTGCAGTCACGCAATGCCTCTCCGGGTATTTGGAGTGGCATTTTAAATATTTCATCATGTCAAGTAAGAACTGAAGGCGACGGAAAGATACCAGTATTATTGATGCAATGAATTGAAAAACAATAATGGCCTCAGGGCAAACTATAGGATACGTAACGTATGTACCCAATGAGCCAATGCCCAAAGGGAAGCAAGACAAATGGACCATCTCGCCTTGCACGTACGTGAGTATTTGCAAGCCGAGCGCGATGACCACAAGGGATCTCAAACCGCAAGTAGAGGAGAAAGAGAGAGGGAGGAGAAGAGAGAGAAAGAGGGGAGAAATCAGCCGACGTCACGTCAGTAAAAAAAAGAAACTCTCCAAAGATGCGTAGTATTAATGGAGAAAGTATACAGAAGGAGGAGAGGGGGGCGTGGTGGGAGGAAGGGGGTTGGGGGGGGGTTGAGTGTAAGGAAAGGGGAGAGGTCAACGAACGTTTGTAAGGGTGGGGTCGGGGGATTAAAGTCTCCCCGGGGGCGGAGGGGGTGGGGGCGCCGGGGGAGGGAATATACGGAGTCACAACCGCCTGCCTCCCCACGCTCCCCCACTCCCTGCCCCCACGATTCCTCTTCAACCCCCCCACCCGCCTCCGCGCCCCCCCCCCCGAGATACGAGCTACCGGCTACTCCTTCCGCCTCGAGAGCGTAGGGGACACGGCCTCATCTCTCCCCGCAGCGGCCCCCGGAGCTCACTCCGCCCCCTGCCTCCCGCCCCCCTCAACTCCCGCCCCCAGTCAATCAAGCTTCTCCCTCGTCCGCCTTCCCCCCCCCCCCCTCCGGCCCTTCAACGCAGTGCGCTTACGTCAGCACAACGTCGTCGCAAGGGCGGGATTACGATCAGCGTCGCCAAGCGTCACGGAATAGGGCGGTGGGCGTTCATTTTTACGTCGTATACCCCTTTAGGAATAGTGATTTACGACTGACTAGAGTATTCATCGCCAATTGTTGGTCACTCATGTAAACTAGGCTCTGATCGGTTGCGAATAAGCAGTTTATTTCATTATTTGGAAATAAAAATATAAATTGCCCAGAATAAATACCGACACATAGGGAGTCAAGACTAAAACCCCAGTATGTGGAAGAGAGAAACTGAATGTAGAAGTCACCCTGAGAGGAGAATATCAGAGCAAGTAGATTCCTTCACCTATCTCGCAAGTACCATCACGTGATACGGAAGAAGTACAATGGGCATTAAGCGGAGATTTCATGTGCATGATGATCACGCATGTGACCCTATTATCTAGCATGGGTCCATTAAATATCCTAGTTGAATGTCAATAGTGCATGTTTGGTGATCTTCACCCCCTGCTACACACCCTCGTGGTGGTTCGCAGGGTATTACGTAGATGTAGATGTAGATTATCCCAAGCTAAGAAGGCGTTCATGAGAAAAAAGACAACTGCTGTGCTCAAAGAAGATATGACTGCAAACCAGGAAACAGTATGTGAAAATATTCGTGTGGAGCGAAACACTCTATGGATCGCAAGCATGGATCATTGGAAAAGCAGACCAGAAAAGACTGGAAGCCATCAAAACCTGGTACTGGAGGAGGATGCCGAATATAAAATGGAAGGGCAATATTAGAAATGATGAAGTGTACAGAAGAGTAGAAGAGGAAAAAACCATATCGAACACCATAGAGAAAAGAAGAACCAGATGGATTGGACACACCCAGAGACCAGAGACACAATGGGTTCGTGAAGAGCATTATTTAAGGAAAAATAGAGGGAAAAGTCCCCAGAGAAAGACCCAGGAATAAGTTCATGGACCAAATAAACAGGATAGTATATAGGAAGATATATCAGGAGGTAAGTGAACTAGCATTAGATAGGGAAGGATGGAGGGCTGCAGTCAACCAATCCTAGGATTGAACGACCAATGATGATGACGGATTCATGAGGGCTAATTATCTCATTGTAAATGAAAAGGTAAGATGGACAATGTGGAAATGACTCTCGGTGATAACTAATCAAAAGCTCCCCTCTAATTGGCTGACGTTTACGAGGCAGAGAAGTTTTGAAGACCGAAAGATGTGACTTCGATAAGTTCGTCCATCGTCCGTCAACGGTGAAGTCAACGTCCAGCCATCGCAATTGGCTGCACAATATAACAATAAGCAAACTTCGCGAACGTCACCGTCTGATTTCGTGACGTGAGGGAACGTCGGCCATAATCCCGCTCTTAGGTGCGCATGCTAAACCATCACACATGTCATGGACATAATTTATTTTAAAAATCATTATCATTACCGCGCATTTGAATCTCCAGCCTACTACTAAAACTGTTGTAGGAATCGCTATTAGATTGATTCTTAGGTGAATTAGGTATAATTTAGACAACCTACATCTTTTACCTAGATATGATATTTTACCTAGGTATGGTTTACCTATTTACCTAGGTATGATAAAAGAATTAGAGCGTTGCAAAGGAGATCCTCTAGGTTTGTTAAAGGCCGTTTTGATAATTGTATTAGTGTGACGAGCTTAATAGAAGAGCTAGGATGGGAATTACTATCAGAACGCAGGTTAAAGTTTAGGTTAAACCTTTTAAGTAAATTCGAAACCGATTTGTCCACAGATGACGTTAGATATATATTTAGAACCCCTGCGTATTATGCTCGGTTTGATCAGATTAACAAGATTAGAGAGATAGATTGTCGTACCGATAGATTTTAAAATGTCATTTTTCCCGCGTACCATAAGCGAGAACAATCAGCAGCGTAGCAAAGGGATAGGTAGGTGAAATATAGTTAGAGTAGTCTGTAGTGCATGATGCATTTAATAACAACCAATAATCCCTTTCTCATTATGTAAATACTAACCATCTAGCTGCATGTGACCCTATTATCTAGCATTTCTCCATTAAATATCCGAGTTGCCTGTCAATAGTGCATGTTTGGTGATCTTCACACCCTGCCACACACCCTCGTGGTAGTTCACAGGGTATAACGTAGACGTACCTAAGATCAAAGCTGATCTATATTGTGAAGGCGTCTAAAATATTTCACTAAACCGCACATACTCCGGTGTAATTAGATCATGAAAATAAAATTAGGGAAGTAGACTGCAGAACGGATACTTGGGTTTCAACAGTAATCTTCCGTTCGTACGATACGATACAACAACAACAGCCACTGAGACTTTATAATTACGATATGCAATACGTCATGTAGCTCAAAAATTACTTTCCTCTTTAATGTTTTCGTTTAAAGTTGTCGCGTAGTAACAACAGTGCTTCAAGCCTTGGGTATAAATGGATTGAAAGGAGACTTTGAAGTTACTCTCTGGGGCGAAATTTCTGGAAAAAAATCTGATCAGATGAGTTTCAGATCTACAAAGATGAGAGGAGGATTTGGAACTCTGCTCAATATCTCAAGGAATTGATGGAAAAGATAATGTAACTGAATGAAATAATAGACAATGTAAATGAAAGAGATCCTAGAGAAAGTTTTGGTACAAAAAAAATCCCTCTGTCAATTCGTCATTAGTGACCATAATAAAAGTAGAGCTAGACACTCGCACATACAATTGATTTTCATCTGTTCCCCCTCCAAACTCCTTTTTCGTATTTCCTCTCTGTATCCCTGACTGATAACTCAACCCACAGCCAGCGGCGTTTTGGAGTGGAATGAGTACATGTAGAAATAAAAATCCAAAGCATAAAATGAACAATTTACGAAGGCCTCTTATTTGGCCATAATTACCGAAACAGTAAACTGTCATGACATGTTTCTTCAGTATTGCTCTTAGGCGGGGTATTATAAGCAGAGCTAAGACTTATTTTTTGTCTCTCGAGCGATACCAGTGATCCAAGAAGACTTCCGACTCTGACAACCCACTTCCCGGGTCGGGCAAACTAGGCGACGAACCATTAATAGTTGACATTCTCTAGGCATGAAACCAAGGCGCGACCTTTGGCTTGAAGGTTGGGAATGTTATCAGTCAGACCACCCGGACTGATTTAAAAAAAAATTACTATGGAAAATTCGTCGAAAAATTCATCTCTAATTTATTTTGATAAACGTCCTCTTGAATACTGTTGATGTATCCGACTCATAAATCACATAAGAGTGAGAAATGGATGAAAAATTGTGTCCAAAAATCATGTTCACTAAGTTATACGTCCATTAATGCCGTTCGTTGGACTCTAATCTAATTTCGTAACAAAGTTATTCCTGGTGGGTGGCATGGCTCTCGTAAATACTGAATTGGAGCGTCTGTTGTCGCTAAGTCCACAAACAGCACGTCTCGCAAGCTTCGTGTGAAGCTTTTGAATCGCTGTGAATTCATAAAGTTTCAAAATATAACTATTAAATAACACAGCCTCTATAACAGATGTAGCATATAGTAAAGGTTTTGCATTCGTATGACATTTCACGTATACAAGTATTTACATGTTTTTGACGATGCATAAATTGTCGTAGCTTCACAAACTTATTTGTAAGTACTGTTTACTGCCTGTTATTTGAAATACTCGCTCGCTGTCACATATAATCGAGAGGGTTTGCAGTATATGAAGCAGAATTGGCAGATGAAATGGTTGCCGGCTCAATATTTTTGAAATTCTTGGTGTTACTCCCAGGAAATTAACTCTGTAACAGCCAAAGGTTTTATTTATCCACGACTGATTTCATTGAAGAGTGGACGTCCTCAGGTCACCACCATAAATCTTGTGTTATTGTCTAGTAAAGTAGAACGATATCACATTGTTAAAGTTCTGCAAGATTGATAGTATTTATAGTGCATAGCATAATGATAGAAATTTCACCTACTCAAAGGTATTTGTAGGTTTTCTTAATGGTTTAACTGTCGTAGAATAAATAAATTTTGTGATGTAAAATGGAGAAAACATAGATGAAGAACTCACCGCCCGCCACACACTCTGGAGGCGGCTTGCAGATGTAGATTAAGCCTCGTCTTGTATATTATGAATACGAATGAATATAATATGAATATGAATACGAATACATAATGGAACGTAATATAATAATACAGTCATCGGCCCCGGTGGCGGCGGGGTAGAGTCCTCGCCTGCTGACCCGAGAGTCGCGGGTTCGAGTCCCGTCTGGGTAGAATATTATCTGCCCAGGACGTGGATGTTTGTGTCTCGTACGTTGTTACTGTTATACACCCGACCTTAATTGGCCCACTGGGCTAATTTCGGAATAGTGAAGATTAAAAAAAAACCGTGCATAAGAGAATACGTCATGATGCGACAAATCCCTGGAGTAGCTCCCTTCTCAATTAGAACTTCACCTCTGTCCATATTCGAATTTTACTATTTTTATTTCGGCAGCTTTAAGCATCAATCAGCGTGCTCTTGTCAGCTTTTCCGATGGTTCAGATGGACAGAAGCGATAAAATAAGAGAGATACATTGTCGAACAGAAATGTGCAAAAACTCGTCCTCTCGACACACAATAGGCGACCACAATAAAAACTGAGCTCCACTAACTATCCTTCCTATAATACAGGATACTATTTCACCACCCAAAACCTTACATCTTTTAGGTTTAGGTCATCTAAGGTTAGGTGGACTGAGAGGAAGACTAACAAAGAAAAGCTTGAGATGGTGAGCCAGAAAACTTTTTAAGAAATTCGAGACCGGCTGAGTAGGTGGATGGAGGATATAATAAGGGGCGATAGATGCTCAAGAATGTCAAAGTGGGAAGAATGTTGGGCAAGCGCGGAAGGGAAAGAGAGAGAATAGGTTTCATGGACAGGATGAAGCATGTAGACCGTATGCAGAGGTGAATAAGGATATCCTAGATGGAGATAGGCCACTGAAAGTTTAGAAAACTGGGAGGAGATTGTCTGACATTCAACAAAACCAACCTTAGCCGGTAGAATACTTAAATATTAAAAAAAAAATTTAACAGTGGCTTCGCTTTCGCAAGTAAAGATACTTCCAGTAGCCTATGTTTACGACATCCGTAACAGCACCGATGCCAATGTACATTTTAATCTTTCATTTCCATTCAAGCAGTGAAGCTTTCGATAATATTTGAAATAATTCTAAGATAAACCATTTGTATATCTGATTTTACACTTTCCCGGCGAATAAAATTCGTGTAAATTTCTCGGGCTCGCCACCGGGTAAGAAATTCACAGGCAGCCGACGTTTCGGGTTCCTCGGGAATAGGGAGTCGACGTCTCGGGAATGGGTAACGAGTCGGAACCCGAAACGTCGGCTGCCTATGAATTTCTAACCCGGTGGCGAGCCCGAGAAATTTACACAAACATTTGCATATCTTACCACCCATTCCAGCGATCCTTGAACTATGACTATGAACAATAGACTATGTACAACATTCAGGGGTACACTGATACAGAATAATTCCTAAGCATTATGTGGCAGCGCCATAAGAAATTGAATGGGTAAAAGTAAACGAGTAACGTAAGAATATTTAACATTGATACTCAAACGATATCGTACTGTCTACCAAATTTATTTCAAACTCTTACAACACGTGTTTCAACGGTCTAGCAGAATATTGTTGAAGGAAAAACATATCTAATACAGCAGCAACAATTTTATACGTTGAGTCCCACACAACATATTCGTCTCCAAACGCGCTTTGGGATTACGTTTTAAATATAACAACAAGATTCTTGGTTGGTGGCCAATAAATATATTTTTATTCATATATTTCATGGTATCTTTATTTCTTTACGGCTTTGAGTTGAATTTTGCTTTGTTTGATCGTTAATTTTACTGATTTTAATGCCCTGAAGATGCCAAAAAATTTGGAAAAACAGGTCTTGAGATCACAACTCAAGAATCATGTCGCTACAGTATAAAATAGTCAAGTAAATCCACATCAATAATCTAATTTTTAGAGATAGCCATTCCGCAATATAGCACTTTTCACACAAAATATCTCAGAAGATTAATAGGAAATATTATCCACGAATTCAAAAACGGCGTCGTAATTAAGCGGGACTTTCCAAGAGAGGAAACTAAATACAAACATCCATCAAATTAGTTACCTAATCTCCGAAGGAAACATTTGGGGAACTATTGGGTGGATTCGGAAACGCCTTCGTTATTTTTGGAAATTTGATCATTACTGATCACCATTGGTGGTTTCTACAAAAGAAACAGCAGTGCAGCAGTCTCAGTAGTCTTTCTGGGAGCCAGGACGTAGAATAACATTCCTAGTGCCAGATATACTCATCCAGAGCTTCTATTAAGGTTTTCTTACCGGCTGGCCTTCGTATACACGAAAGAAATAAAACGCCACCTTTCATTACAACCCGCGAGAGACAGTACTTATGTACACAACCATCACAATACAAGTCGTTTCCGTAGTGTAGTGGTTATCACGTGCGCCTCACACGCGCAAGGTCCCCGGTTCGATCCCGGGCGGAAACAATCTTTTTTCTTCATAAATCTATTGGTTTCCTTCCTTGACTATGAATTTTTCGTGGATCAGTCACATTTTACTGACAAGCTGTTTCTTCTACAGACATACAAAATGTATTAATGCGTGCCATGGTTATGCTATTAGGTCTACCGGATGAAAATACGAATGATCAGACATTTTTGATTGAAAATAGAAATTAAAATGACATAAATGAGTCACATATGTTATAATATGACCCAGCTTTCGGCTAAAACATCCTAATTAACGTAATTTAAAAATGTACATTTGTATTTTCTCTTTCATAACATCCAAAAACCATATCCCCGAGGGTTTTGCAGAGTATTTAAAGTAAAGAAATCGCCTGACGCAGAAAATTAAAGCTAAGTTGTACACGATAGTTATATAAAGTGGGGCTTTGGAGGAAGGAAAGCTGAATATGATTATTTTTTCTATTACGTGAAAAGAATACTGCAGTGTTCAATCAAGGTCGTTAGGGACTCGTAATCTAGCAACATTTTCTACACGCGAACTACCTGGGTCACTGTCATATTTATATACAAGGTTTTCAAGGTATATACAAGGTTTGTTTTGAATATTCAAGATATATACGTGAAGATTGAAACTATGGAAGTCGAGCTTCGAGATATTGAGTTCCGCGGCGGCCCCGCCATGGAATGGTCTTCCTCCCGCCCGGGAGGACGCCGCGAGACGGGTGAGTCCACTTATGACCACTTGGGCAATTCCCGGGACACGTGGCTCGCGAACGGCGACCCAACCGAGAGCTTCCGGCATGTAGAGCATCTCTATAAAAAAATGAATAGTTGGAAAAAAAAAAATTGAATGAAACGTAACCATCCCCCGTCGCGTCGTATCCATCAAAAGGCAGCCTCCCTCCCATCAACCCCTATGGTGTCCGTGTGTATATTTTCATCGTCCGGCCCAGAATGCAACCGTGCGACAGTGTCCGATTCTTTCATCGTACCCCTTCTTTCAAAACCACGGATTTTGGTTTCCCAACCAAGAGAGAGAGGGCTGTTGTGCGACTGCATAGAACGGGTGTCGTGCACAAGATGCGTCTTTAAGGCTTGGAGAATGGGGAGGTAGAAGAAGTCTCTCCACACTTTTATATCTCCCATGCTTTTTCTCTTCCTTCAACCCCTTCCTCAATCCGACAGCTCTCTCACTCTGCCCCCCCCCTCCCCCCAGGAGTCCGGAAAAGGCTCCGGGCTCCTCACGTGAAGCGTGCACCATTTAACACGGGCCCGGGGGAACCGTATCCGGACGATTAAGTAACAACTCAACACCTCCAGAGTCGCAATAACCGGTGGCAATGGCTTCCACTTCTTTTTCCCCTTCGAGAGAATGAGGAAAAAAATAAAATAAAAGCTGCGTGAGCTTTATTCTCGATTGTCACCTCGCTTCTTCGGCGGGCGAGAGGTAGGAGGGGGGCGGGGGGAAGCGGTAAATGGGTCCATCGCAACTCGAGGAAAAAAACAGAAACCCACCGAACAATAGAGCGCTTTTAAAAGTGTTTTCTCGCCTGAGGGAGCTACTGTAGATGCAAGGGGAGTGAAAGAGTACGGAGGGTAGATGTTGCAATCGAGGACCACTAAACGGATATCGAAATCCACCGCCGATTAAGGTTTAGGTAGCCTGGGAGAAATTCTTCCTCCTTCAGCGGAATAAACCGGCCCATCATCACCTCGATACGATAAATAAAAGAACAGGTATACCAATTCGATGCACACTACAATACTCAAGTTTGTACTCCGAGTATTGCTTGCCTACAACTAAACAAGCAATACTTAAGCTTGTAACCTGAGTATTGCACAACAAACATACGTTCCCCTAGGGATGAAATTCGCCACGAAAAAAATCAATTGACTTGACCGGGATTCGAACCCGGATCTCTCAATTGTCGGTCAGGAGTGTTAGCCAGTTACACGACCAAGCCTGTGGTGTAACTGGCTAACACACCTGACCGGCAATTGGGAAATCCGGGTTCGAATTCCGGTCAAGTCAAATGATTTTTTTCATGTTAAAATTCAACCCTTGGTGCACATGCACCCCTGCCGGTGACTTCGTGCCATAACAATAGTAAATGCAATGATTGGGAATTCAGAGCATATATGCCTATAACTTATGTAACATTCGTCGCCATCAAACGGATAATTGTCCAGCTACTTCTCCCTTGGTGGGCGCCACTTGGAGTACAGTTCAAATTTTAGAGGTCAAGAGGTAAGCTTTGGTTCATGGACCAAATAAAGAGGAAAGTACATAGGATGAGACATTAGGAGGTAAGGATACCAGCATTAGATAGGCAAGGGTGGAGGGCTGCAGTCAACCAAACTTAGGGTTCAACTACTAATGATGGATTAAGAGGTAAGCTTAAAAACAAAGTTAGAACTAGTGCAGCGAACGTCAGTAAGATGCGTGAAAGGCGATACTTAGACTTAACATGGCTGTTGAAGTAACATTAGCTTAGAAGTTATGATAGTCTCGTTAGTGCTACTGACCACTTGCAACAGTTGGGATCAGAATCGGACCAACTATTGAAAATTTGACTTAATATTTGATGCAAATTCAAAACCAATGACTACGGAATACTACGGAATGCTCAGGAATTAACAAAACATTGTAAGTTGTACGTAGAACGCTCTGCGTAAAACTTACAAAGTTTTGTTCATTCCTGAGTATTATGGAAGAGTTTTACAAAGTTAAGGCTGAAACGAGTGAATAAACGAAGATCAGATTATGAGAATAACATAAGGGTAATAGACTGCTGAACAGCGAGGATAAAAATGTCGTTTTAACCGTGAACGATGAGACGTCATAGTTGCTGCATTAAGACTTTGAATTAGATAAGTATGCCTGTTTCCTAATCTGCCACGTAGTACTAACATCACGTTCCGCATGATCCCTGCGTAACTCGTGTATCTTGTTTATGTAGTTGCAGCATACATCAGTTTAATTATTTCTGTTGCATTGGTAGTCTGCCTATACCGTAGTGCATGTTACTGGAAGTTTCATTTACATTTTAGTGCATATTCGTGATACCTCATCCCCAGTTTAACACCAGTGAGGTGGCTAGCAGGGTAATATGTAGATGTTGCTGAATCTTTAAAAGTGAGTAGTTTCAGGAATATAAAAAAACTGGGACATTTTTCCAATTACACTGAAAAATAATTATAGAATTTTAAAAAATTGTCTAATATAGGCTAACGCAGAATCAAACGAGAAAAAAACTTCAGCGTAACTCGTTTTGCAATGAGCCTATTGGTTCGCTTGCAATTTAAGCATAAACATGAGTACCCATAGTAAAAAAAATGCAACGATAAATAAGCGAACAGGTAAACCAATTCAAATCCAACTGTAGTATTCAAGTTGGTAACATGACTTGCAGTTCCTGGTTCATTTGTTTTAAAAACCCATGGTATTGGCAAAGGTAATCTACATCTACATCTACATACTACCCCGCAAGCCACATTAAAAGGCGTGTGGCTTGGTGTTAGGGCACCAGCCGTTAAAAAAAATAAAATAAAATTAAAAATTAAAAATTAAAATTAAAATAAAAAAAAAATTTCCGCCTAACATTTATTAAAGTCCTTAATTGTTCGGGGGAAAAACGAATTCCCATACCTATCCGTTCGGCAAAATATCTCTCTTAATTTATCGATTCTGTCGGACCTGGAAATATAATGTGGTTCTAATATGATGTTCTCCGTGTCGCTCTGAAAGATATCCATTCTCAATTGCTCAAGCAATCTTAGCCTAGCACGTAGCCTCCGAGTCTCTAGCGGCTCCCACCCTAAATCGTTCAAAATCTCGGTAACGCTTTCTGTTCGGCCGTAGCAGTTTTTGACGAATCGCGCAGCTTTCCTTTGTATTTTATTAAGTTCATGGACTAGGTCTTTCTCCGCCGGATCCCATATGCTCGCTGCATATTCAAGGTGTGGCCGGACGAGTGCGAAATAGCACCTTTCTTTCACTTTCTCATCCGAAAATCTTCCCACAACACGCTTGACAAATCCTAGCTTCTTCAGGGCTCTGCCACAAATATTTCTTATATGTGTCCCCCACGATAGGTTCGAAGTTATCGTAACTCCCAGTAATCGTGCTTTACAATCAATAAGCGGTTAGTAAAGTTGATCTGAATCAGACTAAATGCTCTTAAACGCTACTTGGTGGTACTCCGTAGGTAAACGGAGGAAAAGTCTGGCGGGTTCATGACAATTAACTCAGTCGAGTTGGGTGAAACTTATTCGTTTGAAACAAACATGCACAAAGAATCCGATTAACATGCTGGCACCATTTAAAAAAAATATATAGCCAGCTGGAAATGGCAACTAACGAATGCAGAATTTGTATCAAGTCAAATCACTGATTCATACTAAGTGCCCGTAAGTAAATGTGGCATTTAAATATAAATTAGCTAACATAAAATAAGCATGCTTGTGATAGCCGAGAAGAATTTGGTGATTACCCATGAAACTTCATTTCCCTCCGCATCTAACCCATTGATCGGATTTTAGATAGTTTGAGTGAACTATCATTTTACTTAGAAATCAATGATTTTGGTCTCATTTAAAGAAAAATATCTCACCCTTTTAATGACACAAAAAATTTAACCCCTTACCTCATTACTTTCGGAGTTATTTGCTAAAAAATATCAGCCCCTTTACATGGGAAATGGTAGGTGTATGCACTCCAGAGAGACATTATTTACAAAATGAGGAATTTATATCTTAGATGTTGTAAAAAAACTAACAGCGTGTAGTTTGTATATTTTTTCACCTATTTTTGAAAATTAATCTTATTGTCACCGAAATAGGTTCCTGGGTATCACAAAAAAACCTTCCGCTTTGAAGGAGTTACGAACGCACCGCGCGAAAAAAATGAGTCAAGTTAAAGACTTATTTAGATGTTTTTACGTAATTACTTACCATATCTGTCATATAAAACTACATTATTGCACCATTAATAATGCAATATTTAATTCATGTACCCTACAGCTGGTGAAATTAAAAAGTAAATTTGAATATGTTCTCTATTATGACTAGGGAACTATCTCGCTCGGACTACCTTAATGGCTACAAATTGTAGTTAGTTCACAGATAATTTCGACAAGGTTATTTTTTTAAATAACCGATTTTTTTACAAAATGAGAAAATAATTACTGAACAGAGAGATATTAACCAAAGCAGAGGCCTGGAATTTTACTGACAATGTTATGAAACCCTCACGTCGACATCATATTTTTGGACTAATAAGTCTCAAACAATGCGGTCGATTTCATCGAAGGTTAATCATTGATGCAACCCACAGACAAACCTTTCTAAAAAACACACATCAAATGAACAAACTAACACGGACATTATTAAGACTGACTCTTTACGAGAATGTAGTCCTCAATCAAAACCCTATGCATATCCTATGCAGCGAAAGGGACAATGGAGACAAAAAGACAAAAATGTAGATGTCACGTCTCGTATAGATATTAACTCCTAATTTTTTGAAGTGGGCGACGAAAAGAAACAGATATCCTGGGAGGATAGTTGGGGAATGTTTTGGGCATAGCATGATCTACTTACGAGTTATAGCACGACCGATCAATGATTAAAGAAAAAGATGCGTACGCGGGAGAAAATTAATGATAAGAACAAGAAAATTCCACAGTCTACAAATTTACGGATTAGATAAATGACAATATGTTAATTGATGTGGAGTTATTATCTACATCTACATAATACCCTGCGAGCCGCCGCATGGGCGTGTGGCAGGGGGTGTTAGGTCACCAGCCGTGAAAAAAAGTGTAAGTTTTTTGTAGATGAAATGGTGACGTATATTATAGGAGTGTATTTAGTGGAGCTCAATTTTTATTGTGGTCGCTTATTGTGCGCGGAAAGAACGAGTTTATGTACGTATCTGTTCGGCAGTGTACATCTCTTTTTTATCGTATCTGTCAGACCTAGAGATGTAGTGAGGAGTCCTGATAATATTCTCTGTGTCGTTCTGAAAAATATCAGTTCTGAATTTATTAAGCAACCGAAGCCTAGCGTGTAGCCTCTGCTTCTCTATGGGCCTTCCCACCTTAATCCCTCTCAAAGTTGTGAGACGCTATATGTACGCTTGTAGCAATTTTTAACGATACGCGCTGCTTTCCTTTGTATTTTATCAAGTTTTTTGGTTAAATCTACTTGACAAAGGTCCCAAATGCTCGCGGCTAATTCGACATGTGGCCTAACCAGAGCGAAGTAGTATCTCTCTTTGACTTTCTCACCCGAGGATCTTCCTATTATACGTTTAACAAAACGCAGTTTCTTTAATGTTGTGCCACATAAGCTCTGTATGTGTAATCCCCAAGATATATCAGAAGTTACGGTAATTCCAAGATATTTTACTTTATCTGAAGATTTTATGTTTACTCCACCCACAGTATAGGTATGGCATTTTTGTGATGACTTTCGCGGGAAGTGAATTGTGGTGCATTTGCTGATATTTAATTCTAACCCCCACTCCTGGCACCACGAATGAACGTTGTTAAGGTCCGATGACAGAGCTTCAAACTCCGCGTCTTCGCTCATTTCACGGTAGATAACTGTATCGTCTGCAAATAATCTTAATTTACTGCCAACTCTAGAACTTGCATATAATAAAACTATGCGATATACTATAAAATAAAACTATAATGAAACTAACTATAGAACTTGTATATAATAAATATATGCATGGCGAAATTGGGGACTGATAATGGCTTTCTTAATTTCCCAATGGTTGATCCGTACATCACCGGCAACCGTTGATTTCACTTTAAAAAATTACTTTTCGGCTGAGTTCCTTCACCAAAGATAAACAGTAAACATTTTCAACCGAGCATTGAATATGATGACTACCTAACCACCGTTCTGAAAAATAAAAGCCAGTTACCCTTGGAGAAACCCTTCGTGGGAACAACGGTTAGCTTTCGACCCTAAAGTGAGATTATTAGCCACTGGCTGCCGGGACCAAATTATCCCGTCCCGAGAGTTATGCTAGGGTCCAAATGTTAGCTGGTAACAGCGATGATGTTTTCTAAGCGTAGCACACGGAGTGCAAGAAGACTTCTGCTCTTGTTCCCTGCAAAGTTTCCACGTTATTACCGAACTACTACGCCAAGGAATGCCGCTTGAAACCAGTACCGAGGCTGGCGGCTTGTTTACTCTCTGCGATCAAGTGCCCATTACCGACAGCGAAATTGCTAGTTGCTCGTCAAGGAGATTGCTAGCGACAGCCTGTCCGACCAGTTACGATGCTCCTCGTCCATTATCCTGCCCTCACAAATCCAGAGCTGCAACCATAATTGCTTCCCGCTATTAAAAAAATCAACAACAAAACCCACGGTTAAGTACCCAGTGAGGTTTCGGGGAGCGTAAGCCTTGCTTTCGAATAAACAGTGCATTGCAGTGAGGCATAGAGGCTGAGTATAAAAAATGACATTCCACGCTAAGGAGCAGAAGAGAAAAAAACAGCACGACATTACCAACAGTTATCCTTTCCCATGGCAGAGATAGATACTTGTTACAGATAATTGTTCCTCATACATGGACTTACGGTCGAAGAAAACAGCTCTCCATCTGATCGCGAGGGAATTTCGCGCTTCATTCTACAATTTACGAGAAGTCCGATATGAGAATGAGAAATCTAAAACTGCATACACGCCGCAAGCCACCTTAAAGGGTGAACGGCAGGGGTTGGCCTTGCGTATCTATATCTACAAATTACCCTGCGAGCCGCAATTGCATACGAGTGTGGCAGGGGATGTTAGGACACACCGTACAAAGGTGTAAAGAAGAAGGTATATGGAGGTAAACAGAACTTGACATACATCCATGCCCTAGGTGGTGAAAAACCCACCCAGGCGGGACTCGAGCCCGCGACCGTCAGTTTAGCTGGCGAGGGCTTTACCCCCGGGGCTGGCAGATATATTTATTAAACAAAACATATATTGTAACAGATATATTTATTTAACTGTTACAATAATATTTTAGAATTTTTCTATCAGTTGAATACAAGTTTTTGTTGATATTTAACCATGAAATGACTAGTTCAAGCCATACTGAGAAATATTCATATTTCTCATGCTTTGGCCGATCCCAACCATCCTCAATTCCAGACACGCTCATGTCACAAAGCTATTCCTAGAATGCTGAGAGCTGAAAGACACTTTTCACGCCACCAATACTGGAAAAGCGTCGCACATATGGAATTCTACATTAAAATAGGCGTCGCATGGATAAAAACAACGGCAGAGGGCACTATCAAGAGGAGTACACACAGGCATATACTAGCACGTGCACACACACACACATAGTAAGTATATACGATTCGTCCTTATCTCAACTCTCTCGGCAGCAGCTACGCATTTCCCATCATGCACCATTCCTCTCGTCCTCCACCTCCTTCCACCACGAGCTCCTGACTCCCCTCTTCTTCCTGGCGTCCTTATCTCCGTGCAACCGCCTCTCCCTGTTCAAAACACCCTTATCGGCCACCATTCCCCTTCCATAACACCCCCTGCCACCACCCCTGCTTTCCCCTTATCTGCTCCACAAAGCATCGTCGTCGTGGTAGGAGGGGGAGGAGGATAGTACTCCATCTACCACGCATTATTGTTCCGCCCTTATTTTTGTTTTTGTCCTGCACTCAGCTGCAACCGACGACAGCCAGGAAAGATAACGATTTGAAATTGTTCTCGGTTTGAATAAAACCGCAAACCGCAGTTGATGCCATGTGAAAAATTTTGTATGGAGTATGCTTATGTGGAAGTAAATGGCATCGGTCTGAGTCCGATCAGATTAGTACAGGCGATTGCCAGTTTAACGAGTATTTTTAGTATCCATGATGAAAAGACAACTTGGTTAACTCCACACTAATTTTTTAACCCTTTCCGGTCCAAATGTGATTCCAAATTGAATCACGTCGCTTTCCTGCGTCGAGCGTCGATTTTTTTCATATGCATTTCATGTAGAAGGTGATGTAATCTACGTAAGGTGAAGATATGCGGTGAGATAAAATAAATTTATGAATTGATGAAAGTCATTTGAAAAAGTCGACGCTCGATGCAGGAAAGCGACGCGATTCCGAATCACAGGACCGGAAAGGGTTGAAACCGACCCGGGTTTCGGCAACTGAGTGCCATTTTCAAGGTACGACTGACTTGAGCGGCTGAGTATATATACAGCAAGGGTGGAGGGAGAGGGAGGTAAAGAGGGGTGAGGAGAAGAGGGGCGTGGAGGTATACTAGTAGAGGTGACGTAAAGGCGGAGGAAAGGATGAGTACAATTGGGTGCAAACTGAGTAATTTGTAGGTAAACAAGAACAGAATGGATGACTATGACGGTACTCTGTTGTGGAAAGAGGGAAGTACGTTTTGAAAATTGTCCCTACTACATGAGTATTAAACGATAGAATAATTTTCCTACGACTTTGAAAACTAACTTCACTGACTTTTACATGTTGTAAAATAAAATTTTACCCTTTCCAAGTACATTGTACTCATATTAATGTTTTAAATCAAAGCTCTGAATATACAAAAATTAAATTGCGACACGTATGATGTATCAGCAAGATCACGCAAGAGCAATTACAATCCGCAAGAGGTAATTTAATAGTTCGTTGGAAGGCCAACACTTCAGGAGAATTTTTGTGCATAAAAGTGGTCTGCACCTGCTCGCATTAAACTTTAAAAATAAGTTGAAAGATTTTTTTATAAGGTAAAACATATTAGTCATACAAAGAGAATCTAAATGATTCAACCATTGGCCCTTTCGTAATGATGCATTCATGAGATCCGCATCACAATGGAGGACTTCAACCAAGCTTCACGACGAGTCAACGACTTACACAAGCCAAAAGCTAACCCATGTAAGAGTTTTACGAAAATGAATCTATTATCATATTTCTGTTTTTATTCTATTTACTCATTTCCATTACCTAGAAAACAGCACAATTAGCCGACATCGGGGGTATTAACAATGGACGAACACAAACACCCATGCCCTGATTGGGATTCGGGGTCGATTGTACATCTTTTAACCACCGAGTAATTCAAAACTTAGTATTATTAATGCTTGACGTATTAGATAATATCAATTCAAAAACAACGGTCACAGACACGATCGCTGAACCTCCACTGGCGCACATCAGCAATGCTCTTCATCTGTTATGAAGTGCGCCGCCTTGTGCGCAGAGTCTGAAACAAATGAAAAGCAAATGCACTGAAATACTAACAATCGAGCAGTTAATGTAATGTTACCGAGATAAGTTCCCTTGTTTTTTTCATTCGATATTTCAGAGGTTGGTATCGCTGCAGCGTAAAACATCCCTTTCCAACCCGTGCCGGATACGGCCTCAGCTTCATTTTTTCGGAAACCTAACGATTTTGGAATTGCGGCTTCCGCACAGGGGAACCACAATCTAATGGAAAGGAGGAAGGAAAAGAGGGGAGGAGGAAAATAGTGATAAAAAACAAGAGAGGGAGAAGAGGGTAGGAGATTAGTCGAGTGAGGAAGGCGCCAGCCGATTTCTCAACCGTTCGGACGCGTCCGTGCGCCAATTTCGCCGAATTTCGCATCGCAGTTGTTTCTCGCCCACATCTCCCGGAAAAGAGGACGCCGTTCCTTTCCCAATTCTCCTTCCTCCGTCCGTCTCGTAGGAGCGGAGATTATGGTCGGCGAGATGAGCAGAGAAATTGAGGAAAAGCTTTTCGGAGGGGAGTATGAAATGGGTTTCGCAGGCGGTTTTGAAGATTGGGTGGGAGGATGAAGGGGCTCAGCGAGGGTGTTAGGATGAAGCCGCCGGGAAATTTGGGGAAAAAGCTGCCAACATTGAGAAGAATTACGAGTGGAAGACCAGAAGATTCTTTTTCTTGAATAACTCGGAGTAGTAGAAGAACTGTGACACTCTCGAGACAGGGATGGTTAATTTTTCTGGTTAAATCTTTATGATCAAAGTTCCAAATGCTCGCGGCGTATTCAAGGTGTGGCCTAACCAGAGCAAACTAGCATATCTCTTTTACTTTGTCGTCCGAGGACCTTCCTATTATACGCTTAACAAAACCTAGTTTCTTTAATGCTGTGCAGCAATTGTTTTGCATGCGTGTTCCCCACGATATATCTGAAGTTAAGGTAATTCCAAGATATTTTACTCACCAGGGTTGGAATTCGCTATGAAAAAATCATTTGACTTGACCGGGATCAAATGATTTTTCATAGCGAATTTCAACCCTGGTGTATATGCACCCGTGCGAGTGACTTCGTACCACATCATTTGTTAAATGCAATGTTTGGAAATTTTTATTTTACTCATTTTGAAGATTTTATGTTTACTCCACCCACGGTGTAGGTATGACTTTTGTGTGATGACTTTCGCAGGAAGTGAACTGTGGTGCATTTACTAATATTTAGTTCTAAACCCCACTCCTAGCACCACGAATGAACACTGTTAAGGTCAGATGACAGAACTTCAAAGCCCGCGTCTTCGCTTATTTCACGGTAGATTACCGTATCATCTGCAAATAATCTTAACTTACTGCTTAAGAGGGTGTTAGCATGAAGCCGCCGGGAAATTTGGGGAAAAAGCTGCCAACATTGAGAAGAATTACGAGTGGAAAACCAGAAGATTCTGTTTCTTGAATAACTCGGAGTAGTAGGAGAACTGTGACACTCTCGAGGCAGGGATGGCAATCGAAACAAAATTAAAGTAAAAAATAGTAAAGAGTCAATAGTTTTATCTCTGGAAGTGAAAAGCAAGAGCGAAACGAAATGCAATTATATCCGAGGGGCTGAACTCGAGGTCGAAACTGAACCAGAGTCCAAACTAAAAGGACGAAACTAAACTCAATTTTGATATAATTTAGTTTTGACCCGACATGACCACGTGCTTTATGTTCGAAAGGTTTATATCTACATCTATATAATACCCTGCGAGCCACCGCATGAGCGTGTGGCAGGGGGTGTTAGGTCACCAGCCGTGTAAAGATGTAAACTTATTGGAGGTGAAATGGTGACATGTACTATGGGAGTGTATTTTGTGGAGCTCAGTGTTTATTGTGGTCACTTATTGTGCGCGGAAAGAACGAGTTTTTGTACCTATCTGTTCGGCAGAGTCTCTCTCTTATTTTATCGCATCTGTCTTACCTAGAAATGTAGTGAGGCGTCATGATAATATTCTGTGTCGCTCTGAAACACACCAGTTCTGAATATCTCAACCAGCCTGAGCCTATCGTGCACCCTCCGAGTCTCTAGGGGCTCCCACCTTAATCCCTCTAACAGTTATGTAACACTATATGTTCGTTCATAACAGTTTTTGACGAAGCGTGCTGCTTTTCTTTGTATTTTGTTAATTTATTTGGTAAAATGTTTGTGATCAGAGTCCCAAATGCTCGCGGCGTATTCGATGTGTGGCCAAACCAGAGCGAAGTATTATCTCTCTTTTACTTTTTCGTCCGAAGATTTGTGAAAAGAATTTTAGTTTTGCACCACATAGTGAGTAGAAATGCGTGAGCTATAAGTTAACAAGTAACTATTTGTGTAGATTTTCAGTTTAATATTGTATTCCTTTACACAGTCATTTATACATGGGTCAAAACTATCGGGTCTTTACTCCCTAAACTCTGCTTTTGAGGATAAAATTGAACGGGGTGCAAAAGAGTTTAGTTTAGTTGAATTGCGTTCCTGGCAGTAAAGTTTCGTCCAGAGTCAGAACTAAACCCCCCATTTCATTAAATTTCGTTCCCGAACGAAGTTTAACTCGCACCTCCTAGTTAAGTTTCGCTCCGGATCAAAACTAAATGTATTTAATTTCGTTTCAATTTCCATCTTTGCCTCGAGGTGACACGCGTCTGCAACGAAGAGCCCTGCCGTAAAAAATAGGGATTAATATTTTGCTTATCGATGAAATAAGGACGCAGGGGAAAAAAAAGGACCCATTAATTAGCTGACTGCCGCATTGAAATCTTCCTGCTGCTTCTTGAGTAATGCCTTATGATCTACATTGTACGAGGGTTACCCAAAAAGTAATTCCCCACGTTTTTTTTATAACTCAATGATCTTGTTATATTTGTTCTTTATAACTCACTAATGGTCAGTTGCAGGAACAACACATATGTATTATATAAAGTTATGGGACCCGTGAAGCATGGCAACCATGTGCTACTGTTGCAGAAACATTCGATAAATTTATTGGTTTCATAACTCATGGCATGTTTTTATGAGTTCCATCAGTAGCCAAGATGGCGGATGCGAACTGAACCGCTTGTAGATTTAATTACCAGATAAAAGATTGTTTTGAGATATTCACTAACGATAGTGAGGAGGAGGATATATGAGGAGATATTAACTAACGAAAGGAGCGGTCAACCAAAGGAGAGAGCTGATTACTGGGTTCTTGTTTAAGGATCCAAAGAAGAGGCTGTTGAAGAGTTTGAAATGACGTGTAGCGGTTTGTTTACTCATAATGTCTAATTATTATGTGCATTAGCAATTATTCCTGCGCTAAGCTATCATAAAGTTTAACCAGCGGTGGAATATAAGGTAAAATATTCGAAGCTATTAACCATTGATAAATAAGGTATGGAATTAGTAGATGTGTCCCTGCTACCCCAATATTTTTATGAGATCTATAACTTTATGGATCTCATAACTATTGATTCCATTACAAAATGTTCTTGCAACTTGCCATAATAACAGAAATCAGTGCGTTTCAGAAACAGAAAAGTCATCGAGAGACGCGTCTCCATTTGTCACAGAGCCTTGTCGGGTTATCATGACGTGTGATTGCTCTGACCAATTTTAAGGACTCTGCAGGGGACAGACTGCATTATTAGGCTCGAAAATACCAGTTTGATACTAATTAAATACGCTCAAAAATGTTAATTGATTCGTAATTACTCTTTTTTTTCTAGCCCATTTTTGAATGTTCACACTAAGTACTTTTCCTCACAACTACTTTGGAAGACAAAGAGGTGATTAGCGCTGTGAAAACCGAGCTCCTTAACTTGAGATAGAACTCATATCGACATGGCATACACTCCCTGGTGATTCGCTGGAGGAAGAAAATAAAACTAGAAGAAGAATATGAGGAAAGATAGAGTGAGTAGAAAAACATCATTCTTTCATTTTATTAGAATAAATAGTTTTTGAGAAAAAATGTGAGATTATTTCGTTGGCACCTTCGTAAGTTATCCTGAGTACAAGACGATTCTTTTTCTTAAAGAACTAAACTTAGGTGTAGTTACGTAAATCTTTCGAAAAGAATACGTACCTTCAAAGTAGCAACATCCCGTATCGTTTGAGGGATATTTTTTCGTGCATTGAAAGGAGAACAACGCAAAAAAAATGCCTCTAGACTGCTTCTGACTATCGCAATCGATTCTGGAGTTGTAACCCATAATATGTGTTTAAAATCATCCTGAAAACGACCTGATAAAGCTTTCACGTCCGACCGCATAGTTTATTCAGAAAATTTCGAAAAAATAATAACGGCCTCATTGCAGCGTAATAGTACATGTGAGAGGGTTAATGATTCCAAATTTAGGATCGGATTCATTTTTAAACAAAGTTTGTGTGTAACGACCAGAAGTAAACGAGAAGACCCAGAGCTATGCGAGAAAGGGAATCAAACTTATGACAATAATATATTATTATGATTAGCAATATTAGAGGTCGTAGAAATGGATTTTATAAGAAGAAGCAGCAGAAAATCTAAACTACAAAGAATAAGAAATGAAAATATAAGAAAAATTATGCAAGTAGAAGAAAACATCATACAAGAAATAGAGAAAAGACGGATAAAATGGTATGGACACGTAAAAAGAATGGAGGAGAAACGTTGGCCAAAAAAGATATTAAATTGGCAACCACCCGGAAGGAGGAAGAGAGGACGACCACCAAAAGACTGGACAAAGCAAGACACCCAAGATATGAAAAGGAGAGAATTAGAGAATGAAGACTGGAGAGACGAGGAGGCTTGGAGAAGAGGATGCGAGAGACGGCCGACGGTTGTGTAGAACTCGCTTTTATATATATATATATATATATATATATATATATATATATATATATATATATATATATATATATATATATATATATATATATATATATATATATATATATATATATAAATACGTTGATGGATTGGAGTCAGCCATGCGGCGATGAACACACGATGTCCGTGATACGCCTTGAAGACGGACTAGTTCCGAAAGCTAGCTATGTAAGTGTGATCGTCTCTTTTTTTGTGTGTCTATCTCCTCCATCCTATCCACATCGTGTATATATATATATATATATATATATATATATATATATATATATATATATATATATATATATGATTAGCAACCAACAACTGTGTGCATGTTATCTCACGAATGGACACAGGAGATTTTGAAGGAGATATTCACTAACGAAAGGAGCGGTCAACCAAAGGAGAGAGCTGATTACTGGGTCCTTGTTTAAGGATCCAAAGAAGAGACTGTTGAAGAGTTTGAAATGACGTGTAGCGATGTGGACCAGGAAAGAGGACTCTGAGGAAAGACGGCGAGAATGAACGGCCGGGTTTTGAAGATGTAGGTGTTAAGGATGGAGAAGGTGAGGGGGACAGAAAGGAATACAAATGAGAAAATGCTTCGTATGGAGTGTGAGGATAGGAAACTTAAGTAGGAGGCATTGAAGACGCTAAGAAGATTTCTAGAAGAAGCTATGTTGACGAAGCCCGTGATACAGACGGAGTTGGGCAAGTGGAGGAAAGTGAATATGTTGTATGGACAAGATTAAGAAATGCAGGACTTACGCTCAGGTGAAGAAAGAAACGTTATCCCTTAATAGGGGCCGCCATTTTTTAAAATCTAGAAGATTTTTATACTTACTCAGGTAGTATTTCGGAGTTAAACGCGTGAAGTGGCAGGAATATTGTATGTAGGATTGCCAGGCGAAGGAATCATTTTGGAGGATGAGTGAATAGATGACGTGGGGCCGATGTAAATTCCAATATGCAGCTTGGTGCCATAAGGGTCAGTGGATGGGTATTGCGGAGAGAGACTCTACGCAGCCTTTTAGCGCAAAGGCGTTTGAGACGTGAGTTTGGAGAAGAATGAGCTGGATGGCAAAGAGAACGAACGAAGTTGTGTTCCATGATGTGGGAGAGGAATGGAAGTTAGAGATGGAGATTTGGTGAAGGTAGGAGAACTGGATGTTGGACGTGTTTGAGAAGTATGGATATGTTTAAGGCAGTTTGAGCGAAATGTCATTTTACCTGGAAATAAACATATTTGGTCTCCTTTTAAAGAAAAATATATAACCCTTCTAATGACATCAAAATTTTAACCCCTTACCTCATTACTTTCGGAGTTATTTGCCAAAAAATACCAGTCCTTTTACATGGAAAATGGTACGTGTATGCACTCTAGAGAGACACAAGACACAAAATGAGGTATTTATAACACTTAGATGTCGTAAAAAAACTAACAGCGTGTATTTTGTACGTTTTCTCAACTATTTTTTAAAATTAATCATATTGTCACCGAAATAGGTTCTTGGGTATCACAAAAATTCTTCCGTTTTGAAGCAGTTTCAAACACACCGCGCGAAAGAAATGAGTCAAGTTAAAGACTAATTTAGATATTTTCATTTAATTACTTACCATTTCTGTCATAAAAAACTATATTTTGGAACCATTTGTAATGAAAAATTTCTATCATGTGTCCTATAGTTGGTGAAAATTAAAACGTATACTTCGAATATGGTCTCTATTATCGCGCCAATAAAATTAGAGAGCTAGATTGTAGAACCGATAGGTAAAAAAATGCCATTTTTTCCGCGTACCATTCGGGACCATAACAGCTGTGATCGTCGTCATGAATAGTTCGAGTATTGACAATAGGCAGACAGTAAATCTTTCTCATTATATTCTCTACTCTCTTATTAATGCATGATGTAAATATTGATGTTCTTATTTATGCATGATATTTTGAATCTGTAGTACTAGTCTTTGTATCCCTTGCATGTTGGTACGATTGAAGATAGAATGTTTCTTGGGTATTAGATTTTTAATTGGCGCTTCGCATGTGTGGTACGCGGGTTTTAATGTAATGTCGGTGTTCTACCATATCATTCATGCATGCCTGGTGCGAAAGCACCCCCTGCCCCAACCCCTTTGGGTGGCTTGCAGGGTATGACGTAGATGTAGATGTATTATGACGAGGGAACCATCTCGCTCGGACTACCTTAAAGGGTTGGCAGAGAAGAGAAAGCAGAAGAAGTGGTGAAGAGGATAGGAATTTTGGACGGCTTAAGGTGAACCTGAGAGTTCTAGGGGCTTAAGAGAGATGTGATGGCGAGCAATTTATATGCGAAGGGAGAGTAAATATCGTACATATCAGAGAAAGGAAATTTGAGAAAAGTTCGGTTCAAGCAACTACCAGTGTGCTGGTAGAATACTCGTAAAATGAGAGACAACTACAGGAACAAAGCGCATATGTAGTAGGCTCTGCTGAGGAGAATTCTCATAAAATACACTCCGATTTTTTTATCAAATACCCTGTATAGGCCGCTTTACGCGTCTCATTTTATAGTACACACTTATGTATCACGAAATGTACAGGAAAATGAATAGAATTAGAGCAGATTCTATTTCCCGTTCAGTCATTCAGATAAGCATACTCTCTGCCGCCTTACACTGTACACTTTTCTTCATGAAAGAGTTCATGCACTTGTTTTCGCAATAAAATGCACCCTGTAAGGCGGCGTTAAGAAGTTGAGAAGAACGATTATCCTATGCCAGGAGCCAAAGTTCCTCATTCACATCAAACAAACGCCTTATTCTAATGTGGAAGACAAGGCCCGCTTTTGACGAAGTTGACACACCATAGAGTAGGTATTTAAAATTTTTTGCACGATTCAGGAACTGCTCTGCTCAGTAAATGACTGACTTGATTTAAAAAATTTCAGGCGAGATATGGTGGAAGTTCATCATATTATAGCAGAAATAACAATTGCACATTTTCACAAGATATTTTGATGAGTATGATGCATTTCAGCTCACTGAGCCATCATAAGGTACAAGGCTTGTCCTGAGGATGGCTCCGTGAGCTGAAACGCATAACTCTTAAAATATCCTGTGGAAAAGTACAATTGTTTTTTCTGTTATAACATGACTAATATTTAGTGTTCGCAAATGAGATGGATGGATTCCGTAAAAAGAAACAGCGAATTAAATGTCACTTAAATTGAGCGAACTATGGCATGTGACCAAAGAAAAAGAAGAGAACGAAATATGTAAAATGTAGAAATGTGTAAAGCATATTGCATAAATTGGTTGCTTCTCATCTACATCTACGTAATACCCTGTGAGCCACCGCGAGGGTGTGTGGCAGGGGGTGAAGATCACCAAACATGCACTATTGACATGCAACTAGGATATTTAAGGGAGACATGCTAGAGAACAGGGTCACATGGAGCTAGATGGTTAGTATCCACATTAAAAGAAAGGGATTATTGGTTGTTATTACATGCATCATGCACTACAAACTACTCTAACTATATTTCACCTACCTATCCCTTTGCTACGCTGCCTATTGTTCTCTCTTATAGTACGCGGGAAAAATGACATTTTAAATCTATCGGTACGACAATCTATCTCTCTAATCTTCTTAAGATGATCAAACCTAGCATAATGCGCAGGGGTTTTTAATATATATCTAACGTCATCTGTGAAAAAATCGGTTTCGAATTTACTTAAAAGGTTTAACCTAAATTTTAACCTGCGTTCTGATAGTAATTCCCATCCTAGTTCTTCTATTAAACTCGTAACACTTATGCTTGAGGCAAATAGGGCTATACCCCCTGCAATGGCCCTGTACAGTTACAACAGCCCCACGATACGGTCTCCAAACACATTAAACACTCGCATGTCAGCCATGACGAGGACTTCTTCAGCCAAACTGAAGGGAAAAAACGCACGACTCGTGGCTGAAGGGTACATGTTAAAGCCTACGTCATGCAATGAAGAGAAAAATTAGACGAAACGGCATAGCCGAGGAAACTGTGATATTTTATTATCAGCGTGATGATTTGGGAATTCCCACCCTTAAACCGGAAAAAACACTTCTCGAGAATTTTATTTAACGACTCAGTCCTTTTCGAAAAGGCCATCTGTACGTGGGAGTAAAGCGACTCTTGGTTGGTGGGAGAATCCGGGTTAGAAAATGCAACGACGGAACCGCCACAGCCGGTCAGTCTCTGAACGTGAAAAAAAAACTTAGATATGCACGGGAATCCTCTCGCAACGGCAAATGCTGCCTCTGAAACAGCATTCTAACTCCCTCCTACTTTTTCTGGACTCTGTCGCAATTTCCTCATCGTTTTCAATTCCAGTTAGTGAGACAAGCGGCGCTGGTCGAGAGCAGGACTCGGGGAATTATTTGATGATAGACTGGAAAATAAAGACTACTATCTAGAATAATCATATCATTACTTAGAGTCATTTATAGCTCATATTAACAACTCTTTTCATCATCTCCCATTACCTTGGCTAAGAAGACTCTCGAGGAGAACTAGTGTGGCATAAAAAAGCACATGAGGGGAGTCAGAATAATGAATAACGAAGCAACAAAGCGGTTAGACTGAGAGGACAATGCGATGAAGAGCTATAGTAAAAAACCTTTGGATTTATGACTGCTTACACTGATGGTCAATAAGCTACCATGACGAAGCAGTTTGAATATATAAATCACACAGTACTTCAGTAACTTCCGAATACACCAAACGTAAATGGACAACAGAAAAATAATATGAATGAATGCAGAGGAAGACTTTTCCGCGAAAACGCTAGTTGTAATATCAGACAAGAACATGTTGATTGTCTCATTTACATACATGGTTCAGATGTCGTTATAAAAAAATATAATGAAAACTCACTCATCATTCATTTGACGGCACCATTTTCAATATCATCCCACTGGCCACTGAACTCAACGGTTCACCCACTTATCCCAAGGGTTTCATTTTTTAAAATGCTTATCAGCACCATTAGATACAATATCGAGACACATTGTCACACAGTTAAGCACGAACCATGTCTCCGATCGCCATTAAATTTTACTACGGCAGGTCAAGAGTCAAAATAGACACCATTTTTATCTCGAGACGGTTGGAGCGTACATGCACACACTTGAAATCGTAAGATGTTTCTTCAGTGTCCGCATTTAATAACCTCTCTGAACATCGAGGTTATCAAAATATCATTGCCTAGCAATATCCAGTTGGTATTACTTTAAAAACTTGACCTACATGCAGTGATCGCCAGTACATCATTTTATTATCTGGCACGAGGCAGAGAGAAACCATTAATGACTGATTAAAGCGAACTTCTAGCCACCTCATGCGAAGTAGCCATAATATCTCCATCTAATTGCTTCTGAGCTTTACTTATCAGTAATAAAATGCGAACTCACACTTCATCAACTTGCTTAAAATACATTATAAATATACCAAACCTATATAGCAAGACATGTAGATGATACAGAGCATAGACACCAAGGATATGCAAGGGACAACATGAAATTCTATGTTGATTTTTACCATGTTTAGCTTCTGCCACATAACGTCTGGATTTTAGCAGTTTGCCGGCTACAGGAAACTCAACGTATGCCGTTTTCGAACTTGGCAAATCAAGCAATCTTGCCTTGAAACCTATTACGCATTGGGCGGAAATGACGTCAAATTCAAGTGGCCGCTGACGTCATATTGTCTAGATAACTAGTCAAGATACCAAGTAAATGAAAAAGCAGACTTGTTATGCTTGCTAGGTTTTAAGTTAGAACACGGGGTGTGGTAATATGGGCTTGTATGGAAAATAGAAGTGAAGAGACTTTCAAATGGATACTATTTTATCATTACTACGTATATTTGTGTGATATTTATTAATTTTTAGCGGAAAAATCGATGAATTGAATTCATTGAACCTACAAATTATATCTTCCTTGCTCTGGAAGGAAAAAAATGATCTCGTTGAAAGAATTATGGTCCGATGGAAAGTACTCTCAGGTAGCCATAATTTCATTGGCAGTATTATTTTTAGCTAACGAACATCATAATTGTTAGTAACGTTGAGCATTGGAGAGGTTTTCACTGCATTCATCAAAGAAGGGGGACAATAAACCATTAGAGTAAATGTGATTTGTTTTCAACTTAATTACCTATGTTAGTTACAACGCGCGTATTTATGAGTAATTAGTCGAATATCATAGGTAGTTTGTTAAAAGTGTAATACATTAATATATTTTTACGTGTTTTTTCATATATGCAAAAAATATATTATAATACCTTTTTGTGCATAAACACGTTGACTGTGGTGAAATACAGTGAGCGATATGTCGTCCACTTTAGCAATCGAAGCATAATAGTTATTTACCATATTATGGTATGTGAGAATTATTTTATTCATAAGCAATAAATTTAAAAAAATATATTCCCTTCTAATTTGTCGCATACGGATGGGAAGCATTTTAAAGAAGTAATCGACTTCAATCACCCACAAAAATTATGGACACGGATGGCGCTTTTCGTATGTTTTACGAGATGAAAGCCGCATGATGTCTCTTCCATCATGAAAGGGCTATGAAAGTGTCAAGTAAGGATTTCACTTCGCTTGCCTAGGAATCAAGATATCTTGATATCAAGTTAACTAGGCGTTTGCCAAGTTCGAAAACGGCTTTAGCCCTACTCATAACTCAATGATTCATAGACATTTTCAGAAAAAATTAATTTGATAAGACATTCAATAAATTACATTTGCTATTAAAACTTAAAATAGATGGGCAATACGTAATCAAGCACGAGTTTCGAGCTACATCAAATTTTAATCGACCAAAAATCATGTTTCCCAGATTCCCTCTTCTCATTCGCGAATACTGACACACCATCATATCCGTGTATAAACATGAAATTGTGTGCAAATGTTTTGAACCAACGTGGTGGTAAACCAACAAGCGCTGGCATCTCACCAAAGATAAATGTTGGCTACTTCGTGGAGTCAATAATAGGGAAAAAAAATTCGCCTTTCGCAGATTTCAGGTAAAAATACGTGAAGTGGAGATTTTTAAGCATTGTAAATGGTGGTACTTATGTTGATGAAACCATATTATTACATTCGAACGAGTTTACTGGTAGAAAATCCAAGTTCATCGAAATCAGTAGCTGCCGGACGATATTAAACAAAAGATTTAAGTTTCTCCTGGTGAATAGTATTAATAAACTCTTCTCGGGCTCTGCACCAGGTGATTGGCTTCATGTTTGCCGACGTTTCGGAAAACTACTTGCTTTCCATTTTCAAGGCGTGTTACTCTGTCCATGTCAGATTGTAAACTCCAACAGACAGACAGAGTAACACGCCTTGAAAATGGAAAGCAAGTCGTTTTCCGAAACGTCAGCAAACATGAAGCCAATCACCTAGTGCAGAGTCCGAGAAAAGTTTATTGATATTAAACAAGTCCGCTGTCATAGACAACGGACTGGGACGACCAAGCTTCATCTCTCGTCAATTCCTCTATCCGTATCTGCGACCTATGACTAATAGTACGCCATGAGTTTCTACTCTTGTATCTTTGAACATTAATGTAGTTGCAAAATACATTATTACAATTAAATTTCCAAACATTGATGGCACTCCAATGGTTAAATTCATGCTGGTTAAATGTGTCGAAGACTTTCATCTACATCTACATTCACATACTATCCTGCAAGCCGCCACATGGGCGTGTCGCAGGGGGTGTTAAGAGGACGCATCACACACTTTGGTAAGGAAAAGTTCAGTCGAAAATCCACAAGATGGCGTCACTCGCACCCGATCGAGGCGTTTTAGTGTCAGGAGTCTCTTACTCCAGGATAACTGTCGCACAAGGCAACAGTCGTCGGTAAATTGTAGCCAAGTCTCCGGCGCGTAAGTACAGGCAGCGCTTATATAAGATCTGTGATAGAAGACTGAACTAATTGCATCACCGTCCGAGCACATCATGGCCGAAAACCATTCAGGTAGCTTGTCGAAATATACCAATTACAGATTATATCTTACAACCGTGACGGCTGTTACTTAGCATTCCGATAGAGGAGGGATTGATACATCTCCATTAGTCTTAGATGTGTCAATAATAATAATAATAATTTTTATAAAAATATACTCTACATCTTGCCGTTTTCCCGATGGTATAATTATGCTCCGGGATAAAATTTTCATGTTTCAGATACGAGCCTCCCTTGGCAAAGGTCTACTCTTAATACAAAAAAAATTCAACTTGATGACGTAAGACTTAACAAAAAATCTGAGGTCGGAAATCATCACAAATCCGACCTGTCGAGCGAGTGTGGTGCGTCGCCTTAAGACACCAAACATGTAAAGGTAATGGATAAGGTTTTGGGAGGTGAAATGGTGACATGTTTTATTGGAGTGTATTTATCAGTTTATATTGTGCCCGCTAATTGTGCGCGGAAAGAATGAATTTTTGTACTTATCTGTTCGGCAATGTATCTCTCTTATTTCATCCCTTCCGTCAGTCCTAGAGATGTAGTGAGGCGTCAAGAAAATATTCTCTGGGTCGGAAATACACCAGTTCAGAATTTCTCAAGCAGTTTCCTAGAATTTATCTGAATGTCTTGGTGTCTCGCAGGATCAATATTTTACAAATTATTTCAGCAACAGAAAAGATAGGGGACAGGTTATGGCATGAAAGAATCTCATTCATTTCTCTTTGATCCAAACCAATCAAAGAGAAATTTACTCCCAAAACGAAGGAGATGAAGACATAACTCCAAGGTTTCTAAACAGATAGATTGCTAGTGAGTTCACCAAATGGAATTTAATGAGCAAATCGATTGAAGAAAAGCACTCTGTGCTTTCCATCCATCATTAAAAACGACCCGTTTCGACATTCACCTCATTCTCAAGTAGAACACACATATCATGAGAAGGTTGGACCGGCTTAAAGAAAATGGTTGGCGGGGATTAAAGAAAGCGATGAGGGTGAGGTAGGGTAAGGGAAGTGGGGGAAGGTAAGTCACTCAACCCCGCCCAACCTTCACCTGATATCTGTAGTCACTGGAAAATGACGAGAAAGCTGAAAACGGTCTTAATTAATAAAAATTGTGAAAATTACAAAGTATTTATTTTATTCAGCATAAAATATGGAATGTAAAAATTAATTTTTAAAAAATAGTTGGTGAGTGATTATTTATTCAACAAACCAACTGCCGGATAATGAAAAACAAAATTTTTACGTTTGACCCATTAAGCAAAAAATAGCCATTTTTTCCAAACCAATTGATTATGGCGTTACGTAGTGGAACGATGAGAAGGAATAACTCATAGTAAGAAGACGTAGGTACAGTTCCACAGTGTCTTAATGCTGATTGTCTTGAAAATGACGCTATAGACGTCGAAACCGGTAGACGACATTAAAAAATAGTGGCATTGTGCATTATTTTATTATGAGTTATTCCTAGCAATAATTTATTATTCCAACAATCGTCCTCGTTTCAACTTAACAAAGTGATCATACAAAATTCAAAGCGCTTCGAAATCATTTCAGATTTCATCGTTTTATTTCTACGATGCGGAAAATTCCACATGTGGCGGGCACTATGTCCGCACCTCTGTTAAGTTACGGCTGTTATGTCTGTTGACCTTTCGATTTTGTCTTGAAAATTCGCGAGTCCAATCGTGCCTGGCGGATGAGCCCAGAAACCCCGCAACCTCAGCAGTCAAACGTTGTAAACTTGTTGCCGGGTAGAGTGTACAAGACCCCCATCCAACAAGCTCATTCACTCCACTTAAACAACGCCCTATGCGCTTCCCTACGCCTCGGAAATAACATGACCACCCTTTGATGATTTAATGCTCAATCACTCGTCCTTCCAGTGAGAAATCTTGACAGTTTGACTTTGATTATGCCAAGAAATATAGAGAAATATGTACAAAGATATGCAAGCTCAATTAATACGTTTTCAACAATGTTGGGTAGGTTTAGCTTAAACCTGAGTTTCCCAAAATGTTTCGAACCGCTGCCCCCTTTACACCACAAACCTAAACCCAACAGGAATGATTATATACCATAGTGTACATGACCAAATCTGGAAAACAATAAAAATCATACTAAAATGAATATAATTGAACTAACGATTTTTAAAAACCCAATGGATAGTTAATTCATTGGATTGAATTTTGGGGAGGCAGCCGACAGCTAGTTTATTAAACTTCGGGCATGTAGGCATGATACCGTTCGGTCAGGGCAAGGTATTTCTATAAATAAGAAGACCTTAGGAGTATAAGGACATTAGGTCAGGGCCTCGCTGAAAGCGCCCTCCGCCACCCCTTGTATCGTATCGCCCTACAGGGGGCGATAGCTCCCGCAATAGAAACCATTGGCCAAGACATTACTCTCCCGCATGCACCGTTGGACAACCTCCATTTGAGCATGTTTCTGTTTTTAGTTCTGTAGTAAAGCCTGTGGCAGGAATGCAGTGGACATTTTTAATACTGAACTTTTATATTTCTTGAAACCAGACACTTGATGTAATAGGCCACATTACCGTACTAATAAGCGTACAAATGGTCATCCATTTCAATGATTTCGCAGAAGCTAGCCCTCCCAGCACAAGGATTCCGTGGTGTAGTGGTTATCATATCCGCCTAACACGCGGAAGGCCCCCGGTTCGATCCCGGGCGGAATCAAATTTTTTTAGCTCAATTACATTAGTATTGAATAAAGCCGTGCCTTATGATTATATTAACTTTCACTCCCATCAACTGCAAACATTTACAACTGAATGTTGCCCATATTGCCTGCCACATTTAACGCCATATATTTTCCAGCGGAATGGGTCGGAGTCGGGGTAAAATTAAATTTGCACTGTGCACTATAAAATAACTCAAGAATGTTAGACACGGAGTGGTTCCGTATCAGACATGCCATTATCGTAAAACACATAATTTTGTACTGTCATTGAATATATTACCACGTATACCTTTAAGTTGAATTTCGTAACATACCAATAATATACAACTCTCGAAAGTTCCATCGTTTACGACCCTGTGACTATTGGTAAACTTCTTTTTAATTCGAAAGATCCGTTTGGCAATCTGGAGAGAAGCAGAGTGTACTCCCTTAGTTGTGATTATCTCGAATGAAATTGTCTTTACGTAGGTCAAACTGGCTGAAAATTTTAAAACAAGAATGTCTGAACATTATCAAAGTTTTACCAACCATGGCAACAGCTCAGTGTTTGCTAAACATCTGCTTGAATGTAATCACAAATCTAATTTTAAACCCATAATTTTATACTTTTGTGAAAAAGATGCTAAATTGGATTTTTTATAAAACTTGGAAACTGTTAGAGCAATCAAAATATTTAGTCATGGGGTTTTAAATGATTTTATCCAGGATAAATTGTCACCCCTTTTTACTGTGCCTATCCCCTCCTCTTTTATCTTTTGACGCGGTTGGTTTTTATGATTCCCATGTCCTCACTTTGCTAATCCCTTCTACACCTCGACAAGGATCCCCCCCCTAAACCCTCTCCTTATTTCCTTCCCCGTATGATACTCTGTTTGTATATATAAATCCACCATATCTGTACTTGGCATTTTGCCTCTGAGTTAATGTTTTTCCATTGAAACCGGTCAGGCTCCTTAAACAATAAAATAGTGCGGAAAAGTACAAATTTATAATTATTACACTAATAAAGATATATTGGCCTAAAAATAATGAATTTCAACGCAGAAATACATTACTTATATGTTATTGCAATGGCATCTCTTCATAAAACCTATTTTCCTCAATTACCGACCGAATTATATTGTTCAAAATGCACTATACATTAAGATATATGATATATTTTTTCAGCTCAGCTCATTTAGAATATGACGCGTGAATTTAGTTTGGTTTATGTGTGAAAAGTGGTTTATGAGTGATTGAGTAAGAGACAGACAGACAGACACCACTAGATTTTTAAATATTAGTAAGATTGCTTTTATATGAGTTTGCTTTTATATTTTAGGTATTGAATTTGTTCATTTTTTGTCAATTCCAAGTGATTAATAAAAAAGGGTACTTAAATAAAAAGTAAATTTATATTCTCAAAAAAAGTAGTTAAAGCTTGAGCTTAACGCTTACTCCCCAAAGATTTTACCCGAAGGAGTATTTATATAAAATTTAAAAAATATACAAGGCAGCACTAAGCCTAAATATAATTAGTTACAGCAAAGTTTGTGTATCATAAGAGATGAGTACTTGTAAGCGCAGGATCCTCGTTAAACAGTGAACGGGAGGGAGGTGAAGTGATTGAGTGGAGGTGGAGCATGGTAAACGGGGAAGTAAGAGATATGCAGCACATTGCAAACAAAGAGATGCACCAAGGCCAATGTCTAGGTATAACGACTGAGGAGAAGATTTAATTTGCACAGAAAGAAAAGATTAGAGATCCACAGGACTAATTACCCTGATCATCAATTTATCCCCGACAAAATTTTTAATACGTAAAGGAAATAAATATAGATTTACACCTTGTGTTGAATATTAAAATGTGTCTACCTCTTAGCACAGATCAATTTAGCGTGGTTACTGATTTTATCTATTAAAATTTATGAATGGATCTTAAAATGAAACGACATTGGAGAACCTTAAGCACTTTTTCACTCCGAGCTGCACATATTTCCCGTCGGCGTCGAAAGGTTACGAAAAATTTATTCAAACAAACAAATTTATTCACTAGAACGAATATACCAATACGCGATCATGTAAATTTAAAGTTATATCTACAGCAAACTTATAATGGAGCAAGTGCACTCATGAACAATATCAAAAACAGAGTAAAATAAAATCTTCCATCATGGAAAGAGGAAAGTGTCTCAGAGGTAATTTCTATGGCGGTTGGGGAAATTTATGTTTAAGGATAGATTTTCGTGAATTTTGTAGACAAGTTCACATCAGTAATATCTATAGATCCAAAGGAAAACAATGCACCCTATCTATTTCGTTTTATTTCGGGAATCAAAACTATTTTAAAATGTAACCACATGGCACACGACAAATATTTCGTAACAATTCGATTACACACGTGTAGATTTCCTTCTAAACGCGAAATAGGACTTTCTTTTTTATTATAACAGCTGCTAAAAATATCAGGACGTCGCGCTCTGTACAAGACCTGAAAAAATACACGTTTCAAAGTCATTAGGTTGAAATTTTAAATGCCGTGCCGAAAACACTGGATATAATATTCTTTAACTGAAGAAAAAGGTAGAGTATAATTTTACACTATTTTCATTTCTGCCCGTAAGGTGCGTTCCAACGCCAAAATATATGCAATTAAACGAAATGTTATCCAAGAATGTTTTTTCGACTTACTTAAAAAAAAGTTAACTTAATTATTAATAATTACACTCAATGACTCACGCGATTACCGCATCAGACATTTTATGAGATAGTATTAAAGCTTGGCTGGCGAAGGTACTGGATGATAGATAGAACGAATCAGTGTAGTCGGGATAGGATCTTAGTGGAGAAGAAAGGCAGAATAAAAACGAGCGCTTTGTGATTAATGAGTGTGTACTGTCGGGTCGGGTAGGTATTCTGAAATTCACACGCAAAGCATATGCGGCTTAGGAAACTAGGATTTATCAAGCGTATAATAGGAAGTTCTTGAAGAGGTAATGTTTCTTTTTATGGTGATACCATGAAGTACGCGGTGACCTCATTCCAGGATCCATGATGAAAAGAGAATGTATCTGTCTACAATTTTAAGTTTGTGCGACGCGTTTCACAGCTTTACTTCATCGTGGGGTACAAATATTTGTTTAATATTTGTTGATCAATTGTTGTGATGGTAATGGGGGGGAATGTGGGGAAATCTCGTTCTAACATTTGGTAGAGAATGGAGGGGAGCATAGATATAGGACTTATGGGGTGTGAAAGGCTGTTATTTAATTATTTTTTAAAGAAATAACTCCTTTCTCGTTTTAAAGAAATGCTCGGGACATACCATTCAGCGATATCACCACCACTAATGGAATTGCCCAATCCGCACAGGATAAAAGAATGCTCTAGACAAAATTAGCATGAAAAATTTTAACCAAGGCGGCAACGAAATAATGAGGCCACAAAATGCCGGAGTAATGTGTGCATGTGAATGCAGTGACATAAAAATCTTGAGAGATATTTCATACGCCTCCGGCGTCAACCTTGAGAGACTCCATGGGGGAGGGGCTCTTTGCACATCATCTTCTGTCTCTCCCCCTGGCATTCTCATCTCAAACATGCATTTATAAATGCACCCTCCCCGCTTGGAAAACACGATGATACGGCAGAAAACGGCTCATCACGCCCCATCAAACACATTCTCTCAACTGCCCACGATGTGATGCATCGAAGCTCACCGCGCGCCGCGCCGTCACTGCGACCTTCGTCGAGCGATATCTCGAGTTGCGATGCGTGGCGGATCGTTCGTCTGCCCATACGCAATCCGGGCAAAGCTTCTCCGGGATAAAATTTCTATATTAAGGTAGTCCGAGCGAAATATCATTTTACTTAGAAATCAATGAATTTGGTCTCGTTTAAAATAAAAAAATTTAACCGATCCAATTACACCAACAATTCTACCCCCAACCACATTACTTCCGGAGATATTTGCCAAATAATACCAGCCCTTTTACATGGGAAATGGTACGTGTATGCACTCAAGAGAGACATTATTTACAAAATTAGGTGTTATTAACACTTAAATGTCGTAAAAAAAACTAACAGTGTGTAGTTTGTATGTTTTTCTACTATATTTGAAAATAAATCAAATTGTCACCGCAGTAGGTTCTTGGGTATCACAAAAAACCTTCCGTTTTGAAGGATTTTTAAACGCACCGCGCGAAAAAAATGAGTCAAGTTAAAGACTTATTTAGATAATTTCATATAATTACTTACAATTTCTGTCATATAAAACAATATAATTGCACCATTAATAATGCAATATTTAACTGATGTGTCCTACAGCTAGTGAAGTTAATACGTATAATTCGAATATGGTCTCTATTATGACTAGGGAAGTATCTCGCTCGGATTACCCTAAAGTAACACACGCAGGTACGCTTTATTGAAATTCAGGGAAATGCTCCTGATTTTCACAGGTTCAGGGCCCTAAGTACCCCTAGTATTTCTTTTCTCTAGTATTTGTCTCCGCGTGCGTCTTACCTGTCTTCATCCCGCCCATAAAACCATTCTATTTCTTTCCCGCTTGCACGGCAAACATCCCTCTTCCGCAGCCTTGAGCAAACCATCGCGTCTCATTAGCCCTGAGAGTGCAAAATAAGTCATTGAAGTGTTGGCGGAAAGAAGTTACTGAATTCATAAATACAACCAAGAACAATCTTCTAGAACAAATTTTTATACGTATTTTACAAAGTATTCTTCCGGTAATGGTAGGTTTTGTTGAATATCAGAGAATCTTCTTCCGGTTTTCTACACTTATAGGGGCCTATCTTGCTCTATTGTATCCTTTTTCGCCACAGCATAAGGCCTATCCTTCTTCATCCTGTCTAAGAAACCCATTCTCTTTCTTCCCTTTCCCCGCTTGCCCAACATCCTTCCCTCTATCACACTCTTCAGCAACCCATGGCCCTTTATTAAATCCTTCAGCCATCTACCCTGCCTATCCTGGATTTCATTCAGAATTTTCCTTTCCTCACCCACCATCTCAAGCACTTCCTCGTTAGTCTTCTTTTCCGTCAACCACACGTTCTCCATCCTTCTCCACACGCACACAGATAGCATTTAATAGATCGCAGAAGGCCCATATCAAGAACATTAATTAGATCACCAATTGATTATGCAAAATAATCCATTATTGGAAATATATAAAAGAAGTTACAGGCATAACTCGGGCAGGAGTATGGAGACTTTAGAGGATTGAAGAGGAAGACTTGACGGAGTTTGTTTTTGTTCCCAAGTTTTCTTTTAAAGCTCGCTTTACGTGGTACTATTTAGAGGTAGAGGCTAGGTATTTTCCATGGAAAGGAAAGATGGAAAGATTTTTCCATCTTCACACCACCATTGTGTTTGTTTATTTTATGTGTTCCTATCCACTTTCTTTCCACCTTTCTGTATAAATATATATGTATGTATAAAGTGGTTAAAATCTACTTGCATACAACTTATGTTAAATGGGAAAATAAAAACGCATGTTCGGAACATCATTCTCTCAAATACGGCTCTGCAGCGGAAAGGTTTTATTTTGCGGTAATTAATTCTCGTATGTTCAACCTAACGATGAGTGAGGAAAGACTTTTCCTCGAAGAAGCTTGAGGTCACCTATGTTACTCCATTGCGCCTAAGCATTCCGACCGGCTATCTACCATCTCCCGCATACCTACCTGACCTCTGACCCGGAAAGAATGCACCTGGCATGCATTCCTAATGAAAACTGTCGGTGAAACGGAATGGCTAATGAAGAAGAGCCAAAGCAACTTCGAGTCAATAGTCACTCGCAAGGGAGAGGAGACAGGAGGGCGAGTCCTCACTCGTTGCCTGATTTATTCCGCTTCTCATAAATCCACAGAGATCCCCATGATTCGCCCCGCGTCACGTCGGATGGCGTTGCATTCGACGGAATGGAATGAAAGATGGGAATGTGCGAAGGGGTGAATGGGGAGGAACGTGAGGCGTGACGCGATGGAAATCACGGATGGCTATCATTGATCACTCGCGACAGAACGTGAGTCACGCCAATAAAATACACTTCGAGTGTGAAATTCCCCGGGGAGAAAGTTCTTTCTCTCGACCGAGAATCGAACCCGTACTCCTCGATATCGCAACCTCGTGCTTTAGCCAGTTCAGCCATCGAGGCGTCTCTTTTCCCTGAGAATATATTTTGGTATTTAGGCCTCCTTGTTCTGCCTTCCGACAACTTTAGTCATCCGTTAGATTCAGGAAGATGGACATTTCGAAATGCCACGGATAAAATGACATTATGATACCCTTTCAGTACGTCTCGCTGGATACAGTTAACTTAATTTAATAACCATTTTGTCAGTTTGTTCACTCCTCGGTATTTAACAATTATTAAGTCTTCGGATGCATGTGTACTTGGTCATTGTTCTTTTAAACACGCTTAAACCTTAGTAGAAGAGAAAAATGTTTTGTCTTGATATGTAATTAATCCAGCACTCTTTTACTTTTGTTTTTTAAGTTAAAATTAAAGCTGAATGGCATATATATATTTAACTTTTCGATAAATAATGTTGGAAGCTATGTAGTAGTCTTTTTATTGTGAACATAATCCTATCCGAAATTTAGGTTAATAATTTTAAGTCTAAAAACTTTCAGGAAAATTTGAGAAATTTCAGGCGCAGCCGTTTGGGCTGTATGAGCGCGAGCAGTTTCGGCGCCTGGACGTTTGGACGCGAGCCGTTTGGCCCCGAGGTTGAGCACAGGGACGTTTGGCTGCGAGACTGGATGCATATTGTTGATGACGCTGCGATGCTGGGCGCCGAAATGTGATAGACCCGCAAATTCGGATATTCGCCGGAAAAGTCATGCGTTACTATTCTTCAATTTTCCTACACGGCAAATGTAGTCGACAAATATCCCGATGGCTCATTCGGACCATTTTCCGATACAAATTGCCAGGATAACATATCCTCGGGAGGATAAGTCCTAGTAAGGGCGATCCAACTTTTACATACCAAACACATAGGCATCCTGCCCCACAAATTTTCCTCAACAAACATCATTCACTATTTACTTCGAGAGTTACGTTGGCCTGAGTACTGCTTCAGTCACTCGCAGTCTGCTATTAATTCTTCATTGAAATGCTCCTTAGATTGACCTCAGTTATTAAATAATAATTATTAGTTTATTTCGAAGCTTGAGATAAAATACGTAAGTTCTCCTTTGCCGACGAGGATATTTGTGATATTTTATTGGTATATGTATGGATATTATCGAGAATGAGCTTCATCTCCTGCATGTTAACACTTTAGCCCTGAAGATGGAACAAAGTTCATTCATAAACGTCGGCAAAGGAAAACTAACTTGTAAATTTGCTCCAAACTCTCGAAATAAGCTATTAATTAAAATTATTTATTTTTCTTCCATGAATGTTATCGCCCACACCTGATGTTGGTTGAGATCCTCTGCGGGACTATGTTCCAATTTTCGCATTTTAAGACTTTTAGTGGAAGAGGCTGGTGTTTCGCCGGTGCTTATAGCGCTGTGAATTGTGTTCGTGTTTGTGGCTGATGGGCGGCCAGTTCCGCCGATGAGATTGGCCGCTCGTATTCGCCCCAGACCGTGGGACAGTTGCCGACAAAGTTAGCATGATTAGGTTGCTTCTTTGCAGCTTCCTCGAATAACTTCTTCGCCGCATCTTCAAGCCGCTCTCAGAGAAGGGGTTCCGCGTCGATGATGTGTAATGGTGCATTCCCGATGTTCCTGTTGAGTCGGAAAACTAATAATCACATAGATACATTCTAGGAAATATGCTATCTGTGACAATGACATCAAGATTTGGAGTATTTGCGGAATGAACACCAGGGCGGGCCTGTCTTATGCTGGCTGCTGACTAAATGTAAGGCACATACATGCAGAGCACCTATTCTGGGCTTTATTCTTGCTGGCATTCGTTGCCTCAGAACAAAGTTAACTCTTTTAACATAACTTCCTAACACAAGCATGTCGATTTGAACTGCAAATTTCGGCCCAACTACCAAGCGTTTCCGTAGTGTAGTGGTTATTACGTGCGCCTCACACGCGCAAGGTCCCCGGTTCGATCCCGGGCGGAAACAATTTTTTTCTCCGCTCCATTTGTTCGACTCGCTAAGTCACCTCCCTAATATCTTACGCTCTTTCCCGGATCTTACAGATTCGTAATTCAGTAGCCAATTTGTTCTCCATTTATGTCGTGAACTAATGAGTGCTGTGCCAGAGATAAAGTTTTATATTATTAAAATCTTAGGTTATGAGTTGATTCCCAAATATATATATTCTAGTGCAGATTTAGATTAGGTATATACCTATGATAAATTATTTTGTGATTTTTTTGGTAAATAAAAATCCCTGGAATCCTGCGCCAAGATGTGAGATGGGCGTCTTTCCTCATACTCCCGATCAGAAGGGACGCTGAGACGCTGGAGGAGGATGGATTGGTAAAGGCGGAGGCGGTATTACGGAGAAATTGCTTTTGGGGTTTGGAGTGGAAAGAGTAGCCTGGTGTGGGATCGGAGTTTCGACATGAGGCAAGTAAGGTGAGTATTGATATTAGACTAGTCTATATCAGTAGGATATATGGATAAGAAGATAGCCAATAAAAAAGGGAACATGAGCGTCCTAGTCCTTCTGTCGGTAAGATATTCTCACCCGCAAAACAATTGTCGGCCGCTTCGTAGGGTGACAGAAAAATCGAGCCATTAAGGAATACAACGATACTAGCTGACCCGTGCGAATATTTCGCACAGTATGCAGCTTCTTCCTCTTTCTTCCTGTTCTTCTACCTGTTTCTTCCCATGGACAATTATATGTTATTTACGTTTGTGTTAAAGATACATAACGTAAACAGTATACGGTCACACTGATTGCACGTAGAATGTGAACAAACTAACCAAAACGATGTGTTAATTGATGGCGCCTCCTTACAGTCTTTCAAGCACGTAACCATAGCCAACATATTAGTTGATTATATTGTCAGCGGATGGCTTTGTATCATTTGTGAACAAAAACTTTAATTTAAGCCATTTGTCTATTTTTCGTCAATAGCAGGGAACATAAGCTTTAAAACGATGTTTGAATCATTAATTTCGATGGAGAATTATGGGAGTTATGGCGTTGCGACAAAGAAACACCTTTGAGAAATAATATATATGATGTTCAAAACTTCTCCATGTTAGATGTTACGGGAACAGTCATCCTCTCCTCCAAAGATCCAAGTTTGAGCCCCGGACAAGGAAATATTAACTTCTAACTGTGGAATTTTGAACTTATGCGAAAATGAGGGTGAAATATTACAACTAATACCGTTAAGTAATAGGTTAGTCTCGGAATCCTCAAGACTTTCCCCAAGAGAGACTATATTCATTTAAGTGATTTACGGTGTACTTTCAACATTTTCATGAAATACTGCCAACATTTATCACATAAAAAAAACCTCATCACCTTCTCCTTCTAGGAGGCAGGCAGTATCATATCGAACCGCCTTTCTTTCAGCAAAATTAATCAAGTGTGAAACTAAAGTGAAACAAAAAATGTCGCAGAAGAGGCTGGGGAGAGGAAATGGGATTTCTCCCGCGTACACATCGTTGTGAATATTTTACTGATGGCTAGTTCGAAGTTTCAACATATCCCAGGTATCTAACTTCATCCCACACGCGTTCCTCCAACGTTTGTGTATCGTTACTTTGATTTCTCTCGTAAGAATAGTATGTCATTTATTTTAAAGGTTTTTAAGACCGGAGCCCCCGGTCTCAATGCGCCGAAGATAATGCTGACGAGCTGGATGGCCTTCCATGTCCGTGGGCATAAAAAAAGGATTTTCGAATCCCTCTAAAGTAATTAGTCGAGGGGTAATTAAAGTTCATTCGAGTGGTCCTGGAGAAAGGCATTTGCATTATGTTGATGCGAATGTATCTTCCCGCTGCACGTATGCAAATTTCTTTCTCCGAGCATCGGAAGGAACGAATACTGCGCCCACGGTCGGTCGGAAGGCCTTGGGGTTTTTTTCTTGCATTCTTCTTATATAAGTTTCCCTTCGCCTTTTTTATTACGTACCTTCTTCTTTGCACCATTCACTACCTTCTTTCTGTACCATCTCCCCTCCTCCTAGCCTCCCTGGCCATTTTCCCGTTTAATGAACGTGGGAGGGAGAATAATAAAGGGGAGGAAATCCCATTTACTTTCCCCAGCCTCTTCTGCGCCATTTTTTGTTGCAATTCTGTCTCACTCTTAATTACTTTTGCTGTATGTTTTAATGAAGGAGAGAAAAAGAGAATTTTTAATTACTAGAGCCATACCCTAATGGTAATTCTGACATGCAGGGAAAGAGTTGGGGTAGTTATTCAATATATTTGAACTCAGTATAAAGAAAAATATCTATTTTTTCTAATGATAATAACATGGCAGCTACCAATCTTGTCACTTTTAGAAATATTTTCCGGAGAACAGAAGACATTTTCAATATTGGATATGATCAGGCCGTGCGCGTAATTTTCAATGATGCTGGTTGGTATGATTTCTCAGTTAATTTTAAAAGTAACTTCATCGCTGAATACGTTAACTTTTTAGTGGCAAAATAATATTCGGTTGTCGTGGCATTTTGAGCGCACGCTATAAAAATCCAGTCTTCATCTACATGCAACCCTGCGAGCCGCCGATGGGCAAGTGGTAGGGGGTTTTTCAGGGCAATAGCCGTGTAAAGGATGGGGTTTTGGAAAGGTTGATGATGAATTGTATTATGGGAGTGTTTTAAGTGGAACTTTAGAGTCACTCATTGTTCCACGAAAGAACAAAATTTTGTATCTAATTGTTCAGCAACACATGCTTCTCTTTTTATTGCTTCTGTTAGACTAAGAAATGCAGTGTGGCTTCAAAACGATATTGGTAGGGGGTTTTTCAGGGCACTAGCCGTGTAAAGGATGAGGTTTTGGAAAGGTTGATGATGAATTGTATTATGGGAGTGTTTTAAGTGGAACTTTAGAGTCACTCATTGTTCCATGAAAGAACAAAATTTTGTATCTATTTGTTCAGCAACATGTACTTCTCTTTTTATTGCTTCTGTTAGACTAAGAAATGCAATGTGGCTTCAAAACGATATTCTCTGTGTCGCTCTGTGACACACCTGTTATAATTTGTCAGCCAAACTAAGTCTAGCGTGCAGCATCCGAGTCTCTAGCGGTCTAGTCAAGCAAAAGACCCTCACAAATGTGTATTCAGCTAATCTATTAGAAGGTAAATCGAAAGAAACGAAGTTTTTTGCGTCAGTGAGGGTTTTTTTAGGATCCCTTCCGCGCAGTTGAATTTTCGTGGACGACAGTTTCGGTAGCATATCAGCTAAATGACATAGAAATCAGTTCAACTTCGGGAAGTACCAAGTTGATTACTAAAAATAACTTTTACAACCCACTGATCAGTTCAGAGGTCAATATTTATTGCCCACTGAGTATCTGAACATGATGCCAGGCATCGGAATTCAGATCGTGCAATAAATTATTGGCCTGTGAACTGACCAGTTATTTTGTGGACAAGTGGAGTGTAAAATTTATTTTTATTAATTAACATTACAACTACCTTCTTCAGGTCTGAAGTAAAGATACTGGTGTTCCAGTCCGCCTCATTATGGGACTATTCTTCCCGCCGATTGAGTTTGACAATTTTTTAAAACAGTCCCTGTGTAAGGCGAACGCGAACACTTGTATCTTCGCTTCAGACCTGAAGAAGTTTGCTGTAATGCTACCGAAACAGGTCCACGGAAATGGAGCAACGCGCAAGGGATCCTGAAAAACCTCCACTGCCGTTTTTCTACAACTCCGCGAAAGCATTCGAATGCAAAATTTTTTTCGTATTTAATTTTGCCATATTTACTCCGAGCCAAAATAAAATTCAAATATGCCACTCTCTATTACGGCTACACTGCGAAACCTAGAAATTTTCAGTTCCTACAAAACTAGCAGAAATTCAGGAAAATACCTGAATTGAAGTTAGTTTTACACATCAGCAAACCTACACATAATTTGTCTCTAAATATCGAGATGAAATTATATTATGATACCCTTCCAACGCGTCTCGCAAGATGCAGTTATCTTAATTCAGTAACCGTTTTTGTCAGTTTGTTCAATCCTCCGAATTTGAAAATTATTAAGTCTTCGGCTAAATGTGCACTTGGTCATTGTTCTTGAAACCACTCTAAAACCAAAGTACAAGAGATTAATTTTTTGTGTTGATATGTTATTAATCCAGCACTCTTTTACATTTGCTCTTAAAGGTATAGTTAAAGCTAAACGGCATATATTTTTAACTTTTCAATAAATATTGTTGAAAGTTAAGACGTTGTCTTTTTATTGCGAGCATAATCCTATGTGAAATTTAGGTCAATAGTTTTCAGTATTAAAATTTTCAGGAAAATTTGCTAAGTTTCATCAATTTTTCCTTGCGAAAATTTTTAAGCCTTCCAGATTTGCTTGAATGTTAGCACACCTCAGCAAAGAAAACCTTGCTGAATTCCAGAAAATTTGGGGGAAAATATTTTACAGTGTAGAGAAAACTCTAGCGCATACTACCTCGAGTGAAATAGAGAAGAAAGTGCAAGTACACAAGGGGTAATCATACGAGGGCGATCGCAGCGACGATAACGTCGTTCTTTTGTTTTTTTCGTTTCACTGTTGCCATCTAAGTGACCTCGGTTCGCAAATTCCCGAGACATTTTATTCTCAGAATTTCGCGTCCGTCTTGCTGAACGCGTCACGGTCCTCGCGGGGCGACTGCATTTCAAGTGCGCCGGTGAGACGAGGCCGTCTTGACGTTCTTTTCAAACGTGGGCGGTGGACGGGAGATTAAAATGAGATTCTTATTGCCCGCGACCCTCATCACATGCGAACAAAGTGTGCATGCCCTTCCTGAGACATTTTCAAAGAAACGACAGAGCGGAGCAGCGTTTCTCAGCTTTACCTCCCGCTGGAACGTTAGGGCTGGTCCTTTAAGACGTGGAGGAAGAGAAAAGGTTTCATAAAATATCTCCAGGGAGCTTTATACTTTATATCTTCTGATTTTATGGTGCATACGGCAGGACTAAAACTGAGCTCTAAATAGTAATGATATTGATGGTAAATAATCCGCCATACAGTTTATGATCAACAACAGAGGAGTTTGGAATTAATGGAAATGCGTTTTTTAGGTGGCTATTCTTTGACTGTTAGCCGTAAGTTGGAATAGATAATTCAAGGTTACCAGTCTTTGAAACACCCGCGCCATGTGTATCTTTCTCTGCTAACGTTAAAATATAACATAATAAAGTTAAATACACTAAGAATAATAATGAATTAGCAAGACCCTGCAAAAAATTGTCAAAAGGGGAAAATTCACCTACATCCTCTACACTCTAGATATGCTACCTATGTTACGGAAACTATTCTAGGTCGGTATCAATTGCTGAAAATTACAAAATATTGTGTATTTTGGTATTATTGAATGTATTATTGAATGTATTATTGTATGAATTATTGTATGTATTATTGTATGCATTATTGTATGCATTATTGTATGCATTATTGAATGCATTATTGAATGTATTATTGAATGTATTATTGATTGTATTATTGTATGCATTATTGTATGTATTATTGTATGTATTATTATTCAAAATGTATTACTTTGGTAATTTTCAAAAACCGCTGTAACTTACCACAGAAATTATTCTAAAGTGAAAAATACTGTAGAATGTAAAGCTCTCGGATTTCCAACCGGGTGATGGTAGTTTGTGGTACCGACATTTGGCAGGCTATGCCATCGAAACTCGGTACCACAACTACCAACACCCGGTTGGAAATCCGAGAGCTTTACATTCTGAGCATTTGCCGGGAAAGCCTGACCTCACCAAAGTACAGTAATTTACCCATCTCTAGCTCCACTGATATATTTATTCGAAATAATTACCCTCAGGAGGATTTTCATCCTTTCCGAATACCTTCGGTGTTTTCAAAGTCACCTATCTATTTTGTACATTTCTGAGGAAATAATTAGTGTTTTTGGCTGAAATAACTAGGAATACCATATTGCCTATAATACTTTTTCCATGAACGTAATCCTATTCTAGCCATTTAGCCCTTAGTTTGCGGATTTCTTTTACCACCAAACAAAAGACCACTGGGAGTTTAATTTTAAACACTCCAGAATTCAAGGATTGAGTGCTGATTGACACTCGACACACGAGTTGCTGGCTCGCATAGCACTGTCAAGGCACAATCAATGCCAGGGTTAGGGTAGTCCGAGCGAGACAGTTACCTTGTCATAATAGAGACCATATTCGAATTATGCGTTTTAATTTCACCATCTGCGCGACACATGAGTTAAATATCGCATTATTAATGGTGCAATAATATACTTTTATATGACAGAAATTATAAGTAATTACATGAAAATATCTAAATAAGTCTTTAGCTTGACTCATTTTTTTCGCGCGGTGCCCTTAAACTCCTTCAAAACGGAAGGTTTTTTTGTGATACCCAAGAACTTATTGCGGTGACAGTAAGATTAATTTTCAAATATAGTTGAGAAAACATACAAACTACACGCTATTAGTTTTTTACGACATCTAAGTGTTAGAACTTCCTCATTTTGTAAATAATGTCTCTCTGGAGTGCATACACGTCCCTTTTCCCATGTAAATGGGCTGGTATTTTTTGGCAAACATCTCCGAATGTAAGGGGTGGAATATTTTGTGTCATAAGAAGGGTGAGATATTTCCCTTTAAAATGAGACCAAATTCATTGATTTCTAGGTAAAATGATATTTCACTATGACTACCTTAAATGCATTATCGTGCAAATAACAATGAACAGAAAAGAAACATCGCATGGGCGTGTGGATGGGGGTGTTAGGACACCATCTATTTTAAGGTGTGAAGGTAGAGGCTATGCGATCTGAAATGGTGAAGTGTATAATGGGAGTGCGTTAAGTGTAGTTCCGATTTTATTATAGACACTTGTTTTGCGTGGAAAGAACGAATTTCCACACCTATCCGTGCGGCAATGTATCTACCTTATTTTATTGCATCTGTCGGACCTAGAGATGCATTGTGGTATCAAATGATAATATCTCTGTCACTCTGAAATGTTGAATACTCATGCTTCCTCAAAGTTTGATGGCGTGCAGTTCGACTCTAGAAAGGCGAAAATTTTTCCCATATCATACACCATTTCAGGAGAGTTGCGATGTGCTATGGAGATGTTAAAGCCTGGAATATTGGCACGCACTCTACGATTACTCTTTGCCACACGGTGTTTACGACAAGATAGCAGGAGACTCGAGTTCTCGGAGGTAAATAAAACGAATCGCAACGCCCTACGACTGTAACTGCTGATTCCTTTGCCCAGACGGAAAAACGCAACGCCGATGTAACTTCACCGTTCTCGTCCTAGTGCTGAATTCCAAACCGTGGAGCACAATTAAATTTAATTCGCCATAAACTCATATCCAATGCACGATTGGGTTGTTTGGACTTCAAGCCGTATCCAAAGCTTGTTCCTTATTCAATGCGTTGCGCTGTAACACATAAAAACCGTGGTAAGGTGCACCTCTAAAAAGTTTTTTTATGTCTCTGCGACTGGAAAACTTAAGTCAGAAACCGGTTTCGTAAATATCGTGGGATATGCGTGGGTGAATGCGTCCGAAATATAGAACGAACACCCACAGCTGTTATAAAACGCATACTTGGGAGTAAAAATCGAGAAACTATGACCGCAGCGAGTATTTAAGAAACTGAGATCAGTTTTATTCGTTTACGGCTCAAGGTAACTATTGCTGTTTTTTTGCCAGAAAAAAGTCAAAGGATCCCAGGAGTGGAATGGCACAAGTGTCCATTGAGGCCGGCTTCATAGATCGGCGGCGGCGGGGATCACAATGGTTTTCGCCGCGGACGGTTGCGGTGGACCCTTCATAGGTGGGCGGCGAGAAAACAAATGAAAGGCGGTAGGCACACAATAACATTGACACTGTAGTATTTGCATATCATCGGAAAAAAACAAAAAATTTTTACTCTTGAGAATGATTCGTGCGATTTAATGATAGAATTGATTAAATATTAGTATGTAATTATTTATTAATGCTTATTTGATGGTGGTAGTTTCACTACAACCGTATTCGTCAAGCTACCGTGCAACGCCTCGATCTGAAATCCATGTTTATTGAAATGAGTCGAGAAAAAGCCTTGCCACTCAGTTCAAGAATTATATTGTGCTGGGTTCTTACATTCGAGCGAGTGACATGTAATTTGGTCATTGTTTAACTCGTTAGGCAATGGCGTATCAGCATTTACGCGTTATCAGCTCCACTATCCGGACATGCAATAAACAATAACCACAACAACAAATTTTCTCCCCGTGGTTGCAGCATCAAGAATAGATAAAAATATTTTGCCTTAATAATTTTCAATTGACTTGATTTAAGCCACTCTCTGGTTAACGCTAGTTTATTAATGATGATGAATAATTAATGATGATAAAGCTATATAACCTTAATGGAGGCTATTTCCGTTGGATACCAGATCATATTTTCGCTAGCCATTATAAATTATACTCTTAACATCTTAAATATATCGTAAACATTATGCGCATCGCTTATAGAATCTTTTACTGATACAGAAGGACTCGCTAATCATCCAAAGAGGATTCATTTTTGAAAGGCAGTGGGTTTTCCCGCTTCTCGGCCAGCTTCCGCCGCCACAGAATTCAGTCCAGATTCAGCCAGGCTGAATATTTGCGGCCCCCGCTAGCCATCATAGCACACCTCATTGGTCTGACGTCTTGATTTCTAAAGAAGTGTCCTCATTGGCTGAGTACCACCACTTCCGCCGCCGCCGCCGACCTATGAAGCCGGCCTGAGTGAAAGGGTCACGCGTAGTCATAAAATATTTCAGGGTTGAGAGCTGTAAACCACAGTAAAAATACGTAAAAATGACACACGTATTGAGAGCTTTAAGCGGGTATATGCTCAGTTAAGTTAACCCTCTACGGACGGAACTATGAAACATCATAATGACAAAAATACTACTTCTATATTAGTTTTTTTAAAGCGCCATTTTAAAATTTAAAGAACAATTGAAATTTATTTGATAATAATATTTATTTTGAAATGTGACGTATTTTAGTGTATAAATTTAATTTAAAGTTGTAATTTACATCATAATAATATTTACACAAGATATATATACTTCAGCATCACCTTAATAACGTAGCTTTTTTAAAAATTTCCCAATTTTTTCTCCATATGAAACTGTTTACAGCTGAAACTATTTATTTCAAAGTAGAATGAGGTATGCCATCGTCAGTGAGCAGCGTCACGCATTCATCTATTCAAATTGTTTAAAAATCCGCCCAATGAGACGCAACTTTCCACACACTTAATAGGAAAATTTAAAATTTCCCAATTTTTTCTTCATATGGCAGCTGAAACTATTTATTTCAGAGCTCCACCAGGCACGTCATCGTCAGTGAATATCGTTACAAGTGCATCTATTCAAACTGTTTGGCTCCCCGCCGTAAGAGACGCAACTTTCCACACACTTAATCCGAAGCGTTAAAATTCAGTCTATCGCAGCAACTAAACGGAAAAGCCTCTCAGAAAGCAGATGTTTCAATGATTTTGAAACGTTACAAATTTGACTCGCTCGTCGATGGTGGGTTAAACTGGATATTGTGAGCAACGCAAGCAAAAGCAGCATTCTGTCAGAGGAAGAATCTACAATTATTAACCGACGGAAGCTTGTAAGTGAGGAAGCACTCCATCCTAATATATGTTTGGAGCATGCTCATTAAGACCATTCCAGCGATTACGTGATCCAACACGAGTTCAAAAATTCTAGTTTGTATATAATAACTAGGATGAATCGATTGATAATGAACCGGCCCACTAGTTAAACAAGCACTTGTTGCACTCCCTGAGGTACATGGTTTCATAACTGATAGTTTACTCTTAAAAGCTTAATTTTAGGAATGAAAATATTTACTTTTGCATTCTTCACAATATTACAAATTTTTATTACATTAATTGGGAAAATTATATGTATTTTACAAAAAATGCAATAACTTACATATAAAAGCAAACTCATATAGTAGCAATTTCATCTAACTCTTGTAAAATACACACAATTTAATGAATTTAATTTAACTTTACAACTTTATGATCCTGCTAAGCCATTCGTGGCTTTTATAATTTTTCAGTCGTGTTTTTATTTATCACTGGCAAAAAATTAGCCTTAAATTCTATATATGAATATAACACTTATTAATTTACGAAATAAACAAACATAATTCACGTGCATAACAACCATTCCTTTAACCTTCTCTTAACTTTATTTACAGATTCCAAATTTTTTAGAGCCCCATTAATTTCAACTACACCATCAACTCAATCCCACTTACTCGCGTGTCCTCCATCAACGATTTGGAAATAATAGTTGACCACAAGCTTCTTTTCGTTGACCATGTACAGGCAATTAAATCGAAGGCCATGTCTCTATCAGGTCTTTTATATCGGTTCACAGATATATCAAACATTCCCGCACTACACTCCTACGTCTCATCCATGTTCTTCCGATACTAACTTATTTCTCCGCAATATGGTCTATGCCGGCAGCCTCGAAATCTCGCCACCCTTGACAGTCTCACAACTTTCTTTGCTAAAATAGTTAAATACAGAATTCCAAATTTTCGCGATGCATGATGTTCCATTAGAAAACGCTAAAAAAAACCGGCACCTCTTTTGTTTCTCGTCTATCTATATATATAAAAACGAATGTATGTCTGTCTGTCCTGTATGCATTACTACACTGTTCATCCGATCGCCAAGAAACTTTAAGAAGTTATTGAGTACACTCTTGCGAAGGTTTAGGTATAAAAATTTTTTTAATCTCCCTCCCCCCCCCCAAGGCCCTCTTAATCTTTCGAATACTTTTCGCGCAACAACGCCCGATGGGTAAGCTAATAATCCTAACCTAATTTTTCCCCTTCTCGCCTCCCTTCTGCACAAGGACCCGCTTTTTCTTGGGCCGGCCCTGTTTGGATATTTATTATTACTATATTATTTTATTATTATTTACAGGTTAAAAATAAATATATAAGACAGTTGTCACATGTGAGAGTTAAGCCCCCAAACGGAAATCGATTGGTCGATCTACAACTGAAGCACGAAAGAAAAAGGCATTACGAGTTTCAGAAACAGACGAGCAACGAGAATCAAGATTGGAAACCGATCGATTACGCACTGCTCAAGCCCGCTCAAATGAAACAGAAGAGCAACGAGAATTAAGATTGGGAGCCAATCATTTACGCACTGCTCAAGTCCACTCGAACGAAACGGAAGTGCAAAGAGAATCAAGATTGGGAGCCGATAGAGTACGCATTGCTCAAACCCGTTTATAATTGGATTTTTAAGCTTTTAAATCTTGAACCTTTGCACTACGCACTTCAACAATAGAATATGTTATTTACTTGGAAACCGCAACGTAGGCATGGAATGGAAACTCATGCCATCATTTGTATGCTACGAATTCCTGTGCAGGTACGAGGAATTCATTGGACTAGGTCTCAAAAATCTTTTAGGGCTCCGATTTTGAACCCAGAAAAAGGCATTGCAACGCATGCCGGGTACAGCTAGTCGCGATATAAAATTGTAAAGTGCATTGTAAAAATAATTGACAAGCATTGTTGAACTCAAAATAAAACGAGCTTAAGTTTGATATAACTTGCATTCATGTGGGTATTATGGTTCATTTGTAATCGATATACAAATGCATAATTCCTGCGCCGATAAGACTTTTCGTCTGGAAAGAAGGGGTGGACTGCGGTTGGATAAACTCCCGCCTCACCTGAGCCACCGTCCGAGTCCCTTCCCATACCCCTATTTAAGGGGTGGTCGAGGGAGAAGAGGCCGAAGAGCAGCGGCGAATGGGGGCGAGACGGGCGCCCCGCGGCGATGGAACATCGGGGCATTATGGCCCGGGCGCTACCCGGCGAGAATAACCGGGCAAGAGGTGATCTTCCCTCGGTCCCACACGCCGAGCGCCCGTATAGGGAACCGATGCACAGATGGCGCCACAACAGAGCGGGGCGGGGGTTAGAGATTCCCCGCGCATGCGCCCGTTCGCCTAGGGTGGGCGAGAGGGGGGATGTTAACCCTCCAGGGATTCCAAGGAACTCTCCTTCCCCCCGCTACTTACTCCGCGTGCCAATCGATCCTCAGTGCCGACCGCAAAGGGCACAGTCATTATCCGAACATTTTAAAAATACCCACAACTAAGACCTGTTTTTACACGGAATATACAATTCATTGTACACACAAACGAAAGCATGAACTCTTTCATGAGGAAAATTATACTGTATAGAGTGGCAAATTGTACGATTGTCCGAATGTACTGAGAATGATATAAAGGGGAAATATATTTTAGACCAAAAAGGTTTCAAATATTTTACCGCGATCCGCGATATATATATATCGAAACATATTAGGGAAATATGCGGTCAAGCATATAGGAAGCTAGGCTTTATCAAGAGAGTACTCGGAAAATGTGATGAGAAAGTGAAAGAACGTTGTTATTTTTCAATCGTTAGGCCTCATCTGGAATATGCTGTTAGTGTATGGGATCCATACGAAACGGGGTTGATATCAGAGTTAGATCGCGTCCAGCGAAGAGGAGCTAGGTTTGTGAAACGATGCTACGATAAGTTGGCTAGTGTGTCTGGACTGTTAGAAGAATTAGGATGGGAATCGCTATCACAGCGTAGATTAAATTATAGGCTTAACCTCCTAACTAAATTTCAGGAAAATCATTTTACTGACGACGTAAAAAACATACTATTAACCCCTTCGTACTACGGCAGATTAGATCGCGCCAATAAAATTAGAGAGCTAGATTGTAGAACCGATAGGTATAAAATGTCATTTTTTCCGCGTACCATTCGGGACCATAACAGCTGTGATCGTCGTCATGAATAGTTCGAGTATTGACAATAGGCAGGCAGTTAATCTTTCTCATTATATTCTCCTCTTTCTTATTTATGCATGATGTAAATAATGATGTTCTTATTTATGCATGATATTTTGAATCTGTAGTAGTAGTCTTTGTATCCCTTGCATGTTAGAACGATTGGAGATAGAATGTTTCTTGGGTATTAGATTTGTAATTGGCGCTTTGCATGTGTGGTACGCGGGTTTTAATGTAATGTCGGTGTTCTACCATATCATTCATGCATGCCTGGTGCAAAAGCACCCCCTGACACACACCCTTTGGGTGGCTTGCAGGGTATGACGTAGATGTAGATGTAGATGTAGATGTAGATAAGAGGCCATAATGGCTACGATAAGACTTAGACGTAGGTTAGTTGACTGGTAGTGTTGCTGATTGATTGATGTGCTGCCTGATGTATTCTTCTAAATCTGTCTCGTAGTGCTAAACCACGTTTCGCACGTTCCCAGCATGACTCTTGTGTCTCGTTTACATAAGTTGCATTATAGATTATGTAGTACTTTCTGCAGCATCTGTAGCATACCTATAGTGTCGTGTATGTTGGTGAAAGTTAATTTCTATGCTGTAGCGCATGTTGGTGATAAGTCACTCCCTGCCGAACGACTTTGAGGTGGCTTGCAGGGTGATAAGTAGAGGTAGATCTAGATGAATGGCTGAACGGGGAGCAGTAACTGTTCTACCAAGAGCCTCTACCCTTATATAGTACCACGTAAAGCGAGCTTTAAAAGAAAACTTGGGAACAAAAAAAAACTCCGCCAAGTCTTCCTCTTCAATCCTCTAAAATCTTCATACTCCTGCCTGAGTTATGCCTGTAACTTCTTTTATATATTTCCAATAATGGATTATTTTGCATAATCATTTGGTGATCTAATTAATGTTCTTGACATGGGCCTTCTGCGATCTATTAAATGCTATCTGTGTGCGTGTGGAGAAGGATGGAGAACGTGTGGTTGACGGAAAAGAAGACAAATGAGGAAGTGCTTGAGATGGTGGGCGAGGAAACTATTGAATGAAATCCGGGATAGGCAGGGTAGATGGCTGAAGGATGTGATAAAGGGCGATTGGTTGCTGAAGAGTGTGATAGAGGGAAGGATGTTGGTCAAGCGGGGAAGGGGAAGAAGGAGAATAAGTTTCATGGACAGGATGAAGAAAGGGAGATGTGAATTGGGATATACTAGAGCGAGATGGGCCACTAAAAGTGTAGAGAACCGGGAGGAGATTCTCTGATATTCAACAAACCATCCTTTAACTGGCAGAATACTTGGAAAATCTTAGATTTATATTTGAACGTCGTAGAGGTGACTAATGTCAAAATACCTTATTGATCTGAAGTTGATCTTTGAAGTTGATCGGCTACCTCTTGATTCCCGAAGGAAATACTTCTTGTGGTATTTTATTTTCTCCCTCTTCCGCAGCCAGAGTCCCAAGTAACGATATAATCTATTTACCCCCAAGATAAGTGTTCCCCAAAGATTATTCAGATCATACTCAAGCCTTCATAACATCCCCGTATCCACAAGTCTATACCAATCAATACCTTAACTCCTTCCTCACTACTGCTTCCAGGTTTAGCTCTACCTCTGCATATTAAATCCATCTCTTCACTGCGATCATTTTAAAATAAACTTTATCCTGATTTGTAAAGTTTACATTAAATTTGTAGTCATTTTGTTGGTGTAATGGTGAATAATTGGATTTTAAACAGATTTCACCATTATTTACTTAATGTTTGATGATTATTTGAGCAGAATGCGTAACATGATCACAGTTTGCTTTATCGAAAGGGGTCAGCAGTACCGAAGGTGCGGAGTTTTAAAATACCGACTTACATTAGAGAACTTAGAAAACACAAATGTCCTTCAAATCTTCCCCTATTATTCAAAGGATCTGTAAGTGCGTTTAACATACCCTAAGTGGTACATGCACGGTGGCTAATTAGTACGCCCAAATACTTGAAAAATGCGGTAACATTCTAAATAATAAAATAAAATTTTTTCCACATTTTTCTATTAATAGCCACCAATGCGTTAATCGGAAATTATAATCGTGACCGATTTTGAGATGAATTTACTTAAACTGACAATATTTTAAAAACAAAAAGAAAATATTTGTTTTTTGATATTTTAAATGCTGCGTCTGTTGTTGGGGTAAACCTTCTGATGTGTAACTTTTTATCACTGGTTATGATTTAAAATTTAAGGGAAACGCTCGAAATTCGGTAAAGGGTTTACATAATTTATACCAAAGTGTATATATTGGTAGAAAACAGGGTGAGTTCGTTGTCAAAATTTTTGTTATAATAGTTTTGCACCTCGCACAAAGGTTAGGTATTTTGGAACTGCGTGGGTAGAGGGATGTAAATTAACAGTGCTGGAAACCACAGCTTTATGTCACCATGACGATTAAATATCCCACTGTTTGACCAGAAATTTATCGGACAGCACCTATTTGATCTTCTCCTTCACATGGTCATCTTAAAAAAAAAACCTACCTGTACTTTTCTTGTGCTCGATAAAGGCTTGTTGAGTTCTCTATACCTTCATCCCTTCTTTTTAAGTCGTTCATTTGAAGTTCCAAATACCCCTGGTAGGTATATATTTATAATTCATTCATACATAAGTCGGTATTTTAAAATTAGTACACCGCACCTTTTGTACTGCTGACAGTGCAAGCGGCTGAAACGTTGGCCAGGGACCGTTACAAACCGTATGCAGTCCTGAGAAGCCTTTCCTTAGCAGATTTACCCGTTGAACATAAAATTATGCAGCATAACATTGACCATATCAAAAAAATTCAATTTGAAGTTTACTTAAGTACGTCCAAAGTTTGTTTTTAAATGATTGAAGTGAAGAGGTAGCCAGTTCCAAATATATGTATATATTGGCCTAGGTCGATAAAAGAGACGTATCGTGGGAATTGTGATCATGTTATCTGTCAACATTGCCACTAGTTGTCGCATGTCATTTTAAAATATAAAATGTATAGATGTACTTAAATAAAATTTTCCCTGACATTTTTTTTCAACTAGCTAGAAAGAGTATTAAAATGTGTTTTCAATGCCCTGCGACTAACGCTAGAGCCACCTTGAGGTAGTTCGAGCGAAAAATCATTTTACTTAGAAACCAATGAATTTGGTCTCATTTTAAAGAAAAATATCTCCCCTATCCAATGACACCAAAAATTTTACCACTTATTACACTACTTTCGTATATATTTGCCAAAAAATACCAGCCCTTTTACATGGGAAACGGTACGTGTACGCACTCCAGAGAGACCTTATTTAACAAAGGAGGAATTTATAACACTTAAATGTCGTAAAAAACTAACAGCGTGTAGTTTGTATGTTTTCTCAACTATTTTTGAAAATTAATCATATTGTCCCACCACACTAGGTTCTTGGGTATCACAAAAAACCTTCGGTTTTGAAGGAGTTTCAAACGCACCGCACGAAAAAAAATGAGTCAAGTTAAAGACTTATTTAGATATTTCCATTTAATTACCTACAATTTCTGTCATATAATTAATATATTATTGCATCATTAATAATGCAATATTTAATTGAGGTGTCCTACAGCTGGTGAAACCCCTGCTAAAAAATTCTGTACAGTTTCCGTATAAATACTTTAACAGAATTTCTTAAAAAGTTCTGCAGCTTTTCCTTAAAGTATTGACACGCCATTTTACAGAATTCCCTACGACGTTCTGCAGAATATCTTAGAATGTTCTGCAGAATTCCTTAGCACATTCTGTGGAATTCCCTACAACGTTCTGCAGAATATCTTAGAATGTTCTGCAGAATTCCTTAGCACATTCTGTGGAATTCCCTACGACGTTCTGCTGAAGTCCCCGTTCTGCAGAATAATTCCGTAGAGTTGCTAAAGTTCTAAAGAAAAGCTAGTAAGGAGTTATTTTTCTCCGCAGAAAATAACTCTACAGAACATATGTTCTGTAGAGTCAGGCTCTCACGTTCCATACAGATCCATAGAAAAGGAAACAGTTCTGAAGAAAAAGATTCAATTTCTGTAGAATTCCTTACGTTCTACAAAACAGCTTCTAAGGAATTGTTTAGCAGGGACTAAAACGTATAATTTGAGTATGGTCTCTATAATGACTAGGGAACTATCTCGCTCGGACTACCTTACGTTGCATTCAACCAGGTATATCATCTACATCACCTGTCGAGTTAGAAAAACAGCTGAACTATTTCAAAACCAAAATCCGCAGAATACGTGGTACCGTAGTTTACCAAACGGGGATAAATATCTCCGGACTCTTCTTGTATGAGAAACTAACGAAGTGCGCGTAAATCACGCGAGCCGAGGAAAGACCAAAGCTTCGCCGTGCACACGACCAATTACCCGCCGATGTCACTCATCCATCAGGCAATGTTCGGAGCTCCCGTGGAAGAAACAGGAATTCCCCGAGGGGTATTATGTTTTTCTGTTCTCCACGTAAGAGTGAACATGCGAGGAATTCCTCTCGACCCTACCGTCTCTCGTGTCGCGGTGAAAATTGCGTCGTGACGCATGCGTACGTCGCCTGGGCAACAGGGACGGAGAGAGAGAATACCAGAGCCAGAGCCATCCGGCGGACATGTGCCCATCGAATTCTTCAGGCGGCATCCATCTCCTTCCACTTTCGCCCCGCTCCGTCCTGGCGAACGCTTACCAAAAAGTGACTCAATAAACCACAAATCCCTGAATGTCAATTATGGAACTTTACGATTGTTAGGCATCGAGCGCAAAGAGCCCAACTGTCGTCACATCTACATATTACTCTATAAATGTGACGAGAAAGTGAAAGAACGTTGTTATTTTTCAATCGTTAGGCCTCATCTGGAATATGCTGTTAGTGTATGGGATCCATACGAAACGGGGTTGATATCAGAGTTAGATCGCGTCCAGCGAAGAGGAGCTAGGTTTGTGAAACGATGCTACGATAAGTTTACTAGTGTGTCTGGATGTTAGAAGAATTGGGATGGGAATCGCTATCACAGCGTAGATTAAATTATAGGCTTAACATCCTAAATAAATTTAAGGAAAATCATTTTACTGACGACGTAAAAAACATACTATTAACCCCTTCGTACTACGGCAGATTAGATCGCGCCAAAAAAATTAGAGAGCTAGATTGTAAAACCGATAGGTATAAAATGTCATTTTTTCCGCGTACCATTCGGCACCATAACAGCTGTGATCGTCGTCATGAATAGTTCGAGTATTGACAATAGGCAGGCAGTAAATCTTTCTCATTATATTCTTTACTCTCTTATTTATGCATGATGTAAATATTGGTGTTCTTATTTATGCATGATATTTTGAATCTGTAGTAGTAGTCTTTGTATCCCTTGCATGTTGGAACGATTGAAGATAGAATGTTTCTTGGGTATTAGATTTTTAATTGGCGCTTTGCATGTGTGGTGACTTGTCATCCATTTTTCGGTTCCACAGAATATCGCCGGAATCTTCATAATTTGGACAATGTTGCATCATTTGGCTCTGGAATAAACAGAAAATATTTTTCGACAAGGTGCTTCGTATAAATTGCTCGCGACGTTACAATCCCATGGAATATAAAAGATATCATAGCCCTATAGAAAAGACATCATTTTAACCCTTTGTACTCCATCTCTACCCCAAAATTCATGCAAATGTGTACCTTTAATGCATAAGCATATACCCTGATGATGGAATAACGTCCCAAAACCATGGTTGGTTGTCAATAAAGTGCAGTAATATACATACAAGGGCTCTTTTTCTTCTGAATATGCAGATTAAGAATTTCCAAAATGTTGAATTTATAAGCTATAAAAGAGTCGCGAACAACGACGCTTGAATATTCTTTCTGTGCTTGTCAACGAGGTGCCTCGCAGTTAATTGATTGTAAGGTCAAGAGTCAAGGAAAAAATATCACAAGTTGCAATATTCTCTCCTAAAAAGGACACGAATGATGGATCATATTAGATGACTTGGTCAATGGCCAATAACACTATCGTCGAATCGAGTGTTCCCCAGAGAAATGTCAAGAGACTTCTTGAAAGTCATGGTTTAAGGCGTAACTTCGTGGAATAACTTCATGGTTATTTATATATTGAAACAATTTGTAATTTCCACATAAATTTTATTTTAACGACCTAGGTTTCGTCGCTGTGCGACATCTTCTTTCCCCCTTCTACGATAACGACATCGGTAAAGTGGTTCGAAATAGAGTTAGATATTTTGCTGACGACGCGATTGTCAAGAGATAAATTTTGATACTGGCTGAAAAGGACGTTTTAACTGAAGGACCAGGAACAATTCAAACCTGTACGAAAAATGGCAGCTGGAAATAACCAATAGTCCTGGAATGGTTAAGTTCCAAATAAAGGTTTTTGAGGTAAGCCCGACGTTCTGTGACCCACGCTGGTCGATTTATTAAGGGAGTATTAACATTCTAAAATCAACCCATTTCACGAGCGATTGAGATGAGTAACCTAACTTCATATACGTTTGTCTTTAAATGCATTTTTCGATTCACACTTATCATTATCCTGAAAGCGTCTTTCAAAGTGGCTTATTATTTTACTTGGATTATGCGTTATCCCGGAGCAAAACGCGATAACGATGTTGGGTATGAAAAAAGTCGGATATTTAGTGAATGAATGACAATACGAATGGCGACCCCATGCGATTTATTCAAAAATCTCGTATCCACAATGCTACCACCTCCACATTATCTCACTTTACTCAGGTTTCTTGTAACCTCACCGGTATTCTCGTATTTTTTTTTCGAATAAATGCGTGAATGCCGTGAATGTGAATTTATCCCGCCGGCCCCGGTGGCGGCAGGGTGAAGTCCTCGCCAGCTAAACTGAGGGTCGCGGGTTCGAGTCCCGCATGGGTGGGTTTTTCACCACCCAGGGCATGGGTGTATGTCAAGTTCTGTTGGTCCGGTCCCTGGAAAACCTGGTGACAAGCTAAGCAGCCTATCGGGATTCCAGAGACATATGTGCCAAAAGAACCGTCCGGCAAATCAACAATTTAAAACCAACCCGATATAGGAGGAAGGTAATGAAGGAGGACCAGCAATGTAACAAGGTACCGTGTATTACTCAAGATCGCTAATGAAGGTATATTTTCCAAAAAGGACGTAAACTAATAGGAAAATTTGTTAAATAATAATAGGGAGATACATCTACATCTATGTACTACCCTGCGAGCCACCACGAGGGTGTGTGGCAGGGTGTGAAGATCACCAAACATGCACTATTGACATGCAACTAGAATATTCAATGAAGGCATGCTAGATAAAAGAGTCACATGCAAAAATAATTCAAAATAAATATAATATAAAAAGTCACTACAGACTACTCTAACTATATTTCACCTACCTATCCCTTTGCTACGCTGCCTATTGTTCTCTCTTATGGTACACGGGAAAATTACATTTTTAAACTATCGGTACGACAACCTATCTCTCTAATCTTGTTAATCTGATCAAACCTAGCATAATACGCAGGGGATCTCAATATATATCTAACGTCACCTGTGAAAAAATCGGTTTCGAATTTACTTAAAATGTTTAACCTAAATTTAAACCTGCGTTCTGATAATAATTCCCATCCTGGTTCTTCTATTAAACTCGTAACACTTATACAATTATCATAACGGCCTTTAACAAATCTAGCGGATCTCCTTTGCAGGCGCTCTAATTCTTTTATCATACCTTCCTCTTGGAGATAAATGGCTGGAAGAGCCGTTATAGGGTAGAAAGTGAAGTTTTTAGAGGGAAAAACAGTAGAAATACTACATAAGAACTCAAATTTCATAGGTGGGATTTCAACAATGATTACGGCCTCCGCAACAAAGCAGTAATTACCCTATGGCCACCCACGTTCTCAGGAGAAAACAATTTATGTCCGCTCTTCCTCCCTCCTTAAGGAACTAGGACGGGGAAGAAAAAGGAGTGCACATGGCGATGAAATTAATGACCTCGCGTACGCACGCCGCGATTCTTTTGTTCCACGGAAAACGAGAAGGAATGCCACTACTGAACTCATTCCCTTCCACCCCGCAGGGCCGACCGCCGCTAACGCACGAACAGTCCGGCGCACTCCGCCGCGTATTCGACCTACACGAAGGACGCCGGGAGATGTGAGAAAAAAGAAAAATTCGAGAAAAAAGAAAAAAAAATTGTCGAGCTGGAAAATCAAGTGTAGTTTCGTAGTCTTGGAAAGGATTAAAGAAACAAAAGCGAGTAACAAATCACGAATATTTTTTTCCGAGAGCGCAATACGATTCGAAATTGGTAATTGTAATATTAAGGGTTGAATGTGTTGCATATAGTAATTGCATGTGGCAGAGTGAAAAGAATGATAATTTTGCACAACCTTGCTGTTTATTTTGTTTTTATTGATTTTGAGTTGTATTGTTAACAAAATGGTAGAAATAAAATGTTGTAAGTGACCAGTAGTAAAACAAAATAGGCTCGAAAATTTGTTACGAGATTCTCTCTCAGAGAAATAGTGGCGAACGTGACATAACGCAAAATTAAGCGTTCCGCATATTGTAGACACGGCACGGTCCAACGGAAAGCGCTGTTGTCAAACTTCATATCCGAGAGCACAAATACAAGCCAATTAGGCAAACATTACCTAAATAAGGTGATGGCTGGTGAATTAACTTCGTGGAAATTTGTCATGGTATCACCAAAACTCTTTTTAACATTCCTCATTTCCCACAACGTATCTCTACGGCCAGTTTCGACATGTTCTACGTCATTTTGAACTGCTTGAAAATGATCAAGGACAAAAATAAAGTGAGTGATAACTTTATTTATATCCTTTTTATATTTTTGATAATTCTCATTCCCAGGAAATATTAACTGAAAAATTCGATTTCACCAAAAAATCACAAAATTATTCAGTATGATTACCTAATCTAAATCAGACCTAGAGTAAGTATATTGGAGAATTAACCCACAATCTAAGATATATGATATTAAATTAAAATTCCGGTTCTGCACTCATTATTTTTCCAAATTAATGAAGAAATAGACATAAGGGAGGGAACCAATGTAATTGAACAAAATGTAGTAGAGCTAAATCAGCTCTCGAACAAATAAATATAAGGGAGTTAACTCACAACCTAAGATTTTAATAATATAGAATCATATCTCAAGCACAGCACTCATCAGTTCTCCACATAAATGGAGAACAAATTGACCATCAACATGGAGATTGGAATGAAAATTAATCATAAGAAAACAAAAGTAATGAGATTCTGTAGGACAAAGAAAGCAAAGCTTGTGATTAAAGTTGGAGGACACAAACTAGAGCAAGTAGAACAGTTTAATTACTTACGTAGCACAATAGAGGAAAAAGAGCATAGTAGCAAAGACGTAAGGAAGAGAATAGTGCTAGCTAAGGAGACGTTTAGTAATAGAAGAGAATTAATGACGGGGACAATGGGTAAGGGTGCAAAGAAGAGCCTGGTGAAGAGATTGATAAGGAGCGTAGCGTTGTATGGGGCAGAAACGTGGACCCTTAGAAAGGAGGAAGAGAATAGGCTGCAGGCATTGGAGATGTGGGAGTGAAGAAGGATGGAGAAGGTTAGATGGACGGAAAGGATGGCTAACGAGGAAGTGCTTGAGATGGTGGGCGAGGAAAGGAAACTTTTGATTGAAATCCGGGATAGGCAGGGTAGATGGCTGAAGGATATAATAAAGAGTGATGGGTTGCTGAAGAGTGTGATAGAGGGAAGGATGTTGGGCAAGCGGGGAAAGGGAAGAAAGAGAATAGGTTTCATGGACGGGATGAAGAAGGGAAGATCTTACGCAGTGGCGAAAGAGGATATACTAGAGGGAGATATGCCCCTGAATGTGTATAAGACCGGGAGGAGGTTCTCTGACATTCAACAAAACCTACCTTTACCGGTATAATACACTATAAATAATAATACAAATCCATAGCCGGAAAGAATGAAAGATATGATAGAGGGGAATTATGGAATTGAAAAATAAGGAGCAGAGAAAAAAACTGTTTCCGCCCGGGATCGAACCGGGGACCTTGCGCGTGTGAGGCGCACGTGATAACCACTACACTACGGAAACGCTTAAAAGCTAGTCCGAAATTTGCAGTGCAAACCAATATTCTTGTCCTTGGGTGATATATTTAAAGCAAGTTGTATTCGTTCGTAGGCAGCGAAGGTCAGCATAGGTATGAAGATACTGGGTGTAATGTGACGTTAATGTGTTTCTTCCGAAACACAGTATACTAAGACTGAAATTACCTGTGAGATTAGTATAGGGAAATTAGGTGGCTAAGTTTCTGTAAAAGGCTATCAGCTTTGTAGTTCACATCATTTGCCAAACACATATTTACAAATGTGAGGACCGCATTGCAAGGATCACAAAACGATTAGAAATGCTTTTAATATGCAAACGAAATTGAATTAATGAGGAGTATTTTCAATTTGCCTGGCAGCCTCAGTTAGTCAACATCTTAATCTCAGGATGTAAATGAATGGATGAAAAAATAATTATTTAAAAACTGAAATGGCTGTAAACAGCTATCCTACGTACCATATATAACTTTATTCTAATGTTGAATGTATTTCCTGAGAGGTATATATACATATAGCATTCCCAGCAACAATCGCTGAAAGATCCTTGTGATTTCACGAGGAAGAGAATATAGACGTCAATCGGGTACGTTTAATATATCGATAACGAGCCGCAATGGCATGGCACATGCAAATTCATCCGTGTAAAGAATCCAATTCGCCAAATTGATCACTTGAATAGCAATTCCTTCTCAACTTATCCCAATAAATCTCTCCCGTTTCAGGGATAGATTAACTGAAAAATTCGATTTCACCAAAAAAATCACAACAGAATTTGGTATGCATACGTAATCTAAAGTAGCCCTAGAATAAGTATATTGGGGAAGGTTAGATATTAAGCTACAAAACTGACTGACTGACTCATTAAAACTCCTGGGCATTTCTAAACGAGCTAGGTGGGTGAAAGATCCAGGGTTGAGTTGGAATCATATGTCGAGTTGGGAAAAAATCGAAAGAGTTAAAAAAAAAGTTGATTAGGCTTCGATTTATTGCAATCGATAGCTTTACATGGGATTATATGGGAAGAATAAAAAATTTTAGTGTGGACCTTTTTTCTTTCGTTCATTAAAATATGATAGAATTTAGCTACAAGAGGATGGTTATGAGGAGGACCAGCAATGTAACAAGGTACCGTGTATTACTCAAGATCTAATGAAGGTATATTTTCCATAAAGGACGAAAACTAATAGGAAAATTAGTTAAATAATAATAGGGAGATACATCTACATCTACGTACTACCCTGCGAGCAACTACGAGTGTGTGTGGCAGGGGGTGAAATTCACCAAACATGCATTATTGTCATGCAACTAGGATATTCAATGAAGGCATGCTAGATAATATGGTCACATGGTTGGTATCTACATAATAAGGAAGGGATTATTGGTTGTCATTCATGCATCATGCACTACAGACTACTCTAACTATATTTCACCTACCTATCCCTTTGCTACGCTGCCTATTGTTCTCGCTTATAGTACGCGGGAAAAATGACATTTTAAATCTATCGGTACGACAATCTATCTCTCTAATCTTGTTAATCTGATCTAACCTAGCATAATACGCATGGGTTCTTAATATATCTAACGTCATCTGTGAACAACTCGGTTTCTAATTTACTTAAAAGGTTTAACCTAAATTTTAACCTGCGTTCTGATAGTAATTCCCATCCTAGTTCTTCTATTAAACTCGTTAACACTTATACAATTATCATAACGGCCTTTAACAAATCTAGCGGATCTCCTTTGCACGCGCTCTAATTCTTTTATCATATCTTCTTCGTACGGATCCCATACACTAGCGGCATATTCCAAATTAGGCCTGACAAGTGTAAAATCTCTTCATTCTCGTACTCTCTCATCATATTTGCCTAGACCCCTTTTTACGAATCCTTATCTACGGTTTGCTACACTAGTTATTTCCCTGATGTGTTTTCCCCATGAGATGTGATGGTGACGTCTAAGTATTGAACAGATTCTTCGTTAAATATTTTCTTTTCTTTGATGCAATAATTATTCCGGGGAAAGCCATTCTTTTTCCAAAAGTTCATTATTGCGTATTTCTTCAAATTTAATTCTAGCTGCCAACTACCACACCAATCGACAATCGCATCTAAATCCTTAGCTAAAGACTGACTGTCCTCTTCATTTCTAATTTCTTTACACACCACTGCATCATCGGTAAAAAGACGGAGCTTGCTATTTTTCACAACTGTATTCAAGTCATTTACATAGAGAGGAAATAAAATTGGACCTATCACGCTTCCCTGGGGAACACCCGATGTAACTTTTACTTCGCCAGAGCTGACACCATCTAATATATATAATAATTCTTTGATGCAATAATTATTCCGGGGAAAGCCATTCTTTTTCCAAAAGTTCATTATCGCGCACTTCTTCAAATTTAATTCTAGCTGCCAACTATCACACCAATCATCAATCGCATCTAAATCCTTAGCTATAGACTTACCTACCTAAGGGTCGCACCTATGTATGTTACTGACTCGACATTTATGTATTAGTTCGGCTTGATTAACTGTGAACGTCTGGTTGGTTAAGCTGTTCTTTCGCAAAAAAAATCGTAACAATGCACTTTAAAAAATTTAAATCAAACTGTCAAGTATCGCGCCATTCGCTTATAGCATCCAGGTCTTTCTTCAACGCAATTCTATCAGATTCGGTGTTAATATCCATATACAATCATTCGTCGTCCGCGATTATGCGAATTTTGCATGTTACGACGGATACGTATACACAGAGTTGAATGTAGCCATCCTGGTTCACCTATGGGATTCGTCAGCCTTTTAGACTTCTAAACTAGCACTATGAGTTCACTCTAGGAAGGGTTGTTGTGGCGTAAAAGTTACTAAATTATCCATTTTCAAATAAAAAAATGAGATATTCAGTGTTTTCACACGCCCTCAGTGGCCTTTACATGGCCCACAGCCTTTATATGGCTAGTGTTTGCTCGCTCAATATGCAAGGTTCGAACCCTAATCGGAGAGACAGTGGTTAAGAGGATGGCGAGAATGTTGAGAAAGAGGGTGCTTATGCATTTCTATGGGTGGTAACACTGCAGACGAGGTCGAGTATTGCACTGGAAAAAAATTGAGAAGCACTTGCCAGATAAAGCAACCCCGGGGTCTTAGAGGGTTATTTTCCTCTCAGAAGACTTGGGGAAGAGGAGGTCAAGGGGGTTGGAAAATACTTGATGGAGGCTGAAAGGGAAGCTAGACGAGCTATCACGAGACCTGCCAACTTGCCATGGACGAATGCCCGCGGAAGTTGTCAATGAAAATCTTCATTTCTTGTGAAGAGGCAGTTGTGGAATTTAAATTCGATCTGTAAACATGCGACCTTCTTTTGTCCACTTCTCTTTACCGCCTTCTGTGTATCCTGTTTTAGTTTTTCTTTTGTTTATAATATGTATTTCCGGTTATCTTCCTCGTGTAACTTGTTGTAGCATATGTTGTGCTGCAATAAACATAGCTGTGCTTTGGCTCCCTTCCTTATTATTCACTCCCAACATAGGCAATCGTGTTTACAATGCCAGATAACTCGGACATTAAACCCTTCCTCATTTTTTGAGTGCTGCACTTATGGTGTGGCTCCGGCTTGACTACGTAAGTCAACACAAATAAAAAGTTTCACATTGTCGTTCATTCAGTTTTTTAAAAATGTCCTGCTTTTGCTGATGAAATGAGTCACGCATTAAAACCCAAAATTATGCTACTAAATATGCAGGTTGTTCCAAGAAAAATTTTTAATGGGCTCTTCTCTCCGGTTTCTAAGGATCCGACTGCAGCGCCATTTGCATGGAACTACCGCATTTTTACTTCACTTACGGCAGTAATTAGCTAACAACTTAAAATAATATGTTGTAAGATGCCTATAGTTTATTTTTATCCTATTTCTTGGGACTTGTCGCTTCTTATAAAAAGTTTTCATTAAAAGCTAGAATACAATTTTACGTTCAAAGTGGCATTCAACTGCTGTAGTTTGAGCAATCTCCATCTCCCTTGTTAAAATGTCCACTTGCAAAGATTACTGCAAAACTAACCAGGAAACTCTATTTAATTTCCATCTCAGTTTTTATTTTCACCTCACTTCGAAGAGACCATATTCAAGTTTTCATAAAATTTGGAATAAGTGACCCAGAGGCCAGAGCAACTGTAAGGTACAGGTGTAAGATACAATTTATACAAAATTCAACGAATTCGATCGTCTGTCCGTTCCCCTTTCCACTCGACGATCTTCTCCGAACCGCGATGAAATTAAACGGCCTGCGAGCGGCACAGCCGTCCGCCTCTGGTACAATATATCGTAGGTTGTGGAAGGCCAAAGGTTACTGCCCCAAGGAAGAGACCGCCCGACGTTTCCACTGGTCGACTTGCAAAGAGGCGGACGAGAAGGGAGGGGGGAAGGGAAGGAAGGAGGTGTCTAGTCAGAGGGGGAAAGCAAGTTAAATGGAGTTGAAACGGGCGGAAATTCAGAAGTGGAATGGAGTGGGGAAGTGGTTCCGAAAAACCAATACGCTCCAAGCACAAGTCAAAGATCATTGAATGAGGGAATGTATGTAGTTGAGTGAATTCCTATAGGCTATTCCACCGGGTTTGATTTTGGAAAAATACCGATTCTTGGGGTCTAAAAAGAAGTTTTGAATCTCGGAAATTTGAAACAGAAAAACCTAAACTGATCACCGATCATTTACTAAGCTAAATATAAACTAAACCAAAGTTAAATATAAAACCAAATATGTACTATAATTAATATAATAAAACTAATGCGAATAAAACAACTTTTGTAACAAAACTAAATAATAACTAAAACTGAACATATCCTAAACCGATTATTTTTCCGAACATGTCAACGGTTGATGAAAAAATTTCTAGAGTTCTTAGGATGTATAAGATCGACAGAATGCATAAACCAATAAAAAAACTTAAGGACCGACTCTTGAAAGTGAAGGATAATGTAGGCCTAATGACTCCTGGTATCTATCAGATCTCGTATGACTGTGACTAAGTGGGAAGACAGGTTGATCCATTGCCACCATGCTTAAGAAACACCAGTGGCGCTTTAGGCAAGGACAAGCCGAAAAGTCTGCTGTAGCTAAACACAGCATTAATCTGGACCCCAAGATTAAAAGGGATAAGGCCAAGATAATTTGCCGTCCCAACAGTTTTTGGGATAGGCTTGTGAAGGAAGCCGTTGAGATTGGGATGAAAATGAATAATTTCAATCAAGACACTGGTTTCAACTGCAGTAACTCTTGGAAGCCGATTGTAAAGAAAATTAATCAGAAAAGAGTGAATACTCCTTATTCAATCGTAGATCTCAAATTTCCTTCCAACCAATCACGAATCATCCGATTCTTGTGGTCAGAATATAAGCCTAACCCAACTCTCGACAACATTTACTTACCCTGATGACGATGGACGACTCGTCCGATGAAATATAGGAACTTATCAAAACTTTAACCCTGTGAAATAACCGAGAAGAATCCACTCAAAAGCGTTCGTCGGGGGGACATCAAATCTTATTCCAGGGAATGTCGTCGTTTGGCACGTCTCAGACTTAAACAGCTACGCCGTCTGCCCTCATACCACATCTCCGTCATCTGGGAAACGAGTCGGTTGTATGGAACGATTAATGAGGCTAAAAATCATGGCTGGTACCGTAAAAAAATACTCGTATTGCTATGATTCTGAGTTTTATCACTCAGAGGGGCGTGATCTCTATTCTTGATCACGCGTACGCTCGCTTAATCGATATTATTCAATTGTCCTCATGAGAGCACGAACAAGATCGTCATTCTTTAAAGTTCGTCACGCAATTTAAATCATTAGTATTAATACATGGAGTGCGTTCTTTAGACAGTAACTGGATGATTATGACGACAACAAGGAATAAAGTAACCGTGATTTCATCCCAGATTTTTTTAAATATATAAGCCAAGTCATAAAACTTCTGGATAAATATTTACGCGATATAAAACCAAAGTCAACACATTCTCGCATCAATATCCCGTGCGTCAAAAATCGATAGTTTGGTTGAAACCAACGGAAAGGCATCTATATTTCCGAGCTAACGCCTACCGCGCATCATAAAATCCACACTGTACAGGGGAAAACGTCGCTTACCGGTACATTTTATACATCTACGTAATACCCTGCGAGCCACCACGAGGGTGTGTAGCGGGGGGTGAAGATCACCAAACATGCACTATTGCCATGCAACTAGGATATTTAAGGGAGACATGCTAGATAATGGGGTCACATGCAGCTAGATGTTTACTATACACATAATAAAAAAGGGATTATTGGTTGTTAATATATGCATCATGCACTACAGGCTACTCGAACTATATTTCACCTACCTATCCCTTTGCTACGCTGACTATTGTTCTCTCTTATGGTACGCGGGAAAAATGACATTTTAAATCTATCGGTACGACAACCTATCTCTCTAATCTTGTTAATATGATCAAACCTAGAATAATACGCAGGGGTTCTCAATATATATATATATATATAACGTCATCTGTGAAAAAATCGGTTTCTAATTTACTTAAAAGGTTTAACCTCAATTTTAACCTGCGTTCTGATAGTAATTCCCATGCTTGTTCTTCTATTAAACTCGTAACACTTAAACAATTATCATAACGGACTTAAACAAACCTAGCGGATCTCCTTTGCACGCGCTCTAATTCTTTTATCATATCTTCATAAGCATGATTCATCGGTAGTTCGATCCTAGAATAGGTTGATTGCAGCAATCCACCCTGCCCTATCAAATACTAGTTTCCTTACCTCCTGGTATCTCTTCCTAAGTACTTTCCTCTTTACTTGGTCTTTGAACTTATTCATGCGTCTTCCTCTGGATATGTCTCGCTCTACTTTTCCTTCAACTTTGTTCTTCACAAACCTATTGTCCCTCAGGGTGTATCAAATCCATCTGGTTCTTCTTTTCTTCATGGTGTTCCATATGGTCCTATCCTCATCTACTCTTCTGTATACTTCAAAATTTCCTTTTCGGTTCATTCCGGAAGCATGAATGTATACTCAGTTCTACATCTACATCTACGTAATACCCTGCGAGCCACCACGAGGGTGTGTGGCAGGGGGTGAAGGTCACCAAACATGCACTATTGACATGCAACTAGGATATTTAAATGAGACATGCTAGAAAATAGGGTCACATGGAGCTAGATGGTTAGTATCTACATAATAAGGAAAGGATTATTGGTTGTTATTAAATGCATCATGCACTACAGACTACTCTAGCTATATTTCACCTACCTATCCCTTTGCTACGCTGCCTATTGTTTTCTCTTATAGTACGCGGGTAAAATGACATTTTAAATCTATCGGTACGACAATCTATCTCTCTAATCTTGTCAAGATGATCAAACATAGCATAATATGCAGGGGTTCTTAATATATATCTAACGTCATCTGAGAACAAATCGGTTTCGAATTTACTTAAAAGGTTTAACCTAAATTTTAACCTGCGTTCTTATAGTAATTCACATCCGAGTTCTTCTAAAAAGCTCGTAACACTTATACATTTATCATAACGGCCTTTAACAAATCTAGCGGATCTCCTTTGCACGCGCTCTAATTCTTTTATCAGATCTTCCTCGTACGGATCCCATATACTAGCGGCATATTCTAAATGAGGCCTGACAAGTGTAAAATAGCTTCTTTCTCGTACTCTCTCATCGCACTTGCCTATAACCCTTTTAACGAATCCTAATCTACCGTTTGCTGCACTAGGTATTTCCCTGATGTGTTCCCCCATGACATGTCTTCAGTGATGGTTACGCCTAAGTATTTAATAAACAAGTTTCCTAAGACTCCTAAGTATTTAATAGAAAGTTTAACAAAACTCCAGGCTACAAAGACAGCATTGATTTTCTAGTGATCAGGACGGTAACGAGATGACACGAAAGCCGAATATATGGATGAAAATCATTATCCGAGACTGGAAACCATAAATCCAGGTTGTAATACGGAAAAAAACTGAATTCAATATATGGTATAAGAAGGACGTCATTACAAAACCACTTGAAACGAGTTTTTCTCAAATAGGCTGCATGACTGATAATACTTCTTGTAACTTAATCGTCAATATTTTATATAGATAGATTTTTGATGGAAACGAACGGGACGTTCAAGATTCATGAAAATTTGACAAGGCTTACCAGGAAAATCATTTTTCTAGCACCCCATTGAGATATTATCACTCTGGCTGCTTAGCCATTAAAATTACGAGAAGGTACTCTCATTAAATGCTCATAATTTTGGATTATTTCATTACCATAATCGTTAGCAGCCATCAATCCAAAGATTGGCTTGCAGTATATCTCCACTTTACTCTTTAGTTCAAAACTTGAGTAACTTTAAAATTACCTATTTCATCCAATTTGTATAATTTGCGGGGGTTGATGTGGTGGCTGAAGTACTGGCTAACCAGACGGGTGGCCAGGTTTCAAATCTCTGTAGAGGAGGATATTTTTCAAATGAAACCCGATCCCTACCCGAGTGTCTTGTGGAGTGAACTTCAAGTACAGTATTCCGTCTGTCGGATGAGACGTGGTCCTCTTGGTGTCTTTCGTAAACAGCGAACTCCGCAGCATCGGCATTAGCCTGCTCCGGATCTAGCCTATCCGGCGCGCGGGATTTCTATCCCTCCTTCCCCCTTACCTTTCCCTTATGGCCAAATGATCTTAGCTGTCGGTCGCCCCCGAAAAATCCAATCCAATGGTTTGCGGTAAATTTCAACTTAACTTGATTGACATCGAATGAGTTAAAGAATACATTTAAATATTCAGGTTGAGAGAATCAACTTCAAACACATCATTTGACAAGAGCTGTATTCCTTGATGGAGTTTTAAAACTTCATCAACGGGAGGTAATAAGTATAAACACGGGAGGTTTCAAATACTGGACAGTGGAGTTGAGTGTGGTTCAATGGGTATCTGGACTTGGAAAGCCTGAGAACTAAATGGCCTGAGATGACGAGACGAGAGCACAATGAAGCCAAAAGAAAACCAACGATGAGACTCTAGGACTTCTTTGAGGAATGCAAATTGGCAGCCAAGCAATTCCACTGCTAATTCTCGTAGTCAACTCGCTATTATGCGCGGGACGGAAGAGTCTTTGACAGTAATAGTGTCTTCGCAACCGACAGAGAAGGTAACCTCCTGCACTCTAGAATCGTAATATTCCATTCACGGCACCGAAGGAGATTCTCATTTAATATTTCAAGTGACCGAATCAATACAGCAAGCTGGCAAAAGCACTTGGTACAAAACAGAGAGAATTCTATTATCATTTGTCAAAAAATGCCAGTTGATTCCCACATCTTTATAGTGTACTAATATAATACCTTTCACAAAATCAACTTGCAGACAGAAAATGCAGATTTTGAAACTTTACAAATTAATGTTACGTAATCTTCCTGGCTGACCAGAAAGACTTTCCTTTGGTTGGTAAAAGTTCCTTCCTTCATCGCTTTCACGAGATATATTCCAAGATGACGGCTGCCGTGTATTATTTGTTCGATATGTTTTTCGACCGAAAGTATAGTATATATTTCAGAACAATAGAAAGTATAGTCAAGGCTCGTACTGAATGTTGCACATATATTAAGGGGGGTATACTTGAATTGAAACAGGGCCTATGCCTGTAATGTCTGTTAGTGCGCCCGAGGCTGGAAGCCGTCCAGCTGGGCGCCCCACGCTCGAGGTCAATTTAAAAAAAAACGAAGACAGCAATCCTTTCTTGGCATAACTCGCGGGTGCAACCATTGCATTGTGCATTGGAGAGAGAAAGAATAGGAAGATTGATCGCCTTGAATGGGGTGCCGACCGATGTCCGTGCCAAAGACTTCGATTCGCCCTACGGGTGGGAGAATGAGGGGGTGAAGGCGACGTTGCCACATCGGATTGGGCGAGACACGCGGTCGAAATATTGAGAAAAAAAAATAAAGTCCGCCGCTTGCTGAACGCGATGCAAAGAGAAAAAGCCGAACAGCGTGGCGATTCGTCGTTAAGAGTTTTGGCTCTAGAGCTAAACTCCTCTGCTGAATATGGGGAACATCCGGCAAAAACTAGTTTCATACTTGGGTAAAAGATTTGATCAATATTTTTCCCTTTGATCTTTAATCTACAGTCTGTTATATGAAGATACACACCTGAAAGACCGTAGAACACAATGGATCAAAAAAACTCTCTGCCGCGTTCTGTTTACATTTATTTATTTATTTTTTAACGATAAAAACCACATACAGCTATGGTGCCATTTTATAGTGGCCATGTAACAATACACACACTTAAGGACATATACAAGCAAACTTAACAGCAGGATACAAGCAGAAATTTTGGAAATATCAAAAAAATAGAAAAATATTGGGAATGACTACTTAGGTGAAAGATACGAAAGAGCATGACTTATAAAGGATTTAGATGAAAGTGAAAAAGGATCGATGTGAGAAGGGAGGGAATTCATAAGAGAGAGGAGAGGCGGAAGAAAAGAGAACGTTTAGTGATCGAGAGTCTGGGAATGGTAAGCATGTGGAGTAAAGGGTGAGAACGGGTGGGGCGGGATGGAACTTCGAAATTGATAAAGGAGAGCACTTCAGGGCAGTCGATGGTGGAATTTAGAATATTATAAATTACATTTAAGTCTGCTGTGAGTGTATGAGTGGGGAGATTAAGAATAGAGAGATAGGATAGAATAGCCTCTGTGTACATATTACGACACTGTGGTAATCTATTCATAACTAATTTAGCATTACATGTTTAATTATTTACAGCGTCACTTCCTTCTTCAGTAGATATTCGCTGAATAAGATACGTGTTATCATTTTCGGGATAGCTACACCTTTTTCCAATGTAAATCTCTTGAAAGATTTTATTTGATTCTCCGGGAAAACAAGCGTGCCCATAACTCAAGAGGTTGGTTATTGCCATACAGCACACCCGGGTATATACGATTAATTCTCATGGATTTAAATTTTATCAGGGTATTAGCAGCTCACCGACAATCATTAATAAAATGGCTCATGTTTTGCCAGTTTAAGAACAGGAACGGAGAATGGAGCAAAATAGCAATGTTTCTCTTGAACTGAAACTAACATTTACCATACCTTCTGATTTGAACTGAAAAACTGAGCAACTAGTATAATATTTTCAAGCCGTAGCTGCTAATCAATCCATTACACCTAGATCAAAACGCTAAAGTAAAATAAAATTAAGGACCGACATTGTGCACATTCAAAGAAACGGTTGGTGGAGCCATTTTTATTAAATATATTTAATCAAAAAGTTGATGGGAAGATCAGCTATAAACGAGACGACATCCTACGCGCTTTAGGATAAAATCAATTTTCGAGTGCTATTTCCCAAATTCTGTAGCAAATACTAAAACAGGTCTTCACAAGACTCGCAAGAAGGCTAGTGTCATCGTTTTAAATGAGACAACCACAAAATAGCGATCGGTGGAAGATCCACGATTAGTGGTATTGTAATTTCTTAGTGCAGTAAAAATGTATGTCATTAAACAATTTCATCTTTACCAAGAGATCTTCTTAGCCTCGCAGAACAATAAGAAAAAATGGAGAAAATGTATATAAATTATGCGAGTTAACAGCAAGAATTTAAATTACTACTGTATGAATCAATATAAAGGCACACAAAGCAATTGCCAGCGGCAGACATAGGATGTTTTAAAAATATGAGGACAAATAAAGTCATTCAACAAGAAAAAAAAATGTTTCCGCCCGGGATCGAACCGGGGACCTTGCGCGTGTGAGGCGCACGTGATAACCACTACACTACGGAAACGCATGACAATGAGAACGAGAATAATAGTGGACAAGGAAACCGACCACTGATAAGTGGCTAAAATTTGCAAAATTACTGGAACCCAAACCCCTATCCTATATCATTTTCAATTTCGTTGACTTAACAATGAAAGTCGCATTATATACTTTCTATGGTGGTTATGCCTTTGCCGATTCAGTTCAGTGGTTTTACTTCCTGTTAATGTCCATTTCAGCCAGCCGTCATACTTTTCACGACACAACTTAGCCTGTATACATGCATTCACACTAAACTACGTAGTGCCTAAACCAGTAGGATTCAATTTAGGTTCAGGGTTACTCTCCAGGGTTCGCAAGGCACAAGTTACGATAAAACTGTAAATTTTTAAATTAATTAAATAAGATTTTTTGTTATCCCCATAGCGTTTCGAGCCTCTTTTAATGTTTTTAAATGCATAGTACTATATTTTTATTAACAACATAGCTCCTAATATTTGTCAATTTTGTTACCCTCGCTTGATCATAGTTCTTGGCCATTAAGGTCAACGCTCACTAAACCTATGCTTACCGTTGTAAGCTCGCCTCAAAATCCGCCTACAATGGAAAATAAATTTGTTTGCTTCTCTCTTTGTCCTTAGCATAGATCACTATACTTTGAAAAGAGTAGAAGTGAGCACCCTGCTATAGTCCTTCCCAAGCATAGCCATTCCCACACCATTTTTCTTCTGTAAGCCGTGTCTTCGGCGAGGTTTTTTCTCACTCTGATAGACATGTGAACTATAGCAGATGATGTCACTATGGCTGGTTCCAATTGAAGTTACATGGAGGGATTTTTTTTATATTCAGATATGCGTGGAACTCCGCATGGTACAGAGTCCTCTAGCTTGCCATACAATAACCACTAAGGGGACATTTGGTGAGGGAGTAGTATTGAGAATGCAATCCAGAGGACTCTAGCATGGTGTTCTCATAACAAGGTCCTCATACCCAGGTCATGACCACGGAGTAGGATATAGGAGGGCGACCGGAATAAGGAAAAAGGGACGTGATTGAGCCTGATATCCTACTCCCTGGTCATGACTGGCACTTGTCCAATGTAATTCACCATCTTGAGTAAAGTTTTGGGTGGGGTACAAATTCTGAATGCAAATGAATGGATGACATAGGCACAAAGATCTACGTATATTTCTACAAATAATTCAGGCAATGCCATTTAAATATCTTAGTTGACAGACAATAAATACTAAGCGACTTTAGAATTCGTTGTAATATCCGGCCTTACGTTTCCTATTCGACTCCAGGAAAGTTGTAAATATTGCTTCCGATTCCATAATTTAAAAATGGTTGGCACAAAGATCCATTTATGTCCCTGAAATATTCAGGCAATGCCATGAAAAAGTTTGAGTTGACAGACAATACTATGTGGCTCTAAGGTTTTTTTGGGCTTTCGGCCTTACGCCTCCCTTTTGACTCCAGGAAAGTTGTAAACACTGCTTCCGACTGCCTGATTCAAACATGGCCATACATGTATGTTTCCTTGAATAATATAGGCTATGCTATAAAACTATGCTCGGATATAAGGAACTTCCTCACCAAGGTCGCAAAATATCGAGTTTTTTCTTCCTTCGACACCATTCCGAATAATTCCACTCAGCAGGTTATTGTGCGTCTTTGTTATATCAATTCATTCAAGAAACTGATGTGACACTGGGTAAAACAAATTTTACATAACTATAATCAAGAAGAGCTTTTGATGAAAAGATAAGGAGGCCTAACAACATCAATTTGAGTCTAAAAAACACCTACTCAAGATATTTGTGTGGAGTGTCTTGCTCTATGAAAGTGGGACATGGACAATTGGCATTAATGGAAGAAAGAGAAAAGAGGCCTTTGAGATTTAGTGCTACCGGAGAATTGGCAAAATATAATCTGTGATTTCAGGCCCGATTGAGTGGAAACGGAACATAACTGCACTTTGAAAAAATGGACAACTTCCACTGTGATAGAATTTATTACGACCTGTTACGCATTTTACAGCATCTTCAGTTTCTTCATCTTCAGACATCTTTTTACGGCATTCTGAAGATGCTGTCAAAAGCAAAACTGGGCATAATAAATCCTATCACAGTGGAAATTGCTCATTTTTTCAAAGTGCAGTTCCACAAAATATCTTGCATAGAGAGGGTGACTGACAAAGAGGTACTGCGGTGAGCTAAAGAAGTGCCGTGTCTGCGGAACACAATGAGAAAGAGACGAGACTCCTGGATAGGCCACACCATAAGACACGAAGGACTATTAGCAACCATTCTAAAAGGAATCAGTTAAGAGAACAAATGCGAGATGCAAACCAGAAAGGAATACATCGTACGGATTGTAGAGGACATGGGCTTCCATTCTTGCTCGGAGTTGAAGAGGCTGGCACAAGATCGCGAGAAATGGAGACAGATAACAACTGCTGCAAACCAATCTATGGACGGAGACATGACGAAAAAATTTCTTAGTAAATTCCATAATTAAAATTTAATTACCGACCAAGGTTCCGATTTTCCGAAGGCAATCATTTTCAGAGGCACATATGCATGTCAATATATAGAGACCTGGAGAGGGGGAGGGATGGGGGGAAGAAGTGGCTGGTTGACGTCAGAGACGTGCGTCACGGTCGGTGGGAGGTGGTGAGGGGAAAGGTATAAATAATATGGGAGAATGAGAGGAAAAAACACTTTCATTTAGAAGTTTCACACACTTTTTGTTGGCAGCATTCAAGACAAAAGACATTCATGAGATGCAGCACTAAATCTCAATTTCAGAGATATAGCACCAGAGAAAAAATGAATTTTTATAAACATCAACGAATTGTTAGTACCCCATGTGATTCGAAGATAATCCATTGACCATTGATACTAATTTAAGTGTAGAGTTCCATGGTTCGATTATACGATCTGCTGGGGGAGAATATTAGAAGATTCTAAAATTCTAGAATTAGAAATTAGTAAATTTTACGGCTACTTGGTGCGTCAAACTCATGAAGTTTCTTCACCACCTAAATCTGCAATAATCATTATAAGCTGGTTCTGAACTAAAGGTGAGTTTTTTTCCGGAAATTGTAAAGGTCACTAAAAAGATATTTTTTTCAGTTTTACCTCACGGAAATATTATATGTTGGGGGAAGAATAATTCCAGCTTTGTCAATTGAAATTATTTTGATCCCACTTGGATACCGATGGTAAATATATTTCAAATATTTATAGTGATTTCAAGAGCATATGATCAAGCATTGAAAAAATATCATAATTTTATTTTTATCCACTAATGAGACAGCCATACTTTAACGAGGTCTGAAATAGACATCATGAAAATACACCAAATTATTAAATTTATTAATGATAATATACCCTTTTAATGAGAATATATTGAATACACTTTCCACTAACTAGGTAATAATCATGAGGACATCGAACGCATATGGATGCTGATATCGGTAACATTACACTGAACATTGGAAAGTAAACTTTTTAAGTATATAAGATTACATCTTGCACCTTGAAAGTGATTAAACGTTCAGTAATCACCAGTCACTCGTCCCAAGCAAGTCAAGAGCAAGTAGATTCCTTCTCCTATCTTGGAAGTACCATCACGTGGGACAGAAGAAGTAAAACGGATATCAGGTGAAAAATTTCCCAAGATAAGAAGGAGTTCATGGGAAGAAGACAAATGTTGTGCTCAAAGAAAATAGGACTACAAACCAGGAAACAGTATGTGAAAGCATTCGTGTGGAGCGTAGCACTCTATGGATTGGAAGCATGGACCATTGGACAATCAGACCACAGCAGACTAGAAGCCTCTAAATCTGGTGCTAGAGAAGGATACTAAAGATCGGTGACGATAGGAGAAATTAATAACTGCTATTAGAACTGACTAGGTAAGTTGAGAATCAGGCTCTCAGTCAAGCACTCCGTAGAACTTCACTGGTCCATGCAAGTAGGGAAAAAAATATAAAACCCATTGGCGTGACTTCACTTAACCATCTACAAGGTGAGCTAATATTTAAACCATTCTTTCAAGCGCAGCAAATAGGGCATGACCTCTCTTGACTTAATAATATTTTCCGTTGTGCAACAAGACCTGCAGACACATCCGTTCCCTTGAAGAAAGGCAAGACTTCCGGATCTAATAATTCACTCTAGGAAATTTCCTTCATCTTCCAGTTCTTTCTCCTTTCCCTGGACCGTGGCTGCCTTACCCGGCTGCAATTTCTCTTCCACCGCATGAAAAGCCTCGTGTCTCACGTGAAAGAATGAGAGGGTAGAACCACCACTTGCGAAAAAAGCAGGTGACCCATGCCTACAGCCCTCTCCTGGAAGGACTCGAAAAAAAAGGAGAAGAGAGGGAATGGGAATCACCCCTGCCCTCTTCTCAGACGGTCACCCCCCCTATTCAAGCGAAATAGTATTCACCTCAGTAGTGAGTGGTTTGTATACATCCAAGCGCAACGGGAGTGGTTCGTCTAACGCGCTCCTCTCTCTCGCGAACAGAAAGAACAGAAATTGTGTACAACGAAAAGTTGACGACAAATTGCCTTGCCTTACGACCCCATTCTTTTTCGAGAGAGCGAGCGTAGCAGTGGGCACGCAATAAAGAAAAGAAAGAGAAAACGGAACGTTTCCGCCCCACATTTCACACGTCACCCCAAATGCACTATGGTCTTGCGAAGGCGTGAAATCGCTCCCACTTGCCCGCGAAACTCGACTGAGGCGTGCACGCTACGTCACGGTGACGTGGACGGAACCGGCCGATTGTCTTCGCCGCGCTTGAAGGCACCGAGACGGAGAAAGATGGGCGGGTATTTTTCACGCTTTTGAATCGAAATTATTAATGCCGCAAGCCCTCAGCCCACTTTTCTGCCACAGGATTCACGATGATCGACGAGAAGATGATGCTGAAACTGCTCAACACTGGTTACCTCTCCCGCATTGATCATACCAACGCACGATGCACGTGTCTCCTGGAGCGAAAGTTATTCAATAACTTGCCTCAGCTACGCTCTACGATCCAGGTTTTGTATCGCTAACCAAGCTTCCCCATTGAATCTTAATGTATTCACACATTATTTATCCCTGTATTATTTAGCGTGAAATATCAATGGTAAGTAGCCAGGAGCGAATTTTCTCCCACTTCCACTCAGGATAGTAGTGGCTGCACTAAGAGCTCATGATTGTAAGATGCTATTTCAGTAATTTTTTCACATTCACATAACTTTTGGGTACATATACTCTATATAATTACATAAGAATACATTCATTTTTGAAGTTGATAGTCAAAGAGTCTCTGTCGTGATTTTTCAAACAACTTATTCAATTAGTTGCACGCGTTTCAAAGTGTTCATTTCATCTCTTGTATTTCATCAATTAAATTTCGTGGAAAGTGGTGACAAAGGCCTCTTGATTATCAAGATGAACTTCCACTGCACCTCACCTGAAATCGTTGACTTCAATTCTCAACCTCTTTAAGTGCGAATGATCTTTTTATCATTGCACTTCCTCTCTTCTAAAGGTTATCCTTGTTGTTGCAGCCACGACTTCCAGCAATCTCTTTTTTCAGCCTTCCTCTTCATTTCATTGTACGAGGTGCATCCCATTCCCATTGCCAATACATTTAGGTACGAATTCTCTGTCGTCCTCTCTGTCTTTTGCCTAGAATTTTACCTTACATAATATTTTGTATGAAGTTATCGTGCCTGAGTAAGTGTCCGATGAGCTTTGCTTTTCTTGTTTTAATTGTTTCCAATATTCCTCTTTCAGTACGAACTTCATTTAGTACTTGCTCATTAGTTTTCCTGTCAGCCCACCTTGTTTTTGTAATCCTCCTCCAAAACCACATTTCTGCAGCTTCGAGTTAGGTCATTTCACTCTTCCTTAGTGTCCATGTCTAGCATCCATATGTTAGCGCATTCCATTCAAAGCTTTTCAGGAATTTCTTCCTAGTCTCAATACTAATGCTGTTATTTACTAGGAGACTTTTCTTTAATTGAAAGGCTTTCTTGGCTAACGTTATTCTTCTTTTGACCTCAGAGGAGCAGAGCAGTTGTTGTGATTCTCTAATATGCTACCCAAGTAGCTGAACTGTCACTTCCTCCAGTCTCGCTCCGTCTATACGTATATTCGTTATCTTTCCACTTCTCTTTCTTCCTACCACCATAATTTTTTGTTTTCTTGGTGTTTACTTTAAGTTTCAGTTTTAATAAAATATTATTTAGAATTTTAAACATTCGACTTAATTCCTTCTCTGAGTCAGCAACTAGAGCTATGTCGTCTGCAAATCGAATGCAATGAATTTGTTGGCCATTTATTTTAATTCCTCTTGTCTTTGTTTTCATTTCAGACATTGCTACTTCTATGTATAGGTTAAACAAATAAGGCGATATTGGGCAACCTTGTCTCACACCTCTTCTTATTTTGGCTTCCTTCTTGGTGCCACTGACTTCTATTTCCGTACTTTTGTTTTTGTAGAGGTTTAAAATCAATCTTTTGTCTCCCCAACCCAACCCTATTTTACACATTGCTTGGAACACGAGTCTCCAGTCAACATGGTCACAAGCTTTTTCCAAATCAACGAAAGCTATGTAAGTTTTCCCGTTAATTTCTAGTCTCCTGTCTAGGATTTGTTGCAATGCTAAAATTGCCTCTCGAGTGCCTCTCCCTTGTCTGAAGCCGCACTGATCACTATCTAATGTCACATCAATTTTCATTGCAATATGTAGTACTTAATAGCGAGTACATATTAATGAAGAACAAAGAATGTTTTCTGCATTCCCTTGAGGTGCGTCGAAGCTTTCTCTGCTGGTGTTGAAAAACTTAAAAGTTTAGTGGATATAACAATCGAGGTTCTGAGTTTCATCAAATTTTTAGCTTAAAAATTAGATTAAAGCTCGTAATAGACCAATTATTTGCCATTTCGACAACTTGAATACATCTTTTTGGAACATTAAGGTAAAATTCAGTTTGATAATTCAAATAAGTTTTTACTATGACAAATACAACTAGTTTCTTCAAGCAGATGGCCACTTTAAGAACCGCAAGTATTTGAAGATGCATTCATCACCATAAAGGCGATAGACTAATGATAAATGGTATTGCATACAAATAAAAAGAGACGTTTCAGGCGTAATCTGGTGGAATGACATAATTAATGAAAATTGCCAATTTTCATTAATTAAAAAAGGTATTACATACATTCAGAATCCTCAAACTTCGTTGGATTTTCAAACATGAATTTTGCACCTTTACGATATGAAATAGCACTTATAAAATTATACACACGCATGGTCATAATCCCCTAAACATGGGTTCATAGAGTTCTTGTCAACATTATAGCTACATGAAGAGAGCGAATTTCCAAATAACTAATTAACAAGGAAATTGTTGATCAGAGAAAAATTTCCAAGAGTAACTGTCATTCGCATTGATCGGAGCTCGAACCCCGATCCATGAATGAGAAGGGTAATGGTCGAATAGCTAGATAACGAGGACAATGTTAATCAGTGCGACGTTCCCAAGAGGAAAAAGCATTCATATTGGTCGCGATTCAAACGCGGATCCCTCGGTAAAGTGTCGTGTACTTTAGATGGTTAAGCTACCGCGGCATCCTCCTCACACTCTAGTGAAATACAGTCGCGACAAAAAATGAAGTAAACTTGCAGCTCCGAGCTCACTGGCACCGTGTGTCGGGGAGCATAAAAAAGTTTATTTTACATAGTTGCAAAGAAAAACTTACAATAAACAGTCTTTCAGAGAATCTTAAGAGATTTTACCTCTAATTTGAAAGAGATGAGGGTTTCTGGAGGTGAACATAGCGGTGCTATGTAAAAATCATGTCCGTTACGGAGTACGCCTGGAAGAAAATACAAATATCTTGGAGAAACGACAGCATTTACAATAGAATAGTTCAAAAGATAGGTGCCTTAATATTATTGTTTGGAAGCAGTGTCGTTTTCATTCAACTAAAATGAATATTCTCTGATAGATATCGTATAAAGACCAATGCATTTTCTTAGAAAACCCATATTAGCACGTTAGTTTTACTTGCTGATGGACAGAGGCGCTACTTGAGTCGGTTGCGACTTAGGATAGGAAAATTAACAATGGGCGTCGCGACTGTCAATTCCTCCTGAGTCCTCTTCTCCTGTGGATTTTAGAGGCACCCATTTGAGCTTAAAGTGCACATGCCGTTGACTTCGTTAAGGTAATACTGAGACTAGTCCCAATATCCTCTAAATTAGTCAAAACAGTTAATCGTTGATTAGCTGCGAGAATGACCTGAGCCATTATTTACGAGGGTGAAAAGGTTAGCCAATTACCAAAGTCTACATTTGTCTGACCGGACAGGTCAACATACTCTCCTCTGCTACTTCAACGAGGACATAGCGCAACCATCTCAGAACCTCAATTAATAATGGACACTGAAACGTTTCTCAACCTAGAGTGTGTCTCTCATTACTCCTCTCTACCCTCAAACCATAGAAAACCGCTTTCTTTCGGTCACAATTGTGACCCCTTAAAGGCATAAATCCAGCTCAAAGCCTTCTAAAGGACCCCCCAAGTAACTGACACAGTTCTTCAAGCGTTGACTAAGGATGAAATCCACAACAAACAAGAAGAATATGGTTCACCAAGATCTCAGGCTTAAAGAAAAAAATCGCAAATAACCAGGAGTGACGAACGAGGTGACAGGATGAAAAACGACATTAGCACGTGAAAAAAAGGGGGCCCAAAATGAAGAAAAAACATCCTGCCTTCAAGAGAAATAGAGAAATGAGGGCGCACACATACATTTCACACACACATTTCCACCGCGAGTCGAGGTGGCAGAGACAGGAAAGTGTTAATCCCTCGAGTCCGTGCGAGACGGAGAACCAAACGGATGGCCTGGTTCAATTGTTCGTACACAGTCGGGAATGGAAATGAAGGTTAGACAGGGGACCAGGTGATTTTTTTAAGTGCAGGGATTCTGTTCATGGCATTCCACTAGATACTATCGTGGATTTTTTTCAATGGGCTGAACGAACTAAGGAGGTTAGAGCAAAAATTCATATACGTCAATTTTGCCTGATCATGAAAAAAATCTCTCAGCTATCTAATGTGACGAAAATATCTGCCACTTACCTCACTAAATTCCGAGCAATTAGGCAAAATACAGAAACAATTTTCAACATGATATGGAATGATCTTGTACTCCAGATAGGTCGAACTTTAATAAAATATCAAATTCAGACACAAGTATTATGTGGCAAATGCAACGGTGTATTTCGCCTTGTTTCTCTACTGTGGCCAGAAATAAACTCATTCCTCACTGACAGCTATATTTTCTAACATCGCACTAAATCCTCGGATTTGCAGGCACTTTAGTGCACGGAGTGGAACAAATAAGCCGAGATTAAGCAAAGAATATGAATATTTAGAATAAACAATAGACTTCTACTTGGTTCTCAACATATCGACCACATAATATTTGTGTCTGAATTTGATATTTTATTAAAATTCTGTCTTTCTGGAGTGCAAGACCATTCCATATCACGTTGGCAAATGCAACGGTGCATTTCGCATTTTTTCTCTACTGTTGTCAAGAATAAACTCATTACTCACTGATAGCTATATTTTCTAACATCGCATAAAATCCTCGGATTTGCAGGCGTTTTAGTGCACAAAATGTAAAAAATAAGCCGAGTTCAACCAATGAATTTAGAATCAACAATACTCTCCTATTCGGTTTTCTACAAATAGACCACGGACACTTTACGATGTTTTTGTTTTTAATATTCCACCCGCAAAGGTAGCTTTTAATGAAAGCCAAAGAATCTCCTCCCGGTTTTCTACACTGCAAAGCAATAAAATACAATGTATTTCTAATATCTCATCACTTTCTTCAGTTGAAGATGTATAGCGCGGGGTCAAAATATAATCATTGTTCAGCACCTTCACCTCAAAACAACATCAAACATTCTAAAGATTTGGTTTTGTACTGTGATGATTATACCTGGCTCCTCAATTTACTCAGAAAGGTCTCTATATTATGGACATTAGAGTAATTTACTAAATGTTTGATTTATTCTGTCTTTTTCCGAGAAACGACCAAAATTTTTACAATGAAGTTCATTATTACTCTAAAGTGATAATGGTGATGGGATTTATAAACTGCACTTCTGTGATGCAAGAAGTGTTGATGCTGTTGTCGGCCCTCTTGCATTATTTTTAACCCCGGATATAAAAAACACACTTTGAAGAGTTGGCAGAGAGTATCTCGAAAGAAAATACGTAGAGTAGCTAGAAAGAGTAGCTAGAAAGTAAATGCGAAACCGAGTTGTTCAAAGATGACGTTAGATATGTATTGAGAACCCCTGCGTATTATGGTAGGTTTGATCATATTAACAAGATTAGAGAGATAGATTGTCGTACCGATAGATTTAAAATGTCATTTTTCCCGCGTACTGTAAGAGAGAACAATAGGCAGCGTAGCAAAGGGATAGGTAGGTGAAATATAGCAAGAGTAGTGTGTAGTGCATGATGCATGTAATAACAACCAATAATCCCTTCCTTATTATGTCGATACTAACCATCTAGCTCCATGTGACCCTATTTTCTAGCATGTCTCATTTAAATATCCTAGTTGCATGTCAATAGTGCATGTTTGGTGATCTTCACCCCCTGCCACACACCCTCGTGGTAGCTCGCAGGGTATCACGTAGATGTAGATGTAGCTGGTTATTGATCATTTTCTACCTTAGCATCTACATATTAACCTGCGAACTGCCACATGTGCGTATGGCAAGGGATTTTAGGACACCAGTCGTGTAAAGGAGTAAAGGAAAAGGTTAGGGAGATTTAAACCGTGAAGTTTATGTTGGGAGTGCTTAGCGTTTTGGTTGAAGCTCAGTTTTTTTATGGTCACTTACATATTGCGAGAGGGAAGAACGAATTTATCCACCTATTAGTTCAGGGAATGAAGGATTAACGTTGCAATTCCACATTGAAAAAGATTTATTTACTGGCTGGTAAATTTATTTACTGGAAAGTAAATAAACCTTTTACAATGTGGAATTGCAAAGTTAATCCTTCTATCCCTGATATCAAGGTATTCCACCGAGTGAGGTCTGAAACATCGCTTACACCAATTAGTTCGCAAATGAATCTCTTTTATTTTAACATATCCATTTGTTTTGCAGTAGATTACAGCCCCATAGGTTATACGGCGTCAAAATGATTGTATATATGTCATACTGAAACACACTCGTTCTGAATTACTCGATCAAATGAAACCTAGAGGAAAGTCTCCCAGTTTCTTGCGGCTCCCAAACTAATCCCTCCCGCAGCCACATACCGACATACCCTCAAAATAAAGAAATATTATCAAAATATACCCGCCGTGCCGTATTGAAACTCGAGTCGTGAGCGTAGTTAATTACAACAAAAGCAAATATCATTCAAATCTCCCTTGTGGCGGCCGGCTACAAGGGCGATATTAGTGATGTTTGAAGAAAGTGATGATGGGATGACTGCGTGGGCTCGGTAGCGGCGAGGTATGGCCACCGTCGGTCGTAAAGGCGAGGTAAAGCCCTCGCGAGAGTCGGGGGTTCGAGTCCCGCCTGGGTGAGTTTTTCACCACCCAGGGTATGGATGTATGTCAAGTTCTGTTAGTCCGGTCTCTGGAAAACCTGATGAAAGGCTTAGCAGACTATCGGGATTCCAGGAACATACGGGCCAACAGAATCGTCCGGCAAACAAAAAAAAGGCAGTCAGGAGTGAGAGTGTTCCCTAGGCATAATGGAGACAGTTATCGAATGATACGTTTAATTTCAGTAGCTAAAAGAAGCGTGAATTAAATATTGCATAATTAATTGTGCAAAATTATCCTTTAATATGGATGACATTTTAAGAAGTTACATACAAATACCTGCATATTTTTTTAATTTGGCGATTTTTTTTCACGCGGTACGTTCCAAACGCCTTCACTACGGAAGGTTTTTTGTGATCGTGAAAAAATTACGGCGGTGATTACATGATTTATTTTCAAAACTATTTAAGAAAACATATAAAAGTACATGCATAATTTTTTTACCGGAGATCCAGGCGTAAGAAATAGCTCATTTCTTTAATGATGTCCTTCTGGGGTGCATGCAAGTACCATTCCCTGCATAAAAGGATTGGTATACTTCGCCAAAAATCTCATAAAAGAATTCGGTAATAGGCTGATATTTTGGTATCTTTAGGAGGGTGGGATACGAGGCGGGTTCTTTTAAGTAAGAACCGTTTTGAAATTCGGCCACTGCAGTTCTGCGGTAGTCATTTGGTGTATGCTCGCTGTGTACCTACATCTGTTAGGCACTTACTTCAAAACGGTACGTACTTAAAAAACAAGCCTCGCATTTTTCTTTTAAATGAGACCGAATTGATTGCTTTCTTGATGAATTGATATTTTGCTCAAACTATCTAACCAATAGAAGTACAGTTGATTCCAGTTAATTGGGCCACCGGTTATTTGGGCCAGTCGCTTAATTGGGGCAAGTCTTGAAGAACAGGACCCAATTGAAGAATATCCCTGTGTTTTCTCCGCTTAATAGGGACATCATGCCGCTTAATTGGGCCATGAGTTGGCGATATTGACTCTACACTCGCAAGGAAATGCAAATTATTTCTAATATCAGGATAGAAATAGAATAGAAAATAGTCTTTATTGTTCTGGGACTTTAAGTCCCCTGGAACATAGAAAAGAAATAAATACATGCCATAACATAAAAGATTACAAAAAACTAAGCAATTTTACATAGGTAATCAGTCATGTTTCTCTTGAACATCGAAATTGTCATAGAGGTTCTAACATTTACAGGTAAACAATTCCATAACTTGCAGGAGGAAATTAGGAAAGAGTGCTCAAATAATAAGGTATGGAATTTAGGGACTAAGAATAACTCAGTGACACGAGTTGATCTTTTTCCTGTATCTACATTACATATAAAATTTTCATACAAATAGGTGGGGTTTTTGGATTTCAGGACCTTGAACACGTATAAAGCCTTTTGCAGTTTTCGGCGTTTATCCAATTTCAGCCATTTAATTTTTTCGTAATAAGGCGTGACGTGTTCATCATAGCGAATGTTGAAAACAAAACGCAGACAGGAGTTTGAAGACGCTGCAGCTTAATGCACAGTTCTGAGTTAACATCTGAGAAAATGATTGAACAATAGTCAAAATATGGGAATACCAGAGTTTGAACCAGCTTCTGGCGAAGTGAAATTGGGAGCAGATGCCTGAAGTGCTTCAATTAGTACATAGTCTTATACACATTGTTAGGTATAGCTTTAACGTGCTTCCGCCAGCTCAAGGTGTTATTTAAATGAACCCTGAGACTTTTCACTGAAGTCGAGTAATCTATAAGGATATTCTGTACTCTTATTTTGGGAAGGCCACTCATTGAGATGAAGTTCAGATAGGAAGGACTACCAAATATTACTGACTTAGTCTTGTCAGGATTCAACTTCAGCCGATTAACAGCTAACCATTTACAGATAGATTGGATATCTTTATTGATCAATTCAACAGCATTTTCTATTTCCTTTGGGTGGGATTCGAGATAAATCTGCAAGTCGTCTGCATAAAGATGGTATTTGCAATGAGATATGGTGCTAGTGAGGTCTTTGATATATATAGTGAACAATAGGAGTCCAAGAATTGAGCCTTGCGGGACTCCCCGGGGAACAGGATACGGTCTTTTAACATTCTACTTCTTTAATTTAATCATATTTTCCATATGGGTAGCTGTTCCTGCCTTTAAAGCTCTTAGACCAGCCTGTAGGGGGACCGGATTCAGTTTCCGGACCACGAAACTTCATCCAGTGTAGTGTCGTTTATAGGGGAATGGACTCTGGAGGCAGTGGTTGGGCTGAAGCCGATGTGTTAACAGATAAGTATATATAACGTATAATTCCTATCTAATAAAAAGTGCATTGTTTTTTGATGGGACATCTTAAAAGGCATCCATCCAGCGTCACCTGAGGCTTAGAAAAATATTTTTAACAAGACCTGAAAATAATGATTAAATCAATTTCGTTGATTTGTTAAACCAATTAATAGTTTAATAAACTATTTCTGTTTGAGGCTTTTGCAGTGCTGGATTGCAGTTCTCTCTCTTCATTGTTTTCGGGTTAGCTGCGTCAAGTTTTATTCACATGATGACGTTTCGTGGCCTATGCTGGCCACATCTTCAGATCAGGTCTGAGTGCCAACATATGGAAATGGCCCTGTATATATACCATGCTCAGGTTGGCCTACCAGTTCTGCCACTGCTGATTGTAATCAGAATCCCTGACTTGCAATATGAAGGAGTGTACGAGATTCCTTGCAGCTGCGGCCAGACATACGTCGGGCAAACTAAGAGAGCCATCTCCGTCCGACTGAACGAACACTGCAGGGCTCTCAAAAATAAGCATTGCGAACAATCAGCATCTACATCTACATCTACGTCATACCCTGCAAGCTACCCAAAGGGTGTGTGGCAGGGGATGCTTCCACACCAGGCATGCATGAATGATACGGTAGAACACCGAAATTACATTGAAACCCGCGTACCACACATGCAAAGCGCCAATTAAAAAAACTAATACCCAAGAAACATTTTATCTTCAATCGTTCCAACTTGCAAGGGATACAAAGACTACTACTACAGATTCAAAATATCATGCATAAATAAGAACATAAATATTTACATCATGCAGTGGCAGCAGTGGCAGAACATGCGTTTACTAATCCCGGGCATCAGATTATGATTGATAAAGCAAAAGTCCTCGCCAAAGAAAAGCATTATTTCCCTCGCATCATCCGGGAGGCTGTTGAAATTGAAAAAGTAGCATGCAATTTCAATAGAGATGATGGGCATAGACTGAACACCGCTTGGAAAAGACTCATCCGCAACAGCGTACCAAAATCGGGGTCCTCGACGCTGATTGGTCGCGCCACTGATAGGCCAACCTGAGGATGGTATATATACAGGGCCATTTCCATCTGTCGGCACTCAGACCTGATCTGAAGATGTGGCCAGCATAGGCCACGAAACGTCATCATCCGAATAAAACTTGACGCAGCTAACCCGAAAACAATGGAGAGAAGAGTTTAATAAACAGTTTGCATTATAAACCTTATTTAGACATCTTTCTTCCTAACGTTGTTTATGTATACTTACGGGATACTTCGCTTAATTTGGGCAGCCGCTCAATTGGGGCAAAGTGCGCCTGTCCCGATGTGTCCAAATAAACCGGAATCTACAGTATGTAATCCATAGCCAGAAGCTCTTTGTTACGACACCAACTATTCCCGACCAATGGATTACTTATAGTAAGTACGGCTGTGCTCTCTTATGGATAAGGAGCGAAAGAGAGGAAAGACCTACCCCTCAGTCGAAAGCCATTGCGAGGGTCATGGACGTGTGTAATGGAGATTATAAAAGGGGGCTCGGAAGGATTAAGTTGGGCGGGGGTTGGAGGGGGGGGGTAGATGGGATAGCGAGGGAGGGGGTGGGAGACCTTGGAGGGGGTGGAAAACGCATTGAGGGTGGAACGTAATGGGTCGGGAAGAAGGGGAAAATATTTCCGCGCGAATTCCTGTACAGCCACCGCCATTAGAGTCCAACGCCTCCCCATCCCATCGCCTTGCCCTCACGACACAAGGCCCGTGCATACAATATCCCCCTTCCTCCGCTCAACCCCTCCCTCCCTCCCACCCTACCTCCCTCCCGCCCACTCCGTGCGTCTATGGACAGACCAATTTTTTTCTCTCTCTACCTCCCCCATTCTCCGCCCCGTATTTAGCTTTTATTTTCCCGCATGGAAACGGACTGAAGAGTCCGCGCTCTCAACGTCGGACAAGTGGTGGCGTATTTGCATGGCATTCGACGAAGGGGTTCTCGAGAGAGACCCTCGTGCAACGAAATGGAATGAAAGAAAGAGACGAGCGATCCACAGGGAAAGGGCATTGACTCATGAGCAAATCTTTAACTGTGACTAAAAAAAGTGGCGGGACTCGATTGCTTTTCAAAAGGAAAAGGGCTCGGCGAATAAGGGAGTTGTGTGCCCCGGCCGAAACGTCGACGCGCCTTTATTTCATCGCTCTGTCATGTTATTTAAGGTAGTGCGAGTGAGTGTGTTCCCTAATCATAACAGAAACCATATTCCATATATACGTTTCAATTTCACCAACTGCGAGACACACGAATGAAATATTGCATAATTAATGGTGCAATAAAATAGTTTTACATGACATAAATTGTAAGTGATCAAATGAAAATATCTAAATAAGTCTTTAACTTGACTAATTTTTTTCACGTGGTACGTTTGAAACTTCATCAAAACGGAAGGTATATTGTGATTCCTAAGAATTTACTGCGGTGAAAATATGATTAATTTTCAAAAATAGCTGAAAAAACACACACATTACACACTGTTGATTGTTTGACGAGATCTAAGAGTAGGAATTGCCTCATTTTTAATTTAAGGTCTCCCTGGAGTGCATACACGTACCATTTCCCATTTAATTGGGGTGGTATTTTTTGGCAAATATCTCGGAAAGTAATGTGGTTACAGGTTGCATTTTTGATGCCAATGGAAGGGTGATATATTTTTCTTTAAAATGAGACCAAATTCAATTATTTCTAGATAAAATGATATTTCGCTATAACTACCTTAAATCTATTTGCGCGGGCCTCAAGAATAAGGGTTAATTCTTAAACTTAGTGTCGTAATTGTTCGTGTCGTAAAATCGCAATAATCTTCAAAGGTCAGCAAACGTAATGGACTAAGTTCTCCATGAATACAACATGAAAATAAGTAAGACGAAGACAAAAATCCAAGTATGCGGGAGAGAGAAGATGAATGCAGAAGTCATACAGGAGAGGAGAGAAATTAGAGCAAGTGGATTCCTTCACCTACCACGAAAGTCCAATCACTTGGGACGGAAGCAGTACAACGGAAATCAAGCGGAGAATAGCCCAAGCTAAGAAGGCGTTCGTGGTAAAAATACAACTGGTGTGCCCAAAGAAGATGGGACTACAAACCAGGAAACAGTATGTGAAAATGTTCGCGTGGAATGTGGCACTCTATGTATAGGAAACATGAACCACTGGAAAAGCTGACCAGAAGAGACTAGGAGCCTTCGAAACCTGGTGCAGGAAGGAATTGCTAAAGGTAAAATGGACGGACAAAGTAGGAAATGATGAAGTGCACAGAAGAGTAGAAGAGGAGAAGAACGAGATGGATTGGACACACCCTGAGACACAATGGATTTCTGCGCAGCATAATCGGTGGCAAAATAGAGGGAAAAGTCCCCAGAGGAAGAATCAGGAACAAGTTCATGGATCAAATGAAGAGGAAAGTACATAGGAAGAGATACCAGGAAGTAAGGGAACTTGCATTAGATAGGGAAGGTTGGAGGCCTGCAGACAACCAATCTTAGGATTGAACAACCAATGTAACAGGATTAAAACAATACACATTTTCATTCACAATTCCCCAAACAATCAAATATAACTTCTCCCTCTCTTTTCCAAAATGTTAAGACTGATTCTCTCCATCATTTTGTTGGTCTTCCGTGTGATCCCTTTCCTACAGTTAACTTGTCTCCGGCGATTCTTACAATTCTTCTTTCATCATCTACATCTACGTCATACCCTGCAAGCCACCCAAAGGGTGTGTGGCAGGGGGTGCTTCCACACCAGGCATGCATGAATGATATGGTAGAACACCGACATTACATTAAAACCCGCGTACCACACATGCAAAGCGCCAATTACAAATCTAATACCCAAGAAACATTCTATCTCCAATCGTTCTAACATGCAAGGGATACAAAGACTACTACTACATATTCAAAATATCATGCATAAAAAAGAGCATCAATATTTACATCATGCATAAATAAGAAAGTAGAGAATATAATGAGAAAGATTTACTGTCTGCCTATTGTCACAATTCGAACTATTCATAACGACGATCACAGTTGTTATGGTCCCGAAGGTATGCGGAAAAATGACATTTTATACCTGTCGATTCTACAATCTAGCTCTCTAATTTTATTGACGCGATCTAATCTGCCGTAGTACGAGGGGGTTAATAGTATGTTTTTTACGTCGTCAGAGAAATGATTTTCCTGAAATTTAGTTAGGAGGTTAAGCCTATAATTTAGTCTACGCTGTGATAGCGATTCCCATCCTAATTCTTCTAACAGTCCAGACACACTAGCCAACTTATCGTAGCATCGTTTCACAAACCTAGCTCCTCTTCGCTGTACGCGATCTAACTCTGATATCAACCCCGTTTCGTATGGATTCCATACACTAACAGCATATTCCAGATGAGTCCTCACGATTGAAAAATAACAGCGTTCTTTCACTTTCTCATCACATTTTCCGAGTACTCTTTTGATAAAGCCTAGCTTCCTGTATGCTTGATCCATTCTTGTCACATGATTGTTCCTTTCCTGTCGTCTTGCCCGCGTCAACTCGTTTTTCGGCTGTATCTGGAGTTGTTCTGTCAATTCTATCTTTTAGAGTCTTCCCACATATTTACCTTAGTGATCCTCTCTCCTCTGGTTCTTTGCTTTTGTGCTGTATTGCTCCTTTCTGCCCGTGTCTAGCTGCGCACTTTAAGTATTGGTCTCACAACAGATCTGTATACTCTTGTCTTCGTTTCCTTGTTTAAACATCTACTTTTCCAAATTGTACTATTCAGCGCACCCGATACTACTTAAGTAGCTTTAAATACTTGATGTTTCACCTGATTTTGAAACTTGTCATAACTTACGCATAACTTTAAATATAACTTCATTTCAGTTAAAAGAGCAATGTATACAAAGCATTGTCGACCTTTGATTTGATATTCGGCCTTATCATACCTGTAAAATACAGCGAATCCTTCCACCCCCGTATTTTGAATACTATACCGATGCTTAAGTTAACAATACATATCACTCAAGGTGGCAGCTTGTCTCCAAGATCGAAAGTACGAAATTCTATAGAAATCATTCGCCTAGATCGGAACGCTAACCCAGAACCCTCGATACCGCGCCACATGCTTTATGCCAGTTAAGATACCGAGTGATTTTCTACCATGGTATTTTGCTCTTGAGTGCACTAGCGGGTGATTCCGTTCAGGTGATAACGGAGCTAGTCCCAATATCCTCAAAATTCGCTCTCTAAGATGGGTTATTGATAAAATACGAGGCGATTGTTCCAACTCGTCTCCATGGTGGATACTGTCAAATTAAATTAGCCTGACATTAATTTTTATTCAAGTACTATCACCAATTTAAAAACCCCGTGCACATCATTTTATCATAGGACTTTTTGAATACGGACTCTTACCTCTCATCTACACACTCGAAAATGAACATTTAACTAAGACGCCTTGAAACTTTATTTGGAACACCAAAGAGCAATTAAAAAAGTCGAGGCTTAATCCCCATCAAGTCGTGAGACTTATAACACCCCGGATATCCACCCACTAGTGTTATACATGAAAATATACTTTAATTATGTTATACCATAGCGAAATAAAATATCTAGGTGACCAGTTGGAAAGGTTGACCACTCATAATTAGCATGGGATATAGAAAAGCATCATCAAGTAAAGCATAGCAAGATATCTCGAAAATTGTTCGCTGCATTTGACATCTCATGACTCGACTATCTCCCGCCTATAGCGTTCCCGCCTAAGGCAGAAGTGTTTCAGTGTTTCGGCCGGCGGAGCACAGATGTCGTTCGGTGTGCACGGTTGGGCAAACCCTGGCCGTCTCCGCATTCCCTCCCCTTACCCCCCCACCCCGCCGTCGTGCCTTTTAAAAAGGGGGTTCGGCCGATCGACGAGGTGCCGTACAACGCCCCCTTTTCAGAGAGTATTTCAACATACATGAATGGAATTGTTCGTGCTCTCGCGCGTCGACAAGTACCGAACTCGGTGAAATATTAAAACGGCAGGCGACCAAGGGCTCGTATGGTGTATCGCCATTCCCCCTTTCACAGTGGAGAGCTCCCTTTTCAACCCAATCCACTATTCTATTCTCTACATTTTTCTGTTCTCCATTCATTGATTTTTACGTCAGCAGTCATTTCACAATCGAGTTCAGTTCACTCGCTTTTCATGGGCACCCAGGCAAAGGTGGCTATTTCTCCAATAACAAAGGTTTCTCCTAGGATCTGAAAACGAATGAATTGCTCCAATGGGGGCGTCCATTAATTACGGGAGGCGTTTTGGCGGGGGAAGGGGTCAAACCGAATCTCGCCTAATGTCACGTGGGGGAGAGGGAATATCATCGGAAATATCACGTAATTTTTTTTCCGCAAGAAACAGTGTAAATTGCGAGAAAACTGGTTTGAATTATGTAACACATGTTTCTCCACTTATATGTGGTTAAATCCTACAAAATTATATTTATCTCGGTTATGCGAACGCCACAAAGTAGCACAGTAGCCCCTCGATTGTTTAGCCGCTACCGGCTAGCCAAACGCGCGACTCGACGTACGAGCCGTTCTGAGTAGTCTTAAATACTAGTCTTAGCTAGTCTTAAATAAAAATTATAAAGCATGTTATGTTTTTTAAATATAGCCAACGCAACCAAGCACAGATCAACATATTTACACTAAAAATAAGCATTTTGAAAAATCTCACGTGAGATTAGGGGGAGGGAGTCGAGCCCAATCTCACGACATTTCACCAAGGGGGGAGGAGGGGTCGAAAAATCGCCAAAATCACCTCACGTAATTAATGGACGCCCCAAATTCAAGGAAGTCTAGATTTACCCAGAGCATAAGCCCATCGTTTTCGGTATCCCACCAGATAAATAGCAGGTAGCTCCATCCTGTATATAGTAATTACAATCAAGTTAGTCTCAGGTCACTGTAACTTCCCGACATCAACAACTCGTAAAACAGTGATCTTTCGCCGTCAAGAAAAACATTTTAGAGAGCAAAATACTTAGCAACCCATCACTTCCAATAATTTTCTCATCGCTATCTCAATTGTATCCCTTTCCACCAATATTATCTTTTCTTCCCACTGCACGCTCAAAAAAATATTTATCTCTTCTTGTCGGAAATCATTTAACTCCTCCTTCACATGATACATGATCCACTGCAAGACTTACCCAGAACTTCATATTGAGAACGGAAACCCGCGTGATCAGGGCAGTCCAAGATGGTACTAGGTAATGGCGAGAAATTGGCGCTTTCATTCATTTAGTGCGGCAAATAAATGTACTATTGCGTGAAATAAGCCACCATAAGACTGTAGGCGACTAAAAAAACAAACGGGACGTTAATATTTATCGTTGATTTTGCGGCCAGACAAATACAAATTAACAAAAAATATAATTGGAGCCCTAGAAATAAATAACTCGGTCTTTAAGTTTCTTTTTCCTGTCTAGGTAAGACTGGAAAAATTAATAATCTAGATGAATTAAGAATTAACATAGGCGACGCGGAAACGGTGGAATACCTCTCAAAATTTGCATTAACTAAGACGGCTCTAGTCGTAGATTGATAACTATAATAGCAGAAGAAAGGAGAAGAATAAAATCCGGACTGGACGAAAGAAATAGAAGGAGAAAAGAAGGGGAAAAATGAAAGATGTAGGTGCAAATTTCCACAGAGAAAAAATCATCCGCCTTGACCGGGATCCCGGTCAAGGCGGATGATTTTTTTCTCAGTGGAAATTCGCACATGTGTGCCTTGCGGGTGACTCCGTAAAAATGGAACTCCGTGGCTAGTCCCGGATAGCTTAAAATTTGTCAAGAGATGTAGAATAGAATAGAAAATAGTTTTTATTGTTCTGGGACTTTAAGTCCCCTGGAACATAGAAAAGAACTAAATACATGCCATAACATAAAAAATTACAAAACACTAAGCAATTTTCCATAGGTAATCAGTCATGTTTCTCTTGAACATCGAAATTGTCATAGAGGTTCTAACATTTACAGGTAAACAATTCCATAACTTGCAGGAGGAAATTAGGAAAGAGTGCTCAAATAATAAGGTATGTAATTTAGGGACTAAAAATAACTCAGTGACACGAGTTGATCTTTTTCCTGTATCTACATTACATATAAAATTTTCATACAAATAGGTGGGGTTTTTGGATTTCAGAACCTTAAACACGTATAAAGCCTTTTGCAGTTTTCGGCGTTTATCCAATTTCAGCCATTTAATTTTTTCGTAATAAGGCGTGACGTGTTCATCATAGCGGATGTTGAAAACAAAACGCAGACAGGAGTTTTGAAGACGCTGCAGCTTAATGCACAGTTCTGAGTTAACATCTGAGAAAATGATTGAACAATAGTCAAAATATGGGAATACCAGAGTTTGAACCAGCTTCTGGCGAAGTGAAATTGGGAGCAGATGCCTGAAGTGCTTCAATTAGTACATAGTCTTATACACATTGTTAGGTATAGCTTTAACGTGCTTCCGCCAGCTCAAGGTGTTATTTAAATGAACCCTGAGACTTTTCACTGAAGTCGAGTAATCTATAAGGATATTCTGTACTCTTATTTTGGGAAGGCCACTCATTGAGATGAAGTTCAGATAGGAAGGACTACCAAATATTATTGACTTAGTCTTGTCAGGATTCAACTTCAGCCGATTAACAGCTAACCATTTACAGATAGATTGGATATCTTTATTGATCAATTCAACAGCATTTTCTATTTCCTTTGGGTGGGATTCGAGATAAATCTGCAAGTCGTCTGCATAAAGATGGTATTTGCAATGAGATATGATGCTAGTGAGGTCTTTGATATATATATATATAGTGAACAATAGGGGTCCAAGAATTGAGCCTTGCGGGACTCCCCGGGGAACAGGTAGAAAACTTTATTCTTTACATTCACCGTATTTAACAGCCTGTTGCCGATTGGATAGGTAAGAATGAAACCAGAACAGAACGGAGGGAGATAACTGAAGTTGAGCCATGCGTCGTAGTAGAATATCATGATCTACGGAATCGAAGGCTTTGCTAAGGTCAAATTGAACTAGAATTGTGATTTTTCTTTCGTCTATTGATGTAGGGAAAGAGGACTCTGTAAATCAAGAAAATGGTGGGTAAAATTTTTTGTTTGTATATACATCAAGAAACCGAAGATCGCATGAAAGAAATAGAAGAGGAAAAAAAATACATTTTTGTACAATTTTCTTAATTTCCAATCATTGCATTTACAAATGATATGGTGCGAAGTCACTCGCACGGGTGCAATAGCACCAAGTGTTGAAATTCGCCATGAAAAAATCATTTGACTTGACCGGGGTTCTAACCCGGATCTACCAATTACCAGTCAGGTACGTTATCCAGTTATACCTCCACTTACACCATCAAAATCGGCCTAGAAGGAAGACGGCTTAGTTTTGTAACTGGATGGCACACCTGACCGGCAATCGGGAGATCCGGGTTCCATTCTCGGTCAAGTCAAATGATTTTTTTCATAGCGAATTTCAACCCTTGGTGTTAATTTCCAAAATATAATTAAATAGCATTAAAATTTAACTGAACATGAATCGAACCAATGTGTCTGAGATAAATGGGGGACAAATTTCCTCAGGTATCCCCGAGTTATTGTCGAAAAAATGTGTTTTCATTAAAATAATGAGTATAATCTATTCAACCCTTGTTTGAGGGAGATAATAGTATACATTATGATTAGGAATACATTATAATTACGACGGAGCACATGTACTTGTGGTGTTTCTCTTTCACTCCTGCATATATTCTTCCATCCATTTTGATTGAGGGCCAACGGCCTCGCTGAAGGTCTAGGGTTCGATTCTCACAAAAAAATGATCCCTCTTACCTCGTCTCAAGAGTGTTCGCGCCCACTGTTTCGATTACCATGTTGTTTGTTCACTATAAAACGGAACCGATACTGCATGCGAAAGAATGTGGAATATATGAATGACGATACATTATTCATTCGTCTCTCCACGCATCTCAACCCTCCACTAGTGGAGAGCGTTCGATGCAGTCAAGTTTCGCAATTCAGCCGTGACACGTGTGCGAGTCAACAGCCACACATTACGAATATTTTTTACGAACTTTTTTCATTTACTGGCTAAAGACCCGTTCACAACAACTTAACTTGGCTTAAGCTGTTCCCGAGTGCCAATCGGGGCCTGAAATTTCCAAACAATCACAGCACGCCAATTTCAAAGTCGATATTACAATCGATTGATGGGCCTTATCAATATTGTAATCCCGATTACTTCCGCACTGTCGATAGTAAACCAGGCCTTGCTATTGGTTAGGATTAAGAAAAAGTTGAGAAATGCTTATCTCCAAGACTACGCCAAGTCGAGTTAAGTCACTTAAAGTTGTTTTGAACCAGTGTTTTGCTTTCTCACGGACTCAACTCCTAAGTCGCGCCAAGTTAAGCCAAGTTAAGTCAAGTTAAGCTGTTTTAAACGGGGCTTAACTCTATTCAATTGGTCTATTTACGCTATGGTGGGTGAAGAAATATTGTAGAAAGCCGACATTTTTTTAAATGCGAAACTCTTTGTACAGAAGAGTAGAAGAGGAAAGGATCATATGGACCACAATAAAGAAGTACAAGATGGATTGGATACACCCTGAGAGACAATGGATTAGTGAAGAACATAGGTAACTGAAGGTAAAATGGAGGGATAAGTCCCCAGAGGAAGACCCAGGAATAAATTCATGGACCAAATAAAGAATAAAGTACATAGGAAGAGCTATAAGGAGGTAAGGGAACTAGCATTTGATGGGGTAGAGTGTAAGGCTGCAGTCAACCAATTTTAAGATTGAACAACCAATATTCTCACTAGTATTCCACACAATGTTTCAATTCACTAGACAGTTTCAATTACTCCACACCATCGTCAGAATTAACTTACATTATAAACCACCATCGTCGTAATTCAATTATATTATAGCATAACGTGGAATAATTCATAAGAGTATCTATTTCTATCAATAATAGGTGGAACCTGGTGGAAAACCCCGAGAAGACTTTATTAGTATCATAAGCCGGGAAATAAACCAAATAATTGATATAATTGGTAGTATCAGGCGTAACTTTGAGGAATCTGTTAACATTGTAATGATAACACTTGACTTTGGCAAATCATACTTATTGCCATGATTCAAAATTAATTAGAAAAGAAGAAAAATTACGCAACAATTAACATACTTTCACTTCTTTAGTTTGAGCCAGATTGGTATTTGCGAGCCTCATCCTGTAGTCTGTCCCCTGCTGAGTCCACAAAATTGGTCAGAGCACTCAGATGTAAGATACGTTATGTAATTGTCATAGCTAGGTAAGGCTTTGCGACCAAGGGAGATGCATCTCTCCATGACCATTTCGACGTAATTATTCATGTTATTAGGGAGTTTTTTTTTAAATTCAGGGCATTGGTCAGAGCACTTAGATGTAAGATACGATATGTGATTGTCATAGCTTGGTAAGACTTTGCGACCAATGTAGATGCTTCTCTCCATGACTGTTTCAACGTACTTATTTATGTTATTAGGGAGTTTCTTTTAAGAAGAGATAGCAGTGCAAGTAATAAGGATCCCAATGATTCGTTTCGCTGATGATATCGTGGTTTTAGCGGAAGGGGAAGAAGAATTGACACACATCCTTGGAGAAATACATCATATTTTAAACAGCCAATACAATCTTCGGCTGAATAGGCACTAGACAAAAGTTCTTGTTGCTGACAGAGCAGGAGATAAGGATGCGAGTATTATGTTGAATGGGGAACTAAGTATTACAAAAAGTGAGAGAATTTGATTACTTGGGAAGCAAAATAACTTCTGATGGACCTCAAAAGAAATAGAATGCAGAATACTTCAAGCAAAGATAGCTTTCAACGGTAAAAGAAAACCTTTCACTTCCAACTCCATCAAAATCTCGCCAAAGAAAAAGCTGATGAAGACCTTTGTGTGAAGTTTTTTGCTGTATGGCAGCGAGACATGGACTGTGGGTCAAGAGGAGAGGAAAAGACTACAGCTTTTGAGATGCGGTGCTATATAAGGATGTGTAAAATAATCTGGAAAGAGCGAGTGACGAATGAAGAGGTATTTAGGAAAGTGAAAGAAAAGCGAAACCTATGCAAAACATTAAAAAAAAGACGGGACAAATTTATTGGTTATGTGATGCGACATGAGGGTTTGGAAAAGATAATTTTTAAAGGGATGATAGAAGGCAAACGGTATACAGGATGACCAAGTTTGGAGTATTGGAGGCAGATAATGGAGGACATGGGATGCGGACGATTTTCCGAAATGAAAAGGATGCCAGAGGTTAGAGAGAGGTGGAGAGCTGTCGCCAACCAATTCTGTCGGATTGACAACTGCAGAAGAAGTATTTTTGGGATACCCTCGTTATAGTGTGTTTAGCCAGTTGGTGGCATCTTTAGTTTGGTGTCTCCCTGTACCATACACTCCTCAGGTGGCTTGCAGGAATACACGAAGATATATACGTGCGATTTGGAGTATTTCGGACGATCCCTGTAATATAAATGTGATGACGTTTTCCTCCTTCGATAATCTCGCGGAGCAACGGGAGGTAAACAACGGATTCCGATTGAAAATTCATACGCGTATCCCTAAAACATGAGGATACCTACGACTCGAGGCGAAGATGGAGAGGTTTGAGATTACGAAATGAAGGAAAATTTTCCGATTTAAATTGCCAATCGAGGCGGAGGTGTATCGGAGCACGAGAGGTAGAAGGAAGGAAATAATAGTGGAGAAATGGCCCAATATCAGAACTGGGTTCAGTGCCCATATTCTCATCTGCAATTTCCATTGTTCTCCTAGTAATAGATTACAGTTGAATGCGTAAAAGAATGGTCTCTAGAGAAAAAGTTGGAACGCGTGCAGACGAGACCGGCAAGATATTGAAACATCGCAAGTGTTACAAGACAAATGCAACAATTAGGGCGAGAATCACTGCGAGACCGTTGCTTAAAGTTTAGAGTTTATCTTTTATGGTAAGTTCGCAGCTGATCTATATACTGATAGCATCCAAAACATTTGTCAATCCCAGATTTAACATGATACAGATTAGATCATTCTGTCTTCAATGATGAAGGGGACTTCAAGATGAACAGATTTTTAATTCCATTTTGTTCACGGAAGAGTACAGGCAAAAGTCGTTGCCATAAAAACTTGATGATTGGGAAATTAGCAAAATAGCAGAGAGATTTTCATTCCAACAAATATACTGTTAACTTTTCAAAACAACAATGCACTCGTCCTGCATTCGTTTCAGATCCTGCACATTGGGCAACGTGCCTCCGTTAGGGTCTAGTCCGTAGCGCTCTCATTGGCTGAGGAGTCGGAGGTTCTAATATACTTAAGGTAGTATAAGCGATATAGTACTCTAGTCATAATGGACACCATATGCGAATTACACGTTTCGGTTTCAGCAGCTGTAGGAAGCATTAACTAAACATTGCATCATTAAGGGTACAATAAAATGCTTTTATATGACTGAAATTATAAGTAATTAAATAAAAATATCTACATAAGCCTTAAATTTGACTCATGTTTTTCGCGTGGTACGTCTAAAACTCCATCACAACGGAAGGTTTTTGTTGTGATACTGAAAAAATTACTGCGGTAACCATATGATTTTATTTCCAAAATAGTTGAAAAGACTTGCATACTACCATAGAATAAATACATATTGAGTGGCAAAGAGATAGGGAGATTAGGATATGTGTTTTTAACTACTACTTTGGCCGATTTTCGATTTTTTCCTACCCAATTTCCGAGGCTTTGTTTGAGGATTTTTTGCTTTTGGGAATTTTTGCGAGTGATGGGTTGCAGGCCCATCGCCTCAACCCCCTACCTGGATTTTTTTTCTCTAGGTTTACTCCTATAGGAGGATTGCTTTCACCACAGCTAAGGATTTCCTTCTCCCACGCCTGATGGTCCGCGGGTGATTCTGTATTTCCCAACAACCCGCCGGTCTATCAGGATGCAGACCGGTGAGGGCTTTCCCCTATCCCCCACCTGGGGACGCGCTCTCTAGGGCTCTCCCGAGAGCGTAGAAAAGGACTCCGAATATTGGAACATGGAACGTACAAAGCCTAAGTCGAAAAAATAAACAAGTTGTCAAGGAACTAGACAACTATAACATAGATATAGCTGCTTTAACGGAAACAAAAAAGAAAGGAACTGGAAATGAAATGCAAGGAAACTACTTAAACTTTTACAGTGGAGTAGAAAAGGCAGAAAGAGCGAGAGCTGGAGTATCGACTGCTGTACACAAAAGATGGAAAAATAAAATAAAAAATTGGGAAGAAATAAATGAAAGAATAATAAAAATGGAAATAGAAATATGGTCATATACTTTGGTAATTGAGGCAGTATATGCTCCAAATGATGATGTAAATGCAACAAAAAAAAGATGAATTTATGGAGGAATTATCTAGTGTAGTCATGAATATCCCGAACAGAAAAGAAGTGGTAATCCTAGGAGATATGGATGCTAGGACAGGGGAAAAACAGGGAAATCAGGTAATAGGAAGATATGGAGAAGAGACAGTGAATAATAATGGAGAACGTCTGATAGAGTTGTGTGAGGCAAATTCTCTCCGTATAATGAATGGATTTTTCCAACACCGGGACAATCATAAATACACCTGGATACAACCAACAAAAAAACTGAAATCCATTATAGATTACCTGATACTAAGACAAAATACCAACTTAAAAACAGAAGATGTAAGAGTTCAGAGAGGGGCAGAAATAGGAAGCGACCATTTCTTGCTTAGAGCTAAATATATATGTGAATTACCGATAAACAGTACCAATAGGAAAAATCATGAAAGCAATAGAAGACAGAAAAGAAAATGAAAGACAATACAATATCGAATATTAAAGGAAGAATCTTTAAAAGGTCTGTTCAAGCACAGACTGGCAAATAAAATCGGACAAAACTTAAATGGAAATATAGAAGGAAACGTGGAGGAGATGTACAGGTTCTTGACGACAGCCATTCATGATGCAGCTTTTAAATCACTTGGCGAAAAAGAAGCTAGGCCCAGAAAGTCTCTGGATTATTGGTGAACAGATGACCTAGCAAAACTGGTGGAACAAAAGAAGGATTTATATAACAAATGGTTATCAACCAATGATCCTGAAGACCGTAAGGAATATGCAAGAAAAAGATTCGAAGTAAAAAGGGAAGTAAGCAAAGCAAAAAATGAAGCATGGGAAAACAAATGCCTAGAAATCGAAAGATTTATAGGTGGGACAAGGACCAAGATGGCCTGGAAAACCGTGAGCGAAATAAAAAAGGAAAATAAAACAAAAATTAACATTGGTATATGATTAAAATGGATGAATGGGTTAAATATTATCAAAATATGTTCTTAGAGGACAGAACAGAATTTATGAATATACAAACTGAAACAATTTTAGGAAACGTAGAAATACCAGAAATAAAGATACAAGAAGTTAAAGAATCACTTAAAAAATGAAAAATGGTATATCCCCAGGTCCGGGAGATATTCCAGTAGAGTTGTTTAAATTTGCTCCTGAAATAGTATTAGAAATATTGACGACAATCTTCAATAGGTGTTTAATTCACGGAGAGGACCCACCAAATGAGTGGAAGTTGGCTTACTTGACATCAATACATAAAAAAGGTTCAAAAAAGGAATGTAATAATTATAGGGGCATTAGTGTGACGGCCACTTGTGGTAGACTTTATGGACGAATTATTAAAGAGAGGTTAGAGCATGAAATAACTATCGGGGAAGAGCAAAGTGGATTCACAGCAGGACGATCCAGTGTAGATAACATATTTACTTTAAAACAACTAACAGAAAAAATAAGAATAAGAAACGGAGAAACGCATCTGGTATTCATAGATTTAGAAAAGGCCTACGACACAGTTCCTATCAAAAATCTTTACCGCATTCTAGATGAAAGTAATATAAACGGAAAATACATTATAGCAATAAAAAATCTTTATAAAAACCTAGAAACAAAAGTAAAAATAGGAAGTAAAAAATCTCCGTCAATTAAACCCAATAAAGGACTAAGACAAGGGTGTTGCCTATCACCCACTCTTTTTAAAATTTATATTAACGAAGCTCTGAAGGATTGGAAGAACAAATGTGCTGAAATGGGAATAAAAATAGACGGAGACTCACTATATACATTACTTTTTGCTGACGATCTAATAGTAATTGCAGGAGATAAGTACGATGCGGAATATATGATGAGGAAATTGATAGAAACATACAATAAGGCGGGCCTGAAAGTAAATTTCAACAAAACACAATATATGGTAATAAATGAGAAGGCAAGGAATCTGGAAATAGAAGGAAATGCCATCGAAGTCTGTAGTGAGTATAAATTCTTAGGTGTAACAATTAGTTCTGATAGATGGAACAAGTGTATCGAAGTTGCACAACAAGCCATAAGAAATGAGCTTTGGCACACGGCCACTTCATTTATCGTCGGATAACTTACACGATGTTCTTTCGATGATTTCGGTCCCTGGATGTTTTCTAATCGACCCTTAGCCGCGGAAACAAATCTTATCGAGTCGTAGAGACAAAATTAAACATATATTTGAATGTGCCTTCGATGAGCATCGTCTATAATGAATCGAATTTACGTCAATATGACAGGACACGCGATTTCCAAACACGGAGCCTCCAAGTAGCCTTCTCCGTAAGCCAAAATTCTTCCTTCCCTAAGATGGTGACACCTGAGAAATTCTTCCCAAAACTCTCCAAAATTTATGTCCAGTTCTTAGCATTGCTTTGCCACTCTATATATACTAACTCTATGATACTACTCAGTTTATTTGTTTAGGAGATCTAGGTGTTGTAAATTCCTCATTTTTAAAATTGCATCTCTCTGAAGTGCATAACGTACCATTTCCCATGTAAAAGGACGGGTATTTTTCATCAAATATATATCGAATGTAGTATTGCAAGGGGCTCTTGGTATTTTTGGAAGGGTGAGATATTTCTCTTCAAAATGAGACGAAATTCGTTGATTTCTAGGCGAAACGATATTTCGCTCCAACTGCCTTAACCATTTAACGGTCCATAGGCCCATATATCGTAGCCAACAAATCTCTTGAGCCTGACGTTGGCTTTCGCGGCGTTCAGGTTCGCAGTTAGGCAGGTTTCCTGGTTTCGTCCGAGTTGGTATCATTCTTGATGGCAAGAATGGTATCATCGTCAGGGATTTGATAATCAAAACGACAAACTTTTGACAAAACACTTTCTATCTATCGTCATTTGATGGCAAGAATGATGTAAACGCGGACGAAACCCGGAAACCAGCATAACTGCAGATCTCTTGAACATTCGGCCCTGATGATGCCAACTGAAATGCCGGCAAAAAAATTGAAAATTTCAAGAAAACCGCGGGAACCTTTTCAATAACAATTAAAAATTTCCTCTGGAATGATTATTCTTTGCTTTGTTTACCGTTCTTACGCATTTAAGATTCATTCATTTCGTGAATCTAACTTGTCGCCCATCCTCCCTGGTCTTTTCTTGCCCTGTTTAGAGCAAGGCCTTGGGCATTGTTTGCTTCTCCTTCTTCTTTAAACTTTGTAATTGCAACGAGAACGAACACGAAACTAACCACATGGCCCATTAGCTCAGTTGGTTAGAGCGTCGTGCTAATAACGCGAAGGTCGCGGGTTCGATCCCCCCATGGGCCAACTCTTTTTTCACTCGAGATATAATTCCAGCGCACTTTAAATTTTTCATGGTGCGGATTTTTTAGTTTATAGACCTACCTAGAGATATACCCTCCATCCATGCGATGCCTAGTTGTTTTCGCACGCCCGAAGTTTCACGCCCTGTTTTTATGCACATCGCGGTAGCAGTTACACACGCTGTACGACATAATTTGTTCCCAGTGTACCATGTAAGTGATATCTTTCCATGTCTTCTACCACATTCGACATTTGGCATTCATAAGCTTCAGGGAATTGGTATTCAAAATGACTGAAACTTTTCGATAAAACACTTTCTACCTATCGTCAAAATACTAAATATTTATCGCCATAATTATAAACTGTATCGTGAAAATAGTATTACGAGTTGATTATCAAAATAATTGACATCGTAGTGACAACCTCAATCGCGTCACCGTCCTAATACCTTACCTGGATGGATTGTCTGTGGTCTTTTTTAATAAATGTAGTTTAAAACCTAACACCCAGCTAACCTTTCCGTATTTAGGAACTCGTGACTTTTTCAAACTTGAAATTAAATATTTTAGCCAACATTATTGTGATTTAGGGCAAATAAACTTAGTGGAATTTCAGCAGGTGAATACATAAAGATCACATGTCATATTCTAAGGCATATTTTACCTATAAAGTCCGGTTTCGACCCAAATACACGACGATGTGTGTATAGAAAAGCCGGAAGCAATTATTATAAATTCTGCGTTGTATAAAAATGCCGCGTTTCTCTAATCCCAATTATCAAAGCCGTGTACTTTTGTTAAACACCATCAATAAATTCTATTGATCAATTAAAACTCTCACGACCTTTATAACATATATAACAACAGATTATTTAATATTGGTCACTTGTGTGTTTCTCTCATAGCCAACATTTCAACAATTTTTATGGCATCATCAGGGAATTGACATTATTAATACGGAAACATCAGCAAAGAAACAATTGATGTTCCCAAAAAATTTGATTCAACGATGAGAGAACTACATGAGTGGCCACAAATTAAGAACATTGAAGTTAAAAATAAATTTTGGGCTCGTTCCACTTTATATCATCGTTGACATAGTTATATAATCTCAGAGATAATTGAATTTTGAAAAACAGAATTTCTAGGTACTTCAAGTCAGAGAAATCACTCATAATTTCGTACTAATCCTTTGTGAAATTTTAATTGAAGTATGCTTCTGTAGTATGGAATCCTTATCGTAAGAAGTATGCTCAAATTTTGGAGAGCGTACAAAAAAGGTTTTTACGTTATCTATATCATACACAAAATAACGTCTATCCGATTTATGATAATTATGTTAGTAATGGAACTTTGGTAAAAATGTTTGATTTTCAATGCCTGCAAAAAAGAAGAACCATATACGATCTATCTTACTTATATAATTTACTTAATACTGGAGAAGATAGTGAATAAATTAGAAACAATAATTTTGCAGTACCTAGTAATAAATAGTGTAAGGTTAAAAAGAATATTCAAGTTGAGCATGAAAAAATCAAACTACTGTGAAAACTCATCACTGAACAGAACCTGCCGAATTTATAACAACTTCTGTGACAAAATTGATTTATGTGAACAAAAAAGACTTTTGTTAATTGATAAATGTTATCGTTTCTTAACGTGTTTCGAGATTTCTGTACAATTTAATTGAGTTCCCTGTGTTATGCATTTTTCTGATTCCCTGTAATTATTTTGTCGGAAGAGCGTTAAACTCTATAAATAAAAAAATAGCATTTCACTAGCTAGGATATCGGACCAAGTTTGGAGTTTGGACTTGATATCTGATTTTTCAATCCATATTCCAGATTTTAACAGATGATAATCCCTGGATGTACCTACAGACGTGAACTTCCACACGTGTTCCGCATCGGCCATGACCCGCCCCTCGCATCGTTTTCTGACCCCGGGTGGTACCGGAGGGGAGGGGCGGAAATTCCTTGACCCCCGCGGCCAATGATCTCATTCAAGGCTCTCCCGATTCAACCTCTCGAACAATACTCATCGAAAAGTTTGGACTTCGGTCAACGAACCAATATCCCCTCCGGGGCCGTGGGAATTATTTCTCGTGTACCGGGCGAGCTCTGATTGATGGCCGAAGCCATCCCGAATGGACGCCTACTGTTCGCTGCATCTACCCCCATCTCCTCACCCTCCATCTACCCTCAATTTCCCCTCCCCACAACATTGGACTGCTTCCCTGCACGCCGCATAATTGAGTGGTAGTCCCGTCTTCCGTCACTTCCTTTCCCCACGCCTTGCCTCCCCCGCTTCTCCGAAACAAATCAACATCTCACTGCTCGCTCCCTCCATTCGAGAAAGAGTGATTGAAGACGAAGTGATAAACATAATCTCACAGAATTTAACCCTTTCCAGATCGCAGAGTTTTGAATTGAGAAAAAAATGTATCCCTCCTCAAAATTAAATAGTGTAGCAAACAGAGGAAACATCTAAAATCTTTTAAGTATTAGTTTATTTAATAACCACTTTTAGTTTTACCAAATTTGGCACCATTGTATTACTAAATGTATAAATTACTCCAGAGGTATGTGCTAAGCCTAGAAAGCCCAACATCAAATAATTAGCGAACTATCTGTTCACTCCATTAAAATGTTGTCAATAGAAAAAAACACAAAACATTCTAAATTAAATAATGCACTTTCCGCAAAAAAATATAAAAAGTTTTTTCACGTACTTTTATTAATGACGGCAATGTTTTAAGTACATTATAAATAAAGATACCCATTTCCCATTCTTTATTCATCCAGGAAGCATTGCATTTACAAAAAACTCGGATTCCAGCGCGACCTGATTGAGGAATATACTGTAATTCGTCATGCAGTACTTTCCGAATTTTTCGTTGTAATTCCTCAACTATGGAATATTCCCACACTTCTATGTTTACCTATGTACTTCGTAGGTGGTAACTTCTAATTGTTAACTTTAATTGATTGCAATGGCGGTTTACAAATATTGATTTTATCTGTCAACAGATTCTCAGATTGTAGAGAATGGTGATGCTAGGATTAAGTCAGAAAACTTGACGTCATATTTTTAATATTTTCATCATTGGTATTGAGCCATCCGACTCAGTTGTCAGAGAAGTGACTGATTTGTATGTAGTTGTGCTATAGGATTCCAATCATCACGTTTATTCCATCACCGATTGGATGATGGGAAATCATTTCATAGGATCGATTTATACGACATATTCAGCGGTAAATTGATAGCTTTTAGATATCTTTCCAGAGTTACGTTGAAGGAATTAATATCAGATTGCGAGTTTAGTTTCAAACAATGACTCATGTAATACCTAGGTGCGTTTCTTTGCAAATGGGGAACGATTGAAGACGCTCAGCACAACGGTCATTGATCTCCTCCAGAAGGAAATCACTCTGTGTGCTCAAGGCAAGGAAGGAAGAACGGATAATTTTCAATTGCAAATAACCCATTATGACTTCCTCGTCGAATCTAAATGCGGGTCATGACTGAAATATCATTCGAGAATGTGCTTTAACTTATATGCACGCACCCATTCAGCAAACACTGTCTGTTGAAAAGCGTGGGAAAGCAGATAGCATCAGCAAACCTTTTACTGGTACAAAGTATCCTAATCTGAAGTGACAGAACTTGATTCCATTATCAAACAATTCATTTAACACGCACCGGCCTAGCTTTAGACAATACTATGTCATTTTTAACCGTGAAAGTGATATAGCATTGACTCCTTTACGATAATTTCGTAGTACTTCCCCAGATTAATAAGGAGGCCATTGAAACACCGAATAATGTCAAGAGAGAAGATGGTTACACGCTATCCACCAACTGGAAGCGGGTCTTCCAAAAACCGCGGGAAAAGACGGTAAGAAAGGTGAGCGAAAATCGCTTTTGACCCTCCGCCAGGCCATACTTTGCGGCAAAAATGCATCGTGAACACTTCAGACCTGAAGAAGCGAGTTGGAACGCTCGCAAAATCGTCGTCATAAAAATGACACAACGAGGAAGCCATCATGTATCACAGAATTTGTTTTGACTCACACAGTCGCGGTCCTTTAAGTGGTTGGAGCGCGGAATGTGAGTCGTTGAGTGTGCATTTTAATAACTTTTCAAGTAAGTTGAAAAACTTACTAGAGCCACACATCACTTAAGTTCCATTTATACGTTGGAAATAATCATAGGTATTGCGATATAAATGATACAAGAATTATATTTTGAAACGTGTGTCTCAATTAAAGCATTGTTACGACTTGGTTTACGGCGCGAAATACGGTATTTAAACAAAAAAACGTATATAAATGCATTTTTTATTTGGAATGAGACCTTGATATTTAATAGGAGCAATTATAATAATATGAAAGGCATTCTTTCAGGTTTAGGAGAAGATTTAGTACATATGGCATCGAATCGTTTCGAAATATACGTTAAGGTAGTTTGAGCGAGATACTTCCCTAGTCATAATGGAAGCCATATTCCAATTTAATGTTTTTATTTCAGCAGCTGTAGGCCACATGAATGAAATATTGCATTATTTTTGGTGCAATAGTATACATTTGTAAGACTGAAATTCAAATTGATTTAATAAAAATATCTCTATTAATTTGTAACTTGACTCATTTTTCGCACGGTACAATTCAAACTCCTTCAAAACGGAAGGTTTTTTGTGACCCTGAAAAAAATACAGCGGTGACAATATCATTTATTTTCAAAAATGGTTGAAAATCGTACATACTACACGCTGTTAGTTTTTTGACGAGACACAAGTGTTAGAAATTCCTCATTTCTTAAGTAATGTCTCCTTAAAGTGAACACACGTACCATTTACCATGTAAAATAGCAGGTATTTTGCTCCAAAATCTCGGCTATTAGTTCAGTAACGGGCTGATATTTTGGTATATTTAGATTGATAAGATATTATCCATTAAAATGAGACTGAATTTATTTATTTCCAGGTAAAATGATATTTTGCTCAAGCTGCCCTAAGTGTCACGAGGCCACGTGCCAAAATAAAATCAGATTGTCCATACACCAGACCGATAACATAATTATTTTTTTACTTTTATTGATGTACATTCAAAATGAGTACGCGAATGAAAAGTTTAAGCCAAATCTGTACATTAACGAATATCGCATGAGCCACCTTAAATAGTGTCCTTGGCCGACAGTGCAATCCGGAGGACACGGGGCCGAACAACTGCAGCGCAACAGCGGAAGAACGAGAGAGAAACGGAATGACGAGCTATTGCCATTGACTCCATCACTGACCAGAAGATCCACGGGGGATAAAGGGGGCGGGTGTAGGGGAGGAGAGGCGGTCGCGAGCTTACACTGAACGGGGCGTCGCGGGGGGAAAATCGAGGCCGGGGGATACATACCCCTGGCCATGAGGGGTCCCAGGAAAAGAAGAGAAAAGCCTCCCCGAACCGTTGGATGGGAAGAGTTGGTGGGAGGTCTCAATGGGATTTCATAACTCTCTATTTTTTTCATTCGCCATCGCTTCATCTGAACACGACCCATCGCCGAGTGACCGAAATGGGGAGGCATTTAAATGCAAGCGCATACGCCGGTACACAACGCGTGCTTGAAAAACGGAACTATTTTTTTCCCAGGGTCGAAGTCCTTTGTCGGAGGGTCGAGAGACGCCGATGTTCAAAAGAAACCGAGCCGGGTGAAGTTGATTCTCTCGGAAGTGGTGTTGAAAGGAAATTCCCTCTTAATCTCCAACTGACGCACTTCAGAAAATGAAGACTTTTTATGTGATGCTGCGATGAAGCGACGCTTTTTTACGGTACTCAAGCAAAGATACCAATGATCGGATAACGTAAAAAAATATATGAGCCTCTTTTTATGTTTATATATTTAATGGGCAGCAGCAAGGCTCGAGTTGGTAAGTAGCATAGGGCACAAAGAAAATCATAGTCGACGCCATGTCAGTACAACATCTACATCGTCTACATATTACGCTGCAAACCATCACAAGGTTGCTTGGCAGGGTGATTAATCGCTAACATGCGCTACAGCGTAGCAATTATCTTCCATGAACATGCGCTACACTATAGTTATGCTACCAATGCTACAGAAACAACAAAATAAATCTACAATGAAACTACGTAAACGAGATACAAGTATGATGCAGAAAACATGCAAAACAAGGTGAAAAATGCATGAAGTATAAACTACTTATTGCTGCAGAAAATTCTAGGCATTATATTTCTAAAAACACGAAAGAAGAAAATATATCTATATATATAAATATATGTAAATGTGAACATGAATTTACCAATAAACTGAGAGGATGGTTGTTTAATCATAGGAAGATTGAGTTTTTGTCTGTGACCGTTGTGTGATTGATTTTCTGGTGCTTTTGTTCCGCTTTGTTTCCGCTGGTGTGTTGATTATATGTTTCATTGTTGTTTCCTTATTACTGTGTTCTTGTTGCTTTGTTTTGTGTTTCTATTTTATTATATTTTGTGTTTCAAAAGGTTATTTTATTTTCTCAAATGTACATGGGCATATGTTCTTATGAGGTCTCATATAAGAGCCATTTTTGCTTTAATATTATTTTTGACATGCACTAACAAGCACTGCCTTATTTTTATTTAATGGCAACCCCTATATAAGAGTTAATCTTTAGGGGTGCCTAATTTCACTGATTAATTATGTATTTTGTGTAATATTATTTGCGGTGAAATAAATGTCTCTTTATCTTTATCTTTATATAAAAAATCAAATACAACATAAATACATGTAAAACAAATATCCTCTCTATCTATTCGTAAAATAAGTTCCTTTTAATACCAGAAACTGAAGCGAAGAAACGCCCTAACTTATTACGAGATTGGTACACACTCCACACTCGGCTCATAGTAGAACAGTCGAATTCGAACTTTGTGGACTTAAATCAGGCAAAAAAAGGCAAAGCATTGGTCATACTTATTTCGTTAAATATTCGTAGAATGCATACTTAATCACCACGAATAGAGTACGATGAATGCATAATTGTCATATTATGACATATAAGGAGCTTCAAAGACGATGCCATGCTTGGAGGAGGCCATACGAGAAGCTCAAGAAACTGGACTGCGCGGAATATGGATAAACGGAGAAGAAATAAACATGCTCCGCTTCACAGATGATATCGCAGTCATAGCTAGAAATCGCGAGGATCTTCAAGGGTCACTAAACGCCGTGGACCAAGTCCCCCAAGCTTACAACATGAAAATAAGTGAGACGAAGACTACAATCCAAGTATGCGGGAGAGAGAAGATGAATTCAGAAGTCACCCTTAGAGGAGAGAAATCAGAGTAAGCGGATTCCCTTCACCTATCTCGGAAGCACCATCAAATGGAATGGAAGAAGTACCATGAACATCAAGCGGAGAGCCCAGGCTAAGAAGGAAAAGCGTTCATTGGAAGAAGACAACTGCTGTGCTCAAAGAAGATAGAACTACTAATCAGGAAACAGTATGCAAAAACCTTCGTGTGGAGCGTGGCACTCTATGGATCGGAAACATAGACCATTGGAAAAGCTGACCAGAATAGACTATAGTGCTCGCAGAGTTTCTGTGCACTGGGGAGTTCCTCCAAGCCTAGCTGCCCATGGTAGATGAGCAGCGATTGGTTGCCGGCGTCCAATCCCGTAAACCGGTTCTTAGCTCAGTGCGCGCCGCGTACGAATACTGTAACTGGCGACCCAAAAGAATCGGCGAAAACGATCGCTATGCCTCGCCGACGCGAGGGCCTTTAGAATAGAAATACTCAGGACGAGAAACTACTATAGATATCGAGTCAAAACTTGCAGTGATTGCAATAGTCATCGCAGTGAGGTTAGAAAGTAATCCCCATCGGCGCAGGTCACCGTGGTTACACGATAAATACACAAAACTTTAAGTCAGTATTAATACAGTAATCGTACGCGGCGCGCACTGAGCTAAGAACAGGTTTACGGGATTGGACGCCGGCAATCAATCGCTGCTCATCTACTATGGGCAGCTAGGCTTGGAGGAACTCTCCAGTGCACAGAAACTCTGCGAGCACTATAGTAGCCTTTGAAACCTGGTGCTAGAGGAGGATCCTGAAGATAAAACGGACAGATAAAATAATAAACGATGAAGGTGGTGATTTCAACGTTCCCTCGATAGACTGGAAGACGTATAGTTTCAAAAATGGCGGAAAAGAAAAGGAGTTGTGCGACACTCTTCTCTACACTTTTACATCAAACTCATTGCATCAATTAGTAGCAATATCCTCGACAGGAAATAACGTTTTAGTTCCCTTGGCGACAAACACACCTCAAAGCGTCCTTAATGTCAAAACAGTGAACGGAATTACTGCCCACAAAGCAGTAAGTGCTAAATCTCATATAAATACTGACAAAAGGGTGGCCTTAAAAATAAAAGTGCACTTATACCACAGGGCGGATTTCGATCGCTTAAAACAGGAACTGTCGTCCTTGTATAATAAGTAAGTGGAACCGTGGTCTTATGTGAGGCCACGGTGCCACGCAAAGCCGATATGATTGCATGGAGGGGCTGTTCCTATTTTCACAACCGAGACTAAAAAATGGACGCTGATTTTAATTACCAATAGAATCAGGGCCCGTGGAGATGGATCATGCAAATGCTTTCTCTCCTCGACGATGACGCTCCGGCCCTGGACGATGGGGAGTCGTCGACGGCCCTCTCCACTCAGGGGTCGGTGCATTGAGACGTCAATCAAGCGGAAAGGGAAGAAAATTTTGACTACCTCTTCGGCCCCCCCCTTAATCCTCCAGATTCAAACCTCCTAGTCTCACAATGAGACATACATGAGTATTTGTACCAATAGGCATATCAAACTGTGGACGCCAAGCTGACTGGAGTGGTGGCTCAGTCATTCCAAAGGTTTCCTTTGCACTCAAAGGAGATCTCCCCGGAAAGTCTATGTCGCAGGAGGTACACTTTTACACTGTTGTGTTTACAGAACAATGCACACCACGCAAGTTCTCATTTAGGCGGCTGATATTAACGACTCACATGCCTGTTGTGGTTCTCAAAAGCCGCAGTGCTTACGATCCCCACGATTTCGAAGAGTATTCAAACTGCAAGAGCGGAAAAAACTCGAGCAAACCTCACCTCCTTCACCAACGTACTTCATGCATGAAACTCTAAGTACTTTAATAAGATAATCAAATAAAATGCCAGTGCTCCTGCCAGGAGAGAACCATCATCGGTGAGCAATGAATGCCATTTTAGATCAACAATATGAAGTGTAGATTATAAGTTATTTGTTCCCTTATGCTTGTTTCTTAATCGGTAACGTAGTCACTGACATCTTGCAACAACGACCTCTGAGGATAATGTTAGCACATCGAAACCGTTTACGTATTTAAATAAACAGTGTGGAAAATTACGAAGTCATTTTTCTTTAACCATGTCTATATTCCACAAAGTAAAATCCTCGACAATCACGAATAACTTGCAACAAATTGGATGGGAATCACGTTCAGACCGTCGATTGAAAATTAGACTCAATACTTTATGTAAATTCAAAACCACTTCATATTCCCACAAAGTTATCAATATCTTACGAACTCCAGCATGCTATAGTAGATCCAATCGGGAGAATAAAATAAGGTAAATAGATTAATACATTGCGAGGAACGGAAGTAGGTGGCTGAAGGATGTAATAAGGGGTGATGGGTCAAGAGTGTGATAGAGGGAAGGATGTTGGGCAAGCAGGGAAGGGGAAGAAAAAGAATAGGTTTCATGGACAGAATGAAGAAGGGTAGCTCTTATGTTGAGTGAGGCAAAAAATGAAATACTAGAGGTAGGTGAGACATCGAAAGTGTTTAAACGAGGAGGATTTTCCCTAACTTGCAACAAAACCTACCATTTACCGGTAGAATACCTTAAAACATTGTTAGTCACGTTCACTCAAGATTCTCCAACACATTAATGTTAGCGATATTATGACTTTCCCTGGCATTCGAAACTTCTTGAACGGCTTCCGTAAGGATGTATTGATAGAGTGAGGCATCACAATATGGAATTTCACGAGTGAACCATTATTAAGGAAACTCTTAATATAGTTCCACATTTCATATTATTCCCGACCGATTTCAACTTCTTGGCGTCCTTTTAGGGTACTTGAAGCACAGTAGGTAGAGAGTACTTGAAATACGGGTGGTACGGGTTATGATACGGTAGATCAGATTTTGAGAATAAAATTAGGGAAATAGGCTGCATATCAGAGAGGTTTAAAAGTTTCTGTAGCATTTTTCCACATCCATACTGTGGTGGGAGATGGTGAAAGTTTATTTCCACACTGTAGTGCATGTTGATGATAAGTCACTCCCTGCCTATGAGGTGGGTTGCAAGGTAATTTGTAGATAGACATAGGTGTAGTTTCGAATGCTTACTGTATCTAGTATCTCTTTGCATTTATGTAACAACAAAATTAGTTAATTTTGATAGCTTATGTAACAATGGTAACATACAATAGTGGTGAAATTACACCTCCTGGAAAGTATTTTCAGAGTTTTACTATAGCATTAACAGTCGACTTTTCGTTCTCTGTATTGAGTATTGCCTTGTGCGTGAAAGTGAATACTTATCCCCTACCGAAAACCATTGAGTTGGTTCGCATGATATTATGTAGATGTATGAATCAACTTCAAGGAGTGGTATTTACTCGAGTGAGACAAAATGGTTACAAGATACATCTACATCTACGTTATTCCCTGCGAGCCACCACGAGGGTGTGTGGCAGGGGTGGAAGATCACCAAACATGCACTATTGACATGCAACTAGGATATTTAATGGAGACATGCTAGATAATAGGGTCACATGCAGCTAGATAGTTAGTATCTACATAATGAGAAAGGGATTATTGGTTGTTATTACATGCATCATGCACTACAGACTACTCTAACTATATTTCACCTACCTATCCCTTTGCTACGCTGCCAATTGTTCTCTCTTATGGTACGCGGGAAAAATGACATTTTAAATCTATCGGTACGACAATCTATCTCTCTAATCTTGTTAATCTGATCAAACCTAGCATAATACACAGGGGTTCTCAATATATATATAACGTCATATGTGAACAAATAGGTTTCAAATTTACTTAAAAGGTTTAACCTAAACTTTAACCTGAGTTCTGATAGTAATTCCCATTCTAGTTCTTCTATTAAACTCGTAACACTTATACAATTATCATAACGGCCTTTAACAAACCTAGCGGATCTCCTTTGCACGCGCTCTAATTCTGTAATCATACCTTCCTCGTACGGATCCCATATGCTAGCGGCATATTCTAAATGAGGCCTGACAAGTGTAAAATAGCTTCTTTCTCGTACTCTCTCATCGCATTTGCCTAGAACCCTTTTTACGAATCCTAATCTACGTTTTGCTACACTAGTTATTTCCCTGATGTGTTTCCCCCATGACATGTCTTCAGTGATGGTGACGCCTAAGTATTTAATAGATTCTACGTTAGATATTTTGTTTTCTTTGATGCAATAATTATTCCGGGGAAAGCCATTATTTTTCCAAAAGTTCATTAATGCGCATTCCTTCAAATTTAATTCTAGCTGCCAACTATCACACCAAACATTACATGCATGAAGAAATTGCCATGAGAAAAATTCGGCCTGGACCGGGTCGGCCGGGACCGACCTGAACCACTCTGCGCATTGGTCCGACAAACCAAAGGTCCGGGGTTCGATTCCCAGGCCGAATTTTTCTCATGGCAATTTCTTCAAAACATTCACCCAACATGTTTGAATATTACATGCATGGATAGAGGGGGAGATAAATAAATACATTTTAAATCAATGGGATCAGTAAAGATTTTTATTTTCCTTTTTCAAAGCATTGCCAATCAAGATAAAGGGTAGACATTTTCATCCTCGGATGGAGGGAAGAATGTTATATGTGAGGTTATTAGCTGATACTGATGTTAAGATATTTAGCACAAGTACAATTTACTAATAAGACCACGTGTGAAAAGTTTCACCAATATCTGTACGTAAATGAAAGTAAATCCACCCACCACAGTCCAAACTCAACTCAGTCCAAACCACTGCCGTACTTGTAAACTTCCCTCCCTCTCATTTAGGAAAAAAAACAGTCATCTCTCCAAAGCTAATCTCTTCATGGGAGGCCAACACCCAACCATTCACGCCACGAGCGCTTATCCCCTTCTAGTGCGGTATAATCTTCGGAGTAGCTGCGACCAATATCCTGACGTCCTTTTTTAACGTGAGGCCCTTTCCATGTTTTCGGAGGATAAGCACCTCTAGACTGTCGGACCACCCACGGACCGAAACAGCGTGTGCCCGCTCAGATGTCACGGTCGCCAAGGAGTCAGTCTCCAGGGCGCAAAAACGTCGGCAGGCATGGTTGGAAGGGAGTGTGGAGTTAGGGCTGAACTCAGAAGACGATGGTTGGTTGATGGGGTGGTCCTCGCGAACAGCCTTGAGCATCCGTTGCACCTGGCCCTGAGGTCACAAATTCGGTTCTCTTATTGGTCAAGTGCGGAAATACCCATGCCGAAGGTCTTTCTCAATTACTTCACGCGGTGCTACAAGGGGAATTTCAGTAAATCGTGCAGCGAGGATGTCACAACTAAGTAGAGCGCATATATCATTGGGTGCGAGGGATACATAACTGTCTTCGTATGGGCCCCTTGGGCTGCAAGGCTAGTAGTTTTCATGTTAATAAGAAATCATTGCAAGGAAGAAGAATGGATAAAACATCTTAAAGGATGGTAAACCACCGGTTTAACTATGACGAACCAAGAAAATTATGCATAATAATTCAAGTAGAACAAGTTTTGAAGGCAGACTGAATGAGCAGTGCATATTTATCCCCAATATAAGGAAATGACTACAGCTATTAGACTACCCAAAGATGTAATGCAAACATATGAAGATGTATATCTACATCTACGTCATACCCTGCAAGCCACCCTAAGGGTGTGTGGCAGGGGGTGCTTCCACATCAGACATGCATGAATGATACGGCAGAACACCAAAAATACATTGAAACCAGCGTACCACACATGCAACGCGCCAATTAACATTCTACTAGCAAAGAAACATTCTATCGTCAATCGTTCCAACGTGCAAGGGGTACAAGGACTACTACTACATATTCAAAATATCATGCATAAATATGAACATCAATATTTACATCATGTATAAATAAGAACGTAGGGAATATAATGAAAAAGACTTACTGTCTGCCTATTGTCACAATTCGAACTATTCATGACGACGATCACAGCTGTTATGGTCCCGATTGGTACGCGGAAAAATGACATTTTATACCTATCGGTTGTACAATCTAGCTCTCTAATTTTATTGGCGCGATCTAATCTGTCGTAGTACGAGGGGGTTAATAGTATGTTTTTCACGTCGTCAGAGAGATGATTTTCCTGAAATTTAGTTTGGAGGTGAAGCCTATAATTTAATCTACGCTGTGATAGCGGTTCCCATCCTAAGTCTTATGTAAAGATAATAAAAAAAAATGACCATCATCATCATTGCTGGTCGTTCAATCCTAATATTTGTTGACTGAGGCCATCCACCCTTCCCTATCTAATGCTTGCTCCTTACCATCTGGTAACTTTTCTTATTTATACTTATCATTTGGTCCATGAACTAAATCCTGGGTCTTCTTCTGGGGGCTTTACCCTCTATTTTGCCTTCAGTTATCTTCATCACAAACCCATTGTGTCTCAGGGTGTGTCCAATCCATTTCGTTCTTCTTTCCTGTTTGGTGTTCCATATGGTCCTTTCATCTTCTAATCTTCTGAGAAATTGATCATTTCTTATTTACTTACGCAAAAGATGACAAAGGGTCGTCAACTTTTGCTTTTCATCCAAAGCACGGTTTTCAGCATCAAAGGTAATATTCACAACCACCAGATATTCCAGCGTTTGATTCTCCGATCAACTCCGGTCAACAGACAGATCCAGCGTTTGTTTCTCCGATGAAAAACCTCTTCCATTACCGGATATTGATATTGGATCAGCGGGGTAAAATATCAATAATTCCCCGACGCCAATCCAATCTTCAGTTCAACTTCCTTACAGTTTGTGGTGTGTGGTAGTTTAGATGTCAGTCAGATTTGCTCTTTTATTTTCTTATCACTGTCATCCTATTATCATATTAACTTGTAAATTAAAAATGGTCATCCAGAGCTTCTCAAATGTATGTAAAAATGATCACCTAGAGCTTCCCGAATTGTATAAGTGTTACGAGTTTAATAGAAGAACTAGGATGGGAATTACTATCAGAACGCAGGTTAAAATTTAGGTTAAACCTTTTAAGTAAATTCGAAACCGATTTGTTCACAGATGACGTTAGATATATATTGAGTACCCCTGCGTATTATGCTAGGTTTGATCATATTAGCAAGATTATAGGGATAGATTGTCGTAATGATAGATTTAAAATGTCATTTTTCCCGCTTACTATAAGAGAGAACAATAGGCAGCGTAGCAAAGGGATAGGTAGGTGAAATATAGTTCGAGTAGTCTGTAGTGCATGATGCATGTAATAACAACCAATAATCCCTTTCTTATTATGTAGATACTAACCATCTAGCTCCATGTGACCCTATTTTCTAGCATGTCTCCCTTAAATATCCTAGTTGCGTGTCAATATTATATGTTTGGTGATCTTCACCCCCTGCCATACACCCTCGTGGTGGCTCACAGGGTATTACGTAGATGTAGATGTAGAAATGCCAAGTTTATTTTAGCTCACAATTATATGCTGACATGGTTACCATGGTTGCATTTGTTTAGCAGGACTAAAACATGGCATACCACCAGCCTTGCAATGACGAACCTATAAAATTATACATATTAATTCAAGTAGAACTAGTTTTAAAGGCGGACTGAATGAGAAGTGCATGTTTGTCCCGAATTTAAGGAAACAGCTACAACTATTATACTGGCCAAAGATGTAAGGAAAGCACAAGACGATGTAAAGATAATAAATCAAAATAAAGTCTAATTTAAAATCCAAAGTTCTTAAAATTTCTCCGTCCTAATATAAAAATTGCGTAAATGCTTGATTAAAATCTCAAATGGAACGTCAAGTGTATTGGAGATGGTATAAAGGCAACAGAATTTTAGAAAAAAAAAGGATTCGGGAGAATGACAGGAAAAAAGGAGGAATAGGATAAGGGCTCAGTTTTCTGTGCAGTTATACATATCTACACGTTACAAACAATAAACACAAACAGTCGACCAATGCAAATTTCTTTCCATGAACATTACGTGGCACTTTGGTGTATTTGACTTAATCTATGCGTAGACGATCGCCTACATTTAACTTCTGATTTCAACCTGTTACCACAGACAACCTTTTTTAAAACGTTAACACAGACATGCGGTATCATGGATTACTTACATTTATTTCTTAATATTTTTTTATATAAACACATTTTGTTACTATACTTGATGTATTTATGATGCAATGGAAGACGGGAAGCATACTTCGCCAATTACAGAGGCATTTAAAATCAGTATCTGCTGCGCAAAGTTTGTTATGCTCATAAACCGTCTTTTTGCCGATGATGCAGTAGTGTATAAGGAAATTAGAAATGAAGAGGACAGACAGTGTTTAGCTAAGGATTTAGATGCGATTGATGATTGGTGTGATAGATGGCAGCTAGAATTAAATTTGAAGAAATGCGCGATTATGAATTTTTGGAAAAAGAATGGCCTTCCCCGGAATAATTATAGCATCAAAGAAAACAAAATATGTAACGTAGAATCAATTAAATACTTAGGCGTCACCATCAGTGAAGACATGTCATGGGGGAAACACATCAGGGAAATAACTAGTGTAGCAAACCGTAGATTAGGATTCGTAAAAAGGGTTCTAGGCAAATGCGATGAGAGAGTCCGAGAAAGAAGCTATTTTACACTTGTCAGGCCTCATTTAGAATATGCCGCTAGTATATGGGATCCCTACGAGGAAGGTATGATAAAAGAATTAGAGAGCGTGCAAAGGAGATCTGCTAGGTTTGTTAAATGTCGTTATGATAATTGTATTAGTGTTACGAGTTTAATAGAAGAACTAGGATGGGAATTACTATCAGAACGCAGGTTAAAATTTAGGTTAAACCTTTTAAGTAAATTCGAAACCGATTTGTTCAGAGATGACGTTAGATATATATTAAGAACCCCTGCGTATTACGCTAGGTTTGACCATATTAACAAAATTAGAGAGATAGATTGTCGTACCGATAGATTTAAAATGTCATTTTTCCCGCGCACCATAAGAGAGAACAATAGGCAACGTAGCAAAATGGATAGGTAGGTGAAACATGGTTAGAATAGTCTGTAGTGCATGATGCATGTAATAACTACCAATAATCCCTTCCTTATTATGTAGATTTTAACCTGTACTATACCGTAGTAGCTAATATTCTATTGTAATAACTACTGCAATTACTTGCAATAACTAATAATCTACTGTAGTAACTAATAAACTATGACCCTATTTTCTAGCATGTCTACATTATATATCCTACTTACATGGCAATAGTGCATGTTTGGTGATCTTCACCCCCTGCCACACACCCTCGTGGTGGCTCGCAGGGTATTACGTAGATGTAGATGTAGATGTAAACGGTTTCGATAACATGGCGTTCCTTTACCACTTCTAAAAATTTGCAAACTTACCGCAGCAAATACAGATTAACAGCATTTAATATAAGTCTTTTCAGTTCATACTAGCACATTTCGAACGATGAGAGAGTAAAAACCTTAATGCATATCTCAAAGCACAAATTTAATTTGTTTCTATCAGATGGGACCAAAAGATGAAATTCAAAAACACATTTATTAGCGGTAGAAGTAGGGTACAACATTCAAAGTTATTACGCATAAATTTATATGAGGTCCCTTCCAATTCTCCAATATTTTCAGGTACCCAGAACAGGTCCTATAGGCGTTCATTAATTTCTTCCAGTCAATATATCAGGTCCTTGAACGTTGCCAGTTTCATCTAGCCGATAGAGATGTATGAATATGTGTTGCGTCCATATATAATATGAGACTTCATATTAACAATGAATTCAAGAGTAATCCCAGTAAGTAGAGATTGAATAACCATGCCTAAAATAACTCGCTGACACCCATTTTAAAGTAATTAGTAATTACTCTTAAGTTTATTCAGTAGGGAGAAAATTATATAAGTGACTTACAAATTGATAATAGACAAATGATTCCTTCAAGCATATAGAATGGCATTAACACTAGTCTTACACAGCAATGGTAATTACAAATATTTCAATGACGGGAGCAGTTAACGTCTACAAAACAAACGCCTTTGGTACATGAAAAGCAGAAAAAATTGTATGATAAAATGTTTTGGTTAAAGAGCTTTCAGCCAAGGTAGAGTTTTCCAGAAAAAAATTAATTCATGATCGCATAAAATACTAGGGGCATTCTGAGGAAAAAAATACGTTTGGATTGCGGCAGATGCTGAGAAAAGACAATGCGAAGCAATGCACTGCGGGACCGCAAAGGACAGAATTTGAAATAAAAAAAAGATTGATGGAGACAATACGCGAAGTATCTTTATGAGGTACCATAGCATGCAATGGACAGGTGCAATAGGGAAATTGAACGTGAAAACATCGACAGTGGCCAGTCGACAGCGTATTTGAAAAAAATTTAACGCATGCATGCATGAAGATTTTTCTCAGCGATTGAAGGACCTGAGAAGATAACCAAATTAAAGGAATCGGCACCTTTTACGACCACTGGAGATGGAGAGTTCAGCCAGCCAGCCGGGTTAAAAAAGTACACTATTGTTGCACCATAGTTTTTTTTTACGTTTATAGACCGTCTCCCGAGTTCAATGCGAAAAAGCATTGATTGCCCGACGGAATCCGAGTAGGGCATAGAGAGAAGGGAATCTGTTGCTGTTCCTGATTGGAGGAAGTTGGCGGGAAAAAAAGAGAGGGACGTTTAGTGTGTCGAGGTGGCCGTGGAGGGAGGACGGAGAGGGGAAGAAAGAAAAGGACCAAGGGCAGAAAAGGGAGCAGGTGTATGGCGTCAAAAACCAAACCATCCCTCCCACCCCTTCAAAAAAAAACCCACCCTCTCTGACCGCTTGGATCCTTTTTGAAGAATCCTCCCCCTCCATCCTCACCCACCCCCTGGGGCACCTTTGACCACCCGTCCCCCAAGAAGTCGGAGAGAGGGTAGGGGATGTTTTTTCGCCCCTCCTTCGCCGTCCACCCTTGAGGTTGGAAGAGACAGAGGGAGGGTGTTGGTATAGCATTTTAGCTGGAGACGCTACATTTCATCAGTACCGCCGCTACAGCTAACGTGGGCTCATTCCCCGTAGCCACGAAGCTCAAACAACTCGATATAGGCCCATAATGCCTCATCTACACAACAGGTGTCTGTACTGATTGGTTTACTTAACCCGTAACCATAGACACGCGGTCACATTGACTTTTAACATAGGCTTCTGTCCATCTCTGCCTTACGTATGACTTTAACAAAATTTAGTGCCTTCAAATTGAATTGAATTCAAGGACTCAATAACCACAAATAGCTATTACTGCGACTGCTTTTCGAGTAAATTGGTTTTTTATTTTTTTCCTAGATGTAGATGTAGATTACAACAGGCAGTAATACAAGAGAGCGCCTCATAAAGATTCTAAATTAGGTATGCCTTGTGCTAATTCACCGGGTGCCATATCGAGGGATCCTAGTTTGAGTCCCGATCAAGGTGATCAAGTTTTTTTCCGTATGTGGAAGCTTCAACACTGCACACACTACTCCTCAATTACATCGACCGCTAAAATTCAGATTCGAAGTGTGAAAAGCCAAATGACATCCACAGTATGCCTCGTCTATGCCAAAGTACGCTTAAGTAGAGTTTACTTAAAGGCAGCACTGAATTTCGAGTCTACATTCAGATATTATATCTACCCTAGCCCTAGCTATTGTTCATGGAAAGAACTTCGCATCGCGCGAGTGTTCGCGATTTTTAATAAATATCTATAACTGCACAAACAAATGAATAAGAAGATAAACACGCAAACAGTTACATAACGCCTCATATTAATAACCTAAACCCAAGTATGATGCATACGATTATCGACATTCCTCGACCAATCGATGACGAAGCCTCGACCACCTAGCCGGAACACGCTCGATAACATCCAAGTCTACTTTCGTAGGGGTCTCCGGGTCGACCTAAGTGGACCCTATGCCTATGAAAACCAAAATTAAGGTACAAAATATGTAGATTATTCAACGAACATATTTTTAATGGCCGTATGCCGTATTTGTCCATCCATAGGAAACAGCTGCAGCGCCATTTGCATGGAACTACCGCATTTTGACTTTAATTACGGCAGTAATCCGCTAATAAGTTTAAGTAATAGGTGGTATGATTCCTATCGTATATTTAAATTCTCTTCAATTTTTTCAAGACTTTCCGCTTCTTATAAACAGTATTAATTAAAAGCTTGAATATGCTTTTTCGTTCACTTTGACGTTATATAGCAGTATTCTGAGCAATCTCTATTACACCCCACGTTAAAAATCTTCACATTCAAGGCTGAATTACAGTAAAATTGGCTTGGATACCCTATTTTGTTTTCATATCAGTTATAAAACGCACTTCAGTGGTGCTGCGATCAAGTTTTCAGAAAAACTGAAATTAGCGACTTGAAGCCAGTGCCACCTTAAGGTAGTTTGAGCGAAATGTCATTTCACTTAAAAATCAATGAATTAAGCCTCGTTTTAATGAAAAATATCTCACACCCTTCTTAAAATACCAAAATATCAGCCCTTTACCAAACTACTTTCTGAAATATTTTCCAAATATACCAGCCGTTATACATTGGAAATGGTACGTGTATTTGCTCCAGGGAGACATTATTTATAAAATGAGGAAGTTCTAACAACTGGGTCTCGTCAAAAAACTAACAGCGTGTATGCGTAAAATCTTCTCGGGTTTGGCACCGGGTAAGGCTATTAAAGGCCAACGTTTCGACGTGAAACTCTCTTATCGTCATCAGGGCAAAGACTGGTTGCCGAGTTAGGGCCATGCCGGGTTTTTATACTTTAGACCCATTGTTGACCGGCCAATTCAAAATTCGCTCACGGCGTGTTGTTTGTATGATTTCTCAACCATTTTTGGAAAATAAATCACATTGTTACCCTAGTCATTTTTTCAGGATCACAAAAAAACCTTCCGTTGTGAAGGCATTAAACCGTACCGCGCGAAAAAATTAGTCAAGTTAAAGACTTTTAGAGATATTTTTATTTTATTTATTGAAATTTCAGTCATGTAAAAGTATAACAATGCACTGTATTCATTCCATGCAGCCCACAACTTCTGCAATTAAAACGCTTAATTGCAATATGGTCTCCATTATGACTAGGGAAATATCTCGCTCCAACTACCTTAAGCGGTCAAAGTAGACGCGTTAATACCGGAATTATCCCCGCGCCACAATGGCCGCTGCCGAGAGCAAGTATCTCGCTACTCGGACCGAAATACTCGCTACCCTCCGAAGCCTAGAAAAAGGTTTGAGATTGGTCTGTGAGGGGTGGCTGGGGAGAACCCCTAGGGGTGAGTAAGGGGTTGGTGATGGGAGGGGGTATTGGCGAAGGGAGTTTTTCAAAGGACAGGGGCGGCGGGGGGAGAAAAAACCCAGCTTGGCGGCGCCGCTGAGGTTTCATGAGGCGAGAGGAGGAGGAACGGGACAGGTGGCCACCGGTTGCACTCGGAAGAGACGGACCATCTCGAAGGGAATTGGTTTCTTCCCCCCCTGGAGTAGGAGGGTGAGCGGCTCGTGTATGTGGGGGAAGGAGATGGGGTGCACGGGAGGGGGTGTGGGGGGTTATATCCCGGAGACGGCGCCGGCGTGGTGCTCTGGCGCGTGTGTGCACCCCGGGACGGGAGGATCATCCGGGTGGACCCAGGGACGGTGGGTGGGTCTGAGAGGAGGCTAGAGACGGTAGCAGAAGGACGGGCGCCCTTAAACAGCCCGGAGCCAGCCACTCCCACAGACCTTTCGGCCAACATCCACGAGGGTCTCCCCTAACAAAACCTATACTCACGAACCGAACTAATATCCGAGGACACTCCCTAGATCCACGACCGCAGACGAGGCGAAAACACCTACGGGACAACTGAAGTGGGTCACGATCTACACGTATGGTATGACTATACGATTGATGTGATTATTGGCAGCTAGAATGAAATTTGAAAAAATGCGCGATAATGAAGTATGATAATGCGTCAAAATGGAAAAAGAATGGCTTTCCCCGGAATAATTATCGCATCAAAGAATTATTATATATATTAGATGGTGTCAGCTCAGGCGAAGTAAAAGTTACATCGGGTGTTCCCCAGGAAAGCGTGATAGGCCCAATTTTATTTTTTCTCTACGTAAATGACTTGAATACAGTAGTAAAAAATAGCAAGCTCCGTCTTTTTGCCGATGATACAGTAGTGCATAAGGAAATAAGAAATAAAGAGGACAGTCAGTCTTTAGCTAAGGATTTAGATGCGATTGATGGTTGCTGTGATAGTTGGCAGCTAGAATTAAATTTGAAGAAATGCGCGATAATGAACTTTTGGAAAAATAATGGCTTTCCCCGGAATAATTATTGCATCAAAGAAAACAAAATATGCAACGTAGATTCAATTAAATACTTAGGCGTACCATCACTGAAGACATGTCATGGGGAAACACACCAGAGAAATAACTAGTGTAGCAAACCGTAGATTATGAATCGTAAAAAGGGTTCTAGGCAAATGCGATGAGAGAGTACGAGAGAGAAGCTATTTTACACTTGTCAGGCCTCATTTAGAATATGCCGCTAGTATATGGGATCCGTACGAGGAAGGTATGATAAAAGAATTAGAGCGCGTGCAAAGGAGATCCGCTAGGTTTGTTAAAGGCCGTTATGATAATTGTATAAGTGTTACGAGCTTAATAGAAGAACTAGAATGGGAATTACTATCAGAACTCAGGTTAAAGTTTAGGTTAAACCTTTTAAGTAAATTTGAAACCGATTTGTTCACAGATGACGTTATATATATATTGGGAACCCCTGCGTATTATGCTAGATTTGATCATATTAACAACATTAGAGAGATAGATTGTCGTACCGATTGATTTAAAATGTCATTTTTCCCGCGTACCATAAGAGAGAACAATTGGCAGCGTAGCAAAGGGATAGGGAGGTGAAATATAGTTAGAGTAGTCTGTAGTGCATGATGCATGTAATAACAACCAATAATCCCTTTCTTATAATGTGTATACTAACCATCTAGCTGCATGTGACCCTGCTCTCTAGCATGTCTCCCTTAAATATCCGACTTGCATGACAATAGTACATGTTTGGTGATCTTCCACCCCTGCCACACACCCTCGTGGTGGCTCGCAGGGTATTACATAGATGTAAATGTATGGTATGACTACAGTCGAGGATAATATCGAGTTATAGTGGCAATGGGGTGCTCTAGACTGTGATAGAAAGAGCAATGTTGGACTAGCGGGGAATCTTCATTCTACCGTGCGAACTGCTTCATGGGCGTGAAGCAGGAGATTTTTATTTGTTTATTTGAAAAATGCCCACATACAGCATTATTACCAATTTACAGAGGCCCAAATAACAGAATATAAAAGATACGAATACAGGAAACATAAAAAAAGAAAATAACAAAATATCTGATAGAAACTAAATAAAGAGGCAGTGCTAATTATTTTTAGAGAGATGAGAAAAATGCCAGGTTTGAAAATGTGCTAGGAGATAGAGAAAACGGATTAACGCTCTCAGGAAGGGAATTTAGCATAGAGGGGAGGCGGAAAAGAAGTGAGCGTTGAGAGAGCGATGATCTGGGAGCTGGTAAATGGAATAGAGCGTAGGGAGGGTATTCGGAAATTTATACAAGAAAGGAGTTCAGGACAGTCTGTGATGGAGTTAAGGATGTTATAAATAAATTTTAGGTTCGTGTTAAGGCGTAAACATGGAAGATACATGGAATATGTTGGGACTCCAGCCATGTAAATATGAATGGTTTTGGGAGATTGGTTGAATGGTGGATTGGAGAAATGAAAGCTGTAACTTAGTAAATCCACATAAACTTTATTAACGACCTAGGTTTCGACTTATGAAGTCACCTGATGTGGACTTTCTAGGTTAAATATTTCACAATGTTTTGGGAGGAAAAAATAGAGAAGTTCATTGTGGTTTTGTTGTGATTGGAGCTCAATTTTTGCTAAGGTCACTTACTGTGCGTGAAAAAAAAACAAATTTCTCTACCTATCTGTTAGGAAATGTATCACTCTTATTTATCACGTCTATTGGACCTGGAGATTTGATGTGGCATTGAACTGATATTCTCTAAGTCGCTCTGAAGCACACCTGTTCTGGATTTCTCAAGCAAAATAAACCTTGCATGTAGCCTCCCAGTATCCTAGCGGCTCACAACCTAATGCCTCTTAAAAGCTGAGAAGCACTTTATGTTCGCTCGTAGCAGTTTTGAACGAATGGATGGGATGAAGAAGGGTAGATCGTATGCAGAGGCAAAGAAAAAGAAATACTAGAGATTGATTGAGCCTTGAAAGTGTGAAGAACCGGGAGGAGTTTCTTTAACTTTAAACAGGACCTACCTTTTACTGGAAGGAAACTATAAAAAAAAAATCAGTAGGTACCACGTTTGTCAAGTCGTAACTAACTGCTAAAACCGAAGGCGTCACTTTGTGGACAAATTTAAGAAAAAAATAATATACGAATAATTTAAAACATAATTACATCGGAGAAACTGACAGAAAGTTTAACGCCCTTGTTAAACGACATAGTCGGTGTTTTAATAGCCATGGCAACGGTTCATTGCTCAAAAAATATGTTTGGGAAAAGTGCCATTCTAGAGATTTTGAACCGAGGATTGAACATGTTCTAACAAAGACCAAAATTGGATTGTAAGGAACACTTTGAGACTTTGAATAGCTTTACTATGACAAAGCAATGTCATGGCCACGTATTCCAAACCCTTTCTCTTCTCCTTAATGTCCTCCATTCACGTTGAAGAGTAAACTTAGGTTCGAATTTAACTCCCTTCCTTCCTCTCCCTTCGCCCTCAATCTCAATCATCCTGGATTGTGTCTTCCAACTACTTTCCGGTGTTCTCCACCCTCCTACCTACCCCTCTTTACCCTACTCATCCCGTGTCACGACTCCCTTGTTCATGCCATATCTAAGGCTCATCACAATTACATAAGTTGGCTAGAAGATGACACAATTTTCTGAAACTTTTAATCAGTCTCTTGAACGTTACACTTGGTGGAATGTGAGCAGCAATAAGCCGATGTCAACAATCGCCACATGGGCTTTCTTTCCGTTTTTATGTTTACTTTTTCAGTCAACAAGAAGACCCATTGCAGTATTAGATACTGATTATATCTGCAAGTCTATTACAAAGGAAATACATAATGTTAAATCAGTCAGTATGGCTGTTTTTTCTCGTCACAAAGCGCCAATTGTATGCAGTGGGGGAGAGTTGTCAACCAATCATTCATCAAACTCACTTAAGATGTAATAATTCGGAAGCTATAAGGCTAAATTCGACTGGAAATGAAAGATGAAAATCATGTTCACAACGTTTTCTGGTTATACTTGATAACAAGTAGACCAATCCTTAACTCTTTTAGTGATCTCATGGCCATCGCAAAAAGCAATTAAAAAAATAACTTCCTTGCCATGGCTGTGAAAAAGGAGTTGGGACCCCAATTTAAAATTACATAAAAATGCGTCAGATCAGCTGCCTTAACAACTCCCAAGGTATTGCTAGTTCTTCGTGAATCATTATGTATTATATTATCAATGATATTGCATAAAACAATAATTGACGGTCGATCTATGTCCACCTTCTAAAGTACAATTTGATCAAGTAAATGAAGAAATAATGGAAGAGAAATATAAGGCGTAAGACCAAAAGAGATTTCTAGAAATATCATTTCGGGAACTTATGAAAGTGAGGGAAGTTTTGCCTAAGCTAAGAGTAGGAAAGCTCAAGGGGGATATAGAAACCATTCAATTATGGGTAACTATCTCCTTTTCACTAAAATATTAAAGTAGAGAATTTCAAGTGTCCACAATGCGTCAACAAGCGTCATACAACTTTCCCTCACCATTTGAAGTCTCTCACACAACAGACATTAATCCGACATAAAATTCATTTACAATACCCTTAGCTCTTACACTGACAGTTCTGAACTTCCTTCGCTCATCAACTCAGAGAACTTTAGCTTTCTACTAGTGCTAGCTCATAACTCCACGTGCCGAATGAAAATATATGTGGATGATATACTTTAAAATTGAAAAAAATAGTTAATACCTATGATATATTACATACAACATACAACAAAGATACAACATGTATCTTTACGATAAAGCCTCCCGCAAGGTACACACTTATTGATGCTATAAAAGTTTTTCCTTGTTCGGCCTCAAAAATTATTACTTTAAATACAAAAACTATCAACGCAAAAGATTTGATAATAGAAATATCTCCCCTTGAACATATTATGCATAAATTTAAGCCTAAAATGCCTTGTATATTTCGACGCTCGATCGATGCTCAAACGGTAGCCGATATATTTCGCTGAAAGAATTTCATCTCTCATTTTTAGCTCCGTATTACATTTTGTGTCCACACAAGCAAATATTTTACCATCTCAGAGGCTATTAGGGTATACATTGAATCTCGCCGGGCTAACGTGGCTCCCAGACCATAAACTTTCAAGCCCTCTTTTTTTTAATTATCGCCAGACGTTTAATTTAGAATTCCCACTTCCTACCACCTTTTCATGCGCATAAACTCACTTTCTTTCTCAAACCCTTAGGTACACTTTTAAGGCCGTAATTCTCCTCCCGCGCGTCGTAATCATTGAGAGGGTCGGTATATGGCCCTTCCATTCGTGAAAAAAAATCCGGGCCCCCAACTTTTTTTTTCTACCCGGGACTTTTAGTTTCGTTTCCACTGACGGTGGTCGAGACGTGGTTCAATAAAAGTCGCCCCGCGTCTTTTGGCCGTCCTGCACACTAGCTTTCGGGGTTTTCCACTTCCCTACACTCTTCTCTTCCTTGGGGTTGGTGCTATAACGACGCCGCCTGGAGGATAAAAGAATGGGGGCTAGTCTGGAGATGGGAGACGGAGCAATAATTACGGGAGCAGGGCCGAAGGAGAGAAGCCATTTGGGTTTCGCAGCCTAGACGAACACGCGACGATGGTTTTTCGGGATGGTGGAGGGGAGTGGACGGTGGTGGGCGGGGGTTGAAGAAAGAAAAAATAAACCCGGAGCATCTGCCGTTGCCTTCGACCACTTAATATTACACGGACTGCCCTTCCCCTTTCTCCCTCCCGAGGGGAAATACTCCTCGAAGCTCTACCCGCCAGAGCCAACCAGAAGATTCCGGGCCGCCTGATGCTCTGAAAACCGCACCGTTCAAATACTGGGTTCAGGTAGTTTGAGCGAAATATTATTTCATCCAGAAATTTTTTAAAAATTCAGTCTCATTTTAATGAAAAATACCTCACCCTTCCAAAGATACTAAAATATCAGCCCCTTATCACACTACTTTCCGAGATTTTTTCCAATAAATGCCAGCCCTTTTACATGAGAAATGGTACGTGTGTACACTCCAGAGAGACCTTATGTTAAAAATGAGGCATTTCCTACGCTTAGATCTCGTCAAAAAATCAACAGTGTGTAGTTTGTGTGTTTTCTCAACAATTTTGGAAAATTAATTATACTGTCACCGCTGTAAATTCTTCGGGATCACAATAAACCTTCCGTTTTGATGGAATTTCAAACGTACCGTGTGAGAAAAATGAGTCAAGTTAAAGACTTATTTAGACATTTTCATTTGATTACTTACAATTTCTGTCATGTAAAACTATTTTATTGCACCATTAATAATGCAATATTTAGTTTGTGTGTCTCACAGTTGGTGAAATTAAAACGAATATGGTCTTTCTTATGATTACAGAGCTATCTCGCTCGCAAAACCTTAAATTTCTGTTACATTCAATTCAAGATATTGGGATAGAGGCTACGGAGTTAAGGCTAAGGTTGAGTAGGTTTATAGGGGTGGAAGGAAGTCCATCTATGCACTTCAGAGGGACATCATTTAAAAAATTATGACTTTCTAACACCTAGATGTCGTCTTAAAACTAACACCGTGTAGTTTGCATGCATTCTTAACCTTTTTTAAATAAATCATATATTCACTGCAGAAATGTTTTCAGGATCACAAAAAACTACCGTTGTGAAGGAGTTTTTAACGTACAGCGCGAAAAAATGAGTGAAGTTGAAGACTTAGAAGGACATATTTATTTTATTTATTAGAACCTCTCTACTGCAGAAGAATAATATTGCACCATTAATAATGCAATATTTATTTCATGCTTCCTAAAGCTGCTGAAATTAAAACGTGTAATTTGAATACTGTCTTCATTATAACTAGAAAACTATCACCCTGAAATACCTCCAAGAAACATTTGTAATCACAAATCCTAATATTACGAATGGATTTGCTAGAGTCACAGGCAAAGGATAATGACTCTAAAGGTGCCTCAAAGTCAGTAAGTTTAAAATCCAAAAATATACCAGTGATTGTAAACTCGGTGGTTTCAGCCATGACTATTATTTATTTAAAGAAAATAGTCCATACTTAGAAAATTTGCCAATTTAAAGTGTACTTTTAGCAAACACACACAGACATGCACCCATAAATAACAAAAAAACTTAACTTAGACGACCTGGTGATGGCGCTTGAGATCGTTACTGTCTAGGTTCGCGGTTAATTTAAGGAAATATGTGATTATACCAAGTTGGTTTTTTTGACGATATAGATAAGGGATCGATTTCAGATGGAAGTAAATTTATTATGGAGGAGAGACGGAAGAGGAGCGAACGTTTAATTAGTGATTTTCTTGGAGTTGTGATGTGGAGTAATGAGCTAGCTCTGGTAAGACGCGTAGGCTCTCTGATGTTGAAGAATGAGCTAAATTCGAGACTGTCTACGCAAGAATTAAGGGTATTGTATATGAGTTTTAAGTATGATTTCAGACTGTGAAGGGATAGACTTTAAGTGGAGAGACAAGTTTGTATGTCGTCTGTGGATGCATTTCGGAAATTTGGAATTCTGAATTTCACTTCGTAAGACTTCGACTCCATAAGGATACAAGGTATTACAAATGAATACAGGGTATTTGCTCCAGAATAGTATATAATCAGTTATAACTTTCTCGACCAATATTATATAGATAGTAACAATGTTCTTGAAGATTTGGATATTAAGATGGAATAGAATATATGTAGAAAAAAACATCGCTTTGCCGAAATACAATTATATGGAAAACTACCAACTGTTCTTTAGCCAGTTATTAACTACTCTCTGCGATAGCTGCGTGATAGACAATAAAACCAATGGGAATGAATCTGTTGATGCCATAAAGTAAGCAAGTTCAAAGTAATTAATATCAGTTTATAGTTTGATTCTAAGATAATTAAGTGAATAATAAACTCCGTAGCGTAACAATTAACAGTTGTCAAAAATATGACGGAATCTACTATTCGACACCAAAATCTTAGCATTGTTAGTTTGCGACGAAGCCAATTGTCATTCATTGGAGAAGTTGGGGTCATATCCTTTCGGCGTCAGCATACGCAAAACATGAGTCAAATGCCATAAATATTGTAAAAGGATGGACGAGAGATGTACTAATTGTAGTATTTATCAATCAGCTGAACTTCAGCGATTCATGAGCTGAGTTTTTTCCCGTAGTATTGCTTGAAAGAAGAGCTCTCAAGTTTCCGAACCGGGTTTAGAACAAAGACGTTGTTGATTTGAAAGCTGACACCAATATCGTCTTCAGGGTTCATTCATTCATTGGTCGTTCAATCCTAAGATTGGTTGACTGCAGCCCTCTACCCTTCCCTATCTAATATTAGTTCTCTATCCTCCTGGCATCTCTTCATGTGAACTTTCCTCTTTATTTGGCCCATGAACTTATTCCTGGGTCTTCCTCTGGGGACTTTTTCGTCAATTTTGCTGTCAATTATGTTCTTCACAAACCCATTGCGTCTCAGGGTGTGTCCAATCCATCTTGTTCTTCTTTTTCTATGGTCTTCCATATGACCCTTTCCTCTTTTACTCTTCCGTTTACTTCATCATTTCTTATTTTGTCCGTCTTCAGGGTTGTAAGTCCCTAAATGATGTCAGAGTTAGCCGTCGCTGAGGCAATAATTGACTTTACGGTCTGGTTTGAAACCCAAGAAATTTCCACAAAAGCTTCATTTAAAGTCATGCGCTTATTAATTTATTTTTTAGAGTGGATTATGAACTTTTTTGGTAATAACAGCAAGAAAGAAAACCTCCTAAAGGTTTATAATTGTTATATTTGAATATGATTTATTTATCTTTGAATATTCAAAACTTCTACGAAGAGTCAACAAGTTGAATATTTATGGATTTAAGCGTACGTCCTAAGCTGTGAATTTTCTACACCATAGAGTTGTAATTGAGGTTTGATCCTTATCATTTATCGAGATTTTATGCATTCTCTGTTAAATAATGATAGAGGCGACTTAACGCCTATGAACCCACAAAATATTTTAATCAAAACTAAATAAAATATTCCAACTTTGTGCAGGACTTTAAGCCTTCAATTTGAGAGGAATTAGTGTCTCCAATTGTTAAATTAAATTCGCCAAATAATTTTTCCCGGGAAACACTCCTCGGATAATCATGGGTATCAATAAAGTTACGAATGCGAATTCAATATTGTCACTGTCTCCTAAATGATGGATGTTTAAAATTTTGGATTGGAACCTCTGGATTCAAAAGTTATTAGTGACTATTTCCCACACCGATGGAGCAGGTTTAAGACACCTCGTGTGAATGTTATTCAATGGATTTATAAGTAGTTAAAATGTGGTTAAAAATTTAGAAGCAGGTTAATCATCATTCATAATCATTAACCTAGGACACATGACAGATTATACCATACATAGGTATCATTCAAATGACTACCTTACAACTCAAAGCATGACTTGGATACGAGATTTTAATTACTTGAGTTTGACATTAAATGGAAATACTTTGCATTACGTTTAAGTATTAAACGATGAAACTTGGCTTCTACAGAGTTATTTACCTAACTGGCAGGGTCATACAATGATAAAATATTATTTTTCGGCTTCAACAGCGCGTCGTCTAATCGTCGTTTATCTTTTGCTTACCATCCTCCCTCTGCCTTATTAAGCAGCAAAGTGAGAAGACAGTACCAATATCCCGCTTTGATTCTATCCTATTACAACGAAGATACGACTAAATTCGATTTTTGACGGTCGAATTTTTGGAAATCAATTGGTTAATCATGACTTGACAAGACATTTCCCTCCTTACCTACTGAAATGCAGAGAGCTACAATATAGGAGCAACTCTAGGGAGAATATACTCCCGATCGATCCGCGTTTCAAAATTACACCTGAAAAACACCCCTGAAAACGGTTCAGGGCTTAATTGGAAGTAAGAATTCAACAGTTTTACTCACCCCCTCAATACACAGAAGAGAGGATTTCCTTGAAGGGTGACGGATCTGGGCTTGGTACTTGAATCACTCTGTGTATCAAAATTGCTTTTGATGTGACTGAGGCACTCTGAAAATGAGAGAGGGAGAGAAATTTTAAAATTATCATTAGATTCTTAGCGAATAGCTCATGCTCCTATTTCAAACCAAGCACAAATCATTAAAGAAGATCTTGGGTGTCAGTAGGTGGAAACGATGACTTGCCTAAAGGTTTAAGAAGAGAAGACCAAGTAAAACTCTACACTTTGTCTAATAACTAGCCATGGTTTAGAGTCTTAACTTTAGACACAATGTGCTATTTCCTTTGCGTGTCTTTTTCATGGGTTAGTACGCCAAACTGCAACATCCACCGGGGGTGGGATGATAAACATGGTGGGTGAGAGATTAGATGTAAGGCAATAACATCGTCTCCTCTGATTTAACATGTTGAATGAATACAATTTGTTGCGGTATACAATTCACTAGGTATCCGAAGATTCATCACAGGTTATTCCAAGTAATCCACCGCACCAAGTAATCTGATGATGTTACGTCCATCAACAGTCTTGTATTAAAATTTCCCGACGCAGCAAGATGCAAAAGGTATCAATGACAACCTTGCAATCTATTGAGACTAAACTCCCATAGTTAACCAAGTTAATATATTGTTTAATAAATTAAATGTATAATTAGTTAAATAAAATCGAAGACGGATATTCGTTCTAAATTAAAATATTTACCATTCTCTACACTTCGGGTGAGAGAAAAGGTTTCTCATAGTGACTCTTCTTTGTGTTAATTTTCCCAATAGCGTCATGAATATGTATATATATATCAACGCGCTAAAATATCTTGAAATTCTCTTAAAAATGTTTTACCTAATCGTTGATCATATCTAATTTTTGTCATATTCTCATACATAATATGGAGAATTTAGCCGTAAGACACTGTCTCAGGCCCTTATTTATGGAATTGTTTCAATATATAATTAGAAATATTTGACCGGCAATCATTCACATAGTTCTCTTTTAAAATGATGGGTTACGTGACAGAGTAACTATCAAAAGACGTAACTCTGTTGCGAAACCGGTTGTGCTTTATACTCATCTGTGATGCAGTACGAAGTCATATTTTCATCGTTACAATATGCATTTTTCTCTCGATTGTGGGAAGAAAAGACTCAAAAGAGAAGGACAGAGGCCGCTGTTGACCTTCCATGAGATCTAAAGACGAGGATGATGGAGTCTTGAGTGTTTTGAAGGAAGGGTGGGCCGGAGTTTACCCAGGGTTTGGGTTTTCGGCACGCGCTTTCCAGGAAAAACTAAACGAGAGGGAGGCGGTGGGGTTTTTTTTAGAAACTGAGGACTCGGTGACTCAAGGAATCCTGGAAGAGCCCCTTAGCTGTTCCCAACCGACGAAACCACCCAACAATCTACTCCAGAGGGGGGCGACTTTTCGGAGGAAAGTGTTATATTTTTTCCACATTCTCCACAATATTTCGCAACATTCACATCGCGTTTCAAACTGTACTTAGATAAGTATTATTTCATTCCCAAAACCGCAGATAAATATAGTGCCGTCTTCTCTCGTCATACTACAATATCGCACACCTAAAGATTTCTACACCAAGTCAGGCACAATACACACGAAGTCCAACAGATTTTGAAATGACCATACGCAGAAATAAGAGCCAAGCAACTTAAGAAAAGCTTATTAACTTAAGCACAGAGGTTCAACACTTTTAAGGCTTCCATCTGAGGTATTATTGTTATGACTTTATCGTGCCTGAATGAAAGAATTTGGATCGAAGGTCCCCATAACGTATGACTATGGGTGAGTAATACACCTACATCTACGTAATACCCTGCAAGCCACCACGAGGGTGTGTGGCAAGGGGTGAAGATCATCAATCATGCACTATTGACATATTGCAACTATGATATTTAAGGGAGACATGCTAGATAATAGGGTCACATGGAGCTAGATGGTTAGTATCTACATAATGAGAAAGGGATTATTGGTTGTTATTACATGAATCATGCACTACAGACTACTCTAACTATATTTCACCTACCTATCCCTTTGCTACGCTGCCTATTGGTCTCTTTTATGGTACGAGGGAAAAATGACATTTTAAATCTATCGGTACGACAATATATCTCTCTAATCTTGTTAATATGATAAAACCTAGCATAATACGCAGGGGTTCTCAATATATATCTAACGTCATCTGTCAACAACTCTGTTTCGAATTTACTTAAAAGGTTTAACCTAAATTTTAACCTGCGTTCTGATAGTAATTCCCATCCTAGTTCTTCTATTAAGCTCGTAACACTTATACAATTATCATAACGGCCTTTAACAAACCTAGCAGATCTCCTTTGCACGCGCTCTAATTCTTTTATCATACCTTCCTCGTACGGATCCCATATACTAGCGGCATATTCTAAATGAGGCCTGACAAGTGTAAAATAGCTTCTTTCTCGTACTCTCTCATCGCATTTGCCTAGAACCCTTTTTACGAATTCTAATCTACGGTTTTCTACACTAGTAATTTCCCTGATCCGTTTCCCCCTGATATGTAATAATGAGTCATGTCCCCATGACGTATGACTATGGGTGTATTTTGTTCTGCAACGCAGTGTAAAGAATTTTCCAGGCGTAAATTTTAATCAGAGGCCTGACGCAGTTAGCGCGTAATTAAAAAATACTGGATTGGAGATTAGGGGAGGCGACCGATAGCTAAGGTCATTTGCGCCATTGGGGATAGGTAAAAATGTCGCACTCAAACCAAATAAAGGACTTCCGAGAAACTGCAACCCTGATTCCAATTAAATGACAGTCTTGATTGCAGATTCATGCGTGTGAGAATAAGACTCGCAAATCATGGCAACTACACGTGACTGAGCCAAGACGATAAATAATGTTCGTAACTTACCCTCCAATACCATCCTGTCCAACCCATTTCATTCCATAAGAAAAAAAGGAACAACACCCCCTATTCTCTTTTTTCACCAACCCACTCCGCGGGTTTTCGTTCCTTAAAAAATAAGCCTCAACAGACTCTCCGTATTTCTTATCAAAACCGCTTTCAAACCTTCCTCAGCACCCAGAAACGCCCATTGGATCGGATTGTATTTTGGGGAGGCAACCGACAGTCAAGGTCATTTGCGCCATAGGGAATAGGTAAGGGAGGAGGGTGGATAGAAACCCGGCATCGGCATTAGCCTGCTCTTAACGATAGGCGCCATGGGGACCATGGTTCAACGTCCCATCCAACAGACGGAGTACTGTACTCGAGGTGCCCTCCACAAAACACACAAGCAGGGATCGGGTTTCCCCTGATAAACATCCTCCTCCGCTGGGATCTGAACCCTGGCCCTCCGTATGGTTTTCCAGTACTCTAGCCACCACACCAACCGGATCCTCAATAAAAAAATACAAAATGGATGCTGCGGAAATGGGGACTGGATGGTACTGTACTTCGTAGACGTAAATTCACGACAAAGGCTGGATAATCATCTTATTTAGCCGACTTCACCAGCTGTCCTCCCCCTCATATCCCTGCATCCAGTTCTCGTTGGGCAAACCCGGGAGACTCCCCTTCCCCCCTTGCGCTTCAGAGGGCTGCCGCCCGAGAGAACCGAAACGAAGACCGCCGACGAGATGACTTCCCGGAATTCTCCGCCCACGGGCCCGGGAGAGGCACGAGGTCCGGGCGTGTGCTCGGGGCCTGGACCACGGCGATTCCCCACTGGCGGTGCCGGCGAAGGGGTGGGTGTGCGGCCGGTGCGGGTGGCACTTCGCGTGGGTGGAAGAGACCGAAGAGAAAGACGAGAGGCTTTACTAAGGGAAAGAAGGAGGTGTGGTTGTGTGTGAAAAGCTTTTCCCCTTAAACCCTGACACGTGCCCAGGAGAAAAAAATATTCCTCCCACTAATATTTCCCCGTCGCTCTCGCCACACCCTCTTCCCCCCCCCCCCCCCAGTCCAACTCGGGTGCATCTCGAGAGAAGAGAAAGAGAGAATAGAAGGGCCCGTGGCTGTCTTTGGCGGGAACCCTGACGAGACAACACACACACGCATTTATTCCCCCTTCGAAGACTCACCTGCAGCCTCCCCCTTTTGTTTTCAGAGCTCCGCACCTGGCCGGGGGAAAAATGTTTGTCCCGAAATCCTTTACATATTTCACCTGCGTGGACCACAGAGGCGCTCTTTCTAAGTACTCTCGAGGCTTTTTAACGACACAACTAGGCTTAATATCTACATCTACATCTACGTCATACCCTGAAGCCACCCAAAGGGTGTGTGGCAGGGGGAGCTTCCACACCAGGCATGCATGAATGATACGGTAGAACACCGAAATTACATTGAAACCAACGTACCACACATGCAACGCGCCAATTAAAAATCTACTAACCAAGAAAGATTCTATCGACAATCGTTCCAACATGCAAGGGATACATACTACAGAAAAAATGAAATTTTATACCTATCGGTTCTACAATCTCTCTAATTTTATTGGCGCGACCTAATCTGCCGTAGTAAGAAGGGGTTAACAGTATGTAATAATATTTTAACGTCGTCAGAGAAATGATTTTCATGAAATTTAGTTAGGAGGTTAAGCCTATAATTTAATCTACGCTGTGATAGCGATTCCCATCCTAATTCTTCTAACAGTCCAGACACACTAGTAAACTTATCGTAGCATCGTTTCACAAACCTAGCTCCTCTTCGCTGCAAGCGATCTAATTCCGTTATCAACCCCGCTTCATATGGATCCCATACACTAACAGCAAATTCCAGATGAGGCCTAACGATTGAAAAATAACAACGTTCTTTCACTTTCTCATCACATTTTCCGAGTACTCTCTTGATAAAGCCTATCTTTCGGTATGCTTGAGCGCATATTTCCCGAATATGTTTTAAATAAGAATGAATATGATTTAAATAAGATTCTCTAGGACAAAGAAAACGAGGCTTCTTATTAAAGTTGGAGGACACAAAATATAGCAAGTAGAGCAATTTAATTACTTGGGTAGCACGCTAGAGGAAAACGAACATAGTAGCAAAGATATAAGGAAGAAAATTGACCTAGCTAAGGAGGTGTTTAACATTAGAAGGGAGCTGATGACGGAGACATCGGGCAAGGATGTGAAGAAGAGACTTGTGAAGGGCTTGATATTGAGCGTAGCGTTGTATGGGGCAGAAACGTGGACCCTCAGAAAGGAGGACGATAATAGGCTTCAGGCATTTGAGATGTGGGAATGGAGAAGGATGGATAAGTTTTGGTGGACGGAAAGACTAACGAGGAAGTACTTGAGTTGGTGGGCGAGGATAGGAAACTTCTGTATGAAATCCGGGAAGGGCAGGGTAGTTGGATGAAGGATATAATAAAGGGTGATGGGTTGCTGAAGAACATGATAGAGGGAAGCATGCTGGGCAAGCGGGGAAAGGGAAGAAAAAGAATAGGTTTCTTGGACGGGATGAGGAAGGTTAGATCGCATGCAGTGCCGAAAAAAGATATACTGGAGGGAGATAACCCCCCTGATTGTATAGAAAACCGGGAGGAGATTCTCTGGCATTCAACAAATCCTACCTTTACCGGTAAAATACATTTTTTTTAAATCTACAACTATACCCTGCAAGCCACTTGTATGTGTAGTAGAGGGTGAATTATAACAAAATTCATTACACTATGCACTAATGAAGTAATCGAAGCCACCCATTGGTGTATTAAAAAAAAACTTCAAATAAATATTTAGACATGACATTTTGCCAGCATGTATTGCACTGTAGGCACATCACCAACCTCGGGTTGTCATCCGGGTTAGTTATAATAATTAAATAGCATTGATTTGCCGCAAACAAAATCAGAAAAAATCAGGTTTTTTTCTCTCTATTATCGATATGAATTATCTGTATCGCTAAAAAAGACACTTATGCAGCGATTCATGCAAATCTCCAGACGTTCTTACACTATTGATGGAAGCATCATCTGGATTATTCTTCCCTGTCGTATACATACATCGGACAAGGGACTCCTCCAAATGCCTGATGAATTAAATATAGATTCATGAAACGGACCGTGATTACTTGCGAAGCTCGCGCCCGTGAATTCGTTTGAATTTTTATTAGTTTCATTAAATATTCACTCAATTTAATATGCGTATAGCAGATTGGATCATGAGAATAAAATTAGTAAAATAGACTGCGGAACGGACATAGTTTGAAAGTTTCATTTTCCGAGGACTATAAGAGACCATGACAACTGATAATGAGGCTTTTAACTTGGTTTTTTCAATAGGTAGTCTATCTAGTTGGTTGATTCTCCCTACTGTTTGTATCTTAATCTGCTACCGAGTACTAACTGAACGCTGTGATTGCTTCTGGAATAACTCTCGTATCTCTGGCCATTTATGTAGCTTCAAATGTGTTAATGCCACTAGATAACTAAAAATCGGAGACATGTAGACATTAATCTCCCCACCCTTGAATAAATGAAGTAAATTCTTCTCTGGTTTGCCTCCCGGTTAATTGCTCCATCTTCGCCGAAAGGCTTGTTCATCGTCATCAGGGCCGTCGTTGATGAGGGCCGATCTACAGCCTTGATGACGATGAATACGTCTTTCATCGAAACGTCGGCCAAGATGGAGCAATTAACCGGGAGGCAAACCAGAGAAGAATTTACTTCATTTATTCAATGGAGGGGGAATGAATTGCTACATGTCTCCAATGTTCAGTTATCTATTGGCATTAACATATTTGCAACTAGCTTGTCAGCGCCGTAGACTCGCTAGTCCAGATCGATCTGAAATCTCAGACTTGCTGAGCAAGCAGGCCGAGTCGATCCTACTATATCGTTGCGTTAACTACACCGAGCTGATCCGGTCAGATCGATCTGAGATCGACTTGTATACGTAATGCATATTCCAGGTGGAAAAAAATCCACCTAGGTAGACTCAAATCCGAGACCCTGGGTTAGCAGGCAAGGAATTTACCCCACCCCCACCGGGGCCGACGAACTACAGTGGTTGCTATTAAATATTTAAGCATCACGCTGAACAGAAAACTCGAAACACTAAAGCTTGCATAACATTTTCGCCGAAATTTCGACCACCGCACGGACCAATCTCGTCATGAATGTTTAAATTAAGGAAAAATTCCATAAATGTATCATCTCCATCACCGCCAGTGTGGTGAGTTCTGACGCAAAGAGGTTAACTAAAGAAGGTTCCACGTCGTCTGTGAGTCAAAAAAATAATGAATTCCAGCATTTTTTGTAAATGGTTTTAAAAATCCTGCTTTCTCTGGTGGAATCCGTTAGCTATTGAAAACCAGAATTAAAGAACAAAAACTGCAAATTACACCACGAATATATTTTTGATAAACACTTCATTTAACCATAGACGCCGATTGCCGATCCATTTCCAAGGAATTTTTTTCAAGAAGAATAGGGCGCCGTTCCTGTGCTGACGGAGGGGGAAGCCTAACTGGATGGCCGAAAGTGACAGATAATTAATCAATTTATTTTCCGTAGCGTGCGAATTTGTGGCCTTCTTTTCAGCGCCATTATTTTTTTAAATTTCAACCGTATGCTGCACTCCGGTGTACCGTTCAAGTGTGAAAGCCACACGTGTATAACAGTTCCCCCAAAGGAGGCAATCAAATCCAAAAACGGTGAATTTAAAGCAGTTTACTACTATATATATACAATCTAAGCTAGTTTACAACTATTATATTACTCTTACGATAGGAATCTCGAACTTTCATTTTTTTCCTCTTCGTACTACTTTTAAGTATCTTCCAATTCTTTCAGCCAAATATATTTAATAGCTCCCCAAACGGAGAAATTTAAGTCTAAATATGATCGATTTTGAGCGCGATGATAATTTTGGTAGCATCTAGGAAAGAAAGGGTTAGTTTCATACCTATTGCAGTAACTAAGATAATTCTTTTTCCTAGTTACTTCATATACAACGACAATTGAATCTAAGACTTTCTTTTGTATAGTTATCTCTTCTGGAAAAAATTTGACTTAAATTGTCGCAATAATTAGTTTATAACTCAAACAGAGAGATGGCAAAATGTATCTATTTAATTTTTAATCTATTTTCCGTAAATTTTCGGTTAACAAAAATAGCTTTCCATGAAATTGGCGTTAATAATTTATATAAATATTTTTTCCTCGTGTTTTTCCCATTCCCCCTCTGACCGCCGTATAATTTGAGACTCAATTTGCGAGAGAAATAGAAGGAAAGGTAACATTTTGATCCTAATGTCTACCAGAGGGAATATTTTTCTATAAGTAACCATGATATAATTAAAATGACATTCTCGTTCTTTCTCTTAATCTGTTCCCTCTCGGTGGAACCACCTTACACAGTTCTTTCTTAGTGGAACCGCCTTAAACTGTTCCTTTGTGGAACCAACATGAAACTGTTCTTTCTTAGCAGATTCACCATAAACTGTTCTTTCTCCGTGGAGCCACATTAAACTGTTCTTTCTCCGGGAAGCAACCTCAAATCTGTTCTTACTCAATGGAAAAAAAACATTAAGCTGCTCTTTCTCAGTTGATCTACCAAAACCGTTCTTTTTCAATAGATTCACCTTAAACTGTTCTATCTCGGTGAATCCACGTTAAATTGTTTATTCTCAGTGGAACCAACATAAGACTTCTTTCCCGGTGGATCAACGCTAAAGTATTGTTTCTCGGTGGAATCACCTAAACACTGTTCTATTTTAGTCGATTCACCTTAAACTGTTCTTTCTCCGTGAGTCCATCTCAAACTGTTCTTTCTCCGTTTAATCACCTTAAACTATTCTCCCTCGTTGGATCCGTCTTAAACTATTCTTTCTCGGTGAAACCACCTTAAGTTCTCCTTTCTCCATGGAACCACCGTAAACGAAATTTGAATCAAGTATACAACTGAAAAAATATCTAAGTGTGCACTCAAAGACCCACCATTACCGCTCGAGCAAACTTGAATTCTACAAAGCACTTTTCGCGAATTTTTTTTCAGCGGGAGGAAGCCACAATCTTTTTCATCAATTTATCAACCCATCTACCCCGTTCGCTCCATTGGACTCCTCCTCTTTCAAACGAATGGCTTTAAGTGCACCTACACACATAGTGATGCATTTTTCAAATGGCCATCCGGGCTCTCACCGGACATCATCAATACGTCGCAACTGCATCACCGCTCGAAGTGGCGTCGGCTTGAGTGCCGTCGTCAAGAAATTACGATCGTGGATTGATGGAGGAGGGGGAGAGGATAGGAAGGCGAGGGCCATAATTCTTTCAACGCTATCCGCCGCGAATCTTTCGTGAGGAGACTCTCAAATTAATTGCTCGTGTGCAGACTCACGGATTTGTGTGCAGTTGAAAACAAAACGACACAAGTACTCTTCGCCTCACTTGAGGCGCAAATCGTCATTACCTCTACGACGATTGCTCGGGGAACCCTAAATATGCAAATATTTCAAGTTGATTAATAACACATTCTTTATAAGGCTCGGTCTTGAACAAGTACATGGTCATTAAAAAGGCCGTTAACGTTCCCATGTAACTTGTATGTCGACGACATATGAGACCGTCATTTTATTCAACCACAAGATTAAAAATCCGTCATTCATGGCAAAACTATATTTTAACGCTATGTCGATAATTATTGAATGTATTTTTTAATTATACTGCATTTTAATAAAGGTGTTTAATATTGAATTAATTTTCCACTGTTCAGATGTACATTTTCCATTGCTATAGTGTATTGCATGTTCGTGAAAGTGAGTTGTACGTTATAGAGGATGTTGGTGATAGCTCACCCCCTGCAGAACACCATTGAGGTGACTTGCAGGATAATATGCGGATGCAGACGTAGATATGCTCTCCTATTGGCGAAAGCTACTTCTCAAGTATCCATATGCAACATTATAAACTATCCTCAAAACCTTAGCAGGAAAAACCAGAATGGACAGGATAAGGTCAAAGGGATAGGTAGGTGAAATATAGTTAAAGTAGTCTGTAGTGCATAATGCATGTAATAACAACCAATAACCCCTTTCATTTTATGTAGATACTAATCACCTAGTAGAAAGAAGAAGGAAGAAGAAAGTACATATAAAGAGATACCAGAAGGTAAAGGACCTGGAATTAGATAGGGAAGGGCGGAGGGCTGCAGTCAACCAATCTTAGGATTGAACGACCAATGATGATACCCTTTGCTATCCCATCAATCACATTTTCTAATCTATTGAGTTTATAAAAATCTATTGATCAAAATGATAGATCGCATAGTCTATCAGTTCAAGTGAACGGCTCTAAAAAATTAAGCCATATCTGCAGCGATCGATGGCAAATTATTCGTCACTCACCCCCGCAAGCAATGGTTTTTCTCTACCGAGGATCAAAACAGATAACCTTTCAGACAGACGAATTTCAAAGTCACCACTTAAGTTTAAGTGCTTATATTTTTAGAAAATGCTTTTTGGGAGATTTCAATTAGCCTTACAAGTATTTCCTCGTTAAATCTTGAGGTGCCATTCATGAACATGAGGGCCAACTTATAACGTGTTAAAACTTTTATTTCGACATGTAATTGCCAATTTATAGCATTATTTACTATTGAATTCTGATATGAAAATCACGGAACGGTATTCACTGGTGATAAAAAACCTGCTTACGAATTAATTGAATCCGGTTACGTTTATTATCGTGCTAAATGTACGATTCTTTTGAATGTACTCGTATTTGATGGCTCAGAGGATTTGCATTGATTATCAATAGCAAATAGTTGTCCCTCCACTTTCATTTACGAGTTTCCTCATTCTTTTCACTCACGCATTCAAAGTGTTTTATAAATACTACCAGAACTAGGAATACAATAATATATAAAAATACAAAAATTTACATTCAATGAAATACCACTAACAGTGTCATTGAATGAGTTTTCAAGTAGAAAACGCTTTCAAGAGATTAAGGTAGTTTGAGTAGAATATCATTTGATGAATCTGATCTCATTTAAAAGAATAATATTGCATACTTTTAAAGATACCAAAATATTAGCCCCTTACCGAATTACTTTCCGAGATTTTTGACGAAATATACCAGCCCTTTTACTTGGGGAATGGTACGTTTTTGCGCTCCAGAGAGACCTAATTTTTAAAAAAATGAGGAATTTCTAACACTTACACCTCGATAACAAACTAACAGCGATAAGTTTGTATGTTTCCTCAACTATTTTTGAATACAACTTTTTTCCAATCACATAGTTATGACAGTACTTTTTTCAGGGTAGAAATTAAGCTTCCCTTGTGAAATACTTTTTTACGTACCGCGTGACAAAAATGAGTCAGGTAAATGACTTATTTTAATTTAATTAATTAATATTTCCACTCATATAAAAGTATTACAGCACCATTAATAATGCAATATTTGATCAAGATTTCCTAAAGCTGCTGAAATTAAAACGTCTAATTCAAATATGGTATCCACAATGACTAGGAAACCATCTCGCTCATACTACCTTAAATATTCATTAGTCGAATGCGTTGTCCCCCTATACTCCTGCGTATCAGTCTCACAACAAGCATCTCACTGATTTTGTATCCGCAGTTCTCGCCTTCATCGAACGAGCAAAACACAGCCACCACGAATGGATACGATAGAGATCCTTCCCGGCGATAAGATTGTCCGCCACCAAACCACTCGGCAGCAATTTTATCAATGCAGCCGGCGTGTGTTGGGAGGGAAGGACTCGAAGGGACTTGGTTGCAGTTTTCGGTCGCGATTGAGAATCTCAGCCCCGGAGCCAAGCGTCCGTTTCTGCTATTTTTAGACGACGAATCGGAGGAAAGAACGATTTCTCCACCTTTGCCTCGGAAGTTTGAGCAGAAATGGACTTCTTGAGGAGACCCAGGGGTGTATCTCAGCAGAGAACACAGACTCTGTTCCATCAATGTCCTTCGGGATATTTCTCTCCGCACCGACGAGGTATCTTCTCAATATTGACCGATTGATAAAGAGAGTTAGAACGCGTGCGAAGATGATCAGCAAGATACGAGAAATGCCCTTATAATCGTCCCAATAGTGTTACTGACCTCTTGCAACAACTTGGATGGGAATCGCTTTCAGACCGTCGATTGAAAATTAGACTCAATATTTTATGTATATTTTAAACCATTTCATTTTCCGACGAATTTATCAATATATTAAGAACTCAAACATACTACGGTAGATCAGGTTATAAGAATTAAACAGTGAAAATAGATAGTTGAACACAAAGGTTTAAATTTCGTTTTTCCGCGATCGATAATAGACCATAATGCCTGCGTAGAGACTAATTTTTTTTGAAGAAATTGCCATGAGAAAAATTCGGCCTGGACCGGGAATGGAACCACGGACCTTTGGTTTGCTGGACCAAACTCTTGTATAGCGTAGTGGTCTGCGCATTGGTCCAGCAAACCAAAGGTCTGTGGTTCGATTCCCGGTCCAGTCCGAATTTTTCTCATGGCAATTTCTTCAAAAAAAATCACCCGCCATGTTTAAATATTTTCTAGAGACTCTGAAGTTGGTTAGTTGGCAGGTAGTTCAGGTGGTCAATTCACATGCCCACTAATGCACGTTTCAAAATCTGTCGAGTAGCGCTATCACCATGTTTTGCATGTTCCCTGCATGACTCTTGTGTCACGTTTTCATAGCTACATTATGGATTATTTTAGTAGTTTCTGTAGAATATCCATAGTGTGGTGCATGTTGTTGAAAGATAATTTATTTGCCCTAGTGCATGTTGGTGATAAGTCACCCCTGCCAAACATCTTTGTGGTGGCTTGCAGTGTAATTAGTAGATGTAGATTTGGTGGTGTACAGTCATACGTGGTTATACTGGGGACACCAGCTATTTGATAATCGTCATGAAAGTAATTCTATGAAATAAATGAGCAAGTCTGCCAAAATGTGTTTCCTAATAAACGATACACATTTTATACGGCTACCTATATTATTACACTATTCGTATTGAACTATTCAATTTATACTTCCTGCAGGTGCTTTATTAAACCGTAAAATTCGAATATGACGTCCATCATGACTAGGAAACCTACATGCTCAAACCTCCCTAAATATACATAAGCCAAATGCCGTGATGGGAATTGCTTTCAGACCGTCGACTAAAAATTATACTTAATCTTTCGTGCAAATTTCAAACCAATATATTTTCTGACGAAGAACATAATTGAAGGTAAAATAGAGGGAAAAGTCCCCATAGGATTCCCAGGAATAAGCTGATGGACTAAAAAAGGAGGAAAGTGTATAGGAAGAGATGCCAGGAGGTAAGGGAACTAGCATTAGATAGGGAAGGGTGGAGGGCTGCAGTCAAGCATTGATTGGATAGGATTGAAGAACCAATGATAATTATGATATGTTCTGACGATGTAATCAACATCTTTCGAACTCCAACTGTGAAATATCCGATCATCAAAATAAAATTAGGGAAATAGAGGGGAGCAGACGACGATCGACGCTATCAGACACCATAATGGCTGCCAATAAGACTTTCGATTCGAAAATACTTCCATTAAGACGCAATACATACGCCGAGTACCAAATCCCTCAATATTCATCGTACTTGGCTTTCAACGCCGACTTCAAAGTAACTTTTTCATCTTGTAATTCATACAAATGGCGATTGTGACTTCCACAAAAAAGCGTTTCTCTCCTTCCTAACGCTTGGCTCGGCATCTCGCGCTGGATCGAGCACCGCAGTAAATTTCCTCCTCTGCCGCGATGGATATCACCGATGGAAATCTGTTTGCGGTTCGTTATGGAGGTCGTTTGTCAGAATATCCTCGAGACAGGCGTTGTCAATTCCGGTGATACGTGCAGCTTCGTCTCTACGACTCATTCTCTCGAATGATGGCCACAAGAACAAACGAAACCAGCCGGAATTCACAAGAGAGATGTAGTATAAGCAGCCCAAGCGCCGATGCGTACGGTAAAGATCGAACGATTTATTTCGGAGGATATTAACCATTGAAGGCTTTATGAGCTACGAATGGCAATAAAGCTCACACTTTCGGAGAGCTGAAATCAAAAAGGAAGGAACATTTTTTCTTTAAAGGGTCTCGAGGTAATTTTAAAATTCATGCCACCAACAATTGCAACAAAGACCGCGTTCCATTCCCAAGTGCTAACCTTAGTACGTGCGTACCATGCACTATGGGCCAGTTATCTTTGAGATGTTTAACGAATTGAAATGGACAGATTCCGCTCGTACTTGGATACGGTCCTCGCCGAAGTAAAAACAGAAACATATCGGTCAGCGAAAATAAGCGTAATGCATGAAGATACTCAGGCAAACTGTAATTTATAACATACAGCGTCACAGAGAATTAAAACCCCTATCAAATAAATTTAAGCACGGCTGAACCACTATTAATATAATAGGAGAAGGCAGAGAAAATAAGGAATTACTCACTACTAAACAACCACTTGCTACAGTTTTTGCACTAGACAGTTAACACGCGGATTAAAGATAAGTTTTCAACGCGATATTAGTAACATACGAGTGTATGATATTTACTTACAAACTTAAAGAATTAATCCACATTTATCAAATTTAAAAATTTTAAGATGTCAACTTTTACTAGAACCACTCGATTTATTAAACAACGACCCAGGTTTCGATGCGCATTCACATCATCTTCAGGTAAATGGAGGCCGATGTGCAGGCCTTATATAGTAAACATTACCAGGTGGGGAAATGAGGGGGGGAAAGAGAACTATGCAGGAATAGGGTGGGCACGGGAGGGTAGGGAGGGGGGGCTAGGAGGACGAAGTGGAGGGGATTAAAGCTTTGAGGATGGGGGAATAGGCAGGGAGCTTACATTCATTAACAAGAAATTTATCACAGTAAGCTTGGTTTTTAAAAATTTCTAGTTGTTCTAAAGCATTCAGCTTACGTCTGTCAGTTGCAAAATGGAGAGGTGTCATAGTAAAATCACTTTTATGTCCGTGGATTAAAAGATGTCGGGCGAAGTTGCTTCCGTTAAAATTAAAATTTCTAAAATCCCTTTTATGCTCCTTTTGTCTAATTTCAAATTTTCTACAGGTCTGTCCAACATACTGTCCACCAAAACTGATAGACGTAAGCTGAATGCTTTAGAACAACTAGAAATTTTTAAAAACCAAGCTTACTGTGATAAATTTCTTGTTAATGAATGTATGCTCCCTGCCTATTCCCCCATCCTTAAAGCTTCAATCCCCTCCACTTCGTCCTCCTAGCCCACCTCCCTACCCTCCCGTGACCACCCTCCTCCTGTATTGTTCTCTTCCCCCTCCCTTTCCCCACCTGGCAATGTTTACTTGCACATCGGCCTCCATTTACCTGAAGATGATGTGAATGCACATCGAAACCTGGGTCGTTGTTTAATAAATCGAGTGGTTCTAGTAAAAGTTGACATCTTAAAATTTTTTATGATGGAATACCACTAAGTGAGGCTGACAAAAGTGAGTGATATCAAATTTAAGTATATTTTTAATTAACTAGAATGTTAAGTGCTACTTCATGAGGACGCCATGATGAATAAGTACGACTGGTGCGGCCATTCATTAAGCCTAGTCACTTACTAACCCGTACCAGCCGTTTTAGCGTGCGTCAAGTTGGCTCAAAGGTTGAAAACGTGACGTCACTTCCTGAATGTGGGAAAATTCAGCAAAGTACGTCTCAGCGTGGATTGGAACACGGCCCTAGACGCTAATCATGAAAGTTCAAACACAAATGATTCTTGGCGTATTTGCGCGTGGCTTGTTTTAAATGTACGTGCCTACGTTAATAACGCCTTTTTGGACACTTACAAGCAGTTCCGTGATGTTAATTGATTTTGAGGTGTAAAACGGAAAGAAACCCCCTGGAAAAACTTATGCTGCACTCGAATGTACCGGAATAGTGCTGTCTGCCTGTCGATGCTGTCGCTGTTCGAAGAACACTTCGGCCACCTGTACCTTTTTACGAGTCCGGATCTAGTTTTTTACTTTGTATGTGGTTGTCTGTCGCCAACCTTGTTCAACATATATGTTGAGGATATGATACATAAATCTTTTCATCTACATCTACGTGATACCCTGCGAGCCACCACGAGGGTGTGTGGCAGGGGGTGAAGATCACCAAACATGCACTATTGGCATATTGCAACTAGGATATTTAAGGGAGATATGCTAGAAAATAGGGTCACATGGAGCTAGATGGTTAGTATCTACACAATAAGGAAGGGATTATTGGTTGTTGTTTCATGCATCATGCACTACAGACTACTCTAACTATATTTCACCTACCTATCCCTTTGCTACGCTGCCTATTGGTCTCTTTTATGGTACGAGGGAAAAATGACATTTTAAATCTATCGGTACGACAATATATCTCTCTAATCTTGTTAATATGATAAAACCTAGCATAATACGCAGGGGTTCTCAATATATATCTAACGTCATCTGTCAACAACTCTGTTTCGAATTTACTTAAAAGGTTTAACCTAAATTTTAACCTGCGTTCTGATAGTAATTCCCATCCTAGTTCTTCTATTAAGCTCGTAACACTTATACAATTATCATAACGGCCTTTAACAAACCTAGCAGATCTCCTTTGCACGCGCTCTAATTCTTTTATCATACCTTCCTCGTACGGATCCCATATACTAGCGGCATATTCTAAATGAGGCCTGACAAGTGTAAAATAGCTTCTTTCTCGTACTCTCTCATCGCATTTGCCTAGAACCCTTTTTACGAATCCTAATCTACGGTTTGCTACACTAGTTATTTCCCTGATGTGTTTCCCCCATGGCATGTCTTCAGTGATGGTGACGCCTAAGTATTTAATTGAATCTACGTTACATATTTTGTTTTCTTTGATGCACCAACTATTCCGGGGAAAGCCATTCTTTTTCCAAAAATTCATAATCGAGCATTTCTTCAAATTTAATTCTAGTTGCCATCTATCACACCAATCATCAATCGCATCTAAATCCTTAGCTAAAAACTGTCTTGTTTGATACTGAAAAACTGTTTTGATGGGAGAGAGGAAGGAGACAGCATTGGAGGTAGGAAGATAAGAAGTATGGGATTCGCAGATGACATGGTGATATTAGCAGATGATATGCAATCACTTCAAAGGTTGATAAAGGTTTTGGAAGAAGGGATGAAGGAATATGGGATGAAGATAAACCTAGGAAATACAAAGGTGATGCCAGTAAACTGTGAAAATTATACGAGTGTGAAAATAAATGAAGGTGTAATAGGAAAATTTAAAAGCTACCGGTACCTAGGAGCGATGGTGACAGACGACTGGAGAAGTATTGCAGAAATAAAAGCAAGGATAGCAATGGCAAAAGAGGCCTTCAGCCAGAAGAAAAACTTGCTATGCAATAAAAGCCTGGATCTGGAGCTGAGAAAGAGACTAGCTAAATGTCATTCATGGAACGTTTTCATGTATGGATGTGAAGCGTGGACATTAGGTAAGAGGGAAAGGAATAGAATAGAAGCTTATGAAATGTGGGTGTGGAGAAGGATGGAAAAAGTAAGATGGGTAGATAAGATGAGAAATGAAGAGGTTTTGAGCAAAGTAAAAGAAGGAAGATCGCTCCTAAAGGAAATTAGAAAAAGGAAAGGAAACTGGCTGGGCCATGTGATGAGAGGGAAAAGTATAATAACTGTGGAACTTGACGGTTCAATTGAAGGAAAGAAAAAGAGAGGAAGGAGAAGAATTAAATCGGTGGATCAGGTGATGAACATCAGCTATGATAAAAGCAAAGAAGGAAGCTCGGGACAGAAGCGGATGGAGACAGCAGTGGTGCACTGAGAAAAAACTCTGGTTGTACAGCTATAATTCTAGCGGTATAGCCAGAATATCTAGCAGTATATGGGACAGCTAGACGTGTAGCTATACAGTGAGAAATTTCTAGCAGAGCCATCTAATCCGTCTGAATAGATATTTCTAGGAAGACGGCAATACGGTATAGCTCTCCAGCCATATGGAGTAGCTAACCGATTGCTTCGCATATAACACCAGCTAGGCAGATTAGCCACTAGCTAGATATATTGCCGATAATCTGTTAAATTTCTAGCTGGTCTACGGTATATTACGAATATGTATGTATTTATACATAAAATACTTCTTCAGAAAAAATAACTTTCCTGTGCATCACAAAAATGGAAGTAGTATATGCGATGTCCAATAAATCTGAAAGCATTACACTTGGCTGCATACTGGATAATTTTGAACAAGTTTAATCACATGAAATGAAAAATATCTCAATACTGGAATGAAAAATATTTTACCTAACGCATGCTACTAACTTATTTAATACGTTTTGCTTAAAAATTTCTTCCGTGGAAGAGTTCTAGTAGGAAATAATAAAAAACATTTCGCAGTTGATACTTACCGTCAAACATAGACCCGTACGGCCGTATCCATAGATTTCCGCAAAAAGGTGCTAGTAGGTGACTAACTTAGTCAGCTACTAAGAGATCTTACTCGCATACGAACAAATAGTATTCTTAGAGCCTTTCCACCGAGCTACTAACCTAGTATGCTATTATCGCCACTATCGTATCGGAGTACATAATTGTAGGTAGCGACTGCCCTAGAAACAATGAAGCTGAATGTATAGAAAAATCGGGAATACGTGCTTGTTATAAACTTTATTTTTGCCACACGTAGTAATACACCACAAACTTGCACAGATCGTTCATAAAATCAATTGGACACACTGCAGCTTCACCACATCAAAGTTTTACGTACTCCATCCACTCGCACCAAATTAAGGTATCAGTTATACTCAAACAATCACAGTACTTTCTTGAGGTTTTCACCGTTCCGTCAATATAAAAACACTCAAAATGGAAAATGTTTGCCTCTAGTTAATGGATAATATCTGCCATTTACACAGAAAATGTAAAAATACTCACATTCACAAACTAACCATCATTCTGTAAACGAAAAACGAACATGCACACGGTACAGCGAACATTGTCACTATTTAATCTGGATACCTATTTGTCCCTTCATGAATCCTTTCTGAGCATAAAATAAAACGAAACTGATTTAACTTATCCACTTACAAGATAAAGCATAAAATATGATGCGATACACTGTTGAAGCACTGGAAGAAAACATTTTTCTGCGTGAACCATAACAACGTTCTGCAACCATAACAAAAACGAAACGAAATAGAATTACGGCAGAATGTAAACATATCAGCGCTTTGATGTAAACCTATTCGCAATTACAATCATTACCTGAGCGAAATCATTACAATTCAATACGATAACAATGGTACGTCTTTATATCAATGTAAGACATATTTCTACGACAACAAACAGTAATACACTCGAGTTTATTACTCTGAAGCACGTCACTTGATGCAGTAGTCACGAAAACCAATATGCACTTGTAAATTGTTTACGAGGCTTCCTCCTCGACACATTATTTAAAATGGGCTCTTATCTCGTAGAGTAATCATCTAAAAACACAAATAAAGAGCACTAACGTCCAATGATTTTTAAAAATGCAATCGTTACCCCCAAAAACAGTCCATACAAACACAACTATTTATGCACTTTATAATGCTGTGAGGCATAGCACTGATAAAACGAGATGAAGAAGAGGTGATAACCACTTTACGACGCTCAAAACCACACTAATCATCTCACTAGCTCTTCCTTTTTCGTTGAATAAAACACTCATGAAGCACTACGAAGTACCACAACACACTGATAGACTAAGAGCAAATAATTAAAAAGCTCAGCTTGATCCAGCAACAGTACTACACGTCGCATCCGCCAGACTTGAGAAAAGCAATTCCACCGGTATCTTTGGTATTTTCGCCTGAAATCTCTGTTATGGCTTCAAGTTATCACCCGAGGTGAACCTCCCGATGTTGACCTCGTGGTTCACTCTGCACTAGAAAGAAACAATGGCGGAATGAGACAACCATAGGTCCGCTAAGAAGCGACCGAGCCGAGTCACGTGACTCAAGTTGGAAGCGAGTCTGTACAGCTCACCGGATGAGCTTACCAACCAAATCATTTCGCTGTGCATCTAAACACCGTCTGCTATAAATCTACAGGTACCCAGCTTAATGCGACTGACTGTACAGTATCTTACATACCTCCACAGCTATAAAATCTGCTGATTCAGCAAAACTAAAGCACCAATCCGTTTTAGCAGTAGAGCGTATGCACTTTTTTTTCAGTGTGTACGGGACCTGTGAGCAGGCAGAACACCAGATGATGATGATGATGTGAATGGACTCTTTTCCTACTTGATCCAGTAACCAAGTGACAGTTCATTATTCCCCTTTACAGCTGTACAAAAATGGCTATGTATCCGGGGTTATGTAATTACATAAATAACTTTTTCTCTGACATCTAGTAAAAAGAATGGAGCATATTTACGAATGTGAGCCTTTTTTCATTACTACCTTTTTTACTTATTTTTATATGATTTTTTACATATAAATACTTATTTTTTTATCACCTACATCTACTTGCTTGTTTAAGAACGAAGGTTTTTTATGCCTGTCCTGAAATTTGTTCTAATACATACTTGCAATAAGTTTTTTGAGATGAGAAAACTATCCTTATTCTCGATAAGTTCTTTCTTCTATTCATCGGATTTCGTAGGCTTTGAGATGCTGGATTTATTACTCTCACCCACATTTTGCGAATAAATAACATAAAATTTAAGTTATTAAATATGTATGTTAATAAATTTTAAGATAATTTAAACCTTATATGGAAAATGGCAAAATGGCACTGAAAGTCTACATATGCTCCTGAATAATTTCGAATGTTCACGTATGAATCTCGCTAAATTTGTTGTTAAAATTTCGGAGGATTTTATTTATTCAATGATAGGTGCGATAAAACATGTTTTTCGAATAGGACAACTCAAATATGATGTTCAATTACGTTGAACATGATTTAATTCCGAAGCGTGTTTGACTATTTTGTATTTCTAGTTAAAAGTACTTAATTGTAATGCAAGTATGGCACTTCAGATTATCCAAATTCGTTCGTGGATGTTTCTAGATGTTCAAGTAACATTGAGACCGTTTCATTAAAACGAATGCCATAAAAGGCTTCTCGTTGAGCGAAATGTTTTGAGGGAGCTCATGCCTGAATTGTACAGGATTTTACAGAATGCATCAATCCACTTTTACCTCACCTGGGTGACAGCTTCTGGATCAAAGGAGATGAGTCTTAAATTTCCTTCATTGTAAAGTTTGGGAGAGTTGCTCTTCGTTGGGCCATTGGAGAGCTGGTTTCCTTAGAAACAGGTTCATCCCCCGCTCACCTTCACACCTTCCCCCCTCCTCCCCTCCCATCCGAGCCCATACACGATAGCGCACATACCGGCTGTCATTGTCCGCGAATAATGTAGCCATTGAGGAATATACACTCCGCGCAATGACGGCAATCCTTAAGCTGAAGAGGACACTTTTATGATGTTTCCTCCCTTGGGTAAACAGGCGCGCCACCACCCGCAGTAAAAACATTCCTTATAGCCCACCCGAAAAAAAAGCAGACGACACCTCTAGCATTCTCCTTCTCCAAAAGCCGATAAAAACAATGCGAGGGTAAGGTTTAAACGACTTGGGTCCCGGGCCCTAAGAATGGAGGCCAGGACTTCATCTTCTTCCCGGAACGAAAGCCTTAGTGAATGAACACAAGGAGGTGAAAATAGAGTGCGCGAGATATGTTGTGTATTCTTGCGCCTATTCACTGCGGCCACCCAGCCAGCATTCAACCCCGAGAACACCAGCCAGCGGAGCATTCGACTCCGAAAGCACGAGAAACAAACACCTGTCGCCTGGCGGCCATTCTTCAGTTTTTCCCGCCATTTTAGAACAACGCGTAGTCCCGTGGCTCCATTCTTGACTTTTCTTGAAGAAAGGGGTTTTTCTTTTCTTTCGGAGCCACAGAGAAGGTAAGGGTCGAAGAGGTGTTTTCTGTTAGGCTTTCTCTCTCCCTCAAATACCCTCCATTTTCTTGTCTCCCCTTGTTTTTCGTCAGGGAGGAACATGGAGAGGAAGAAATCTGCCCCCACACCCACCCTCTCCTACCATCGTGTGCCATTCAAGGGGTAGGTGGTCCGTGGTAGGCTGGTTTATACCACGTTGTCCCAATGCAGCGAACACAGCACCCATGTGGATGCAGGAAAAAAGATCCCACCCCCGCAAGGCAGGTCACTATGAGGCGAAGAAGGTAAGGCCTGGGTTTTTTCGAATCTGCCTCACAGAATGGCAAAAAAATTCTTTGAAGAAAGGACGATACACGAGTCCACCACCAACATAACTGTTCTCCTGAAGTCCGGGTCATATAACATCATAAAACGTCATATCAACTACGAATTCAGTCCCAAATTCTATGCATGTGAAAAAATTGTGCAGGATTTGTGCGGAGGTATCATTTTCATTCGGAAAAATCCGGGTTCGGTCGTGGTAAACCCAAATAAGTTTTATATCCAGATTTCACAAAAGCCTTCAACAAGAGTCAGCAGATATGTATAAGCCAACTGGCGGCTTTGGGGAGGGCAAGATTGTCCTTCGCTGATTCAAAACTTGATAGAATCCTAATCAACATTTGGTTTTATCTACGCTCACATTGACAATGGACGACACGGACGATTTCCATGATTTTGAAGACCATTTCAAGGCATTTATTATTTTTTTCATTCAGTATTTATGAGCACAGTAGCAAAAAAATCATTGTGCCCTGAGAATTACAACTACTTAAATGTATCTAATCGTGCGTAATCATGAAATATTTGCAAAAATTTCTATTGATATTTACCGATAAAAAGATCGGTAATTTTGTAGTGAATTCACACTTAAATTGCCAATAGCAGAAACTGATATATATGTACACAAAAACGGATTACATCGAACTACAGTACGCTTACACGACTTATATTTTATTCACGCTGTTTCTTGTGTATGGCACCACTCATGGAAAGAGTCGATGCATATTCACAGCTGAAAAAGGTTGGATAATAAGGAAAAAAAATAGCTTAAATGGTCGGTTTAATAGTATTAGCCTTGGGAAATGGGCTCCAGGTATTAGCGCACTCCCTGCTAATGGAATGCAAAATGAATTGACTGAAGTAACTCCGAATGCGTCTCATTTTTGGAAAAATATAGTCATTGTGGGGATTTGATTCATCAAAGAAAATAAAAAATCTGTGGTAGGTTTACTGTCAGTTGAAGACCATGCAATTCCAATTCCACCAATGTTTTCGCCGAAAATGTTCGCGGATAGCTTTTAGTTCATCTACAGAATTTTAAGGAATTATACGCGCCTATTTGCGTGGATTTAGTGTTCAATTGTTTCTTTTTATGCGAAAAATATGGCTTTGGTAGTAATTCACTAAATCTATGATCTGGTTTTATTTAAAAAAAAAGGGTGGTATTTTACAAGATTATATATCTTTACCTTTCGTATCGACTTTTCCACTGGCAACCAGGACGCATGTTTTGTATTCTATCGATGATTAACGCTCCTTTTATCGATATTCCATAACTATTAAAATAGAGAGGATAATTGTAGATATTTAACAGAATGGCATCGATTATGTACTGGTAAATTACACAGATATGTAAAAGCCAAATCAAATCGTAGAACAGCAAGGAGCAAAGAATTTACAAAGCAGTTATTCAAAATGACTCCGGCATTACGACCAGTAGCAAACTTTCTCTCAAATAAAGAGATATTTAATCACAGTTATTGATATCCGATCCCTCGCGCGATGAAGATATCAATTCAAAATAAAAGAAGGACAAGCTCGTCTCATACTTTCCATAGTTTGAATATTTCAGACAACACCCAAAATATAAAAAGGAATGTGACCTAGATTCAAGGCAAAGGGATAATTCGTTGGAAAACAATTCCACACATTCCTCGATGGCAAAACTATATCAGTGATACCACAAAAACATTTATCAAGATCGAATTCCTGTCGTAAAAAATGGGCGTTCCGTCTTAAGTAGCCGAGGGGTTTAATTCCAGGGAGAAATAATTAGCCACTTCATACGAATCACACAACATTATGTAGAACCTCTTCCTGTATAATTTGGGCGGGAGAACGGCCGCGATTCACTAAGCATACAAAAATGAAGGAAGGTAACAAAAAACTCGCTCTTCGGAAGCATTTTGAGATTCCGTGACCATCCCATCGCATCGCGACTCAGGTCGCCTGCCTCACAGAAATTTAGCTCGACCGTGTCCCTCAGGGGATGAAAATATTTCCCTCCCCCAAACATTCGAGCCTTATACTGTAGAATATACCTGCGCAGGGAGTTGGGACTGTCATTTTTTTCTCTCCGTCCCTCCCTTTTCCTAAAAGGGCTCCCCCCTAGAGTATAGTCTAAACTCTGGGGAGGAGGCAGGTACCTCCCCCATCTCCCTCCTGGAGCAATTCGCAGGAATAAGGGAGGCAAGACGGCGTGACAGGTGCGTCGGCAGGAATTATGGCCTTGGTGGAAAAGGGGGCGCTTTGCCCCGCAGGGGGATTGGAGGGGGCATAAAGAAGAATACACACACACATGGCGGGAAAGAGGACAATCCCCCTGCGGGCCACGGAGGGTAGGAGGGCACAGAAACCACCACGGGGTGGTTTCAGGTGCGCAGGTTGAGTTGGAGAAACAGATTTTTATACGACCAAGGATTTCACGCTCGATTCTCGACGGCGCAGGCGTTTCCCGCCAACACCTATCCGTCGGAGTGGGCACAATAAAAATAGAGAGGTCAAACAAGCACGAGTACAATCGTTTCTTTTATCTCATATAACTGAGGCAGCCTTGAGGCCGGTTTGGTGAATCTGTTCCGAAATGATGAACGCAGAGATTGCCGTGCTCACATTTGTTGGTCCTAACAGCTGAGTGGCAGGTTTTTGGACAGTCTTTTTACTATCACCCCAAATTCTGGCACAGTATCCCGATTTCCCGATTCCCGACTCAGCATGAAAATTAATAAGACGAAGACTAAAATCCTAGTATGCGGAAGGAGAAACTGAATGTAGAAGTCACTCCGAGTACCATCACGTGGAAAGGAAGAAATACAACGGACATCAAGCGGAGAATTGCGCAAGCTGAGAAGCCGCTCACGGGAAAAAGACAACTGATGTACTCGAAGAAGATAGGACTATAAACCTGGAAAGAGTACGTGAAAACATTCGTGTGAAGCGTGGTACTCTATGGATCGGAAACGGGGGACCTCTGGAAAAGCAGATGATGCTGAAGATATAATGGACGGAAAAAATAAGACATGACGAAGTGTACACAGGAGTAGAAGAGGAAAAGACCATATGGAGCACCATAGAGGAAAGAAGAACGGGATGGATTGGAAACATCCTTAGACACAATGGATTTGTGAAGAACATAATTGAAGGTAAAATAGATGGCAAAGTCCCCATAGTAAAATCCAGGAATGGGTTCATGGACCAAATAAAGAGGAAAGTACATAGGAAGGAGATACCAGGAGGTAAGGGAACTAGCATTAGATAAGGGAAGGATGGAGGGCTGCAGTCAACCAATCTTGGTATTGAACGAACAATGAATGAATGATTCATATTTCCCTCCTATAAATGTCTCGCCACTACAACCCGATTAAATTCCACAATTCGTCTACTTCTTATTTCGTCAAATTTTCTGATCGATTTCCTCCCTCTCTCACGCTTCCAACATATTTTCTCTCTATCACCCTCATCATTACATCCTGTACTTTATAATGAAGTAACTGTGTATGATTTTTCACTTTATTCCTAATACCAACCAAGGTTTCGGAATATCAAGCCATTATTTAAATCGAATGTTTTGAAGTGATGCTCTGGGTTTTCAGGTATACTCGACCTTCAAGGAAGGTGGGAAGAGGTCCACGTGAACTACATCTACATCTACGTAATACCCTGCGAGCCACCACGAGGGTGTGTGGCAGGGGGTGAAGATCGCCAGACAACTAAATAGTTTCGCGCCAAAATAACACATCCTTCGTCTCCCCCATTTGATTCCAGTGGTGCACACCCAGCAAAACGGCCTTTCGCCCGATATAACAAACCATCGGAAGGCACCCATTGGTGGTCCGACCCAGCGATCCGAAATAATGCAACCAGACGGGAATGAAATAAAAAAATACTTCGGACGAAGTGCAATATTTACCTGCTCCAGATTTCAGGGATTGTTCAAAGATATTCGGAAAGCAACGAGATAATGAATGCTGTTATAATCAAGAACCGAACAACGCTAAACATCGTTTAACCGAATATCCAAAATAGAAGCAAAACTGGCAGGGGCATATTTATTTATTTATTTGATAAAAAGGATCACATACAGCATAAAGCCATTTTAAAGTGAACATATAACAAACAAATAAGGACACAAACGTAAAAACATAACAAGAAGAAGGTAACAAATTATAATGCAACATGGGGAGATAGTAAACATTTTTTTGGGGAATGGCAAATGGCTAGGTTGGCGAAGACAGTGGAAGATAGGATGAAAGGGTCAATGTTCACAAGAAGGGAATTAACAAGAGAAGAGAGGCGAAAAATGAGGTAGCGTTTGGTAAGTGGTAACCTGGGAGTAGGGATATGGAGTAATGAGTGAGTTCTGGTGTGTCGGGAGGGTATTCTGAAAAGTATCGAGGAAACAATGTCGGGTCAGTCAAAGGTTGAGTGCAGTGTATATATTAAGAAGAGATTTTTTGATGAGGGAGGTATTAGAAGGGATGATGGAAGGAAGGGGTGAACAAGGAAGAAGAAGAAGAAGAAGAAGAAGAAAGAAAATGAAGGATTAGTTAGAAGAGGAGACAGGCTACGCGGGAATGAAGAGGAAGGCACGAGAAGGAGTTATCTGGAGGAGTGGCTACTGACGACCTTCTAAACAGCAGACTACCAATTATGATGACGAAAAACAAGTAAAAATGTGAGTTTTTGAATGTTTTAGTTGAAATGAATAATTCCCTGGAAAACCAATAATCTAAAGCACTAACAAATGAATCTATAAAACACGAGGGTAGCTGAAAACCTCGCAAATCCATACCAACCAAGACGGCTGAATTCGCAGATTGATAACAATGGAATCGGATGAAAGGAGGAGAAGAATAAGAACCGGATTGGACTAGAGGAGAAGAAGAAAAAAAGAGGAAAGAAGAGAAGTAAAGGTGACTCCGTACATCAAGAAAAACGCGAAAAAATACTTTTGTACATTAAATTACAAAAGATTGCATGAAACAAACAGCAGAGAAAAAACAATCAAATTGTATACCATTTTCTGAGTACAAATTTGTAACAAATAAAACTTAAATTTGACCGAATAAGAATCTGAACATTGCATTTGAGATAAATAGGAGTTAAAATTTCTTATGCACCCCAGTATCACTGTAAAAACACATTTTCTTCATTGATATAAATATTGCTTTCTGCTCAGCTCAGGTTTGAGAGTGATCAGGGTATATATTATTTTCAGTCACGTGCTCACTTTGTTGCTACAGATTTTTCACCCAACATCTGCACTGTACCCTTCATTCCGTTTCAAGAGTGAAAACAATATCGTTAGATTGAGTAGTTAATTCGTTGGTTGGCTCCCTAATGCTTTTTTTTGCTTTCCGGACGATACTGCTGGTCCGCTTGCACACTTATCTGCTACGTGGTACGAACTGCGAGTGTCGTATGTTTCCAGCATAGTGTTGATGTCTGTTCATGTACGTAGTTGCAAAAACATTAATACAATGCTTCTCTAGCATTTACAGCCTACCTATAGAGTAACGTATATTTGTGAAAATTCGCCTCATGACAATTATAAGATGGTTTTAGCAAATGCACCAATAACAGTCGTTTTTATACGACACTAACTCCGGAGTTACTCGGTGGAAATCGGCTAAATTCTTCATAGTGATAGAGGAAACTTGATCTAATTCCGCAATTCCTTTCTCCAACCGACTCGAGTTTCGGCATATTTCCGGCGTCTCGGGATTTCAGCTTTTATTATTTCATCTACATCTACGTGATACCCTGCGAGCCACCACGAGAGTGTGTGGCAGGGGGTGAAGATCACCAAACATGCACTATTGACATACAACTAGGATATTTAAGGGAGATATGCTAGATAATAGGGTCACATGGAGCTAGATGGTTAGTATCTACAGAATAAGGAAGGGATTATTGGTTGTTATTACATGCATCATGCACTACAGACTACTCTAACCATATTTCACCTACCTATCCCTTTGATACGCTGCCTATTGTTCTCTCTTATAGTACGAGGGAAGAATGACATTTTAAATCTATCGGTACGACAATCTATCTCTCTAATCTTGTTAATATGATCAAACCTAGCAAAATACTCAAGGGTTCTTAATATATATCTAACGTCATCTGTGAACAAATCGGTTTCGAATTTGCTTAAAAGGTTTAACCTAAATTTTAACCTGCGTTCTGATAGTAATTCCCATCCTAGTTCTTCTATTAAGCTCGTAACACTTATACAATTATCATAACGGCCTTTACCAAACCTAATTACTAACAAACCTAAATACCCAAACCTATACATGTAAAATGAATAACCTGAAAAATTAATACATATATTTTCCGTGGTATTCATTTTAATAAATCGACCCGTTCTGACATGAGATGTCAAACGTTTTCGAAAGTAATGGAATGTAAAATGACAATTACGTTAGGGCGTATTCATGTGGGTAAAGGCACTGAAACTTTCGAAATATCTTCAGCCATTAAATCATATCTCATCGCATCGCGCCGACATAAGCAGTAGATTTCAATGGCATCTAGCCCAGCGGATTGATTCGAGGAGGTTTTTTTTTGGATACCCTCACGTTTGCCTTCGCACCTGCGTAATATCCAGTTTATGGCACGCGGCCAGGAAATGGATACCTACCAAAAATACAAAGGAAAGAGAACACGTGGCTACTGCTCACAGATTGAGCGGGAAAGGTCGAAGCATTAGATATTCAAGAGCAGAATATCCGGCTATAAAAAAGGTCATTTAACCTCGAACTTGTTAATATTCGGACGCATTACCGACTTTTATAATCATTCGGAGAATTTATTCAACAACTTCGTATTCACAACCAAACATTTTGTCTCATTAGGGACCTCCACTTCAAAAAAGGGTTTGAAATCATCTGTAGATGGTTTGCATCGCATTGGACTCACATCACTTTTGTCTAATGTCAGTACAAATTCCTGAAAAATTTACAAAACAACAATTAACCCATCAACATCATTGGTCGTTCAGATAGTAACAATGTTCTTGAAGATTTGGATATTAAGATGGAATAGAATATATGTAGAAAAAACATCGCTTTGCCGAAATACAATTATATGGAAAACTACCAACTGTTCTTTAGCCAGTTATTAGCTACTCTCTGCGATAGCTGCGTGATAGACAATAAAACCAATGGGAATGAATCTGTTGATGCCATAAAGTAAGCAAGTTCAAAGTAATTAATATCAGTTTATAGTTTGATTCTGAGATAATTAAGTGAATAATAAACTCCGTAGCGTAACAATTAACAGTTGTCAAAAATATGACGGAATCTACTATTCGACACCAAAATCTTACCATTGTTAGTTTGCAACGAAGCCAATTGTCATTCATTAGAGAATTTGGGGTCATATCCTTTCGGCGTCAGCATACGCAAAACATGAGTCAAATGCCATAAATATTGTATAGGGACGGACGAGAGATGTACTAATTGTAGTATTTATCAATCAGCTGAACTTCAGCAATTCATGAGCTGAGTTTTTTTCCCCGTAGTATTGCTTGAAAGAAGAGCTCTCAAGTTTCCGAACCGGGTTTAGAGCAAAGACGTCGACGATTTTAAAGCTGACACCAATATCGTTTTCAGGGTTCATTCATTCATTTGCCCATTGGTCGTTCAATCCTAAGATTGGTTGACAGCAGCCCCCCACGCTTTCCTACCTACTGTTAGTTCCCTTACCTCCTTGTATCTCTTCCTAGGTACTTCCCGTTTTATTTGGTCCATGAACTTATTCCTGGGTCTTTCTCTGGGGATTTTTTTTCTCTATTTTAACCTTCATTAATGTTCTTCAGAAACACACTGAGTGTCAGGGTGTGCTCAAACCGTCTGGTCCTTTTTTTCTGTATGGTGTTCCATATGATCATTTCTTCTTTTACTCATCTGTAAACTTCATCATTTCTTATTTTTTCGGTTCATTTTATCTTCAGCATACTCCTCCTGCATCAGGTATCGAAAATAATACTAGTTCTTTGGTAACTTTGTGGTATTCCATATTTTTTATTTCAGAGGATTTAATGGTTACATTTACAAAACCACAACTTAAAAACACACACGACCCGGGTTTCAACGCTTAAGCGTCTTCTTCAGAAGATGACGCTTAAGCGTTGAAAGCCGGGTCGTGTATGTTTTTAATTTGTTGTATTGTAAATGTAACCATTAAATCCTCTGAAAGAAAAAAGGTATCGAAAACTTCCTCTGGTATACTCTGGTCAGCTTTTCCAATGGTTCAAGCTTCCGATCGATTGATTGCCATTCTCCACACGAATGTTTTCACATAATCTTTCCTGGTTCATAACCCATCTTCTTTGAGTACATCAGTTGTCTTTTTACCATGAACGCATTTTTAGCTACCGCTATTCACCCCTTGATGTCCGTTGTACTTCTTTCGTCCTACGTGATGATACTTACGGCATAGTTGAAGGAATCCACTTGCTCTAATTTCTCTCCAATCAGAGTGACTTCTGCAATCAGCTTTTCTTCTACTACTACAATAAATCCTTCGATTTGACGAAATTGGTCGGAGGGCTATCCCGTTAACCTTTGACTTAAGACGTATATGATTAGCTTAAAATTATGTGCAGCTCCCGATTATACGCTGTAAAATACGAGAAATGAATGTTTTTACGGCAAAATTTTATCGATAGTGATTGATTATAGCGCCTTCTCTTACCTTTAAAAATAACTTATTTCAGCTCTTCCATATATACACTTAAAATGTAAGCCATTAGAATTTCACAATACTATAGCAGGTTTTCACTCGAGAACCTTTACGCGTTGGGCCACCTGAAACAGTACTCAGTAATCCACCTGATTAGGCACGAAAATATTGCTCCGTAAAAAAAGTCTCCCATTGTTGTCAACGGAGGCCCGCATTCAAATCTGTTCATTTCCTTACCCGCATTCAGAAATTTTTTTGTGGGTATCAACTAATACTTGGGAGGAAGTTTTTGCGAAATGCGCCATCTGCTTAACATCATCCTATGAACAGAAATGTTTGACTAGATCGCTTTCGGATAATCTGTGCGGTGTGATGTTGCGACATCATATGAGGCAGAACAAACGGTTCCATACCAATGACGAAATGGAGTCGGGTATGAGGAAATGATTCACAAAGACAATTCATGTGTTTGTTACATGGAAGTAATTGGCTCACCGTGCTTCACCTCCACCATGACAGGAACATATGACATCTACACCAGCGAAATACTGTTCAAGCTACCTCATAAAGAGTGCGGCACGGGGTGACTCCACACCAGGAATGCAATGCTCGCCACCGCTCAAATCAGAGCATCACACTCTCCTCCGGCCGATGTGTGAGGAACAGAGGGCAGTTAATTTGGTTGAAGCGAGAATCGCGAGTCATTGAGTGCACATTTTAATAGCTGTTCTAATAAGTCGAAGAAATTCTTCGACCACACTGCATTTCAGTAAATAGACCAAATAGCAGCGGGGAACAGTGGACGGTCAGCCCAGAAACAGGAGAGCGCCATGTAGGCAAAACTAGTACATAGTATTAAGTCCGGTATCGCGTCCTCAAAGAAGTATGAACAACAAACCAGGAGACAGTATGAGAAAACATTCGTGTGGAGCGTGGAACCCTACGGTTCGGAAACATGGACCGTTGGAAAAGCTGACCAGAACAAACTAAAACTCTTCGAAACTCGGCGCTGGATGAGGATGCTAAAGATAAAATGCACAGATTTAATAAGAAATGATGAAATGTACAGAGAACCAGATGGATTGGACACACCCTGTGAAACAATTGGTTTGTGAAGAATATAATTGACGGTAAAATAGAGGGAAAAGCCCCCAGAGGATGACCCAGGAATAATATCCTGGACAAAAAAGTCCATTGGGAGAATATCAGGGAGTAAGGGAACAAGCTTTACAAAAGGAAGGGTAGAGGGCTGCAGTCAAACAGTCTTAGGATTGAACGACCCATGAACTAATCAATCGTTGGCAAACTACAAGCGTTTGGTTTCATCTACATCTACGTCATACCCCGCAAGCCACCCAAAGGGTGTGTGGCAGGAGGTGCTTTCACACCAGGTATGCATCAATAATACGGCAGAACACCGAAACTACATCGGAACCAGCGTACCACACATGCAAAGCGCCGATTACGAATGTAATAACCAAGAAACATTCTATCGTCAATCTTTCCAACATGCAAGGGGTACAAAGACTACTACTACATGTTCAAAATATCATGCATAAATAAGAACATCAATATTTACATCATGCATAAATAAGCAAGTAGAGAATATAATGAGAAAGATTAACTGTCTGCTTATTGTCACAATTCGAACTATTCATGACGACGATCACAGCGGTTTTGGTCCCGAATGGTACGCGGAAAAAAATGACATTTTATACCTATGGGTTCTACCATCTAGCTCTCTAATTTTATTGGCGCGATCTAATCTGCCGCAGTACGAGGGGGTTAATAGTATGTTTTTTACGTCGTCAGAGAAATGATTTTCCTGAAATTTAGTTAGGAGGTTAAGCCTATAATTTCATCCACGCTGTGATAGCGATTCCCATCCTAATCCTTCCAACAGTCCAGACACACTAGCCAACTTATCGTAGCATCGTTTCACAAACCTAGCTCATCTTCGCTGCACGCGATCTAACTCTGATATCAACCCCGCTTCGTATGGATCCCATACACTAACAGCATATTCCAGATGAGGCCTAACGATTGAAAAATAACAACGTTCTTTCACTTTCTCATCACATTTTCCGAGTACTCTCTTGATAAAGCCTAGCTTCCTATATGCTTGACCGCATATTTCCCGAATATGTTTTCCCCAAGATAAAGGCGGCGGCAGGTTTCTGCCAGTTTGCACAGGAGACACATTTACCGAGGACCCAACAAGAAATCCATGCAGGAGTCCTTTTGTTACCCTTTGCCCAATCATCGTTTCTCGAATAACCCTCCCTGGCCGCAGACTCTGCGCACTCGTGTACCACAAAGTTTCGCCATGGCTATACCTGTTGCGCACTCATATGTTTTCCACGATTGTCGGTCAGGTAGGGAAGACGTGAGGCAGGCAGGGACCGGGGTGCCCGTGAGAGGGAAGGGTATTATGTATGGTTAGTTTAGCGTATGTGTGTGTCTACGGGGCGGTTTCCCCGAACGATGCCCGCGCCGAAGTGTCTCGCACCTGTCGGCGGCAGCGCGCCCCAGACGCATCCCCACTTAACCCCCCTCTCCACGCACAGATGCTCCCCCCCCCCCTATCTCTACGCCGGTCGACACTTCATTATAAAGCAGATTCCCCGAGAGCAGAAGGTTTTCGCACTACAGGTGCTGGATCCAAGGACGGCCAGGGAGCATTCATTCTCCCTCGTCTTCCCCTTTATACAACCCCCTCTCGCACTCAAAACCACCCTCTATAAAGGAGGGATTTCTGTTTGGAGACAAAATAAAAAAAATATAGCAGGTAGTAGAGGCACTGCTAGCAGGTAGCGTCGCGGACGCCCCTCGCCACTTCAAGGGTGTATTACAGAGCGTGAGTTATCACCTACACGCATTACTACACCCACACGGCCGTTATGACAGTCTCGTCAGTATTACTGACCTTTTACAACAACTTGGATGGGAATCGCTTTCAGATCATTGATTGAAAATTAGACTTAATTTTTTGTATATATTTAAAACAGACTTATTTTCCTACGAAGTTTTCAATATCTTACGACCTCCAACGACTACATCTACATCAACGTAATACCCTGCGAGCCACCACGAGGGTGGGTGGCAGGGGGTGAAGATCACCAAACATGCAACTACGATATTTAATGGAGACATGCTAGATAATAGGATCACATGCAGCTAGATAGTTAGTATCTACATAATGAGAAAGAGATTATTGGTTGTTATTACATGCATCATGCACTACAGACTACTCTAACTACATTTCACCTACCTATCCCTTTGCTACGCTGCCTATTGTTCTCTCTTATGGTATTCGGGAAAAATGACATTTTAAATCTATCGGTACGACAATCTATCTCTCTAACCTTGTCAATCTGATCAAACCTAGCATAATACGCAGGGGTTTTCTCCTGCGTAACGCTTTTCTAAGGGTTGTTTTTGCGGCTACTTTACAAATTTTATAATGTTCGATAGTATTTTTTAGATCGCTATTAGCTACATTTTTCTTCATTTTTCTTAGTTTCGCGTGGCTAACTCGTTGGCGTTTTAAACATTTTCTAACCTCCACGTTGTACCACCTTGGTTCCCTATTCTCACTCTTATACTGATGCGGTATATTTCTGTTGATAAGTGACCACATACTACGGCAGATCAGGCCATTAGAATAAAAGGAGGGAAGTAGATTGTAGAACAGGTTTAAAATGTCATTTTTACCGCCGTCGATAAAAGACCAAAATGGTTGCGTTAATACTTTGAATGAAGTCAGTTGACATGTAGTGTAGCTGATTAATTCATAAGCATCCTAATGCATGTTTCAAAATCTGCCGAGTAGTTCTAACATCATGTTTTGCACGTTCCTTGCATGACTTTTTTGTCACGTTTTCATAGCTCCATTATGGATCATTTTTGTATTTTATGTAGCATTTGTAGCATACCGATAGTGTGAAGCATGTAGGCGAAAGTAAATTTCTTCCCTGTAGATCGAGTTGGTGATAATTCATCCCCTGCCAAACACCCTGGTGGTGGCTTGGAGGGTAATGAGTAGATGTATTGTACCATACTACATTAAAATCAATATAATCTATTTGATTGCTATTGATGCATCATACGCCTTTCGACAATGGTTGAGCGAGCGAGCGGTCGATTGAGCGACCAATGATGATTGGATCGGTGAAGTAGACAGAGACGGAAAGTTGAATGAAAAAAGGAAGCAAGAGAGCCACGGATACGGGTTTTTTTAAACCGGATATCGACCAGAAAAAGGGATCCGAGAATGAGATTCACATGCATAAGCGTACAAAAGAAAAGTGCGATGTCACTCGACGGGATTCAACCGAACAGGAGCCAACATTCGGAGTGGGGAAGGGGAGCGAAATGGAGCCCCAAATGACATCAACCTTTCCTCCCGAACATCTCGCAATACCCCGCCCATCTACCCTTATGTCTCCCTCCCTCCCCGATGGCCATTTTCCATGGATGGAATGACCCTGAGACGACCCGCTGCGAGTCAGCTGACTCCGAGCAGCATCTGCCATCGGACGATGCGAGAGGCGAAAAAAAAGTCGGAAAAAAAGCGGGAGAAGAACATCTTGGAGAAGAATGGAAGAAGAACGAGAGGCAATCTTGTGCTTTTCCGGATCACTCCCCAAAAACTCTCACCCACCATAAGGCGATGATAGATGCGAAAAATTCATCGGGTGGGAATGCGATATCGTCGGAAAATCCTAGCACTTCCGACCAATAGGCGACGTATGGTTGGCTTTTTTACATCATTCGGAGACTTAGGTCTTAAAACTGGGTATTGAGTTAGGTTTCCCTGCCTAAGTTTAGAGAAATTGACATAATCATCGGTAATTATTTATCCTAAGAACGCATTCCTGTAGTTCACCGCTAAAATATCCTCTCCCCCGACTACTTCAATTCTATATACGTCTACGAAATACCGTGCAAGCCACCACTAGGGTGTGTGGCACGGGGTGATTCCACACCAGGCATACAGTACTCATCCCAGTTCAAATCAGAACCGCACGAGTTCCCCCGAATGCCAGGCGCAGGCCAAAAGTACTCAGGGCAACGGTACGCAGTCAGACCACAAACCAGGAGAGTGATACGTAGAAGAACATGCTACCGTGCAGCACACTACTCGAGATATAGCTACTGGTTGGTATTATTAATGCGAAAAATAAATAGCACAATAAGATACTAAGACATGCAGAAGTATAAGCCGGAGATTGCATGAGAAGTCAATATCAACAATTCATGTTAAGATACTGAGCACCACTGAAAATGCCCATTTAACCTATTTAGTATCCTAGATCTGATCTATCGCAACCATTAGTAGGGTTATATAGTCATTTATTCCAGCAAAATAACTTTGTTCTTAACACAAATAAGACCAAAGCAATAATTATTGGCAGCCCCAACATCAAAAATCGCTTCCATCATGGAAATATATCTCAAGTCTGTGTTGATGGCACCTTCATTCCCTACTCTGACTCGGTTCGAAATCTTGGGATAACTATCAGCTCAAGTCTGTCTTGGAGTAATCACGTTAATAATATCTCTCGTAAAATCAACACCATTCGATATCAACTTAAAGTGCATTCTAAGTTTCTTCCTCAAGACACTAGGAAAATGCTCATTTCATCGTTGGTTTTTCCCGTAATTGATTACTGTTGTCTAGTTTACAACGACTTAAATGAAGAAGATAACACCACACTACACCGTGCTCTAAATTCATGCATTAGGTTTATTTTTAAACTTCGCAGAGATGTCCACATGACCCCCTACTGCAACGAACTTAGAAGGCTCGATGTTAAAACCCGAAGGAAATATTTCCTCGGATTCTACTTGTATTGCTTATTTCAAGAAAAATCCCCTGAATATTTATTCGACATGTTTTCCGTGAAACCTTCCACTAGGGATATGTGCACTAGATGTGATCCTGAGTATCTTTACTTTCCTAGTCACCGCACAACGAAGTTCCAAAATTCTTTCTTGGTCACTGCGTGTCATCTCTGGAACACCCTGCCCAAAAACATAAAAAATTGTTCTTCTGTTGCTAGTTTTAAGATGAAATATTATAATATGTTACTTTCTGACCACTAAATATTGTTATTGTTTTGCATATTGTTGTAATTTTGCATATTGTTGTAATTAATGTAAATCCAGAAATGTATGCAGATGAATGTTATATTATATGATTTCCAAAAAACTTTGCATTCAGCATTGTAAAATGGTATTAATTCATACTTAATTTTTTAATTATGTTACTGTCCAAATTGTTGATTTTGCTCTTTATGTTGCTCAAAAAAATGTATATTGCTTTTGTTCTTAAGGGGTATATCACCAGGACAATTAATAAATAATTCATTCATTCATTCATTTACTTCGTTGTCCTAAATTATATCGTTGATATTTTCTATTCTATTGTCCTCTTTCGTCAAGTATTCCTAAATAAAAACTACCAAATCAAAGGACAGCGGGTTTAATATCACACATCACAAAAAGTATCAAAAATAGGAAGATTAAGAGAAAGGTTACCAATGCCTCATCGACAATCAGGAATCTTTAGGATACGGACAGAAAAAAGGAACACAAAAGGGAAACGAGGAGGTAATGATAGAAATAGAGAGAAAATACACTTAATACGGCATTGATTCAAACCAAAGAAAAAAATGTCATAAAATACTGACTGAAGAGACAGATATATTATCAGAACTATCTATATGAGAATGATGGTGCAAAAAAAGATATCCGTAGTCATTTCTTAACACTTTTTAATTAAAACCGACCATGGTTTAATTAACGTATGAAAGAGTTTCAGGCGTTACTGCATGTAAAAATTCTATATCGATGATGGTGTGAATAAAAGGATTCACTAGTAATTTCCATCGACCAATCTAGAGTCGGATTTCAGTGAAAATAGTACGGAAAATATTACATAGCTCTTTTATTCCCACCATCTTGGATGTATAATACTTCCGCAGAGTAACGATTGAAACGCCTCCGTACGTTCGCTAGAATTGCATCAAAAGCATCGATTAACAATTAAAATCGACATTAAGGAGTCAACATCCCCAAGCTTCGATGAGTAGCTCTTCTGAGTAGATCATGGCCAGGTAGGAAGATGATCGGGGCAAAAGAGTGGATACCAAAGGAGACAAGAACGCTGAGATGACTCCTCGCACCCACTCCAATTTCACGCCGGATTAAATCGCCGATCCCAAAGGCCCGGAGAAGAGGGGAGCGGAAGAAATGAGTGAATAACCGAAAAAATGGCTCGCATCGACCCCTTCCAAGGTTCCAACCTCTCATCCAATGGCAAGCCCGCTCCAGAGATGCGTCCGCTGTGCACAAAGATGCACCCGTCGCATCATCTGCGAGACGAAGAAGATAGGTCAGAAAATCTATTTTTTTACTACGCTGAAAGACTCTCATTTCACAGACCACCCAGACGTTCCCATCTTATGCTTTGGTGGAGGTAGTACGAATTATTGCCCATTACGAGGGTAGCCTTTTAAGTGTCGGGAATGAAGAAAACTATATGAGGTACAATAACGCAATTTTTAAAATTGTTTTTCAAAGTACTCTCCGCGATAGTCAATGCACTTTGCATTCGATGGAACCAGTCGTTATAGCATTTATTCCATTCCGAAGTAGGGGTAGTCGAAATGGCTGTTTTGTAGGCATCGACCGCTTCTTCAGATGTCTGGAAGCGCTTTCCTCGTAGCATATTCTTGATTCTGGGGAATGTGAAAAAATCATTGGGGCTTAAGTCCGGGCTGTATGGAGGATGATCAAGAACTTCGACGTTTTGCTGTTCCAATAACAACTTTGTGACTCGAGCGGTGTGTGAGCTTGCATTGTCGTGATGGAGCGTAATGCGTCGATTTGGGTTATCTTTCCGAAGCTCGGCGATCACTTCTGGCAAGAAAATGGTCATATACCATTGAGCATTAACTGTTCTTTGATTTTCAAGAGCAATCGTCGCTACATGCCCTGATTTGGCTACGAACGATGCGACCATTTTCTTGGCAACGCTGCGAGAGCGAACAACTTTTGTCGGTTTGAGTTCACTTTGGAAGACCCATACTGAAGATTGGCGTTTTGATTCAGGCTCGTACCTATAGATCCATGATTCATCACCACTTACGATGTTGTGAACGTGCTTTGATGCTCCTGAGTTGAATCGTTGCTGAGTATTTCGACACCATTTGACTCGAGCTGCTTTCTGTTCTTCTGTGAGGAGGAGCGGTATCCAGCGGGAAACCAATTTTTTAACACCTAACTCTTCGTGTAAGATCTTTTGAACTGAGATCCCTGAGATTTCCAATGATGCCTGAATCTCACGGTATGTAACATGACGATCTTCCAGAACCATGTTACGTACAGCATCCACGTTTTCTTGAGTGACGGCGGTTTTTGGTCGCCCTTCACGCGGTTCGTCACTGAGGCTAGAGCGTCCTCGCCTAAACTCTGCATACCAGCGATAAACGGTTGTCTTTGATGGTGCTTCTTCGCCAAAAACAACAAAAAGTCCTGCGACGCATTCTTGCTGGGTGAGGCTTCGTCGAAAGTTATAGAAAATCATCGTGCGGTACTGTTCATGACTCAATTCCATCTCGTACAGCGACTTGGGAACTTTGACACGCCACCGTTTTAAAACTATCAGGTCGATCTTAATGAAACTTTGCATGGGCATTAACCCACTCATAAAGTTGTTTATAAACACCATTTATAGTTGCTAGGTGATAAGGAACGTTCTATTCCCGACACTTAAAAGGCTACCCTCGTATAAGGATAGATATTTATTGCATATGCACTTGAATGGGCTACTTCGCAAAACTACGAGCCTTATATTGGGCATCACTAACACATTAATATGCAACGCAGGAAAATTGGCCATCACTAACACAACGTGGTACTGACATCACGCTTCGCATTACTCTTTTGTCTCTGATCAATTTAGAAGTCGCAAAATACATTAAACAAATAGTTACTGTTGTATTGGTAGCATTGGTATAGTGCATTTTGGTGAAAGTTCCCCTTTTGTCATATTTTTGCAGGTTTTAGTTAATGAAGTAATTAGCCCGAGCTCCGTTAAATTTTTCTCTGGTACATTATATTGCATGTTGATGATAACTCACCCCCTGCCTCGCACACTCAAGATGGCTTGAAAGGGTAATATGTTGATGCACAGAATCACAATTGGCTTAAGACGCGAGACCGACCTTGAGTCCGTCGATTTCTTTTTCTCTATGAAATATTTGACCATCGAATTTAAATGAGACAATCTTTCTTGTAAATTCTAACCCAATTTCATTTTTAAGGAAATTATTAATATTTTACAATTTCCAACACACTACGGACATCTTTTTCTTACACTTCGCTGAAAGAAACTCGTTCTACAGACCACCCAAACGTGCCCATATTATGCTTTGGGAGAGGTTGAACGAATTGTTGCCCATTACATGGATAGATATTTATCGTATATGCACTTGAAAAGTTTATTACTCAAAACTACGAAAACTTTACAAACGGTAAATTTACAAACTACCGTGACAAAGACTGTGATCTTCTAGGGTTACACACAGCCTTAGAACGCGTGCAGAGAAGACCAACCAGATACGTGAAAGGACGTTATGATAGTCTCGTCAGTGTTACTGACCTCTTGCAACAACTTGGATGGAAATCGCTTTCAGACCGTCAATTGAAAATTAGACTCAATCTTTCAGGTATATTCAAAACCGATTTATTTTCAGAAGAAGTTATCAATATCTTACGAACTCCAACATACTACGGTAGATCAGATCATGAGAATAAAATAAGGGAAACAGATCATAGAAAAAAAAGGTTTAAAAGTTCGTTTTTCCCGCGATCGATAAGAGACCATAATGGCTGCGTAGAGACTTTGAAGTAGGTTAGTTGACAAGTAGTGTAGCTGATTTATTCATATGCCCCCTAAAGCATGTTTCTCAATCTGCCGAGTAGTGCTAACACATTTTTTGAATGTTCCCTACATGACTCTTGTATCACGTTCTCATAGTTACATTATAGATTATTGTATTAATTTCTGTAACGTTTACGTAGTTATATTATAGATTATTTTAGTAGTTTCTGTAGCATTTGTAGGATATCCAATACGAGGTGCACGTTGGTGAAAGTAAATTTCTTCACAGTAGACCATATTGGTGATAAGTCACCCTATGCCAAATACCCTTGTGGTGGCTTGCAAGGTAATAAGTAGAAGTAGAATATCTTAAACACAAGAGCGGCGTGCGAGGTTGTCACGCTCTCTCAAGGCCGAAGGCATATCAGCAGAGGGATGACTGATGCACATGAATACGCAAATATCTCCTCATATGTATACCTCAGGAGGGATTCACATTTCACCGCTTCTCTTCTTTTTTTATTGCCGAAGAAATGCATCCCGGCCGTGCAACAGAGGACCTGCCAAGGGAGGTTTTCCTTCTTTGACTGGAGCGAGACCTTAAGCGACGCCACTTAAATATTTATATAGGATTCGAGACGTTGGCACCCTTTCATCGAGGGAAGTCCAAGAGGGAAAGGGAAGAGGGGCTTTGCATCGCCGACTCTCCGAGCACATATCCACCACGATACGGCGGACGGGTAATCAAAGGAACAAAAATGAAAGGAATCGTCGTTTGTTTTTTCTTATTTTTCCCTCCCGGCGGATGCAAGCGCGTGCATAGTACATGACCTTTCACTTATTCGCTGGATCTCCCTCGGAGATCATTCGAGGCACGAACACGTCTTCTCCCACTCGTCCACACAAAAAAAAAGACGAAAGAAATATTAATTTTCCACACACGACGATCGCACTTTCTGGTCACGTGATGCATGATGTGAAGGGAGGAGTTTCAAAAAAAATATAATTTTCTAAAAGACAACAAACAAAAAAGGTGATTTTTAATATGTAAGATCCAAAACAGCGAAGAATTTTTTTTCTTTCGCTACAAAATTTTCTCATCTATATTCAAGTTCTAACACTAAGTCCTTACTAAGGTGCTGCTGTGAAATCAGGCAGACACATGTACAAGGTTTAAAATGTCGTTTTTCCCGCCATCGATGAGAGACCATAATGGCTACGTTAAGACTGCTAAGAGTAGCTATGTTGACAGGTAGTGTAGCTGTTTAATAGATGTGCTCCCTTATGCATGTTTCCAAATCTGACGAGTAGTGCTAATACCATGTTTAATATGTTCCCTGCTTGACTCTTGTGGAGCGTTTACGTGGTTGCATTATCGATTGGTTTGGTAGTTTCAGTAGCATTTTGGTGATGATTTACCCCCAGCCAAACACCCTTGAGGTGGCTTTCAGAGTAATATGTAGATGTAGATGCAACACTTACTGTTGAATGGGGTTCCCATTCCTTTATAAATAATGCGGAATCAATCATTTTTTATCTCACCAAGTTTACTTTCCGCCGTTCTAAACGACAAAATATGAATATTGCCACTCGTTACAATAAAATATGCTATACAGAGACTACAAAACAAGCAAATTGTCACTGGTAATGAAAGGACTCGGTTGGGAGCTAATAAGCGCTATAGAGTTACCCGACACTCTGAGATAACTTGAAAAATTCAGAACGAGTGAGTTTCAGAGTGGCTTTTTTTAGCACGGGATTAAATCTCAACATCTGAGGCGAAATACTAAGACAGATGTATTATATAACAGAGAAGTTCGCGCTTGAATTCCGACTTCTTGGGGACTATTAAATAGCGATTTTTTAAACAGCCTTTGGCCGTATCTCGTTTCCTCTTCTTCAAGCGTCTCAATCTTTCCATTCTTCGGCTCCCAGCTGTCTCTTTTCCATAATCTGTGTTACCTGCTTCATTCAATCAGTCTTCCTACCTGGAGGTTGCCAGGTTGAGTATCTTTTTAGGCCAGCGATTATCCTCCATTCTTTGAACGTGTCCATACCATTTCAACCGCCAACTCTCTATTTCTTCAGCGATCTTTTATCTTCTCAGCAACATCGTTGTCTTTGTTTTCATTAGTATTCTTTCAAGTCTCGATATTCCACAGCTTCTCCTAAAAATCCATTTCTTCGGCCTCTATACTCCGTCTTTGCCTTTCGCTCAATTCCCATGTTTCTGATCCATAGTGATCCCGCGTAATAGTAATGACTGCAGTATAAAAGTAAAACACTCCTCCGTTATTATTTCTACCCCTCACTGCATATCAAGAAGAGATAGAGTCGAAAAAATAAGAGAAAGTAAAACAAATAAATACATACAAAAAGACCTACTTCCCACGCGCTAAGTAAGATAACAGAATGAGAATGGCTAGATTATCAGTGTATTTTCGTACTAACTGATTAAATATATGAATATAAATCTAGAAGAGTTTTGAACAAGGTTTTTCGATAAGTATACTCACTATTTAGTTGATGAGAACCCTAATATTTGTGTTATTATCAACGACGCAAGGCTAGCCGCACTTACAGCATGTTTCCTGCACAATTCTATGTTCATTCATGTAGAAGGAAAAAAAATTAATGCTTACAGTTCCTCCATCATTGGTAGCATGCCTATAGCGTACCACATGACTGTAAAATTTCGCCTCCAGACAAGTCTTTGCTGATTCATTAATTGATGTAGGAACATTAACTTTATCACGGTTAGATTTCATGTTTCGTTTCATTTCATTTAATTTCCTTTTTCTGACAATTCACATCGTGGCACACATGCAGGACTTGCATGGCATTATTTAGATGAAGATGAAGAACCTATTTGGCAACTTATATGGAGTAAAGATTCAAAAGGAGACTTATTTCTAAAGGCATTTTACTGTGGTTTAGACACTGGAATCATGGTCCAGCATTTGTTGAATGTTTTACTAGTGTGACGTAATCAGGAAAGATGACTATTTTCCTTTCGTGGCGTAATTTTCCAGAAACGGCTGAGATCTGCCTCAATATACTCAACCCAAAGTGGTCGTAAATCGAAAAAAATCAGAACAAAGTCCGAAATTGACGTTACTTTGAGGTAAAGACTACAAACTTGGCACATGTACGGACAAACGATCGCCGATTATGGAATTGTAAACCACTTTCCATTTGCGTCGCGACGCTGCGAGACCACCCATACTGTAGCAAGGGCGCACGGCCATTTGCGTCCACCGTGTCTTTCGCACTAACCACCTTAGCTCATCCACGCTTCCCGTTGAACGTCAAACGTTTTTTTCCCTATAGAAGCACATTAGGCGGAGAGAAGAAACGTTTGGTATTGACAGGACACCCAATGAGAAAAGATTCCCATTCGAAGCACGAGCCTACCGCTCAGGGAATCGTCGATAATATGAAGGCCACCACTCAATGTGAAGAAAAAAGAAACCGCTCGAAAGAGCCAAACTAATCCATAGAAAGTTTGGCGCGATTTTTGAGCACCTATCCCGACAATACCGCAGGCTGCATTCCGCTCACCAAAATCCTAGCGATGTCCTTTAAAAGGAGACGGGAGAGTTCATCTGAAAATACGCGGGCAACTCCAACCTCCCTATTCGCGCGAAAGAAGAGCCGACCCCTCCCATAAAGAAGGACCCCTGAAGGAAGAGAAAGCGCATTGTCCGTGGAATCTTTCATCTCTCTCTCTCTCGAACACGCTTGGGTCGAATATTCTCGAGTTGACCATTGGCTGTACTGGCGTACTTTCCATAAGCCTCCCTTTCCTCCCCACCCTCTCTTAGCCCTTCGTCAATGCCTGTCGGCGATAGCGAATGGATTCGCGCCAAAAAAAAAGCGACACCGTCACATTCCGCAACAGGACGCATTCAAAAAAGGACGACAATGACAAGAACTATTTAAAAACTATAGGCAAGATTTTGAAAAAGTATACTATTTTCAATACTTAGGAGGTAGTATCTCAAATGACAATGTAGATGACCCGGGGATACGAAATCTAGAACAATCTATGAAATTTAATCTTGGGTATAGAGGCTTGCATGAATGCTACAGACTCACATCATCGAAATTTCTCTCGTCATTCATTGGTCGTGTAATCCTAAGATTGATTGACCGCAGCCCTCCACCCTTCCCTATCTAATGCTAGTTCCCTTACCTCCTGATTATCCTTCCTATGTACTTTCCTCTTCATTTGCTCCATGAACTTATTCCTTGGTCCTTCTCTGTGGGCTTTTCCCTCTGTTTCCTTCAACTTCGTTCTTCACTAACCTATTGTGCCTCAGAGTGTGCCCAATCCATATGTTTCTTCTTCTCTGTGTGGTGTGTTCCATATAGTCCTTTCCTCTTTTGCTCTTCTGTACAATTCATCAATTATCACTTTTTCTGTCCATTTTATCTTCAGCATCCTCCTACAGCACCAGGTTTCAAAGGCAACAAGTGTGTTCTGGTCAGCTATTCCAATGTTCCAAGCTTCCAATCCATAGAGTGCCACGCTCCACACGAATTTTTCACGTATTGTTTCCTGGTTTTTGGTCCTATCTTCTTTGAGCACGGCAGTTGTCTTTTTACCATGAGCACCTTCTTAGCTTGGGCTATTCTTCGCTCGATGTCCGTTGTACTTCTTCCGTCCCACCAGATGGTATAAAACAATAATCAGATTGAACGAAACATAAACCTGCCCAGTACTGCACTATGAATCCTAAAGATTGAAGCTGAATTAGAAGGATAAGAAAAAATTGATGCTTGAAAACAAGATATTACGGAAGATCTTCATGCTTACATACGAACTAGGAATATGGAGAAGAAAGAATAATAAGGAAATCAGAGACCTATATAAGAACACCGATATAATATTTGAGATTTAGCGCAGAAGAATAAGATGCGCAGGACATATGTTAAGAAAAGAGGAGGGACGTGTGCTGAAGGAAGTTTTGAAAAGAAACCCCGAAGGAAGATGACCCCTGGGAAAATCACGACCGAGATGGTGGAACCCAGTCAAGATCGATTTGGAGAAGGTTGAGGCTACTGAAGAAGATGAAATGGATCGAACCAGATTGAGGGGATATGTTGGTATGGCTAATGACGACTCCAATATAAATGACCCCGGGAGTAAGATTAAATAAGCGAGAGAGGAAAGAGAAGAACAGGTGTATTCGCGGAGTATACAGATCAGGGGCCTTATTCAGTTAGCCCTCGACACCGTCGAACCTCGGAAAATCCGTGGACGCGACGTCACAGCCTACGGCAAATCTCAACTATTAACGGCTCTATATGAAATATTCGAGGCTGTCGCGTTAACATTTCGTCACCATCGAGACTCGGAAATACCTTTAACCTTCCGGGTTAAAGGTATTTCCGAGTAACCATTTTGGTAATCTTTTTGAGAGTGCGGGCCAAAATCGGTCAAATCTTTGGCACAAGATATTTCCCAAAAGCCAGCCAACTTTTTTGGAGAACATATTACCTGGTATCTAGATATTTAACAATGTAAGGAAATAAATCTCCATTGGCCATCATAAAATTAACAACACTCGCCAAAAAGGCACGGGTCAACACTTATGATAGTCCGAGCGAGATAGTTCTCTAGTCATAATAGAGGCCATATTCGAATTACACGTTTTTATTTCACCAGCTGTAGGACACGCCAATTAAATATTGCATTATTAATGGTGCAATAATATAGTTTTATATTACAGAAATGGTAAGTAATTAAATGAGAATGTCTGAATAAGTCTTTAACTTGACTCAATTTTTTCGCGCAGTACGTTTGAAACACATTAAAAACGGAAGTTTTATTGTGATCCCGAAGAATTTAATGCGGTGACAATATGATTTATTCTCAAAAATAGTTAAGAAAACACACAAACTACACACTGTTGATTTTTTGACGAGATCTAAGTGTTAGCAATTCCTCATTTTCTAAATAAGGTCTCTCTGGAGTACATACGCCGACCATTTCCCATATAAAAGGCTTTGTATTTTTTGGCAAATATCTCCATAAGTTATGAGGTAAGGGGTTGAATTTTTGGTGTCATTAGAAGGGTGAGATATTTTTCTTTAAAATGAGACCAAATTCATTGATTTCTAAGTAAAATGACATTTCACTCAAACTACCATAAACGAACCAGATGGAAACCCTTAAGCACAGTGAACATTTCTATTGTTAGATTTAGAGGTGGAGTCCCAGGGTTGGTCACTAGCGAGGAATAATTTTCCCCGTAATCCACTCCAGCGAGGCTTTCCTGGTTTACTTCAGTGCTCAACTTGTGCCTTCATCTGAATCTACATACTGCCTAGCAACCCGTCGCATGGGCGTGTGGGTGGCGGAGTTAGGACGCCAGCCGTGTTAAGGTATGAAGGATGAGACTTAGGGAGGTGAAATGGCTTGTATTATGAGAGTGTATTAAGTGGAGCTCCAGTTTATTTAAGGTCACTTACTGTACTCAGAAAGAAGACACATTTGTACCTATCTTTTTGGCAATGTATCTCACTTATTCCATCGCTTCTGTCAATTCTAAGGATGTAGATTGGCGTCAAAATAATACTCTCTGTATCACTCTGTAACACACCTGTTCTAAATTTCTCAAGCAAACCAATCCTAGCGTGTAGCCTCTGAATCTCTACCGTTTCCTAACATAATTCCTCGAAAAGCTGAGAAACACTACAGGTGCCTTATGGCAAGAAGCGCACATTTTATTTTGATTACGACAATTGAAGATTTAACACTTTTTTGGAAATAAAAAACTTTTAAGTAATGGTCCACTAATATTTTTATTGTTTACTACCCGGGTTTTGTCACGTAATGACATCTTCAGGTCATTACGTGACGAAATCCGGGTCGTAAACAATAAAAATATTAGTGGAACATTACTTAAAAGTTTTTGATTTCCGATATGGAAAGGTTCCACAGAGTGAAGCCTGAATTTATTAGTTATATTTAACACTTTACCTTGTTACTTGAAAAGGTCATATCGCTCAAATTTTCTTGATCATTACATTTGATCAGTACATGATTTTGTGAATCATATTAAACAGACTAAATGGAAAAATATGAATATGGCAATAGATTTTTGCTAAATTAAACGATATTATATTATTATTATTGAAACCTCTAACTCCTCTTCAATTGTGATCGGCCGAGCGTTATTCTCGCAAATTTCATTCCCGGTGCGGCCCTAACAGTCGCCCTGAATATTGCAAATTCTCCGAGAATATCCGCGGCGCAACCCAACCATTTCAGTATGCTTCCCTTAGGATACCCGCCCTTCCCCACACCCGGGTGAGAACAATATCTTAATTCGCAGTTTTTCAGACAAAAATATCGGATCGATAGGTATTGATAAATTAAATAACTGCACATTATACTGAAGAAGAGGATTTAAAGGTTTAATTTTAATAAACAGCTGAGAATATATATATATATATCTTTAATAAGAAAATTTCCAGAAATTGCGACTTGTATACATACGTATACATAAGAGGTACAAGTATGCTTGGCATTTTATTGATCAAACTTGAATCGTGTACTCCCAAATTAATACGCTGCAAAACAAAACATATTTTGAGTTATAAATCATACCATAAAAATGACGTATGACTTTTATTTTTAATAAATAAAGTTTATATCGGTCAATGTCCATGGGTGACTGCACTACTCAAAGTATGTAATAACATTACAACTTCTAATAATATTTTCCTGCCACCGTACGGCACCGAAAAACTATTCATTAGTTGATATTATATTTTAACAGGAAAATTAGGCAACTTTTCATAATATCTTTGCCCTTATTTGCAAAAATTGAAACTAATCTTCTAATTTGTATGAATAAAATGTTCTAATTTTCCAAAGGTGAATGCATTATACTAAGATAAAAACTATGCAATAGCCGCATGTGTAGATATCCATTGTGAGTGTGATATTGGAATGTACATTGGGTCATGTGTGCTTGAGAGTGTGAAATTACAAGCATACCGAGATGTAAATTAAATCGGTGGCTTCGTATCGAAAATCTTTCATTATCTTCAGTTCACTTTGCGAGTGATCGTACATGTTAACAACTATTTGCCATACAATACTTGGCTTGGAACTCTGATACGTGATTCCACGCTATAACTAACGGTACCGCACAAAAACCTCCAGTACATACTAGGTCTGGGCGGTTTTCCAACATATTGGTTCCAATATCGATATTTTTTAATATTGGGATTCCATTTCTAATATTGGGAACTTTGGAGTGACCAATACCAATATCCTGTATTGGATATTGGTGGTCGGAAAAACCAATATTTGTAATTGGAATATTGTTGGTTGAAGAAACAGTATTTTCAATTGGAATATTGAAATAATGGGTTACCAAAGTAAAACATTCAAGGATTGAATAATGGAACCCGGCGAGGAGGGTGGTCGAAGAGCGCCCTAATCTTTGAATATAGACAGCGCGCGTGGCACTCGATGCAGCTCTTCCTTTTCCACCATTATTCATGGCAATAAATGGTGAAAAGAATCTTAAATTGGTTTTCTTGTTTTATCACTTGTTTTATTGACAGACTTTTACATAGTTAATTAAGTCGGGGGAACGGGCGAGGTTCTGATTGAGCTGGGATGAGTGCTGCATGCTTGGTGTGGAATCACCCCGTGCCACACACCCTAGTGGTGGCTTTCACGGTATTTCGCAGATGTAGATGTAGATGAAGTCTCTTTTCCGAAGTAACCCCCCTCGGTTCTAATGCACTTCTACCACCATTTTGTTATTATTTACCTGTAATTATTGCTATGTTCAATATTTTCCAATATACCAATATATTATATTTTCATTATTTCTAATTGTCCAATGTGCCAATATTTTCCAATATTTTATAGTCCAATGCAGGTTATTTACATTGGTCAATTTTCAATATTTTAAGATATTGGATCTTGATAGAGGAATTCAAATACCGCCCAAACCTATTACAGACTCACCATGTCTAAATGAAACTGTTTCAGGCGCTACTTCGTGGAATTTTTGGATATTCATGATGAAATGAAGCAACTTGGTTAATTCCACATAAGTGTATCAAATTAAAATTCGGGTTGCTTATTTTCATCATGAATCACCATGTCTAGATTTCGCGTGCATAGGGCAGACTGTACGCCGCCCTAGCAGTAGCGCTGGATATTGCGATTTCTCAGAGAACCTTCGCGGCGAATCCCGACAACCGCTGTAGGACTCCCTTAGGATCACTGCCCTACCTCACACCCGGAGTGGAAGGAGAGAAGAGGATAGTGAGAGAGAGAGAGACGACAGGGAAAGAGGACGGAATAAAGAGCGAGAGGGAACGAGTGAAAAGACTGCAAAAGAGGGTAGAGATCTTTCACTCCTCCCCGTCCCCTTCGTATCGGCGCTCAACAATGGAACTGACCTCGGTCCAGACGGGAGCCCAAAGGAATTTCTAGCATTCCTTCCCTTTTTACTCCCGGCCTCGCAAGCCATTCGCTAAAGACCCGCTCCCCCACCGACACTGCGCTGTGGCCGAACACCCATCAACGCATGGCCGTCGTAAAACTTCTCCCTCCAGTTCGACTCGCAAACATCTCTCCCCACGTGAACAGACATCAATCTCCGGCAATATCGTCACGGTCAACGGCGTCCGAAGCGCGCAGACTTCACGCAACAGTGAGTGGGGGGAATACAGGGGTAGGGGTTGGTTTGGAGGGGGGCGTGGTCCGCCCCCGCCTTTTCGTCAGTCTTTTTTTCCTGCACGCAGCTCCCGTCCGTCTCCTGCTTCCCAGTTTCCACTTCATAGTTCTCGAAAAGAATAAAAACTCTCGTGCTCAAGACATTCCCCGTTCCATTCCCTATGGACTCCGCTGCACGTGTTCATGAGACCGAGGCGTCGACCGCACGGAGGAAACGGTTCGACGCCTCCGATGCACTTGTCGATCGCCTGATGCACTTGACGAACGCCCGGCAGAGGCCTTGTGCTTGAACTGCACGAGATAATTTCGATCACGTAACTAAGTTGTGGCAACTAGAATTAAATTTGAAAAAAAAAAGTTGAAATGAACTACTGAAAAAGGAAAGACGCCCCTCAATACAGTTATTATATAACGATTTTTCTTGACTTTAAAAAAGCATTTGTTTAAGTTTCCCACAGAATATAATTAATTAAACTAAAATCTTGGGGCTTAGACGACGATGAAATTTCCTGAATTAGGTAATTCTTAATCAATCATGTGCAGATAGTAGTATTAGACGGTGCCATCTCCAATGAGGTTAAAGTTACTTCGGGTGTCCTACAGGGATGTGTCATAGGTCCAATTCTATTCCTTCTGTATACCAACGATATTGGTGAAGTAGTAGAGAGTAAACTTTGACTATTTGCAGACGATGCCGTTGAGTACAAGGAAATCCGTAGTGATAATGATAAGGAAGCGTTAACGAAGGACATCAAGGCAATTCAAGCGTGGTGCGATGCATGAAAAATAGAATTAAATCTGAAAAAATGTGTGGTGATGAACTTCTGGAAAAGGAAAAACTCCCCTCCGTACAGTTATTACGTATAAAATACCGAATTAGAGACTGTAGAATTTGTTAAATACCTCGGAGTTAAACTAACTAATGATCTCTCGCTAAGCAAACATATTTGGGAAATAACTGATCAGGCTAATCGTAAATTGGGATTTGTAAAAAGAGTACTTGGAAAGTGCGACGATAAAGATAGAGAAATCAGTAACTTCTCCCTTGTTAGACCCCACTTCAAATACGCTGCCAGTGTTTGGGTCTACATGAGGTAGGCTTAAAAACGGAGTTAGAACGCGTGCAGAGAAGATCAACAAGATACGTGAAAGGCTACTCTCGTTAGTGTTACTGACCTCTTGCAACAACTTGGATGGGAATCACTTTCAGACCGTCGACTAAAAATTAGATTCAATCTTTTATGTTCAATCAAAACCAATTTATTTTTCGACTAAGTTGTCAATATCTTACGAACTCCAACATACTACGGTAGATCAGATCATGTGAATAAAATAAGGGAAGCAGATTGTAGAGTAGAAAAGTTAAAAATGTCGTTTTTCCCGTTTTAGATAAGAGATCATAGTGGCTGCCAATGAGACTTTGAAGTTGGTAAGGTGACAGGTAGTATAAATGATAAACTAATGTGCCCCCGAATGCATGTTTTGAAATCTGCCGAGATAATATGTAAGAACCTTAAGTACCAAGATTCTTTTTTTTTTTCTTTTGCTAAAACTTTTGCTCGAATATATTCAAGATCTTGCACTAGTCTTTACGAAGATGCTGTTGTGAAATCAGGCAGAGACATATACCTCCAATGTTTGAAATAATGTTTTTCCCGCGATCGATAAGAGACCATAATGGCAGCGTTAAAACTTTGAGGTAGGTTAGTTGACAGGTAGTGTAGCTGATTAATTGATGTTCTCCCCAATGCATGTTTCAAAATCTACCGAGTAGTGCCAACACAACAACACAACATCACGTTTACATAGCTACAATATACGTAATTGTAGTCGTCTCTGTAGCATTTGTAACATGTTCATAGTGTGGTGCAAGTTGTTGATAGTAAATTTCTTCACTTTAGTGCATGTTGGTGATAAGCCACCCCCTGCCAACGCCCTTAACGTGTCTTGCTTGCAGAGTAATATGTACATGTAGATGTAAGGAGTCACGTGGTAAAATCACGAAGGTTTTGAGATTTTGGTGCATTCAAAACACTGGATAAAAATCTCAAGCAGCCTTCCCGATCGAATTTTTTTCGCGGAAATATTTTTAACGAACATGAATATCGCGATGGGAGACGGAATGAACAATACATTAGGCACTTAAATTATTCGACTGAGAGGTTAAAACTCCCTATAACCTCGAACCGTTTGTTGTTGTATATATATAAATACTACGCGACTCCTTAGTTACGTGATCGCGGTCATCTCGAGCGATTCAAACACACCCCCTTCTCCCAGGGTGAGGTATGGAATGAGTTCTATCATTTTCCAACTGCATGAAGCATATATTCGGCACAGATTTCTCATCACTACTTTCCACCAAAACAAAAAAAATGAAAATGATTCAAAAGTTCTTTCAATACTTAATCATTGACACACATACTTAGCCTCTAGAATCAGATAAACATCTACATCTACATCAACGTCATACCCTGCAAGCCACCCAAAGAGTGTGTGGCAGGGGGTACTTTCGCACCAGGCATGCATGAATGATATGGTAGAGCACCGACATTACATTAAAACCCGCGTACCACACATGCAAAGCGCCAATTAAAAATCTAATACCCAAGAAACATTCTATCTTCAATCGTTCCAACATGCAAGGGATACAAAGACTACTACTACAGATTCAAAATATCATGCATAAATAAGAACATCAATATTTACGTCATGCATAAATAAGAGAGTAGAGAATATAATGAGAAAGATTTACTGCCTGCCTATTGTCAATACTCGAGCTATTCATGACGACGATCACAGCTGTTATGGTCCCGAATGGTACGCGGAAAAAATGACATTTTATACCTATCGGTTCTACAATCTAGCTCTCTAATTTTATTGGCGCGATCTAATCTGCCGTAGTACGAAGGGGTTAATAGTATGTTTTTACGTCGTCAGTAAAATGATTTTCCTGAAATTTAGTTAGGAGGTTAAGCCTATAATTTAATCTACGCTGTGATAGCGATTCCCATCCTAATTCTTCTAACAGTCCAGACACACTAGCCAACTTATCGTAGCATCGTTTCACAAACCTAGCTCCTCTTCGCTGTACGCGATCTAACTCTGATATCAACCCCGTTTCGTATGGATCCCATACACTAACAGCATATTCCAGATGAGGCCTAACGATTGAAAAATAACAACGTTCTTCCACTTTCTCATCACATTTTCCGAGTACTCTCTTGATAAAGCCTAGCTTCCTATATGCTTGACCGCATATTTCCCTAATATGTTTTCCCCAAGATAAGTCGTGAGTAATTGTGACCCCTAAGTACTTAACAGACTCGGCGTGAATAACATCAAGAAGCTTTATTTAGATTCGAGGCGAAGACCGTCAATAAACGATGCTCATTTGTTTATTAGTGTTTGTTTTTCGTTAATGATAACGCTCCATTCATTGGTTCACTGCTTCATACAGGATAACCGTGCATTTATTTGGTGGATGGAAATTCCGAAAGAGTTGTACAACCTATAACAAAGAGTCTTTCATACTCCTTCAATTTTTTCCATGAGGAAAGTCTTCATTTTATCTGCCGTGAGCTCCGTAACCGCTGACGTGGAAATTTCTCGCCTCGAAGAATCGTTATTATAGCCCAAGAGTTACGTAATAAACCAACCGGAGATCCGGGAATCGCGCAAGACTACAAGACCACGAGTTCAATACGGCGGAAGAAATGCAACAAGCACGAGTTGGATATTCATGCTGCGGGTAAAGGTTTTGCACGTGCGTGCCCCTATCGAAGTTATACACGACTTCTCGTTTCTAGTCAGTATTTAATGAGAACTCTTCGCCGTAATGCCGTCTCAATATTTCAATCACGAAGTCTGGCCACCGTATATTCGGCCAGTCCTAAGTTCCAACCTTCTTTCTCGATATTATTCTGGGTTCTTGATCGAACATTATAACTTCCGAATCCAGAAAGAACCTGAAAAAAATTTACTAACCAATTAAGAAACTGAACTTTAGGTGATCCTTTTAACGTTTACAGGCGAGTGTCAGATTATCGTCATGCAACCACGACGCCGATTCACTCGCGAACACATTTTAGCTGGTTTAAAAACCTCTTTCAAGCGAGCCTCCCGCCCATTAATGACGCCTCGCGGTGCCTTATTCGGGGACGAAAATTTATCGCCAGGAACGCCCATCGCTGACGTAAAGGCAGGGTCTACCTTCTTCTTATACCGCTTCCTTCCTTCCGAGAGCTCTCGGCTCTTTCCAGCTGGGGCAAATGCCGAGATGAGACAATTAACGAGGCCGATCAGAACTGACAAGGGTAATAGACGTGGAGGGACGGGAGGGGTTAACGTGCGATGGTTCACTCAGTACTTAAGAAAGCTTATCAGCAGAAGAGCAAGGAGAGCGACTGTCTCGGCCTACTATCATTGTGCCCCCCTACTCTCGACCTATTTTTAATGGAAGGACAATTTTTTGGCTGAGCAACAAGAGCTTTCCTCGGAAAAGATTCGAATCCTTGCCTAGGGACTTCTATCTACTATCACATATTACCCAGCATGCCACCTCAAAGGCGTTTGTTGTGGGGCGAGTTATCACCAACATCGATACCAGGGATAGGCGCGTGCTGTTATTGTTACGTGACAAAATGCGACGGACGCATTCATTTCAGTACTTAACCTGATGAATGGTAGGTTTTTGGTCAGTAGGTACTTATCCTAGCGACTTTATTTCAGCCATATCGTTCTGCTTTCCCTCATATATATATATAATCCGCCATTAGATCCCCCTTAAAATCTCCATTTCATTTTCCCCTTCTTATTTCGTCCAAAATATTACGGAGCTTATTTCGTTACATTCAAAAAATCCCTTATTGGGTTTCTTGCGCTAAAGTTTCATCGGAGTTATATTTGTCGTCTTTGGAGGCGATCGACGGCCGAGGTTATTTGAACTAGAGATATGGAGGTAGATTGGAATTGTTAGAATTCTTACGGGAATGAAGGAAAGCTGGATAGAAATCAGGCTATGGTAATCGCCCACGGTTAACAAAATAGGCCGTGTTTGCTGTTTGACGTCCAATCTGACAGACAGCCTTAGTTTGCTTGAGCCAGTCATAACAGGGGCTATTCATAACATAGTTAATCTTGAGTAGTGTACTGCATGGTAGCATGTTCTTCTACGTATCACCCTCTTGGTTTCTGGTCTGAGCTTGTACCGTTGTCCTGAGTGCTTTTGGCCTGCGCCTGGCATCCGGGGGAACGTGCGCGGTTCCCATTTGAACTTGGATGAGTGCTCCATGCCTGGTGTGGAATCAGCTCGTACCACACACCATAGTGGTGGCTTGCACGGCATTTCGTGGATGTAGAAGCGTATTTAACAGCGACACATAGAATATCGTTTGGACGACACACTACTTCTCTGGGTCCGAAAGAAGATATAAAATAAGAGATACATCGCTGACCGAGTAGGTTTAAAAATTCGTTCCATCCACGCCCAATTTATTTAATATTAAGGTATTCTACCGGTAAAGGTAAGTTTGGTTGAATGTCAGAGAATCTCCCACCCCCCTCCCCCCCGGTTTTTTACACTTTCAGAGGCCTATCTCAATCTAGTATACCTATTCTTTTTCACCTCCGTGCACCACCTACCCTTCTTCATCCCGTCCATGAAGCCTATTCTCTTTATTCCTCTTTCCCGCTTGCCCAAAACTCTTCCCTCTATCAAGTGACTATAATAAAAAAATGAGCTCTATTTAGAACACTCCATTAATTCACTTCACCATTTCAACTCCCAAAATCTTACTCTTAACATCTTAGGACCGTAGAACTTAGGATGGTATCGTAACACCCCCTGCCACTCAACTATACGGCGGTTCGTAGTGAAGGATGTAGATATACGTAGACTACTGCGGAGATGTTGACCAGATCCCAAGGCATTTCGCCAACTACAATCTCTGCAACTCTTTTCTTCACTCAAGTCAATATCACCGCGTAGATTAAATTATAGGCTTAACCGCTCAACTAAATTTCAGGAAAAACATTTCTCTGACGGCTTATAAAACATACTATTAACCCCCTCGTACTACGGAAGATTAGATCGCGCCAACAAAATTGGAGAGATAGATTGTAGATCCGATAGGTATAAAATGTCATTGTTCCCGCGTACCATTCGGGACCATAACAGCTGTGATCGTCGTCATGAATATTGCGAATAGTGAGATTAGGTAGATTGTAGATCTTTCTCTTTATATTCTCTACGTTCTTATTTATGCATGATGTAAATTTTGATGTTCTTATTTATGCATGAGATTTTGAATCTGTAGTAGTAGTATTTGTGTCCCTTGCATGTTGATCACGATTGGCGATAGAATGTTTCTTGGTTAGTACATTTTAATGGGCGCGTTGCATGTGTGGCACGCCGGTTCCAATGTAGTTTCGGTGTTCTGCCGTATTATTGGCGCATTCCTGGTGTGGAAGCACCTCCTGTCACACACCCTTGGGGTGGCTTGCAGGGTATGACGTAGATGTAGATGAAGTAACTTCACTTCACAGCTTGAGAAATTCAGAGCTGGTATTTTCTAGAGCGACACAGAGGATATTATCATGACTCCTCAATGCATCTCTAGGTCTGACAGAAGCGATAAAATAAGAGAGATACACTGCCAAGCAGAGACATACAAAAACTCGTTCTTTCCGCGCACAATAAGCGACCACAATAAAAATTGAGCTCCACTAAATACTTTCCTTTAATACATGTCACCATTTCATCTCCAAAAAACTTACATTTTTACACGGCTGGTGACCTAACCCCCTCTGTCGCACGCCCATGCGACGGCTCGCAGGGTATTACGTAGATGTAGATGTAGCCGAAGTATGAATCGGGACTCCACTATAAATATCCCCTACTGTTGTGATCCAAAATCTGAAACCTCAAGATGGGAATCTAGTGTTCCATCAAACACACCAAACCTAGGACAATGTACCACACCTGAAAACTTGCTCGGAATTGTCGATAAAATAAGAATGCGTGTTGAATAAGAAAACTACAAACTCACAATCAGATGCAAATATTTGAGAGGTGCCAGGTGGCAAATATAAACGACATTCTTTTAGACCATTCTCTCCACTTTTCGAAGGAACATAAAATATATTTCGACAGTTCCACGTCTCGTTCGAAAGAAACGAATGTTACCAAATTCCTTTATGACTAGAGGGTGTTTTATTTTTCAATAGTCTCCCCCCCCCGTTCCTGCCCAAAACGCATGTTTTCCGTTTGTACAAACGAGGTGAAGCACAATACGACAGTTTCGACTTATCTCCGTCTCCTATCGCCCCAACCCGGAACACAAAACGCTTCTCGAGTGTCAAAACCTCGTATTCTTTCACTGGCTTCCCGTATCTCTCAACCCTTATCGAAGTCGACCTCGAAAGCTGTCTGAGGAGGAAAGATAATGATCTTCTCCCTGGAGCCGCGCCTCAGTCTTCGATTGTTCCTCCCCCAATCTCCAGGTGTCCACAGGAATACCACGCCACGAAACTCGCCGGGCCTTACTCCAAATTTCAAGTTCGCACGTCTTCAGTGCCAAAGTTTGCACCATTTCAAGAAATTGTAATCAATAAACCATTATATCTGAAAGCAAGGTGCCCCATAATTATAAAATAGTCAGCATAACACCAATATAATGATAATTTTATCGTTATCATAATTGCATCGTTATGATAATTGTGTAAGTGTTACGAATTAAATAGAAGAACTAGGATGGTAATTACTATCAGAACGCAGGTTAAAATTTAGGTTAAACCTTTTAAGTAAATTTGTTTTAAGTAAATTTGTTCACAGATGACGTTAGAGATATATTGAGAACCCCTGCGTATTATGCTAGGTTTGATCAGATTATCAAGATTAGAGAGATAGACTGTCGTACCGATAGACTTAAAATGACATTTTTCCCGCGTACCACATGAGAGAACAATAGGCTGCGTAGAAATGGGATAGGTAGGTGAAATATGGTTGGAGTATTCTGCAGTGCATGATGAATGTAATAACAACCAATAATCCCTTTCTTATACTGTGGATACTAACCATCTAGCTGCATGTGACCCTGCTCTCTAGCATGTCTCCCTTAAATATCCGACTTGCATGACAATAGTGCATGTTTGGTGATCTTCACCCCCTGCCACACACCCTCATGGTGGCTCGCAGGGTATTACGTAGATGTAGAGGATGAATATTTAAAAAAGGAAAATGACATGACCCTTGAAATTATCTGCCTAGGCTGCAGGCGTTTGAGATGTGGGTTCGGAGAATTATGGAGAAAGTGCGGTAAAAGAAAGGAAGACGAACGAGGAAGTGCTTACTTAATATGGTAGTATATTATAGTAGTATATCATAGCAGTATAGTAAGTGGCTGGAGGAAGTAATAAAGGGCTATGGGTTGCTGTAAGACTGTGATAGACGGAAGGACGTTGAGTAAGCGGGGAAGGGGAAGTAAGAGAATAGGTTTTATGGACGGGATGAAAAAGAATAGATCGTATATTGAGTAGAAAAAGGAAAAACTAGAGGTAGATAGACCGCTTAAAGTTCAGAAAAATGGGAGGATTATACTCAAACTTGCATGAAAATCAATCATTTACCACTAGATCGCGTGCAGCGAAGAAGAGCTGGGTTTTTAAAACGATGCTACGATAAGTTTAGAAGTGTGTCTTGATTTTTAGAAGAATTGGGATGGGAATCGCTATCACAGCGTAAATCAAATAATATGCTTAACCTCTTAAACATTTCTCTGGCGACTTAAAAAAACATACTATTAACCCCCTCATTCTACGGCAGATTAGATCGCGCCAACAAAATTGGAGAGATAGATTGTAGAACCGATAGGTAAAATGTCATTTTCCCCGCGTACCATTCGGGATCATAACGGCTGTGATCGTCGTCATGAATAGTGCGAATAGTGACATTAGCTAGACTAGATATTTCTCTTTATATTATCTACATTCTTATTGATGCATGATGTAAATATTGATGTTCTTATTTATGCATGATATTTTGAATCTGTAGTAGCAGTCTTTGTATCCCTTGCATATTGGAACGATTGATGATAGAACTTTTCTTGGTTAGTAGATTTTTAATTGGCACGTTACATGTGTGGTTCGCTGGTTTCAATGTTGTTAGAGCGGCGGAGAAAACAACAAAAACAAAAAAAAACGGACAAACGAGGAAGTTCTTGAGATGGTGGGCAAGGAAAGGAAACTTTTGAATGAAATCCGGGATAGGCGGGGTAGATGGCTGAAGGATGCAATAAAGGGCAATGGGTTACTGAAGAGTGTGATAGAAGGATGTTGGGCAAGCGGGGAAGGGGAAGAAAGAGAATATGTTTCATGGACGGGATGAAGAAGGGTAGATCTTACGCAGAGGCGAAAAAGAATATTCCACAGAGAGAGATAGGCCCCTGATTGTGTAAAAGTCCGGGAGGAGGTTCTCTGACATTTAACAAAACCTATCATTTTCGGTAAAATACATTATAAATAATAATACCATTCCATAACGAGAAAGAACGAAAGATATGATAGAGGGGACTTACGGAGTTGAAAAAAAAGGAGCGGATAAAAAAATTGTTTCCGCCCGGGATCGAACCGGGGACCTTGCGCGTGTGAGGCGCACGTGATAACCACTACACTACGGAAACGCTTGACACCTGGGCCGAAATTTACAGTTCAAATCAATATGCTTGTACTTTGGTGATTTATTTATAGCAAGTTTTATTCGTTCGTAGGCAGCGAAGGTCAGCAAGTATGAAGATACTGGGTGTAATGTGAAGTTAATGTGTTTCTTCCGAGGCACAGTATACTAAGACAAAATTATCCGTGAGATTAGGATAAGGAAATTAGGTGGCCCAGTTTCTGTAAAGGCTTTTGTAGCACGCCTCATTTGCCGAATGCATATTTACAAACGTTATTACGATTCACAAAACGATTAGAAATTCTTTTATTATGCAAACGAAATTGAATTAAATAGACGCTAAGGAATTAGGAACAATCGAGGGAAAATGGGAGAATACAATTGCAGGGAAAATTAGAGCGGCGAAGAAAACAACTTGATCAGTGGAAATTATAGGGGTAAAGAAGCAATGGGTTACGGTAGATGGAATGGGAGACAAACGAGTAAGTTCTTGAGGTGGTGGGAGAGGAAGGAAACATTTGAATGAAATCCAGGATAGGCAGGGTAGATGGCTGAAGAAAGTATTAATTGGGGATGTGATACTCAAGACTGTGATAGAGGGAAGGATGTTGGGCAAGCGGGGATGGGAAAGAGAGTAGGTTTCATGGACGGGATGAAGAAGGGTAGATCGTATGATGAGGCGAAAAAGGAAATATGAGAGATTGATAGGACCTTGAAAGTGCAGAAAATCGGGGGGGGAGATTATTTGTCTTTCAACAAAACCTACCTTATAGCGGAAGAATAATTTTAAAAAACAAATGAAGATATCATCTACATCTATTTCATACCCTACAAGCCACCCAAAGGATGTGTGGCAGGGGGGTGCTTCCACACCAGGCATGCATGAATGATACGGTAGAACACCTGCCTGGTGTGGAAGCACCCCCTGCCACTCACCCTTTGGGTGGCTTGCAGGGTATGACGTAGATGTAGATGAACACCGAAATTACACTGAAACCAGCGTACCACACATGCAACGCGCCAATTAAAAATCTAATAACCAACAAACATTCTATCGTCAATCGTGTTCAACATGCAAGGGATACAAATACTACTACTACAGATTCAAAATATCATGCATAAATAATAACATCCATATTTACATCATGCATACATAAGAACGTAGAGAATATAAAGAGAAAGATCTACAATCTACCTAATCTCACTATTCGCACTATTCATGACGACAATCACAGCTGTTATGGTCCCGAATGGTACGCGGGAAAAATTACATTTTATACCTATCGGATCTACAATATATCTCTCTAATTTTATTGGCGCGATCTAATCTGCCGTAGTATGAGGGGGTTAATTGTATGTTTTCTACGTCGTCAGAGAAATGCTCTTCCTGAAATTTAGTTGAGAGGTTAAGTCTATAATTTAATCTACGCTATGATAGCGATTCCCATCCCAATTCTTCTAACAATCCAATGACATCATTTATGAGTACATATACTACTCAGAAGTTTTGCGCAAATATGCTCTTAAACAAAATTGCTCCACCTGGTTCGAATGACGCTCATTGCCTCACTTAATCTGGGGTTGCACAGTCACATTTTCGGTCCCAAGGGGGCCTGTACCCCTGTCGCCGGCTCATACCCTCGCTGTAAGGTCCCCGAAGTGTGGGGCCTCCACCACCAGAACCCGCCCGCCTCGCGGCCCCTATGGGGACCTCTCCTTGGACCACCCCTCTTGGGGAGGGATGGGAGGGCTGAGGTGCAGCACCCAGCGCCATTGTTGTCCTCCCTCGCAAGGAAGACACCTGCGAGAGGAAGGAATTCCATCGGCCCGGCAGAGCAAGAAATACCGACTCCCTTTTGACGCAAGCGAGGGCACCAGGTCTCATTCATGGATTTGTTCTACTGCCGCCCGGACACCTCCCTTCCGTTCAACAAGGCCTGACTTGACTGACACTGCCCACGGGTCTTCCCTGCCTTTAGAAAATCCCTCGCCCAACTCGCCAGAGGTACAACCCCCCTCTCCCCCTTCCTTCCCAAACCTCCCCATCCCCCAAAAGTTTACCCGCCTCCCACAATCTCATTTCCTCCCAACTCTCTTTTCCTCCCAGTACACTCAGGTCATCAGTTAAGGGTCCAATGGCATCGAGCTGATTCATACGTCGATATGATTAGGAGCTCCGCACAGGCTGAGCGGTAGGTTTTTGGAGAGGTTCCGTTCACTAACCTGCTTCACGACAAAATCGCAAGGGAACTTCCAGAGGACGCTTGACTATTTTCCACGAAATAATGGCCATTCGCACAAATATTTATATATCCGATCAATAAGTAATGAAATCCTTAAAGGTAGGGAGCTCAGTACTAACTTCGGGTTGCAGTAACCATCGCTTTTATAAGTTATCTCACAATCGTCACTGCTTTAAATAGTTGATCTACTTTCCTTCCACTGAATAAAATGTTGGCACGTTAATCAAATGGATAAAGGTCTCTTGGGTATTCCACCGGGTAAGCCGCTCGGTATTTATCCGGTGGAATACCTGAGAGATCTTTATCCAGCAGATACGTCATCTACATCTGCGAAATACCGTGCAAGCCAGCTCTAGGTTGTGTGGCACGGGGTGATTCCACACCAGGCATGAAGCCATCATTCCATCAGAAATACGAACCGCGCACGTTCCCTCAGAATGCTAGGCACAGGTGAAAAACAGTCAAAACGACTACTCAGTCAGATCTGAAACTAGGAGTGTGCTACATAGACGAACATGCTACCATGCAGTACACTACTACTGGTTATAATTGCGACTATACGACTACTGGTTATAATTGCAGCGACAGATATACTACACATACAGATAGTTCTACAAGGTACTAAATAATTCGTGAGCTATATCATGCCGTAAATTTCATGCGAGGTCAGTAACTAATAATGATGATAGCACGAGGGCATAAACCAATTTTACCTAATCAGCGTCTAAGTATCCTAGAACTGATCTCTCGCAGCTATTATGGTCCCTTACTGTACGTATAAAAATGAAATTTTAAATCTATCGGTTCTGCAGTCTATTTACTTAATCTTATGCCAGTGATCTCTACGTTGGGCTCTAGCGAAATATGTTGAACGTCCGGCAAAAAATAGTCCACATCAAACTTCCGTAAAATATTTAATCCACATTTTTCCTTCGATCGAACAGAGGTTCCCACCCTAATTTCTTCAACAATTTAGTAACACTGCTATGTTTATCGTAACAATGTTCAATAAATCTGGCTTCCCTCCGCTTACGTCGGGAAAATCTAAGGTCTATCACTTTTATCTTATGCTTATATATTTGTTATGAATATTATTCATAGTCGGCCTAAGTACTTTAACTCGTAATTATTTAATTAGTTACGATTTCAGCAAGTAATTGTGCCTCCAAGTATGTCATACACTCTTTGCCCGTAGTTAGGAAGGGGAAGTCGTAGAACATAAATGGGTGTAGAAGGATTTCGTTTTTTTCTGAGCGAACATCACTGATGAAGTCTTCTCGGGTAATCAGCCGGGTCAGGATGGCCATTACTGCCAATGTTTCGATGGCCTTCCCTGCCATCGTCATCGGGGTTAATTAGCCCTGCCAACGTTTCCAGAGGAGGCAACGGCAGAGAAGGCCATCGAAACGTTGGCAGTAATGGTCATCCTGATCCGGCTGATAACCCGAGAAGATTTCATCACAAATGGGTGTTGATTCGAAGGTTTTGGCGGCATTTAGCATAAGCGAAGTTTTAGCGGCGTTTCGGGCGTTCATACGCGTGTAGTCTTTTTCATTTCATCTGTTCCCGAAAAACTCGGCCGCCAGGAGAGGTGACCGCTCAATGAAGGATGGCCGTAGAGGCATATTTCATTGCACTCCCGAACAAGATTTTTAGTTTTTTTTAGTAAGTTTAAAAGCAGGACTTTAAGAATAGTTGGGACAGAAGATATTTCAACAAGCTCTGAATATAGTTTTAATATCTTATGTGAATATATCATCTATAACGACAAGAATCGCAAAAATGTACTCCTATTCAGTGAACCCTAAATAATGTCGACACCATAGGGCCCATGAAATAATGGCCGCTCATAGGAGGTGGCCATTAAAGGGAGGAATAATATGCATGCTTTTATGGGAAATTCATTATGTTGAGATGGGGATATTATTACTCAGAATATATATTTCCCATGAGGGGAGGGCGGCTGTTGCGTGGCCCTTCGGATTCCGTCAAGCGGAATCTTCGGAGGTGCAAAAATATCAAAACCCAGCCCAAGGAAGAGAGAGAAAGTGCAAGAAGTGACGTGGTCGATGCGCTCACAAGCAAAGAGGAAGAAGAGAAAATGGTTTCAGTGACAAACATGAAGAAAATAAAGAAGCTGACAGCTTAGAGAAAAATAAGGAGGGGGAGTGCAAAATAGGTTAACAGATCTTAAGTGTTCGACACCAGCGTTCTTTAATAACATATCTCACCCATAATTGACAATACGTATTCTGAGCAACAATATCCTGCTAATATCGAATACAGCAGAGGGCAGTTAGATTTGATAAAATTGTTTATGATAAACGTAGTAACGTTACAAAATTGTTGCGAGCATTAGGGTGGGAACCTCTATCCGATCGAAGGGAGAAATATAGGTTAAATCTTTTACGAAAGTTTAACGTAGACTATTTATTGCCAACCGTTCAAATTATTTTGCTAGAGCCAAACTATTATGGTAGGAACGATCACAGGAATAAGATTAAGGAAATAGACTGTCGAACCGATAGATGTAAGATGTCATTTTTCCACGCACAATAAGGGGCCATGATAGTTGTGATAGAACAGCTATAGGATACTTATTAGGTTGAATAGGTTTTTTCAGTAGTGCTCAGTATCTTAACATGAATTGTAGATACTAACTTCGCATGATATCTCCAGCGTGATATACTCCTGCATGTCTTCGTACCTTGCAGTGCTTTTTATTAGTCACATTAATAATGCTAACCAGTAGTTATATCTTGAGTAGTGTGCTGCACGGTAGCATGTTCCTCTACGTATCACTTTCCTGGTTTGTGGCCTGACTGCGCACCGTTGTCCTGATTGCTTTTGGCCAGCGCCTGGCATTCTGGGGAACGTTCGCGGTTCTGATTTGAACTGGGACGAGTGCTGCATGCCTGGTGTGCAATCATCCCGTGCCACACACCCTAGTGGTGGCTTGCTCGGTATTTCGTAGATGTAGATGTAGATATCCCGCTCACAACAATTACTTCCGTTCCCGAAAAACTCGGTCGCATAGAGAGGTCACCGCTTAGGGCGCGTCCATTAACTACGTGAGGCGTTTTGGCGGGGGAGGGGGTAGAGCCGAATCTCACCCAATCTCACGTGGGGGAGAGGAGGGGTCTCAGAAATATCACGTAATTTTTTTCCCGCAAGAAACGGTGTAAAATTGCGAGAAAACTGGGGTGAATTATTTAAAACATGTTTCTCCACTTAAATGTGGCTAAATCCTACACAGTATAATTTATCGCGGTTATGCGAACGCCACAAAGTAGCACAGTAGCCCCTCGATTGTTTAGCCGCCACTAGCCATCCAAACGCGCGACTCGACGAACGCTGCGACGTGCGAACCGTCCTTAGTAGTCATAAAAACTAGTCTTAACTAGTCTCAAATAAAAATGATTAAGCAAATTATGTTTTTTAAATAAATCCAACGCAATCAAGCACAGATTAACACATTTACACTAAAAATAAGCATTTTGTAAAATCTCACGTGAGATTAGGGGGAGGGAGTTGAGCCAAATCTCACGACATCTCACCAAGGGGGGAGGGAAGGTCGAAAAATCGACAAAATCACCTCACGTAATTAATGGACGCCCTCTTTCTGAAGTTGGCCGCAAAAGGCACGTTCAACTGTACTCGCCAATTTCATAGAAGTAATCTCGTGAGTGTTGCGTCACCTTTCTGAGAGGGTATAATCCTCGAGACGTAAGGGGAGGGTGCTTTCCTCCCCTCCGGACCCAATGCCCGCTAGACTCGGCGGCGCTGGTGGTCGGAGGCAAGGACGTTCGTCGACCGTTCCTCGGAAAATGGGATTCGCACGCGCCCGGAGCGGGAGGGAGTAGAGAAACCTTCCCAAGGTTTCATATGAATCACGGAGTAGGATACTCCGTGATTCCTACTCCGTGATATGAATGCAATTTACCCATGTATATATGGAAGAAAATAAGCGCCATTTTCCTATCAGGTCAACCCTCGACCAAATCTATATCCTACCGAAAATAAGTATGCCGGTAAATCGGTGTCGAGACAGAAGATTCTACAACAAACGTTGAATATAATTTTTATCTCTCCTTTGAATATGACATATATTATGACAAGTTTCGCCAAACTGTAGGCTACACTTCATCGGCTATTTTTGATTAGGCAATACGAAACAATATGCCGGAAAATTTTCTACTTCTTAGGGAAATATGTCATAAAATATTATATTCACATAAGTTTTACTACTGTTAAATATATGTCATGAATAATATTACATTCATAGATGTTTTACTATCGTTAAAATTATGTCATAAATAATACAATATTTATAGATGTTTTACTATTCTTAAAGATATGTCATAAATAATATTATATTCATTGATGTTTTACTATTGCTAAAGATGGGTCATAAATAATATTTTATTCATAGAAGTTTAACAGACCATAAAATTTTTTAAACTCTTTCGCAATTGGATTCCGCAAAGTATCAACCACAACAATTAATCACAGGTGTTGTATACCAAAGCAGGTGTATAGAAATTGGCTGGTATTACTTGAGGCTATAACGTTCGCATGAAGAACTATCAGGTACTTGATACTCCCTGAGGTTAAATAGAGTTTAACCCGAGGTCTTACTATCAGAACGCTATATTTAGTAGAACATCACATCAATGGCCGAGAATAGCTTTGTATCCACGAACTTAAGGTCGCTAAACCAGAGTTATGACCGCTTCGACCGGTGGCTTACTATATAAGAAAATACTGAATGAATTAGTAATCAACATTTACATTTACGTAGTATCGCACAAGATACCTTCTGGGCGTGGTGTGGAACAGGGTGATCCTACATTTAACAAGCACTAAGCAATCCTCACACCACGCAAAGGTCGATTGTAGATTGTGAATGTAATGCAAATTCCACGAAGTCACACCTGAGACAACGGAATCGATTGTAGATACGAGGAAGTTAGAAACTTGAAACCGTTCCCAAGTAAATGAAGGAAAGCGTGGAATTTCAATGGGCATATACTTAAGTCTGTTCTACTAATTACAACATTCGTTCTTAATTTTCGTCATCATGGATTTTATGCCTCCAGTGCATGAAAAACTTGGAGGAACACATGTTTCAGGATGAAGATAAAACAGGACGTATTCGGTGACAGGAAAAATTTGTTTTTGGTTTTGGAAAAAACTTGGTTTTGGAACAATTATAGCAATAGGACCTGAAAGCTGTGAGTTATGCACAGGCCAATCTCGGTCTTTGATCCGAACAATATACAATAGCAAGTTAAACATGAATGAAAAATAAATACATATCATAAGGAGAGACTATTGAATTTTTGCTTTCCACTTACCTAATGTCTACAGAGGGCCCTTCAACAGACCATGAAATGGAGTTCGGAATGTCCATGCGCAAAGTGATTCACATGCACGTACAAATACAAAATTTACTTGCTGAGAGAACACCGCTCCCGAATGTCACAAGTCACCACCACAACACAACGAATGCAACAACACTGAATCATCACACGCAATGAATTTCTGAGAGAGTGCAGCGAGCCCTCGATGACAGGCAGGGCTGAGTAATTCGCAATCCAGCCATTTGAAGCGCACGCATATAACTGCTCAAGAAATGTAACGCAACGGGTACCAGACAACAGGCGCAATCAATGGGCGAGTCCATTTTGATTAGAGGTTCACTTCAGCGTGTTGGAGTTAGAGAAAGAACTCCGAGTCTTTTGTCACCCTGCCACGCACCCTTGAGGTAGTTGGCTGGGTAAAATATCTATTGATGGAGAAGTCAAGCGCGGTGGTCTCGAAGTTTAGAGGAAAATGAAGTTAGAACTCTGCCATTTGGGGAAACTTGGGTAGTTAACAGAGGATAATGAAATTGGCTGGACACAAGTTCTCGTGGTAATGAGAGACGTCTACTGTGGTGATATCGCAAGTACGCACAAACAGCGATATCGCAAGTATATGTACAGGAACAGGTATCAAATAGTCCTCCACAATTAGACGTCCTTGGCGGACGAACACCGCAGTTGATCGGGTAGGTATCCCTCCGCAAGGCGTCACATATGGAACCATTCAACCACTCTCTACTCTGTGATTCGACTCAAAGAACTCCATCTACATCTACGTCATACCCTGCAAGCCACGCCGAGGGAATCAGGGATGTGAAAATTGAAATAGGATACAGGATGCAAAATGCAGAGATCAACATAGTATGCTTTGCTGACGACGCGGTTTGATCGCAGAAACAGAATACCAATTGCAGAGACAACTGATGAAGTTGATGCGAGCCTGCAGGAAACGTAATTTGAAAATATCGACCAAAAAGACGCAATGAATATGTTAAGAGCTGATGAGATGTAAGACGTAAGTCGACAACGTTATTATCAAGTAAGTGTCTATCTTCAATTACTTCGGATATGATAAATATAATAAGTTATTGCATGGTTCGAAATCAGATAAATCATCACGCATTGAAAGCTACTGAGATCCTACCCACTTTTTCTTCATCTAGGGTTGCTTCCATTGAGGCATTCATATATTTATAAGGTTCTAGGGCGTTTTTATATTAGAAGTGGTAACACTGGAATATTTTTGTACCTGCCTTCTTCCTGTACCCAACGTAAAACCAGTATACCCTTACCCAAACCAAATTTGACGATGTTTTTTGTATGTAGGACCAAAAGTGTACAATTTATTACCCCATTCATTCACGGATTCTAAATCTGTAAAAATACTATCGAAAAATGTACAGTCTTGACTTCTCAACAAAGAGAGTGTAGAGGAAATATTATTGTAAATGTGTTTGAAATAACTGTATAAACTATCAATTTGTAGCTTCTTAAGGTACGCACTTACATTGTTCAGTAATTGTCTTTGTCTCACTATATGAGCTATATGTATGTTTAATTAAGTGTAAGCATACATGTATCCTTTGATGGTAGCCTTAAACAGGTTCTCCTTCAAGGCTACCTAAAGTTACTCGCAACTTGTCATAGTGAATGTAATTTGTGTTGGAGTAATGAACATTATCATTATTACTGAAGTATCAGGCAGCTACCTATAAAGCAAGAAGTAGAAAAAAGAACTTTTTTGTTAGATTAAGTAACGTACATGAAAGACGAATCCTCACCCATTACCACATGTAAAACGTGCAAACTTTAAAACGATATAAATTAGTATTAAGTTAAGACATTATTTAATATAAGACAGGCATGAAGGCATTTTCATCTACATAATACGCTGAGAGCCATCGCAAGATTGTGTGGCAGGGGGTAAGCCATGGCCAGCATGTACATAATAAATAACTGTACCCAGTAAAATTAACGATGCTACCACCAGCGGAAAAAGTACATGCAAATAATACTTGCCAGAAGGAGAAATCCCACTGACAGGCATTGCACTATAGGCATGACACTAATGCCAGTGAAACTATTTGCATATATATGCATTCGGCAACTACATACCACGCCCTGCTACTGCTTACTTCAACCACGCCCCCATTGTAGCTGTGTTTTCCACCATTGAAATTTCTTCAAGTTTGAAAATTTTCAAACTCCATAACTGAGCATCACGCTCTAGGGGTTGTTTTTGCTTTGGGCATTATCGATATCCTCTCTTGACTAACTATTTATACTTAAAATTTGCCATTTCCTCATTTTAGCTCATGTTTACATTGAAGGTGTACACTTATCCTGCCGTGCTATCATTATTGTTTGGTGAAGAGAGGTTTTGGGGGGGGACGGGGTGTCCAAAAAGAGGAAGGGGGCGTTGGAAGGAATAGGGTTGGGTGAGGCATAAGGCGGAGGGTGGCGAAAAGAACATCCGCTGGCCAGTGAGACTGACGTATGAAAGGGGGTACCGGATCGGTCGTCAAGCCGGAGGAGCAAAAGATGCCGTATACTCTTCTTCCTACCTTCCCTTCCACAAGGGAATGTAGGGATGACTGATGACGAAAAAGGTCTTGGGAGGAAGGGGAAATGGTGTTTTTTTTAACGCGTCGCCCTGACACCCCGTTTTGGAGACAGCGATTCTAGAGAGTGCCCATATCCGGGGGGGTAAGTGTATAGTCTATTTTTTAGGGAGATCTCCTGGATGGCATTCGCCCACCTCTTCCAAACTCAACTTGCCATCCCATAGAAACGCCCTTATCCACTTACTAAGGGCGCTGTTGTAAATTCCCTCCAAAAAACCCTCACAGTCTCTCCTTCCGGGGGAAGCTGTTTTGCTGCCTGGTTATCTAGGGTCTTCAACATTCGTATTGGTATACAATTTGATGGCAGGGAGTTCGTATACACATATATACTAAACGAAGCATGGAAGAACATGGAACAAATGCTAGATCCATTTGGGAACTTGCTAATTGCTTCTTCCCTGTTACACCTCAATAGGGACTCAATATTATTCAGGATTCAGGGTATTGTAGGGTAACAAGCTTGTGTCACTTACCCTGGGTATCTCCGACGGTTAGACAAGTTCAAATAGCATTCATTGTACAGCACAAGAAGTACAATAGCCGGGCTAGCTCAGTTGGTGAAGCATGAGACTCTAAATCTCAGGGTCGTGAGTTCGAGCCCCACTTTGGGCAGAATATTTTAGTATTTTCAACTTGCAAATAAACACTCAAATTATACTGCATATTGAAGCAAATTCAATGACAGTGTGACTCTAAATCAAATGCCTTTTTTGAGTCTAAATCAAATGTTTTCGTTAAATGCGTTGAATATCGACTTACGCACTTCCATCTCTTAATCGTAAGACCTTTATGTACGAATCATACTTTTTGCGGACGATAATTGAAATGTCCTAATATTGAGTTCTTTCCTTCATCATTCAATCAGACATCAGGATTAATGCTCAACAAAAATTCACTCGTCCTTATCAGTCAAGTATACATGAGTTTTCAAACGATCATAGCTCAAAGTGATCGATAGCCAACTTATAGGTTTTCGCTTTTCATTCGAATTTTTTTAAATAACGCCAATAATCAGTTTATTTATTTAAGTACCTTATTTATGCAAATTACTTGGAATTAGCAGAAAAATGTACAAATACAATGCTATTTAATCAACTATATGGTCTTGTTAAGTGATGGATGAAGTTTATTACAACAATAACTTGCTTAGAACGGAGTTAATACTTACTGTTGATAAATCTGTAAATCTAAATTGAATGTAAGAGGAGATAAAATCTTATTCATTTTACTCATTACGTTTTGTCTGATTTCACATCATCAGGTATGTCATCTTTGACGTTAGGGTCGTTTTGAGGAGTTAAGGCATAATTGTCTTTCGGAAATATTTTGTGCGGATTGCAACGTTTCATCCAGCGTGCGTCAGCAGCAAGGACATTTCGCCGTGAGACTCAATTCCTGCAATATGTGTGGCTCTTTTGGTTGAAGGGCTATGACGAATGTAAATGGAAAGTTTAATTGGTCAGCGAATATTTAATATACGCACTAGGTGCCTATTCACTATCTCTTTAAGAGGATCTTTTCTTTAAACTTCCTTTTATGAAAGAGTTATCACTTCTCTTCCTTCCATTAATATTGAATCATGAGTACGATATCTCTAAAAATTGACCAACGCACTTACATACTCGGAGCAGTTACCAACTAAAAACGTTTATTTTAAGACATTGAGGAAAGTGTCGAAAGCCAGCCGTAAGACTCAATGGAGAATAATAATCCAAAGTACGGCGTATTATCAAGAGACGGTTACCATCAAAATGCAATAAAGAATGTATTACCACAGATAGCAAGAATATTCTTTCGCCAGATGGTGGATTGAAAAAAGTCCCAAGAGATAAAATTATTCGCACAACGTGGGGCTCGAACCCAAGACCCTGAAATTAAGAGTCTCATGCTCTACCGACTGAGCTAGCCGGGCTGACACAATTTATCAGCTGTGCGGTGAAAGTTACTTGGACTTGAGTAATCGTCGGGTATATTCAGAGGTTTGTAAGAGAAGCTCGTTTGTTAATGACGGATTTAAATACCATTCGCAGCTGTACTGAGGAGAAATCGAAATAATTAGCCGGCTGACGAGAGCAACACAGTTGCTTACGTATGCCGTGTCAACAAGAGATCCAGGTAATAGGATTTAAATCCCGCAGCGAAACCGATAAGTCTCTCCACACTCGACGACCTACTCGGCATAAGGAGGGAAATGATTGGAGAGAAGAAATAAATATTTTCCCGAGTATTGCAGAAAATAACAACAAATAGAACGAAATTATATTTTATAAACAAAAACCTTTTTCCTTGATTATTACGGCGACATGTATGATAATGTAAGTAATCGTTTTATTGGCTGAATATAATTGTTTCTCGGAAAAATTTCCTGATTCACCGGACAAACACCTTAGGCGCCATGATTAAAGAGCGCACAGATAATGTGTGTGAACGTAATTATCAGTCGGAGGTGATTATTACCGTACGACTCGTCTGCATACAAATGATCGTTGACAACGTGCTGATGCTTTCAATTTTCATATTTAAAATTGAGTGACTAGAGAGCAATATTAAGGGGATATTAGTCGCATGAATTTCATATAGATTGCTTGCTATTTAAAACGTAATTAGCATTAATGCCATGCTGCAACCAGATGCATTGAACTCTAAATCACCGCGACAGAAAGGTCAGCGAAACGAGGCTCACGTGATCGCATCAGTCTCTTTGGGTCGGCGCCAAAAGACATCGGGAAATGAGGTCGGCGCCACGCCTGCAGAAAAAAAACATGTTAAAAAATGGAGTATGACCAATGGGACGCCGTCAAAGCCTTACTCACCAGCATTGAATACCTTGTTTCATTCAAAAACGCGACGACACATATTTCAATACTCATCCATGTCTGCAATAGCAAGTTTGCAAACTAGTAAACATTGGAAACTGACCTGGTGGAATTTTGTGGTCATTTTCAATTGTAACTTTAGATCGGCTGCTGTTCTGAATGGGTGGTAATCGCGTTATCTACACGAATAGCGTCTCCATGCCGCGTCTTCCTCACATATCAGGAGATTTCAAACGCTTTAAGACGAAAAGATCGGCCGTTAAATCTTTGAGACATTTATTATGCAGAACCCAGACTGGTTGCAATGTTTACGATATCCATTTCCTAGTCGGATATGAAATTTTACAGAGCGTGAATATGATGTAACTCATTGTTGCCAGGAATGACAAAGAAGTTCTCATGAATCTCTATACATTTTTATTATGCCAAAACTGGCATGTAATCCTGTGACTAATGAAGTCGTACGGAATGGTGGCGACTAATGGTGAGCTAAATTTCATTCACATCCTGAATATACTTATTCATTCTGTTTATACATTAATAAGCTACATAGTACTTACCCTGCAATCCGGCTGAAATGCGCAAAACTATGTTGCCAGATCGCTTAAAAAATAGAACGGGTTGTATTCTGCACCAGAGCATGCGGTTTTTCGTATTCCAGTATATAGCATGAGAAATGGTTGCTCACACGGCGAAATTTCCCACGCGCCAGCTCTGGCGCCGTAAATACAGCCGTGAGTAAAGGGATTTTCAGATAAATTGCTCAACTTCTAGAGACAAAAATAAGCAGTTGCTCCGCCCAAAAACATTTCCAATCAATATTCTTCAAAATAAATATACTAAGGTGCAGTTATCGCAAAAATTAGCCGTTTATAATGACAGAATAATTCAGAATGGAAGTGTCTAAGTTTGTTCTATAATCGGATGTAGAGTTGAGTTTATAATCCGAAGGTCATGCTAGCATGTGTGACAAGAAGGTATTCTACTTCTTTAAATGTGACGCTCATGTATGGGATTTTATAAACGGTACAGACAAGAGAATTTTAATTCAAGAACCAAAGAGCATTTCAATATTTAAATGACTGTGGAAACATAACTCTTTTTTTAACTCACTCGCTTGTTTGTTATCTTATTTTTAAGTTAATATTTAAGTATATTCTGGATTTTTGCATTGCGGAATAAAATGGAAGTTTTAAAAGTTATGAAATGTAAATTCTTAAAGTCGAAATTCTTAGATGATCATATACCCAAAAAAATCTTCACTTTTTTATTAAGTACATGTACATGGTTTCCTTTTCAGACTAATTTCTTCGTTACGATGATTCTATGGTCGTTGTTTATTCGCATCTCCTTAAATGTTTCTCCGATTTTAACCTTATCTTCATCGCTTTCGCTCAAAGTCCTACTTCCCTAATTCTCTCTGTCTCCTGTACGACAAGTTATGAATAAGTTATTGCCATAGGATGGAGTCCCCTTGAAAATCGTTCGGGTTAGCGAATTAGAAACGAATATTGCGTTCATGTAGATCCAATTTAAAATGGCTAAAAGGCCTCTGCATTCTAATTCCGGGTAATCATCCGGGTTACTTTTAATTTATGTGATCGACAGATTCAAACCTTTCTGCGTTTATTTTTGTGAAAACTGAACGTGATATTTCAAGGTGTTAGTCTCGAGATTAGGTGTGAAATGGTGAAGAATAGTACTTTTCTATCAAATATAAATACCATTTGCGCGAAAAAATGATTACGAAAACCAAAAATTCCATTAAAGATGGAAAATTAAATGTTTCGTCGTGGTACCAAATAAATTGAAAAAATGGTACCTAGTTAAATCATGTTCGTCCTAAAATATACATTTCAAATTTTAGGTAAGAGGTCGAACCAACCATAGCAGCCCGGAGTTTTAATACATCTACATCTACGTAATACCCTGCGAGCCACCACGAGGGTGCGTGGCAGGGGGTGAAGATCACCAAACATGCACTATTGATTTCAACTAGGATATTTAATGAAGGCATGATAGATAATATGGTCACATGGTTTGTATCTACATAATAAGAAAGGGATTATTGTTTGTTATTACATGCATCATGCACTACAGACTACTCTAACTATATTTCACCTACCTATCCCTTTGCTACGCCGCCTATTGTTCTCTCTCATGGTACGCGGGAAAAATGACATTTTGAATCTATCGGTACGACAATCTGTCTCTCTAATCTTGTTAATATGATCAAACCTAGCATAATACGCAGGGGTTCTTAATATATATCTAACGTCATCTGTGAATAAATCGGTTTCGAATTTACTTAAAAGGTTTATCCTAAATTTTAACCTGCGTTCTGATAGTAATTCCCATCCTAGTTCTTCTATTAAATTCGTAACACTTATACAATTATCATAACGGCCTTTAACAAATCTAGCGGATCTCCTTTGCACTTAATAGTATTGTAACACTTCTTTATCAAGTTCTACTTGGTTTCCTTTTCAGACTAATTTTTCCGTTAGATTGATTAGACTCTGTCATTTTATTCGCGTCTCCTTTAATGTTTCCACATATTCAACGCAGCTTCATTGTGTTCATGATAGTGAATTGAGGGGATCGGGTTGGTGTGGTGGCTAGAGTACTGGCTAACCATACAGACGGTCAGGGTTCAAATCCCTGCAGTAAGGCATGTTTTACATAGAAAACCCGATCCCTACTAGAGTGTCTTGTGGAGGGCATTTTAAATACAGTACTCTGTCGGTCGGATGAGACGTTAAGCCGTGGTCCCCTTGACGTCTTTCGTTAAGAGCAGGCTATTGCCGACGCCGGGTTTCTCCCCACCCTTCCTCCCTTACCTATCCCCTATGGCTCCCCAAATATCCAATCCGATATAGAATTGAGAATTGAAGCCCCAACAGGTAAATATTTTCGCCCAAAGTGGAGCGAAAATATTTACTTGTTTTCCCATGCAACCATTCGAATATGATCTCCATTATGACTAGGGAGCTATGTCGTTTTAACTACCTTAACTGATGAACTTCGCACTTTTCATTCCAATATCTCTTTGATGATACTCCTAAAGCGGAATGGATCAACTGCTCCTCAGGCGAAAGAACCAGACTCGCTAACGTCTTGCCATTTTGAAATTCTTTTAGAGGTGCATGCTATTCGATTCCAGCCCGTTATTTTTAATTCGATCGTTCCTTCCGCAATGGTAAATCATGGGAGCGAGAAACGTCGCCATAAACCTCTGGTTATGTACGCCCCTCATCCTCATACGCACAACCTTCTTGTCTCTCAGGGAACCGCGCCCAGTCCACGAAAAGGCCGGAGGGTACATTCAAAAGCGAGTTTTAAAAACCAGCCGACGGTCTTTCATCGAGAGGCGTTCATTTCGTTTGGCGTCTTTCGTGTCAAAGACACTTCGCAGCGGACGTCGCTCGTTTTCGGCTCGCGCATGTAAAGAGTGGCGTCGACGTCTCCATGGAATAAGAAAAGAAAAAGATTTATAAGAATGAGAATGAGAGGCGAAGCATTGAAACGTCTTACCCCGTCCCGTCTCCGTTAGACGAGACGGGTCCCTTGAAAAAAACCTAACGTCAAGTCAGGCACTTGTCATTGTCAGAGATAATATCATTTTCAATCTTTCATTTTTTCAAACAATAAGGATTTCTTTCAGCGGACAGGGCCTCTTTTTGATGTAAAAAAAATTAATAAGTTCTTTTTTCACTGCCAAAATGAAGGGACACTTCAATCATTTAGATGCTAATGAGAATTTTTCCTCAGACCAAGAGGCCAATGAGATTGGCCATATTTATTTTCATCAACTGCTGCTCTCGCTAGGGATGATAGACTTGGAACTAGTATTGGCTTCGTGTTAAGTGAGGTGCTTGTGGTACTGAAGTGTCGTCTAGAGATACTGGAGGTATCTGAAGATGACGCTTTAGCGTTGAAACTAGTGATACCGTTTGAATATAAACCTATTGAAAAATATCAAGTGTTCTTTCATAATTAACCATGCATTTCCACAAAGTTACATCTGAGCACCTGAGGTACTAGTGTTTGATTACATATAAATTTATAATAAAAATAATAATCACGATGTTTATTACTCAAACACAATTTAAAGTGAAATAAAAGACAGAAAATCTCCAAAATCCGTAAACAATTGGCACCCTTCGTCAATAAACACCAAATTTGCTGTCTTGGTATGCTGGGAAATGCTGTCTTGCTATGCTTGGCTTGCTATGCTGTTTGCTGTCTTGCTATGCTTGGCTTGCTATTCCCAGCATACCAAGACAGCAAATTTGGTGTTTATTGACGAAGGGTGCCAATTTTTTACGGCTTTTGGAGATTTTCTGTCTTTTATTTCATTGTCTAGCCGTAAGAAACTCACCCCATCTTTGTGATGGCTTTCCGCAATTTAAAGTCACAAAGCAAAATTGCGAGTAATATTCATCTACATAATACCCTGCGAGCCGCTGCATGGGCGTGAGGCAGGGGGTGTTAGGTTACCAGCCGTGTAAAGATGTAAGTTTTTGGGAGATGAAATGGTGACATGTATTATAGGAGTGTATTTAGTGGAGCTCAATTTTTATTGTGGCCGCTTATTGTGCGCGGAAAGAACGAGTTTTTGTACCTATCTGTTCGGCAGTGTATCTCTCTTACATATATTTAGGTACCCTCGAGGGAGAACCTTTTAAACGTTGACATCAAATGGTCATATGTTACGCTATAAAACTCTTAGACACATAGAGCTCATATACTGAGATGGACGAAATTGATAAGCATGCTAGAGCGTATATTAAGTACCAATAAATTTACAATGCTGCATTGTATCAAACAATTATAATTATATATCTACCACACTTTCTTTAATGAGAAGCAGTCATTGCCCACTTTTTGTAGATTATTTTTACAGATTTACATTTGATAAAAGAACCGGGTAATAAATTCTATAATTTTGGACTTACATACAAGAAGCATTGTTTAAATGCCGTCCAATTTGATTTGTGTAAGGGTATACGGGATTTACATTAACCGCCAGAAATTGCACCCGGCATTACTTGGTTTACCTCAAGATATCGTATCTTCATAGTCGTCATAAATGTCCTCACCTGCGCACTACATACGAACATTTTTCATGACTATGAAGCACTATTCTAATATTACATTAATATATCTACATCTCATCTAAGTAATACCCTGCGAGCCACCACGAGGGTGTGTGGCAGGGGGTGATGATCACCAAACATGCACTATTGACAACCAAGTAGGATATTTAAGGGAGATATGCAGGATAATAGGGTCACATGGAGCTAGATGGTCAGTATCTACATAATTAGGAAGGGATTATTGGTTGTTATTACATGCATCATGCACTACAGACTACTCTAACTATATTTCACCTACCTATCCCTTTGCTACGCTGTCTATTGTTCTCTCTTATAGTACGAGGGAAAATTGACATTTTAAATCTATCGGTACGACAATCTATCTATATAATCTTGTTAAATCTGATCAAACCTAGCATAATACGCAGGGGTTTTTAATGTATATCTAACGTCATCTGTGAACAAATCGGTTTCGATTTTACTCCAAAGGTTTAACCTAAATTTTAACCTGCGTTCTGATAGTAATTCCCATGCTAGTTCTTCTATTAAACTCGTAACACACACAATTATCATAACGGCCTTTTACAAATCTAGCGGATCTCCTTTGCACACGCCCTAATTCTTTTATCAAACCTTACTCGTACGGATCTCATTAATACAAGATGTCCACCTGTCTGATTTTTTGCAAGCACTTGTTCCATGGAGATCGGATTTGAATGGAGTTGTATGTATGACGCCCTGCGGAGGGATACGTCTCCAATCGGAAAATGTCGTATACGTCTGCCTGGGATGTTTAGTTGTGAAAAACTACTTGACGCCCGTGCGTGTATATATGGTCATCTTGTGATATTGTTAGTGCAGGCGTTGTGAATTGACAAGGGTTACTTGAGACCAGGCAATTTTGATATTTTCGGTTAAATACAGAAGTTTCCCTGAAATGACTGAGTTTATCTTCAGTAAACTCAACGCTTTGATACCCCGATTCTTCTGACAGGCATAGCGGCTATCGGAGCGTACGGGTTTCGAACTGCACCACGAGTATTGGTTGAATGTGGAATCACCCCGTGCCACAGACCAAGAGGTTAGCAACGATAAAGAGCGGAAATTATCTACTTCACTCATGTTAGACTCTTTAAATACTTTATGAGTTATGTTTTAATTTAAACCGAGTTAGAACACATGCGTCATATGATCGGCCTCGGAATATGCTGCAAAAATTTACTTGGGATTCATATAAGAAAGGATACACAACGGATTTAGAACGCGTTCAACGAAGATCGGCGAGATACGTAAAAAACCTTCATGATAATGATCTTATGATGAATATATATCCTCAAACGTCGTCAGAAAGAGGGCCACAGTGGACCTTACTAAAAATATGGAGCTAATTTTAGAATTTAAAAAGAATGCAATAATTAGAAAATAAAAGAAGTGCAACGATACATCTACATCTACGTCATACCCTGCAAGCCACCCAAAGGGAGTGTGGCAGGGGGTGCTTTCGCACCAGGCATGCATAAATGATATGGTAGAGCACCGACATTACATTAAAACCCGCGTACCACACATGCAAAGCGCCAATTAAAAATCTAATACCCAAGAAACATTCTATCTTCAATCGTTCCAACATACAAGGGATACAAAGACTACTACTACAGATTCAAAATATCATGCATAAATAAGAACATCAATACTTACATCATGCATAAATAAGAGAGTAGAATATATATTGAGAAAGATTTACTGCCTGCCTATTGTCAATACTCGAACTATTCATGACGACGATCACAGCTGTTATGGTCCCGAATGGTACGCGGAAAAAATGACATTTTATACCTATCGGTTCTACAATCTATCTCTCTAATTTTATTGGCGCGATCTTATCTGCCGCAGTACGAGGGGGTTAATAGCATGTTTTTTTACGTCGTCGGACAAATGATTTTCCTGAAATTTATTTAGGAGGTTAAGCCTATAATTTAATCTACGCTGTGATAGCGATTGCCATCCTAATTCTTCTAACAGTCCAGACACACAAGCCAACTTATCGTAGCATCGTTTCACAAACCTAGCTCCTCTTCGCTGTACGCGATCTAACTCTGATATCAACCCCGTTTCGTATGGATCCCATACACTAACAGCATATTCCAGATGAGGCCTAACGATTGAAAAATAACAACGTTCTTTCACTTTCTCATCACATTTTCCGAGCACTCTCTTGATAAAGCCTAGCTTCCTATATGCTTGACCGCACATTTCTCTAATATGTTTTCCCCAAGATAGGTCGTGAGTAATTGTGACCCCTAAGTACTTAACAGACTCGGCGTGAATAATTTCCGTACTATTAATTCTGTAAGCCCTACCTGACCTATTTTTCTTTTATTCTTATATAATTCTTCTATTCTTATATATATATATTTTTTTTTTTTCTTTTACACTATAGATATTTTCACATCAGAGCGCCGCGCCAATAGTAAGCCTTATCATTCCTGCGTAACAATTGTCAATAATGGATGAGATGACGCAATGCAAAGAAATACGGAGGAAAAATTTTCGCCCAACGTGGGGCTCGAACCCACGACCCTGAGATTAAGAGTCTCATGCTCTACCGACTGAGCTAGTCGGGCTGACACGATTTATCAGCTGTGCGGTGAAAGTTGCTTGGACTTGAGTAATCGTCGGGTATATTCAGGGGTTTGTAAGAGAAGCTCGTTTGTTAAAAACGGATTTAAATTCCATTCGCAGCTGTACTGAGGAGAAATCGAAATAATTAGCCGGATGACGACAGCAACACAGTTGCTTACGTATGCCGTGTCAACGAGAGATCCAGGTTATAGGATTTAAATCCCGCAGCGAAACCGATAAGTCTCTCCACACTCGACGACCTACTCGGCATAAGGAGGGAAATGATTGGAGAGAAGAAATAAATATTTTCCCGAGTATTGCAGAAAATAACAACAAATAGATCTACATTATATTATAAACAAAAACCTTTTTCCTTGATTATTACGACGAAACGTACGACAATGTAAGTAATCGTTTTATTTTCTCTCAAATACCAACAGAACGACTGCTAACTGCATGCCTAACTCTTGTATCTATCGACCTATGAACCCCTTTGCTTCCTGAATACGAAACTATTACATCTACGAAAACTTCCTACCTAAGCGGTGATTTCAAAGCATGACGGGTCGGTAAGAAACAATGAGCGTGAAAAAAACTATTATTTCTTTCATTTATTCCTCATGATACTGACTAATTTGAAAAAAAAGGTTGATTCTCGATTCTCAAAGATTATATATCTGTTTGTTGCTTGTCTCATTCCACGGAACCGGTTTTACCTTATTAGTGACATCTATTGGATGTTAATTTGTTTCAGGTGTAACGGCGTTCTCTATACTGTTGTTCGCCACAATTACAATACGCAATAACTACAATTATTAATATTTTGTAATTATCGACGCTGTATGTATAGAAGAACTAGGATGGGAATTACTATCAGAACGCAGGTTAACATTTAGGTTAAACCTTTTAAGTAAATTCGAAACAGAGTTGTTCACAGATGACGTTAGATATATATTGAGAACCCCTGCGTATTATGCTAGGTTTGATCATATTAACAAGATTAGAGAGATAGATTGTCGTACCGATAGATTTAAAGTGTCATTTTTCCCTCTTACTAAAAGAGAGAACAATAGGCAGCGTAGCAAAGGGATAGGTAGGTGAAATATAGTTAGAGTAGTCTGTAGTGCATGATGCATGTAATATCAACCAATAATCCCTTCCTTAATATGTAGATACTAACCATCTAGCTCCATGTGACCCTATTATCTAGCATATCTCCCTTAAATATCCTACTTGCATGTCAATAGTGCATGTTTGGTGATCTTCACCCCCTGCCACACACCCTCGTGGTGGCTCGCAGGGTATCACGTACATGTAGATGTATTTTGTTTCTCTGCTGCTGTGTAAAAGGCCTCTCCGAATTCCTTATACGGTCATCTATCATTTTCATAATTTTTAGATACTTGTTTCTAATTTCCGAAATAAATAGCCCAAAATAAATTCTTATCCAGTAAATAATCTTCAGTTTCAATCACTATTGACAATAAAAGTTAATTATTTTAAATTACTCATCAAGCTCTGCAAAATCAACATAACATCCTATGCATACTCTCTTTCTTTCAAGCGAAACTGAATTTTTTCCGATCAGTGAACACTTTATTCCAATCGTTGAGAATGATGTGACAATCCATGGTTTTGCCTCTACGGAGTCAGCCGTAAGTCACAAAAGTGCTAAACACCACAGAGGGTAAAATTATTCGCCTTGATCGGGACCTTGTTCCTTTACAGCCCACGAAAAACCAATGAGGAGGAGGAGGCCTCGGTAGCATAACTGACTAGAGCGATTGTGAAGGATCCGGGCTCGTGTCCCAGTCATGTTGAATGATTTCTCCTCAGAGGAATTTTTCTGTTAATTTTCCCCTTCAAATGGATGACTTCCTCGAAGCAACGAGTGACATAACTCGATCAAGTTAATACTCCCCTGCTCAGCCAAAAGACAGTCACTGCATCATTGTTGGTTCTGAGATATTGCACGTTTATTTGATTTCATTCATAGCCAACTATTTAGTATATAAACATAATATTATATTTTTTATTTATACAAAATATAATATTGGGGAGGAAAAATACCAAGTGTTCTTTGCATCATAATTAATTTCCACGAAGTCACGCCTGGACTCACTGAGTTTAATAATTCTAGCGGTACGTTTAAAACTCCTTTACAACGGAAGGTTTTTAAGATTCTGAAAAAAATTACTGCGGTAACTATATGATTTATTTTCAAACATATCTGAGAAAACATACAAACTACACACTAAATTTTTTAAAGGGTTTCTTGGTGTTAGAAATTCCTCATTTATTTAAATAAAATCTCTTAGGAGTGCATACACGTACCATTTCCCATGTAAAAGGACTGGTATGTTTCATAAAAAATGTCGGAAAGTAGTTGGGTAAGGGGCTGATATTCTTGTATTCTTGGAGGAGTAAGATATTTTTCTTTAAAGTGAGACCTAGTTCATTGACCTCCGGGTAAAGTGACATTTCGCTTCAACTACCTTAAGCATCGTGTGAAACGGCCTCAAGTCTCTGGAGTGCATCATTCCGGTGGTGGAAAACCCTCGGCCACTAACCGTATAGGGGGTTTTCTGAATGCCTTCGTAGATGCAATAGATATGACTCAGAATCGCGAGCGCCCTATGAATGTGACGGGGTAGAACTTCGTGAGCCATAGGCCGAGCGCTCTTTCTATCGGGTGAAGGGGCATTGCTCCAGCGGGGAGGCATTGTTGGCGACCCACGCAAGCAGTGCAGGTGTTCTGGAAGTGGGACCATTGTGAAGATGGGGGAGGATAGCCAAGGGGAGGAGGATGGGGGGATAATAGGAGAGAAAATGAATAGTGGGAGGGTTGGAATCTTACCTATGAGCATTGTCTACGACTAAGCATCGACGGACGTTCAGTACGAGCTACTAGAAAGAGGAATGCCGGTAAAATCACCGGATAATATGCCACTTACACGACATAAAACTATGCGCGCACATCGGTAAAAAATAGTTAAAGGCTTAAAAATCACAGAATGAGTTATAAAATTAACGGTCCCTGTGATATACGAACGCAGTTCTCATTAAACAAAGTAAGAAAAAGCATTGGATCTGTAATCTCCTTTCACATTTGTTACTTACCAGCACAATTAGCTAAATTTAGCTACACCATAATACATGTATTAGATGGCGTACAGCGAAGAGGAGCTAGGTTTGTGAAACGATGCTACGATAAGTTGGCTAGTGTGTCTGGACTGTTAAAAGAATTAACATGGAAATCGCTATCACAGCGTAGATTAAATTATAGGCTTAACCTCCTAAATAAATTTCAGGAAAATCATTTTACTGACGACGTAAAGAACATACTATTAACCCCTTCGTACTACGGCAGATTAGATCGCGCCAATAAAATTAGAGAGCTAGATTGTAGAACCGATAGGTATAAAATGTAATTTTTTCCGCGTACCATTCGGGACCATAACAGCTGTGATCGTCGTCATGAATAGTTCGAGTATTGACAATATGCAGGCAGAATATATTTCTCATTATATTCTCTACTCTCTTATTTATGCATGATGTAAATATTGATGTTCTTATTTATGCATGATATTTTGAATCTGTAGTAGTAGTCTTTGTATCCCTTGCATGTTGGAACGATTGACGATAGAATGTTTGTTGGTTAGTAGATTTTGAATTGGCGCTTTGCATGTGTGGTACGCGGGTTTTAATGTAATGTCGGTGTTCTACCATATCATTCATGCATGCCTGGTGCGAAAGCACCCCCTGCCACACACCCTTTGGGTGGCTTTCAGGGTATGACGTTGATGTAGATGATGTAGATGTACTGCGAACAGAACAGCACAAGAAGCATTTGCCTGGTGGTAACGTTTGCTCTCTGAATAATTTGAAAATCACATATAAACGTGCGATATTTAAAACACAGGAAGTCAGTCGTCACAATGCGAATGAGAGGCGGAAGTCAGAGAGAAGCTAAAATTAACAAAGAAGTAAGAGAAAGGATCCAATCTCTCACCAGGCATGTACTTGGAGGAGGCCATAAAAGAAGCACAAGAAATAGAGCTGAGCGGAATATAGATAAACGTAGAAGATATAAACATGCTCCGCTTCGCAGATGATATTGCAGTCGTAGCTAGAAATCGCGATGATCTTCAAAGGTCACTGAAAAAATGAACCAAGTTCTCCGAGAATGCGACATGAAAATAAATAAGACGAAGAATAAAATGCTAGTATGCGGAAGAGAAAAGCTGAATATAGACGTCACCCTGAGAAGAGAAAAATTAGAGCAAGTGGTTTCCTTCAACTATCTCGGGAGAACCATCTCGTGGAACGGAATAAATACAACGTACATCAACAGGAGAATAGCCCAAGCTAAAAAGGCGTTCATGGGAAAAATACAACAGCTGTGCTCGAAGAACATGGGCCTATTAACCAGGAAAAAGTGTATAAAAACATTCGTGTGGAGCGTGGCACTCGATGGATCGGAAGCATGGTCCACTGGAAAGGCTGACTAAAAAAGACTAAAAGACTTCGAAACCTGGTGTTAGAGGAGGATGCTGAAGATAAAATGGACGAAAAAAATAAGAAATGATCTACATCTACATCTATGTACTACCCTGCGAGCCACCACGAGGGTGTATGGCAGGGGGTGAAGATCACCAAACATGCTCTATTGACCTGCAACTGGGATATCTAAATGAGACATGCTAGAAAACAGGGTCACATCTACATCTACAACTACGTCATACCCTGCAAGCCACCCTAAGGGTGTGTGGCAGGGGGTGCTTTCGCACCAGGCATGCATGAATGATATAGTAGAACACCGACATTACATTAAAACCCGCGTACCACACATGCAAAGCGCCAATTAAAAATCTAATACCCAAGAAACATTCTATCTTCACTCCTTCCAACATGCAAGGGGTACAAAGACTACTACTACAGATTCAAAATATCATGCATAAATAAGAACATCAATATTTACATCATGCATAAATAAGAGAGTAGAGAATATAATGAGAAAGATTTACAGCCTGCCTATTGTCAATACTCGAACTATTCATGACGACGATCACAGCTGTTATGGTCCCGAATGGTACGCGGAAAATATGACATTTTATACTTATCGGTTCTACAATCTAGCTCTCTAATTTTATTGGCGCGATCTAATCTGCCGTAGTGCGAGGGGGTTAATAGTATGTTTTTTACGTCGTCAGAGAAATGGTTTTCCTGAAATTTAGTTAGGAGGTTAAGCCTATAATTTAATCTACGCTGTGATAGCAATTCCCATCCTAATTCTTCTAACAGTCCAGACACACTAGCCAACTTATCGTAGCATCGTTTCACAAACCTAGCTCCCCTTCGCTGCACGCGATCTAACTCTGATATCAGCCCCGCTTCGTGTGGATCCCATACACTAACAGCATATTCCAGATAAGGCCTAACGATTGAAAAATAACAACCTTCTTTCACTTTCTCATCACATTTTCCGAGTACTCTCTTGATAAAGCCTAGCTTCCTATATGCTTGACCGCATATTTCCCTAATATGCTTTCCCCAAGATAGGTCGTGAGTAATTGTGACCCCTAAGTACTTAACAGACTCGGCGTGAATAATTTCCGTATTTTTAATTCTGTAAGCCCTACCTGGCCTATTTTTCTTTTTCCAAAAGCTGACTGCTACGCACTTTTTTATGTTTAGTTCCATCTGCCACTTTTCGCACCAAGCATGAATAGCAAGTAGGTCGATTGTTAACGAGTCGCTATCTTCGGAATTGTTAATATCCCTATACACAACCGCGTCGTCTGCGAAGAGTCTAAGCTTACTTTTAACGACGTTGCTAATATCATTCATGTACAAGAGAAATAAAAGTGGACCAATGACACTTCCCTGAGGAACACCCGATGTAACGCTAAATGTGTTTGACATGATACCGTCTATGACAACCCTTTGTTCCCGCCCATGTAAGAATTGATTAATCCAACTAATAATTTTTTTATCTATTCCATATGCTTCTAGTTTTGAGAGCAACTTTACGTGAGGTACCTTATCGAAAGCTTTCACATGGAGCTAGATGATTAGTATCTACATAATAAGGAAGGGATTATTGGTTTTTATTACATGCATCATGCACTACAGACTACTCTAACTATATTTCACCTACCTATCCCTTTGCTACGCTGCCTATTGTTTTCTCTTATAGTATGTCTTATAGTATGATGAAGTGTGCAGAAGAATAGAAGAGGTAAGAACCATATGGAACATGATAGAGAAAAGAAGAACGAGATGGATTGGACACACCCTGAGACACAATGAGTTTGAGAAGAACATAATTGAAGGCAAAATAGAGGGACAAGTTCCCAGAGGAAGACCAAGGAATGTCAAGTCCATGGACCAAATAAAGTGGAAAGTACATAGGGAAAGATCCTTTTTCCAAAGAAGTTTCCAGGAGGAAAGGAAACTAGCGTTAGATAGAGAAGGGTGGAGTGCTGCAGTCAACCAATCTTAGGATTGAACGACCAATGAGGAAGATAGCGACGGCACGGTATATATTTAGATCAGAATATCACAATTGTCATTCGCCTTATAGTAACGTTTACTCTCTGAATACTAAGTAAAGCAAAAATCAACACGTGATCTTTAAATGCAGAAGCATAAACCTAGGATAATGTACTAAACCTACATAAACATTCAGCTTTAAGTGTACCTGCAATTAATTCAAAGTAGATTGACGATAGTGTTATTGGTCGGAGGTGTGGCATATGTATTTATATGTACTCTTTAGCATTTTCAAATTAGAACGTAATTTCCATTAATATTCTTCCCAGGTTTTATGAAAAGAGTATAAAATCTCAAAATGAAGTGAATTCCACTCATCTACAGTCCTGTTTAAAAATGTGTACCTGGCTGCAATTTTCATTTGCTTTGAAGGCAAAATTTTCAAATCGTGATTATTTTTTTTCCAATCATTGCATGCACAAACACATATGATTGGTAATAGGTAGATCCGGGATCGAATCCCGGTGAAGTCAAACGATATTTTCATGGAAATTTTCAACTCATGATGTTTGAATTTTGATATTTTTTTCTATTCCTATCGGTTTCTGAAGGGGCCAAAAGATTAGGGATAGTGTGTTTTACTATTATGATAGAGTAATTAACGGTTGCTGCATTCTGGGTGAGGAATAACCCCCTGCATCACACCGATGACATGGCTCGTAGGTTAGGTATGTAAATATTTGGAACCATTCCTTTATTTACTTTTTAATTGCTAACAAAATATGAGTGATGATAATTTTAAATAGCCAACCACTCAGTCCGGCGTTCGTAATTTTTTCAAGCCTGTGAAATCTCTGAACGTTGATTTAGCTCCAAAACTGCAACAAAATGCACTTCGAGGTGCAAGATGGCTGTCGACAAAAGGTGATAAATAAATAAATAATTAAGGATGAGGAACTCCCAACTCGTCCTCCTTCCACGCTTGGAAATGGCAAGCGTTAAAAAAAAAAGGATGCGTGCATTCAAATCCAATCCAGTTAGCAGCAATCGCAACAAATTTTTATTGGCCTTTCATTTGACCTTCAAATCTCCTTCAGACGAATTGCATTTGGGAGTATGTTTATGGCGTCCCCCTTTCCCTTTAAACGCCATTACACTCAACATTTTTACGATCTGTTTAATTTGTCTAGACGCTTTAGTGTCGATGATGCATGAATAAAACTCGAATTTAATCGCAGTCGGAGACTCGGCGCTGCCATTTTCGGAGGCCAACAACTGCAGATGTGTCCGAAATGCACGCTCGCCATAATTCATCTCGTGTGGACGTCCTTCCAGATGATGTTTGCTCCCCGATTAGAGTTTCCAGGCGCACAACAAAGTTCTTTTCGCGATGTGGCCAGCAGAGTGATAAAACGGGATACGGGTCCATTTTTTTCTGTAGAATCCGACAATGTTGCTCCGAAGCGTAACTGATAACTGCACAAAATTAACTTTCCGAAACGTTTTATCACCGGTTGCGACACACTAAAATTCGTTTAATGGCAGAGGGCTGAGATTCTTTGGGAAAAATAAGTTTTTTCCTCGTGAGAGTATACTAATTCTTCCGTAGAATTCCACAATTTTGCTCCGATGCGCAACTGATAAGTGCACAATATTAACTTTCCGAAACTTTTTATCACCGGTTGCGACACACCAAAATTTGTTTAATGGCAGAGGGCTGAGATTCGTTGGGAAAAATAAGTTTTTTCCTCGTGAGAGTATACTAATTCTTCCGTAGAATTCCACAATTTTGTTCCGATGCGCAACTGATAAGTGCACAATATTAACTTTCCGAAACGTTTTATCACCGGTCGCGACACACCAAAATTTGTTTAAGGGCAGAGGGCTGTGATTTGTCCGGGAAAATAAGTTTTTTTTTCTCGTGAGAGCATTCAAAAACTTCTGTAAATATGTTAATTTAGATAAATAAAATCTTTTCTGCCTACTAACTCGCTAATATCGACGTCCTACCGACTTAAATTGCTCTGTTATCTCATCAATGCAAATTTTAAATGATTTGTATAAATTATCGAACGGTTAAAGCTTTAAAATGTCATTTTGAACTTGAAAGGTTATGGACCACAATTTGACTGATGGATGAGGGTGCCACAATAATGCGGATGAAAACTATAGGCAGCGGTTTCATCATGATCTTATTCACTTTACTCTTGTCCGACTTTTCACTAGCGAATAGAATGCTAACTGATCACAAGCCAGAAGTCTCTGTACCTTAAATTGTACCTGTGGACTTTAATAGAAAACCGTATATAAATACGTGCTGTTTATTTGGAATGATAACATGACATCTAATGGCAAGCATAAAAATATGAAAGCTATGTTTTGACTTATAGGAGAAAATCTGTAAACATTTCATCGAATTAAGTGGAAATAAAGGACAGGTACCGTATGGCTACGTGTTAAAATAGCATTAATTTACCAAGGAATCAAATCGGTATCATCCAAATGTTGTCGCATTTCTCTATACATATAATATATAATATTCATTCCACTAAATTTTACAACAAATAACTTTGACAATAAATTTACATTTGGAGGAATTTAGGCACCCCTGTGGTAAATGACCAGTGTTGGAGTTGCCATCATAGAAAGTTATCTTAACGAAAAAAAAGAAGAAAAAAACAGCTGGCTGGTGCGGCCAAAACAGAACATTAAAACATTGATTTTTTATAAGGTCACGAAACAGTTATTTTAATCATGTGTTCATTACAAGAACAAGTCAAGGGGGAAGGCAAACGAAAAGAAAAAATCATTAATTACCAATGATCATGGACCAGAGAATCAACATGCAAACAAATTTACAGATCATACATCACTTCACTTATTATATTACTGATGAGTATTACTAAGCTATTTTGCACTTGTCAGGCCTCATTTAGAATATGCCGCTAGTATATGGGATCCGTACGAGGAAGGTTTGATAAAAGAATTAGAGCGCGTGCAAAGGGGATACGCTAGGTTCGTTAAAGGCCGTTAAGATAATTGTATAAGTGTTATAAGTTTAATAGAAGATCTAGGATGGGAATTACTCTCAGAACGCAGGTTAAAATTTAGGTTAAACCTTTTAAGTAAATTCGAAACCGATTTGTTCACAGATGACGTTAGATATATATTAAGAATCCCTGCGTATTATGCTAGGTTTTAACAAGATTAGAGAGATAGATTGTCGTACCGATAGATTTAAAATGTCATTTTTCCCGCGTACCATAAGAGAGAACAATAGACAGCGTAGCAAAGGAATAGGTAGGTGAAATATAGTTAGAGTAGTCTGTAGTGCATGATGCATGTAATAACAACCAATAATCCCTTCCTTATTATGTAGATACTAACCATCTAGCTCCATGTGACCCTATTATCTAGCATATCTCCCTTAAATATCCTAGTTGCATGTCAATAGTGCATGTTTGGTGGTCTTCACCCCCTGCCACACACCCTCGTGGTGGATCGCAGGGTATTACGTAGATGTAGATGTAGATGAGTATGCGTACGGAAAGTTTCACCCAAATCTGTACATGAACGAATATCCCTCCGGGCACCTGAAGTAAAATTCGGTCCAAGAACTTAGTTTTCGATTTCCTTTAAAATGCAATAAAAGGTGCACTCAATGACCCTCGATTACTTCTCCATCCACCTTTAATCCGTTCATGGTGACGAGTGCAACCAACCGGAAAGGTGCTCTTGAGCGCACCCCTTGGAGCACTTTACGAATTTTGGGACACCTCGGGAAATTCCAGGGGCTCGAGTGACGGGTCAGCGACGGGGGATAAAAGATTTCCCTTCGCCCTCACGCTTTTATTGTGAACACGGCACGCATAAGCACGCGGCTGAGCCCTTTCCCTTCCGCTCTTCTATAGGACTACTACTTTTGAGTCTCTCTAGTCGTCTAGTGCTTCCCGTCACTGAGCGCGTACGGGGTTTCTCGTCCCATAAACATTCCAAGCCCCTCTTGAAATGCCTAGGAAACCCTTTCAGGAGCACAATTCTATCCCTCTCCGTAACCCTGAGATGAAAGAAAGGAGGGGAAAATTCTTTCCATCTCTCGTGAAAGACATTTAGGCAGGGGTAAGAAAAAGTACGATACTAGTACCAGGCTCTTACTTACTGTACCTTTGGATATGACCGTATCAGGCTTCACTTATCGAAATATCAATTTCACCTATAAATCAGTGAATTTGGTCTCATTTTAAAGGCATATATTTCACCCTTCTAATGACACCAAAAATTCAGCTCCTTATCCATTACTTTTGGAGATATTTGTCAAAGTATACCAGCCCTTTTACATGGGAAATGGTACATGTATACACTCCTGAGAGGCATTTTTTACAAAATGAGGAATTTCCAACATTTAGATGTCGTAAAAAAACTAACAGCGAGTAGTTAGTACGTTTTCTCGACTATTTATGAAAATTAATCATATTGTCACCGCAATAGGTTCTTGGGTACCACAAAATACCTTCAGTTTTGAAGGAGTTTCAAACGCACCGCGCGAAAAAAATGAGTCAAGTTAATGACTAGATTATGACTTAGATATTTTCATTTGATTACTTCCAATTTCTATCATATCTTTATATATATATTTCTTCTGTACGTGTGTATGTCACTGAACTCCTCCTAAACGACTGGACCGATTTTGATGAAATTTTTTGTGTGTATTTGAGTGGGCCCCTGGATGGTTTAGACTCACAAATGGACCCGGTAGGTGGCGCTGCGATCGGGTTCTAGGAAATTTTTTTTATGACATATTTGTGGCGACCGTAAATGGTGTCATCATCTTCTACATTGTTGCCAAGGAGGCCTTGCTGATTTGTTGATGTTTATGTAACTACGTCAGAGGACTGAGATTGTAGTCGACATTGATAAAGGCTCTAACAAATTGATTTGATAAACGTGGAGATCTCATTTACCCATCTCCACATTGGTGACCCCGACAAGGAGAATAAATAGTCAACTTTTGGTGAAAATGGTTTTGCCGCGCGAAGACGAGCTTCAACGCTTACGTGAAGAAAACGCCCAACTCAATCAGCAACTAAATGATTCTTATTCATGACGCAGCCACACATACACCGAGCAGAACCCGCCTGCGGTTCGTCGCTTCGCCGTGAAACTACCACCATTTTGGCCCGAGAAACCGAGTCTTTGGTTTTCACAGGCGGAATCTCAGTTCGTGCGGTCGGAGATCACCAGCGAGGTAACGAAGTTCCATTACGTTGCCTCACATTTAGATTCTCGCGTGGCCTGTGAGATTGAGGAAATAATCACGAATTCTCCGTCTCAGAATCCTTATTCGACTCTACGATCGAAGCTTATAGAACGTCTGTCAGCCTCTGAGGAGCAGCGCGTTCGCCAGTTACTGTCGGACGAGGACCTCGGCGATCGCAAGCCTTCCCAATTCTTGCGGCATCTTCGCTCCCTCGCCGGAACGACCACTCTTCCGGATAACCTCTTCCGGCAACTGTGGCTGAGGTGATTGCCCCCGCACATCCAAGGAATCCTGACTGCCCAGGCGGAGTTACCCCTAGACAAGCTGTCGGAGCTCGCTGACAAGATCATCGAAGTGTCAACACCTCATATGGCCGTCCATGCTGTTTCTCCCAACAGCATATAGACAGATGATAAGCTGTACCTAGCCATCGAGGGTTTGTCAAGACAAGTCGCGGAGCTGCCGGTTTCACAAGGTCATCGTTCCCAGTCGCGCGATCGTCGGTGGTCAAAATCGAGAAGCCCGTCGCCATCTAGAGGTGGTAGGTTTTGGTACCATAACCACAACATTTCACTCCCCACCCTTTCCCCCAAAATTTTTAAAAGGAAAATATCATTAGTTTATGAATAATTGACCGTTAAAACCCTCTGAGAAGTTCATGAATAATTAACCATCTGAGAATAATTTATAGTTGCGTGTGTGTACCATAGGTGGCGCTGATCTCGAACTCTGTGTTATTTGACGTACACATCAATACATGCGCAGGTCGTCGCAATTGCGTCGTAGCTTGGCGTTATTTTGACGAAACGAAAAGATTGAAATGTCAAACTCAATGTCAAATGTCACTTAGCATGTGGTTTATCAAAAATTCGAGTATCGAAAAAACGTTTGCTGAACCCGCTGGCAAGCCAACGTTTGGGTAGGACAACGTCAGTCGGGTCCGCTAGTAAAACTACCTATATTATTGCACCATTAATAATGCATTATTTAATTGATGTGTCTTATCGCTGGTGAAATTAAAACGTATAATTCGAATATGGTCTCTATTATGACTAGGGAACTATCTCGCTCGGACTATCTTAAAGGAATTTGTCGACACTTATTATGAATACGAAAACATAGTAATCTTCCACAGATTAATTCACCATGAATAATCATACAGACTAATACAAGGAACACCATGAATAATCAATCATATCTTCGTAATTATAATTATTATTAGTGAATTCATCGTGCATATTTGTGATAATGATCGTAGTGCGTTCCCACTATCGCGTGATATTTTTCGATGCCGTCCGCCAAAAAAAGTCTTTTTTCAAAATCGACAGTCGTGACGCGATATTTACTGCACTCATTAAATCATCACCATTGTTATTAGTGTGTCAAGAAGAAACATAAGTAAATAATACAAGTTCTTTGTTAACTTTGTGGTATTCCATTTTATCTTTCAGATGATTTAATGGTTACATTTACAAAACCACAACTTAACAAAGCCACAGACGTGTGCTTGACTCACTTGAGTAGCTCGAAATTTTAAAGACATTACATGGCCCTGACTCGAAGATTTTAAATGAGCATTTGTACCCGTCCTCATCTCCCATCCTCACAGCCGCCTCCCGAATTTCCCTCCCCCCTCCCCCGTTAAACTCCCCGCCAATCACTGTTCCTGACCAACCCGCATCCACACCACCCTAATCACTCACCTCCACCCTCCTCCTACCAAGCATATATATAAGACTTTGAAAACCCGTAAAAGCACCTGAAGATGACGCTCAAGCGTTGAAACCCGGGTCGTGTGTGTTTTTTAAGTTGTGGTTTTGTAAATGTAACCATTAAATCATCTGAAAGAAATATAAGGATATGGTCCGCTATATGGAGAGCAATATCGCAAAAACTAAGATAGAGAACAAAATCGAAGATTAGGCATCACCAAGAAGACCAGGATAAGTAAATTAGGAAAAAGCTAAATTATCGGTATAAAGCCAACAAAAATGGCTGTTCTAATAATTTCCTCCACATCGCCCTCTTATTGCGTACCAATTGTACTTAAATTACACTCAAACATTGCTTTATGCCAACTCTCCGGGTCTTAAAACTCCCAGTACGTCCTCTCTTAAGAGCAACTTCCACTACATTCACGTAAGAAAAGCCCATCGCCTTATTCTCGTCAGAGCCACTATACAAATAAAATAGTAAAGGCATTGAAAAAGTATTTATTTTATGATCAACAAAACTCTTGCGTGAATATAGTAAATATATAAATGTAAACGAGTCAGATCAAATCAACTACCTGAGAATTTTCATTACTTCTGACCTATAGTTGGGGAAACATACGAAAAATTTGCGGCACTACGCTAAAGAATCCAAGATTCAATGAGTGAATGGTAGCTAGGTACTCCAAAGAAAAAATGATCCAAATAGTCTATAATTAGGCAAAATCTCGAATACGCCTCGAGCAATTTTCAAAGTAAAACTTCGCTATGTTCGTGAATGCAGGGTATAAGCCATATTGGTCTGCCAAGTTACCATTAGTTCAGAGCCGAAAGATAACGCGATGCCAATGGGCAAATATGTATTTATTTATTTGAAAAATGTCCACATACAGCACTAATAAAAACTGCTACGAGCGTACATATAGTGTCTCACAACTTATAGAGGGATTAAGGTGGGAGCCCCTAGAGACTCGAAGGTTAGGCGCTAGGCTTACATTGCTTGAAAAATGCAGAACTGATATTTTTCAGAGCGACATAGAGATTATTATCATGACTCCTCACTACATCTCTACTACTACATCTACGTAATACCCTGCGAGCCACCACGAGGGTGTGTGGCAGGGATCTCTAGGTCTGACAGATGCGACAAAATAAGAGAGATGCACTGCCGAACATGTAGGTACAAAAACTTACTTTTTTCCGCGCACAATAAGTGACCACAATAAAAATTGAGCTCCACTAATTACACTCCTATAATACACGTCACCATTTCATCTCCCAAAAACTTACATCTTTACACGGCTGGTGACCTGATACCCCTTTCCACACGTCCATACGGCGGCTCGCAGGGTATTATGTAGATGTAAATGTATTTCCAATTTACAGTGGCCCAAATAACAGAACATATAAGATACGAATACACAAAACATAACAAAGAAATTAACAAAATATCTGACAGAAACTGAATAAAGAGGTAGTGCTAATTATTTTTAGAGACATGAGAGAGAGGCAGGTTTTTAAATGCGCTAAGAGATAGAGAAAACGGATCGACGCTCTCTGGAAGGGAATATAGCATATGAGGGGAGGCGGAAAAAAATTGAGCGTTGAGAGAGCGATAATCTGGGAACTGGTAAATGGAAGTGAGAGTGGGTGCGCGTAGGCCGTAATGTGAGGGTACATTGGGAGGGTACTTTGAAATTTATGAAAGAAAAGAGTTCAGGACAGTCTGTGATGGAGTTATGGATGTTGCAAATAAACTTTAGGTCAGATTTAAGGCGGAGACATGGATGATTGTCAATGAAGAGAGAATGGCATATTCCATGGACATCAACAATCGAGCGTTTTGGAAAAATATATCGCGTTTGTCCCGTCAGACAGAAACAGGAGTTAAGTCTGTCTATCCCGTCAGACAGAACAGGAGTTAAGGATGTTGTAAATAAAGTTTAGGTCATTTTGAACGCAGAGAAATGGAAGATTGTGAATGGAGAGAGGAAAGAGAATGGCATATTCCATGACGTCAACAATCGAGCTTTTTGGAAAAATATACCGCAATCCGTCCCGTCAGACAGAAACAGGAGTTAAGTCTGTCTATCCCGTCAGACATAAACAGCAGTTAAGGATGTTGTAAATAAATTTTAGGTCATTTTGAACGCGGAGACATGGAAGATTGTAAATGGAGAGAGGGAAGAGAATGGCATATTCCATGGACGTCAACAATCGAGCTTTTTGGTAAAATATACCACAATCTGTCCCGTCAGACAGAAATTCTCAAACACGCAGCATCTTGAAAAATCCCTTTATTCCGCTTCCCATCTCACTCAATTCAATCCTCCAACCCCGCCATTCCAAGGGCAGACCATCCTCACCCCCAGGCTTTGCTTTTCCGTTTCGAGACAAAATCTCCTCCGGGCTTGCACTCCAAACACTCGCACAGCACTCATAAAGGGGGATTTTGAGGGGATTTGGAAACCTTAAGAATGTCGCGACTGAAAGAGCATCGGAGTGAAAAGACGGGATTCCAAAGTGCATAGGATGCACATTGGAACGAGCGAGTGGCAAACAACGTTGGAAATGCTCTCCTTTGAGCACTCGCGACCGGGGACAGATAGTGTAAATATGCTTAAATGATATAACTGAAGGTAACTTCTAGACTAGCTAGGAAGCTAGGCTTTATAAAGAGAGTACTCGGAAAATGTGATGAGAAAGTGAAAGAACGTTGTTATTTTTCAATCGTTAGGCCTCATCTGGAATATGCTGTTAGTGTATGGGATCCATATGAAACGGGGTTGATATCAGAGTTAGATCGCGTACAGCGAAGAGGAGCTAGGTTTGTGAAACGATGCTACGATAAGTTGGCTAGTGTGTCTGGACTGTTAGAAGAATTAGGATGGGAATCGCTATCACAGTGTAGATTAAATTATAGGCTTAACCTCCTAAATAAATTTCAGGAAAATCATTTCTCTGACGTCGTAAAAAACATACAATTAACCCCTTCGTACTACGGCAGATTAGATCGCGCCAATAAAATTAGAGAGCTAGATTGTAGAACCGATAGGTATAAAATGTCATTTTTTCCGCGTACCATTCGGGACCAGAACAGCTGTGATCGTCGTCATGAATAGTTCGAGTATTGACAATAGGCAGGCAGTAAATCTTTCTCATTACATATGCTACTCTCTTATTTATGCATGATGTAAATATTGATGTTCTTATTTATGCAAGATATTTTGAATCTGTAGTAGTAGTCTTTGTATCCCTTGCATGTTGGAACGATTGAAGATAGAATGTTTCTTGGGTATTAGATTTGTAATTGGCGCTTTGCATGTGTGGTACGCGGGTTTTAATGTAATTTCGGTGTTTATCTACATCTACGTCATACCCTGCAAGCCACCCAAAGGGTGAGTGGCAGGGGGTGCTTCCACACCAGGGATGCATGAATGATATGGTATGGTTCTACCATATCATTCATGCATCCCTGGTGCGAAAGCACCCCCTGCCACACACCCTTTGGGTGGCTTGCGGGGTATGACGTAGATGTAGATGTAGATATTCAGGATTGGATTGGGCATTTGGGGAGGCGACCGACAGCTATGGTCATTTGCGCCATAGGTAAGGGAGGAAGGGTGAATAGAAACCCGGCTTCGGCATTAGCCTGCTTTTAACGAAAGGCGCCAAGGGGACCACGGTTTAACGTCCCATCCGACAGACGGAGAACTGTACTTGAAGTGCCCTCCACAAGACACTCAAGTAGGGATCGGGTTTCCTCTGAAAAACATCCTCCTCTGCAGGGATTTGAACCCTGGCCATCCGTATGGTTAGCCAGTACTCAAGCCACCACACCAACCCGAACCCCTATGATATTCAGTCTGCAATGGAACTCATTACATATCCAGGTTGCAAAAACTATTTCTATCGTATATTGTGGCTGTTATTTTGATACAGATAGCTTTTTGCATTTCCTTTTAATATTAGGACATTTAATAGGATATTTTTAAAAGTATTCTACTGGTCAAAGTTAGTTTCTGTTGGAATTTGGAGCTAATCCTCCCAGTTTTCTACACTATCGAGGTCCTATCCATCTTCAGTATTCCTTTTTTCGCCTCAGCATACGGTATACCTTTCTCCACACCGTCCATAAGAACTATTCTCTCTCTTCCATTTCTCAGCTAGCCCAACATCCTTCCCCCTCTCATATTCTTCAGCAATCCGTCTCCCCTTATTACTTCCTCCAGCCACTTACCCTGCCTATGCCGGATCCCATTCAGAATTATTGGACATATTGTGAAAACCTGTAGTAGATGCGATAAAATTCCCAATTAATGAAATATTTGGTACCACTACATTACGAGCAATAGTTAAAAATGACTTTAGACTAAGCTTACAACCTAAACTATAAAATAATACAGACAGCATCACTAGCAAGGATACAAGTTTTCATTGAGAAATTTATGAAAATCCACATAAAACCAGCATAGTTCCCAATATGATAAAGGTACATCATTGTAGATTGTATTGGCCATCAACGACAGAGCCATCAAATATCCCATTTCCCTTGACAACTTGCTTAAACAACCGACTCAATAACTTTTTGGAGGAGTGAAATGAGCGAAAATAGTAGTGATGCCTGGCGAGATGAAGGGGAATTCCAACAAAACCAAGATAGGAAATTACAAATCCTCCCTTCACTAGGGAGGAAATAATATTCCATTTTTCTTTTCACTAATGTAAAAAAAACTTGGCATTTAAAAATATTGACCATAAATATCGGCTAATTAACATTGTAATTTTGTTCGCTATAATTATGCAATAAACAAATTTAATGGAATTTTCTTAGTTAGTGCTCATTTCCGAGCTCAATGAATTACAATGCTTTATCTTCATTCATGCCCTCAAAATGCGCCATTTTTCCATTTCGTTAAACCACCCCTTAATTTCCTCAAGATCTAATCTTACCCTACCTAAGCCCCTAGCCCCGTAGCTCTACTTTGTTCGCCTTAGTTCGGATGCATCATCTTTTTTGGAACATATTCTACACCCACCTTGTTAAAATATATTCTCATCCTCTCTCTATACGCCATAGTTTTGATGCATTGCTACCCATGAAGTTTATTTTTGAGCCATCTCATATGTATTTACCCAAAATCCTTGTCAGTTGTACTCTTGTTTAATGAGTGCGCTTTTTTCTCACGTCATTTCTTTCCAATATTTGTTGTAATACTACATCCATATTTGTTCACAAAAGTCCCTCAAATAGCTAAATAGTTGCACGTATTTTAGTTTGTAACTCTTCTACTCCAGTTTAATCTACAAATTAGAAAATAAATTTGGGGAAAAATGGTAAAGATGGATTGATTTTTAAACACTATGCATAATTCAAATGAATATATTGCACTGATTCCGAAGGGGGCCGAACAACTATTACAATTTAGCATCCATTTCAATTCATTTTCAGGCTAGCCGGAGGTTGTTCATTCGTAAGCGTAAATTCAGGACTGGTTTCGAACCTGTGGAGATAGTCACACGTTATCCCTTCGAAGGAGACAGCAATATCTCCGGAACTTACACAACGTTCTGTAGCGGATGAATGAATGAAACTCAAGATTAGAAAGGCTCACTGCCAAATGAACGGGTTTGAAAAGTCTTTGAGTACCCGTCGGAAGATGAGATGGCTGTCTGGATTGACAGGTTGCCTGACAGGTGTCTTAATATGAAAAATCTCCAAACAAAACTCTTTCTCGTGCAAACCACCAATAACAGCTCGCTTGTTCTCATTATCCTTAGCTCCAACTCTTAAACGACACTTCTTTTATTTTCGCTTGGGCCCACGATTCTGCACCACAATACGCCACACTCCATATTACACTCCTCTCCATCGAGCACCGTTTATCGAGCACCCTCGTGCAGAGTATCCGTCGTCTCTCCTGTCGGAGAACGTCTCCTTTATTAGCGCTATACCGCATGTAATATCTATCTTACTCTTCTCATTTTCTGCAATGGAATTCCAAAGTAATTGTATTGCTGTACCTACTCCACTGTGATACTGCCTATCTTAATGACTGGACCCGCTTTCTCTGTCTTAAAAAATCCTCATCACTTTCGTTTTTATATTACACAGGTCAACAGTGGTTTTGATGCCGGGGTATTTGGAGCTGATTTCATATGAATTTGATGCCCTGGATTTAAATATGGCATTATATTTTGTCTAGGATCTCAAATTTCTAAGATATTACATTCTAGTGAAATATACGTTACACTATTTTAAGTTAAATCCGTGGATCAATTAAAGAAACTAAACACGGAATTTATTATTATTATTATTATAGTTTTTTAAATGTTAATGGGACAAAAAATCATGGAGAATATTTCAGTAATATTTATCTAATTACTAAGACCAAGATAGAGGAAAAAGTCATCAAGGAAACCAACCAGTCACTGAACACAAGAAACTTTCTTTCCGTGACATTCTTGAATGTATTTTGGAAAATTTCCCTTTTCAAAGTCCAGCAGTAATCTGTCATCATGTTCGTACCCCATCTTCCTTGTTAGCGGTCCTACATAGTTTTAATATCCTGGTGAAATGTTTCACCATGTTCCTCATTGGTGTCTCCTAAACTTTCAGGAAAAACGGTCCTAGTGGCTGAGTAAATATTGCACCTTAAATGCTCATGTTACACCAAAGGAAACTGAAATTGTTTATCATCTCGTTTACCAGTTCAACACAGTTTTCAGCTTTGCGTTTGCCCATAAAATTTTCAGCAACTGCTACAAATAAAGTCCAGGCTTTTCGCTCAGCCTCATACATGGACTTTACGAAGGCAGGATCCTTAATGAGTTGTCTTATTTCTTCTTATTCCTTCTTAAATATTCCTGCATTCATTTTTTCTGTGCTCAACTAAGGAATTTTTTTCCCTATACATGCAAAACATTATTCGTTCTTATCAAGAGCCTTTACAAACTGATTCATTAGGCTCAACTTGATATGCAGTGGAGGAAAGATGATTTTCTCTCGTCCAAACAAGGGGTCGTTAATGACATTATTTTCCCCTACGCCCATGTTATCTCTCTTTTCTCACGCCGGCCACTCTTTTCTAACCCAGCGGTGTGTTTTACCTCTGCTATCACAGAGGCACACGAAGAAAGGATATTTGCAACTAATGGTCATTAGCATATTTTCAACTAATGGTCAGAACATCAATATTTACATCATGTATAAATAAGAACGTAGAGAATATAAAGAGAAAGATTTACTGTCTGCCTATTGTCACAATTCGAACAATTCATGACGACGATCACAGCTGGCACAGCATACTACTCTGTCGAGATGTAGCGTTGGCGTAGGGCTGGTATTGTGAGGATACCACCAATAAAAATGGATGGAATAATGGAAATATTAATTAAAAGAAGGAAAGAACGAAAGTAGACTAGTGCTAATGAGCCAAATATTTCTGCGTAGGAACCCAAATGCTCTTGTTTTATTTGAGATGTGGCCTGACGAGAGTAAAGTAGCATCTTGCCTTCACTTTTTCATCGGAAAACCTTCCTCCTGTTAAATTATTTAAACGTAGGGTCCTTAACCAAACATGCAGCATTCATCTCAGTTCAAATCATTTTAACTGGGATGAATGCTGCATGCCTGGTGTGAAATTACCCCGTGCCACACACCGTGGTGGTGGCCTGCACGGTATTTCGTAGATGTAGACCAGGGATGCGAGAACGTGGCATCTAGCCCACGTGTTCGCGCATGCTCCTCGGTACAATCCGCGTCACTTTTCTGTCCCTGAGTTGAAGAAGTCTATTCGCTTTCGCACAATGAGTTTTCGGAGGAAGAGGAGGAGGAGGTAGAGAAGGGCCGGGATGTGAAAGAGTTCTCGCTGTGTGTATATGGGAGAGGGGCATCCTGACATTTCGCCCTCTCGTGGAGCGTGAAAACGCTGATCCGTTGAGGCGATAAAGGGATCAGGGCTCGCTCACTTTCGGAACCTGAGGTGTTTTCGGGGGGCGGACAAGAAAGGTGGGGGGGGAGCTGTGCCACCAATGAGAGACGAGACCAAGTGTGAAAGAATTCCACCCTACTCTCTCACTCTCTCTTCAACAAGGGCGTGAAGGCGGAAAGATGGGGACAGCGAGTTGGATGCGTATAACAATGAACGCCGGACCTTTGGAGGTGTGAGGTGTTGTTGAGCGGTGTTTGTAAATTGGGAGGTGGGATGGGTTGGCGCAAGGTATTATGGGGACGGGGGAAAGTTAGGAAGCGCATTTGAGGTGTCGGTGGTGGAGGAGGTATTCGCCGAACCACTACCCCCCACACCGGGGTGCGGTAGAAACTAACTTGTGATGTTATGATGCCTCTCCATTTCATGTTCAAGGTGTTTATTGGTATTTTTCCAGGTTATCCCCGCGTAGCACCATTTTTGCGTGCGACCGTTTCGCCGATATTCCAGTCGAATTTATCAGGCCCTAACCGCGGAAGCCTTCGTAATAACGTTTAGGGTGGTTGCAGAACTTTTCATTTTTCCACAAATTTGCGTGAAGCTCTGCTTACGTGTATTTATTGGTAATATTAAGTGATAAAAATTAAACGAAAAAAATACCTTGTCACCGATGTGGTATCTTGGCAAATTAATGTTATTTTCAACACGAAGCCTTATGACTTATTGCATATATTCCGTGATAATTCTATGAAATATGTTCAGATTCTCTCCTAAACACGAAAACATACCTTACATATTATTAAAATGGTTCCAATTAAACATCAAGGAACCACCCAGGGCATGAATGTGTGTCAAGTTCTGTTGGTCCGGTCCCTGGAAAAAGTGATGACAGGCTCAGCAGCCTATCGGGATTCCGGGGACATACGGGCCAACAGAATCGTCCGGCAAACAAAAATAAAACCAAGTCTCTACAAGACTCAGAGGAAGTGCCGATCCCAACGTTCCACCAGCTACCATAGATATGAGAGGCCGAGTATCGTCCCTCTGATCACCCTGCTTGTACTTGTGAAGGTGACAGTGATTATGAGGAGATGTCATCAAATCCTCAACGTTTCAACCAGGATGAAATCAATGACCTCAACAAGAGATCTCAACCTGTCAAAAGAAGCTTCTGAATTACTTGCTTCCAGGTTGAACGACAAAAATTTACCGGAATAAGGAACCAAAATTACCCTTTGTCGTATTCAAGAGAAGAAGATCTGCTACCCTTCTTCTTTCTTAAGGACAATCTTGTATTTTGTCACGATCTAATAGGACTCAAGGGAAAAATGGGTCTACCTGAATATTTTCCAGTTGATTGGCGCCTATTTATTTACAGCGAGGTTTGAAATGTGTCCTTCTACAGAATAGAAACAAATATGGTTCAAAACCAATAGCTCACTCAACGAAAATGAATGAAAAATAAGACGCCATAGCTTCAGTGTTGGAAAAAATGAAGTATCATGAGCATCGACGGGTGATTTTTGTGAACTTAAAAAAGATAAACTTTCTTCTTGGACAGCAACGTGCTCAATGCTCATTCATCTCATCTCTCACTCAAAATTCATCTCATCGCTCACTTAAACTCATTGTTTGAATCAATAGAGACAGCGGAAACATCACAAAATTTCAACCGAGAGGACGGCTACACCCTCGCCACCGCTTGGAAACGGCTCTTCAACAGTACGGACCAATCAGGACAAACCTCCACGTGAAGGCGTAAAAACGGAATAACATAAAAAGGACGGACCAAACCCTGCTTTCACACTTCAGCGGACCTGAAGAAGCCAACTGGAACGCTGGCGAAATATTGTCCATAAAAAAATGGATAAACGCGGAAGGAGACCCGGAAAACCATTTTCTTCATGAATAAAAAACTCCGCGAAAGCCTTAACGGAAACTTGCTCCTCTTCTTAGCCCGCCTGTCTGCGCTAACACTATCTGTCACTAACCCCGCCCAGCGCACATTCTCCATCCTCTCCACGCCCACATCTAAAATGCCAGCTGCATATTCTCGTCCTCCTTACTCAGGGTACACGTTTCTGCGCCATATAACGTTACACTACATACCAATCACTTCACCAGCCTCTGAATCAAGCTACACCATCACCAATCATTGCTTCTTCTACTATTATCTCCATAAAAATGGATATAATAATGTAGGTTAACGATGGTAAATGTTTATAAAGATGGTCTTGTTTTGAAGCTCTTTTGTAAAGAGCTTCAAAACAAGACCAAGATCTGGCTAACAAAAATTTCTTTCATCAAATTGATAACAAGTATTTTATGGCAATTTAGAAAGAACTGAGAGTGTAAATAGGCAGTGAAATATGTTTTTGCTACAGAGTATTGAAGTTTCATTACACTCCAAGTTTCTTCATCATTACACGTTAATGAGAGCGTTCTGTTCGAAACGCCAAAAAGCGGCAATATTTTGTTGCCTTCGCGATGAAAATAGAAATTGAATTGTAAAAAATAATCGGAAACCATGGTTAGCGAAATATAAAATGAGCTAAAGTTTGATGTAACTCAAATCCATGTAAGTACCATGGTTCATTTTTGATTAAGGTATCCAAACTCGAGTGTACAATTTTTTTGCACCGACAGGCGTCAGAAACTGCGATCGAGTTCCTGGACTACAATCTACATCAACATACTACCCGCCGCTACTCTACTTGCCTCTAGTATATGGTATCCGTACGAGGAAGGTCTGATTAAAGAATTAGAGCGCGTGCAAAGGAGATCTGCTAGGTTTGTTAAAGTCCGTTATGATAATTGTATAAGTGTTACGAGCTTAATAGAAGAACTAGGATGGGAATTACTATCAGAACGCAGGTTAAAATTTAGGTTAAACCTTTTAAGTAAATTCGAAACAGAGTTGTTCACAGATGACGTTAGATATATATTAAGAACCCCTGCGTATTATGCTTGGTTTGATCATATTAACAAGATTAGAGAGATAGATTGTCGTACCGATAGATTTAAAATGTCATTTTTCCCTCGTACTATAAGAGAGAACAATAGGCAGCGTAGCAAAGGGATAGGTAGGTGAAATATAGTTAGAGTAGTCTGTAGTAACAACCAATAGATGCATGTAATAACAACCAATAACCCCTTCCTTATTATGTAGATACTAACCATCTAGCTCCATGTGACCATATTATCTAGGATATCTCCCTTAAATATCCTACTTGCATGTCAATGGTTAATGTTTGGTTATCTTCACCCCCTGCCACACACCCTCGTGGTGGCTCACAGGGTAACACGTAGATGGAGATGTACCCTACGAGCTACCGCCTTGGCGTGTGGTAGTTACGAGATCAGGATTATCTTGGACGGTTCAAACCATTGAGGTAGATGATTTGAACCGTCCGAGATACCGGACTTATCTCGCTTGCTATTGGGGCCAATGCTAGAACCTGTAACCCACCTGTCGGCCATCTTTGTTAATCCAGATTTTTCATTAGCGCTCACTTTGTAACTTTTCGATTTTTTCCATCGATGCATGCATACATGCATACATACCAATCACACCGTTCCCTGTCGGAGTAGGCACAGTCACAAAGTTTCACTCATAAATACATATTTGTACACTTGACTCTACTTTAATTATTTCCTCAATACTGACCTATCCTTGCAAACCTCTTTTGCCCCATTTACCCCCATACACTGCTTATTGCACGCCCTCCGGTTTTTAAGCCTCCTAATATTCCTCCTCCTAAGAATTTCCTCAACCGCATTCAACCACAACTCTCTCGGCCTACCTCTATCTCTCGCGCCATTCATTTCACTCTAATATATCTGTTTCGTCATTCGACCCTCATCCATTCGCTCTACGTGGCTACACCAACGAAGCACACTCCTTTCATATATGTCCATACTGGTGCATCTAACCCACATTCATTTATTACCCACTCATTCCGGACCCGATCCATCCTACTTTTGCCGCAAACACTCCTCAGATTACTCATACCCACGGCGTTTAGTCTACTCTTTTGTCTCTCCTGACATACCAATGTTTCACTACCATATTGCAAAGTGGGGAGAAGTACTCATTTGTACACGGCGATTTTAGCTTCCTTAGACAGGTATAAATCAGCATTCACTTACTCCTTTAATATGCATTCTCCTATCACCATTTTTAAATGTATTTAAATTAGTAATTATCCGCATTCCTGGTTAAAGATATGATAAAATGGAGTAGAATCCATAGCACTAATCAGCCAATATACGTTTGAAAGAGTTACTTGCGTTAAATTTCAAGTAGATGGTGGATATTCTAGCAGCAGACAATAGCAGGGATAACCGATGTGATTGTTATTTTGGGAGTCAGGCAACAGTTTGATGGCGTAATTTCCTCTCAATGCATCTCAGTGTTACAAACAAAATCCCCAGGTGGCCATCTTCATTGGGTATATTATTATTATTCAAAATTACATTGCAAATAGACAAATGGCTAGTGGCAATGAAAGTAAACGTGAACATAAACTGATCTGATCACATAATTATGTGAAGAGGAAAAAAAAGACAAATATAACAAGGATGGATAAACATAACTTACATTACAGAAATTAATTTTTTCTTAAATATTCTTAAAATTTACTTCTAAATGATTTTAAGGTTTTGGGTAAGGGCTCAAAAAGTTCATCGGGCAGTCGGTTCCAACCATGTCTACCCCTATTTAAAAACGAGTAATTGGCCACGTTAGTTTTTTGTTTCCTTAGTTTTATTTTATATGGGTGGTCATTTCTACCAATGTAATTATGTCTCTCCATTTTGGTTTCATTTCATTCTTCCCAGCCCTTGTCTCCTGAGGCAATCCTGTATACTGCACAGAGCCTGTTGATTTTTCTTCTTCTTTCTAGAGAGTCCCACCCCAAAACTTTTATCATCTCCGTTACGCTGTCAGTTCTCTTGTGTCGACTAGACCTGTGCGCCGCCTCGCAGCCGATGGTTTTGATGACGTCGCCGCCGCCGTTAGCGCCGCCGGTCCCCCATGTCGGCGCGGCGGCGCGCGCCGTCATATGCGGCCATGTACGAATCATTGTCTCTAGAGCATGGCTTCTGTATTTTGAGTACACTAATTTTTCCTGACTCCTAACAGTCTTTCCTTAATAGCGACAGTCATCCATGCGTTTAGGGAGGGAACCATCTTCAAAGACTTCGAGATATCTTTTTATGCTTATCCGCTAGTTTGCACGCTAGAGCAGTATCTAGTGTATTTAAATAAAACAATCGTATTTTATTCTTTCTTCAAGCATTTTCAAGCATCCTCTCTCATTGGAATTGTAACATTTGAAGTCTATATCAAAATGTTAATTATACACAGTAGAATACCTTTGTTCTGCTCCAGGCTTTAAAGTAAAACGCTACTTTAATTCAGCCAAAGTTGAGGCTGGAGGGTACCGAGTGGAGACCGCAGAAACTCTATATCTGCTACGTGCTCATTAAGGGCCATGCGCCAGCGTGGGCCCTCATTTTGAATGTCTCCGAGCTCAGAGTTTTGAACCTTATGTCGCCCTCAGAACCTCTAGCTCGATCCCACCCATCAGGTGGGTGAAGGTATGGAACGAGCTAGATCAATAGAAACTCCCGCACGCGGCTATTTTTAGTATAGGATGTGACTTTTAAAAGTAATTTCTTTTAAGTATTCTACCGGTAAAAGATAGGTTTAGGTGACAGCCAGAGAATCTCCTCTTTCAATGCTTTCTCTTTTTCACCGTAGAGTATCATTGGACCGAGGTTATCCTCATCTAGTGTTCCCTCATCCTTCAGATCTAAATGAGTTTATCTACTATAGCTCTTCCACGTATTCTCTCTACCTACCTTGAATATATTTATGCTCGATTAATATCCTACCTGCTCTGCTCTTAATATTTGGTACCGTTTTCCCTCTCTCCCCGCCCGATAGCAATTTTATTTTATCGCAAAACGCACCCTTTTCCCAATCTTATTACAGCTTATCCATCTCCTCGTAGTGCATTTTCCTCCAGTTTTCCTTCGCCCGATTGGTTATTCACTGGAGTTGATGATTATACTCATTGTTTTTCATAGTACTTGAAAAAAATCTCCCCACAAAGAAAAAATCATATATTATTTTACAGTATTGGTAACATACCCACAGTGCAGTACGTAGTTCATTATTCACCCCTTCCCACCACCATTGAGATGACTATCACTAGTCATAAATCATAAAGGCATCGATACCAGCTGAATGGTAACCACAATGCCCCTCCGGCGAAACACCCCTGATCTCAAACGGCATCGCCTGGTCATCCCTGTGCCAAAACAGCTTCGCCCAATCATACCTGTGCCCAAATGACCTGCGCAAAAAGGGCTCGCGCCAAAACGACCGCGCCCAAACAGGCTCCCTCCGGCACACCGGAATGTTTCCAATCCCCGTGTTCCCCTCTTTTTTTTCCTAATCGATATTTTCCTGATAACTATTAAAAAAGAGCAGCTCTTCTGTCCGAATTTGATGTACTGAAAAAATGATGAAAATGGTCTTCAGTCAATCTGATTAGAGTGCGATAGGAAATAGCAAGGTCACCATTTCTGTTGGACCATGGGCCACGAGTTCGGTGTTCACCCTTCGTTGACGTGGATTTCACTCGGCTCAAGCCTCTAATGCGGCATGATTGGCTTGTATTCAGTTTCCCGCTTGATGCCGTCTTAATCAATATTGTATAATAAGAGATTATATTGACGATATAAAAGGCCGTATAACCGAAAAAGGTATCAAATATAATTCATCCTACTGTTCTTGAAACTATGCGTAATTAGGACGTGTAATATCGATAGATTTCCCTTCCTCGCTGAACAACCTTACAAAATGTTCATGACTATCTCCGTCTACTGAAGTTTTCCTTCCTTCTCCACATCCGCATATCATAGACTTCTCTCTCCTCTTTCTTATCCTTGCAAGATTCACTGTCTTTCAGCCTTACAACTCAATGTATTGGAAAACGGGAAGTAGTTAATCAAATGGTTTATGTACATGCTGAAGGGTTTCTAATACTTTTAAATACAAAATAAAAACATTTGGAGAATATTTGAACGATATTTCTTTTGTATTTGATCATTGGTTATGGTAAGTAAAGTTCAAGGAAGTGAATCTACGGTGCAGTCTGAGAGTATCTAGGAGGATGTTAAGGATCTCGCCTCGCATGAGGATAGGAAAAGGAATTGAAATAGGAGAAGGAATAAATTTCATAGGAAGTTTTTATATCCCACGGCATTGATGAGGTATAATTTTCCATAAAATACTATTTAAATGATGTAAATAGTATCCATAACGCATCCTATAATCTGTTAAATAATAAACCGAAAGCCATAGGAATTTTCCTCTGCGGATGAACAGTGTGCTTACGTACATGTGATGGACCCTACTGGCAAAGTTTAGACGGGTGAATGATGAGAGAGTTTATTTGGGAGAGTTTAAACTACGTTTCTGTGACCACCTGGGAGGGAGAGTGGTCCCAGCCCTGATGCAAAGAGGCACAATGGGAACGAATAGTGTTGAGGGGTAGAGGTCTCTTTCGAAACATAGAGGGAGAAGGAAGAGGCCCTGACAAGCAGTTACGTGTTGATCCGATACGCGGAACCCAAGGAGGAGGACAAGGGGGGCCATCAGATTCCAGGCCAGGCTTTCAAGCAATGATGGGAAAACTATAATTCTCTTTCCCTTACTCTGATACCCCCCTCCCTCTTCCACTCTCTTACACCGTGACATACAGATGCCTTGAGCACATGCGAAGTGTTCAAACATGATCGCGGGAGCCCAATTTCATCACTTTTTCAAAATTATTAATAAAAGTTTATGTATTTATTAACGTAAGTTTATGTGGCATGAGCACAATTGTTTACAGCAATATGTACTAGCTTAAGCTTCCACCTTTGCACTTTTTTATTTTACTCTCAAATAAATGTTCGCTTTCTTTTCCCTTTTCATTGCTTCTTCACTTTGGAATAACATGATTCCAAGTTGCTAATTGAAACAGTTGCCCAATTTAAATCTTCCGTCATCATAAATCAGCAAGTATTTTGAGCTTTGCCACAAACATTTTTTTCCTAATAGCCTTTATGCCATATCTTCATTTAAACACCTTATTCATTCGTTCGGTCTCCACTTTTCAAAACTTCGTACCCCGCGTAACAACAATTACAGGCTGTAAAATAGTTTTTACATAAAAGCTTACACAACAAATAAATCACCAGTCAATCAAAATCAGGTCTAAAAAAACTCATCCACTCTTAAACTCATCTAGGCATGGATATATCACCAAGGTTAAAAACTAACCGAAACAATTTCTCTGACATTGCTGATATTGCACGTAACTCGCAATCAACCAATGCAGGGACATGTCTCATTAAATACAGCTTCACGTCGTCCTCACGTCCGATATTCTTGCTATCACCTATTCTCCACGTTCTCAACAACCTAAAAAGCGGGATAAGCGTCAAAACTCACCTGACCAGTCTTCGTCTTTACTCCGCACTCACAATCTCGCAAGAACTGTACTAAACACTCGCAAACACGCACAAAAATGTTTAAAATGAACCGGAAACAAAACTCGAAGAGAAACGCGACATTCTCATTCAAATTCTAAGACATTGAATTTTCAATTTTTAATGCAAAACGAAAGTTAATACAAACCGCTAATCGCCTTTATTTAAATGAGTAGTTTGTAAAATGTCAAATTTCCTCGCTTTAACCTCTAAAAATGCTCGACTTCTAAATCTCTATGCATAAATCAGGTGCTGCTAGATCTCGTTCACTTGCAAATTTGTACGTGAAATTCAAAAAATCGTATTACGACTCAAAACTAACACATCTATATAAAAATTACTATAAGCATTGACTTCTTCGCCACATCTCAAGTCTGCGCGCAACCAACGCAACGTCCAAATACTATAACAAGAATGTCGCTCGCATTTGCGATAAAAGGAAATTTAGCTCGCAATTGAGAGGTGCAATATTCAACAATAGGACTTAAAATGGTTGTGAAAGTCATTTATTTTGTAGCCCTGTATAGTAAATTCAGGAAAATTTATCGTCTTTGTAGTGCTCTCACGGAGCTCGCCATATGCAGTCGAAGTTGGGTGCTCCAAGTTCCCTTGACCTCCCCCATAAAGTTTTTACTTCAGGTGAGATAAAATTCAATCCCTTTGATGGAGAAATGTCACCTGAATATTATCTCTGAGCAATCTTCATTCATGATCGCATAATAAACACTGAGAGGACCGAAGCATAAATGGGCATAATAACTTTTACACCATCCGCCATATTTTGAGCAAGTTTTATCTTGGGTGGTCGATATACAAGTAGTGGTGAACAGTACGAGGGGAAAATATAGAATGCTCTAAAATGCTACTGCTCCAATTCTGTAAAACCCAGAGTGGAAAAACTGTTCACTCGGACTGGGACTCGAACTCAGATCCCTCGATTCCGCGCCAACTGCTCAAACCAAGTATGCTACGAAGGCATCCTCTTTTACTGTGAATCTCCCGATTTTTCCATTGTTAATTTCACACAATTGTGTGAGCACTTGCGGGTGACTCCATTAAAGTTACTGAGCAGCTAGTTCCGTAGTTCTTTGAAAATCCTGCTGACGCTGGAAATTGGTTCACGAGTAAAAATAGCCGAACGGCGAAACACGCGAGGGAGGCATTACCACGTGACTTTGAAAAGGTCCCGACGTATTTGCAAACGCGTCCCGTGGAGGTTAGTGACTGAAGAATCCAGGACACGATCGCAAATGCCTCTCTCGACCCCGAATTTCCTCAGCCATTCACAGCTGATGGCTTTGTGATGCAAACATAGCAAGTACCCTGACGGAAGCGAACGCTTTCTGGCTCCAAAAAGGACTTGGGAATCATTTCTGGCTCGTTCTGGTCTTTCCATCCCGTCTTCGCACTTTCTCCATTCTCCTCAAAACACACCAACACTTCATAACAATGTTATTAAGAATCCACGCAAACTGTTCAGCAAAACACACGGAATTCTGCGAAAATCGTCGTGATTACCGCGGGATTAGTTCCTTTTCAACAGATTTATATAGAACCCAGATAGCACGTAGACGTAGTTTTTATAGAATATCGCAAACCAAGAGTAATCCACATAAACCTTCCCATTATTTCTTCGGCTTCCTCTTTCAGGGAAATTTTAAAATATCTACTCGGAGAACTGCGGAACTGGCCTTTAACTTTGTCTTTAACAGTGTCTCGGCGCCAAGGTCTGGGTTCGATTCACAGTCCAGGCGAATGATTTTTTTCGCTGTGAATTTCACACAATTGTGTGACAAAATTTTAAAAATTATCGCTATGGGTATTAATCTAATATCTCTTCGAGGATTTCACATTGAAGGACTCAATAAAGAAAGTTGAAAATTTGGAAAAAACTTACTTCAGCCAAAATTATATGAAATTATGAATTATTTGCAGAATCAGGTATGGAAATTTTAAACCTAATTGTCAAGAATTTCCGGAGATTATTCGGAGGAATTCTAAGGAACATTCTTTGGAATACTACCGAAAGTGCAAGGGAAATTACTCAATGGCACGTTTCAGTATTTTGAGGAATGTCCAGATGTGATTAGGGAATACTGTAAACATTTTTAAAAGAAATCGAGCTCACTTCCCTAGTGGGGAAGAGCTCGAATACATAATATTTCATGAGAAAGTTACCGAAATGACCCCACAGCGAGGTTAAATAAGTCCTTAAACCTGGCAGAGAGAACACAGAATTAATGTGCTGGATGCGCAGCGACTATAGCGACGCATCTCATACCAGCGTGTCCGGCCGCCCCACGAAGAGTATTTTCTGAAAAATGAACGGAGGCGGTAGAGGGGGGTTTGGGACGAGGGTGGTGGCGGGAGCCACTCCCCGGGAGACCAAGAAGAAAATACCCTCCCCCCTTGGCCCTAACTTGAGACTTAAAAAAAAACTTCGGAAATCATCCCCCAACTGGAAACTGGTGGACCGAAACGAGAAAAAGAATTTTTTTTTCGAAATTCCATGTTGGGGGCTTTAAACCCTTTTCCAACACTGAAGGATGCGTCATATAGGAAGAGTTTAAATGCAAAACCTCTCACAAAAAAAGCATGTCATCCTTCTCAAAGACAACTTTCCTCGTTTTTCCCTCTCCTATGATGTAAATGCATAATTTCTAAAGCCCGTTTTACATGAGGCACGAGGTTGCATACTTTACAACTGCTTGTTATTCTCAATCGGGCTTGCAATAATTATTGCATTAGGACAAAGGGTTTTTTCCGTAACGCATACATGCATTTGTACATGTATTATTGCTATTTAAAGTTTTAAACATCACAATTCGAAATAAACGTTCGCATATACATCCGATTTTGCGATTACGTGCCCCGCGGAAAACTTTACTTCAGAGTTAACCCACTAGTATAAGAAAATTGAAATGGAATAGTCTTACCTCTGAAAAATGTTTAAGGCCGAAGGGTCATATCTCCTAAAATGAACACTTCTCAGCATCAACGCCACCTGAAAAATACCATACTGACAGTTATATTTTACAAATTATCCAATTACAGGTATCATAAAACACTGCCCTGGACACAACCCATATTGGCCAATTCAAAACAGTAGAATAGAACGAATCACCAACCTCAGCAATAAATATTCATAAATAAGAGGAAGAAAGACAAAAAGGAACGTGTGGAAGAAAACAATCCAGTACTACGAACTTGGATGCACAAAACTTAACGAAAAATAACAATGATCAACTTCAGAAGAAATAAAGAGTGCCCCATTGTCACAATATTGCAACTGATACCATTATGTCTACGCTCTCCCTATCTGATCTCCCGAAAGTAATGCTCAAAACTGACCTTAAGCTCATTCATAGCATTCTCAACTCAGCTACAGACTGCCCTGAACTGATCTCCAGCATCGGTTTTCGAATCCCATCCAGACCCCCCCCCCCCCGCACGCACTCTCTACTCCACCTGCCTATTCCCAGATTATCCTTGACCAAACGCTCCCTCAACTTACGCCTCTCCTCCCTGATAAATTCTCTTCCTACCAACGTTGATCCGTTTTCGCTTTCATCTGACACTTTTACACAACGCGCACTTTCTCATTTCGATAGCAATACTCAACCGCTTTCTCTCCGCTAGTCCCTAGAAAAAAAGAAAAATTGTTAATAAATTGTTATTGATCTTAGTTTTGTTTGAATGTATGTGTCTATCTTTTGTGTTTGTTATATTGTGCCGCTGTAAATTGGCAAGTATGCTGTATGTGGACATTTTCAATAAATAAATAAATGTTTAATCATAACAACGATCATCCTAACTACGATACTCAAACGATATCGTACTGTCTACCAGATTTATTTCAAACTCTTACAACACGTGTTTCAACTGTCTAGCAGTCATCATCAGGTAAGACAGTCTTACCTGATGATGACTGCTAGACAGTTGAAACACGTGTTGTAAGATTTTGAAATAAATTGGTAGACAGTACGATATCGTTTGAGTATCGTTGTTAAATATGCTGTTCTACAATATCTCGCCGGAGAAAGTGGAGTTTAACAATCATCCTTCCCAAGCATTACGAGCAGAATAGCTACAATTATTTTCGCTAGCTTTGCGCATTCCAGAATCGTAATAATGCATTGAGGAAGGGGGGGAGGGTTAGATACGCTCAAAGTGTTACTTTATTATGGAGCGGAAAGTTTTATATGTTAACATTTACAATGAACTATGCGTGGTGATCGACAACATTTTTCTATATTATCTGCAGAGCACTAATTATCAAACAAAATGATGACGATATTGATGTTTTCATGATTTGATTTTGCTATCAGAGCATTTTCCATTTTGTGTCTGAATTCGTAAATGATAAAAGTTAGGATAATTTTTCTTGAAAAAAAATGAAACTAATGTCTAAATCGGTTGGATGAGTGAAATGTATTTCCCATGGGTAGAGTTAAAAGCGACGTGCCGGAGCGGATGGCTCTAATTGTGGCCTAGTTACTGCAATAATAATGCCTATATATCCTCAGATAAGTAGGAAATTTTGGAATCTAAGCCCTTTTACAACAACGAAGGCAGCGCCACATTGAAAACACAAATTAAACGATCCCGAAAGTGGTTGACTATTTGTGGAGAAGATGGAATTTGGTAGTAAAGCATATTATTAGCATTAACCATCAAAGTACTCCACCATTTTTTTTAAATGAGGGTGAAGACAATTTTTCACTTGGATTAATTTTCGTAGAAATAGTTTTCGATGTACTACAACATCATCATCACCGGGGGTATATAAAATCCCATGCAAATGTGGTGAAGTCTACGTGGGAGAGACTGGGCGAACTATATCCACTCGTCTGAAGGAACACCGTAGGCATTTCCGGCTTGGTCAATCGGAAAAATCAAGCAGTAGTTGAGCATAGCCTGAGTCGGGACCATATGATCATTTGGAATGACACGACTGTTCTTTGGCGATCCGGCCAATTTTGGGATCGCTTAACGAAAGAGGCGATAGAGATAAGGTTGGAGATGAAGAATTTCAACCGGGATACTGGTTACACGATCAGCAGCTCTTGGAATAGAATTCTGAGATGAATTCAGAACGCCAGAGCTAAGTCCCCGCTGGTCAACGGTCCTCCACCACAACAATCGGGGCTCGACCAATCCCGCCCCGCCTGGCGCCAAAATTAAACGGTCTTTTCAAGCTCGCAACAGTAGCCTTGAGAATGGGTAACGAGTCGGAACCCGAAACGTCGGCTGCCAATGAATTTCTTACCCGGTGGCGAGCCCGAGAAATTTACACGAATCATCATCATCATACAAAATTTATCTAAGAGGAAAATTGACTTTACTCTCATTCTTCATGATAATTTCTTTCCACCACATCATGCCTGATACTTTTCCTATTTCTACTGTTTAAAGGTAAATTTCATCGAAAGTCAGAGAAAATTCTCCAGATTTTCATATATGAGGAGCCTCCTTTGCCACCAATATTTCATTTTTCATTTCTCTGTAAGTCCTACCCTTCTTCATTCCCTTCATAAAACATGTTCTCTTTCTTCCCCTTCCACAACCGCGCTAAAATTGTCAGAAGAGATTTAATTCGCATTGAATGCATCTCCTGGAGTGCGCCCCACCGCCATGTTTATTTACGTTGACGCCGCAAGTAAACATACGCTCAGAGAGCGCGACAACAGAAGTGCGGACAATGACTGCGAAAAAAATAGAAAAAACAAAAGAAATGCTGTGAAGAGGCCGGGGCCGTTGGCTTTTCGAAAATCCACCTCCGCGGCGTTCTTCCCCTTGAATGTTTTATTTTTTTGCTCCGCTCGTATACGGGAAGGGGATTCATTTAAAAATGGAGCCGAACAAATCTCAGTGGGAGGATGTAGTTGTGGTCCTCCCCTCTCCCCCGTCAACCATGCAGCTGAGAGACCGAGATAATGTGGAAAAGGGTTTGGAGGAGGGGGTAAGGCGGAAGGAATTCGGCAGTTGGGGGGCCTTTTCCCTAGGCCAAGGGGATGAGGAGGCGAGTGTGTGAAGGGCTCAGAGAAACAAGTATGGTTGCCAACTACCCCGGATACTCCCCGCAATGGGACGTGAAATTTTAAAAAAATAACCACCGCGGTCCTTTATAGGCATTTAATCCTCATTTTAATCAAGTCGTTTTTAAGTTTTAATAATAATTAAAATATTTTTACATTAAAAAATCACGGCCTCTCCTGTTGCAGCAATTTCCCACCATCGTTTACATTAAGGGCGAAAGCAACGCAAGGAAGGCCAGCTTATACCGGAAACTTTTCATTGCCTGTCCCAATATATAGAGTGGAAAACATGTCTGTGTACCAGATGATGCTGCACTGCGGCGAAACCGGTCGTAAATAAATCTTTTACAATGTGGAATTGCAAAGTTAATCCTTCTATCCCTGAAATCTCCTTCTGTTAATTGTAATCTATGAATATTAGGCATGAGAAATCTATTTATCTTATGAGAATTCATTGCTCAAGTAATTAAATTTCCCTAGTGTTCAACCAGCCCGAGCTAGCCCGAATACTCCCCGCAACAGGACGAGAACTTAAATAAAAAATTATCGCCATCCCGGTTTTCGAGGCATTTAATCCTCGTTTTTAAGGATAATTAAAAATGTATTAATTTTTATTAAAAAAATCATTAGTTATCTCGCAACAGCTATTTCTTCAGATGCTGGGGAAACTCTCCTTTTGTCGAATGAAATCTATGAATATTTATCTTAGGAGAATAAATCTCATTTATCAAGTGACATAATTTCCTAGAGGTGCATCGCTAACTGACCCGGATACTCCAAGCAACAGGACACGAGTTAAAAAAATAGCATCGCCAACCGGGTTCTGAAGGCATTATATCCCCATTTTTAAGGTTTAATAATAATATCGCCGGCCCCGGTGGCGGCGGGGTAAAGTCCTCGCCTGCTAAGCCGAGGGTCGCGGGTTCGAGTCTAGCCTGGGTGGGTTTTTCACCACCCAGGGCATGGGTGTATGTCAAGTTCTGTTGGTCCGGTCCCTGGAAAACCTGATGACAGGCTCAGAAGCCTATCTGGATTCCGGGGATATACGGGCCAACAGAATCGTCCGGCAGCAAAAAAAAATTATATTAGTTTCATACAAAATTGACAACTTTTCTCCCCGCACTCATTGCTTCAAATGTTTAGGTAACTCTCACTCTGATAAATATAGCCTATGAATGTATATTTAGGGTTAAAAAATTACTAGAGCACATTATTAATAGTCAACTGATAAAGACCCTCATTCTCAATTGCATAATGACTCATTCATGAAGTGATTAAATTACCAAGTGATACATTGTGCACCAGCCATCTGGTTTACCTAATAAACTCAAAGGCTTCAACGACTATTAAAATAAGGCAACTAGGTTACGACACAACCTGTGATGCCAATGAATTCATCAAATATTTAGGGAATCCATATTGAACGATTGTCATGACTTGAATATCTCATGATACCACTGGATCCATATATATTTTTCTGCCACAGGTCATTATTGGACCACCAAGTGACGTATCTGCTAAGAGATTACCCGTAAAGTTGTCGTGCATAATGCAAAATTCCTTGAGTTTGACTATCATTATCCCGGGAACACCTGGGTCGTTTTTTCATGAAACTAACAAAAAATTAGCTTGTTTCAAATTCAAGTGAAGTGAAGATGGTAATACAGGTTCGTTTCCTTGGCCGAAAGGAAAAATGAGAGTCCACATTTTTGCCTCAGAGAAGAAATTCCCAAATATTGGGGATCGCTAAACAAATGCCACATGTTCTTTGAACTTATACGCGAATAAGTTCCAAACTTTGTTCTATTCTCAAATCTCAGACTTCCTAATTCATTTGTGAAAATGTTGTCTTCATTTTTTGCGGAAAACACCAGAGCTTGGGTAGTAATTCGAGGAACACCCCTGGCTCTATCGTGAGTTTCAAGGTCAGTGGTAGTATCTATTTTACATAAGGAGGGAGTACATGAGGAGTTAACGTCATGTTCGTTTTACGTTATGCCTCTTAATTCAAAAAGTGACATTTTTTACTTTCAATATTGTTGCTGTCAACGATACATAAAACTGACATCTATCTGACTATCTACATATTACACTGCAAGGTGTTTGGCGGGGGGTTAACATATCACCAGCATGGACTACGGTGTAGAAATTAACTTCACCAACATTCCCAACGCTATGGGAATGCTACAAATGCTACAGAACCTTTCAAATTAATCTATAATACAACTGCGTAAATGTGATTTTAGAGTAATGCAGGGAACACGTAAAACATGGCGTTAGCACTACGCGGCAGACTTAGAAACATACATCAGGGAGTACATCAATTAATCAGCCACACTACCTGTCAACTAACCTAATTCAATGTCTGAAGGCAGCGATTATGGTCTCTTATCGATCACGGGTATATCATTTCAAACCTGTTCGTTCTGGAGTCTATTTCCCTAGTTTAATTTTCGCGATTTGATCTACCGAAGTATGCTGGAGTTCGTAAGATATCAATAACTCCATCAGAAAATCTTTCCATTTCAAAGGAAACGAATTTACTTGGTGGAATTAACTTGTAGGATTTACTTGGTGGGATTTATCGATCACGGAAGAAATAAAAAAAACTTTGTTCACTCCATTTGTGAGGCTTTACTGTCGCGACCGGGTTTAGACACTTTGCGTCCTCTTCAGGTTACCTGAAGATGATACTAAGATGAATATGTAGACCTGAAGATGATACAAAGTATCGAAACCCGGGATCGAGGTAATAAAATGTCACAAACTGAGTTAACAATGGTATTTCATTTCTGCCAACCATTCAAATTCACTACCGAAATTCCAGGCACTCGGAATGGACTTCTTAGACAATTAAAATCCTCATCAGTTGGCAACTCCTGGGGTACATATAAGGCGTGATTCCAAAACGACCCACTCAAAGGTCGAGGGGGATTCCGCGTCCGTTTTTTGCTTATAAATAGCGTGGCGGTCGCTTGTCAACACACGCGGCACGGCGAGGACGAAAACACTTCCAGCACATGCACGAGATGGTGACGCGAAGAGGGGAAACATTCGACAACTTTTTTTAATAGTCGAGATGCAACAGCCTCGGCCGAAGGTAATATAATCTCAAACGTTCCTACAAAAAAAACGATGCACGAGTTTTTGAGGCTCCCACGGCGAATCATCCCTATGAATTCCGCTCGGGTTTCCCAACCAGGCTAACGTATACCAGGTGGCCGACGTTTTGATTTAAGAGGACGCATCATACCCTTCGGTAAGGAAAAGTTCTGTCAAAAATCCACAAGATGGCGTCACTCTCACCCGATCGAGGCGTTTTGGTGTCAGGAGTCTCTTACTCCAGGATTACTCCCGCACAAGGTAACAGTCGTCGGTAAGTTGTAGCCAAGTCTCCGGCGCGTAAGTACAGGCAGCGCTGATATAAGATCTCTGAAAAAAGACTGAACTAATTGCATCACCGTCCGAGCACATCATGGCCGAAAAACCATTCAGGTAGCTTGTCGAAATATACCAATTACAGATTCTATCTTACAACCGTGACGGCTGTTACTTAGCATTCCGATAGAGGAGGGATTGATACATCTCTATTAGTTTTAGATATGTCAATAATAATAATAATAGTTTTTAATAAAATATACCATACATCTTGCCGTTTTCCCGATGGTTTAATTATGCTCCGGGATAAAATTTTCATGATTCAGATACGAGCCTCCCTTGGCAAAGGTCTATTCTTTATACTATAAAAATTTAAAGTTGATGACGTAAGACTTTAACAAAAAATCTGGGGTAGGAAATCATCACAAATCCGACCTGTCGAGCGGGTGTGATGCGTTGCCTTAAGTGAATTGAATAGAAAGCCGCGCGCTTCGCTCAAAACTGCGCGGAGCAATCGGAGAAGTGTTTAAAAACTGATGGGAGGACTCGATATGGCCTCTTAGAATGAACCTGGAAAAGAGAACTCACTCTGTACTTTCCACACTGTTTTATTGTTTCCGACCATGGTTTGGACAAATTTTTGACCTTGCTAATGACAAAAGTTTGTCGAAACCATGATCGGAAATAATAAAACAGTGTGGAAAGTACAGAGTGAGTTCTCTTTTCATGTGTCGCTTTTCCACAAAGTAAAGCCCTGAAAATTTAACTTTTATATGAACCCGGAATATGTTGGATGGGTACCTCAAGGTTAAGCTTACTTATGATCAGTCGTAGGGCAGACATGTTCGGGCAATAACCGGTGAATATAAGTCGCATACATACTCGTAGGGTGGGTGGAATAAACAGTTTTCGACTGAAAGCGGATTTTGTGTCGTTCCCTACATTCCACTGTTCCATGTATAAAGGTCTGGTTACACGACACATTAACACATACGGGTTCATGTACAAGTTCATGTAGGAATGCATGAACCAAATAGAGCAGGGTCTATTTTCCCGTTCTTGCGTTCATACATTCGTACAAGTCATTCACGCGTTCATGCATTCACACATTCACTCGTGCGGGTTAATATATCGGATAGCCTGGGCTTAAGACAATCTCTTCATTCGTTGTTATTCATCGCTCTACCATCATACTCATCCTGTATTCGAGAGTAGCATGAGAGTTGGGCCTAGACTAAAAGCCTTCGAAATCTGGTGCTGGAGGAGGATGCTGAAGATAAAATGAACGGACAAAATGAGAAATTATGAAGTTTACCGAAGAGTAGAAGAGGAAAGAACGATATGGAAAACATAACTAATAAATTCAGGCTTCACTTTGTGGAACCTCTCCATATCGGAAATCAAAACATTTAAGTAATGGTCCACTAATATTTTTATTATTTACGACCCGGGTTTCGTCACGCAATGACATCTTCTGGTCTGAAGATTCTCAGGTCTCAGGGTGTGTCCAATCCATCTAGTTCTTATTTCCTGAATGGTTTTCCATATTGGAAATCAAAACTTTCAAGTAATGGTCCACTAATATTTTTATTATTTACGACCCGGGTTTCATCACGCAATGAAATCGTCAGGGTGTCAGGAAATCTGTCTCAGGGTGTGTCCAATCCATCTAGTTCTTATTTCCTGCATGGTTTTCCATATTGGAAATCAAAACATTCAAGTAATGGTCCACTAATATTTTTATTATTTACAACCCGGGTTTCGACACGCAATGGCATCTTCAGACCTTAACGTGACGAAACCCGGGTCGTAAATAATAAAAATATTAAAGGACCACTACTTGAATGCTTTGATTTCCAATATGGAAAACCATCCATGAAATAAGAACTAGATGGATTGGACACACCCTGAGACACAACGATTTGTGAAGAACATAACTGAAAGCAAAATAGAGGGAAAAGTCCCCAAAGGTAGACCCTGGAATAAGATGGATAAATGTTTCGCGGGTGTTGCACCGGGTAACAGGGTCCAGAGGTCCCGAATTTTCGGAGATCGACTTGATCTCCATCTTCAGGAGGTTCTGACCTGTAATATGATCATGGGCCAAGTAAAGAGGAAAGTACACAGGAAGATATACCTGGAGGTAAGAGAATTAATACTAGATAGGGAAGGGTGGAGAGCTGCAGTCAGCCAATCTTAGGATTGAACGACCAATGATGATGAGAGTTGGGGCAATCAACGGTTTTCAGTGAGCTCTTCTTAACCAACCCTCCGCGAATAACGCCAAGACTTGATACTTATTACAAAAATAACTATGTTGGCATTTTCATTACGCTCTATATTTTAATATTTCATCAATATAGAACGCGATTAAAATCCGCTGAACCAAACAAGCTTAGCGACGTCGAAGTCTCTCAAACGAAAATAGATCAATCAGCGTTCTATGCGAAAATGGTTTAGCTTTTGAACATATTTTCCTCCACCAGCAGCCCGGCTAGCTCAGTCGATAGGGCATGAGACTCGTAATCTCACGGTCGTGGATTAGAGCCCCTTTTTGGTCGAATTTTTTTTATATGCTCCCCTCCGTCTTTCGCATGCACTGTAGATGGATAAAACCGTAATTTAAACTTTGGTTATGATGAGGAATACCTTTTACTAATACCGCTGGCAAAACTTATTGGAAGACACCTTTTTTGAATGAGCAAGAAAGGATTCAATTGTGTATTTAGCCGCCAAATGAGGTGAAATATTGCTCTCTAATCTACCTAGTCTATTCAATTCTTCATAATCTTGTTCCATTTCTTCTTGAGGGTTGCAGCCGCGACGTTGTTTTTCCGGAAACGTTTCTTCTCTTATCCTGGAGGCGTCTTTATGTCAAAGATGACGCCACATGCATTTCATTGTTGATTTTTCAAAATCATTCTTCTTCTCATCTAGAAGAGTCTTCAGAGGCGCCTCCAGGATTAAACAAGAAACATTTTTGGAAAAGCAACGATGCGATTATATTCCAGAAGAAAAAAAAGAACCAGTATCTACTCGCTGTGGAAATCTTTGACATACCTTCATTTGCTTCTTTCAATATTTGATGATAATTTTTTTTTCGCGATAGAAATCTGGGAGAATTTGACCACCGTCTGGAAGAGATTCACATTCTCTCAGTCGTCAATAGACCATAATCCGAAATATATAGTAAATTTCCCGACGTATATTAATCACAACCGCACCATATGTGAAAGTATTTTAAAAGGTATTTATCCAAAGACAGCGCGTAATATTTACATAAAAATCTTTCACACACGATGATATATATTCAAAGACAGCAATAGTTTCACAAAACTGTTCAATTACACAGAAATCTACGTACGAGTGACCTGATATCCTCCCCAGCCATTATCGCTCCATGTTAGATAGAATCGATAACATGCCCAAGAATACATGAGGTGACGACGAAAATGAGATGTTTATGAGACAGTGGAAAATGTCATATTCCGTGTACGATGATCATTGGAGGAAAAAAATGTTTCCGCCCGGGATCGAACAGGGGACCTTGCGCGTGTGAGGCGCACGTGATAACCACTACACTACGGAAACGCATATTGAGTCCAGGAATTTTTAAATAGCTAACTCCACTCGGTGTTATGAGTATTTTTATCTATTTTTTTCGATAGTGTATCTCTCTTGTTCTGCCCAGATGACCGTACGATAACGAAGATGTTGTATTAGAATGTTTTTTAATTGCTTTCATATTAATTTTCGTTCAAAAATAACAGGGATTACGAACTTTCTACAGAGTTAATAAAAAAATCTGCGGAATTGCAGGTTGGAGAATTTCGTTGACTGATTGAAATTAAAAAGTGAAAATTTATATGCAAAATTTATTGATGAAATTGACATACAAGAAAGGAGTGTACTTCATTGGTATGTCTATGTTGACAGAATTGATGAGTCGAATGACGAAACAGATATATAAGAGTGAATTGAACGGTGCGAGAGAGAGAGGTAGGCCGAGAAAGTTGTGGTTGAATGTGGTTGAGGAAATTTTTAGGAGGAGGAATATTAGGAGTCTTAAAAACAGGAGGGCGTGTACGAAGCATTGTATGGGGGTAAATGAGGCAAAAGAGGTTTGCAAGGATAGGTCAGTGTGGAGGAAATTATTGAAGCAGAGTTAGGTGCACAAATTTGTATTTATGAGTGAAACTTTGTGCCTACCCAGGAAGGGAACGGCGTTATTGGTATGAATGTATTTAATGATAATGAATAATTTATTAATTGTCCTGGTGATATACCCCTTAAGAACAAAAGCAATTTACATTTTTTTGAGCAACATAAAGAGCAAAATCAACAATTTGGACAGTTTCATAATGAAAAAATTAAGTATGAATTAATACCATTTTACAATGCTGAATGCAAATTTTTTTGGAAATCATATCATATAACAAATTCATCTGCATACATTTCTGGATTTACATTAATTACAACAATATGCAAAATTACAACAGTATGCAAAATAATAACAATATTTAGTGGTCAGAAAGTAACATATTATAATATTTCATCTTAAAACTAGCAACAGAAGAACAATTTTTTATGTTTTTGGGCAGGGTATTCCAGAGATGACACGCAGTGACCAAGAAAAAATTTTGGAACTTCGTTGTGCGGTGACTAGGAAAGTAAAGATACTCAGGATCACATCTAGTGCACATATCCCTAGTGGAGGGTTTCACGGAAAACATGTCGAATAAATATTCAGGGGATTTTTCTTGAAATGAGCAATACAAGTAGAATCCGAGGAAATATTTCCTTCGGGTTTTAACAACGAGCCATCTAAGTTCATTGCAGTAGGGGGTCATGTGGACATCTCTGCGAAGTTTAAAAATAAACCTAATGCATGAATTTAGAGCACGGTGTAGTGTGGTGTTATCTTCTTCATTTAAGTCGTTGTAAACTAGACAACAGTAATCAATAACGGGAAAAACCAACGATGAAATGAGCATTTTCCTAGTGTCTTGTATTTATTTAGGTATGTAAAGTTATTTGTTTCGTGTGCCTCTTTGATTAACCAGTATCATGCACTACAGCGTCGCCTAAAATCGGGTTTTTAAACTGAAGAACTAGAGTACGCACGTGAGTTTGGGGTTGGCGGTTATAGGAAGAGGATGAGGTGTAAGGGAGAGGGGTGGGAACAGAGGTCGCCACGTGCGTCCTATTCTTGCCTCTTCCTCCTCTCCCTTCCTCTCCCCTCTTCCCCGCACCATCAAAAACTTCACCTCCCTACTCCCGAACCCTTTCGGACCCCAGCCGCGCTGACACTGGGTCACACAAGCGAGCACACGCGTGCTGCCGGTATAATACAAAAAAAATATACACGAGAACTCAAGAAAAGGTCCTTCCACCCGGACTTCCTCGCGTGCCTCGCAAGCCGTATGTATTACTGACAAATGAAGGCTCGCCCACAGCAAGTTTACTCGGGATAACTAGTCTTCATCTACATCTACGTCATACCCTGCAAGCCACCCAAAGGGTGTGTGGCAGGGGGTGCTTCCACACCAGGCACACATGAATTATACGGTAGAACACCGAAATTACATTGAAACCAGCGTATCACACATGCACCGCGCCAATTAAAAATCTACTAACCAAGAAACATTTCATCGTCAATCGTCCCAACATGCAAGGGATACAAATACGACTACCACAGATTAAAAATATCATACATAAATAAGAACATCAATATTTAAATCATACAAAATAAGAAGGTAGAATGTAAAGATAAATAAATAAAAAACAGTAAATGTAGAGAATGTAAAGAAAAATATCTACAGACTAGCTAATATCACTATTCGCACTATCCATGACGACGATCACAGCTGTTATGGTCCCGAATGGTACGCGGAAAAAATGACATTTTATACCTATCGGATCTACAATCTATCTCTCTACTTTTATTGGCGCATTCTAATCTGCCGTCGTACGAGGGGGTTTATAGTATGTTTTTTACGTCATCAGTAAAATGATTTTCCTGAAATTTAGGTAGGAGGTTAAGCCCATAATTTAATCTACGCTCAGATAGCGATTCTCAGCCCAATTATTCTAACAATCCAGACAAACTAGCAAACTTATCGTGGCATCGTTTCACAAGCCTAGCTCCTCTTCTCTGCACGCGATCAAATTCCGATATCAACCCCGCTTCATATGGATCCCATACTCTAACAGCACATTCCAGATGAGGCCTAACGATTGAAAAATAACAACGTTCTTTCTCTTTTTCATCACATTTTCCGAGTATTCTCTTGACAAAGCCTAGCTTCCTGTATTCTTCGAGTCGTCAGCGCGAGGTATTACTTCACATTCGATGAATTTGGCTTCGATACGTGAAGAATAAGACCACATCTCTTGAACAATTGAACAACACACGCACAGAAGAAGAAAAAAAAGACTTATTGTCTATTTGTGAAGAATAAATTCAATGGAAAAATATTCGCGCATTATTTATTTAGATTAATATCACATCTGATTTCTGGGGAATTTTTCAAATCGCAAGCAAGTTTGAAAAGAAAATGTCTGATATATGATGTAAACCCTCAATAAGAAGACGTTATCCATTCAATACATCGAAGCAACGATGTTTTTGACGATGAAAATTCAAGAGGTGAGTACTTTTGTAAACATCGAAAAATCGATAACTCGATGATTTTGGTTGATGTGGCATCCCTACTTCAACTGCAACAAAATATTAGCCAGTTATTTTAATTTTTATTTTTATTTATTTTCACTACCCCGAATACAGCACACTAGGCCATTTTACGTCGGGTGAACAACAGTAACAACGGACGAGACACAGACACCCATGTCCTGGGCAGATAATATTCCACCCAGGCGGGACTCGAACCCGCGACCCCCGGGTTAACAGGCGAGGACTTTACCCCGCCGCCACCGGGGCCGCATTTACCATTACATTGCGAGATATGTTAGAAAACAGAAATTTAACATAAAAAATCGGCCACCCATGCTGACGCGTCGTCTTGTAGTGTATGACGTCTTGTTTGCATATAAAGTGTACTTAACCAGACTTCTTTCTCAATAGTCCAATTTAAACCGCCTTCCCCGTTATCCTCCGCTACCCTCTTACCCACACCATTTCCCCTCAAATTCATAAGTACTTTTCACAAAAACTGATATAACTTGGTGTATCTAAAGATGGCTTACTGCCGAAACCTGTTGTACGTGCTAAAATAAATAGGAAGTAATCAAGCTCGCCTTATTACTACGAAATTATATTATTAATTTATCATGGTTTCGATTCAGTACATCATATTCAGGTCCATTAAAATATTCGCTCTACTCTTTGGTATAATTCCACTTACTCTCAAATCCTTCTCTTCTTTTACTTCATTTTGGCAGTTGATGGGAGTTTTGGGATGAATGGGTTTTGCAGCGGGATTTTTATTGATTAAAAATTAAAAATCACGGTTAAGGGTGAATGAGTAAACTCCACTGTTTTATGATTGACTCCACTTTTATTGGATAGGTATGAACATCACGACATCACAACCTCCACCGTACTGAAATCCATGTGCTCCGACACGAGCTCAAAAGCGCGAAAAATAAACAAAAGACATGCGTAAATCAAAACAAAAAATCTAGAAATGCTCTCTAGACAAAAGAACATATGATAATTTGACACTCCCCCTCATTTCAAGATTTTTTTTCCATAAAAACAAACTAAATCATACTCCCTTGGCACTTGAGTCAACACATTACAAAAACTTGTGTTATCAACAAAATCTTAACCAGTAAATCAACCAAAACTAGACAAAAAAAAAATTAATTAATTGATACATTTATAATAACCCTAACATGTTACAAAACCTTTGCGTGCTATCGGCCGACAGAGACTTCCTTAATAAGATATCTAAGTTAATAAGTTAATAAGAAAAAAATCTAGAAATGCTCTCTAGACAAAAGAACATATGATACTTTGACAGGTTCTCTGGGGTCTCGCGTTGATTAAGTACACAATAACCGCTTTGCCGGCGTCTCCGTCAGGCTCCTTACTTTTATACATCATCAGCATAAGATAAGATACGAATATCAGCAGAGACAACTTCAGTCAGCATTCTCCCCCCGATAAGAAATGGGTAATTGACAAGATCATATGGTTTCCAATCACCGTCAATTGCCCGGCTAGCTCAGTCGGTAGAGCATGAGACTCTTAATCTCAGGGTCGTGGGTTCGAGCCCCACGTTGGGCGTCCTTTTTTTTTCAAAGTATATTTTACCTAAATTTTTGGTAGCGTGAAACAAATAGTGTTTCACACAAGCAAAAGATGTTTCAAAGCAATTTTTTTCGGGAACATCCGATGTGATAACCACTTCTTCTGACCGTACTATATAAATAAGTACCTATTCTTTGTATGCAAAAGACCAAATCTCATCAAAGCGATAAGTTGGTAAAACGTACGCGGATTAGATTTGGATGTTAAAATTATTTACATGTTAATTCATAGTCAAGGGAAAAAACACATTTTTTTAAATTATTGTTGAATTTGAAAAAAAAACATTTTTTTTATTATTATCTGGAATATTTTATTATTCTCCGGCTAAGATGAACACTTACTCGTAAAATAAGTTTTAAAATGCTTCCGCTGATCGGTTTGTCTACTCAATTGTTTTTCTCCATCTTTCCCCTCACCTTTTCACTCTTGATTCCGATATATTTAAAATAAACTAAGAAATCTTCAAAATTCTCGAAAAAAATTCATGCCCGTCATTTGATTAATACTTCTCTCATTGAAGCAAAAGCCAAAAGTTCCATCACAACCACTGGAACAGAGCTGCTGTACATTTCTTTAAAAACAGAGGACTTGGCTATCGAAATATTAAACTGTTGAGAGTGATGCGTAATCAAAAGGCCACAAAAATATGCTCTAAAACGATGAAAAACGTTAATTCTTAGTTACGTTTGGAAAACTACATGCTTGATTTCAGATATATGTTTGAAAAACTTTTCACTGTCAGCATACTGAGGGAGAAAGTGGGTTAGGTAGTAGATGGCGGTCGCACCTTTTTTAGCCCATGATAAATAAAGTCAAGTCATATATCCGTATAGTCACTGAGCTCTTCAATCAGACACACTCCATGGCCAATAAATATAGAACGCACCCTTCACGTCATACTCGTCTGATTACTAAAGTATGTAGTCAAAGTTCTCACACGAGATAAACATTGCTCAATATTTTTCTGATATTTCGATCGCAAACACTCATTAATTACTCCCTAATCACTGCAATTAGCCTACATTTCTGCCTACTGACACATTACCAGATATCAAGCCCATTACGTGATATATGGGCCAGCAATTTCCAGAACACAGCTGATACAGGAGATAAAGTTTTAGTAATTCTCCATTACAAAATCGGGGACCGTGAAATAATGTTTGTACGTGCCTGGGGACACTACTCAGAAAAATTTATAATACGCTTTAGAATCAGCGATAATTAACGAAAGAGCGGTGTTAATATGAAGAACCACCGCGAAGCTATTTTCCTAGTCAGTTGTACAATAATTTTGTTCAATCAATAATTTGAGAGTGCACAAGTTTGGAGCATATTAGAATTGTTCCATATTTTTAAAACCTCATTACACTTAACGTAATGATATGCTGAACCACTATTTTGAAAGCTTGAATGAGCTACTATTAAATGCAAAGCGCAGGATGTGCTGGTGTGATAAAGGTGTCCTTTTGGTTCTTTTATTGTTGAAGATTACTTTGGATACGGAGGATTCCTGACTTATCGCTAAAAAATACGACTTTCATAGTCCCATTACTTAGAGTGTCTTACTTCTCTGAGCACTGCAATTAATTTTCATTATTAGCCGTAAGTCAACCTACGTCAAACGAATGCTCAGAATACATTAAGCGACTGTTTATAAGGAGATTTCCAAGTATGACACGAAAGCACTGTGACTTTGCAGTTGCAAATAAGTGAATGGCATTGAATAATAGGTTTTTAGAGCACGATAAATTGCTCAGTTAAAATATTTGCACTGAATTAAATTAGTAAAAAAAATTATAGCCATAAAAACTCTTCAAAAATATCTCTCGGGGCTACCGCTGAAGATTGTTCCGTAGCAAAAAATTCGAATTGCGTGTTTCGAGCGTACTTGTATGTGAATCAATCCTTTCTCTGTACTATATTAGGTTAGTCTAGTTTTTCAATTCTTCTTGGTGCAGGCTTGTATTTAATCATTTTTTAAGGTTCAACGCTCAAACTTGACACCACTTCCAAAATTAGTTCGTTGGTGCTATATCGTCCCGCTTTTACATTTGCAGTTTTTCGACTGATTTCAAGATTTAAATTTCATTAAAACTTTCACCAGAATTAAATTCAAAATTCAAACAACTCCTGACGTATTCACCGAATTCGAATTATTCATTTTATCCAGTATGTGTCTTGTCCCTTGTTTCTTAATCTGCCGCAGTAGTATTGGCAAAATCTTTCTTATGACCCCGGCGCTTCTCTTGTATCTCATACACGTAGTTGCATTATTCAATAGTTTCTATATCATTGGTAGGTTACCGGTAGTGTAGTGCATTTTGAGGAAAGATACTGTTATACTCTGCTGGTAGTGATAAATCATCCCATACCAAACATCCTGGAGGTGGCTTGTAGTCCATAATGTAAATGTGTCGTCCGACCTCCCGATTCTCCTCCCCTCTATCGCTCTTGGTCCAATAAGTAAATTTTGGTAATTGTTCTATGCAATCAAAGATAACACGCTGTATTTTCCACACTTTTAATTGCACCTCGACCGGTTTCAACGCTTACACGTCATTTTCAAGAGGAGAGCTCCTCCTGAAAATGAGCGTTGAAAGGGAGCGAAAATCGCCATGTACAAAAGAGTACTTCTCCCCACTTTGTTGTATGGTAGTGAAACATGGGAACGTCAGGATAGACATGAGAGTAGACTAAACGCCGTGGGTATGAGTTATCTGAGGAGTATTTGCGACAAAAGTAGGATGGATGGGGTCAGGAATGAGTGGGTAGTAAATGAATATGGGTTAGATGCTCCAGTAATGGGCACATACGAAAGGAGTGTGCTTCGTTGGTTTGGCCATGTTGAGCGAATGGACGAGAGTGGAAGAACGAAACAGATATATAAGAGTGAAATGAACGGTGCGAGAGGGAGAGGTAGGCCGAGAAAGTTGTGGTTCAATGCGGTTGAGGAAATTTTTAGGAGGAGGAATATTAGGAGTCTTAAAAACAGGAGGGCGTGAAATAAGCAATGTATGAGGGTAAATGAGGCAAAAGAGGTTTGTAAGGATAGATCAGTACGGAGGAAATGATTGAAGCAGAGTTAGGCGTACAAATATGTATTTATGAGTGAAACTTTGTAACTGTGCCTACACCGGAAGGGAACGGCTTGATTCGTATGTATGTATGTACTTTTTTCACTCGGTATGTTATTTGTCGTTCGTTACTTCTTGCTGATTGTGCGTATTGTTCCAACGGAATCGACTTCTCTAAGTTTTGGAAGGAAAGAAATAAATGAATAACAATGGAATAAGACTACCATACCCGTACACCCTCAATTTTGAAGGCAAGACAAGTTGAAACAACGTCCCATAGGGAGAAAAATCGAATCGTAATACCAAAAAAAAACCTCACGCGAAAAAAGCAACTTTCGAAGGAAAAAAAAATACCTCCCCGGCGGGGAATCGAACCCCGGTCTCCCGCGTGACAGGCGGGGATACTGACCACTATACTACCGAGGAATGACATGACGAGGACCAAAAAAGTGATGAAACAAAACACGTTCATTGAAGATAAAAATGTGCTTCGAGTGCTGTCTTTAGCTCGCATGGTGATAACTGTCCCGATCAGTTTTTTTTTTTTCAAAGGAATGCAAGGTCTCAATCTTATTCGTCCGGCTATGATTAATCGGTTGATAAATAGAATGTAGAGAAGACCTGCGTCTGCGAGGTCGGACGTAAGTTGGAATAGGTTGGAAGACCATCTTTGGTCCTAAGGAGGATTGTACTAACATGGTTCTCAGTGTAGAAAATTGCCCCGGGAAAAAATGAACTCGGACCATCAATAGATCCACGGAAGTCAGGCTTGGCAGGCTACTGTTCCACCCAGCCTTCATATTTTTTTAATAGCCTCTGTTGACTATAGTTCAGTAACTTAAAAGAACTCGATTTTCTGAATAAAGCCGCGTTAGCATTATAGTATCGTAATACAATTTTCGATGTCCATATTAGAAAATATGGGCAGTTACATGCCGCGGGGTGAAGCAAGAGGGCCCATCGTAGCCTTGTCTTTTAATTTATAGTCAGTAAATGGTAAAAGAAGTTGGAAGAACACGATGAGGTAATCTAGGAAAGAAGGAGGTCAGCTGATACAGTCGGATTGATGCGGAGGACGGAGGTTTGGTTATTCGCCCTCTGAATATATGTATTTTTTAACACGACAAGCAACCTCGCTGTTTATTTTGCGAAGACAAATGGCGGCCCACGCATTCTCCAGCTTAGTTTGGCGTTGTTTCTCATTGTGTGAGCATGTAACCTGCAGAAACAAGACCTCTTTGGTTGTATTTCTTGTGCGAGATGAATCCTTGCTTGCCTTGGCCTTGAAGCTGACCCTTGTGCCAAATGACTAATAAGGGAATACCGAGGAATTGTTCGATTGTATTTAAATATGTTTGACTGAATTTTTATCCATTTTATGATTAAATTCCACTATATCAGCTTGGGTAGTGAATTCGCTTCACAATTATGTCAGGATACAGTGAATTTTTCACTGAAGGGAAAATTTGTCATTTTTTGCCATCCGAAAGTGAATCAATAATTAATTGTCAGCTTTTTGTGGCCTCGTGAAGACACAACAATAAAACAATGCTATAAAAATCGTCATTGTGCATGGTGGTTAGAATATATCATAACTAAAGGTGAAGAATACTTTATGAGCATCTACATCTAAGTAATACCCAGCGAGCCACGACGAGGGAGTGTGGCAGGGGGTGAAGATCACCAAACTTGCACTATTGACGTGCAACTAGAATATTTAAGGGGAACATGTTAGAGAGCAGGGTCACATGCAGCTGGATGGTCAGTATCTACATAATATGAAAGGGATTATTGGTTTCTATTACAAGCATCAAGCACTACAGACTACTCTAACTATATTTCACCTACCTATCCCTTTGCTACGCTGCCTATTGTTCTCTCTTATGGTACAAGGGAAAAATGACATTTAAAATCTATCGTTACGACAATCTATCTCTCTAATCTTGTTAATCTGATCAGACCTAGCATAATACGCAGGGGTTCTTAATATATATCTAACGTCATCTGTGAACAAATCGGTTTCGAATTTACTTAAAAGATTTAACCTAAATTTTAACCTGCGTTCTGATAGTAATTCCCATCCATGTTCCGATAGTAATTCCCATCCAGCATGCTGAGAGAGCTGAAAGCAGTCAGTAGTAGATACAATATGAACATCAGCAAAGAAAAGAAAAGGATCCTTGTAATGAGCCGAATTGGAACTGATGCCGAAGTCATGCTAAATAGGCATGGGCTTGAAACTTCTCAGAAAGTTCCTGAATTTCCACTAACTCACAGACCCTGAGCAAGTACTGTCACAAATCACTATGAGCCCTTCATTATGCTTAAAACATTCCCAACCCAATACCTCCTTCCCTCAACGCACAGTGAAAAATGCCATACCTTAATTCATAATGGTCGACACCGAGCTCGTAACTTCAATTGGTGAGGGTAAATTTCAACGGAACTTGTTGCTAAAACTATCTATGACATACCGCTATTCATATTCTTTGGAAATATTACTGTTAAAGCATATAGCATAGAGTACGAGTCCCAAGTAGCGTGTTATAAACTTGTCATGATCTGATTGCATATTTTGCTGATAGAAGTATGTGTTTCCGTAGTGTACTGGTTACCACGTGCGCCTCACACGCGCAAGGTCCCCGGTTCGATCCCGGGCGGGAACAAATTTCTTTTTATTTAATGCGACCATAATTTTTCGCAGCCGTAATATTAGGTACAGGGTTCCCCTGAAGTGTAAATACATTTAGAATTTTTTATTATGGTGCCGTTTCCAACTAGATATCCCGAGCCTTTATCGAGTATTACGACGACAAATGTCTTGGCCATTTTGGAACTTGACGCTTCCATAGATAGTTTTTATTTAAATTCTCTTGATTTTGTGGCGGGGTATGTGACATATTCCACCCACCCGATAGAATAACGTGATTTTAGGCGAGAAGTCACGCGGCCATCATCTCGTTCAGCTCTCAACACCTCGCTGCGGGTGGCTCCGTAACGGTACTACCACGGTCTAAATATGTTTATTTAGACTGTGATCGTACCGTGGCTACCTCTGGTATCCTCAAAATTTGTCACTAATATAGGGTTCAGGGGGTGAGTGACATTAAACCACGATTTTTTAAAAAATATTCTACCGCTAAAGGTAGGTTTGGTTGAACGTCAGAGAATCTCCTCCCTGTGTTCTACATTTTCGTGAGCCTATCTCCATCTATTATAACCCTTTTTTGGCCTGCGAAATACCAACCACGATTAAGGGTTAAAATATAAATCCTCAGCGTAAAAGTACACTTACCAACAAAATTTTTCCCGCTTCTACCGTACGGCACCAAAAGGAAAACGTTTCACGATAATGCAATAAATATGCGTACGAGAGGTAGGTAGTAGGTTGGTATATATGGAGCGATCTTGGAAGAGTAATATAACTTCGCTTCGAATCCCTAAATAATCCTTAAACCACGTTTTATTGCCGTCAGGATGGAGCACGATAGACTTCGGGAGGGGGAGAGAGAGGCGGTAAGGAGGAGACGATAAATCAAGTGGCGAACGACCAGGCATTATCCTCGCCACGACCACTTTCGGAACTCTGGGGGTTGGGGGGGGGGGGAGACGGAAGGTTGGGAGGGAAGGGGATGCCTGTGAGCGCGAAAGACACTCGGAAATATATTAGGGAAAAAGAAGTGAAGGGAGAAAAATGGATAGAGTTTTAAAATAGCTGAGAAGGCAATCGCAATGGCAGCACAGATGAGAGAATGGCACAGATTAAAGACAAGAATGGATGGAATTATACGGGACGACAGCTCAGGGCAATGTGAATCGTAGTGAAACGCTTCTGAAATATCATTCGGGTCCTGATACTTCTTTGTTCGTTGATCCTGAGTTTTCGCTTCGAGCTGTTCCGAACGGGGAGGGGGTGCAAACAAAAATGTATGCCTCGAAATTGAAGATGGTAGCTAGGATAGACCCCAGATGGCTCAGGAGTAGAGTGAATTTCACATCAAAGCGTTAGTGAAGAATACCATGATGTCGCGGGAATTCTCATAATTTCCCCGAGGATTATCCTGAGCGGGCATTGTGAATTATTTTGCTAGTAAAAAAATCCTCCCGCACTCCTGCCCCCCATTCACCAACCCACCTAGCGATTTGTTTTATTTGAAACCAGTGGTTGGCACACCCAGGCAGGAGAGCCACATGCGGATCTTTGGCCCCTTGAGTGTGGCTCTTCCACAAAATTCCACGAGCGGGCACGCACGTACTTAATTTTATTAGGAAATAACATCGTTATTAAGTATGATATCAAGTTTTATTTAACGTACCTACAGTTAAACTAAGACTCAAAACTTTCAGTGAAGTTTATTAAGTTAATTTTAGGGAGCATTGTGGAGTGAAAGAAAATGCAGGGTCGAGGATTGAGAAAAGAATGTTCAGATGGTATGGACAAAAAGAGAGGATGAACGAAAGGAGATAGACGAAACAAGTATACGAGACAAGTATAGATGGGGAGGGGGTAGACCTCAGCAAAGGTATCTAAATCAAATTGAGGACGTTTTTGGCAAAGGCCAGCTTAGGAGTGCCCTATTTAAGATAAAAACAATATACCTAATATTTTAGGCTTAAAAAATTTGGCTATCAAAAGAAATTTCAATCTTTCTACTGTTGATATTTGGCTCTGTTGCTAGTGAGTTTTCCGACACCTGTTTTTAACTATTTATAAGAGGAAATAGAGTAAAAGTGAAATTATGACGTGTCCCTCAGGTGAAGAGAGTTGAAATACGGCAATATGGCGTTGACACTGGCGCTGGCTGCGGGTATACATATTTGTTTGCCATCCTTCCATTTTCCAATTCTCTTTCGCTTCTATAGCAGTTGGCATCAGGAAGCCTGAGTAGACTAGTGGACTGCGCATTGCCTTAACAAGGCAAAGGCCTGTGGTTCGATTCCCGCCACAGGCCAATGTTTACTCATGTTCCATCGTGATTTAATCATGCTGTCTATTACATGATGACATGAAATGTATTCCTAATTCTTCCATTCCATTAATGGGGAATGCGTGGCGACAAAACCGGGGCTTTGATCTGATAATAGCAGCTAAGATAGTTTTTTTTTCTGAAGGATTTTCTTTCCGAGTGTATATAGAACTAGCTTCAGATATAGCCCCCTACTTGCAGATAATATTTATAAAAAACCATCAAGGAACACGTAATACCCAAAGACTGGAAAATTGCAACGCCCATATTTAAAAGTGGAGATAAGAAACAGCCATCAACTTACAGACCGATATCCCTAACATCTATCTCTCGCTAAGTCCTTGAAGACATAAGGGTAAGCTCAGTCATGAAACACTCAGATACGCAGAACTTGCTGATGACAGCACACCATGGATTCAGGATACGAAGGTCCTGCGAAACTCAATTAGCACCTTTGCCCACGATAGTTTAGCCTCGGATAATATAACGGTCCAGTAGACGCGATTTTTCTGTACTTTAAAGAAGCATTAGATAAAGTGTCCCACAGAAAATTATTAATTAAACTAAAATCATACGGCTTAGACGACGAAATTTCCTGGATCAGAAATTCAAAATCAATTGTGTGCAGAGAGTAGTATAGGACTGTGCCATCTCCAAAGAGGTTAAAGTTACTTCGGGTGTCCTACAGGGATGTGTAATAGGTCCACTTCTATTCCTTCTGTATACTAACGATATTGGAGAAGCAGTTGATAGCTAACTTAGACTATTTGCAGACGATGCCGTAGTTTACAGGGAAATCCGTAACGATAAAGATAAGGAAGCGTTACGAAAGACCTCAAGGCAATTCAAGCGTAGTGCGATGCGTGGTAGCTAGAATAAAATTTGAAAATATGTGTAGTAATGAACTTATCTAAAGGAAAAATTCCCCTCAGTACAGAAATTACGTACGTAAGTACGTAAGTAAGTACGTAAGTAAGAGGTAATGTCACCCATGGGATAGTATTCCAAAATTTTCTTCAATGCATTAGGTTTAAAGGAGCATCGTGATAAGCTTACCATTAAGGAATCATATATGTGTATACCCAATGTGACTAAGAGCCGCATAAAATAAAAATTATTTCAGTACAATTTCATCTTTCAAAAGATACGCGGGGAAAATTGACTTGACTTGACGGGAAACGCGTTACTGACTTGATTACATCAATCATTTGAAATGGGATGAGAGCTACATGCCTGGTGTGAAATCACCCCGTGCCACTCACCATAGTGGTGGCTTGCACTGTATTTCGTAGATGTAAATGAAAAAGGATTGTATACCTTAGCCTACAAGTACCATGATACAGAGCTAATTTGGTGTTACGAGTTGAATTACCGCCGCGACATTGCTAAAATTTACGGAGCCAAATTCATGATCAATGGCAATAGTAGTTGAAACTGACGTCTCAAGAAATTTGCACATTGCATGAGTTGGAGCCGAAGTAAGTGGAGTCTAAATTTGGGAAATTAAAAAAAAACACATTCACAGCAGTAATATTTTTTTCGTAGACCACTTTTGTAGCCGTAAAGCATTTTTATCATAAACCACTCCAGTTTATTGGTGAGTAATGGTAAATCAGGATAATTTTAGTTCCGCGTTCCTGTTCTGAAATGTGAAGCTCAAAATTTTCACGGCCGTTGGATGTTTTCTCTTTGCATTGGAGATTTTTAGAAAGCAAATGTTCATTTTTTATCTTGAAGGAAAATAGCGAAATAAATTCTCAGACTAACAATTCTTACGCCCTTACTACATAGGGCACGTAATTGCACAAGCTGGTGTACGTACGAACGCGCATTTCACATTACATCGTGTAAAGGGGTACATTGCAAATAAGTATGCGCGAATGCATCAACGCCAGATGGCAAAATAGCCCATGCTCAATATTTAATTGTTATTGCTCGCCAGGTTGAGAAACAAATACCGTTTAAAATTGTGCAATTTCGTGCTCTATGTAAAACGGGATTTAAAGATCGACATTACCCACTATCAGGAATTTAATTGGCAATTAGGCATTAAAATTTTAAAATGATAAAAACTAGAGGCTGTGACACAGACAAATTCATCACAAATCTTGTACGACCGTCAAGTAGCCCGAGTCATTAGATATTAAATATATATTCCTTCACGGATGGACATTACGGCATTTAAATGCCTAATTAAATTACATTTGTATCCAAATAAAATATGCGTTCGATCAATTTTAAATGGCGAAGAGTAGCGCGTACATAGTAACACATGCGTGTTCGTCGCAAACCAGCGTGTTTGAAGACCATCCAAAACCCGCAGCAAGATCCTTTTCACTCACGAATAACAGTGGATAAACCAGACGGAAGACGCGAAGATCATTTCTTGTATTCAACCTTTTCTTCTAATCCCCCCCATCACTCCACAAACCCTCTTCAAAAAAAAACTTCCCAAACCCATCCTTAAAAAAAACAACGGCTACCAAACCACCCAACCCTACACCGTGGACCACTAAAAATATCCCGTACAAAAAAAAATTCGCCACGCCAAGAAGAACAAGAATAAGAAGTGGGCGACTTATAAAAACGGGTCCACCCAGCATGCGAGTCCCTTGAGGGTGAGGTGGCTGTCGCGAGCGACGAATGGAGAGAGGATACGAACGAGAGAATAATAAAAAAATACAAAACGAGAAATGGAGGAGGAGGAGGAGGCTCCGCGGGCCCCATTTGACTGTTTTTGGCGGGAGTTAAAGAGGGTGGGGGGGATGGGCGAGGATTTTTTTAGACGTTTTTTTTTCATTTAAGATTTATACGGCAATAACGAGAGCGACGGACGCATGCAGACGAATAAAAAAAGAAGAAAAAAGACCTTAGGATACGAAACCACGGGGAGAGACCGTTTTGTTGGCGCAATAAATAATGAAAAGCATTGCTGGAGAACAGTGTGTGGGGAGGGAAAGAAGGAGAAAGACTTGATTCCTTTATGGGGACTCATTAATCTCGGAAGCGTCACCGCAAACAAGGCGATGAGGCGAAAGGTTCATAAAAAGAAGATGAAAAAATATGCGCATATCGCAAGGCGTGATCGTAATTTTTTTTTTATTAATTCTAACGTTCCATTTTTTTCAATCATTTTTTTTCACGGGGGCCCATCAGGGATTGATTCGCCGGAGTCGGCCCAAATCCGATTGCTCGATTGGACACGGTTTTGAATCGTTTAAATAAAGGGTTGCACCCCTATTGTGAAAACCGATGAACTCGATCGCTCCGCCATTATTGGGGGACTGGTTCCAACTGCGAAACCTCCCGGAGGATTACGACAAACCTTCCCGAATAATCCGACTATCAATATTGACGCTGCCGTCCGAGGGGTCATAATTTGCACCCGAAGAGACTCGAATTGAGCGGAGACAAACTCGCCATACCATGACGAACGATGTGCATCATTTAAAAAATACGAACGTATTGGCTGTGGACAATGCGCAAATATTGTCGGACATCTCGCGGCTGTTGGTCGAGGAGTCTTGCCTGAGTGTGGCATTGTTGGCAGGACGGATTTGAACTTGTGCCGTGTGAGAAACTCAACCGTCACTTGTTCACGCCGACCCACGAAAAACTCTCTGTGCGAACGTCAGTCACTGTTACACAATAAACCGGAACAAGTATGCTACTCTTTTAGGTACTGCCAAAAGAAGAAATGAATGCGTGCATTACCTACAATCTTAATGCCGGGAGGAATAATTCCACGTCTACATCTAAATGGCTTCCAGCATACCGCAACAAGGGTGTACGGTAGAATACCTTTACACTGCACAAGCCGGACCTTAGTCTCAATACGAATACAAAACATGAACTTGTAGATATGTGATGCGTATGATTACAGGAAAATTACGTAATTAAAATTAGCAAAAATCATAGTACACAAAATTGATCTCCTGACGACGTCATTGCCTGAATGGCGGCGAAGCCTATGCATGTATGAACAAGCTAAAGAGTAATTCAGAAATGTTTGGGTACATCCCATGTTTCAGCACGTTGGTGGACAAACGATTCGGAGGCATTCCAGTCGGAATCATCCGGAATCCGATAGTTCAAGAGCTTGTTTTATCTTGGGTTATCTTTGTCTGTTATTTACAGGGCTTGGTCTAGTCCGGGGCGTTCTGATTGGCCAACGGGTTAGATGTTCTTGGATTGTTGAAGATTCGTTTGAAGGTATAGGAGAGCGAGAACCCACATTCCCTGTAAAAATTATTGGGATTCAGATATTATTGTGCCAACTGGAATGCCAGTGGTTGTTCACCAATATGTTGAACCCAAGAACAACCCGAAATATTCTGAACTTCTACAAAACCATGGAATCCTTCTTCACAAGCATAGGTGTTGGTTTAGGTAAATTAAGCAAGATATCAAATTCACCTAGAAATCAATTAATTTGGGCTTATATTTAAGAAAAATATCACACCTTTCCAAAGGTTTCAAAATATATATGTCCCTAACCGAACTTATTTTGATATTTGTCAACCAGTACCTGCTCTTCTTACATGGGAAATAGTATACCTGTTTTATCACTCCAGGGAGACATTATTTTAAAAAATGAGGAATTAATACCACATAATGCTCGTCAAGAAATTATATTATTTTCCTTCTATTTTCTTAACAATTTTTAAAAATAAGTCACATATTTACCGCAGTATTTTTTTCAGAATCACAAAAAACTTTCCGTTGTGATGGAGTTTCAAACGTACCGAGTGAAAAAAAATGAGCCAACTTAATGACTTATTTATACATATTTATTAAATAACGGAGAATATCAGTCATATAAAAGTACATTATTGCATCAATAATATTACAATATTTACTTCACGCTTCCTACAACTGCTGAAATTAAAGCATTAAATTGGAATATACTACTCTACATAATTATTAGGGAATTATCAAGCTCAAACCACATTAAATGCAATGGGAATCGGTACCGTAAATGTGTTTGTGGGATAGGCTAGGAATCATGAGGGATAGGCTTAGAAGAGAGTAGATTGTGAAAGAATGTGAGTTGGACGCGCCATAAATGGAAATAAATCAAATAAGTGTGCTCCACCGATTTGACCGTGATGACAGAGGTCATGAGAGTCGAACTACAATGCAGACATATGGTATTTGAGTGCATGGTGTGAGAGGAAAGGATAGACCGCTAATATCATGGGTGAATGCGGTAGAAGAGACTCAAAATAGGAAAAACATTAGTCTCGAAAATAGGATAGCCTGTATAAAGTAACGCATGAGGGTCGCTTTACACAATGCATTTTATTGTACAAATGAAGGCATGAACTCTTTCATGGACAAAATTTTACCGCCAATTTGTATGATTGTCTGAATGACTGAACGGGAAATGGAACCTACTCTAATTCCATTCATATATTCGTACACTCTACGATACATACGCGTATGCGTACAATAAAATATACCGCGTAGAGCGGCGTCAAGAGAGGCGAAAGAAGTATATAACGATAGGGTATTTTGAGAGAAATTGTTAAAAACAGGAAGTTTTCTCGGCCAAACAGCAACAACTTTTTTTTTTAGTTTTTTGAGTTTTGTAGTTTGAGTTTTAGTTTTTCCTATACGAAAGGGAATCGTGTGATGGGTGTGATTGTAAACTGAAAAAATCACAGCGGGCTTGTGGCACTGAAGCCCCGTAATCTCGCGAAGATCCATTTGTTATATTTTTCAAATTCAGTGGGAATAACGGAGGGGAAGGTGAAGAGTAGACGAGATAATCTTATATTACTTCTGAAAATTTGATTCGCAACAGACTAAAAAGATACGTTGGGTTGTCAATGGTTAGCAAAGTCTAAACATGAAATAACTTTTTTTTCACGATGGCAGTCGGTTTTTTTACGATATCTGCACTTATAAATCACAAAATTGTCAACGGAGCATCGGCCACTCCCTATCTTTTCATCTTCCCATTCCATTAAAAATGGGGCACCTAATGTACTGCATTAGCAAATGAGCAATTCCCATCATTCTCGTAAGAATAATATAGTCCAAGTCCTGTAAAACTCAAAGCGAATTAATCCCAGGGATCTTTTGATTCGGACTACGCCCATAACAATTATTATGCATCGATGAAAGTTATTACAGTCAGCTTAACCGACGTGAAAGAATACCCTTGATACATAAAGCTAACGTTCACAACGACAAGTCACGTTAATGTGAGACAAGGAGCGTTATGTTACCAGACGTTTCCTACTGATGAATAATGGAGGAGCGTTAATATTTTAACTGATTTGTGGTTGATCCACATTAACTGCAAATGAAATTTACCTTCAAATAAACCGTTTGTCGTTTAATTATTACTATTACTTGAATGTAATTTTGATTCTAAAGCATAAAATAACTCTTACATAACTCCGAATAGGACTATAACACCCTCTATTAAAAGTTTTTTTTTCACGCAACCTCTCTCTATCACACAGGGCACTTTTATGGATCTATTGAGCAATGGGTAATTCACGGAAGTATGGATCTGACACGGTTAAAGTGAAATGGATTTTCTATTCGACAAACTACATCCCGGTCTTGATACCCGGAGGCAATAGAGTAACGTAAGTTGGCGATTTTTGGAGAATGCAATGAAGCGATAGTGGTTTATGAAGCGGCATCTAAAGAAGGTGATTATGAACATCTGATAACGTCTCGCTCAGAGCTAGCAACATATGTCATGTATTATCCCTTCTCAACCCTAACGACCCAACAGTAAGTCATCATCACTTGCACAAACTCTTTTAACTGGTCCACAGAGGTCCAAAGAGTAAGAGCGATAAAAAGTAGTCTCATTAAAGCCTAGTCCCGAGCTGAAAAAAGCCTAGCCACACAAAGGCTCATCGTATATCATTCGATGCACTCCGGGATGAAAGTCTTCGTATCTACATCTACTTATTACTCTGCAATCCACCACAAGGGTGCTTGGCAGGGGTTCTATCTGTGAGTTTCATACCGTTGTTTGGAGGAAATTGATGTTAATACTCTTACATCATAAAAAGGAAAAATATTTCTCTGAGTGATGGGTGTGATAATTCAGCCAGACCATTAAAAAATTCAAAGATAGGCTTTTAATATTGCTGGATGGGATAAATGACGAAAAGGAGAGATGGCTTAACGCTTGGTGCATGAAAGTGAAGGCTTCCTTTGAATCTTTCATAGCCTCCGAGGAAAATATGAAAGTATCACGTGCCAACTACATGGATTTTTAAGCTACGTTTTTGTATATCTTCTGCATGAATCAAAGCTCCTTCAGGATTCTCGGATCATTTGTTTTAATGAAGTGATTCGCTTTATCAAATTGAAAAGAAAATTCAAAAGTTCGCAAAATTCTTTAGCGAGGTAACTTTGTGATTCCGCATATTTTTATTTGGAATGACCCGGGTTTCGACGTTCAAAATCATCTTCAGGTAAAGACTCTACAACATCCATCAATATACACAACTCAGGAGGTGGCGAGGATGCGGGAGGAGGGAGGGTGGAAGTATTTTTGGGAGAGGAGCAGAGGTAAGGTGTGAGGGAGGAAAGGATAGAGAAGGAGGAGAAGGGAACCCGAAGGCATCCCCGCCCCCACCCGAGTTGTGTATATATTTTGAATGGATGCTGTAGAGTCTTTACCTGAAGATGACGCTGAACGTCGAAATCCGGGTCGTCCTAAAGAATGATAAGTGGAATCACAAAGTTAGAACAAAACGAACAACGTCCGGAGTAACTTTGTGAAATTTCTCCATGATGGAAGAAGAACGAACTTTGCAAATTTCACTAGCAAGTTTTATTCATGACCCGGGTTTCGGCAGTTTACCCGAACATGTCGAAACCCGAGTCGTGAATAAAACTTACCAGTGAAATCTTCAGGTGTCACCTGAAATTGACATAAACTGTCGAAAGCCGGGTCGTGAATAAAACTTACTGGTGAAATTTGCAAGGTTTGTTCTTTTTCCAACAAAGTTACGAGTTATTCTCATGGAGAGTATAAAGAAGGGTTACCCTCGATGGCCAGTTACAACTTATAACTGTGCTATCGTCTATGCTACAACTTATAACTGTGATATCGTCACTTTTACTTTAGATGGATAGCATTTATATTCGAGCGTAAGTCCTTCAAATTCTTACCATCTATTCTTCGAATCGACAAGTAAATATTAGCCAGAGCAGAATAATTCTCAGAGATAATTATGTTGTTTCAGAGCAATAGGTACCTTCGCATGTGAAAGCGTTCTCTTTGCACGGCGTGAAAAAACAGGTCAGGTTAAAGACTTAAGTATGCATATTTAGTTAATTTCTGAGAATTTCAGTCACATTAACCAATATTTTTTTACCATTAATATAATTATACTTGCTTAATACTTCTGATGGTGGCAGAATTTAAAAATTAAAGCTCAAATATGGTCCCTTTAATGCTTGGAAAAATTTTGCTCAAACCACCTGAAGAAAGAGGAGGCGATAATGGAAGATGTAACAGGCCATAAGGGTCTTAGGGTAAGAAAGAGGAAGGATATTAAACCAAAGATTGTTTAAACCGGGCTAATTAAATTATCGAATAACTATGATATGTGCTTAAGGATTAGTACGAGCCTCGTAAGAATATACCCCTTGCCACACACCCTCAAGGCGGATTGCGGCGTATCACGTAGTTGTAGCCACCAGGCGTTAAGGGATGATACTTAAACGCAAGGACGGGCACCTACGTGATGAAACGCTCATCTATCTTTCATTCTTCTCCTTCGGAAACGGAAATGCCCATCAGACACCGTTATTGAAACTGATTTCCGCCTTCCATCACTCCAAAGGAATGAGCGAGGCAAATTCTTTAAGTAATAAAACATCCGCGTCGATTCTTCCCTCCCCCTCTACCCCCCTTTTCCCTTCTACTTAAGATAATATTCATGTCAGACGTGGAAGGGTCGTAAAAAAATCCGTTCTTTTCCAAGGAAAACTGAGCGATCGGCCAGGCACCGTCGGGGGAAAAAAGGCCTCGAAAGAAAGGCCCAGAGGGCCAGACGATGCGCTTTTGAAGGCGAGGTCTGGGAATCACATAACTGGCAGATGTGAATCGGAAATGTTACGTCATACACGAAGATACCGACGAGGGTCCCATGTTCTAACATTCACCATTCCGTTATCGAGCATGAAATACGTTTCCCTGAGGGAGTGATAATTGCTATAGCAATGCCCTTTCCATCGATGCTCTCATCAACGCGATGGCATCACGATTTGTCATATCTTTACATGATCTAATCTGAACTTCAACAAAGGAACTTGCTCGCCTTCCGTTGAAAGTTCTTTATTCAACCATCTCGCCAGAAAAACTAGGCTTATACTTTAATGTTTTATCGATATTTTAACAAATACTTTATTTTATCATCAAATCTTTTTTCTTTTTAAGTTTTCCTATTGTCAATAATCCACGCAGCTACAAGAAAAACGTAGAAACTTGTTTCTCAAAGCGCTACATTGCTCTTCTAATGAAATGATAGTAAGAACTTTGATTTTCCCAAAAGATCTAAAATATTTGCAGGAATGCCTTCAGCTGTAGGAAAAACACACGAAGTACGACTCGGGATTTAAAAAAATTAATTTGTGATTTAAGGATGATAAAACTTAAGTACAAGATTGGCTACTGCGAGTAATGTTATTTTTCATTTCACAACAAGCTACACCTGCATCCTATCTTGCGAGCCATCGCAGAGGTGTGAGGCATTAGAGAGCAGACCAAATAATAAGCCACACAACCCATTAAATAATCGAACGATAAAATCATAATATTTATTTACATATTCTACGTGTAAAAGGTAGGTTTTGCCAACACCTGATAAATAATACCCAGTCCTGGGAAGAGAACCATAGAAACGCTTCATTAGTTGTCGACTACCTTACTCCTGAAGCGATTCCTCGATCATAATGATGTCCATACCAGGCTCGAGAGGCAATAAAAATATTTCAGAGCAAAAATGACTCAAACGGACATTGTACGCAGTCGGTACAAGTTAAGTCACTGATGCGCGGGATTCCTCGGTTGAAATTATCCGGGAGTATTTTTAACTATAGCCTTTGCTGCTAGAAAGACAATGAATGTCCGTAATGAATAAAATTAACTTGACAATTACAATGATGCCCATTAAAACTCAACCTTTAAGCGTACAAATAGGACGTGAAGTGACCGTGAAAAAACACTTGAGTCGACCAAAATTTGAAGTCGCTAGAATGATCTGATTTTTTCCGGGGTGCTAAAAGAAGGAAGATTCACTCGTTGAAAGGAAGATTTACTTGAGGAATCTTTCTTCAAAGTTGGATCTTCATAATACCTATTTGAGGGATTTGATTTCGAGTTCAGGTCAAATAAAAAATTATTCATGACGAGTATCCACACACATGTGAATATCTTTTCCCTGCGATTTAAAAATTTGCATTCAAATATATGCATTGTTAAAATATATGGCGGGATGCTGAGGGTATTCATCCAGTCACAAGTCCATGTGGCAGATCAAAGGGTGGAATGTGGAATGTAGATTGAAATTAAAGCGTCTGGGATCAAGTTTCGAACGCTGGCGTACTCAGCAAGACGACTGGAAACGTTCACTGGTTTTTCCCCCCGGCCATTATATCCAAAACCGCCTTCTTCGGGAGTTCGCCAAGGGTGCGAGCTTGGTCCCACCGGTTTTAAATCCTATCCGTCTCGGGTAGGCACAGTTACCAGCATAGAAATATTGGTTCCCAGATGCAGACCTGTTACGCGATTCGAGGACGTGCTATAGAAGAGAGCGTGAGGATGGCGAAGCTCACACAGGGAGAAAAAAGGCCAGCGTGGAGATAGCAATTTCTCCGGTCACATTAACTGTACACGTGTTGCAGCACTGAGTCCGCCGGAGTCCATTATCGCCTCCGCTGAAAACGCGTAGCAGATGCACTTGGCCACCGGGGCGGGCGGGCACCTTTAAAGAGTGTCCTCCCTGGTTGGGAGGAGGATGGGCCATTGGGGTTTTGTATGAGCACACACACTCTCGAGCCAAGAACTGGTGTGTGGAGAGAACATGCTATGGGCATACGCGATCGCAAATACGCCGGAATGGATTTGCTCGGGTCGCTTCTTGAAGCTTCGGAGGACGCAACGGCACGCGCGAGTGACGACAGACCACGCTGCACCATGCGACAACGGGCGGTGGACATCCAATACTATTCAGGCATCCAGCAGAATGACTCCACACCAGGCTTGCATTACGTGCCAATATTTTTGAAAGCGAAACAATCACCATGTGCACCCGTTTCATGCCTCTTCACCTCTGAAAAAAATTGATAATCCTGAAACAGGTCACGCAAATTATAAGAGCTATATCAAAATTCACTGAAATTTTGAAAAAAACGACCAGTAAAATCCAATATTGGCTATGTTGTAACTATCCAATCCAACAATGTTGGATAATGCCCACTGATGAACCAAACCGGTAGTATTTAAGGAAGTCTTTTGTAAGACGATTAGATTTCATAAAGTTGATCTTGACTTTATCGAATTCCTAAACGGGATCTCCGCTAGGGTACATTTATTCCTCCAGATTGCAGTTACACCAGCTCGATATGGTATTTATGAATATAGGAGTGTGCTTCCATATTAGTTAGTTATAAAATTGTTTATTATATTTCAAGGGGATACTCCAACCCTACTAGATAAATTCTGCAGTAATGGCTGCAATATAAGGGATATGAGTGGTAGAATTAATTGCCCTTCTCTAGGAAGCATTTTCGAGGAGAAGGGAATCGATGAGGTGGTGTCTGCGGAGGAACGTAAAATAAAAGGTTGGTGATAACTTTAATTTGAGGCGTGGCGCCGTTTGAGTAAAATACTTGGTGATAGCGGAGAGAGTACATACATAGACTGGATGCGCATTAAGTATTGGTTTGGAGAGGAATGGAAAGAACGAGGAGGGTTGCGAAGAATACGAACGCGGAATTATTGGATTATACGGGAGAGGAAAGTAATGCTGTGAGGCAGAACTTCGGGGAAGCATGAATGAGAGAGGAAGAGGATGGACATTTTGGACAACTTTAGGAAAGGCAAAGGGAATGAGGAATTTAAGACAGACATGATGGCGAGCCATGTAGGAGAATTACTATGACCAAAGAAGATAGGCCTACAAACTAGGAAATATAAATGAAAACATTTTGAGTGGAGCGTGGAATACCACGGATTCGAATCATGGACCATGGAAAAGCTGACCAGAACAGACTACGAAACCTGGTGTTAAAGAACTGATAGCGTAAAAAATTCTCCCCGGCGGGGAATCGAACCCCGGTCTCCCGCGTGACAGGCGGGGATACTGACCACTATACTACCGAGGACTTAGGTAAGAAATACGAAATAACAGGAGCAAACCGAAAATGTTCGTAGAAAAACCGTGTTGAGTACTGTCTTTAGTGCTCTCATGGTGATAAGCGTCCCGATTAGTATTTTCCAAAGGAATGTCGGAACTCCAATGACTAGAAGCCTTTGATACCTGGTGCTAGAGGAGGGTGCAGAATATAAAATGAACGGACAAAGAGAGAAATGCTGAAGTTTTCAGAAGAGTGCAAGATCGTCACACAGAAAAGAAGAACCAGATAAATGGTCACACCCTGAGGCACAATGGATTCTTGAAGAATGAAACGGAAGGTAAATTCGAAGGAAACGTCCCGAGAAAAATACCCATGAATAAGATCATGGATCAAATAAAGAGGAAAGTGCATATAAAGAAGTACCAGGAGGTAAGGGAACTAGCATTAGATAGGGAAGAATGGAGGGCTGCAGACAACAAATCTTAGAATTCACGACCAATGATGATGATTCGTTGGATACATCATATAGTTTGTAGATCATCGAGAGAGGGCGTCTTCCAATAGGAATGTTTGCGTTTGGTTCTATTGGTCCAGCGTCTTCTATTGTTTTCGATTTTGCTCGCCATCCTTTTTGTCCAAAAGATAACTATACTAGATGACCCGTGCGAATATTTCGCACAGTATACAGCTTTTTCCTGTTCCTTCTTTATTCCTGCTCTTCTTCTTGTTTCTTCCCATGGACAATTATATGTTATTAATGTTAGTGTTAAAGATACATAACGTAAACAGTAAACGGTCACACTGATTGCATGTAGAATGTAAACAATGATACTAAACGATGTGTTACTAGATAGCGCCTCCTTCAGTCTTTTAAGCACGTAACCATAGCCAACATATTAGTTGATTTTATTGTAAACAGATGGCACTGTATCATTATTTAACAAAAACACTAACTTTAAATAATTTGGCTATTTTTCGTCAATAGCGGGGGACATAAGATTTTAAACGATGTTTGAATCATTAATTTTGATGAAGAATTATGGGAGTTATGGCGTTGCGACAAAAAAACAGTTTTGAGAAATAATATACAGTAGACCCCCGCTTTACGATGGATTCGACTTACGATCTGAGCTGATTTTGCGCGCGCTTTTTAAAATTTCAAATTTCCCCGATTTTGTTTTAAATATCGATAGTGTTTTAAATATTGGTTTAATACTGTTTTAAATAATTTTAATCCAGGATATTTCGTATGCATTGGCTCTGACGCGTACACTAAATGGATTGACACTGATGCTCTTTAAACCGATTCATCGTCCGGAAATAATGCCGATTCAACATACGATGGAATTCGCTTTACGATCGGTCCTCCGGAACGGATTAATATCGCAAAGCGAGGGTCTACTGTATATGGTAAATGTTCATTTCACGGATCGGAAACACATGCTTGCCAACTCCCTTGATTTTAGAGTAAATCCTAAAGCCCTGAGGATGCGACAACATGAACGACGCATATACATACCATACACTCGAGACAGCATTCGGTCGCAATGCGATCTTCGTTTGGGCTTTACATTCGGAAGCTAAGTTTATATAAAATCACTTTCATATAGGGGCGTGACACGAGAAATTTTCCATTACTTGGGTATATCGCGTTCGGTAATGGATTAACAAAACATTTCCGCAAGTTGGGACTTTCAAACTCTCTGTAAGTTTGTAACTAACTCTCTACACTTGCGGTAAGAACTTTATCCAGGACCTACGGGGAAATTACGATTTTGAACATTTTGAAAGAACTACGGAACTAGCCGCGCAGTAAATTTGACTGGGTCACCCGCTAGTGTTCGCACAATAGTGTGTATTCACCGAGTAAAAATCATTCGCCAAGGGCTGGAGTGGGAATCGAACCCAAGTCCCTCGATTTCGCGCCGGGTGCTCTAACCAATTAAACCTACCCCCAGGCGTCCTCTATCACTTGAATCTCATGAGAGCTTTAAGAAACTAATTTTCCTCACGGGTATCGTGTGTGTAATGCCAGAGGTACCCGTATGCGAGCGCTAAACGCTACAGTCCACGGGGTAAAGCCCAACTTTAAACACAAAGGTGTTTACTTCGGACATTTTCAAAGAACCATGAAACTAGCCGCGCAGTAACTTTAACGGGGTCACAATTGTGTGAAGTTCACAGTGAAAAAAATCATTCGCCTGGACTCGAGGAACCCAGGTCCCTCGATTAGGGAAATCGAGGGGCCTGGGTTCAATTCCCAGTCCAAGAGTTTGATTTTTTCCACAGTGAATTTCACGCAATTGCGTAATTTAAATCAACTGAAGGGATTCAGCGTGGCGCTCATGAATCCTCCGAAAGATCGTTCTAAAGCCCGTAAAGTTTGATTCCTTCGACCCGACCCACGTATCTTTCTCGGGCGTTACACTTGATGAATTATTTGACACGCAATTGCACATTATGTACCCATCGCCCTTTTAAAAGGCATAACTGACGAGAAATAACGGACTTTTAATGGAGCCTTATCGCCTCTCGATGATGCACTCGAATGAAGGAATAAAAGAAAAAAAAGACACTAGAACCTCCGACACCATCGCTAACAATTACTGCGAGCCGATATCTGTTATCTTTACGCTCGCACACATGCAGCTGACCCCGCAATATATAACCAATATCCGTTCGCTACGAGACGAGACAACTCCCTGGATGCTCGCCTTCCATCGCCTGTGGGCGGCGGATCGAAGAACGAAATAAAAAGAAGAGTATATGAAAGAAAAACAAATAAAAAAATTCCGTTATCTCTTCCAGACGCTCGCCAAAGTGCAAGAGCGACGAGCGCAGTTTATTTTTTTAATTCATTGTTTATTCTTTTTTTTGTGACGGATGGCTGTGGGAGACATGAAAGGGTGCAAGTTGTGTTTGCACGCGACGTTGCATTTCGGGACCATGAAGTGCAATCGGGTACCATTCTCATTTTTTTTTTCACCTCCACATGCGTTGTGTTTGAATGTCTGGGATTTGGCGGCTGGAGATAGGCGTGTGCAGGCCAGACGCGAAAACCTGGCAGGAGAATTACTTACGTGGACCAAGCAGTCGACAAAAAATTCAAAGACCACAATTCACTTCAAGGACAACAACTTGTGCGTTGGAAAAAGCTAAGTATAAATTTTAATATATATGTTTTTCAACATGAATAGTTTTAATAAAAATGATGCAAGAAGCATTTTAAATTATTTTCCCGACAAAAGCATTCCTGATTTTACGCCACGGAATACGAAATTCAAAACTAAATCGTAATTAATACGTGTTTTTGTCCGGTATGATGCCTCGATATTTAATAGGAATCATTGAAAGAATGTGAAAGGCAAATTTACGCGATTAGGAGAAAATATTGACAGATTTAATCGAATTATTTCGAGATATATGTCAAGTGGAATGAGGCTTACGGGTTAAAATAGCATAAAATTGCCAAGAGACCAACTCGGTAAGATGACATTTTTTCGCTTTTATCTGTACATAAGCAAAGATATACGGAAGAGAATAGCGCTAGCTAAGGAGGCGTTCAGTAATAGAAGGGAGCTTATTTCGGGGACCTTGGGTAAGGATGTGAAGAAGAGGCTGGGGAAGAGCTTGACATGGAGCGTAGCATTGTATGAAGCAGATACGTGGACCCTCAGAAAGGAGAACGAGAATAGGCTGAAGGCATTTGAGATGTGGGTGTGGAGAAGGATGGAGAAGGTGAGGTGGACGGAAAGAAAGACTAACGAGGAAGTGCATGAGATGGTGGGCGAGGAAAGAAAACTTCTCAATGAAATTTGTGATCGGCAGAGAAGGTGGCTGAAGGATATAATATGGGGCGATTGGTCACTCAATAGTGAGATAGAGGGAAGGATGTTAGGCAAGCGAATAATAGAAAGATAGAGAATAGGTTTCATGGACGGGATGAAGAAGGTTAGATAGCATGCATAGACAAAAAAGGATATACTAGAGGAAGATAGGCCCCTGAATGTGAAGAAAACTGGGAGGAGATTCTCTGACATTCAGCAAAACCTACTTCTTCCGGTAGAAAAAATTTTTCAAATCTGTACATATTACTAATGAGTACGTGTATGCAGAGTTTCAATAAAATATGCACAAAGATGGAAATCGCTCCAACCACCCCACACACTCAACAACTCACCAAGTACTTTTACATGATTTCGCCCTCTTGCCTACATGAGAATATATGGGTCCACGTTTCTGCCCCTTAAAACGCTATATTCAATAACAAACTCTTCACCAGACTCATGATTATAACCTTATTCAGGGTCCCTGTCATCTGTTAACTTGTATTACTGAGAGCCTCCTTCGCTAGCACTATTCCCCCACTATTGTTTTTTTACTATGTCCATTTTCTCGATCGAAGTACAGTTATATAGGTAGTTTACTGTATTAACGCAGAGTCGCATCACACTGATACCTCATTTTCCGTCAATAATCCACCCGAAAACATTCGCCGGAATTCAAAACGACGAAAACCGTAGCCATTATTTCCTTAGGAATGAACGTAAATCAATTAATTCGTTCTAGGCACTCAAAAGGGCTTATCTAAACGCATTTTATAGGGAAATAAATACAACTTTTATTAATAAAATGCAAATTTTTTAAGTTTTCAACCGGTAAAAGGTAGGTTTTGTTGATTGTCAGAAAGTCTCCGTCCGGTTTTATACACTTTAAGGATCCTATCTCCCTCTAGTATTTCCTTTTTAGCCTCTGTATATGATCTACTCTTCTTCATTCAATCCACTAAACCTATTCTCCTTCTTCTCCTTTACCGATTAACCCTCCTTCTTATATTTCTTTCCTCAATCACAGTTTTGAGCAACCCATCGCAACTAATTACATCCCCCAGCCAAGATACTGTTATAAAATTAATACAAAAAACTCATGTATGGCTGATGGCGAGGATGAGAGCAGATATTGTTGGTTGAAAGTGGAATATCCCCTCCCTTAGAACCTTAGGTACCAGAGCACTGTCTGGGGATCACTTCCTTCATTGGTCTTTCGGCACCATGACCACCTTCAGAGTCAGTGGAAACAAGTCACTCAAGACAGCTTCCGGGAGAGTTCTGTGTCTGCCGGAGCCGCACAATGATAAACACTTCACACTGAGCAGATGAACACGTGGTTCGCCTTTTGTTCTCTCAAAATTAGCTGAGAGGTCACGTCAGTACGCCGACGAAATCCGAGGGGGACTGACGAAGACCGACACAAAATTATCGCGGAAAAATCGACGATCGAAAACCGAGGTATTACTGCAACGAAGTTGCTCAACTTGCTCCAGTTTTAACCCTTACAATTCTATGACAAAGAACGTTTCATTTTTCCAGCTCTTTTGTTTCGACATTACTTATCACGATTCTGTATTTCCCAAAATGAAATTCAGATGGATCTACTAAAGATTATAATCATGGTGTGTAAGTACACACACATTCAATGGCCGACTAACCAACGTATATTCCTCCGCATGTAACTCTTGTGACAACTGTGATTGATTTACTGCAGCGAGGATTAACGTTCCTAAGGAGATCCATGTTTAATAATTCAACCACATGGTTTTACAGTCAGACCACGGCTGCTTGGTCCGTGCGGGTCGGAGGTTCAGCAACGAATGGCAACGGTTACTGGGCTGAGGAAAACAGGCAACAACGCCGGACATGGGATCTAGGTGGCGGAGAACCAGCAGCCAATGGGAATTTATTAAACTTAAACATTATCTTACATCAAAAGAATAAAGACATTCAATGCATAAATATACCACAGTAAAAATGAAATAAATGCAGCACAGTAGAATAGATAAATATACCACAACTCTAGCCTGATATGGACACCGATAATTGCTTTGAAAATTGAAAAAAAATTAAACTGGGCTAAGTTCTGAGCATCAAATTCCTCGAAATTGAACTAAAGTTAGAGAGAATTAAGAAGTCTGTGTGGAACAGTAGCCTGCCAAGTCAGTGTTCCGCGGATCTATTATCGGTTCTGGTATATTTTTTCTCGGAGCAATTTTCTATATTAAGAACGATAGAATAGAATAGAATAGAATTTATTCTCCAAAGACCATACAAACGTGTGTAGGTATAGGATTCGTCATTTACAAATACAAGAAATATTTTATCCAATACAAAAAATAAAATATATATACATATTTTAATACAAATACTACATTAAACTGTCCAGCGATTTGTTTTTACATACAAATATAGGCCAAGTCAAGACACTATTAATACACGTTATAATTGTTATAATTTCTGCATAAATTCTTCAACTGAGTAGAAGATATTTCCATGAAAATATTGATTAAGTGTATATTTGAATGGACTTAACGATTCACAGTTTTTTATTTCAATTGGTAACTTGTTAAATAGTATAAGGCCCATATTTTTCGGTCCTAGTGCAGCATGTCTAGTCCTGACATAAGTTTGGTGTAGGTTTGCAGCACTCCTTGTGTTATAACTGTGATAAAAGTCATTTCGGCTATAACTACAGAGATTCAGTTTAGCATAGGTGATTGCAGCATATATATAGACACATGGAAGAGGCAGGATGCAAAGTTTTTTAAAAAGAGGGCGACATGGTACATTGAAGGGTACAAATTGTATTTTAAATATAACACTAGCCTTTGGTGAAGAACCCCAGAAAAGAATACTAGAGATTACGAGGGAGTAAAATTCTCCAAAATAGACTGACAATAACACATCAATGTTAACCGTATGCCGAATAGATCGTAGGTACATTCCTAGAAATTCCTCCTTGAAAACAAAGGTGGTTTTCCAACCTATTCCAACTTGCGTTCCATCTTGCAGGCGCAGATCTTCCTAGCGTCGCGTCGTACTTATCAACCGATCATATATTGCCGGATGATTGGAGTTCCTGAATACCTTTGAAAAAAAATCTATCGGGACACTTATCACCATGAGAGCACCGAAGACAGCACTCAACAATCCTCTCTAATGAACATGTTTGGTTTGCTTCTATTATTTTGTCCCAAGTACACAAGTCCTCGGTAGTATAGTGGTCAGTATCCCCGCCTGTCACGCGGGAGACCGGGGTTCGATTCCCCGCCGGGGAGAAATTTTTTTCCCCCTCAGTACTTATATTTCGGTTTTTTAGTTCTCACCCTTAGTTCAATAGTGCAATACAAGAGTCCTTTACAGTGAAAGTAATTTATTTCCAGGAAGGTAACCTTCACACTTCCACTAGTGATTTTAAGACACATCGAGAAAAAGGTCATTCAGGAATTATTTAAAATTCAAAGAAAACAATATCTTTATGTAAAAGGAACTGAGAAATCATGAGTAAAAATTTTTGATCATGCCTTATTTCCATTACTAACAATCCTTACATGGTAATCGGGGCAGAGCTATGCTCGTAATGCCAGGGATTGAAAAGCTCGGAAACGCCTACGGTAAATGATCTTTTCGCTAAGGTTGAGCTCACAGGGTAATTCATCGACTGTGGCAAAATTTTTTCAGAGAGGACGAGAAGACGCGAGAGCGACAAAATCCTAGAAATTTGAAGTCATGGGAAAAAATTGATCGCGAAAAGCGTAAGTCGCATCACCATTCCACGTCTCGCCAGCGTTAAATACTAAAGAGTGTTTCCAAACATTGCATGTAACAAATGATGTGGTATGAAGTCACTCGCACGGGTGCATATACACCAGGGTTGAAATTCGCTATGAAAAAATCATTTGACTTGAGCGGGATTCGAATCCCGGTCAAGTCAAATGATTTTTTCACAGCGAATTTCGACCCTGGTGACTAAAGAGTGTATTTGAATAACAATAAGACCCAAAATGAACATTGATTACAAGACGCCTTCATAGTTAAATAAGGGATATTTCAATATGGGGCTGGATCACCTCTTTCATCAATGTTTTCCTCCCGAGTATAGCAGAATGCGTAGAATAATTATCATTTTGGCCATTAAATAATGTGCGCCGCAGATTTGATGCAGGAGACTGATATGTCTCAGGAAAGCCAGTGTTCAACATATAGATTCATATTAATATTTTCCCATACGTTATTTCGACTGTATATTTATTATTTAAAGAAGTTTTCACATGTTTTCTTGCCGAGTCAGGAAATTGGTTAGTCTCAATGTTTCGAAGGCCGTCGCTGCAGTCGTCTTCGGGGCAGAACTCTAAAAATATCATCAGCCTTGATAAAGACGATGGTAGAGACAGCCTGATCGGTGGGTAACTAGTGTAGCTCTCTGGAAAGCCATCACAATGATGGGGTGAGCTCTTACGGCTAGACAATTAAAATAAAAAAGAAATTAAGTCTCCAAAAGCCGTAAACAATTGGCACCCTTCGTCAGAAACACCAAACATACTGTGTTAGTACGCTGGGAAACCCCAGCAGCGACCAACCACATCCTCTCAACCAAGAATACCCCCCGTGTGATGGTTTACGGGAATGTTACTTCCTCGCCAGGGACCAAACACAGACGCGCACACACAACCCAAATAGGATCCTTTGCAAGGGCTAATGGGACCCCGCTAAGGATGTTTAGGTTATAACCTGGGATCCTTCACAGGACTAATGAGACTCCGCTAAGGATACCCGGTTGTTTACGCAAGCACACTCACAAGCACACAAAATCACTCACTCACACACACAAATGGGCCCAACTTCTGGGAGAATCAGCTCCAAAAGAGCGTGGTCAAATCTACACAACAGGAACGGACGAGGGTGGGGGTCGAATACGCGTATTTCGGCTACAAAGTAGCCCTCATCAGCGAACCGAAGGTAACGCGTCACGTCAACGCAAGGTTGAAGTGAGGAACCTCACTTCAACCTTGCGTTGACGTGACGCTTTTATATCCCTATCTCTCGCCATGGTCAAACTATTCACACTCCTTCTATATCCATATGTCCTTTACTGGAGCATCTAGCTTAGAGTAGTAAAAGCTTACCCACTTTTTGCTAAGGATTCCTGATGATCACAGGCATAAAATTAAGGGATTACACTACATAACTGTTATATTTAGGGCCGATTTTATAATGTCTGGTTAAACTTCATGTCAAGTAACGTGGACGTTAAGTTAATATTCACGTTAACGAGAGGTTAGGTATTATGAAGCAAATCGAACCTCCGGTTAGTTGTCGGGAGCTCCAACGACCGGAAAGTGTATTAACAATAGTTCTCATCCCACGAAAAACAGAAAAAATGAATAACGGTAATAAAAATATCGCCACGGAGGCATTTTCAAGCGGTTTATGTACTCGGAAAGGAGCAATAGTGCGAACTGGGCGAAAAGAGGTGATCAAATTTTAGCAGTAGCAAATGCTGTTCATAGAATTCATTTTCAATGAACAAGGCGTTATTTTAAATGAAAAGACTAAAGCTGTGACATGGAATATAAGGAAAGAATCAATATTAATCGAATGCTTTCATAGATAATTCACAACCGATAGAATACTGATACGTGATACATTGACTTAGGAGAGTGCAAGGTCAAGGATTGTAATTCAATTCTATCGTGACGATTTTGAAGGTGTTATCTTTCCACGTACTATAAGGGACCATAGTAATTCCGATATATGTGTTCTATGATACTTTGACCGTCACTAGGTGGAGTAGAATTTTCACTTATGAATAATATCTTGCAGTAATATTAACAACTCATCCCGCAAGAAATTTCAGGCCTCATTTAGCTTTCTGAATGGTTTAGTACTTTAAGTAATATTTATCAATCGGATTGATAATAATTGCCAGTAGTTGTATCTTAACTAGAATGCTGCAAGATAGCTTTTTCTTCTAAGTTTAGCACTTCTTATATCTATTGTGCCCGCGTATTGTTATCCTGACTGCTTTTGGCCTGCGTCTAGCAGCCCGGGGCTAAGTGCGCAGTTCTGATCTGAACTGGGATTAGTGCTATATACCTACGTCTACATCTACGTCATACCCTGCCAACCACCCAAAGGGTGTGGCAGGGGGTGCTTCCACACCAGGCATCCAAGAATGATACGGTAGAATACCGAAACTACATTGAAACCAGCGTACCACACATGCAACGCGCCAATTAACAATCTAATAACCAAGAAACACTCTATCGTCAATCGTTCCAACGTGCAAGGGGTACAAGGACTACTACTACATATTTAAAATATCATGCATAAATAAGAACATCAATATTTCCATCATGCATAAATAAGAACGTAGAGAATATAAAGAAAAAGATATACTGTCTGCCTATTGTGACAATTCGAACTATTCATGACGACAATCACAGCTGTTATGGTCCCGAATGGTACGCGGAAAAAATGACATTTTATACCTATCGGTTCTACAATCTAGCTCTCTAATTTTATTGGCACGATCTAATCTGCCGTAGTACGAGGGGGTTAATAGTATGTTCTTTACGTTGTCAGAGAAATGATTTTCCTGAAATTTAGTTAGGAGGTTAAGCCTATAATTTAATCTACGCTGTGATAGCGATTCACATCCTAATGCTTCCAACAGTCCAGGCACACTAGCCAAGTTATCGTAGCATCGTTTCACAAACCTAGCTCCTCTTCGCTGTACGCGATCTAACTCTGATATCAACCCCAAGTGCCTAGTGTGGAATCGCCCCGTGCCACACATCCTAGGGGTGGCTTGCACAGTATTTCAGAACTGTAGACGTAGATGAGGGATTGAGTAGGTAATATAGCAATAAGAAAGGGGAGATTCCGAGGAGAACTGGTGAAAGAGAAAGCAAAGAAGTGCAAGCCGTAGATAGCATGTGAATCGTCCTAAGGGTTCTGTGCATCTGCCGCCCAACATGCAACGACATCGTGCATTCTGAAATTGCAGTTTAAAAAAACTAATAATAAGACCCATACGATGCTCATTTTTTCGTGAGGCGACGACAGTTGTCGTTCGCTTGGAGTCGTCTGCGTGATGGGCGAAATGACGGTCCGTGCACATGTGGATTTTTTTTTTTTTTGCCTCTGCGCGCAAGAGATACAGATTTATACTCGCGAGCGATACGAGACCCGACGCCGAGTCCAAATGCAACATCAGTGCACTCACATAACCGCGCTTTTTGTCCTCCCTACGGGGTCATTGCATGCGGGCGACCTAAAGGAAGTCACGCTCGGAAAAATGTCGGAGAGCGGGAGAAAAGTTATGGGCATGGAATGGAAAAACTTTGACATTGGTCTTTAAAGACTGTTGACGATAACTTTATATCTTATACGCTCAGAAAGGACGTAATGGCACCATCAATTCTTTTTATTCCATGATCGATTGGGTTGAAAAACGTATCGTTAATATCATTGAGGTAGACGGAGAGGGTCCTAAAATTTTTCTAAGCACTTTCCTTTCAAATCTATCAAGTATGCTTTTCGTCTTCTCTGTCACACTCCATGCTTCACATCCATAAGTTTCAATGGGTCTTATAATTGACTTGTATATTTTTAACTTGCTATTACGATGGTCATGTTTTGATCTAAGTACATGTGACATCGCAAAGTACGCTTTATTGGCTAGTGTCATTCTTCTCCGGACTTCTCCCTCCTCTGTGCCATCTGCATTTAATTCCACCCCTAAGTATATAAATCGGTCCACTGACTCAATGGGGTCACCAAGCATTATCTGTGAGCCCCCTGTTCCCTCTTTTCTGTAGTAGAATTTTGGTTTTTGATGCATTTATCTCAAGGCCAATGCTCTTAGCATGGTTTTTTATTTGTAGATAGGTTTGCTGTGCTTCTACGGCTCTTCGACTCATAACATTAATATCATCTGCGTAGGCAACCAGTTGCGTTAATTTGTTGGTTAGTAAGTAAATTTTAGGACCCATTCAGGAAAAGAATATCTGGAGAATCAGAGTCAACCATGAATTATATGGTATTTTTAGAGAACCCCCTCTGTCAAAATACATCCGACTACAGCGATTGCAGTGGGCCGGGCATGTGGTTAGAATGGACGACAAAAGGATACCAAAGAGAACGTTAGACAGCCGAATGTACGGTAAAAGACCAGTAGGAAGACCACGTAAACGCTGGGAAGATGAAGTACAGGCTGACACACGGAATCTACTAGGACTACGACTCTGGAGGAGAGCGGCAACTGACAGAAAAGAATGGAATCAAAAGTTGAAGGAGGCCAGGGCCCAAACTGGGGCTGTAGCGCCATAGGAGAGAGACGGAGAGGGTATTACGTCATCAAACTGTAACCTGACAGCCGAAATGTAAACCATGTTGGTTATCAAAATCTGTGATTTCAGGCCTGATAGAGTGGAAACGAAGCGTAACTTCACTATGAAAAAGTTACCAACTTCCAGAGGGATAATATTTATTACGATTGGTTTAGCTTTTTACAGCACCTTCAGGTGAAGACATTATAAAAACCGAAACCTGACCTGAATAGGCTGTAAACAGAGAAACCGATAGCAAAAATATTATCACAGTGGAAGTTGGAAATATTTTCATAGTGCAGTTTTTTTTAACGAGAAGAAAAGTAACTTTAAACTTTGTATACTCCACTATAGGTTTAATAACACGACCCGGGTTTCGACACTTAGTGTCATCTTCAGGTGCAAACACAACATCTGTCACTCCATATATACAGGTTCGTGGTAGGGGAGGGGAAGAAATCTGGGAGAGGAGGGGTGAGGGGGTGAGGGAGGCGGGCGTGGGGGGGAAGGAATGCTTGGAGGTGGGAAAGGGTTAGGGGGTGGAGAGGGGGAAAATATCATAAGGCCATGTAACACGGCACGATTTCCTTGCGATCCCGCCGAGCGCGATGTAGATCTCGACAACATCGACTGTGTTGTTTGGTGTTTCATACCCCTCGACACTGTCTCGACTAGCGGTCGATGGCCATGAGACGCGTCGAGTGAAGTTGAGAGAGCCTCTACTTGCACTCGACCATTGAGTGCAAGTCACCAATCACAAAGCCTCGATCCGTCACGTGACCGTGCGCGGAAAACCTGGATGTATGGAAAACCTGAAAAGGCAATTATTCACAAAGATGGCGTCTAGTCCTCGCGTTGTGAAGTGGTCACAGGAAGAGGAAATTAAGTATATGTAAAGAATACAAAACTTGATTACCGAAAGAATTAAAAAGAAAAATACTTTGTACAAAGCCCTAACCTTAAATTCTTAACCCTATATAAAAAACTTGAAACTATTTCTACGAATTAAAGAACCTACGCTTGAAATTAATGAATTACTAAATTAAGACTATGAATCTAAAGTGTAAAATAAGAAAGCTATCATAAACTACGTAAAATGCGAAAATCGCCAGCAAATTTCAACGTGGTCACACGGTCACACGGTCACACAATCGCCATCAACTGAGTACCTGTTTTTTAACTGAAGAGCGAAAATGACGAAGAAATACCATTGGCTAAGGAAGTCGTGACGTGTTTTGGTCGGACACGACAAGAACCTCGTCGAGGCGACCCTGTCGAGGGGTGGTTGTACTGTGTTTCATGGGTCGCCGTCGATTTTTGAGTGAGGGTCGTAAGATCGCGCTCGGCGGGATCGCAAGGAAATCGTGCCGTGTTACAAGGCCTATAGATTGTGTTTTGGGCAAGTCAACTACAATTTACTCTGTGAAAGGTATGGTTTGGGTATATGGTGAGGAGCTATGATCACATTTACAAAGTATACAAAGTTCATCAGTTCACTTGAGTTATCCGGGTTTTTAGAGGGGTGGAGAATATGGGAGAGTATATATACTCTCCCATATTCTCCACCTTACTACCCCTCCCCTACCACGACCCTGTATATATAGAGTGACAGATGTATTTGCGCCTGAAGATGACACGAAGTGTCGAAACCCGGGTCGTGTTATTAAACATATAGTGGAGTATACAAAGTTTTATTTAAGTTAATATGAATTACTTCCACAAAGTCAAGCCTGGAACCATTTCCTTTGTGAGAAGAAAAGTGTTCAAAAGACACCAACCAGCCCTATTGGTATTGTCACATTTTTACTGACAAAAAAATTCTCTTCCTTCCTCTTCCTTCCACTTCCACGCTTGCCATACATTCGTACCTCTATCACAGCCTTGACAAACCTATCCCTATTACTTCCAGCAACCTGCTCTGGTATCCCGGATTACATTCACGAGTTTACTTTCCTCACCCAACATACTAAGAACTCCTTTGTTCGTCTTTCTTAACGTCCACTGCTAAATCTTCACCCTTATCCGCCCCCACATTCTAAATGGCTGCAGCCTGTTCCCGTCCTCCTTTCTGAGGACCCACGTTTCTGCCCCATGCAACGCAACACTACGTACGTCAGGCTCTTCTTACCCAAGGCTTCAGTTTTCAGATCCTTTCTGTTGCTAAACGCTACCATCTCTAACGATATTCTCCTCCTTATGTCTTCGCTACTACACCCATATTCTCCCAGCGAACTTGCCGAGTAATAAAAATGCTCTACTTACTGCAAATTGTGCCCACCTACTTAAATGACCGGCATCACTTTCCTTACCCCAGAGAATCACATTCCCCTTTAACTTCTGTACCAAGGCTGGGTCTAATCTTACGAGTATTACTACAGCCTTGGATTTGCCTTCGGGTTTCTCATTGTATTAGGACGTTCTGTTCATTTGCGGCCTTTTCCCTAATGATCTTGGCCTCCAATGACTCAACTTCTTTCCAGTGTTTCCCTTCTTCTAGACATTTGTGGATAATATTGTCCCTTGTCAGGCACCCCATGGCTGAGATACATTTTCTTCTCTCTTGGTCCCACTGTCTGCAAACTAGCACCGTATGTTCTACTGTGTTCTCCTCACCACAGTACCTGAAATTTGCTGTCTTCGCTTTATTGTCTTTGCGATGAAGGTAGGTACTTACGAAAGACCCCGAGGCCTGATAAAAACTGAGTAAAATAGAAGCTTGTTCATGGTGCAGTTACGTTGGTTATTCTTGCTCTCTCCTGACTTTCTTTTGAATAGCTCGAGGAGAAAGACGATTGAGCGGAGGTACAGCAAGAATAACCACCACCAGTTCAAAATTTAAGGCAATCAACTCTTGAAACTAGTATATTTTTTAATGAGAACTTATTCTCTCCTGGCAAATGCCGTGAATCGATTATTCTCGGGTTACAAACCGGATATAATGGATACCTTGACTTGGTGTTTAACTCGAGAAGGATTTATAAATGTATTCTTAACTTAACTAATGGTTTTTACTCCATTTTTCCATTGTTTTCTTCGATAAAAATCGGATTATCACTAGGAAAAATAAATAAAAATAAATGATAAGAAAATCCTTTTGAAGAAGACAGGGAATGCTGATTTTTTTCACGCTATCAAAGGAAAACATGGCGAAATTGCAAAATTAGCGCATCTACCCGTAAGCGCTGAAGTAGAATCTACATCTGCAGACTACCCTGCAAGCCACCGCATGGGCGTGTAGCAGAGGGTATTAGTACACCAACTGAGTAAATATGTATGGGTAAACGTTTTGGGAGGAGAAAAGTTATAGGAGTGTTTTGAGTGGAGCTCCGCTTTTATTATGACCGCTTATTGTGCACGGAAATTCATAACTGATATTTTTCAGAGCGACGCAGAGAATATCATCATGACTCCTCACCACATCTCCAGGTCTGACAGATGCGATAAAATAAGAGAGATACGTTGCCGAAAAAATAGGTACAAAAACTTGTTCTTTCCGCGCACAATAAGTGACCGTAATAAAAATTGAGCTCCACTAAATACACTCCTATAATACATATCACCATTTCATCTCCCAAAAACTTACATCTTTACCCGGCTGGTGACCTAACACCCCACATTCCACACGCCAATTCGGCGGTTCGCGGGGTATTATGTAGATGAAGAAAGAACAATTTTTATACCTATTTGTTCGGCACTTTGCCTCTCTTATTTTATTGCTTCTGTCTCACCTAGAGATGTAGTGACGCGTTATGATAATAAAATCTGTGTGGCCCACAGCTGTTCTGTATTTTTCAAGCAATCAAACAAAGCGTGTAGCCTCCGAGTATCTAGGGGCTCCCTCCTTATTCCTCTAAAAGCTGTGAATGCTACATGTTTGCTCGCAGCAGATTGTAACGAAGCGTACAGTTTTTCTTTGAATTAAATTGATGTTTTTTATTTAATCTTTATGATCAGGGCGTATTTCAGGCTCGTAGACTCGCGGCGTATTCCAGGTGTGGCCTAACTAGAGCGAAATAGCATCTTTCTTTGACCTTTTCATCCGAGGACCTTCCTATCATACGTTTAACAAAACCTAGTTTCTTTAATGCTGTGCCGCTTATGCTCTGTATGTGTAATCCCCACGATATATCAGAAGTTAAGGTTATTCCAAGATATTTAACTTTATCTGAAGTTTTTATGTTTACTCCACCCACAGTGTAGATGGCAATGGCATTTGCGAGATGACTATCGCAAGAAGAGAACTGTAGTGCAGGTTAACAAATATGGCGTACAGACCACGCCTACGTTACAGCTTTTAGCATTGGTCACCAGAGCAAGCTTCGTCTCCGTCTACCTCAACAGTTAATATAAAAAAGCAAAGTCTCTCTGTCTTTTTGTCCTCAAATTCATTTCACATAATGAAATCAACGAATTGAATTCATTTCATTTCCATGTAGTCATCTTTCTTTTGCAAGATTAAAATAAGTATAACTAGACGTTGAAAATTTGAGACGCACCCCAAATGACAGTAAATATAATAAAGATTCCTTTTATGTTCCATAGTATGAGGCTCAACTATGTGAAAGTTGAATTTCACAAATGAAAAAGTAACTTTGTTTCCTTCGACAGAATTATTTTCCTGGTATGACATGTTTCGACACAGCGGTGTACCAACATCGTCAGGTACCTACCTACCGTTAGGTACCATCAGGAACCGTACCTGATGATGACACCGCTGAGTCGAAACATGTTCAACCAGGAAAAAAATCTGAGGAGGGAAACAAAGTTACTTTTTCATTTGTAAAAATGCCTATTCTTTCAGACGAATTTAGTCTACCTTTCGAACTCACTTTACTCAACACCGACCAGGGATTTGGCACCATGAATCATTATTAAGGTAATGGTACGGTATGGTATAGGCTGGATAATGGCTTTTAACTTGATAATGGTACAAACCTCCTACTTTTCTAGATTACCACATCGTTTTCTTCCTATGTTTCTTGTACCATTCACTCACGATAAATTAAAAGAAAAGGATACGATTGGCACCCTTGCCTCACCCCGCGGCCTATAACTGTCCATCTTTTCTAATATGAACAGCGAAAATTATATTACGACATTATATTGCAAACGGGGAAAAGTTCTGAACATTGAGTTCCTTTTAGTTCAACTGAAGTTATAAAGGGGACTAGAAAGCCTGAGTGGAATAGTAGCCTGCCAAGTCTGACTTCCGTGGATCTATTATTGGTTCGGGTTGACTTTTTCTCGGGGCAATATTCTAGAATAAGATAAAAGTTAGTTCAATCCTAGAAAACCCTCATTGAGAAGAAAGGTGGTTTTCCAACCTATTCCAACATACTTACCTTTATCGACTTTTCAACATCGTACTTATCAACCGATCAGTCATTGTCAGATAAAATAATGAGAGTTCCTACGCACCTTTGAAAAAAAACAGGTTGGAAGTTCCAACTTAGATAAGTGTTCCAACTTGGAACACTTATCACCGTGAGAGGACTAAAGACAGCTCTCAACACACATTTTTTATTTCCAATGAACATGTTTGGTTTAGTAATATTATTTTGACTCCTAACTCCAAGTCCTCGGTAGTATAGTGGTCAGTATCCCCGCCTGTCACGCGGGAGACCGGGGTTCGATTCCCCGCCGGGGAGGATTTTTTTTCCGATCAGTTCTTTTTTTCCGGTTTTATAGTTCTCACCCTTCGTGCAGTAGTCGATTACAAGAATCCTTCAAGACTGCTTTGCGCGGTACATTTTATTATACCAACGAATGCATCATAGAATGTACAAGAAACTAAATGGTATTAAAGCAGGTTCTTTACCCGTTAAATCATTCAGACAATCATACAATTTGCCGCATACACGGTACAATTTTCCTCATGCAAGAGTTAATACATTTGGATAAATGTTTCTCGGGTCTTCCACCGGGAGAGCAGGTCCATGGGGCCCAACGTTTCGGTCGTTCTCCGAAACGTTGGGCCCCATGGACCTGCTCACCCGGTGGAAGACCCGAGAAACCTTTATCCATCAGATACGCCGGGAAAATCTGAGATCCTTAGTTCATACATTTGTTTGTACAGGAAAATGTAACGAGTAAAGAGGCCTTAAGAGTCTAAGAAGTTTAACAATGATTACATGTAACCTTCATAGTTAAATAAGGGATATATTCAATACGAAGAAAGACCCCTTCATTCGCCAATCTTTTCTTCCCGAAAAAAGCAGAATGTTTAGAATGATTATTATTTTGGCAATATTAAACAATTTTCGCCGTAAATTTGATGCAGAAGAGCTGAAGACTGAGGCGTCTCAGGATTAAAAGTGTTCAGCATATGATTTTATATTTAAATTTCTCCATGTATCATTTCGATACAGTCAGCTGAAAAGAATTTTAGAAGGAAAGATCGAGGGAAAGAGAGGCAGAGGAGGACGAAGAAATAATATGTTGACTGATATTATCGATGGAAGGAATTACGGAGAGCTGAGGGAGGCAGTACAGAATAGACGAGCATGGAGGGCGTAGTGCGATTGAAACCTATTAGGGGACAGATTTACCTTAGAAGAAGTAACTATTAAATGAAATTATTATGTATTTTCTCACCGAGTCAGAAAATTGGTAAATGCCTATGTTTCGATTATACTTGGTTGGAGCAAAATTATTGCCTTATGACAAGTCTCTGATTTACATCTACATCTAAAAAATACCCGCGAGCCGCCGCATGGGAGTGTGGCAGGGGGTGCTAGGTCAACATCCGTGCAAAGGTGTAAGTTTTTTGGAGATGAAATGGTGACATGAATTATAGGACTGTATTTAGCGGAGCTTAATTTTTATTGTGATCGCTTATTGTCCGCGGAAAAACGAGTTCTTGTACCTATCTGTTCGGCAGTGTATCTCTCTTATTTTATCGCGTCTGTCAGACCTAGAGATGTAGTATGGTGTGATGATAATATTCTCTATGTCTCTCTGAAAAATATCAGTTCAGAATTTATCAAGCAACCTAAGCCTAGCGTGTGGCCTCCGAGTCTCTAGGGGCTCCAACCTTTAGCGGCATTTTTGCGGCACATTTGATTTTTTATTATGATATCATTGAAGGAAATTGAAACAAGACTCAGGGCCTGCCAACCGCCGAAGGGACGAGATCAATCGCAGCAGATTAGAGGCAAAATGCCTACATTTTGAAGAATTCGGATGAGGAGTAGATGCCGAAGAGTCCTAGAAAATTTGATACACACTGAACACGCCCCTCTCCCTGCTAGCTAACAAATGAGAGCTCCCCTCACACTCCCCCATATTCTCTACACTCAAAAGGTAGTTTTCGCGAATTAACATTTCATCTAGAAATCAATGAAATACGTCTCATTTCAAAAAAAAAATCTCAACCTTCCAAAGATACCGAGATATCCTTACAGAACTGCTTTCCGAGATTTTTGACGGAAAATATACGACCTTCTGCATGGAAAATGGTACGTGCATGAATTTCAGATAGGTCATATTTAAAAGAATGGGGAATTTCTAGCAACTAAATCTCATCAGAAAATTAAGTGTGTAGTACGTATATTTTCTCAACTATTTTTAAAAATAAATCAGATAGTTACCGCAGTAATTTTTTCAAGATAGTAAAAAAACCTTTAGTAGTGAAGTAGTTTTAAACGTACCGCGTGAAAAAAATGAGTCAAGATAAAGACTTATACAGATATTTTTATTTAATCACTTATAATTTCAATCGTTTAAAAGTATATTACTACATGCATAGGTACTAATCACGCCGTTCCCTTCCGGGGTAGACACAGTCACAAAGTTTCACTCATAAATACATATTTGTACACCTAACTCTGCTTCAATAATTTCCTCCATACTGACCTATCCTTGCAAACATCTTTTGCTTCATTTACTCCCATACACTGCTTCATACACGCCCTCCTATTTTTAAGACTCCTAATATTCCTCCTCCTAAGAATTTCCTCAACCACATTCAACCACAACTTTCTCCGCCTACTTCTACCTCCCGCAGCATTCATTTCACTCTAATATATGTTTCGTTATTTGACTTTCATCCATTCTCTCAACATGGCCAAACCAATGAAGCACACTCCTTTCATATATGTTTATTACTGGAGCATCTAACCCACATTCATTTACTACCCACTCATTCCTGACACTATCCATCCTATTTTTGCTGCAAACACTACTCAGATAATTCGTACCCACGGCGTTTAGTTTACTCTCGCCTATCCTGACATACCTATGTTTCGCCACTGTTACAGCACAATTAATAATGCAATATTTGATGAATTCTTCCTACAGCTACTGAACTTTAAACGTATTATTCAAATATGACCTCCATTATAACTAGGGAACTATCTTGCTCAAACTGCCTTAACTGGGCTGGGTACCTCAGCCGAAAACGCCCTTTTAGTTTTGGCTTCTGCCACAGCCTTGTAGAGGTCTTCGCCTTCCCCGCTATTTCCCGCCCCGGTCAACAGCGCCACTGATGACACAATGTAAAATACATTTCAAGGGTTCAGGAGAATGTTCACAGTGATGTTATAATACACAATATTTAATACTGATGAAGGCTTCCGCGGAGTGGTGGAGTAGGCGTGGCTAATTTTCCAGGATGTCCTCCGCGTCGATTTATCTTCGTACGACAATTTTCGGCGTTTCAGCAGGAATCTTCAGATTTGCAATGTGGATGCAGTCAAGTCAAAAATGTTTTTTTAGCCCAGTAGATATTTACAATATAATGGTTCGTAAAGTATAATGACAGATGATTATTTCAATGCATACAAATTTACATTGGCAACCCTGTTATAGGTTAATGCACCTCTTCAGCGGTCGAGTTTGTTAATAATGTTTTACAATTTTCAAGTTTGTTAATAGTGTTTTTTAACAATGTTTTGATACTTACCGACAGTATTTTAAGCATGTAGCAGAATGGAATTTAAGAAAACGGTAACTCTTTTCTTCCGGACATGGCTATTGGTCTGGCATTCGCTCAAGGACGTGGGGGATATCGGCAAAACCCCACCCAGACCGCCGTGTTAAAATGATGCGGGGAAGTAATGTTATATCTTGTCTTGTTCGGGAGTGCTGGAGTCTGCCCATCTTATATAGGCCCTGAATTTTTCCGCGCTGCTCTGTGATTGGCCGATGAAAGAATCGCTTCCAGACGTTTGAGAGCGGATAGCCGTGAAGACGCCCGCTGAAACTTCGGCGAAACTTTCGTACGAAGATGAATCGACGCGGAGGACATGCCGGAAAATTAGCCACGCCTACACAAAATTGAACATTTTGATAACCCTCCACAGAGATTAAGGAAACTCGTTCACAATAAGTGCAAAGACTTGAATAAATATTCATGGAACGCGTCGTGGTGATCACCTGATTTTCAACTAAGTCATGTCTCTTCCGTAGTCGACACAGTGAAGTCGAAAGCAAATTGCGAAAAGTTACGACACTAATTATAAATATCAATTCTTACTCCAGAGGCATGCAAAAACATATTTACTGTAGGTAGCCGAGGAGAATCGTTAAATAAAAGCACGTAGACGTTGGAAGAAGCGTTTTGGGCAGTGTTATTTTTTTTAAGTATTCTACCGACTAAGGTAGGTTTTGTCAGAGGTCATTCTACCGGTTAAGGTAGATGAATGTCAAAGAATCTCATCCCAGTTTCCTACACATTCAAAGACCTATCTCACTCTAGTACATCCTTTTTCGCCTCAGCATACGATATAACCTTCTTCTTCCTGTCCATGATTCCTATTCTCTTTCTTCCTCTTCCCCGACTGCCCAGCATCCTTCCCTCTATCACATTCTTAAGCAACCCATCGCCCTTTATTACATCCTTCAGCCACCTACACTGCCTATCCCGGATTTCATTCAGAAGTTCCCTTCCCTCGCCTACCATCTCAAGCACTTCCTCGTTAGCCTTCCTTTCCGTCCACCTCACCTTCTCCATTCCTCTCCACACCCACATCTCAAATGCCTGCAGCCTATTCTCGCCCTCCTTTCTCAGGGTCCACATTTCTGCTGTATAGAACGCTACGCTCCATATCAAGCTCTTCACCACCCACTTCTTCACATTCTTACCCCAAGGTCCCCGTCAACAGCTTACTAAATGCCTCCTTAGCAAGCGACATTCACGCTACGCTCCATATCAAGCTCTTCACCACCCACTTCTTCACATCCTTACCCAAGGTCCCCGTCAACAGCTTACTAAATGCCTCCTTAGCTAGCGCCATTCACTTCCCTATGTCTTTGCAACTAAGTCCGTTTTCTTCTAGCGTACAACCTAAGTAATTAAAAGGCTCTACTTTCTCGAGTTTGTACACCCCTCTCAATGAGCTTATCTGAAATAATAATCAAGGACATTTAATTTTTCCATATCGGGTTGAGAATGCGTCATGCGAGAGGACAAAATCTAAAAATTATCCCCTCTACATATCGTCAATTCGATGTTTTTCAGACGACTTTAGATTCCCACCATCAAATGGAAGTGAGAATGAGGGAGGCTAGGGTTATGAGAGGGCAAGACGTAGACAGTGATTGGCCCACGACCTCTCCCATGACCCTTCACGTGTCACAAAAAATAATGAATGACCCGAGCATAAAGGTTTCTCTCCCATCCACCCCCACCCGCTCGCCGTCTCTCGACTCGTATATATAGAATATGAACGACGGGTTATATGTGCGAAGATTGAAGGTGGCGGCTATCTCCCTTCTTTTGTCTTCCAGTGTCATAATTGACCGCCGATGAGAGGCGCCGATTGGTCAAAAGCCCCGCCGACTTCGTATACATAACTCACCCTTCTCCTCTGCCCCCAACCCTCTATCTCATCACGAAGGCTTCGTTTCCCCTCCCCCTCCACGCATCCACCCCGTTCGGCGTTCCCCCATTGCCCGCACTCAACACCCACTTGAGATCCGTGTCGCTCTCAGCTCAAAACTCGGGAGATCTCAAAGCGGTGCCTGTTATTTCCATAAGGATCCCGATGATGGATAATCTCTATTACAGCGGGCCCCAAGTTTTAGTGCCAGTCCCACTTAGAGTCACAGTCCTCAGACTTGATGGCTGTTATATCGTTCCGAGCGAGATCTGTGTTCTCTTCAAGTTTTCGTCGCCGGTTAGCCGGTGGAAGAAACTTTCTTGCGTGGATTAGGAGTCCAGATCAATCCAGTCATAATTTAGAAATGAAATAATTACTTTTTTTTTAAATTTCCTTCTGAAAAGCATGTAATGACTTGATATATTGAAGCCTTTCAAGTGGTAATCGGAATTTAGGCTAAAATAACAAAAAAACATGTATTATGCATCTTTTACTACGTGCAACAACTTGTTATTAGTTAGCAACCATTATAATGATTTGACATGAATTAATTTGCACTTAGAAGAAAATTTGTCAATGTTCAACGGAAATAAACGAAATTTATCTCATGTAGCACGAGGCAACAAGCTGAAATAATGGTTGCTATTTCTCTACTGGTAAAAGAAAATAAATAAGATGAAAATTAGAATCCAATCATGCGGAAAAGAGACGTTGAATACAGAAGACACCCTGAAAAGAGAAAAATTGAAGCAAGGGGTTTCCTTCACCTATATCGAAGGTAACATCACGTGGGACGGAAGAACAACGGATATCAAGCGGAGAATAGCCCTAGCAAAGATGGCGTTCATGAGAAAAAGACAACTGCTGTGCTCAAAGAAGATTGCATATACTGTAAATCAGGAAGCAATACGTGAAAAAATTCGTGTGAATCATGGTACTCTATGGATAGGAAGCATACATCATTGGAAAAGCTGACCAGAAAAGAACTAGAAGCCTTCAGAACCTGGTGCTGGAGGAGGATGCTGAAGATAAAATGGACGGAAAAAATAAGAAATGATGAAGAGCTTAGAAGAGTAGAGGAGGAAAGGACCATATGGAACACCACAGAAAAAAGTAGAACCAAATGGATTGGAGACACCCTGAGACACAATGGGGTTATGAAGAACATAATTGAAGGTAAAATAGAGGAAAAAGTCCCCAAAGGAAGACCCGGGAATAAGTTCATGGACCAAATAAAGAAGATAGTACACAGGGAGAGATACCAGGATGTAAGTGAACTAGCATTAGATAGGGAGGGATGGAGGGCTGTAGTCAACCAATCTTAGGATTGAACGACCTATGATGATGATGGTGATGGTCAAAGATAGGTTTTAATTAAAGTAAAAACAAATCCCCAAGATTTTCACACGCGAAGAGCCCTATCTCCCTCTATTACTTCTTTTGTCATCTCCGCTGTCGTTCAACCCTTCTTTATTTCACCCTTAAAACCTATTCTCTCTCTTCCCCTTTGCCCGGTTGTCCAGCATCCTACCCTCGGCTAACACTTAGCACGGCTTAGAGCCCTACCATCTTCTCCATCACCAGTTACAGCCACCCACTCTGCCTCCTCCAGATCACATCCAAAAGCTTCCTTTCCTCATCCAGTCTAACATATCTTGCACTTCCTCGTTCGTCTCACTTACCATCCAACTGACACAGGTTTAATCAAACCAGTGATCTCTCCCAAGAGCCCAATTCGTAAGGTTCTTGACGGGAAAATTCACGAGGAGTGCTCATAAAAGGATTAAAAATTGATAAAGTGAGGCATGCCAATGACCTTAAAAAGAAAAGCACCTTAAAAATCTTTTTTGAATTTTCTACTGATACAAGGCAGTTTTTAATGAAAGTCAGAGAATTTCCCGGTTTTCTACACTTTCAAGTCCCAACCTTCCTCCAGTGAACGATGGTTTCAGACCTCACTCGGTGGAATTCCTTGATATCAGGGATAGAAGGATTAACTTTGCAATTCCACACTGTACAATGTGGAATTGCAAAGTTAATTCTTCCATCCCTTCCTCCAGTCCTTCCTTATTTGCCTCTGCATACAATTACCCTTCTTTATCCAATTCAAAATACCTCTTCTCTTCCTTCCACTTCCACGCTTGCCATACATTCGTACTTCTATCACAGCCTTGAAAAACCTATCCCTATTACACCAGGGTTGAAATTCGCTACGAAAAAATCATTTGACTTGACCGGACTTTAATCCACCGCGACAGTGGCTCTGTAAGCACGACTTCGTCTCATGTGCTACAATGTAGACTTGAGGCCTGGACATCTAGTTCGCATAAACCCCCCTCGAAATTCGCCTTGAAGGAAGATGGCTTGGTGGTGTAACTGGCTAACACACCTGACCGGCAATTGGGATATCCGGGTTCGAATCCCGGTCAAGTCAAATGATTTTTTCATAGCGAATTTCAACCCTGGTGTATATGCACCCGTGCGAGTGACTTCGTACTACATCATTTGTTACATGCAATGTTTGGAAATCTATCCCTATTACTTCCAGCAACCTGCTCTGGTATCCCGGATTACATTCACGAGTTTCCTTTCCTCACCCAACATACTAAGAACTCCTTTGTTCGTCTTTCTTAACGCCCACTGCTAAATCTTCACCCTTATCCGCACCCGCATCCCAAATGGCTGCAGCCTGTTCCCGTCATCCTTTCTGAGGACCCACGTTTCCGCCCCATGCAACGCATCTCTACGTACGTCAGGCTCTTCTTACCCAAGGCTTCAGTTTTCAGATCCTTTCTGTTGCTAAACGCTACCATCTCTAACGATATTCTCCTCCTTATGTCTTCGCTACTACACCCATATTCTCCCAGCGAACTTACCGAGTAATTAAAATGCTCTACTTGCTGCAAATTGTGCCCACATACTTAAATGACCAGCATCACTTTCTTTACCCCAGAGAATCTCATTTTCTTATTTTTAATAGTTTATCTGCATTCCGTAAACCTCACACTGCTAACCTAAGGCTTCTATTTCTGAGTCGTCAAAAAACCAAATCGGTAAAATGCTATTTTTTCTCTCTAACCAACAAATATCACAAATGAGTGCGATATTCCACAGAGGAAAAATCATCCGCTTTGATAGGGACTCGAACCCGAATGCTTTAGACGGCCGAGTGCTTTAGACGATTAAGCTTCCGAGGAGTCCTCTTCCACTGTGGAAACTTGTGGGGTCTGAGGGACTAGATGTTCCAGGCTACCGGGCACTCTATACCATGAGCAGTCCAAGTCGTGCCCTAAGCACCACTGCCCGAGAGATAAAGCCGGAACTTAGAACACTGAGAGGTGTACGCTCTTCTTTACCGATTTTGAAAGTATCGGCACTAGCCACGGATTAACTTTACGGAGTCACAATGTACTAATGTGCGAATTTCCCCGCCGGTCCCGGTCAAGGCGGATGATGTTCCCTCGGACTGTATCGAGGGATCCGGGTTCGAGTCCTTTTACATGCGGATTATTTTTTCGTCTGTGGAATTTTGCGCATATGTTCATGGAATGAGTGCCAGTCTAAGGATGCGAAAATCGCCGCGTATAAAAGTGTCCTTCTCCCCACTTTGTTGTATGGTAGTGAAACATAGGTATGTCAGGATATATATATTTACCTTTTACATGCTGATTTATACCTGTCTAAGGAAACTAAAATCGCCGTGTACAAATGAGTACTTCTCCCAACTTTGCAATATGGTAGTGAAACATTGGTATGTCAGGAGAGACAAAAGAGTAGATTAAACGCCGTGGGTATGAGTTATCTGAGGAGTGTTTGCGGCAAAAGTAGGATGGATAGGGTCAGGAATGAGTGGGTAATACATGAATGTTGGTTAGATGCTCCAGTAATCGACGTATATGAAAGGAGTTTGCTTCGTTGGTTTGGTCATATTGAGAGAATGGATGAGATTCGAATAACGAAACGGATATGTAAGAGTGAAATGAATGGTGCGAGAGGTAGAGGTAGACCGAGAAATGTGGTTGAATGTGGTTGAGGAAATTCTTTGGAGGAGGAATATTAGGAGTCTTAAAAATAGGAGGGCGTGTTTGAAGCAGTGTATGGGAGTAAATGAAGCAACAGAGGTTTGCAAGGATAGGTCAGTATGGAGGAAATTATTGAAGCAGAGTTAGGTGTACAAATATGTGTTTATGGGTGAAACCTTGTGATTGTGCCTACTCCTGAAGGGAACGGCCTTATTGGTGTGTATGTATGTTCATTGCGGGTGACTCTGTAAATTTTATCCGTGGCTAGTCCAGGAACACACAAAATCGATCACATATAAGACTTCGTGTGAAAGTTCCCCGCTAATGTCTTCATCGATAAAATTTGCTCCGTCCATCTTCCGGGAAGAAAAGAACCAGATGAATTTGAACAGGTCAAACTAGGCGTCGTAAAATGACCTCCGGGCCGGATCGCAATGAAAAAATTTAGGCTGTGATAACGGGGCAGTAAAGGACCTGATGTATCAAAAGTGACTCACTTCAGATTTACTGCCGAGAAGTTTCGTAAGTGTCATCTCACACGATCGCGCTGGGCCTTCGGGATGATCGGCACACCCAGAAATAGCCGTTAACGACAAACGTCTCCGTTGATGGGCGTACAAAAATTTACAATCGGACGGCCAGCCTCGCCTTCGAGGTTGTTTTCGAACGGACTTTATGGACTTTTTTTCTCTCTCTTGAAAGATAGTGTAAGTTAAAGTGCAGTGTCAACGCTCGCATCAATCTCCTCACCTAATGATGAAACCATCGCTTCACTTATCACGTCTTTCTGAAACGGATGGGTCAACACGAAGGGGGCAACGCGAATGAGGTTGATGCACGCTTCTTCGTTTGGAGACGCAATGTCCGTCAAATAAATTCGATGATTCTTTTCAAGCCACGACATTTGTCCAAGCGAATAGTTCCAAAGAATACGACGTTTGAATAATTAAGTAGCATTCGACTGATATCATACTCAACCTTCTGCAACAACAGTGCAATCTTGACTTTAATAAAAATATACTTTGCAAATCCCGCATAAAATTTTATATTGTTAACTCGTAACTTAAAGATTCCACATACCTATCTTTATTTTGAACGACCCGACAGGAAGATTATGTTGAATCTGAAGATGACGTTGAAAGTTGTTAACCCGGGTCGTTCCAAATGAAGATACATATATGGAATCACAAAGTTAAGAGTTATCATTATAACGTTAACAAATTCCATAAAGTTACGCCTGAGACTACCAACCCTCATAAAATTTATTCTCACAATCGATTTCGTAAGAAAGCTACATCTCCAAGCCGTACACTCGTTTCCTTCTAGCGTACTAGCCGAGTAATTGAAATGCTGTACTTGATCCAGACTGTGCCTTCCTACTTTTATGACCAGCCTCGCTTTCTCTACCCAAGACAATACCATTCATTTTGTTTTTTATTGTTGATCTTCATTACGTACACCCCATACGGCTAACTATACGCATCGACTACTGAAGAGGTTACTCTCTTTCGAAATCCGTCGTGCGAATAAATTATACGAGGAATTTGAAAATTATATTTAATTAATTAACTTTAAGTTTATTACAGTAAAAATGTAAATTGAAATATTTATTGCCGTACGTAAATAGTTAAATTGTCATTGTTGACAATTGCTGCAAACTTTCTATCCGTGGAATCGAATCACACCAATGTAAATGTTTTTTTTTGTTTGTAACTTTTTCTCTTTTTCATTTTTTCTTTCTGAAATTGTTATTTCAGCTTCCTATACCTGTACAAATCAATTATCTCCAGGGCTAAAGACCTACGATAATAAACATTTTTATTTATAATGTATGTTTTGTTTTCTATGTGTCGCAATGGAATAGTTCCACAAAGTAGAGTCAGATACATCGTCTTAAACCGTGCTGTCCAAAATCGGTGCGATGCGAGGGGGCTAGAACGAAACTTGACAAGAGAAATGTAATGAATTTCTGAAAAAGGAATAACTTTCCTCACCGTAGCATTGCATTCAGCATAGCCAATCACAGACTGCAGAATCTGTTAAATACCGTGGAGTTTAAATAAACAAAAGATCTCTCGTGGGGTGGGCAGAGTCGGAAAGTATCCGTTCAAGCTAATCGTTAATTAGGATAATTTAAAGCGTGCTTGGCGAATGCAACAATCAAATCATGGAGATTAGCCACTTCTCCCTCGTTGCACCCCAATTAAAATATGCTGCTAGTATTTGGGATGCTTATGAGGTAGGCTTTAAAAAAATCAATTCAAAACGCGTGCAGCGGCAAGATATGCTAAAAGCCATTGTAATAATTTCTTCAGTATTGCGTACAAAACTGCAATAACTGGGATGAGAATCGCTTTCAGACCATCGGTTAAAATGTAAACTTAATCTTCCCTGTAAATTCAAAACCAATTTATTTTCATCTACGTCTACGAAATACCGTGCGAGCCACCACTACGGAGTGTGGCACGGGGTGATTCCACACCAGGCATGCACCACTCATCCCAGTTCAAATCAGAACCGCGCACGTTCCCCCGAATTCCAGGCGCAGGTCAAAGGCAGTCAGGGAAACGATACGCAGTAAGACCACAAACCAGGAGAGTGATACGTAGAAGAACATGCTACCATGCAGTACACTACTCAAGATATAACTACTGGTTAGTATTATTCATGCGTCAAATAAATAGCACTGCAAGGTACTAAGGCAAACAGGAGAATATCATGCCGGAGATTGCATGAAAAGTTAGTATCTACAATTCATGTTAAGATACTGAGCACTATTGAAAAAAACCATTTAACCTAGTCAGTATCCTTGAACTGATCTATCGCAACTATTATGGTCCCTTATTGTGTGTGAAAAAAATGACATCTTAAATCCATCGGTTCTACACTCTATTTCCCTAATCTTATTCCAGAGATCGTTCCTAACATAATAGTTTGGCTCTAGCAAAATATTTGAATGTCTGGCATAAAATAGTATACATCAAACTTTCGTAAAAGATTTCACCTATGTTTCTCCCTTCGATCGGATAGAGGTTGCTACCATACAGAATACCATTTACAACTACTCAACTACTTTATTAATGAATCTAAAGAATTGTAATACAAGGTACTAAATCATGCCGGAATTATCTTGCGCGGCTAATTGCTAATGATGCTGTTAAAATGTTTAGCACCACTGTAAAACCTACTTTACCTAGTCAGGATCAAAGATTCCCAGAACTGATCAATCGGAACTATTATGGTCCCTTACGTACCTACGTGGAATAAATGACATTTTAAATTTATTGATTCTACAGTCTATTTCCTTGATTATTTGTCTGTGATAATTTCAACAATAATAGTTTGCCTAAAGCAGAATATGTTAAGCCTCCGGCAAAAAATATACTCTATCAAACTTTCGTAAAAGATAAAATCTATATTGTTCCCTCCAAAACGGTTCTTCGAAAGATGGATTTTGTGCGGCAGAGTAAAGGTCCCATTTCTTAGCTACTGTCAGTTACAGTGATACAGCGCGGGGTCAAAATGACACCCTCCGACACTCACATAATCTGAAACTTTCAAGTAATTTAACCGTATCGTGTCGGCTCAGAGTCTTTAGCGGCTCCCAATGTTGACCTTCCATCAAATGCGTTAAAAATATTTGCTCGCAGCATTTTGTTTTCGAAGGGTACGGAATTTTTGTATCTTATTCATTTTGTGGACCGGATCTTTCTGTTCGGCGCATTCCAGATAATGACTAAACCAGAGCGAAACAGCGTCTCTATTTCACTTTTCATCCGAGGACCTTGCAACTGTTTGCATGGAAAATCCTATCATTTTCTCTAAACGTGACATGACTGCATTTCGCATTCAGTTGGTGCATTCACTTCGTGATGTCATTTCCCGCGCCATCACGAAAGGTCACGTAAAAAGCCAGGAAAATGTGTCATTTTGAGGTAGTTTGAGTTCAAAAATTTCACAGTGTGTAGTTTGCAAGTTTTCTCGGATATTTTTTGAAAAAATATCAACCGCTTTCCATAGTAATTATTAGATAATCGCAAATGAATCTACGATTGTGATTGCGTTTTCAGCTACGGTATTGAAAAAAATGAGTCAACACAAAACCTTATAAACGTATAAATTATTAATCACTGAGAATTTCAGTAACATAAAATAAATCTTTTGAGTTTGGAATGTAGCAATATATACCTCATTCTTCTTATTGTTGCTTTGACTTAAAAACAAACTTTAATTATGGTCTTCATTGTGACTCAGCTAAAACATCGCTCAAAGCACCTCAAAATGACACACTATCAAGGCTTTTCGCGCGACCTATCGTAATGGCGGGGGAAACGACGTCAAAAAGTGAATGCACCAGCTGAATGCGAAATGCACTCGCGTCAAATTAAAAAAGGATATGCTTTTCCATGCGTACAGTTCCAAGGTCCTCGGATGAATAAGAATAATATACATTCCGTTTCGCTCTGGTTGGGCCAATATCTGGAATATGCCACACAGAAAGATTCCATTCTCACGCTAAATAAAATACAAATAAAATCTGATTAAGAATATCTGGAACATGTCTGCACGGAAATATTAAATATGATATCAGTCTCAGATTCTTCATTTTAGTTGAACAAAAACTACACTGCTTCGAAATAGCAAAGTTAGGTTATCTATATTTTGAGTTATTATGCTGTAAATGGTATTATTTCTCCAAGATATTAGTATTTTCCTTCGGATATGCTTAGAACAGGATATGATTTTATACAGTACCGCAATACGCATCTCCAGCAACTATCTCTTGCAAAATGGAGGTAAAATTATACCTCTTAAGATTCTCGAAAAGACTTTGAAGGAATGTTTTAAGTAGCTGAGTGAATTATGCTTTTACTTGTCCGCCACCCCACGACGGCACTAGCTCCGAGCTGCGAGTTTGCTGCGATTGTTGTCACGACAGTATAATACATGAATATACATAATGGATTCAAATGTTTGGAATCGTTGCTTAGGCAACGTGTTGCCTAAATTTCCACTTTTAGTTCACCCAGTCCTTGTCTCTACTTAGAAAAAGGTCTTTTCAGTCGACTCGTAAATGGCCGCTGTTGATTGTTGTTAACGTGAGACTGTGGTGAATATTCAATAACGATTGAAGATATATGAACCACTTGATGCTGTGAATAATATCTGACTGTTTTGAGACCTAACAGTTACTTTGTAAATGTTAGAGAGGAAATATCTACCACAGGAAGTGTGTAAGATGCATGTAAAACTTCCATCGTGAGCCTATTTTCTGTCGCGTGGGTCTTTTACTGTAAATTTACAGATAGTATACTTCAGGAGGTCCATCTCTTCATTCTGGAACTGATGCTGCGATAGATTGAGCACTCGTTCATGGAAGTCACGTGCACGAACCGCGGTGGAGTGGCCGATCTCGAGGGGTGCCTGCCGTCCCTTCAATCGCAGTGCCCACAAAGTTACCACGGAACTTGTATAATTAATAAATACAGATACATTTTTTTGGTTACTTACCTGTTGAGAGCCTTAGGAATTAGAAGGTATGATCTAGATATGATGCGGATGTTAATATGTAACCTAATATTCATGTGTGGCCTCAGAGCAGGTTCAAAAATATCTCCCTTTTTTGCTATTGCTTTTTGATTCTTCCTCTCCAAAGAGTAGGAAGTGACTTACAACAGAGGCTGAAATGATAGTTATTGGTGCAATTTCTCGTCCATAGATGATATTGCCGGATCTTGGTTTTAAAACCCTTATAGTACTTGTATCCGGCTTCTAATTCATTCCACTTTTTTCACCTCTTATTATTATTAAAATGACGTAGAACGATATTCACAAAGTGCTAAGAAGTTAATTGTGCATTTGTGTAATTAAATTTGGAGAGGAATTAACTATGTGTGTAGACCGGAGGATATTAAAAAAGTATGCAATTACGCCCCGCGTGTAGTACTGCATTTTTTTATCCACTGCATTATGATTACTGGTATGTAAAACCGGTAAGACGTGATTATTTACGATCTGTAGACCGTATTTACATTTTAACTGCCGTCTTTCTTCCCTAGGTCGCGCCACAATCGACAAAGTTGTTTGTGCACGGAATTCTAGGCAACAGTTTTTGGCGACGATTCAACAATCCATACGTGTATTCATGGTATAATACTAGTCTGTCTTACCCTCCAATCGCAGTCCGCTACGCTGCCACCAGAGAGCACGCGCTTAGTAGCGACTGTGTGCGACAATCGAAGGCAACTACACAAACCCCGCGCTCGTTCGACAGGCGGGAAAAATGGGTCTTATATCGTAAGCCAATTGAGGCCCGTGACGTCACGCGCCAGACTCTTGAATTCTATATGGGCACGTATCGACGTCCAATAAATTTTCGATTGCGGTCGAATTAGGACGGAGTATTGAGGAGGGGGGAAGGGGACAGAAGGGGAAGTCGGGTGGGTGGTGTCAAAAAATATGGCGGCAAAAGATATCGACATGGAGGTCGGGCGACGTTCTACACGAGCGGATCGGAGTTCCCTCCCTCTAGCCTTGGTGACCACAAAGACGTCGACACACTTCTGAATTAATTTATTTCAATGTGCATAATTTTTTCAACCCTTCAGGACCCGACAGTTGGAGCAGATGACACGCTGAGATTTTAGTCACGCTTCGGGTGTCCCCTGGGAGTCGGAGCGGTGGATGAAGAACAACTGGAAAATTTGGCGCCAACAGAAACGAATACTTTTTCGTTGTTACTTTTTGCGCCGAGTTCTCGCCTTAAATCCGTACATCATTTTCTGTCTGTCCATGTATACCCAGCTGTTCTTCTTAAGAGTTAAATTTCAGATGCTAACAATCTTTGTCGGTTTGTTTTTTTTTAAGGAATCCAGTTCTCGCTGTCGAATAGAAAAATGGCAACAAAACCATGCGAGATAACAGAAAGAGAAACAGACAGAAAGAGAACACAGGGAAAGAATGGATGAAGACTGAATACCAAAAATGATTTGGAAATTAAGAGCGAGAGACAGAAGATCCCAGAATCGTCCTCTCAAGATGCTCCTCGAATGATTAAAAAAAAATAAAAACGAGATGGAAAAACCAGGACTAGAGAAGGCCGTAACAGGCTGAATTCCTTAGACTTGCTTAAAGAAGATGACCAAAACGGAACTCATTTCCCTAGCAAGCATTACGAAGAATATCACATTAAACGCATAGATAAATCGAAATTTTGAGTATATTTCACAAGAATCGTAATAGCAGTTTTATCAGACCCAGGAATTCCTTTGAGGTAAATCAATTAAGCGTCCATAAAGCTAAGCTTAATAGGACATTTCGTGGATCATACATAAACAACGTTATGAGATCAACAATGTTATATACTTTTTTATCGACACAAGGAAATTGCGCCACACAAGACAAGCCTAGGCCCCCGTAACATTTGAGTGATAAACTGTGATAAGAAAAGTAAACAAAAGAGAATGAAGAAGAAACGACATAGATTCCAACCAAGAGTCAGGTATACCTACTGACATTCGCATTTCAATTAATAATTTAAATATACTGAAGATCCTAAAGGATCACATCCTGGGTGGTAATAATTTCCATCCAGCTGTTTATACCTGTGCCACAAACGTAGTAAAAAATATAGTATGGAATTAAAGAACCGAATATAGTCAAAGACGGATATCTGAGAACTTACAATTTCAACCCCGTCAACCCTGAAATTTACTCAATGCAGGGTGGCTACTGATATCCAATTTTCAAATTCCCTGACCTTTCCCTGACTTTTCCCTGATGGATTTACCAATTTCCCTGACCGATCGCCAAAAGGTCACTTCTTATTGTAGGTAATAAATTTTCTGCTGAATTAAATTCTCTACAGCAGCTTTAAATTTTATAAAGTTTCAAATCATCGTCTCGTATTTTTAGAACTGCAAGCATGTATCAACTATAAGTTAGTGTGCTCCAGCTACTTTTCGACCTGAGTTTTGGAAGTGAAAATAAAAACGCGAGGTAACTTTTTCCGAACAGCATACCCTCGGATTCGTTATGATGAGCGTAATACATCGTGATCATGATTTTTGACACAACTGGGAAAATATCGCAATAAGGATATACAAATGGGATACATTGTACGTCTGATTCACAACTAAATAGCTAAGATTCACAACTAATAAGATTCACAAATGAGAACTCCACGAATTGATGGTGCTTATTCCATGCACGTCAGCGACAGACGTTAGTTTTAGTTGGTGAAATAAAGGGCAGGAAATACTGGACGATAAACGCGTTGGTAGAAAAATAACGAGATTTCCCATTCCAGTTTCTCCCTGACTGTTACGAGAATTCCCTGACTTTTCCAGAAATTCAAAATTCCCTGACAATTTCAGGTTTTCCCGGTTTTCCCTGACGATCGCCACCCTGTTAATGTGATAGGCTCAGTCATTGTATTCTATCGTACTAATCAATCGCCGATCACAGCTATGGAATAGATTTTCTGCTAAAGATTGCCATAAATATTGATAATGGCAATGGTAACCTAAAGAAACCTCAGTCATAAAAAAGTGTTCACATCCAGCAGAGAAATTTTATTACAGTAAGTGGTGATGTTTTCAATTGGCAAATGCAACACATCAAATAAAATTAAACATTTAAACGGTGGCATAATTATGGCAGCTTTTCAAGAATAATCAGGTTTAATCTTGATTTCGTGCCTGCATACCGTAACTTCGATTCAGCTCAAGAAGAACGGAACAAATGACTGAAAGAATAGCGCAAACGTCACGTAACTGAAGTGTGGATAATATGATCAAAAAATTAATTAAAAAAAATTGAATAAACTTTCCTGCTTCAGGTTCAAAACCGTGCAAGTCCTGAAGGTTCGCATTTAGAACTAAGCAAAGTAATTAGAGCTTTTCTACAATCTTTTAATAGAACAAAGATTTTCGTCAATTTACGGCACTGTCAGGTACAGAATATTTGTCAAAATCATAAATGATATATCATCAGGAACCAGTTATGAATTGGTTAACTTTCCGGCCTAACTTCGAAACTCATTCATATTCACGAACAACCAAAAACTTATAATAAAAAATTCGTTCTTCGTGTTTAAAGTCCGTTTTTGAGCAACATCATTATGTGAATGAATACAATAATATTGGAATCGATAGCATGCGAGATGTTAAAAAAATGGATTGATCACTTACCATGACCTTGCCGACAATGGACCAAATGGTGATGTTCAAAGATTTCCTAATCCAATTGATGCAGGTTCCATCAAACATTTTTGGAGACTCTTTTATGGACTCAACTTGTACAGTTCTCGTCAACATAATTTACGAGAAGTGCTTCTAGAAAGATAAAAGAGGAGAAAAAATCAATACAATTGGGCATACCAATGACCTAACAAAGAAAATCATCTTAACAATAAGATTTATGGGATGTTAACTGATGTAAAATACCAGAAAAACTTAAACAACTGCCCTTTTACTCTACAGTCCTATAATGAACTTCGGACAAATTGCCTGCGTCAGAAAAGCAAATGAATCAAGATCGACTGGTCTTCTGACACCCCGTCCTCCATAGATAACATTCTTAAAACATCAAGGACCATGCGTCTGAAATGCTGATCAGTGCTATCAATACTTGGTTCCATCTTGCGGAGTTCCTCCATGAATTTAGTATTTGCGGAGGCGTTATCTACGGTAACTCCTTGCATCTTGTTCTCAAGTTCAAAGGATTTTAGGGTAGCCAAAAAATTTCAGCAATGTTCCTTCCTGTGTGGTTACCATTGGATAAAACAAAGTCAATAACAAGAGATAAGTTCTCCCACTTTTCGTCCATGAAATGAGTCGTGATCCCGCTAGACGATTTTCCAGCTATGGATGTCCAGCCATCGACGATGAAAGACAGATTGGGAATTTTTTGTTTCAACAACTGCAACACCGCGTTCTGCATCCTATTTTAACGGTCAAGTACCATCTGCCGCAGCTTTGACCTTTTAGGGAATGTAACGGTGGGATTCAACACCTTGAAAAGTTTTGAGTATCACCATAATACAAAAATCGGAAAGGGAGGTATTTCTGCGCCGTCCTTTCTACTACTGCATTTCCGATGTCATTATTTCCATCGTAATTCTGAAAGTAAAAAAGGTCTCTCTTATTTAACTTTTTATCGCTAATAAGACAATTTTTCACTCTAATTGTGCTTTGTAGTGAGAGACATTCGTAGTGTGAGACATTCGTAGTGAGGGACATTTCGTAAAGAGAGACTTGAAAGACATGGACATTGATTGAAATCTTTAGGATGTTTGACAATGATTGATTTAGACTTAGTGAAAGCGTTTATTGCTTCAATAAGATATGATTCGCACACAAGAGAGTAACTTGGAACATAGCTGCATCTTCACAACGAATGGTTATAACTGTAGTTTTTTTTCATCTGCCACCAATCCATCGTAGCAGTGTAAAAGTCGACAGTCTGCAAACAATTTTTTTCGCGAGGTACCCTGCCTCATAAAGAATGGACTGAATGCAGCTGAAATGGAGTGCCTGCTAGGTGTTTGCAGGAAAAGTAGGATGAATGGAGTTAAAAGAAGTGGCCGATGAATAAATGCCGGTTAGATGCTTCAGTAGTGGACTTTTTGATTGAATAGAATTTGGTTAGCAAAATGCAAATGAAAACAATTAACGATTAAGGAAAGCCAATTATAGTTACTCTTTTTTTCTCAACGACAAAATTTGACGAATTTTGTCTACATTTTTGCTGGATATGTTTTTCAATCTAGATTTTCATAGGACCATTCACAATTGACCCCAGTTATTTTTGGCAAGGCGGAAAAGTTTGGTTTTCATAATCAGTCTCTAAGTCAGCCATGAACACGGTGAACGTCGACGATCTTCCAAAACGCATTCATATTTAACAAGTATCACATATTTTACTGTCCAGTAAAATAGTCGAGTCTGTCGGGTAAACGATACTGTATCTTCAAGTATGGTAAAGCAACTTTAACAAAGTAAAAACCTTGTCATAGAATAATTATTTCTACATATTTTGACGCAAAAGGAATCATTTCCTATCCTTATCTGTACTTCCACCATCTGTTACTTGAAAAAAGACACTTTTCGGCGCTCAAAATCCGATTACCCAACTTCAAGTTATCGCCATTCTCTAAGTATAAACATAGAGACTGTTTAAATAGAGAGAAAGTTTCATATAAATGCATGGAATTCCTTTCGGGAAATGCTGCTTGGTGCCAAAAGGAATTCCATACATTGATAAAAGAAGCTGCGAAAACCTTCAAGCAAAAAAAAAGTTTCATAGACGTTAGCTAAACACATGTCTAACATAAAAAAAGGAAAAAAATTGTTTATTATAACACGAGAAATTGTAAAAGTTGTAAATCTCCACTAATTATGAAGCTAACGATACAATAAGATCCTAAGGAATACCGTTGTAACCAAAATGATGCCAGAATTGCAAATATATGCATAGGAATTAGTAAAAGATGATTCAATAACTTTTTTCCTCGCACACCTATATCATTGAAGTACCCTGTCAGCCGACTCCAGGGTCTGGGACACTGAGTGATTGCACTCCTGACATGGAATATTCATGGTCGAACCAAGAATCTTCTCCTGGCCACTTGGCTCTTGCCTAAAACCGTTCAAGAGTGCATCATGGGAGATATTATAACCAGGCGTAGCTCGAAAGTAGTCCGAGGAGGGATTCCCTGACTGAGAGTGGCAGCCAGTTCTTGCAAAATTTCCTCTGCCATCCAAGAACGTCGAACAAAGACATTACTATTGCATAGCACGAATATCAGTCTCATTAATACTGAGAGATAAACAATAAAACCTGAGCTTCACTGTACACAATCCCATAGTACACGTCACCATTTCACCTCCCAAAATCTTACATCTTTATACGGCTGGTGACGTAACACCCTCAGCCACACGTCCATGTGGCGGCTCGCAGGGTATTATGTAGATCACGGAGTAGGATGTGACTCCGTGATGTAGATGTAGATAAAGTTTCTCAGGATAATATCACTGACTGCTGGTATTTTCCATGATTAGGCGCCATTTACGAAGTCAACACACAACGAATTTCTCAGATGATGAGGAAAGTTTAACATAAATATGAATATAATAAGGCGTCTTTATTGGCCGTTGTCTCGGGCGTGACTTCGTGGAATTAGCTCAACATTGTAAATGAAAAGTATAACTTAGTTATTCCACATAGGTCGTCCTGTCAATCAATGTATGTGGAATAACTAAGTTATACTTTTCATTTACGTCTTCATTGGGGCGATATTGAAACTAAAGCAGTCCTTTCTTCCATATAACCCTTATATAACCCTTAAATATCTGTTCTGTTTAAGTATCTTTTCTGTTTTCTGTTCTCCCTCTTTCATACTCATATGCCTGAATACCTCTACAACCTATTTACCCTCAGAACTACTGTTTCCGTCAGAAGAACTCGGGCAGACCTAAACCTTCTCCACATACCCCAAGCCCGTACCAACCAATACCTAAATTCCTTCCCGATTATAGCATCCAAGTTTTGGAATTCATTAACCCCCTCAATAAAATGCTCCTCCACTCCGGAATCTTTAAAGAGGAAATTGTACGAATATTTAAAACAGTAGCACTGTTGTTTTGAAATGTAAGAATCTTTGTGTTGATTAATTTCATTTTTGTTAGAACCTTTGTTTTCAATCGCTCTTGTGTTTATGCCATGCTTATTTCATAATTATTGTATTTTGAGCAGAATGCTTTCTGTACTTATGTTTTTTTCTTTTTTGCTCTTATGGGTTTCCCAGAGCATCAATAAACCATTCTTTCATTCATTCAAATATAACCTAATATGACAAATGAACCGCCTGATAAAGAAAACTTATTCATGAGACGCGATTTAACTACGAATGCAACCGAAAAACCAAGCTTGGGTGGGGATGAAATAAATGTAAATAACATGTAAGTTCAAAGAAAGCTATGCTGGTTAATATAAAGAGGATAAAGGAACGCTGTAAGTTCTGATTGTTATTAAATGTAAGGATGAAAAATGAACGGGTAAGAAATACATCTATGGTAATTTGAGTTATATGGAATGGGAAAAGGAGGTAAGAATGTTGAGATTCACATCCTAATGTAGAAAAAAAGAATGTAGGTTTAGAAACAGAATTTCCTGTAATATTCCTCTTCACCTTCGGAGACAAAAAAAACCTCCCCGGCGGGGAATCGAACCCCGGTCTCCCGCGTGACAGGCGGGGATACTGACCACTATACTACCGAGGACTAATATGTCCACAAGGTTTCTATACTAACCTTCATTTTATCAGCCTCTAAAATGCTCTAAAAATATAGTGACAATGAGCTCATTGATTACAGTCGAGATACGGTTATCTAATCAATTTCATTTAACGTCGAGTTACGGTTAAGATAATCCAGTAAAATATTAGCTGCTGACTTAAATGACTTCGTCACCTTTCGCTCGGTATGCGCAAGGATTTAATCAAAGCTCCTGGACTTCAAGCGGCGCATTCAGAGGCCAGTTGGGTCGTGGCAAACGATTTACCATGACATCGCTGATTGCAGGATATATGAAGGATAATAAAGTATTAGCATTACTGGAGCATCTAGCCCACATTCATTTACTACCCACTCATTCCTGACCCTGTCCATCCTACTTTTGCCGAAAATACTCCTCAGATAACTCATACCCACAGCGTTTAGTCTACTCTTATGTCTATCCTAACATACCCATGTTTCACTACCATACAACAATGTGGGGAGAAGTACACTTTTGTACACGGCGACTTTCGCTTCCTTAGACAGGCACTCATTCCTTTTTTGGAATGCATAGGCGATCCGTGTTTTCCACGTACAATTATCGACCACAATAAAAACTGAGCTCCACTAAATACAAAACCATAATACGCGTCACTATTTCACCTCCCAAAACCTTATCCCTTACATCTTTACACTGCTGGTGTCCTTACACCCCTGCCACACGCCCACGCGGCGGCTCGCGGGGTAGTATGTAGATGTAGGCGGGACAAATCTGAGACTATATGATACCAATTCCCATGCTATTCGCTCGGTGTTCCTCGCCAACTCCACCGGCAATGCGCTTTAAAGGGAGAGATCCCCTTGGCAACAGGGCGTTCCCAATTCACTCGCATTATCTGAGCGAGACGATGAAGGGCGGGGGGGTGCAGTGGCGAAGAGACGCTCCCGAAATGCAGTTGCAATCACCCTGCACCTATCTCGTGGCGCGCGCGCGCACCGCCAAGGTCACCACCGCCTGCAGTCATCCGTCTGTCAAGGGGAAGAGATTGCACCGTCCTCATTTCTCCGCCTCCGTGCGATTTTCTCAAAGCCCTTCCCTTCTTCTGCCTTCGTCTCGGCCGAATGAAGGAGCGTTTTCGAGGTGGGTGTGGGAGGGAGATACAGATATCGCTAATTGAAGCTCTCCACGCAATTCCTCAGGGAGGCATGCAGCGACGGAACGTGAAAGGGCTGAGGATTTCCCAAGCGTGGGTTTCATCATCAAGAAACCATAAAGCGGGGAGAAGACTGTTAGCGGGATGAAGACGGGACAAACACGAAATTTAGAAACTGGAAGGTATTGGCGTATTGGATGGGTCAGGAGGTAAACTACGGCAGTTGGTTTATGTACTACCACAGAGTACCACAGATCTACTCTATGGTACTACACACTAGTTGGCATAACCTGGTAGTTTTAGCGAAATATCATTTCACCTGTAAATCAATGAATTTGGTCTCATTTTTAAGAAAAATATCTCACCCTGCCAACGACACAAAAAATTTAACCCCTTACCACATTACTTATATTTGATTACTGATATTTGCCAAAAAAAATACCATCCCTTTTACATGGAAAATGATACGTGCATGCCCTTAATGAAGACCTAATTGAAAAAATGAGGAATTTATAACACCTGGATCTCGTAAAAAAATTAAAAGTGTGCAGTTTGCATGTTTTCTCAACTATTTTTGAAAATTAATTATATTTACACTGCAGTAAATTCTTCGATACCACAAAAACCTTCCGTTTTGAAGGAGTTTTAAACATACCGCGCGAAAAAAAGTCCAGTTGAATACTTATTTTGATATTTTCATTTGATTACTTAGAATTTCTGTCATATAAAACCATATCACTGCACCATAAATTAAGCAACATTTAATTCATGTGTCTCACAGCTGGTTAAATTAAACCATATAAATTGAATCTGGCCCTTATTACGACCAGGGAACTATCAACCTCAAACCACTCAAACTACCTTAAAATAGTTCGTTGAAAATAAAAAAGCTTTGTACAGGAGACCTAAAACAACTCAAAAAATGTACCAACTTCACCCCAGTTTTCGGTACTCTATCGATTATGGGTAAGTTTTATTGAAAATCGGATGAAGTCCTCCAGGTTTTTACCCGCGCACGGACCTACGGAGTACATAAAAGACAATAGCAAAGTTGAAATCTACTGATTCGTCTTACAATTAGAAGGAATTGAAAAATAAACAATTCTTTCACGATCACATGATTATAAATAGGGTGGAGAAGAAATGGGAAGAGGATAGGAATTCTGGAAGAAATAAGACGAGAGAACTAGTAGGTTTCCGCGGAGTAGTTCAGATGACAGTGAAGGCTTTTAGGGCTCTCATCCGCGTGTTTCCATTGTCGTAGACAAATTTAAATAAGTATCTACTACCTTAACTAGTAGAATACTTTGATGGTGACCTATAGATATCGCTAGACACAAAAAAATTGCAAAGTTGCCTTCAAATCTCTGCATAACCCTTTGAGTGCGGCATGACGTGATATTACGTCATAGTTGTCTTTACGCTGGTGCTGATGACGTGATATCACGTCAAGGGTACCGTGAGTGTTCCAGCTTTCACTAGGGAAATTTTACTAGGCCCTCTAATGAAAGCTGGAACACTCGTGGTACCCTTGACGTCATATAACGTCATCAGCACCAGCGTAAAGACAACCATGACGTGATATCACGTCATGACGCCCTCAAAGGGATAAACAAAAATCGCTCCAACTATTCCGTTTAGACGGGACAAATGTGAGACTGCATGATATCAATGAACCTACGTATTTCCATAGTCGTAGACTAACGTCTATGACAATGGAAATACGCGGAAGAGAGCCCTAAAAGCCTTCACTACCATCCACATCTACATCTATGTAATACCCAGTGAGCCGCAGCATGGGCGTGTGGCAGGGGGTGTTAGGTCACCAGCCGTGTAATGATGTAAGTTTTTGGGAGATGAAATGGTGATGTGTATTATAGGAGTGTATTTAGTGGAGCTCAATTTTTATTGCGGTCGCTTATTGTGCGCGGAAAGAACGAGTTTTGATACCTATCTGTTCGGCAGTGTATCTCTCTTATTTTATCTCATCTGTCAGACCTAGAGATGTAGCGTGGAGTCATGATAATATGAAATATGTCGCTCTGAAAAACGAGAGACCATAAGACGAGAGAGACGATATGAGGAATTTAAGAAGGATCTATTGGCGTGTCACGTATAGGAGGGAAGTCAGAAAGATATGCCAGAAATTAGGAGGTGAGGGTATGGACTGTCCCAAAACTTACCAATCAGTTGGCAGATGCTCATGGGAAAATAATTGAAACCTATGTCACCATCAAAGATTCTTCGATCTCCTAATTCTCTTCCCTAAACGACTTAGAACGTGTTACCGAGAAGGCTTCCGTAGAATCTATGAGATGAATACAGTTGTTTTTCGGCTCATTTCCGCGTCAATCCATTTTTATGGACAATATTTCGCCAGAGTTCTAGTACTACTACTGGCTTCTTCAAAAAATTTCTAATGAAATTTTAGTTTACATTAAGTATCTTAGTATATTATCCGGCCAAAGTAATAAATTTAATGCAAAATTTGAGGTTCTATCGATTATAGTCCAGTTTCTATGCAGCGCTTAGGCTTGCAAACTGTTAAAATGGGATAGTCACCAAATCTTACGGGAACGAAAAATGCTATTACTTCATGAAACTTCATAAAAATCAACGCGTGTAGGTACAAAGTTTCGGACATGGGGTTCTATGATGGGTCCACATTGCGGCTAAGATGAAATTTTCAGTTATCAACCAAACTCGTTGTTTAAATATGACAACATACGCAAGATCCATATTTTGAGAACAAACTGAATACTACAGTAAAACTCACTTGAAATGCATTCAAGAAAGTTTGCTCTGAATTTCTTCGGAACCACAAAGCCAGATACTACAAACAAAGTGTGAAGAACATGATAAAGGCCGTGTTCCAATCCGATATTATGCACACTTCGTACCCTTATGTGCTCTTTTCGATTGCCATTTTCCGGATATGACGTTGTATAGTGCGGTTCCAATCCGTTAGAGCGCATCATGGCTAGGGCGCTAGTGCACATAGAAGGTAAGTGTATGACGATGCGCCCTTTTGCGCCCTAAGAACTTCCCATTCGTGAATATTGCGAATTTCCAATGCGATGTCTTGCGATAAATTACAATTCTGAGTGACTAATGGATGTTCTTCTGATATACTAGGGACAGACGAAAGGATAATACAATTCATCGGCCTGCGGAAGAAATGCACAGACCAACTTACGGGTCGAGGTGGTTCTGATATAGTTCCGACATTGGACACTGGGAGACATTGGCGCTGGCTACCTTAAGAGCAGAAAAGTGCGTGAAGTGCAGGATAGGGTATAAGGGCGTAAGTGCATAGGGTACACCCTACGGATTGGAACACGGCCAAAGGGTTTTCAAAAAATGAAGTGCAATGTGTCATTAAAACCACGCCATTCCGATGAAATTCATGTCATGTAATTTTAATTATGCACGCGCACTTCAATTGTAACCACTTAAATGAGATGGCAAGTATTTTTCAGTACACCCCATACTCTTCACTGAGTATTTGATCACCTTGGATGTGTTTTGGCTGACATTGCTGGATTGCTGCCGCCGAGAGATGCTGGCAAAACAAACTCAAGAAGCGAGGGATCAGATTTGTTCCCAGGCGTTGCCAGACTGCTGGCAAAAAAACGCGGAAGTGTCTTCGTGGAGTTGTGCGGAGCGCGTAATGGGTGGGGACAAATGGAGGGGGGGCGGTGCAGGATGGGGTGGTGGGGGAGGAGGTGGAATCAGAAGAGCTGGAATGGGAAAGGGTGCGTGTGGAAGAAGGGAGGGCGCGTGAGGCTTAGAAGCTAAGCATTTTTGGCGGGGAAGCCAAGTGTGGGAATCAAATCTTCCACGTAAACAAGTAACAAAGTGTAAACAATATGAGCATACCTATCTATTATTTGTTCGTCTAAATATTCTTCCAATAAAATATATCTACATCTACATCTACGTCATACTCTGCAAGCCACCAAAAGGGTGTGTGGCAGGGGGTGCTTCCACACCAGGCATGCATGAATGATACGGTAGAACACCGAACTTACATTGAAACCAGCGTACCACACATGCAACGCGCCAATTAACAATCTACTAACCGAGAAACATTCCATCGTCAATCGTTCCGACATGCAAGGGATACAAAGACTACTATTACATATTCAGAATATCATGCATAAATAAGAACATCAATATTTATACAATACATAAATTAGAACGTAGAGAATATGGGTAGAAAGATCTATTGTCTGCCTATTGTCACTATTCGAACTATTCATGACCACGATCACAGCTGTTATGGTCCCGAATGGTACGCGGAAAAAATGACATTTTATACCTATCAGTTCTACAATCTGTCTCTCTAATTTTATTGGCGCGATCTAATCTGCCGTAGTACGAGGAGGTTAATAGTATGTTTTTTACGTCGTCAGAGAAATGTTTTTCCTGAAATTTAGTTAGGAGGTTAAGCCTATAATTTAACCTACGCTGTTATAGCGATTCCCATCCTAATGCTTCAAAAAATCCAGACACGCTAGCCAACTTATCGTGGCATCGTTTCACAAACCTAGCTCCTCTTCGCTGCACGCGATCTAATTCCGATATCAACCCCGCTTCGTATGTATCCCATACACTAACAGCATATTTCAGATGAGGCCTATCGATAGAAAAATAACAGCGTTCTTTCACTTTCTCATCACATTTTCCGAGTACTCTCTTGATAAAGCCTAGCTTCCTATATGCTTGATATATGTTTATTTTTAAGGTTCTAAGGTTTTTTTTATTTGAGAAGTGTTAATATGCCCCTGGTTTCTGGAAGCGAGCATGATTATAATCTACAAAGGAAGCATAATACGCCGCTTCCAAAACTGAATCTCACTTTGTAAGAGAGTTCTTTTTTACCAAAAAAGGACCAAAAATATTTTATGCCTTACCAGATTGCATAAAATGCGTAAAGGCCGCTTTACGCGTAACATTTTATTGTACAAACGAATGTACAAAGTCCTTCATGAAGGAAATTGTACCGTGTAAAGCGGCAAATTGTATGATTGTCTGAATGACTTCACGGGAAATAGAACCTGCTCTAATTTCATTCAGTTTCTTGTACATTCTGGTACATACACGAATGTACGAATTCTTTCATGAAGGAAATTGTACCGTGTAAAGCGGCAAATTGTATGATTGTCTGAATGACTTAACGGGAAATAGAACCTGCTTGAATTGCATTCAGTTTCTTGAACATTCTATGATACATTCGTTTGTACAATAAAGTGTACCGTGTAAAGCGGCCTTAAAGAACGAGAGGAAATTTTTTGAATTTGTGCCATGGATATTGGCACTTGATAGGATTAATGTTTTATATTAATAGTTTATTCTGATGTTATAAACATGTATAATATGTACCAATCTCGATGAAGTATTCTGTATTTATTTGTATTTCTGTTCATCATTGGCGCATAATGAAAAGGTTTTATGTTAATTTCTTATATATTCTCTTTAAAAAAGTTGTGTTACTTAGCAGCAATACATTTCGTGTATTGAAGGCAGCCTCCCCACAGGTCTGTGACCTTTGAGGCCGCCTAAGGCTCCGTTAAAACATTGTAAATTAAGTACACTGTACTATATGTAATTGTGGAGTAATAAATATATTATAACTACAGGTGCTTGTTGGATACGGTTGCGGCGGGATAATGCCCTTGCCCGCTCTCTTCCAGGTCACAGATTCCAGTCTCGCCTGGGATAGTTTCCCACCTCCTGATGCATATATTTTTGTTCGTGATTATTTACTTCAAGAGGATTTGAGTGAGATAGTTCCCTATTAATAACGGAGAATTCCCTATTAAATAAAATTGTATGTAAACCGTGTTTTTATTCGTAATTATATCTAGATATTTGTAATACAAATGACACAAGTATTACACTCCAAAATAGGTATTTGTCTCAAATAAAGCATTTTTTAAGACTTGGGTTTGCGGCGCAGAATTCGAAATTTATTCCAAAACCGGGTGTAAATATGTGTTTTCTTATTCATATTAATATCTGGATATTTGTAACACAAACGATGCAAGAATTACATTCTAACATTTTTGTCTCAAACAAAGCATTTTTATGACTTGGGTTTACGGCGCAGATTTCGAAATTTATTCGAGAATCGTGCGTAAATATATGGTTTTTTTATTCGTCATATTATCAAGATATTTATTAGGAATCATTTCGAAAATATGAAGGGTATGTTTTTTGTATTTTGGAGAAAATCTATGCATATGTATATGAATTATTTCGGAATAACTGTGCTGTGCCATAAATTACGTCTAGAAAATGACACTAAATTGCCAAGAATCCCAATCAGGAACATGGAATATTTTTCACTTTTATCTATACATATTATTAGTAAATAATCGTGTATAAAGCTTCACGCAAATCTCTACCTAAATGAAAATCGCTACTTCCTCCTTAAAATGTCGATTGATCACTGGCGAATTAACTCGTGGGAACCGCATACGTTGGTTGGAACCCTTCGTAACCTCGGCTGGCTCCATAGAGTGCCGATGTTTAACAAGGGTTTTCTGACGTCACTGCGTTCCATCGTGGCACTGTTACTGTCTCGGCTTGCCCTAATTTCGTCGCGTGTAAGAGTGATGCCATAGTTGGGAGTGTCATGCAACGCCAGACGTGAATATGGGGAAAAAACTCCGACCTGAGCCCAAACAAATCTTTTTCCCCGATTCGCTTGACGTCACTCCTCTGCTGTCGCATGCTTGGGAAGGCGATCTCACTGCATGCCCTGGTAGCTTCTACGGGGCGTTTTGTTTTTCTTCTACTTCAGGAATATCATAAGGGAGCGCGTCAATTTGCGGTGACGTTTTACTTTACCGTTCCATGACGTCTTCCGTCTTGCTACCAATGCCGGTTTATAACCTCCGATCGCGCTTAATTTTTTTAAAGAATTGTTTAAAATTATACAATATTTTATCGTAACTCTAAAAACAGCTACTAAACCCGTTAGTTTCCGTGAAGGCTTCCGCGGAGTTTTTTTTTATGAAGAGAATAGTTTTTCGGGTCTCCTTCTGCGTTCATAATTTTTTATGGACAATATTTCGCCAACGTTTAGGCTGGCTTCTTCAAGTCCGCTGAAGTGACCTTCCTTCCTCCTTCAGAGGACCTGAAGAAGCCAGCCTGAACGCTGGCGAAATATTGTCCATAAAAAATTATGAACGCGGAAGGAGACCCGAAAAACCATTCTCTTCACTAAAACCTTGACTTTGGTTCAGTAATGAGAATAAGTTATACGTAACAGAATGAGATAACAGAATTCGACACTAACGAGAAAGGGGTCGTAATCGTATTGGATATGACAGACAAGAAAATATCTTTCCACACGAAATCGTCCCGACTCAAGCGATCGCACATGTTTGGATCACACACTCCACTCCGACCCTGGGTCGCAGACGTTCACCTTTCCCAGGCCTCTTCGCCTTCCGCGAGCGGAGCACATGCTCTGGGAAGCTCACTCGATTCCTCCCACTTAACCGTCAATTACGCTGCTTGCCTTCTCGTCTTAACAAGAGGAACTGGGTCAGAGGCGTTCATTTGCCCCCGCGCGGTGAATCACATCAGCCTCCATCATACTCACCCCCACTAGTCTTTTACACTCTGTACCTAATTTTCAACTGTCGCTTTAATATTATCTTTATTACACAGAGTTACTCACGAAAAACCTCCAATACTTCATCGATAAGGGAGGCATTTTAAGGCTGGCTTACAACATGGAAGTCACTTCCATGACAGTAGCCTTGGAAGTTGACTGCAATCGACACTTCTATGCGTAAGAACGGGCTTCCATGGCAGTTGAGATCGATAGTGGCGGTAATCGACCGCGGTTGCTACTTGCAAGGAAAATAGACTGGTTTATATTTTGCCTGCAAGTAACATATCGATTCTGCGGTAAAATCGCAACGCATCCGGTGGAATCTTGGTCACATAACCGATAACGGAGATTTAAATTGTAAACAGCGATCAACTAAGTAGGAAGAGGACTCATTGGTGATTATGTTAATATTAATTTGGACTTAAAAACATTTTAAATGAGAAAAAATCCCTAATGTAAGCTTTACGACGTAAATCTTATTGATAGTTATAACCATTGTCATTATTTTCATTCTTGATATGATGTATTAATGCGCAATTAATGTAAGTTATACAAATTCATTGAATCCACTAATGCCTATAGAACTCAAACAGGCACGCCATTATTGTCAAATCTAGGCGATTTGCGTAATTGCCATATTAAATGTTTGCTTCCGTCGTCCATTTGTTTGGGAAAATCCGGAAGTAATGTGTACGCAGATCGATGCCCTGCAAGTGGCGATACGATTCGAGATATTGCTACACTCGCTAATTCCATATAAGTCAACTTCCACGCTGTTCTGACTGTTTCGCAGTCTATTTCCCTTATTTCATTCTCATTACGTTCCATAGTCTGAGGCTCGACTATGTGGAAGTTGAATTTCACAAAAGAAAAAGTAACTTGGTTTCCTTCCACAGATTTATTTTCCTAGTACAATATGTTCCGACACAGAGGTGTCGAAACATGAGTTTTTGCGTTTGTACCTGATGATGACGCCGATGTGTCGAAACATGTTGTACCAGGAAAATGTAATTTAAATGTAAAACGTGTTGTATTGAAATAAATTTGGTAGACAGTTCGATATCGTTGAGTATCATTCTTAAATATGCTGTTCTACAATATCTCGCCGGAGAAAGTGGAGTTTATATTGTACCAGGAAAGTAAATCTGTGGATGGAAACAAATTTACTTTTTCTTCTGTGTTTATACTCGTCATCAGGTAAACCGTAGTACGTCGAGTTACTTAAAGTATTATTAACGTCGTCAGAAAATAAATGGTTTGGAAGTCGAGCCCGTATCCCTCGTTATCGCGAGTGACGGAACGCCAAGATTGGCATCATAAAACATAAGAAGACAATACGTTTCAGACTTCAAAATTGCATATAAAAAGGTTTTTTTCCACTTGAACCGATTTATACCGAGCAAAACAACAAGAAGAGTTTCCATTCACTCGTTTTACTCGGGTTAAATATTGTATCGTATGGAAACCGAAATCAATACGCTCTCCCAATTACATTTACATCTACATGCTACCCTGCGAGCTGCCGTATGGGCGTGCAGCAGAGGGTGTAGGGACGTATTTGGAAGGGAGCCCGTATCCCGCGTTATATGGTTAGATAATGAAATAACGCCAGGTTATAAGCCCTAAAAACACCCTCCATTTCCCTTTCTTTGACTACGGTCTCTGCTTCTCATTAGTTTTTAGAACAGGATTTACGGAGAGCTCCATGGTAATGAAGATGCTCTCGATTGCATAATGGCTTGTTGCGAGAGAGGCGGAACGGAGGAAGTATTTTAATCCCTTGATATGTCACATTTAATAGACCATATTAAAATACATGTGGAAACATTTCCCTATCCCATAACGCATCTCATTTTTTGTCCTTCGCAGCAGCTTACTAAAAAAAATCTTTTTGTTGTCGCTGGTTTCCTACGCATTTGAATCCAGTCCGATCCCTATGTCACCGCTGAATTATTACTTATGATTCATTTATGTAAGCTGATCTTGGACAAGTTTTAAACAACCCTAAATCCCGCGTGCTAGGCAACGTGAGATTTGAATATTTCTCCCATTTACACCCCAATATAGTGTTGGTAAAACGAGCTTTCTTGGAGATTCATCTCGCTGAAAATTTTTATATTAAACTATTTCACCATATTTCTCCGTCGCAGGAGGTTTTCGAAGCCAACTTCACTAATAACCAAATGTATCATGATTCCTGCTCATCCCCTTGGCGACATCTCCGATATTCCACGAGAGCATTCCACCAAATGTGCATTGTGGACCGTTGTATATTTACAAGCGATGGCTTTTACTGTAAAGTGAAGAATATATTCGGTTCACCATATGATTGCAAGGAGGACGAGAATAGGCTGCAGGCATTTGAGATGTGGCAGTGGAGAGGTGAGGTGAGGTAGACGGAGAGGAAGACTAACTAAGAAGTGCTCGAGATGGTGGGCGAGAAGAGGAAACTTTCGAGTGAATTTCGAGACCGGCAGAATAGGTGGCTGAAGGATGTAATAAAGGGCGATTGGTTGCTGGAGAGTGTGATAGAAGGAAGGATGCTGGGCAAGCGGGGAAGGGAAGAAAGAGAATAGGTTTCATGGACAGGATAAAGAAGGGTAGATCGTATGCCGAGACGAAAATGGATATACTATAGCGAGATAAGCTCCTGAAAGGGTAGAAGGTCTATTTGCCGACGTAGACACCTAACAAATCAGCGTTGCCGAATATAATCTATGAATTATGTATAATGCGTGAATTTTAGTGCATTTATCACTCACAAGTGCCTGAGTCACACAATTATTCATCAAGTTTTAGTCGTGGATAATTTAGATCTCGAGTGATGGGAAAAGCTGTAGCTTGAGGCAATGTTTCCCTTAATTTTCATTTTAACTGTTGGCTGGATTTCCATGATGGAAACAATTCTCTTTTGGTAATAACACATGTGTGGCTCCATGCATCACCTCACTGCCATGCGCTATTCTACATCTACATCTACGTGATACCCTGCGAGCCACCACGAGGGTGTTTGGCAGGGGGTGAAGATCACCAAACATGCACTGTTGACATGCAACTAGGATATTTAATGGAGACATGCTAGATAATATAGTCACATGCAGCTAGATGGCTAGTATCTACATAAGATGAAATGGATTATTGGTACGAGGGAAAAATGACATTTTAAATCTATCGGTACGACAATCTATCTCTCTAATTTTGTTAATATGATCAAACCTAGCATAATACGCAGGGAATCTCAATATATATCTAACGTCATCTGTGAACAACTCTGTTTCGAATTTACTTAAAAGGTTTAACCTAAATTTTAACCTGCGCTCTGATAGTAATTCTTATCTTAGTTCTTCTATTAACCTCGTAACACTAATACAATTATCATAACGGCCTTTAACAAACCTAGCAGATCTCCTTTGCTCGCGCTCTAATTCTTTTATCATACCTTTCTCGTACGGATCCCATATACTAGCGGCATATTCTAAATGAGGCCTGACAAGTGTAAAATAGCTTCTTTCTCGTACTCTCTCATCGCATTTGCCTAGAACCCTTGTTACGAATCCTAATCTACGGTTTGCTACACTAGTTATTTCCCTGATGTGTTTCTCCCATGACATGTCTTCAGTGATGGTGACGCCTAAGTACTTAATTGAATCTACGTTACATATTTAATTTTCTTTGATGCTATAATTATTCCGGGGAAGTCCATTCTTTTTCCAAAAATTCATAATCGCGCATTTCTTCAAATTTAATTCTAGTTGCCATAAAATAGATAATAACCTAAATACATGGCAATTAGTGGCAATTTTAATTTATTGAGCGCTCCAATGGAAAATGACACGATTAAATGATGGGAAATAAGACTAGAATACCTGTCGCAGCCACTAAACCTAAATCCATGGCTTCACAATGAATAAACCTCCGGTTACTCCCACCGGAGTAGTAGTAAAGTACCGGAGTAGTAGAAAACCGGGAGGAGATTCCCTTACAGCCAACAAAACCTACCATAACCAGGAGAATAATTTTAAAAAAATATGATTGGACCTTAAACCTACGGCATAATGCTGGTGGTCTTCCATTTCGCTCCGTTGTTTAAAGTTGTTCTGTGTTCTTCGTTGCGACCGCTTCATACGTCATCGTAACTGTCGTTTTCAATATGTCACACCGTTTCTCTGCTGCATGTGGTATTCACTTATTTTGCTTAAAGCATAATAAATGTACCCTGTTTTTGCCTCATGCATTCGACACAACCGCATAAATTTTATTGACTCTTAGGACCATTCGAAAAAGGGTTCAACTGCAACAGGGAGTACGGCTATTACCCATCACACATGTGCCGTACATGGATATGCTGCGTCATCTCGAAAAGAAAAGTCAAGAGACAATTCATGACAGGGAAAACGCATTTGGGAAGACGTGAGAAACAAGCATGGAATGATCCGTGATATTTCTCGTTTGTCATAAAATGAGAGACAACTGTCGCGTTTGGAGACAGATTCCAGCGTTGTTTTTGCCCGTGAAAAGGAAAAAAATCGTTCCTTACGTCAAGACGCAGGGATTTTAAGGAAATTTATCATTAAGAGAGGGCTCACCGCGTGTTCATGGACTAGGGAAAAAAACAGACGAGATTCATAGTTTTTTTTCAAATGTGCTCTCATGTTTAGGTGATGCAGGGCTTTGAACCCTTACATGCGTTCTCTACCAGTGGAATGAGCCCAGTACTTAAATGACTTTAACCCGACAATCATTGTCTTCCTCGTAATTCGTAAGGCTAAATCTTCTTTTGATAAGCTGAACTTTAAGAAAATAGCACGAGTCTAGGGGACTTAAGTCACAGCAGTCTTCACGTCACGATTAGAGGAGTCGGGAGAACCGACGAAAAACTATGACAGCATGGGGGTAGAATTCTAGTAGCTGCTGGATGAAGCCACCAAGATATGCCATGCTGTCATAATCAACCAGAGGATATGAAGAAACGCTCGATAAAAACAATATTTTTACTGCTGCACTTTACGTTGCAATTAAGTCATTAGTCATTGTATTTGGAAACGATGTCGACGATATGATACGCGAGGGTAAAGTCAGATGTTTTTGTTTTAGGTTTTTTTCAACAATTACATTAAACAAATGGCGAATACACAAAGCTAATGATATACAAAGGATACCTTACTGTCCATTTCCTACTCTTACCTTCCTTACATTCACTACATTACTTACTACACGTGTTTCAACTGACTAGCAGTCATTATCAGGTAAAATTACAAATGTAGACAGTATGATATCCTTTGTCAATCATTGGAAAATATAATTCTACAACATCTCGCCTATGAAAGTGGAATTTAGACAAAGCTAAGTCAAAGGCGAATTTCAGTTGGGATTTATGCTATCCAGGTGTTCTATATCAAGTCCACACTGCCGCATAGGAGGCGCAGTCGTCCTTTACAAAGCTATTGTCGCGGTACCCACTGGGTGAATATAATTGTCAAAATTTTTACTCAAAACGTCACAATTTTGACGAACAATTTATCATTAAATATCACGGTTTTTGCTTCATATCAACACGATCAGGTGAAATGAAAGAACATACGACGTTGATTCGAAAAGACTCGATGACCATAAATAGTATAATAATCAGTGGAAATATACGTTTTTAGTTTACCTTTCCATCAAAAGATGCCAGGTACCAGCGGGCTTACATTTGAGACTGTCAACTCCCTCTTTCTAACTTCAAGAGCGCTGTAAGTTCACCACTTCAGGGTAATGGTGATTATGATTTTCGAGGATATGGGGATATTTGACATTAATCCTGCGATCACACCTCATTTGTGTCGAGTTACAGCCAATGAATGACGTCGCACAACACACAAAATGAAGTTTCAATTATAACCACTTAATAGAGCTTATGGGAGTATCAGAAGACGAGATTAATAAATAACATTTTCTGGATCACCCTCAATACCTCAATTCTTTGATTAAGACTGCAGGTCGTGATCAATAATGGACGCTAAGCTGCATATTCATGGGCCGAGTATTATCGGATTAAACTCCGTAAAGCGGGATAAATGGCCCATCTTCAGTAGCGAAAGCTGAAGGCGGACCAGTTAAGAGGTGAGGATACGCTGAAGGCGGAAATAAATGAACAGGCGACATCACTTTCCCATTCCATGTATTTAGTGGTTCAAGAACTTCTGTGAAAAATTTATTTTCTTTGATTTATTCATTGTTTTTCATTTCCAACACATCACACGATAATGGCATCAAGCTCTTGAAGAGGGTGATGAAGAAGAGAATGTCAGATAAGCGCAGCAGGGAAAAGATGAGGATAGGAAATTTGTATATCATAACTGTAAGATGTGTGGAGCTTCAGAGGGGATTATTGATACGCAAATAGATAAATTCAAGGTTAAAAATGACACATCATTAGAGTACAAAGTGAGACTTTCAAATCCTTACCATGCATGAGAAGAATACCACGTGCTAAGGCTTTTACACACTTCACCACTAATCTAACTCGATTCCTGTTTAAAGTTGAATGAAGTGGTGACTATGTACGGTTAAAATGAAGTAGTAACCATGGACCCATTGATCCATGGATCCAGGGAAAAGCGAGATAAAGAATATCATATCATAAACAAATATTATACAAACAATTTGCGACAAATACGATTAAGTAAATCTGTAAAACGCGACACGAATTAAATAATTCTTTGCAATATAAATACTATTGTTTAATCCTTCTCCAAGGTGACGACTGATATCGTCCAGTATATTTCCACAGAGCTACGCTTCATTCAGTCTTATCCGTTCACACCACTGACATGACTACAGCATTGGATACAAATACTCGTCATCAATCCTCCCGTATCACGTCACTGAAATCTTCCGTCCAGCAAACGCATTATAGCCCATCTTCCATGACCGCATTACGTAGGCATCACATGTATCCGAACATAGAGTCTCGTATGTGCGTTTATATACGCCCGTGTACAGTACGTGCTTATATTTCCCCATCGAGCTTTACAGCGGGGGTAATTCCTGTGGGAAGCGGCGGTTCCACAGACCGCCGCACCGTGGCGTCTTCAGAAAACGCTTTCTCACGCCCCCGCGATCTCCCTCTTTTTATTTCCCATCACGCCCTCCGCATCGTCTTCTGCGTCGACTTCACTCCTTCCCATCCCTCTGTCACGTCCGACTAACCCAATGCCCCCTCCTCACCCCCTCCCTCCCACACCCCTTCCCCTCTAAAGCCGACCATATGTGCGAGATGCACCGCCTTAGTCTACCAAAGAACGTAAAAAAAGACGCAAGTCCAAAAAAATGAACGAAAACAAAAACATTACTACGCTTCAGCTTGTTTGGGAAAGAGGGAAGAGCCTCTACTAGTAGCCTGAATCACACGGTCACTTTCCACGAAGAAATGCAGGGATAATTTAAGCCACAGCTCATCAGTGGAAAGAAAAGTGATAGCAGATATGAATCTGATAATTTCAGGCGTAACCTGGTGAAAATTTATCATGATATGTTTATCACAATAGCCCTCAGACTACCAAGGGGGATGACGAGATTACCCCAATTAACATTTGAAATCGCAGAACCTTCGAATTTTCTTCGGAGATGCAATGCAGCAACGCAGCAATTGTTCTTGGATGATATTAGAACCTAATTACGAAATAATATATTTATTTTATTTCCAATAATTTGGTCGAAATTGGGTGGTGACCAGATCACCCCCTTGTTAAAGAAATATCGAAGCAACTTCGTATATTAATCTATAGAATTAAGTCATAATATGCATTCAGCGCAATTTATATTATTTTGCAACATTCGCTAATTTTATAACGAGGGCAAATTAACTTTTTTTAATGTTTCTGAGTAATTTTAATGACATTTCTGTGGGTAATTTATCGATTTTTTCATATTGGAAAGTATGTGTTTTCATATATATTTTCAAGGAAATATTGTTTATACTGAAACAAATATTCATAGTCATTCAATCATTAATATTGGTATTAATAATCATATGAACATGACTTTAAGGATCAATTTTGACTGGTATAATCTTCATGTTGTATTATTAATGGGGTAACCAAGTAACCCCACTTGGTGGTGAAAAAGTGTTAAATTCCTTGCTTGTCCGAGGGTCAGACAGGTATAAATATTGGAGAGGAGCAGGCTACTTTGAAAAATGTAAAAAAGAGAAAGGCTAAATGGATAGACCACATATTACCGAGAGATTGTGTGCAGAAAGTCACGAAAGAAGGAAACATTAAGGAGGTCGGAGCGCGAATCGTGAGTCGTTGAGTGCACATTTATGATAGCTTTCCAAGCAAGTGAAAAAATTCCTAGACCACACTTCCATTAAGAACAGCGATTTAAATGCCTGAAAATCACCATGCAAATTGTATGTATTATAAATGATGCAAGAATTATATTTTGAAAATATAGCCTCAATTAAAGCATTGTTATGACTTGGGTTTACGGCGCGGAATTCGAAATCTAAGCGAAACCCGTAATTAAATGCGTGTTTTTAATAGGCATGCTATCTTGATATTTATTGGGAACCAATAATAATATGAAAGGTATGCTTTCGCGTTTATGAGAAAATAGGCGTGTTGTGAGAATGATTGAGTTCACCCTTTCTATCCTTCTCCACACCAACATCTTAAAGTCCTCTATTATTCTACTCTAAATTAAAATTTTTCCACTACCGTTTCTGGCGTCACGGTTTAGTAATTTTCTCAGACCCCTATAACAAGCTAATTATATGCGTATAGCTTCAATTATAAACTCGAACATAGCCATCCTCGATTGTATATGGCCAATGGGGCAATGACAAATTGCCTGATTATGTGCGAATTTCCACAGAGAAAAAAATCATCCGCCATGACCGGGATTCGAACCCGGATTTTAAAAAAAATCCACAGGGATAGAGGACGCCTCGGTAGCATAACTGGCTAAAGCACTCGGCCGGAAAACGAGGGATCCGGGTTCGAAACTCCCGGTCAAGGCGGATGATTTTTTTTTCTCTGTGGAAATTCGCACATTTGTGCATTGCGGGTGACTCCGTAAAAGTGGAACTCCGTGGCTAGTCCCGGATAGCTTAAAATTTGCCTGATTATGCCTCATGGACTTTCTTATTTTACTAAAATTGAAGGCGGGAAAGTTTTGGGAAAAAATATTCACCTTTGGTCACAATTTTCTGGCTGAAAACTTGGTGTAGTACATTCATTCTCAAACGGTGCTGAAACACTCTTCTAGAGAGGTAATCCGCAGAAAAATTCACATTTAAGCATTTCAAAAAGTCAGTCAATAAGTTGATAAAAAAATAGGAAGCTATTTGTCTCCCTTTTGGTAGTTAAACTAAAGAATTTTATTTTTCTCAGCGGTTACGAGGTGCACGATTTTGTAGTTTAGGAAAATATTCACTTCGTCTAAAAGCAATTATTTATTCGGGCTTCTGCGTTTAGGAGAAAATTGGCGTGTTATGAGAATGGTTGAGCTCACCCTTTCTATCCTTCTCCACACCAACATCTCAAACGCCTCAAGTCTACGTGCATCCTCCCTTCACAATGACCACGTCTCCGACCCATACAGCGCCACGCTCCATTTAACAGTTTTCACTTGCCTTTTCTTTACGTCTCCACTCATACCCCCATCATCTATTCCCTTTTCTTTAAATATGCATCTTTAACCAATGAAAGTCTACGTCTCGTGTCCCCAGATAGCACGAAACATGTATTACACCTTGTAATACAGCTGTATTCCACAAATAATACACGATGTATAGCATATGTATACATCTGTAATACAGCTGTATATTACCCGTAAAAGTGGCTGAAAAGCCCAGTCATACATGCGTAATACACATGTATTACAGCTGTATTTTTTGCCAAATACGTGGGATTTACAAGTGTATTACAGATGTATATGTACATATGCATCTAAAATAAGAAGGAATACACTTTTGTACAGCTGTATTACAGTACAGTTCCATTTGTATACATCTGTAGATAGATGGCTCTCAAAGATGATTATAATATGGCGATTGAGCGCAGCTTAAATACGCTTCGAATCATAATTAACGATGAAACATTACTCTCCACGTTCATACGAGAAAATAAGTCCCAAAAAAAGTACTTGCAATATAAGCAGCATTATGGGTAGAAAATAAATCCTACTATTCCATGATTTTTATCTGAATATTTATACATGACTATTAGAGGCGATGACGACTTCACACTTATGTAGCTCAGGTTTATTTATACATGTGTAAAAATACACGAAGAATCAATATGTAATACAGCTGTATGGATACTAGAGATGGGCAAAGTCGTTCTTTTCAAGGATTCAATCTTTATGATTCAAGTCACTTGGATGATTCCATCATCTGAGTCGATCATTTCGATCCGGTTCACATTGAATCAATTGACTCAATGTGAGCGAGATTGAAATGATCGACTTAAGGGAACTGAGTGATTGAGATTGAAATGAATGACCGGACTCAAAGGATACGACCAATCGTTGGTAACAGATATTTTTTTTTAAATTAGAAAATCGAAAGAATTTTCTGAGGTAAACGAAAACTGGTAAAATGAAAACGGATTATTTCAGCATGTGAATTATAGTGGTTTTCCAGAGCAGAATTACAAATGTGTATCTTTGAGGAATAATCACACGAAGAGATAGACCATTATCCTAATGCCTTTAAAAACTTTGTCTGTGCTTCATTCCCCTCATAATCAACGTCATTTATTTAAAGAAGGAACAAATTATTCCCAAGGTGCCGTTGATTCATGTTGATATACAATACAGTTAGGAATTATTATTTATGGATGGAACATGAATTATTCCCAAGCTATCTTTTAAAAAACTATTGCTTGAGGTTAAAACTGCCATTGTTCACTGTTAACCCACTCCTGTTAAAGTACAACCTTGAGTATTTTCTTCTTTCACCTTTTAAGTGATGTATAAAGTTTTTAATTCATTTCTGTTATATAAGTGACAGGGCATTATACTTTCATTCGACCAGCAAAAATAAAATCAGGGTCAAACAGAGCCATGTACATTTATTCACAACCCCAGAGGACAATGAGCATTATGAATAAGTACTTAATATTTTTCTTTTTAATACCGTCATGTAATACGCAAATGCTATCTCATAACATTCGTAAACTGGACTTGATGAATCATTTCTAGGATACATTACATCAACTATCGTGTTTAATTTCTAAATCAATATCAGAGTACCTTCGAATGGTACGCAAATCATTCTTTCAAGCTGAACTTCCCTGCCTGAATGACATCTGTGACGACTGGGCGTTGAAAGACGCAATTGTAATCCGGTTTTATGCAATCTTAGCAAGTAATTCTAATATTCTTGCTAGTAAGTACACACATAGCCACCAGCGGAAGTAGGAATGACTGATGATGGACTTGCTTTAACGTATCCACCAGACTAAAGCGGAAATGGGAATGATTGATGATTAAGATCGACTTGTTTTCTCGTAATCAATCTTGAGTCATTCGAGTCACTTGGTGATTCGATCATTTTGAACCAATCGATCATGAACGACCCATCACTAATGGATACATACGTAAGAATACACTAAAAGTACACATGTATCACAGATGTGTGTGCTATTTGGGTCACTACCATTAAACCATTTCTCCTCCAAAATACTACCCACGTTAGCAGTGATATCTGAAATAAGAAACGTTATTTTCTTACCGGTTCAGCGGAGAGACCGCTTCCTGCAGGGTCATTGCCACATAGTTCCGTCCACAAGGCGTGCTATTTCTGTATCGGTGGGAATGTTATTTTAATATCGTGAGGATGGTCGCGGGTTCGGGACCGGATGATGCCACAGGAGCACCTCCACATGAACGCGAGCTGAGCGGTTATCCCGGCCATAAGAACTTCGTGGGAAACCGCAGAGGCGGCATCGGGGAAAGGAACAGCAGGCTATCTACGCCCCCGTCATATCCCCCAGCCCCACCCACCGCGTGCGGACGTGAGAACTCTTTTGCGTCGATAGGCCTTAGAAGTTCCAGGTCACTTGCACGCTCATCTATCAAGCCAACCTCAGCGTTGAAGACCGTGGTTGGGTTTGGTGCGGAGATAAAAAATGATCTCTATGACGACACTTTTTTTCATCTTTCTAACGTGGAATACGCATAACATTTATTTCCCATTATTATGTTGCGTGGATTCAAAAATAATCCTCTAGTATTCAAATGTATAATATAATATATAATATAAAACCATTTGCATGAAAAGATAAATAACGTGGAATAGAAATGATATATATTTCTCAATATTAAATAGAACTGATGGAAAAATACTCCTCTGTATTCACATTAATAATATAAATAAATTATGTGATATAATATCATTTATAATTTAAGAGAAACAATTGCACTTTTCCACAAAATTGTTTTAATGCGTACAACGCGTTTCGGCTCACAGAGCCGTCATCAGGTACAAGACATCAGGTACAGGTCTTGTACCTGATGATGGCTCTGTGAGCCGAAACTCGTTGTACGCATTAAAACAATTTTGTGGAAAAGTGCAATTGTTTCTCTTAAATTATGAATAACTTCCACGATATCTCGCCTGAATCTGTTGAATTTAATATCATTTACATAAAAGGAGTTCTAACGCGAAAAAAGAACATGATTTCTCATAAATAAATAGAGTTCATAAAGAAATAATGGATGATTTTGTATACTTAAGTAAAATGTTTGCGAAAAATGGACGGATAGATGAGGAGATAAAGAGAAATGCGAATGCTCGAAGGAAAGTGAGAGGTACCATGTGGAGCATATCAAGGAATGAGTGCTTGTCGAAGGAAGCGAAAGTCACCGTGTACAAAAGTGTACTTCTCCCCACTTTGTTGTATGGTAGTGAAACATGGGTATGTCAGGATAGATATACGAGTTGACAAAACGCCGTGGGTATAAATTATCTTAGGAGTGTTTGCGGCAAAAGTAGGATAGATAGGGTCAGGAATGAGTGGGTAATAAATGAATGTGGGCTAGATGCTCCAGTAATGGACATATATGAAACAAGTGAGCTTCATTGGTTTGGCCATGTTGAGAGAATGGATGAGAGTCGAATCACGAAAAAGATATATATGAGTGAAATGAATGATGCGAGAGGCAGAGGTAGGCCGAGAAATTTGTGGTTGAAAGTAGTCGAGGAAATTCTTAGGAGGAGGAATATTAGGAGTCATAAAAATAGGAGGGCGTGTATGAAGCAGTGTATGGGGGTTAATGAGGCAAAAGAGGTTTGTAAGGATAGGTCAGTATGGAGGAATTTATTGAAGCAGAGTTGAGTGTACAAATATGTATTTATGAGTGAAACTTTGTGACTGTGCCTACCCCGGAAGGGAACGGCGTGATTGGTATGTATGTTAGAAATAATGAGAAATCTCGACATGGAAATTAATCACAGGACTTAATCAAAATGAACTGCAGAAAGACAACCGGGGTGTTATGCGAGAAGCAGATTGGAAGGATAATAAAGGGCAGGATTTTTAAATCAGTTGTTGAGACCAGCCCCTAATCTACGGTTGCGGTACATGGAGAGTGAGGAAGATCGACCCCCAGTCTAGGGTTGTGAAAAATACTAAACCGTTAAAACAGTAACCGATGAGGAAAAAATTGTTTCCGCCTGGGATTGAACTTGTGACCTTGCGCGTGTGAGGCGCATTTGATAACCACTACGCTACGGAAACACCTTAATGTTGTGTGAGTTTCGAACGTACGATATATTTTCCTTCTTTGCTCCGTTGGCTGTCGCTGCAATGGGATACATTTAAATCCGTTAGCCGAGCTCCTGAGGGCGCCCGTATAACGGGCTCCATCTGGTGAAAATCGATATTCAAAATTTAATTAATGCGTCTATACGCATAGAAGTTACTTCCTTAGACTGGCTTATATTTGGCGTGCAAGTAATGTGTCCAGTAAGCGATTTAATCAAATCCGGTGATATATTGGTCACGTGACTCCATTCGGAGATTATAAATGTAAAGAAGGAATAATAAGCGGGAGGGTGTGTTTTGTTGAATATGTCAGCATTAATTTCTACCAAGTAAAAATATGCCTGCAACAAATCCATGGTAGACTGAGAATTGTATTTGTATCGGACAGATGCTAGACAAGTGCACCCTACTTTATTTCTCCAGCTTTTTTTTAAATTTAAAGGCGATTTTCTTTCAATTTCTTTGCAGTTTTTTCGAAAAGGGTTTAGCATTTCTTCATGAAGTGGATAAATCACAATCTGTCAAATATATTTGAGGAGGCTTGCTGGGTAATATGTAGATATAGATGTATTCACTGTTTTCCTCTCCTTCCTTTTCCTTGCCTTTGGCTAAGACCTCCGTTATTCCAGACCCCTCCATGCATTCGGCTATATTTCAATCTACTTGCACAATGTGCTCATCTGAAAGCATCCCTCAAGACTAGTCGAAGGATGAGAAAACATAGCCGACTCGTATATCTCTTACCGTTTCGGAGCGTGACAGTTCAATGCTTGAAGAGATTGATACGATTCGTATCTTCCAACGGCCCAGAGCAAACACAGCCGGTGATAAAAGAGAGAATCCACGCATCTGGTTGTCTCAGGTGGGCTGACCGCGATCAAATATCGTCGGCCTTGTTTCCACTTTTTCTTCGTAAACAACACGGACAATTAACGGCGGCGTCTTGCATTTACTGAGCTTGGAGTACTTTACGAGTAATTTACGATGCACCCAGGTTAGTAAATGGGGACAGACCTGGAATGGCGCGTACTTCTCATTCGTGAAAATAACCTTCAGGTGGGTTCCTATTTTTAACGCATTCATTACCGTGGACGTAACTCCCATGCATATGGCCGCATCAACTTAAAATTCAATAATCGATTTTCTCCGGCGCCCTCGGGAGCGAATCTTGTTATGCTAAATCCATCCCATTGCGGCGACAGCCAATGTAGCACAAGGGGAAAATGTCTTTCGCTGGAAACTGCTAATGCAGCATGGCGTTTCCGTAGTGTAGTGGTTATCACGTGCGCCTCACACGCGCAAGGTCCCCGGTTCGATCCCGGGCGGAAACAAATTTTTTCCACAACCGTTTCTGGCGTCACGGCTTAGCAATTTTCTCAGGCCCCTAAAAAACTAATAGTATGCGTCCACCTTGTACTATAAACTCGAACATAGCCATCCCCGATTGTATATGGGGCAATGAAAAATTGACTAGTTGTGCCTCGTGGACTTTCTTGTATTACTAAAATTGAAGGCGAGACTATTTTGGGTCCGCTGTTGTTTAATGTTTATGTGAATGACATGAAAAATGTTATAAAACATTGTAAGCTGTTACAGTATACTGATGATATCATGCTATTAGTGGGAAATAAGAATTTTGAGATGGCTGAGCTAACGTTATAAGAAGATATTATTAACTTCTTGAAATGGTCTCACGATAGAAGACTGGAGTTAAGTACATAAAATAGGAAGCTGTTTGTCTCCCTTTTGGTAGTTAAACTCAAGAATGTTATTTTTCTCTGCGGTTACGAGATTCACGATTTAGTTTTTCTAGCAAGGTCCGCAAGCGAGTGATTCACGTCGTCTAAAAACAATTATAAATTCGTACTAGTCCTCCCCGATTATGTATGGCGTTTCGCGATGAAAAATAAAATTGGGTAAGTCATTGGGTCATTCTTGTACAAATAAATAAGACGGCAAGGAACTTTTGGGAAAAATAATGGTTATCTTTTTTTTGCTAAAAACTTGAGGCGTTTCATACAATTCATACGGTGAGAAAACACTTCTTAGAGAGGTTATCTGTGGGAAACTCTCATTTAAGCATTTCAAGAAATAAACCAAGAATATGAAGCAAGCTAGGAAGCTATTTGGCTCTTTTAAGGTAGTTCTCAAACTCAAGAATTTTTTTCTCGAACAGCTGAACGACGAGTCATTGAGAGAGTTCTGCCAGCGGCAGTCATATAAAAGCTGGCAATGTAAAGGTATCAAAAATTATGAACCACGTTTACCTCGAAGAAAAAATGATGAATACTTTTACACACATATACTACAAGTAATAACCGTTTCCGGCTAATTTTGACGCCTCCATGAGATCCAGCGGTAACAAAATTCCAATAATACACTACATAAAAAACTTCGCCCAACGTGGGGCTCGAACCCACGACCCTGAGATTAAGAGTCTCATGCTCTACCGACTGAGCTAGCCGGGCTGCGCAAATAACTGCTGAAACATGATTCCATTAAATTGTTGGTTGGATTAAATTTGCTGACAAAGCAGAATGAATTTCGCAAGAGTGTTATCTGAGACTGAGATCCAATTCAAGCTTGCTTTATTACCAAAGTTCATGAATTTTCTTCGTGGTGGAATTAGTTTTAGACTTAAGATCCGGGGAAAATTAACTATTTTTATTTTTCACCTTTTCGCCCTCAATCCCATAGTACTTCACTATCATTAACTTCTTTCCTGCGGTGAAAAATTCCTTTTATGTTCTCCTTTACACCAACACTAAAATGTTGAATCTTCTCGCGTGATTATCAATTTCTTCTAGTGTCCAGTCATTGTTGCTTTTACCATTATTAGCCATTGAACACATTCACACGTTTTAAAAATTAAATCGATGGAAATAGGCGAAGGTTTTTCTCCTAGGCGAAATGCCTAGGAGGAAGTCCTGTGCAGAGACGACCCTCACCAAACGTTTTTTCATTGACAAAAATTAACACCTTAATATTCAAAGTATTTTACATAATCATTATCATAGCCATCTAATCACATAATCATTATCATCTATTATAGCAAGAATATGATGACATAACTAATTATATAATTATGATAATTTTTATGAATTGCGATAGAAAAAATCACATCACATCTTACTAAATCGAAAGAATTCCTTACCGGTCAATATCCAAGTATTTGCATTTTGTAGAGATAACTTAAGACGATACATTAATTATTTTTTCAGGTATGTTATTGTAAACTTTTTGGTCCATTTAAATTAAAGTGATCGCTTAAAAATACAAGGCAGGATAATAGAAAATATACATATCGATATAATCCATTCATAATTGTGGAATTATGTAGTTCTTCTCACTTTGTTGAATAACCCTAAATGGTCTTAAGCTCTTCGCGAAAAGATAGGAGTAGACCTCGCTTTCCATCAACCTAGCATATGGTCTGAGAGTTCTCAGGTCTCGAACCGGAGTTCTCCTGGCCGGGAAGAAATAAGATGAGACCCAGGGTATGGAATATCCTTTAGGAACTCGTAAAAAAACAGGGCCCGAATGAAGGAGGGTTGAGAAAGATGGTTTAAGTATCTTTGACTGCCTTTTTCCAGCCACCCCCCGTTCGCACCATGGCTAGGGTTACATCATTTTTTTTGCAGCCTACCCCTTGTCCCTTACATTTTCATGGGGCGGGGAGGAGAGAAAGGGATGAAAAGGGGAGGGTATGGCTTGTAACAGGTGGGGGCGATCAGAGAAGGGTGTTGGGGTAAAAAAAATATCTGTATCGATGGAGAGAGGGTTGGGACAAGCGAAGGTTGTGTGCCTGTTGGGTTTTAAAGATGGGTTTGAGTTTTAGAGGAGGGTTGAAGGGTTTTCTGAAGCACGCTCGTATTAAGAGTAGAGTTTAGAGGGGATTGAGAAAAGGATTTTCAAACGTCGCTTCCATGATGCTTTGTAGATATTTGTTGGTCATTTTATTTCGCGTAAAACAATGTTTCAATGAGATTAACTGAATAATTTTAAGCTGATTGGAGCGATTTTTGCTTATGCTCAGATTGAGGTGAAATTATGTGCATGTATTTTAATTGGTGATATCTTTAGAGGAAAGTGAAAAAAATGTAATTTGCCGACGCGAAATATTGCATTTCGTGTAATTTTTATGATAAATATCATGATCTCATTTCGAGTCCGATATTCGAATGAAAACGTACCTTCTTCAATATAGCTACGCCTTAATTTCTAGAAATCCACTCCGAAAACTCTAGTTAAAACGTATTTAAGGACAAAAAATAAAATATTATTAGTGTATCCTGAGCATAAACGGCTGCACTCAAGGGAGCTTTATACTACCACGGCAGAAAACGCTTGGGTCTGAGCGCTTTTTTTTTTAATAAAAAACCGTCATGCTATTCAAATCAAATTTGTCTCTACAGACCTCTGTATTAAAGATTAATATTTGAAATAAGTCTCGTAACTTTTCGCTTTTGTTTTCTACATAACTATTTCGACCGCGGAAGAAACGTAAATTTTCTCGAAAATCAGGTGATCGCCACGTACGATGTATGGCTTTACGAATTTTTTTCACTTTTTGCAAATGGGAATCCTTCAACTCATTGTTCAATTATCAAAATGTTGAACATTGTGCATTGTAACGTCACAGAGAACATTCTCGTGAACCCATGTATCGCAATTAATGTTCTGTAATACAAAAGTATGGTCATTCTTTTCCGCGAGTTTTGCCAAAGCGAGGGACCTGATTGGCCCAAGACGAGTCACTTAACGTGTCCGCCATTTCTGGCTAATGCCTACATTGAGAGGTGTATTGCCGACATTGGAGATGGTGTGTTGACTCAAAGTATTTAAGACCACAAATTAGGCCACTTATGAAGTACTTTTCGCCACAAATATGCCTCAGTGCTGCGCTTTCGGTGGTTCTAAGCGACCAGAAAAAGGTGAAAAACTTTTCTTGCTCCCAACCGGTGCAAGAAACGAGGACAGGAGGAAAATATGGCTTCATAAAATCAGCCGGCGAGACTGGACACCCGGTAAAGATGCAAGACTTTATGCTGTGAGTATCTTTCTCTACTCATCATTCAGATTAGACTGTGTCTGGGGAAGTTTCCTTTATTCTTTGAGTTGCATGCGTGTTATTAAGTTTCTAAAACTTAAATTTTTGAAGCAGGTAACTACCTACTGATACAGAACTTTAGAGTTCCTAACGCAGAACTTTAGGGTGGATAATGGAAGGGAAGGCGAAGATCTCTCCTACGCTGCAGCAGGGGCCGGAACTAAAAGGGCGTTTTCAGCCCAAATATATAGCCCCCTTAAGGATGAAATTGGCCCTAGACTTTTTATTCGACTTGCTTAAAAAATCATTTAAATAAGAGCTGGATAAATCACGTTTACAGCCACCATAAGGCCGGTGTCCTCTGAATTTGTCTTATGTATCCATCCTTACTCCATTCACCAACACGCTCTGATTTAAACGATGGTTTCAGACCTCACTCGGTGGAATTCCTTGATATCAGGGATAGAAGAATTAACTTTGCAATTCTACATTGTAAAAGATTTATTCACGACCGGTTTCGCCGCAGTGCAACATCATCAGGTAGGGAATGCTTTTGCAATCTTACAGCATCACAGATGATGCTGCACTGCGGCGAAACCGGTCGTAAATAAATCTTTTACAATGTGGAATTGCAAAGTCAATCCTTCTATCCCTAATGCTCTGATTTACCTATATCTTATCTATAACTTCATCTAAATATATCTCCCGAAGAAGAATCATTCTCTGATGGTTACGAATGAACCGCGCCATTTCAAAAATCAACAAATGAATATCGCCTAGCGATGCTTTATCGCCTATAGATTAATTTTACCGACGCCAATCCGGTTGTACGTAAAATAAACGACCGTAGTCGCTTAATTGTCGCCCCGGAAGTCGATTATTCACTTTACAGACTCAAGCCAAGCGCTTATATTGTCGACGTCGTCAAAATTGTCGACCGTCGCTAAAATTGTCGACCGTAGAGGTAGATAAATTTTACAGACTTGCAAACGTCAATAAAAGCCCACAGAGGAGACAAAAGGAGTTTGTCGACGGTCGACAAAAGTTACAGACTTACCCCCCAAGTGGTGATGCTGTAAGATTGCAAAAGCATTCCCCACCTGATGACGCTACACTGCGGCGAAACCGGTCGTAAATAAATCTTTTACAATGCGGAATTGCAAAGTTAATCCTTCTATCCCTGACGCTCTGATTTACCTATATCTTACAAAAGTTATCAAAAGTAAGACTTTTTATGCGTTTTCAGAACCTGCAAATACCTAGTTGGAAATTGAAAACAATGGAAATTCCAATTTAAAGATATTTAGTGACGACCTAGGTGTCGACACTGGGCGTCATCACTAGGTAAATTTATCATATGAAGGCATTAACTGATAATATCGACAAAAAAGTCGTTAAGAATCTTTAATGTTGAATTTATATAATTTATAATGTCCAATAATTAACTAATTTTACAAAGTTACGTCGGAAGTCATCACCAGAAAATACATGCCAAATGTTTAAGGTGCGTATTAACGTTTCATACCACCAATGTATCAGAGAATACGAGCGTTGATATATGTTGAAGCAGCATTAATCTTACAAGATGCAAGAGCCCGTCATCCCGATGCAGCCATCGTCATCAACGGCCCTGATGACGATGGAGAAGTCTTTCATCGAACCGTCGGCAAAGAAGAAGATGGAGCACCTTGCCTGGAGGTGAACCCGAGAAGAATTCACCTCAATCATTCGCCGGAAGAAAATGAAATCCTACAAGATGCACGGGTTTTACAGGAAGTACGCTGGAGATGATGTTAGTATTTCATGAGGCACCTTTATTTAGCCATTCGATGCAATAAATTAATATATTTTTATAAATAAATAAAACCATTCATTAACCCAAGGGTAATTGTAAGGAAGGTGTTGCGCAGATTCTAGCATAAAGATATGTGAAATATGAGCATTCAATTCATAGACAGCAGTCAGTTTCTTAACTCGACCTACCGGGGGTTACGAAGATCAGACTACCTGATATCAGCTAGAACTTCGTATTGTGTGCAATAAATGATGAATAGAAACCAATTTGTGCGACTAGGTTTTATTGTCCTCGTCGATTTCGCCCAAAACATTTTTAATTCGCTAAAAATTATCGAATTCCATTCGGGTAAAATAAAAATATCGTACCAAATGATTACTTTTAATCGGTGGCGGCGGGGTAAAGTCCTCGCTTGCCAACCCGAGGGTCGCGGGTTCGAGTCCCGCCTGGGTAAGATATTGTCTGCCCAGGACATGGATGTCTGTGTCTCGTCCGTTGTTACTGTTGTTCACCCGACGTAAAATGGCCAAATGTGCTGTATTCGGGGCAGTGAAAATAAATAAATAAATGTCAAACGCTAGAAAATTCGATCATTTATTAATAGGATTCGTCATCCGGTCTTATCCACTTACCTCCTCAGCGAAGAGAAGGAAACCAGGCAAAGCATTCCTCTAGCAACGATTCGTCATGATGTTTCCGTATGTAGTGGTTATCATGTACACCTCACACGCGCAAGGTCCCCGGTTTGATCCCGGGCGGGAACAACGTTTTCATTTTCAGATGATTTTCCATGATGATCCGACACCTCTGTTTCATAGCATTTTTTTCCGATTTCAAATTGCGCTTGAATTAAATTTCTAACGCTTCCCTTGTCATTATGGAGAAAAGTTTTAATATTTCCAACGGTGGGGCCTTGGCCATACACGATGACCAAACCTTACTATTGACGCATCTCTATGTACTTGTGATATGGATTTTAATTTTCGCTGCGTGCTTTTACCAACCAACAATCTCACACTACTTGTTCTGAACACTTTACCAACCTATTCACCCTCCCCCCCCATTCTTCCTCCTCCCCACCCTTCTTTCTCTTTTCCGCATATATATACCGTGACCTAGGTTTGAGAAACTTGTACCTGAAGATGACGCAGAAGCGTCGAAGCTAATAGTACCTATAAAAGTAAATCTGTGGATTGAAACATGGTGTTATCATTTGTTTATTTTTACTACTCAATAATGAAGTCAAAAAGATTTAATCCATAAACTATCGAGTAAGATACTAAACAAATTAAAAGGAGAAAAATGACCGAAGCAGGGTATCTACTCATAAACTTTCATCCATTATTTGAAAGCACAATAATCACTTCATACTCAAATATCTATTCATGTAAGACGCCGATAAGGAATTTCATATTTGGAACCCTGACAAGTGCGCTCTCATGATATGATGCGATATGAATTATTATTCAAATTGTGATCATTTCTGCCATCCTGGGTAGTCAGTCGGTAGAGCTAGAGACTCTTAATTTCAGGGTCGCGGGTTCAATCCCCGCGTTGGGGGGAGTGTTTTAATAGTATTTCGTGAGCGCTTGAGCTTAGGGGTGCATCTCAGTTTGATATAATCGTTTATATATCATTTCAGATAGAGGCGGGTCAGAAGGTTTGATATTTTCCAGTAGCCAGCGTTATTGCTGCTGACAAATGACACGTCTTTCAGGCGTGCGGGAAAAAATACTAGTGTTTAACGACGAAAAGGGAGAAAAGTAGCTTGTTTACATCAAATTCTTGGCTTACTTCTTGAAACGCTATAGTGTCATTTATCAGCAGATGAGTTATCGGAGAATGTTGCAGTATTGTTTGAAAATGAATGAAATACCCCAAGTTTTTAGCCTATATAAGGTGATCAACATTTTTCCCGAAACTTTCTCGCCTTCAACTTCAGTATTAACAGAATGGCCATGTGGGAAAATGATAATCTTCCATTGCACAATGTCATATACAATCGGGGTTGGCTATATTCGACTTTGTAACTGAATTAAGACACAAGGAGTTAGTTAGTTATAGGTCCTCGAGAAAAATACTAAACCGTGACGCCAGAAACGGTAGTGGAAAAAATTTGTTTCCGCCCGGGATCAAACCGGGGACCTTGCGCGTGTGAGGCGCACGTGATAACCACTACACTACGGAAACCACAAAAGAAAGCGCTAAAGAATAGACCTAAGAAACACATTCACCTTTTCATACCCAACGTTATACTACCCCATTTCAGCTGAAATGCCTGCGTGGTATAGACTAGAATGAGACAGGGATGGTGTTATCTTCATGCGTGGGTATATTTCACCATCCTTGTAATACAACCCAGTTACAAAATTGAACCCATGTGATAGTTAATAAATAAAAGCAAGCGTTAAAAGGTACATCTCGGCAATAAAATATATTACGGTCATTGATACTTTGAGCCTTAAAGAAATTACACCTAACATTTTCCTTGGATACATGGATTACGCGCTATACTATGAGCAGAAAATATTAACATAGTTTTTTGAATTGACAGCCCGTGACTTTGGAAACGATGAAGATTGACGATGAAGATGAAACGAAGAGGACGAATTTAATAGAAGAACCAGGATGGGAGTTACTATTGGAACGCAGGTTAAAATTTAGGTTGAACCTTTTAAGTATATTCGAAACCGATTTGTTCACAGATGAAGTTAGATATATATTAAGAACCCCTGCGTATTATGCTAGGTTTGATTAGATTAACAAGATTAGAGAGATAGATTGTCGTACCGATAGATTTAAAATGTCACTTTTCCCGCGTACCATAAGAGAGAACAATAGGCAGCGAAGCAAAGGGATAGGTAGGTGAAATATAGTTGGAGTAGTCTGTAGTGTATGACGCATATAATAACAACCAATAATCCCTTTCTTATTATGTAGATACTAACCATCTAGCTGCATGTGACCCTAATATCTAGCATGCCTCCATTAAATATCCTAGTTGCATTTCAATTGTGCATGTTTGGTGATCTTCACCCCCTGCCATGCACCCTCGTGGTGGCTTGTAGGGTATTACGTAGATGTAGATGAAGATTCATGTCAGCTGAAAACGAACTGCTTAACTTAATATTACTGTAAAGAGACTATTGAATGGGCGGTGAAATGTAAATCACATGGATCTTAGTTTCTTTAAATCACTGCCAACACTGAGTTTCCCAATTGGAAGAACAATAATAAATAACGAGAATTTCACGGAAAAAAGGTAATTGTCCATCTACAAATGTAAGCGACATGCGGCGTGGTATGATATGTCCACGACCATAAAAACCAAATGACTGTCATTATGTACTCGGCCCTAATCGCATATAAAACCCAGCAAATCCTATCTCGTGCATTTTCCCTGAAGACGGTGGAGGAATTAGCCCTCAAACGTCAACGCTGAACAATACTGCCAAAAATGTAGCCCCAATACAGCACCATTCCGGCGGCAATGCCGCATTGAAAGGAAAACGCAGTAAGCATAGAGAAAAAACTAATTTAAAAGTTAACATACACTTATTTCTAAATACTTTTACCTTCTCAGGAATATATTTAAAAATGTTTTAGTATAACTCTTAGCATTTCTTGATTTCTCAAATCAAGGAGCGTTGTAGAATTTCTCATTATGAAAGAGGTAACATTGTCTGATTCCACATTTCATTGCTCCAAACGACCCGGGTTTCAGCGTACTATGCCAATACCAAGGCACCCAGGTTATCTCTTCCATTGTGAAGGATATAACAGATTTTCGCCGAGTAACGCCGGAGTTAGTGTCTTAGAGAGTTATAGAATGTTTGATATTTGTCTATATTTTATTTAATCGCTATAGTCTTTCCTGTCCATCCTTCAGGATGCATCCTACTTTAAAGCAATGTTCTCCTAAACTTTTTCAATTTTTGGCGATATACAAGTAGCATCTAGCTTATTTGTCATCATTATCACTACCATAGAAATACGCCATAAGACTCATGTTTACTGCAACAGAGTCCATTTTCACATAGTTTCCAAACGACTGTTTTGTGCAATATTGAAGGAAAAATGACTGTTGTGCAGTTCATTTATTTAGTACCTATTTAACGAGTATGGGCTAGCATGAGGAATATGATAGGAAAGTATAAGGTTTTAATGCGAAGAAACTCCATACATAAGAGCATGTGAAATATATAGGCTATCATTTTTGGCTGAAAAATGGGGGGCATTGCATTCATTTAATGAAAATGGGGGCATTTCAAACGGTGCTGAAACATTCCTTGGGAGTAAATCAGCATAGTAATGATATCTAAGCATTGTATAAGTAAATAAAAAATTGAAAGATGCCACGAAAGTATTTGGCTCATCATTTGGTAGTTTACTTAAAGAAATTTTTCTCGCACCTCTGACGACGAGTCATCATATAAGTTACGCCAGCAGAAGCAGCAAAAGAGCTGGCTACTTAAAAATAACACGCAGAATGCCCGAAGTTTTATCTCAAAGAATAAGATGTTCGAGGAATTTCAACATATTGCCTCCGTGAGTTCCTGTGTTTACGAAATGCTGCTGCGCAATAATTTAAAAAATTTTGCCCAACGTGGGGCCCTGAGTCTCATGCTCTACCGACTGAGCTAGCCGGGCACACAACACTATTTTCAAAATCAGTTTTAGTAACCATGCTGGTTGGATTGGATTTTCCGGATAAGTAGAAGGAATGTCGCAAGTAGGGAGCTCTGTACGCCTCCTACAGCCTCCTTAGTCGCAAGCTTGTTTGTACTTATACTAAGGTATAGACGTAACCCAGACTGACGAGGTAATTGTACGTGGTGATGATGCCGTTCGGTCGAATCTGGTTTTGCCAGCTCGTATCCTGGTGGAAAAATATTCCATTAGGCTATAAATAGTCGTCATGCCGCAGATACAGCTATGAAACACGATGACATTGCCACGATAAAAAATTCAGACCGAGAGTCGAATCACGACCCTGAACCCAGTCTTCCTAATTTCCGTGGAAATTTAAGAAGATACAAGGAAACAAGACGTTAAGTCCTTGAAGTCCAGCATTGATTGCAACCAAAGGGAGGAGAGAACTTCAAAAATGTCAAAACCTGAGCGGCAAGAAAAAGGTCCGTGGTTTGTTTCCCGGTCCATCTTCATTTATTTATCGAGGCCGTTTATACGAATATACATTCGTTGTATAAGTAACTTAAGTAGAATTTACTATAGGGCATGTCGGTGAGATCTCACCCCCTTGAGGCGACTGCATTTTCATCTAAATCTACGATATATAGTACACTATAGTGTGTGGTGTGGGGTGATTCCACACCAGGCATGCAGCACTCATTCCAATTCAAATCAGAACCTTCTTCCCCTGGCCGCTAGGCGAACGCCAAAAGCAGTCAGGATAACAATGCGCGGTCAGACCAGAAACTAGGAGAGTGCTACGTAGACGAACATGCAACCCTGAAGTACACTACTTAAGACACAATTATCGGTCAGTATAATTAATGCGACTGATAAATAGTGCTACAATGTACCAAATCATACAAAAGCTCCAACATGCCGGACTAGCGGGGTATTACTCATACGTAGATGAAGTTAGTTCTGAGCGTGCGTCCCGTCCTAAGCGTGATTCAGACGTTTCAGATTCGCCTCCTTCTACGGGACGCTCTTCTTATGAGTCAGTCACCTGCTCCATCGAGGATGCATCATCCTTCCTTGCAGAAGAGTAATAAAGAGAAGGGGCAACGGTCGACAGAGTGTGGGAGCCTGTCAATCACGCGAGGAGAGAGAGGAGGGAGAGGCCGTATATCCCACGGATCCAATGCACTCCCCTCCTCCCGCCGAGCGCCGTGACTTCCCGATCTATCTGGTTTCAACCGACCCCTCCCCTTCCATTCCCTCACGAGATGGGTGGTGGTGGTAGTCACCCCCTCACCACCCCTGGACCACCCTATCCCGCCCCCCCCCTCTCTCGACGTATCACACCACCTGACACCTGTGTGAAGCTGCACTCTCCGGGAGGCTGGGAGGGGTTGGGGGTTCGGGGAGGTTGGCTCTCATCCGTCTTCAGTGACTTACGTGGGAGAAGTGGGGCGGGGTGAGTCGGTCGGGGAATCGAGACAAGTGGAGTGGGATGAGAGGGTGGGAAAAAGGGAGGAGGAGAGGGAAAGGGGGGATGGGGTTGGCAAACGAACCCAGGGGGGTTGGGTGGTGCGTGGGAAAACGGTGGACTGGTAGGCGAGAGATACTATCGGGCGGAGAGAGAGGGAAAGTTCGACGTTCGAAGGAGAAGAGGAAACGAGACGGGCGTTAGTGTGTGAAAGGATTCATATATGGCGGAAATGTCATTTTTTCCGGTCAGCGTGGTTGTAGGGATCATTATCATTGGTCGTTCGATCATATGTGATTAAAATTAATGCTGGTCAGTGTAACTGGGTAGAATCATAGAGTAAGTATATATATATATATATAGAGTGGCAATGTCATTACGCTCGCTTTGCGATCCTGCATTTATCCCTCATATGATGACTTATGTTGAAAATCTAACCCCTCCACGCCTCCTTACCTACTCAGTTGAAGTTTCTTTTTTTAATTTCAACGAATAACTGGAATGCAATTTTAATTTATGCTTCATGAGTCACTAATTTCGTTATGAATCTTTCACGATCGCACGACTGAGATCTGACTTGAGATGCTAAAAATGAATTGAAAATACAACCCTATCTATATCCTAATAATAAAATAGAAATCATACGTGAATTACCTATCAATTATGCATGCATATATAGCCATCCTAACAGTCTATGATGAATGCGTTGGAGGTGCAGCGCGAGAAGTATGGGACGAAGATTACCCATAAGAAGACAAAAGTGATGAAATTCTCTAGAAGCAAGTAGACAGGCCTGAATGTAAGAATGGGAGGGCACAAAATAGAGCAAGTCGAGAATTTTTCCTATCGGGGTATTATTTTAGAGGTAAAGAGGCAGGGACCCAAGACGTAGAATTGCCATAGCTAAAGAGCATTTTCAAAGAGGGGGAATTGATGAGGGGGTGTTTGAGTAGAGACGTAAAGAAAATGCTGGTGAAAACTCTGATTTGGAACGTATCACTGAATCGATCGAAGCCCTGGACTTAGAAAAGGGAGGGTGTATGTGGATTTGAGGCGTTGGAGATGTGGATGTGGAGAAGGATGTAGAGTGTGAGCTGGGTGGCGAGATGGACAAACGAGGAGGTATTGGATATGTTTGAAGAGGAAGCTGGTGGTGGAGGTCCGGAGGAGACAGAAGATACGGATGGAGGATGTGATGAAAAAAGAGGTAATGCTGAAGAGGAGAGAACACTAGGGAATCGTGGAAGAGGAAGGAAGAGGATCGCAAATTTGGACTAATCAGAAGCGAAAGACGATATGAGGGATTTAAGAGGGATCTAAAGACGCATCACGAATAGACGGGAAAACAGAACAAACGCCAAAAATTGGGAGGTTTCGATAATTATAAGCAATGTCCAAAAACCTATCAGCCAACTGGTAGAATACTTAAATGATTGAATACTTAAGGTAGAATCACCTTAGTGCGTCGGAGTTTGTAAGATGCCACTGACGTCGCCTGCGAATTAATCGGTTTGAAACTTGTACATTAAAATTAATTCTAACCCTTTTCCATATCTTTAGTGTCAACAACCCCCAGCAATCAATGGGAGTATTGCGGAAGTTTTCGATCGTTTAATCCAATCAACTTACCAATCTGTTGGTCGAATACTCAAATGACCATACCCATCGCGTCATTCCCTTTCAGGTTAGGCAAAGTCAGAAAAATTAAGGTAGTTTGAGCGAAATATCATTCTACCTATAAATCAATGAATTTGGTCTCATTTTAAAGAAAAATATGTCACCCTTACGTTGACACCAAAAATTCAACCCCTTACCACATTACTTTCAGAGATATTTGCTAAAAAACATGCCAGCCCTTAAATATGGGAAATAGTACGTATATACACTCTAGAGAGATCTTATGTCAAAAATGAGGCATTGCCTACGCTTAGATCTCGTCAATATATCAACAGTGTGAAGTTTGTGTGTTTTTTCAGCTGTTTTTGAAAATGAACCATATAGTCACCGCAGCAAATTCTTCGGGATCACAATAAACTTTCCATATTGTTGGAGTTTCAAACGTACCGCGTGAAAAAAATGAGTCAAGTTAAAGACTTATTTAGATATTTTCATTCGATTACTTGCAATTTCCGTCATGTAAAACTATTTTAATGCACCATTAATAACGCAATATTTAATTCGTGTGTCTCACAGTTGGTGAAATGAAAACGTATAATTCACATATGGTCTCTATTATGATTAGAGAACTATCCCGCTCGCTTAATTGTTGCCACTAGCCCGAGAGAACTGGCTGCTTTTCAATCATGTCCTCCACAGTGCCCTAGCCTTGAAAAAAACAGCTTTTTCATCCCTTAAACTCATGCATTATTTCATACACGCTCTCCAATTTTAAAGAATCCTAATACTTATCTATTCACCGATGATTTATGCGGTCTATCCCTTCTTCTCACGCCACTCACTTCTCTATATAACTATTTAAGAGTTATCTACTCTACTATATAACTATTTAAGAGTTCGACCCTCTGCCATTCTCCATTATCAAACATGTGACTTGTATCATTTATTTAATTCACTGAAATAATCAATAGAAATGGCAAAGTGGAAGAAAATACTTTGGTTTTGTGATTCCGTGGTGTTCTCTATAACCATTCGCGTTAAATGGCCGCAATGATGACCTCATGCAGACTGGAGTGAGGTGGACGGCAAGCGAGAGACCAAATGGATGCTCTCCCGCTTTAGGGGAAAAGGGATGCTGAGGAGAAAGGGGCGGATGAAGAGAGGAAGGGAGGCTGGAAACGGGGAGAACCTCGGACGCGTCTTGTGTGTGTATTTGCGTGTAAGGGAAGATGGGACGAGGGAAGAAAAAAAAACGGCCTCCTCACCCCGCGAAAGAGGGTGTCGGGTGGACCACCCCTCCCGGATGAGTCACCTTAGGCCGAGATGCTTACGAGAAACCCCTTCGCGTGTTTTCCTCCACGAGGGGAGAAGGGATATTTTTTTTAAAGATCCCTGGGAGGAAGATGACGACAAGAAGGAGGTGATTCCATGCATTGGGATGGGGAGAGGCAAGATGGGCTCGACCCCCTTCCTTAACCAGGGCAACTTTTAAATGCCCTGATGACGCTCTGGAGAGTGGCTGACCTGGATGCCACTATGTTTTGGTGAAGCCAAAGCACTCTGTTGATACGATAGCAAGCATAAAAAGAAGGAAATAGATAGATAAATATGTTTGCACGATGATTTTCTCGGCATAATGTAAAGGAAAATGAAGTAAGGGAAATCAGTAAATTCACATCTACACCTACGTACTACCCTGTGAGCCACCACGAGGGTGTGTGGCAGGGGGTGAAGATCACCAAACATGCACAACTGAAATGCAACTAGGACATTTAATGAAGGTATGCTAGAGAACAAGGTCACATGCAGCTAGATGGCTAGTATCTACATAATAAGAAAGGGATTATTGGTTGTTATTACATGCATCATGCACTACAGACTACTCTAACTATATTTCACCTACCTATCCCTTTGCTACGCTGCCTATTGTTCTCTCTTATAGTACGCGGGAAAAATGACATTTTAAATCTATCGGTACGAAAATCTATCTCTCTAATCTTGTTAATATGATCAAACCTAGCATACTACGCAGGGGTTCTCAATATATATCTAACGTCATCTGTGAACAAATCGGTTTCGAATATACTTAAAAAGTTTAAGCTAAATGTTAACCTGCGTTCTGAGAGTAATTCCCATCCTAGTTCTTCTATTAAACTCGTCACACTAATACAATTATCATAACGGCCTTTAACAAACCTAGCGGATCTCCTTTGCACGCGCTCTAATTCTTTTATCATACCTTCCTCTTACGGATCCCATAAACTAGCGGCAAAATTCTCTCTTGATGGACCACACTTGGAATACGCTGCTATTTTAAATAAATCTGCAGTACGCGTTTCATGTGAAACTTAGCGAATCACCTCGCGCGCAGCCAATCAGGTGCTTCGCCTCCTTCGCGTGGATTCGCTAGAGCAAAGTTGAAGCGTGCGGCAAAGATCGACGAGGTATGTAAATGGTCGATATATCAATGCCGTTTGTGTTACAAGCCTTCGCCAACAATGGCATTGGGAATGGTAAGAATACACTGGGTAAGTCGGGAAGGGGAAGACAGAAAATTGGTATTAAAGACGGGATGAGGAAGAGAAGGAAGCATGCTGAGATGAAAAAAGAAATATTGGAAGAAATGTTCCGCCACATGGAAAAATTTAGAAAATACTTACTTAATTACTAACATTTAATGTAGTTAGTAGATAACCTAATCATTTTTAAAAATGATTAAGTGATCTACTGAATCTTAATGATTAGGTGATCTTAAGAAAGAAAATAAATCCATATCCAGTCCATACCAGTAAGAATGAAAACTCGACAGTTAATTTCCACACTGTATTAATAAACACCGGCCATGGTTTTGACACTTTTTGTTATTATCAAGGTACAAAATTAGCTTTCCGATTCTATGTATACCCCTTAGCAAAACACATTTATGTGGGGAAAAACTCTATAAACTAATGAAAATTGTCCCAAGTGACACATTTAAGATTTCGTTTAATAACCCTTTTACACTTGGAAAAATTTTATGTAACTCTAAAGACTAATACGACAATATAGACAGAATTGGAGTTTACAAGTTAAAATGTGAGGTATGTAGCATTACGTATAAGGGTCAAACTGGCCGAAAATTTAGAGATAGAGTTATAGAACAAAGAAGAAGTTTTATTAATAATGATGAAAAATCTTGTTTTGCCTAACACTTGCTTAGTTTTAATCATTTTAGCGATTTTGAGCAGGATGTTTTACATTTTAACGACAAAGGGCCAAAACTGGATTTCTATGGGAAATATGAAATTGTGAATAGCCCGGATAAGATTTGTAATGACGTAGTTTTTTATGACTCAATCACCTCTTTTGAATTTAAGTCTCCATACACTTCCTGTGACCCGCTAATCTGGTTGTTGTTTTTTGACGTTCAACTCCACCTGTTATGTTCTCCCTTTCTCTGGTTACCCCCACTGTTGTTTACTTGTTATTAAGTCACTTTGAACTCCCCCGCCTCTGTATGTTCCCTCCCTAACCCTCTCCACCGTCAGAACCTACCCCCCCCCCCAATATAACTGTGCTTTGCTAATGGATATATATAGAATCGGAAAGAAAATGTCTTACCTTGGTAATGACATAAAGTGAAATCATGGTCGGGGTTAATTAAAACAGTGTCTAAATTTACTATCGAGTTTTTATTCTTACCAGTATGGATATTGAATGTTTCCACAAAGTTACGCCTGTAACTCTTTTGTAAGATTAGGTCACTTGCTTCCAAGAGTTTTCATTATTTTGTGCCCAGCATTTCATAAAACTTCTTCAATGGTTATAAATAATCGTTATTTATCTGTGAATCCACATTCCCATTTCTATTGATAGTGACGAAGGACGCGATTCATTTCTTTCGATCCCTATTATAACCGAAATAGATATACTTCGCAATAACTCCCCGTCGCAGATGAATCGCTCCATTCGCCATGGCAACAGGTTCGGAATATTCCCAAAGATTCGAGGAGGATAATTTTTCTATTCCTTTCTAAAAACGGGAGCTATAAGCACCAGATCTCCTAAATTGACTAAGAATGGCATTTCTGGAGAAAAAAATCGTCGTTTTCATGAGGTGAAACGAGTGAAACCTACTCCGGCACTAAATTGACACGGGTAGCATCGGACTGCATTCACGAGCGCTGTTCCATTCAACGTTGCTCCGCCCGCAAGGACGACCATGTTTGCTTTCCCACGGCATTGGAAAAGGATAGAATATTCTCAACTGTCAACGGCTCTGGACTCTTATTGAAAAAAGGCATTGGTATATATATAGGGACTTTTGGTGCGCTTTGGCTCTTACGCGATATTTTCCCGACCCTTAAACGTCGCGGCTGAACGCGTCATGAGGGTGATGCATCGCCCCGCTTTCAGTTGCTCAACTGTCCGTGAGATGAAGGAACTCTAGCCGGGGAGGGCATTGTCGGCGGAACTGGGGTAGACTCTGGTATACATTTGAATGGATAGGGGGTGGTCGGGGGAGAACGTGAGTGGCACGGAGCGGTGGACCTAAGGTGACAGACTGCTCGAAGACACCCTCCACCTATAGAACGCTTCGGTCTTGGAGTTCGCAAGAGGACAAGGCGGTCACAAACGTCACCCCGAAAAGTGCGATGCGGCAGGATTTCTGCTCGGGAAATCTCATTTTATTAGGGGAGTCCGGAGGGATCAAGGAGCAGGTCAATTTTTTTATATCTGTGCTACTTAAGGCAGTTTCACGACATAATCTCACATGGAATTTGTAGAATCTGAAATAAAAACAGCTCAACTTTACCAAAGTACATAAATATTAGGCACTTACAGAATTAATGCTCGATATTTTGGCCAAAATATAGGGGTAGCTTTGTATAAAAACAGCACGCGTTTGCACCCAGGAGTGATTTTATTTTTTTTTAACTGTCCGGACGTGACATTATTGCAAGATGCACAGCACAATGGGATAACTACCATTGCCAAGGAAACTACCATTATCAACATATTTTGCAACTACGGAAAAATACTGAAAAACAAATGTAACGCATAAAAATGCAAGACGTTCTGTTAATAACACGTAGAAGATTAAGAAACAGACATAAAGGAGAAAGTGAACAAAACTTCCTATCTTCAAACGTAACTAAATTTCTCTCAGACAATTATTACAGTCCTTTATATCTACATAGAGAGGCGGTTGGAAAAGATGCACCTCCGCAGTGAAAAGAAGTTTAGCTTTCACAAATAAGGCATTATTTATTTATTTAAGTATTCTAGCAGTAAGGGTAGGTTTCTTTGAATACCAGTTAATCTCCTGGATTTCTCACTTTCAGGGGCCTATCTCCCTCTAGCATATCCTTTTCCGCCTCAGCATACAATCTACCCTTCTTCATCCCGTCTATGAAACCTATTCTCTTTCTTCCTCATCCCCGACTGCCCAACATCCTTCCCTCAATCATATTCTTGAGCAACCCATTGCCCCATATTGCATCCTCGAGCGACTTACTCTGCCTATCCCGAATTTCATTCAGAAGTTTCCTTTCCTCGCCCACCATCTCAAACACTTCCTCGTTAGTCTTCCTCTCCGTCCACATCACCTTCTCCATCCTTCTCCCCACCCACATCATGCAGACTATCATCGTCCTCCTTTCTCAGGGATTACATTTCTGCCCCATACAACTCTACGCTCCATATTAAGCTCTTCAACAGCCTCTTCTGCAAAGGTTTTCCCGGCGAACTATGTCGTTGAGGATTATTCGGGATTTCCACCGGGTCAGGCTCTCCATTTCTGCCGACGTTTCGATGGACGAGTCGTCCATCGAAATGGAGAACCTGACCCGGTGGAAATCCCAAATAATCTTCAGGGAGGATGCCCTGAGGATGATGGACGACTCGTCTATCGAAACGTCGACAGAAATGGAGAATCTGACCCGGTGGAAATCCCGAATAATCTTCAACGACAGCCTCTTCTTCACATCCTTACACAAGATTCCCGTAATCAGTTCCCTGACTTTACTCAACGCCTCCTTGGCAAATGCTATTCTCCTCCATGACATTGCAACTTTGCCCTATTTCTTCTAGCGTACCGCCTGAGACATTGAAATACTCTACTTGCACAAGTTTGTGCTCTCCAACTTTTGTGGCCTCTTTTTGTGGCTCTCTTTTGAAAGAAGGCATATGAAAGTAAAAATAATCTGTTAGCAAACAAACACATGAGATTGGAGATTAGTAAATATTTCGCAAAACCATTTACTTGGAGTACGTTATTACAAGGGAAACTTGAACATTGGGAAAGATGGGCAAGTCTCGATTGGAAGTAATGGAAATAGAGATGAATATCGAGAACAAGATGGATGGACAAGAAAAGCAACTTAGAAGTCCTGAGGGAAATTAAAGAGAAAGAGGATTTAATGAAAGAGACGGAGAAAAGTAAAATAAATTTGTTTTGTAATATCCTGCGTCATAAGGACTTACTAGAAAATATAATGGAGGGAAAAGTGCTAAGAAAAAATGAAGAAGACCCAGTAGGAAGCTCCTGGATGGTGTAAAAAGTACCTTAGGAGTGGCAACATATAGGGATTTGAAAAGAGCATCAAAGGAGGGAGACATCTTGCTGCAACGATAAGAGTCCGCCTTTAAAGGATGATGATGACTGATGAAGAGGCGCGAACATATTATTATTTAAATACTCTACCGGTGAAGGTAGGTTTTATTGAATACCTCCTCCCGGTGATTTACATTTTCCCGAGAATCTCCTCCCGGTGTTTTACATTTACAGGATCCTATGTATCTCTAGTATTTCCTGTTTCGCCTCAGTATACAATGTACCCTTTTCATCCCGTTCATGAAACCTATTCTCTTTCTTCCTCTTCCCCACTTGCCCAACATCCCTCTATCACACTCTTCAGCAACCCATCACACTTTATTACACCAATCAGCCACCTTCCCTGCCGATCACAAATTTCATTAAGAAGTTTCCTTTCCTCGCCCACCATCTCAAGCACTTCCTCGTCAGTCTTTCTTTCCGTCCACCTCACCTTCTCCATCCTTATCCAAACCCACATCTAAAATGCCTGCTGCCTATCCTCGTCCTCCTTTCTCAGGATCCACGTTTCAGCACCATACAACGCTACGCTCCATATCAAGCCCTTCACCAGCCTCTTCTTCACGTCCTTACCCAAGATCCCCGTCATCAGCTCCCTTCTTTACCAAACGCCTCCTTAGCTAGCGCCTCACTAGCATATCTCTTCAGTATGCCTTTGCTACTATGTCCGTTTTCCTTTAGCGTACTACCTAAGTAATTAAAATGCTCTACTTGCTCGAGTTTGTGCCCTCTACTTTAATGACCAGCCTTGCTTTCTTTGTCCTAGATGATATCTTGATCCTGTCAGAACCAGCCAAAGATATAAATAGAATGCTCACAATCCTGTCCACAGACATGGAAAAATAGACATTGAAGATAAATGTGAAGAAAACCACAGCTATGTTAGTTTCTAGAAACAGTGCCAAACCCCTAATACATATAATAATAGGGGAATCAAAGATTAAACAAATAGAAGAGTTCTGCTACCTTGGGCCCCAATGTCCCCATCATCAGCTCCCTTCTATCGCTGAATGCCTCCTTAGCTAGCGCTATTCTCTGAGCGAACGGATTTTTAATGCGATGAGGATGGTTACTGTGTTTAGGATACTTGCTCGAGAGAAGTGTGATCAGGTGGCGATGGCGAGGAAGGGATTCTCATACACCCGATCTGCGAAGGAAAATCTTCGACCCACCTGGTTCCACCATCCCCCCAAACCACTTTCTCATTCCTCTCACCCGCCCTCCCCTACCCACTCCCTCTCCTACTACACATGCATCCCTTTTACTCGCAAGATGTGGTGGACCGTTGACTTTGGGGGACTTCACGCACACACGCCCCACGCCGGCGGTGTCGGGTTACGTCTTAAAAGAGGAGGGACGGGGGGGACAAAGAGGGGGGCGTGGTTCAGTGAAAGTTTCCGCTTCCATTTAATATGGATGCTTGAGATTTTTGAATCATCGGATTGGAGACCGGAAAAGACGGGTGGATGGGAGCATCCCTCCTCCTCCTCCTCCTCTTGGGAGAAGGCTGCTGGAAGCAGGTGGAACATCGTGTTCGGACAGTTGCGCAGCGAGGAAAAAAAATAAGCAAAAAAAAAGAATACGAAAGAGAAAAAAAATCTCGAAAAAGGGCGATCCGACGCGACGCTGTCGCGTAGCATGAAAACCAACGATGGGTGGAGGATAATCAATTTTGATAAAAACGATATATTTTTTATATCTTCGAATCACGTTCATCCAAGGTGGGATGACTGGAAATTTTATTTTGCAGATTGCTTGCAACATGCCACTTTGGATGTGACATAACAAGTGTGAACGACTCTGGAAGTACGCTGGTAGAATTTTTAAACTGTTCGGCAGACGCGTATGCTTGCCATAGTAAACAGCAACCATTATGGCTCTATACTAACTTGTGAGAATTTTTCTGTCAGTGTAATATCCTCCACAAGCTCTTGCAGGAGAAACTTGCGGAAGTAACTCGCCAGTATAAACCCACTATCACGCGGATACATAGTCGTGATTCATACACTACTGAAGTAATAAAATATGTCATTTAATGGTAACGAAATGTTATTTCTTTCATCTCTTTATAAATGGCAACAGAATGTTAATTTGCAGAGGATATGGTTTCTGATAACCTTGACTTAGAGCTTCAAAACTAGCAGAAGCTTTCTATTGTACGTTTATCGCGGGCCGAGAAAAATTTACACTCGAAAAATTAATAAAAAACTTTTCTTCAGGCAATTAACCAAATTAACTTGGGTTTAAATTAAATATCAACTAAACCTACGACGTTTCAACATAAAATTGCCATCGCATACAGCTTCCCAGTTAAATATTCTTCGAGTGTTCAGTTCCAAGAGAAGAATAAAAAAACCTGGATATTTTTTACTTTATTACACAATTACTAATGGATTAAAGAACATGCTGTATATCACATCATGCAGAGTTGAACGAGAATAATATTGCTAAAGTTCGTTATGCAAATAGGTCTATCAGCTCGTTTACAATTGTAGCATAAACTAAAGAGCCCATTTTAAAAAATCCGACAGTTGTTTCGGTCAACATGAAAAATATTTACAAAATCCGTAAACAATGGTAGAATTTACAACATGAGAAATGCACTAGGGAAATAGAATTCAGAATCAGTAGGTTTAAAATATCATTACTTTCCTATGAATGGTAGGTGATCATAATAGCTGCCAATGAGGATTTTTCGACAGGCAGTTCGGCAAATTTATTGATTGGCTAGACAATGCCTCTTCACTAATATGCTAAGTTATACAAGTAGCAAGTCTCATCTGCTTCCCGTTTCCCTTGTTTCGCCGCGCATCCGTGTGTTCGCAAAAAAATTCTCACAGTATCTATGCTAACCACTATTAAGTAAGCCTAAGTTCAATTTCATTTTTTTTATATTTCTGATCGATTTCAATGTCTTTGCGTCATTATCATGGAGCATGGACCTGAATAGCTCGGACTATGTACCATGATAATGATGCAAAGATTTTTTAAATCGTTTAGAAAAACTAAATGTGTGGAATTGTACAAAGTATTTTCTTCCGTGCCACATAATCCTTAGGTGACGCCCCATTCCATCAATGTTATTCACAGTTTCTATGCCTTCAATAACATACCTACAGCACAGTAATATATAATTTAAATTCTGTTCAACGCTCATTTCTGTAGATATTTGATAATGCATTGATATTTTTCGTTTCCATAGCATTGGAAGCATACAGTATCGGACATGTTGGTGTAAAATAACTCCAAGCCCACTTATAACAGCGTAGTAGATATGATTTGTCGAAAATTCTTTTGCCTAGGTCCTCAGAAGAAACCTTAGACTCTGAATTCACTCAAAAAAATACTCATCATTTCATGATTCGGTCGTCCTCCACCACTCCATGGTACAGGAGAGTTAGTCCCGTATTACTGGTAGGGAACGTGTTTAACTACACACTCCGAATGGCACGCTACCAAGTTTCTTGATTGTCTACCGCCGACGTTATCTCACCGAGAGGTCACTTTGGACACGTCTTAACAATGAAGAGAACAATGCACTCACTGTCAGAGGATTATTAGCATTCCGCTTCCGCGTGTAACGTGCTTCCTTATTTAACCCATCCCGTTCCTCAAGTCACTCTTTTAAACGGCCAACCTCAAGACCACGTCGTCTTATCAAAGGGTTGGCAAAGGGGTTTGTCGAGCATCTTCGTAATGAGACTGTGTCCTGCTGTTAGCACGACGACGTAACAGAAACATATCTCACAGCTGTGATTAAAATACCACATTTCTCGAATCATAAATTTTAGTCTAGCATATTCACTTGAAGTCATCACCACCACTTTTCTGCATTGAATTCCTCTCAGAAATCAACCCATCCTTCAGAAACGTCATAAAAGTAGATCCTCAACGCGTTTTTCACAAATATACATTTATTTAGGAATAAACCTAACACACTTGACACAATGCACCAATTACCAATGATATTTGCTTATATATTGATTTAGATCACCAAGAGCTGAGGTTGTTAACTTAAGATATCATTTACTGAATTGTAGAACAAAATTATTTCAAATGTCGTTTTTCTCGCGATCGATAAGAGACCATAAGTCATCCGAAGTCCAGCAGTACTAACCTACTTTAAAGTCGTTTAGAATTCAAATGGAGGGATGGGTGCTTATGTATCTCATATGTGGACCCCAGAAGTCAAGGGGTCTAAGTGACATTTTTGAAAAAAATAAGTTAGGTACAGAAATGGGATGTGAAAATATAAATCTTTCAGTTGGAAAAGCGATCTAAGCGATTTTCTTGACAGGTTGTACTATCTATGGTAATGCGCCTTAACTACTCAGTGGGTTGTACCGAAAATTTTCAACTCTGACTTAAGTTTTCTCAAAACAACGATTTTGTTACTTAGACCCCTTGACTTCTGGAGTCCTCATGTATCATACTACATTATACTTGAGACTGGCTTTAAAATGCCTAAGCCAAAGACCGAATTTTTTCGTCATTCTTATCTATACCTGGGGGCAATACTATTTCGTACTCTGTCAAAGGATGTGGCAAAGAAAGACACAGAATTGGGATTCGCTTCAGCTGTTAAAAAATGGCTAATGTGTCACGAGGAAACTGAGTTTTTGCTTCGAAAAATTGTATAAAATGTACTAAGAATGCTAATTTCTAAAATGGGGTTGTGTTTGATTTGAGATTGTATATTATCAAATTAATTCATCTATTATCTGTGGTGTATGCATTTTTTGGCTCCTAAACATAAGAGTCTTTGTTGAATGGTGTAATTGATTGTCATCGCTCAAGTTATAGTAAAAACTCAAGTAATCGTGAACGCGTAATAACTTGAGTTTTTCTTTTTTATAACATGAATGCGCAATAAGGTATAGAAGCACTAGATTATTTTGAGATAATGTGTTTGATTATTGGTCAGCACCAGCTCTGCCATAATAACATTCAGATGATGGTAACCCCAAATCAGCAAATCAGGTAGTTCCCCTGGGGTACCTATGTTCCTCAAATTTGTATTAATAACCAAATGTACATACATATGAATGGAATAAATAATTATTATTATTACATTATTATTAAGAGACCATAATGGCTGCGTAGACCTTGACCTAGACCTTGAAGTCGGTTAAGTTGACAGGTAGTGTAGCTGGTTAATTCGGATGTTCCCGAATGCATGTTTCTAAATCTTTTGAGTAGTGTTAAAACCATGTTTTATATGTTCCCTGCATGACTCTTGCGTCAGGTTTACATAGCTATATTATAAAATATGTTAGTCGTTTCGGTAGAATTTGAAGAAAACCCATAGTATACATAGTATTGTGCATGTTGGTGAAGGTGAATCTCTTCACTCTGGTTCATGTTGGTGATAAGTCACCTTCTGCCAAACACCCTTGTGCTGGCTTGCAGGATAATAAGTAGAAGTAGATGCATGATAATTTTATTTGAACCACAAATCTCACCACAGCTACCAAGAACAGACTTTAAATTGAAAGGACTAACATTTTCCGTGAGGTGGTTGGCAATCTATTACCTAAGGTCGTCGGAATCATTCTGCGAACATCGATTCACTACGGCATAGCAATATTTTTAGCACGAATAAAACACAAGGGCATTAAATGGCTGAATCAAAATATTTAGTATTTTCATTATTTCCGCAAAAGATGTGACACCAGGCGTCACAATTGCCTAGACCCAACCAATGAGTAAACACATTATGGATGAATGCGATCAAATTAGGTGAACGCTACGATATATTAAAAGAAAATAAGGAAACGAGATGAGAAAGTTTAAGAGCTTCGATTTTTTTCTATCAGTCACACCCCTACTAGAAAACATGTCCAGTATTCGGGAATTTTAATGAAACAGAATTGGTTTCGACATTTGATCTAGCGCAGATGTGAGCATCTAGTATTGTAATGAAATGGCATGAGCAGTCTAGCAGTTGGTGAAGAATATTGAAGAAATAAGGATGGACATTGCTATCACAGCGTAGGTTGAAGAAATGGGGTATAAACTGCAAAGTAATTTGAGGTAAGCTACTTCTCCAAATACATTTAGACAAATGTTACGACGGATTCCGCGGTTTTGGACCTGATGATGCTGACTGGAAATTTGGCGAAACGGTCGTCCACAAAAATGCTGCAACGCGGGGAGAGCCAATAAAATTCAAATTTGCATTCAGAAAATGTTTTAAAAAACATGCTACAATGGTGGGGTCGATCTGATGCGTTAATGAAATCAATTGAACGAGGCTTAACAATTTGGAATCCATCGATCAAAACGAAAGCAGTCTACTGATCGATCAATCAACCCATCGAAACCAAAGAACAGGCATTTCGGCTTGGGTTAAGGTAGTTACACAGGACAAAAGCCATTTACATCAATCAATCCAACACTGTTTGTTTCACATGATGAGGTGCAATTTTAGATGGATATTCCCCACTTCCACATGCGCTGAAGGTGGTTTGCAAGGAATGACTTAGATGTGGATATTTTATGCATAACACTAAGCTCTTATAGTTGATCCTCTAGAGATAGGCTTAAGAATAAAGAACGCGTGCAGAGAAAATCAGTTAGATACGTAAAAGGCCGCTCTGATGGTCTCGTTAGTGTTACTAACATCTTGCAACAACTGGAATAGGAATAGCTTCTCGTCATATAGTCGATTAAAAATTGCACCTAATCTTTTACGTAAATTAAAAACCAATTTTCCGCAATCGATAAGAGATCGTAATGGCTGAGTATGATACTTTAAAGTAGGCTAGCCGATAGGGCGCGTAGCTGATTGGGTGATTTGTTCCCAGATACTTTTTTCTTAATCTGCTGTGGAGTACTAACACCACGTTTCGCATGGTCCCCGAATTAGTCTTAAATCTCGATGACCTAGTTGCAGTGAACTATACTATCTATTTTACATTCAAAAATTTCTGTAGCATTGGTAGTACTTATGCCTATTATGTAGTGCATGTTGGAGAAAGTTGTAGAGCAAAATTATTGTACATTATCTACACATATATGCCACCCTGCGAGCCTCCGCATGGCCGTGTGGCAGGGGGTGTTAGGACACCAGCCGTGTATAGATGTAAGGGATAAGGGTTTTGGAGATGAAATGGTGACGTGTATTATGGGAGTGTATTTAGTGACGCTCAGTTATTGTCGCCTAATATGCGCGGAAAGAACGAGTATTTGTACCTACCTGTTCCGAAGTGTATCTCTCTTACTTAATCGCTTCTTTCAGACCTAGAGATGTAGTGAGTCATCAATATTCACCGTATCGCTCAGAAACACACCACTTCTGAATTTCTCAAGCAATCTATGCCTAGCGTGTAGCCTCCAAGTCTTTAGGGGCTCCCTCTTGAGTCACTCTAAAAGTTTTAAATCACGATATGTTTGCTCGAAAGCAGTTTTTAACGAAGCATACAGCTCTTTTTTGAATTTTATTAATTTTTTTAGGTAAAATCTTTATGACCTTGGTGCAAAACGCTCGCGGCGTATTCGACGTGTGGCCTAACCATTATTATGCTTTATAGTGCATGTTGGGGATAAATAACCCCCTGCCAAGCAACCTTCAGGTGGCTTGCAGGAAATTATGTAGATGTAGATCCCTCGTCGACAAAATGTATGCTTGATATTTGCCAGAACTTACTCTACATCCTGGAATTCTCAAGAAATACGTCTGAGTAAAGTACTTAGAAAGTTTCGAAAGATGGTTGTGGAGAAAAATGCTTAAGGTGAAGTGGACGGATGGAATGAGAAATGAGGAAGTAATCATAACAATAGGAGAAGAAAGAAAACTGCTGAGGGAAATCAAAAAGAGGAAGACAGCTTGGATGGGACATAAATCACGCCAAAATTGTCTTTTTAGAAGAATAATTGAAGGAAAAATAGGAGGAAAGCGAGGAAGGGGAAGAAGAAGAATAGAAATGCTCAATGACATAAAAAATGGCCGAAGTTAATAGCAAATGAAAGAAGACGCTCAGGACCGACTGCGATGGAGGGCATCCAGTTGAAACTTGTCAGAGGACAGATTCCATTAAGAAGAAGAAGACGTCTGAGTCAAAGCATTTAAAAACGAGCATAGTTATTTCCTGATGCCAAAGTCTACCTCCATAGATGTAACACAAGTTCAGAGACCACTAGGAAAATCCTCATTCCTCCTAAGGGAGCACCAACGGAGCTTCCTATGTCTCAAAACAACTCGGAGACTGATATTTACAAAGCTCCCCTAGAAGAAGAGTAATCAGTTCCATAACCTACATAATGTTTTGCGTTTATCTCAGCGTCTCTTTGGATTCTGAGATTTTTTTGTGTCAGCTTGGTTTCAAGTTTGTTGTGTCTCGTATATCTGAACTGTGTTTATCATCCGAGTCCCGGGTCTGACACACCATATATCGCCTCGTGTTTGTTAGTGTACTTTTTTAAGGTCGCTGGGCAAATAAATATTTATCTTATCTTATTTAATTTAGCAGGCGAGGAAGGGAAAGGGATGGTGAACATGACCCGGAAAATAACTTGCATGAATTTATTGAGGCTAGAAAAATGTGAAAAAGAATGCTTGATTTAACATGCGCACAGTTTCATTAAATGATAAGCCAGAGCTATCCCGTCATAGGAGAATGTAAGTCAAGAGTGAATGTAACTCTGAAAACGAGTATCACGAGTCTTAAGAACTGAGGTGCGTGTGCGAAGCAATTCATTCGCGCAATTGGAGCAAAATAGGCATTCAATAATAAGGCATATTTAAAGAAATTATCATAGCTGAGTAAGCTCTACTGGCCGATCGCCAAAACTTTTTTCGACTCTGCCCGACCAGAGAAAGGAACGTAGATTTGGGAATGTGAGTATTTTTGATTGTAAGAATTTATTAAAAGTTAGTTCCTCGTATTTTACTTATATTTAATGCCAATTATAATCTTGAGGCAATTTCACACAATGCTTGATCAAGTACAGTTCCTAGTATGCTGGCCGGTTCTTGATGATGAATAGGATATCTGCGTAAGAATTTGAGTAAAATGCTACCCGTATGTTCTTATAACTGACATCATAAATACTTAAATTAGTTGTTTTTTTTGGCAATTCAGTCGTGTGTTTAAATCGTAGACTTGTAGCACATTAGATGTATACATACATACCAACCATTTGGTTCTCTTTTCACAGATTTTCTTCTAAAAACATGACATTATACAAACTGTTCTAATTATTGATAACAAATATTGAGGCATAATTCTGAATAAAAATTCGAAAAAACATAAAAATTTAATTTCACCAAAATATAAAACAAAGTTCTCGCATAATTTTCATAAATGCCTCTATGGTGAGTCCTTCCGCAAAAAACAGATGTACTTAAACGTAATGTGTTCTTAGTATTTTGCGGACTTACTTGAGAAATTATAAAAATAGGGACTCAATGAGCCACGGTAACTGCTAGAGCTCCCTTAATAGACATGATTCCGCCCGGTAAATTTTGTGGTAAGTAAATTAAGTCCCAAAAATGGATCACATGATGGGTACTACTGCGAGGGCAGAATCAGCCAAGGTGGATAAATATTTCATCATGGAGAAACAAAATACAATGCTGGACAGTAAGTTTATTGACAAGCAAAATTAAGATTGAGGAAAAAATAACGATGAGTACTATAAATTAAATAAATAAACCTTGCATTACCGTTTCCGTCGAGGAACAAAAATTGTAGACCACTTTCATGAGGGCATCCACGACAAAATTGATAAGGTTCATCCATTTTGGTATTCTTCCAGCAAATTGGAAGTCTATTTGGACGGTCAATCTGCTAATCCCTCAAATTCAGGGGCATTATCTCACTTTCTCTCTCATGGATGGCTCGCCAACAGAGCTATTCTGAATTGATGGGTTTTAACAGCGACACAGAGAATATTATCGTGACGCCTCACTACATCTCTAGGTCTGACAGAAGCGATAAAATAAGAGAAATACATTACCGAACAGATAGGTATAAAAACTCGTTCTTTCCGCGCACAATAAGCGACCACAATACGCACTGAGCTCCACAAAATTCATTCCCATAATACATGTCGCCATTTCTCCTCCCAAAACCTTATCCTGTATTTCTTTACACGGATAGTGTCTCAACACCCCCTGCCACACGCCCATGTGGCGGTTCACAGGGTAGTATGTAGATGGAAATGAAGAACTACCTTCATCTACAACTATATACCTCACTTTCTCATATCGTCTATCCTAATTTCCTAATCGTATATGCTAATTACCTCATATTGTCTATCTCGTGTTATTTCGACTAGAATTCCTATCCTCATCCACACATCTCCGCATTATACCCTCTATCAGCATCTTATATGTGTCCTCAAATTTCCAAACGTCCTCCATCTCTTCCGCCTCGTCCAATCCTCCGCCACAGGCTTCCTCTCCTCTCCAACCATATCAAAAACCCCCTGTACGTCTTTCTCGTCAACCAGTTTACCCTCTCCATCCTTCTCCAAACTATCATTCCATCTAATCTAAACTACGCCCATAATCTGCGTACAGGCATTTGTAAATGTCTGTGGGCAAGCACGATCGCGCCATTTGTGGCCATGTGGAGAACTAGTTATTTATGTTGGTACTACATGGCTGCTAAGCGATTTGGGCAGCTTCCATATATTGAGTAAGGTTTATGGAGTCGAGAAAAATGTGGGGATGTCCGAGTGCCATGGTTTAATGGAGGCGACTTGCCGCCCCAATCGAAGGGTCTATGAAAGAAACGCTCAAGGATAGTGTAACAAGTAATTTTTGTTGTTTTTCTACTTTGTATTATGCCCCACGTTATGGGAGCCAAAAATGTAAAAGGTATTATTACAAATTAATACGCGAAATGCCACACGTTGTGGATAAACATGTAACACGAAAAACTATTGATTCTTTTACCTGGAAAGAAACCACGATTGCGATATCTTCTCGTACCTTATATTTTAATTACTTTGCCCCAGCTTGCTCGTCGGAAAAGAAAATACATGAAACATTGCAGGTTTAGAGATACGGTTGCAATTTACTTGACAAAATGAAATATTCAATTTACAGACAATTGAAATAATCAAAATAATTCCTTATACCCTTAGGTCATGACCAACTGTATATTCTAATTTAGACACAAATTTGGTATATGAATAATTATCCCTTCTTTTAAGTATATTGTCTAATTATTTGCCACACTTCATCACTCAAACTTTTCACAAAATCCAATTACTTGATACAAAGGGATACCAGTCACAAACTTAATTCTTGGGCAATTAAAACCTCTTGCCTTATGGCATCTTGTATCTTATATGAAAATAAAAGTTTATAGTTACAACCCAATTATTCGACGACACAGGTTGGTTTGTCCCTCTGTGGTCTGGAAAATCCTCTCAGCCTGCGTGGTGCTCGTCCTTGGCGGGCCCTCATTTTTTTGGGTCTCGTCCTGTTGTAAAATCTCCCGTTCCTCTCCTTAATTCCAGCTCCTTTGTCAATTCTCCTTTTCTACGTGGGCTATGTCTCGCACGATGCCACACTCTGGAACTTCCCTCTACCAAAAACTTGCGTGCTCTCTCTTTGCACGTCCGTTCACTGCGAGGGTTTGATCTACAAAGCTATTTGCGTGCTGTCTTTGCACGACCTTACACTCCGACGGTTTGCTCTACAATCTCCTTTTGTTGCCGACGCTTCCACTCCTTAGGTCTATTGTTTATTCTCAAAATTCACAATATGGTGGGTCCCTTATTGTTATTGTAAACCATGAGGTGGTAAAAGAAAAAATGGCGAGGCCAGCGTTATGTTACAATAGGTTTGCGTTTCCTTGCTTTTTTGCCTGCCGATATTTTCCCTCCGGCCGAAATCCACGGGAATGTTCCGCTGCTTAAATGACTCGCGCGAATAAAGCGCAATAAAGACATTTTTGGTATATTTTTACCCCTACAATGGTATAGGCTCCTGTCATTTCCCTATTAAAGTAATATTAAAGCGAAATATTAACATTTCATCCAATAATGTTTCGTTATTCAATTTCGATCAGTTTGGAAGACACTTTACGCACTTATGATATCCTTCTTCAAATTTTAGTTCACATCGGTAGAATTATAACATTATTGAATAAAATATTAACATTTCGCATTAATACTAGTTCAATAGGAAAATGGCAGGAGTTGATCACCTAGTAGGTGTAAAAATATAGCAATGATGTCTTCATTATCGAATTACCTACCTAGTTCTATTTTGATAATATTAATGGACTTGATATTTAAAATCGTTTAAGGAAATGTATTTTTACTAAATTTTTGAATGTCGATAAAGATATTCCCGTAAAAGGTTGTACTCGTAACCACTAAGAGACTCAAACAATAGTCGTATGGTTTGACTCTTCAGGACTGAGCTCACCAGTCTAATTCCACATTTTATCATCAGGTAGAGAATAATACATTGATGTGAAGTAAAATTTGAAGAAGAGAGATGAATAGCACAATTATATATTGTTTAAAATGTTCAAATATTTGTTTCCTTATTGTTCTTACTTAGATTTTTTTCCAATCTTTCATCTCAGTCTCTCTCTCAACAATGCTCTTTTTTGTCCTCTAAATATTTACCTCTGGTTGTCACGATGGCCATCTCATGACACAACTCTAAATTTGCAACAAGCAACAGACATGGATCGTCCTCCTATTTCGAAGATTTCCCTGCCTGCCGCAAGAGGACAAATGATCGGATTGTTGGCAGCTGGGCAGTTCAGTCGCCGATGTTGCCCGCGAGTTCGGGGTTCACCGCAATCGCCCGCATAGGTCGGTGAAGAGAAGTAGAGGAGATGTCGATTTGAAAAACCGGCCAAGAGCCGGCAGGCCCCGATGCACGGCCGCTGACCAAGACTTGGAAATAAGAGGCCACGTAGAAGGGCACCCCATCATGAAATGTTGGTTGGCCTCACTTCCACATGGGTTCGGGTATGGGAGCAGCTATTCGACCCACCGGATTCGGGTCATCGAGGGTGGAATACGCCATTAAAAGCCCCGCCTGAATGACCAACAGGTGCAATCCCGACTATCCTTCGCGGAGACTTACGTGCATATGGACCAGGCTTTCCGTCATCTCACCATCTTCGCTGACGAGAAGACCAAAAGTGACGAGAATGGCAGAGTGGAACTGTGTCGCCCTACAGGCTAAAGATTTGTATAAAAAAAAGAGACTATTTCTTTGGTCCCATTTTCTTAATTTAGTACTCCTCTGGATATCTCTATTTTTTTCAAATAACGAATTGCAATAAACATTAGCTTTTTTTACAGGTACCAACCGCAAAATATGATCAGGTCTGTTCGAATTTGCACTTGGTTTTGGGGTTCATCGGGGCCTGGACCGTTGAATCGGACCCCTCGCCGAATGACAGCCAGACAGAGACAGTATGTGGATATTCGTCGGGAAAACTTAATGCCCTACGTTCGCCAAGCAGTTCCCGAAGGAGAAGCTGTGTTTGCCCAGAACAACAGTCCCATACATAAGGCCTCAATTGTGAGGGAATATTAGGACAGAAATCAGAATCCTTCCCTGGCCATCACGTTCTCCGGATTTGAATTCCATTGAGAATCTATGGGGAATCATGGTCCAGGAGTGGTCCACTGAGCGTGTTCGCACTATTGAGGCTCTGAAAGACCACGCAATGGAGATGTGGACTTCCTTTCGATGGCGGAAGAGACATCTATCATGATATGAATTGTATTATTTCGTCATGAGGAATGAGAGTAAAGGCAATTTTCAACTTATATAAATTCTTATTCAACATAGGTTTCGACGTACTACATCATCATCAGGCACGAATAACAAAACAAGAGGAGTATATATAAAAAAAGGCGAAGGAAGTTCGGATAGCTGGAGCGGGAGAGCGGAAGGGAAGGGGAAGGTCATAAAGGACAAGGAGGGGGGAAGGAGATGGAGTAGGTGGAATGATGAAGAATGAGAGTAGAGGAAGCCTGTGGCGGATATCCACAAGATATACGATAAATACTACAGGTTGTGCTTCAAAACTTGATGATTTGAATTTAGCGCCAGGAAGCGAGGTTTGGCCGTTGGAGGATGCGGATGGTCTCATTGGAAATCCTTCCACTTCAGTACCAAGAATGCGTTGGACGAAACAACAGCGCGCGTATGCCGTAGAGGCTTACTTTTCCAACTGTCAGTATTTCAAATCAGGAAATTATACTGCCGCACCATTTTTATAGCCACAAGGTATACTACAGGTTATTATTACAGATATTCGTATTATGCAAGGTTTGATCAGATTAACAAGATAAGAGAGATAGATTGTCGTACCGATAGATTTAAAATGTCATTTTTCCGCGTACTATAAGAGAGAACAATAGGCAGCGTAGCAAAGGGATAGGTAGGTGAAATATAGTTAGAGTAGTCTGTAGTGCATGATGCATGTAATAACAACCAATGATCCCTTCCTTATTATGTAGATACTAACCATGTGACCCTATTATCTAGCATGCCTTCATTAAATATCCTAGTTGCATGTCAATAGTGCATGTTTGGTGATCTTCACCCCCTGCCACACACCCTCGTGGAGGCTCGCAGGGTAATACGTAGATGTAGATGTACAGCAACAACTATAAATACAGAAAGATTGAATGGAGTTATTTAGGCTAAGGTAACTCCACCGCGCTGGGAGTTACCTTAGCCTAAGTAACTCCCCAAACTATAAAACTCTACAGAAAATTGTGATAAAAAAGGTAAATCAAACCTCGTCCATACGAGTGTGACGATATGGGTGGTGAAGGAGAGGAAGTGTTTGTCTTTCTTGAGCCTGTGTTTTTTTCAGTGGGAGAGAGAGAGAGAGGGGGGGGTGGAATATATCTTGAGAAGTTGAGGGTGAAAGGAAGAGGGGACGGAGAGGGGGTGGAAATTGTAGGATGACGCGTCTTCCATCTGCTCCCCCTCCCTCCCTATTCTCCTCCTCCCCCTCACCTCTCTGAGGCGCATCCCTCCCCTGCCCTGTCTCGAAGCCATATCCTCGTAAGCGTGTGAAAAAATCGAGATCCGAGAACAAGGAGGTCGACCTGCTCGTTGCCACCACCACCGGCATATGGCAGCATCATTGACGGAGGTGGAGAGGGAGGTTCCTATGTTGGCCAGAGCTTGACGCTGTAACGCGGGCCGACATCTTTGTTCCCCCCGATTTACCTTAGGGGCCGTCCAAGTAATACGTAAGATGATTTATGCCATTTTTGACCTCCCCTCTCCCCCGTAGGTAAGAATTTCCCAATTCCACCCCTCCTTCTCAGTCTTACGTAAGACCAGGGTCGAAATTCGCTATGAAAAAATCAATTGACTTGACCGGGATTCGAACCCGAATCTCTCAATTGCCGGTCAGGTGTGTTAGCCAGTTACACCACCAAGCCATCTTCCTTCGAGGCGAATTTCGAGGGGGGTTTATGCGAGCTAGATGTTCAGGTCTCAAGTCTACATTGTAGCGCATGAGACGAAGTCGTGCTTACAAAGCCACTGTCACTGTGGATAAACCCAACATTGTCGTTATTAAAACGACGAAATTGACAAATTTCCAAACATTGCATGTAACAAACGGAAAACTTACTTAAGACGTTAGATATGTGAATCTACTCTTCGTTTTTGCTCACTTTCTACTGTTCCATCTTTATATAGAAGCCATCGTACCGATTTGAGAACTGGATATCGTATAATTACGCAAATTTGGAGTAGCACGCTCATTAATATTAATAGCGAAACAGTACCACAGCAGATGAAGTTGTTAGCAATCGCAGGATACATTTTAAAAAAGCAGGGTCTTTGAAAGAGATATACAATGTTTCAAGATGGACAAAAATCTTACGTGAATTGGTTCCTTTCCGAAATACATAAGATCCACCCCTACATAAGACAAAGTAAGATGATCCCAACCCCATTACCCCCAAAAACGTCTTACGTAATACTTGAATGGCCCCTAAGTTAAAAAGTTAAAATATATTCTTTTAATTAATCATAAATATTATAAAAATTACAATAAAAAATATAAAAATTTAAAAAGTATTACCCTTGCTCCCTGATTCTCCTCGATGCCTGTTATTAAGGTAGTGAGAGCGAGATAGTTCCCGAATCATAATCATCTTCGATATATACGTTTTTATTTCACAAACTCTGAGACACACGAATTCAATTTTGCGTTATTAAAGGTTCAATAAAATAGTTTTACAGGACAGAAATTGTAAGTAATCAAATGAAAATATAAGTAGATATAAGTCTCTAACTTGACTCATTTTTTCACGCGGTACATTTGAAACTCCATCAAAACGGAAGGTTGATTGTGATCCCGAAGAATTTACTGCAGTGACAATATGATTAATGTTCAATGATAGCCGAAAAAACACACAAATTGTACACCGTTGATTTTTTGACGAGATCAAGGTGTAGGAAATGCCTCATTTTTAATATAAGGTCTCTCATAAGTCCATGCACGTACCATTTCCCATATAAAAGGGCTGGTATTTTTTGGAAAATATCTCGGAAAGTAATGAGGTAAGGGGTTGAATTTTTTATGTCAATGGAAGGGTGATATATTTTTCTTTAAATGAGACCAAATTCATTGATTTATAGGTAAAATGATATTTCGCTCAAACTACCTTAAATCTGCCGCGTTGTGCCAACGAAACCTCTAAGCAATTTTCCTGTATAATGTTTATGTTTCTCTGAATTAATGTAGTTGCTGGTAAGATTCATATGGATAGTTTCTCTTACACTGGAGGCGGACCTTTTGTGTGGTGCATGTAGGTGAGTTATCACCTCCTGACAAGAAGCTGCAGGTATTTTACCGATGCTTAAAGGTGGTTTGAGCGCAAATCGTGAGTCATTGAGCGCATGTATCAATAACTTTTAAAGTTAGTTTTTTTTTTCAAAATAAATTCTTACACTACACTTCACAGAAGTGCATCTATTTATGCGTAGGAATTAGCCATACATGTGACATAAGTGATGCAATAATTATAGGTTAAAATTTGCCTTAATTGAAGCATTGTTTTGACAGAGTTTGAGCATACAGCGCGGAATCCGTAGTTTTTGCGAAAATTATACCTAAATGCGTGTTTTATATTCGATTTGTCACCTTGATATTAGCAAAATACCATTATAATCTTATGGAACGTATTATTTTCGCGATCAGGAGAAAATCTGCAAATAAATCGTCGAGTTATTTCGAAATGTCCGAGAAGAGCCATAAGTCTACTTGTTAAAATAACATAAAATTTCAAAGAAACCAAACCGTTTACATACAATTTTTTCGCTTTTATTTCTGTGTATTACAAATGAATGCCTGTATGCAAAGTTTCTCGTAAATTTGTACAGAAACAAAAATGGCTCCAACCACCTTAAACAGCCATCCTCGAGGCCACGTTGTCTTATCAAACGTTGGCGGAAGGGTTTTTCGAGAATATTCATGATAATTTTTGAAAGCCAGCTCTCGGGCGTTTCTCCGCGTGATGTCTTCTCGTGACAACAGTTTCACCAGCCATCTTGCTGGTGTCTTTACGTCGGAAGGCCAGCGGGATGACTGAGGAAACTGTTGTAACCAAAAGACACCTCGCAGAGATCACCCGAGAGCTGACTTTCAAATCCAAATGCAGAACGCCATGGAAACCTTCATACCAACTTCATGAGAATATTTATTTATACATAATGCAATATATATAAATGAATATTTGTTGGGATATGCACCCGTGCGAGTGACTTCGCACCTCACCATTTGTTACATGCAATGTTTGGAATATTTGTTTGTTCGTCTTCTCTGTGTTCCAATACCATTCATCTGATTGCGATGAAGCTTTGGTGAGTTGTGCGCGCCCGCGAAGGTTTCTAAATGAATAAATACATTGTATAATAGGTGGAAGGCGAGTCGTTTCCACGAATGAGTGTTGGAACGCGAGCTTCTTAAAGCGAGGAACGACAAGCAAACACCGAAGAAGATCGTTTACGAGTTGCTCAATCGCGTGCATCAGAATTGTATCAGTAAGACATGATTTGCGTTAAAAGGTACGTAAAAAGGTATGTACAACTATTGTATTGCACCATTTATAATGCAATATTCAATTCGTATGTCTCACAGTTGGTGATATTATTATGGTATCTATTATAGGGAACTATCTCGCTCGCACTACCTTAGTAACAGGCCCTACGAATATCACTCACTTTCGTCAGTCTCACTTGGTGGTATTCCATCATTAAAAATTTTAAGATGTCAACTTTTACTAGAACCTACTTTTTAATGAATGTGGTGGACAGTATGTTGGACAGACCTGTAGAAATTTTGAAATTAGACAAAAGGAGCATAAAAGGGATTTTAGAAATTTTAATTTTAACGGAAGCAACTTCGCCCGACATCTTTTAATCCACGGACATAAAAGTGGTTTTACTATGACACCTCTCCATTTTGCAACTGACAAACGTAAGCTGAATGCTTTAGAACAACTAGAAATTTTTAAAAATCAAGCTTACTGTGATAAATTTCTTGTTAATGAATGTATGCTCCCTGTCTATTCCCCCATCCTCAAAGCTTTAATCCCCTCCACTTCGTCCTCCTAGCCCCTCTCCCTACCCTCCCGTGCCCACCCTATTCCTGCATAGTTCTCTTCCCCCCCCTCATTTCCCCACCTGGTAATGTTTACTATATGAGGCCTGCACATCGGCCTCCATTTACCTGAAGATGATGTGAATGCACATCGAAACCTGGGTCGTTGTTTAATAATTCGAGTGGTTATAGTAAAAGTTGACATCTTAAAATTTTTAGTAACAGGCATTGAGGAGAATCAGGGGGCAAGGTTACCACGTAGGTGTATATGAGCATTGGTGGTAAATTTATTTCACGTATCATAAAACTTTGATTGCTCAAAATTAAAAACACATTTTTAAGAAAATTCACAACCTGAAGTTGTTTGAAATGAGGCTGGTAGGATGATAATAGTTTAGTGTTTGGATGCACAAGAAAATGAGAATAAATGAGCCCAGTACACTACATCGTGGGTTCACACGCGGTATAAGTCTACAACACCATTATTCTTAGATATCTTAAAATATGTACATTTACATGTACATATTACACAGCTAGCCACCTCAAGGGTGTACGTTGCATGGCGTGAGTTATCACTAAAATGCACTTCACTGTCCCCCGATTAAATTAATGAAGCTACAACTACTGGTGTATTAGAAATTACGTGAATTGTCAGGAGGAGACATTAAACTAGCATGCTTTGCCAGAGAAACTATATGCATTAATGTATTTTGTCAATGCTTAACTGCAGAGGAGGATGTTTTTCAAAGGAAATCTGATCCCGACTAGAGTGTCTTGCAGAGGGCACTTCAAGTACAGTACTCCGTCTGTGGGATGAGACGTTAAACCGTAGTCCCCTTGGCGCCTTTCGTTAAGAGCGTGCTAATGCCGACGCCGGGTTTCTGTCCACCCCTCCCCCTTACCTATCCCCTGTGGCGCAAATGACCTTAGCTGTCGGTCACCTCCCCAAAATCAAATCCAATCAATACTTAAATGGACAGAAATACTAAGGTTATACTGAAATCATTCACGACGTCCTATTATAACTAGGTAAAAGGTATGGATACAAGAATTAGGGATTAAATCAACTCGCTAGCTACACAGCCTTAACCTAGTTAAAAGTCCCATTGAAAGATTTTTAAAGATCTCTTATCGTCCGCAGGAAAAATGAAATTTGAATCTGCCCGTTCTGCAGTCTATTTACCTAATTTCATCCTTACTTCCATATTTGGTGAGTGGCTACGAGGAAGCTGCAATAGATTCATCAGCAAGACATCTTCATACAGAGAAGAAATTTGAATGTTTTTGTGTGATAGAGGTAGGGATGTTTGGCAAGCGGGGAAGGGGAAGAAAGAGAATAGATTTCATGGACGGGATGAAGAAGGGTAGATCGTATTGTGAGTAGAAAATTAAATACTAGAGGTATATAGGCCCCTGGAAGTGTAGAAAACTGGGAAAAGATTCTCAGACTTTCTTAACAACCTGAAATTACCGATTGAGCACTCAAAAAATAGAGTTTTAAATCGTTAATGGGGAAAATAGGAAAGGGAAAGGGATTTTTCACCCCCGTGTAGGATGCACTGCTTCCATTCGATGAGCGAGGGATGGCTGAGGACGGAGTTTTAAATCCCAGCCTCTTCCCCTGTGAGTAAAGGACAACCCCCTCATCACCCTGATTCAACCCCCTTTTACGTTTTTAAAACCCCTTCGCCCCCTTTTTTTCAACCCCTCCCATCTCAGCTTACGGATCTCCTAGGGTTCCGTCGTTGCGGAACAGGTGGCAGGCGACAGTGCACGGATGTGAGGGGGGGTCTTTCGGGCAAAGATTTTTTCCCCCTTTGGTAGGGTAGAAGGATAGGGCATCAGGATACGGACGTCTGCGTACCCCTTCCATCGAGCCTCGACGAGAACGAGGATGTGTAAGGGAAGGGAAGTGTATACACTCATCCCGCTCATCTCGAATGCACTTCCCACCTGGCTAAGGCTCGTAAAAGTAGGCCAGGCTTTACGGAAATCGAATCTTAAATCGCGAAGTGACTCAAGCAGTGCAGAACCGAGACTGAGAGCGAGGTATATCTCAAGCAAAATCACGCACATTTTTACATCTAAAGCCCGTTTTACACGGGGCACGTAATTTCACAACCTGATGTATGTACGACCGTGCATTTCAAATTGCCTCGCATAAAGGAATGAATTGCAAGAACGAATACGAGAATGTATGAACGCCAGATGGCAAAATATCACCTGCTCTAATTCGATAAAAATTGCACGCCAGATTGAGAAAAAATGTGCATTTTTAAATTGTGGAATTTCGCCCCCGTTTAAAACGGCCATAATAAATACCGATGTATTACTTATTGTATTCTACTCACAATTGCTTTGTCTATTTTTCCAGTTATTTCATTGTTTACTCCATTATACACAAATATTTCTGTAACTAAAAATTAACAATTTTGACTGTTTTTCTTTAAAACTTCATTTTCGCTTTTTCTACAATTTTTTAACTTTCCATAAATCGCTTGTTTATTTTTATGCAATATTGTGATTAATCTAATTGAATTAATATCTCAACTGTTGACGGCTCTACTTGCTGGAATAAAATATCGTGGGAGAATTTAAAACACTTAGTAATATTCCACAAAGATTTATTTTCCCAACCGGTTTCAACGTTGACGCGTCATTTTCAAGGGTACAATTCTAGAATTCTAGAATTGTACCCTTGAAAATGACGCGTCGGCGTTGAAACCGGTTGGGAAAATAAATCTTTGTGGAATATTACTAAGTGTTTTAAATTCTCCCATGAATTAATATCTTCGAGAGTTCTCTTCTTTAGTTCAGTATTTTTGTTCTTACAGAGCAGTGCTCCGGAACAATGAATCTTGTTCATTCAAAAAAAAAGCGAGAAAGCCACATCCAGAATACATGGTCCGGGGTGATTCCGTGCCAAGCATTCTGCGCTCTTGCCACGCCTTCCCATCCAAATTACGCTCGCTCAGCCGGTCAATAGGCGAGGAACATGACAATGTGCGGAACACGCTCAGCCGGGCAATAGGCGAGGAACATGACAATGTGCGGAACACGGAAGAACATCGAGGTGTGACAGTGGCAGCGCGTTCCGAGAGTGCAAGGTCGAGACGGAAAAGTGACGGAAAAGACTTTCCCGGCTGTGGTAACCAACTTCTACGATCAATCCGAACTGTTACCACTAATGAGAGGCAGAATAAGGCATTGTTGGCGCAGATCAAGAAGATCGAACCGGAATCAACAGCCACGGCTTCGGGCGTGGGTGAAGTTCACGGAATCGTCCGCGGTACTGCGATGCGGAAGTCAACAGGGAAACCACCAAATTAGCCTCCCTATAGAAGCTGCAACCATGAATTTGACCTATTTATGACATGATGGCATTCCTTCCGGTAAAATATCCAGTAGATAAAATCTGTAAAGAAGATCTTTGTGCATGTCTATAGTTTTAAATTCCATTACCAATTACCGTTTCTCTAATATTTGTGGCATTAAGTGTACAGCATGTCGGTGAAAGCCTCCATCCTAAAAAGACATTTTCATGATTTTTCCGGTCCCTCAAGAGTGGTAGTCTATGTAACACCTGTAGGACATGTTGTAGAGTTGTAAATTTTAGAAGTGGCTCATACCCTGCCACACACTATTGTAACAGCTTGGACGGCACCATGCGTACATGTACATGCCACACTAGTGACTCAATCGTAACTAGCAGCTCCGGCAAATGCCCGCCAACTTTGACGATTTATCCAGTTTTCTTTGCCCGGATTGATTCAATTCCATTAGTTTAACATTGATTAGTATGATAGTTCTGTCGGATGGCAAATAATCGATTACTCTTTTAAAAATAGTGAAAAAGAATAGAGCATGCAAATTTAAAAAAAATAGAGGTTGTGCCTCTTTATACTTAACTTCCGAACCATTAAACCAGCGATGAAGACAAGTCAAGATTTAAGGGTAGATAATGATCTTATTAATTAATTTTCCGATGAAAGTATAGGGTGAGAGCCACAGGATATGTGAATATTAATACATTGCGAACTATCAAGTGGGGAATATTGATCATTATTCTCCTCAAATTACAAATTACTCTGGCGCGCACCATTGCATTAAGGCCATGAGTTTAATCGCTCGCTAAATTAAAAGGCCGATTAGAGAAAGTAAGTTAACATATTTCTTTCCGCCACAAACTTTACCATTGATTTTTATGACCAACGCTGTTGACAAGATCCCTCCGCGCGACTAGTGATCCTGCATAATGGACGATGCATGAAGGAATACTAATCATATCAATTCAATTGGAAATCGTCGGAAGTCGCAGCTGCGATTTCAATTTTAATTTCCAATTTTGATTAATTGTTGAAATTAGATAGAAGATTCCCTTTGAAGAGGACGACAGCTAACAAGCGGTATTTCTCAACGCTGATTCACAGACGCTTGAAAAGTGTACAAAAGTTTCATTATCACGTTAAAGCAGGGTGAAAACGCGAAACCATTAGTTCATTTTTATTAATAGCGTCATCCAACGAAACATGGATATGTCAGGATGAACATAAGAGATGACTGGCGAAACCTAATGGAAAGGAGTATCTACATCATTTGATCGAAGATCGATCATTCTGATGTTTTACGAAAGTTTGGCGTAGATCTTTTTTGCCGGACGCTGAACATATTTTCCTAGAGCGATACAATTATGGTAGGAAAGATCACGGGCCAAAGATTAAGGAAATAGACTGCGGACCCAATGGATTAAGATTTTTTCCACGAACAACAAGGGGCCATAATAGTTGCGAAATAGCAGTTTTATGATATTCTTACTCACTCTAGGTTGTGTATATTTTGTACTTATGCTATTGATCTTAACACAATTATTAAAAACTCACTCCGCATGAAATTTCCGGCATGATTTAACTTTTCCATGATTCAGTGCCTTGTAGTGCTATTTATCAGTGGTAATATTAATACTAACCAGTAGTTGTATCTTAAATAGTGTACCGTATGGAAGCATGTTCGTCTACGTAGCACTCTCCTGGTTTCTGGTCTGACCGCTCATTGCTGTCCTGACTGTTTTTAGCACCGTTCACAACAACTTAACTTGACTTAACTTGGCTTAACTTGGCGCGACTTAGGAGTTGAGTCCGTGAGAAAGCTATACACTGGTTCACAACAACTTAAAGTGGCTTAACTCGACTTGGCGTAGTCTTGGAGTTGAGAATTTCTCAACTTTATCTTCATTCTAGCCAATATCAAGGCCTGGTTTACTATCGAAAAGACAAGGGAAAAGGGGATTACGATGTCGATAAGGCCAATCACTCGATTGTAATATCGAATTTGAAAGTGGCGTGCTGTGATTGGTTGGAAATATCAGGCCCCAATTGGCACTCGGGAACAGCTTAAGCTAAGTTAAGTTGTTGTGAACGGGGTTTACGGCCTGCATCTAACGGCCGGGGGAGGGTGCGCAGTTCTGATTTATACAGGGATGTGTGCTGTATGCCTGGTGTGTCACCCCGTTCCACACTCCCAAGTGGTGGCTTGCACCGTTTTTTTTTTAGATGTAGACGTGTTTTTGACAAAGGTATGAGAGATAGAATTAGGAATGAGTAGGCGATTAAAGAATGCTTAGCGCTCATGGAAAACATAGTAGCATAGTAGCACGCTGTTTTTAAACACGCTCTTTGCATCCTCGGAGAAGTAATAGTATGCAAGTTCTGAGACTTCAACCTACGACTCTACCCCGTGATAGCTTGTGATGTAGCTTTATCTGCCGCGTGGTGCTAAAACCATGTTTTGCATGTTCCCATGCTTGACACTCACATCACGCTTATGTAGTTGCATTTTAAATTAACTTAATAATTTATGTGACATTTGTAGTATACCTATGGTTTGGAGCATGTTGCGAAAGTTAATTTCTACACTGTAGTGAATGTTGGTGACACGTCTTATCTTATTCTCATAGTCTTATCTTATCTTATAGTCTTATCAAGGAAATACTCTCCCCCATTCTGCTATTACATTTACAATATCCAATTAATGAACAGGTATAGGATCTGTTAAATACCTGGGAGTTAAATTCATTAATGATTTCTCGTGGGAAAAATATTTGGTAAAAAACTGAGCAAGCTAATCGTGAATTGGGATTTATTCTTCATCTACCACGTGGCACTAACTTCACGTTTCGCTAATCCCTGCAGATTCTTTTATCTCCTTTCCGTAGCTGCATGTTATATTAATTTTATTCTTTTTGTAACATATCTATAGTGTAGACCAGTGGTCGGTAAACCGCGGCTCGCGAGCCACTAGCGGCTCTTTAGCCCCTTGAGTGTGGCTCTTCCACAAAATGCTACGGGCGGGCGCGCGTATGCTTAATTTTATCGATAAATGATATCGTTCTTAACTATGATATCAAGTTTTATTCAACGTATATAGTAAATCTACAGTATATATATAGTAGGGTGGTTCGAAAAAAGGCTTTTCTCGCAAATCGTTTCCCGAGGGGTGCCAAACCTAATCATTAGCTATGACTAGGAAGTACGTGCAAGATTATTGCGCAGGGTTGAGGCTTTCCACTCTAACCTGACAAAAAAATGAGTTTTTACGCACATTTTCAGGAATTATCGACTTCTTCAGGGTTTTTCCACCATATTTCTTGAAATGTTTTTTCTTAATGTTTACTCTCACTAGTATTAGTAGAAAATAGTTATACTTATATTATCTATTGACGTTTTTTCCCCAATCTATGGATTTTAATGGTCAAAATTTATTATTTTAAGCTGATTTTAAAGAGAACAATCGAGAGGTAGTAGACTGTATCTTGATAAAAAACACAACTTTGGCAGAATTACGAAAACTCACGAAAAATGCTTAAAAATGAGTAAAAAATCGACCTTAAATACTCTGAAATAAAATTTTGACATCACATATTCCATAAATATCAACTGAAATGTGTTAAATGAACTATTTTCTTCTAATGCTACCGAGAGTAAACATTGAAAAAAAAAACATTTCAAGAAATATGGAGGAAAAACCCTGAAAAAGTCGATAATTCCTGCAAATGTTCGTAAAAACTCATTTTTTTGTCAGGTTAGAGTGGAAATCCTCAACCCTGCGCAATAATCTTGCATGTACTTCCTAGTCATAGCTAATGATTAGGTTTGGCACCCCTCGGGAAACGATTTGCGAGAAAAGCCTTTTTTCGAACCACCCTAATATATAGTATACCTATAGTATAACTAGGACTTAAAAATGTATGTCAACTTTATTAAGACAAATTTAGGGAGCGTTATGGAGTGAAAGAAAATATAGTGTCGGGGATTGAGAAAGCTATTTTGAGATGGTTTGGATGTATAGAGAGGATGAAGGAAAGATGATTGACGAAACAAGTAAACAAGACGTGTGTGGATGGGAAAGTTGGAAGGGGTCGACCTCAGCAAACGTACCTCAATCAGATTAAAGACATTTTTAGCAAAGACCAGCTTAGGAGTACCCAAAATAAGTAAATAACAATTTGCCTACTTATATAGTTTAAGTTAAAAAAATTTAGCTCTCAAAAGAAATTTCAATCGTTGAACTTTAGATATTTAGCTCTGTTAAGTAATGAGTTTGCCGATCAGTGGTGTAGAGCATGTTGCTGTAAGTTACTTATTGCACTACAGTGCACGTTGATGATCATTCACCTCCTGCCTAACACCCTTGAGGTGGCTTGCTGGTAAACACGAAGATGTATATGAAGGTAACTGCAAAGGTAGCTGTTTATTTCGTTTGCATTACTCTTGCACGGATTCCATAGCCTCCTCCTTATGGCTTACTACAGCCATAAATGGGTTCTTGTCCCTCCGAAACCCAACATCGCTTCCCTCGCCCATCGGCTAGATTCTTTGCAAAAGGCCATGATGGGCTCCTCGCAAAAGACCCCAGAAGTACGAGGCCATACTTTCGCACAAAACGACCGAAATCTCCTCCTCTCAAGCTTGACTAAGCTCATTGTTACACGGCGAGCCATTCTTCGAGAAGGGCGACTCCGCTTCGGGTTGCTTATAGAAACTGGTAACCCCAGGTAACCCTCTCCGGAGCGATCCTCCCATTCCCCTTAGGCAAATGCTGCACTCCCGCGCACCACAAGGTAAACAAGAGGACTGGGGGGGAAAAGGACGATTATAGGGCCAGGTATACAAGGTTGTGGGTGGGGTGTTTTCCTGGTCTCCAGGCAGCCTAGCGACGCTGACAATTACGTATATCCCGCACGTCGTCCCATCCGTCCCGAGCGCGCAACGTTACAGATGGGACGGCTTTGGCAGGGGAACATATGGTTTTCGCGTGAGAGAATCTTGCGCGCCCGAAAAAGGATGGCATTGTCGGAGGAATATCACCAACAAGAACAAAAAATAATAAGCCCGGGAATATGGAAAGGAATATGCCCGGAATAATTATTGCATAAAAGAAAACAAAATATGTAACGTAGATTCAATTAAATACTTAGGCGTCACCATCACTGAAGACATGTCATGGGGGAAACACATCAGGGAAATTACTAGTGTAGCAAACCGGAGATTAGGATTCGTAAGAAGGGTTCTAGGCAAATGCGATGAGAGAGTACGAGAAAGAAGCTATTTTACACTTGTCAGGCCTCATTTAGAATATGCCGCTAGTATATGGGATCCGTACGAGGAAGGTATGATTAAAGAATTGGAGTGCGTGCAAAGGAGATCCGCAAGGTTTGTTAAAGGCCGTTATGATAATTGTATAAGTGTTGCGAGTTTAATAGAAGAACTAGGATGGGAATTACTATCAGAACGCAGGTTAAAATTTAGGTTAAACCTTTTAAGTAAGTTAGAAACCGATTTGTTCACAGATGACGTTAGATATATATTGAGAACCCCTGCGTATTATGCTGGTTTGATCATATTAACAATATTAGAGAGATAGATTGTCGTACCGATAGATTTAAAATGTCATTTTTCCGCGTACTATAAGAGAGAACAATAGGCAGCGTAGCAAAGGGATAGGTAGGTGAAATATAGTTAGAGTAGTCTGTAGTGCATGATGCATGTAATAACAACCAATAATCCCTTCCTTATTATGTAGATACTAACCATCTAGCTCCATGTGATCCTATTTTCTAGCAAATCTCCCTTAAATATCCTAGTTGCATGTCAATAGTGCATGTTTGGTGATCTTCACCCCCTGCCACACACCCTCGTGGTGGCTCGCAGGGTATCACGTAGATGTAGATGTAATCTTGTACCCCGTTTCCAATTCAAATATTTCTACCATAGTAGTGCTCTGTGCGCGTAATGAAAGGACAACCTGGAAACGCTACAAAATATCTATCGCAGTAGTTCACCTTACCCAATGATCTACAAATAATGATAAGAGAGCGTTAGACCCCACTTGAACCTCACTTAGAATAAGCTGCCAGTGTTTAGCATCTTCATGAGGTAGCCTTAATATCAGAGAACGCGTGTACATCTACGTCATAACCTACAAGCCACCCAAAGGGTGTGTGGCAGGGGGTATTTCCACACCAGGCATGCATGAATTACATGGCAGAACACCGAAATTACACGGAAACCAGCGTACCACACATGCAACGCCCCCATTAAAAATCTACTAACTAAGAAACATTCCATCGTCAATCGTTCCAACATGCAAGGGATACAAAGACTACTATAGTACATTACAGGGACTACTAAAACAATGTATTATGTAACTATATAATCGTAATTCAGCAGTGTAGAGAAGATCAGTAAGATACATGAAAGGCCGTTATGATAGTCTCGTAAGTGTTACTGACCTCTTGCATCAACATGGATGGGAATTGCTTTCATACCGTCGATTGAAAGTTAGACTCAATATTTTATGCAAATTCAAAACCAATTTATTTTCCGACGAAGTCATCGATATCTTACAAGTTAAACACATTACGGTAGATCAGATCATGAGAACAAAACAAGGGAAATAGATTTCAGAACAGAAAGGTTTAAAATTTCGTTTTTCCCGTAATCGATAAGAGATAATTGATAGTCGATAATAATCGATAGGCCGGCCTCGGTGGCAGCGGGGTAAAGTCCTCGCCTGCCAAACCGAAGGTCGTGGGTTCGAGTCCCGCCTGGGTAGGATATTCATACCTCCCTGGGCATAGTTGTGTGTGTTCGTTGGCTTCGGCTGTTAAATATGAAGAAATTATTATTATTATATTATTACTAATATTATTATCATAATAGCTGCGTTGACACTTTGAAGTAAAGTAGCAGACAGGTAGTGTAGCTTATAAATTGATGTCCTCCCTAATGCATGTTTTAAATCTGCCGAGTAATGTTAACTCTATGTTATCCATGTTCCCTGCGTGAATCTTGTGTCACGATTACATAGTTACATAATAGATTGTTTTAGTAGTTTCTGTAGCATTTGTAGAATACTCATAGTGCATAGCATGTTGATGAAGGTTAATTTCTTCACTCTAGTTCATGTTGGTGATAAGTCACCCCCTGTCAACCCCCCTTGAGGGGTAATAAGCAGATGTATGTGTAGACATCATGGAAACGCTATCGAATGTACACCACAGTAGATCACCTTACTATAGTGCTCGCAGAGTTTCTGTGCACTGGAGAGTTCCTCCAAGCCTAGCTGCCCATGGTAGATGAGCAGCGATTGGTTGCCGGCGTCCAATCCCGTAAACCGGTTCTTAACTCAGTGCGCGCCGCGTACGAATACTGTAAGTGGCGACCCAAAAGAATCGGCGAAATCGAACGCTGTGCCTCGCCGACGCGAGGGCCTTTAGAATGGAAATACTCAGGACGAGAAACTACTATAGATATCGAGTAAAAACTTGCAATGATTGCAATAGTCATCGAAGTGAGGTTAGAAAGTAATCCCCATCGGCGCAGGTCACCGTGATTACACGATAAATAAACAAAACTTTAAGTCAGTATTAATGCAATATTCGTACGCAGCGCGCACTGAGCTGAGAACCGATTTACGGGATTGGACGCCGGCACCCAATCGCTGCTCACCTACCATGGACAGCTAGGCTTGGAGGAACTCTCCAGTGCACAGAAACTCTGCGAGAACTATAGCTTGGGGAAGTATGGTAATTCGCTTCACCCTCAATTCGATTTTCGATCGTGGGGACGTCGATGGGAAACAACTCTGGAAATGTGGAATTATGGGAAAACAGCTAAGTTACGGGAAGCACTGTGAGTAACACTTGGTGAACAAAAGAAAAACATGCTATCGAAACTTCTTATCTTCGCGCAAGGTGCACAACTGCGGGCTGGGCAAGGTCGAGATTTGACCGTTTAGCGTACATTCAGATTACTTAATTGATTTAAGGCGGAAATAATTGCAATCAGGCATTATTATACTTCAGTATCGGGCAAAATTTGTACGCATTCAAATCTCGTTCTTCGATTTTCTTCTTGCCTGGAATGTTGGTAATTAATACGTCACGAGCTAAGCTAATCATCACGGTATGATGCAAGCATTGGGAAAGTAGGAGGTAACGAGAGCGAAAGTCCCGTGGTATTACGTTAGTGATGAATTAAATGAAACTAGAAGCATAGATACGAATTGTTTTCAATTGAATTGAAAGGAAGGCGAAGCTTTCACTTGGGGGAAGGACGTCATAGTGATCGACAATACATCCGTGCTTTTTACAGCTTACTTAATCGTTTACTTTTTTCTTTTAATATTTAATTCTATTATTAACGTATTTTTATTTAGTTAATCCTTCGTTCCTGCTCACAATATATATATTTGCATACGAATTGTAAGTTAAGCGTTTGCTAAGTTTAATATAAATGAGAAGTCAACGGGCAAAGGCGAAATACCGAAATGTACTCCCGAAACGTAGTTTTGAATGGACCGTGGCAAGGAAAAAAACTTCGCCCAACGTGGGGCTCGAACCCACGACCCTGAGATTAAGAGTCTCATGCTCTACCGACTGAGCTAGCCGGGCTTGTGAAACATTGTGTCGAGATATTCTGATTCAAACTTAAGAAATATCACTTAGCAAATGTTTCATGGCGAAAACATTTGGGGTAGAATTCGCTATCAAATAGTCGTTGAAATTTAGACTTTGAAAGTTCCAAGGCGATATATTTCCTGATGACGTCATAAACAATTCACGACACCGACAACAAAACTGCAATACTGTTTCAGGAGTATTAAACAAGGAAAATTGGCTACAGGAAGTAACGAGTTTAAAAAGTATTTTTGTTCCGTAAACGGTAATAAAGCATAGCAGCAGCCAATGATTAGTAATAATTAGATAATACAAAGGTAGTGAAATGATTCCGTATTTATATTCTTAGACATGGTACTTAGTCCTTAGTTGGTACTAAAAAGAAGTAAGTCCCGAATTATTCCTGTGTAATGGCCGGTTGCAAGAAAATTTAGTTATGGAATCAATAGTTATGAGATCCATAAAGTTATAGGACTCATAAAAATATTCGGGTTGCAGGAACACATCAATTAGTTACTTAACTTATTTACCAATAGTTACTAGCTTCGAATATTTGATCTAATCTTCCACCGCCGAATAAAAGTTAAGAAAGTTTAGTCTATGAATAATTGATAATGCACATTATAATTAGTCAGTAAGAGTAAACAAACTGGTCACTTGTCTCAAAACAACTCTTTAATCAAGTAATTAAGACTCCAAGCGGTTCATTACGCATCCGCCATCTTGGCTACTTATGGAACTCATAACTCCATGCCATAAGTTATGAGACAAATGAATTTATTGAATGTTTGTGCAACACTTATTGAATGGTTGCCATGGCTTACGGGTCCCATAACTTTATGGAATACATATGTTACATTCCTGCAACTGGCTATAACTCGAGTGAATCTCTCGCACTATCCAGGTGGCAACACGCAAAATTATCAGCACCTTCAATGACATTTGTAGCACCAAATGTTCATCTACATTTACACACTACCCTGCGACCCGCCGGACGGGCGTGTGGCAGGGGGAGTTACGACGCCAGCCGTGTAAAGATGTACGGGATAAGGTCTTGGAAGGTGAAATGGTGACGAGGAATTATGGGAGTGTATTTAGTTGTGCTCAGTTTATATTGCGCGCGGAAAGAACGAGTTTTTGTACCTATCTGTTAGGCAATTACCTCTAGAACTTTATCGCCTTTGTCAGACCTCGGGATGTAGTGAGGCGTCATGAGAATATTCTCTGTGTCACTCTTAAACACACCGCTTCAGAATTTCTCAAGCAACCTTAGCCTAGCATGTAGCCTCCGAATCTCTAGGGGCTCCCACCTTAATCCCTCTAAAAGTTGACAGACACTATATGTTCGCTCGTAGCAGTTTTTAACGAAGCGCGCTGCTTTTCGTTGTTTTTTATTATTTTTTTGTAGAACAATGTAGAGTATGATGGTGAAAAAACACCGTGTGATAAACCCTCGGCGTGATTTACAAGGCCACCCTCGCTCTACGACAATTTCCACCGACAACATTGGTCCAGAGCCCACCCATTACAAATCACAAATGTCCCTTTAGGTCTTCGCATCCAATTTCCTTCGAACGGGTGAAAAAATCGTCCTTTCACCCCACTTTTGTGCAGCCTTTTGGGAAGCAGAAGCAACTCCCATCCCTCTGCAAGTCCCTTTGAAAGTCTCTAGCCCTGTTTTCTGGGAGAGTCTCATCCAAAACCCCCGCCTACTTCGTGAGGCCCACGTTACGCCGCTGCAGCTTATCCGATCTCCCTTTCTATTATAGTCTTGAGAGGAAAGAGGGGTGGAGCTGCCGAAAAACCCTGTTTGAGCGAAATCCCGGCAATTCCCACGGTTCGCCCATTACGTGTCAACGGGAACCGCGCAATCCCCAACATTTTCGCCGAAAGAGTCCCCCAGGGTCCCTCTACTGCACCCATCGCGAAACTGGATACGTCCTTCTTTTCTTCCGCCTCTTCAAGGAGACATTGGTCGTCAATATGGTCTTAAGAGCCTTCACCTCTCCCTACAGCGTCCCACAAAGGGGAGTTCTCTCAAACACGAGGTCTGTTCAGACCTTCTCCCGATTATTTTCTCAATATGGCGCCTAAGGGAAATCGTCGCAGCCCATATATCTTAGAATAAATGCAGGATCACCCATTGCGGAGATGAACATGTCGGTAAATATGTGTCGGGCAAAAGTGTGCTTCCCCAGGATCGCTTTGAAAGCCTCTAATTGACGATCTACATCTGCATATTACCCTGCATGCCACCTCAAGAGTGTTAGGAAGGGGATGACTTATCACCAGCACGCACTGTAGTGGAAAAATTAACATTCAGCAACATGTACCGCACCACGGGCGTGCTACAGAAATGACCAAACCAATCGACAATGCAACTATGTGAATTTGACACAAGAGTCATGCAGAGAACTTACAAAGCATGATATTGCTAACACAATTTTTTGCATGTTCCCTGCTTGACTCTTGTGTCACGATTACATAATTAAGTAAAGATTATTTCAATAGTTTCTGTAGCATTTGAAGCATACCGATAGTGTGGTGCTTGTTGGTGAAATTAAATATATTCACTGTAGTTCATGTTGGTGATAATTCACCCCCTGCCAAACACTCTTGAGATGGCTTCAGAGGTAATAAGTACGTGTGTAGATTTAGATAGATATTAGTACTACTCGGCAGATTTAGACGCATGCATCAATTAATCAGCTACACAACCTGTCAATTAACTTACTTCAAAGTCTTAACGCAAAGTCTTATGGACTATCATCGCACGCGGAAAAAAACGACAATTTAAAACTTTCTGTTCTACAATATATTTTCCTTATTTTACTCTCATGATCTGATCTACCATAGGATATTGGAGTTCGTAAGATAGTGATAACTTCGTATGGAAATAAATCGGGTTTGAATTCACATAAAAGTTTGAGTCTAAATTTCAATCGACGATCTGCAAACGACTCCCACCCAATACGCTTCCAATCATCACAACGATAGGTTACACTGATCGCAAGTTCATGTACTGTGCAGAAACGGTATCGCCTGGTCTAAAACAAATAAAAAGGCTTGGTCGGGACGTTAAGACATTTCAGAACATTTCTAGACTCTAATTACCTAACTAACTAACTGGCTCACATCATGTTTTGCATGATCCCTGCGTGACTCTTATATCTCGTTTTTCACTTTTTTTTTCCTCGATGCGAAATGTAATAGCCGGCCAATCCATATGAACATAACAGTGGCCCATCCACATGGACATTACAGATATAATTTTTTTCCAAATCGAATCACATCTTCTATGAGAATTTTTACCTAAAAATTTCGACAGGAAACATCAAAATTATCATCTAATTTATGTTTGTTCGCAGGGTTCCGTGGCGTTGATCAGATGATGCCAACATGACGAAATTTCTCCCAGTCCTACTGCATAGTAACGTTACACCCTGTTTGGCTTTGGTGGCCTAATTGCTGCATTGTTAACTAAAAATAAGCCCACAAGCCTCCTCCAGTGGACGTGACGGAGAATAAGCTCAAAAAATACACCTCGTTCTCCATGGAAAATAAGTCGGAAAAGGAAAAGGAAGAGCCTGGTGTAATTTACGATATGCAGAGTTTACAGTACAACGTGAATCTGTTGCAATGTAACAAGCTGGCGATCTTTTCTGTGCTTAGCAGGACATTTGAACCATCATTCTTACCAGGCTTCAGTACAGATACGAGGAGAAGTCAACAATGCTGAGTCAACGTTATTTGCGATTATGACTAGCATTATCTTGTGGTTTCATAAGTTTGCCGTCCATACCAATTGCCCGGCTAGCTCAGTCGGTAGAGCATGAGACTCTTAATCTCAGGGTCGTGGGTTCGAGCCCCACGTTGGGCGAATTTTTTTTTCCCTAGTGCCGGTGCGTGCGTTATCCATGCAGTTCGTGCATTTTCCACGGTCCATTAAAAAATTACTATTCGTTTATATTTCGCTTCGCTTCATATTTCGCACCCCTCATGCTTTCTCGTTCGCGATTAACGTAGCCTAAAACGCTAATCATCTTCTAAACTCAGCGTTTTCTTGCTAGCACTCCAGGATTGAATTCAATTATTCACCGTCTAGACACTCGTCAGATGAGATGTGCATATCAAAATGTTATCCTAGCCCCCTAACGTGGATTTAAATTGCTTCATAATTCCTTTTTTAGTCTTGGTTTAGTACTTGCTATGTTAAGTAATTATTTTCTTTAACTCATGTATTCTCGATGTTTTAGTATCGAATGAAAAGGAGCCACATACCGAAAGACGGTAGCTAAATTCTGTCCGAAAGTATTTGCGCAAGGTGTACAGTCAAAGAAGATAAGAAATATTTTCCAAAATATATTTTGATTGAATTCAAAGTTATTCACGAATGACTTGGTGACCTTCTTAGTTTTATCGCGAAAGGTGAGATAGAATCGGGGAAATGATAGATATGTACGTTAGAGACTCAGAGGCTGCACGTCAGGCCTAGATAACATGGTGAAATCAAATCACTCGAGATTTAAGGTAACATTAGGTGATTGTAACCCCGCGCTATATTCCTGAGTGTGCAAAACTATAACAGTTTGCTCTGGAAAAACGAGGACGATGTTTAATCAATATACCAATTTTAATACTACAATCATTACGTATCCCGCATTACCCGACAAGCCTCCATTTTATACCAGGGTAATTAAGTTAATAAACGAGAGTAGACAACTGAACAATTCGTTTGTGACCCGAAGGAAAATTTGAAACCACAGGGGACCAGGACACCAGAGAGATAGTCGAGGAAAAAATAAAAATTGTTTCCGCCCGGGATCGAACCGGGGACCTTGCGCGTGTGAGGCGCACGTGATAACCACTACACTACGGAAACCCTGAGACAATTGAACGGTTATTTAAAACCATAACTGAATAATTGAAAAATACGTTTTTTGATCGTGTTATTGTAATACCTGTAATATTTCCTAATTCCGTAAATAGCAGTAGGATACAGTTAGTGTCAGTAGCAATACTTGGTGGGATTTACTCTCACTTATAGCCAGTAGCCATCAGTCTGGCGACTATGAATTGGCGAGAATTTTTCATTATGTGCTGAGGGTAGGAGGAATGGCGTTTGAAACAAATGCACATGCTCAATCAGATAGTGTAGGGTAATAGTTAATTCGCGACAGGATAGGGTTAGAATGAACTTTAGATTAATGGGCAGAGGGCAAGGCTGAAAACTATCTGATAATATCAATATTGGTAGAATATCCATGATAAACATAGAATGTTGTTGTCCTGCGCGATTAGGAGTCTAATATCTTCAGTAAGTGCTAACGAGAAAAAGGGGAGAAAATTTAGTGGAGTATCCGCAAAAAATCAAAACTTCCGAACTCATAAGTACAACTTTTCTCATTACTGATGTACATAAATACGATATCGTCTTATATACCGCTTACATCACATATACCGCTTATATCAGACTTAGATCGCGTACAGCGAAGAGGAGCTAGGTTTGTGAAACGATGCTATGATAAGTTGGCTAGTGTGTCTGGACTGTTAGAAGAATTAGGATGGGAATCGCTATCACAGCGTAGATTAAATTATAGGCTTAACCTCCTAAATAAATTTCAGGAAAATCATTTTACTGACGACGTAGAAAACATACTATTAACGCCTTCGTACTACGGCAGATTAGATCGCGCCAATAAAATTAGAGAGCTAGATTGTAGAACCGATAGGTATAAAATGTCATTTTTTCCGCGTACCATTCGGGACCATAACAGCTGTGATCGTCGTCATGAATAGTTCGAGTATTGACAATAGGCAGGCAGTAAATCTTTCTCATTATATTATCTACTCTCTTATTTATGCATGATGTAAATATTGATGTTCTTATTTTTGCATGATATTTTGAATCTGTAGTAGTAGTCTTTGTATCCCTTGCATGTTCGAACGATTGAAGATAGAATGTTTCTTGGGTATTAGATTTTTAATTGGAGCTTTGCATGTGTGGTACGCGGGTTTTAACGTAATGTCGGTGTTCTACCATATCATTCATGCATGCCTGGTGCAAGGGCACCCCCTGCCACACACCCACTGGGTGGCTTGCAGGGTATGACGTAGATGTAGATGTAAGTATCTCAAATACTCCATCACTACAGTTCTACTTCTTATGTATTGCTCTACCGAAACTTACTGATTACTCCTCATTATGGTCTATGCTCCTCCTGTTTTTGCCGTGAATGGAGAGCGTGGCGAGAAGTTTTGTCGATCTAATAGCCGTTGTTTGAGAGGGAATGAGAGCCGTGTGGTGAAATATGTTGTGCTTCGAATCCTGTTGTGCTCATTTTTCCCCACGCCATTTCCATTCGTACTGTCAGGTTGTGTTTGAGATCAAGTTACGATTCGGGGGGCCTCTTCTGAGAGAGATTTCGTTCCGGTATCCAAAGTTTTCTCTGCGCTCTCTCTAGGCCATGGTCCCGCGTACTTGCCGCTCAGCTTTTCGTTTCGTAGGTAATGAATTTCACGTGGAAAATATGGGCGTATGACAGCATGTTTTGAGTTTAGTTTATGTTTGTTAAGATTTTAATGGCGTTTTCTACCCTGTAAAATAATGTGAAACGATCAATCTGTCTGTGAGTAATATTTATAAAGGCTTTTTGTCTACTTATTTCCGTTAATACGTGACATTTTATTTTAACATCATAAGATTTTTCGGCATAGCAGTGAAAAATAACAAAGAATAGCTTGTCAAAGCATAACAATCCACATAGTGGTATCAGCTTATGTATGTGAAGGCTGACCTAATTACTGTAGGATTGGATATTTTGGATACTGGATATTGGATATTTGGGGAGGCGACCGATGGAAGGCTCCATAGGGGATAGGTATTTACACTTGTCAGGCCTCATTTAGAATACGCCGCTAGTATAAGGGATTCGTACGAGGAAGGTTTGATAAAAGAATTAGAGCGTGTGCAAAGGAGATCCGCTAGGTTTGTTAAAGGCCGATATGATAATTGTATAAGTGTTACGAATTTAATAGAAGAACTAGGATGGGAATTACTATAAGAACGCAGGTTAAAATTTAGGTTAAACCTTCTAAGTAAATTCGAAACCGATTTCTTCACAGATGACGTTAGATATATATTAAGAACCCATGCGTAATATGCTAGGTTTGATCACATTAACAAGATTAGAGAGATAGATTGTCGTACCGATAGATATAAAATGCCATTTTTCCAGCGTACCATAAGAGAGAACAATAGACAGCGTAGCAAAGGGATATGTAGGTGAAATATAGTTAGTCTGTAGTGCATGACGCATGTAATAACAGTCAATAATCCCATTCTTATTATGTGGATGCTAACCATCTAGCTGAATGTGACCCTGTTTTCTAGCATGTCTCCCTTAAATATCCTACTTGCATGGCAATGGTGCATGTTCGGTGATCTTCACCCCCTGCCACACACCCTCGTGGTGGCTCGCAGGGTATTACGTAGATGTAGATGTATGCTGGCAGCCACAAATCTTGCCACCATTAACAGTATCACGACTATATTCGCTAGCAAAGTGAAATACAGACTTCCAAATTTCCGTAATGCGTCCACGGACTACATTTTATCCTCACTCTCCACTTGTAGTCTCTCCCATGACAGACTTAAATTCGACTTAAAACTCATTTATTATACCCTTAATTCTTGCACTGACTGTTCTGAACTTGCTTAATTCATCAATATCGATCCCTTCTCTCTTAAGGCCTGGTTACTCGACACTTTAAGCCGTACGTGTTCATGTACGAATACACGAACCAAATAGAGCGGGTTCTATTTTCCTATTTACGCATTCATACATTCGTACAAGTTGTTGTGGTTACATGGCGAATTTTCACGTTCATTCATGCATTCATACATTAACTCGTACGGGTCAATGCAGGCTTTAACCATGCTGAGTCAACGTTATTTGCGAAACTAGCATTATCTTCTGGTCCCATAAGTTTGACGCCTATTCCAAATGCCCGGCTAGCTCAGTCGGTAGAGCATGAGACTCTTAATCTCAGGGTCGTGGGTTCGAGCCCCACGTTGGGCGAAATTTTTTCCTAGTGCCTGTGCGTGCGTGCATTTTCCACGGTCCATACGTAACTACTATTCGTTTATATTTCACTTCGCTTCATATTTCGCATCCCTCATGCTTTCTCATTCACGATTAACGTAGCCAAAAATGCTAATCATCTTCTAAACTCAAAAGGTTATCCTAGCCCCCTGACGAATGCTGTGTTAAGTAATTATTTTCTTTAACTCATGTATTCTCGATGTGTGTTTTAGTATCGAATGAAAAGGAATCACATACCGTAAGGCGGTAGTTAAATTCTGTCCGAAAGTATTTGCGCAAGGTATACAGTCAATGAGGATAAGAAATATTTTACAAAATATATTTTGATTGAATTCAAAGTTATTCACGTATTCACTTGGTGACCTTCTTAGTTTTATCGCGAAAGGTGAGATAGAATCGGCAGCTTTTAACCAGGCTTTAACGCCAAAAAACTTCAGCAACATGGCCACAGCACATCTTTCCGTAACTAATCAGCGAATCTACCAGACAGTAATAAACTTAAACGGCATCTCCAGGTTATCTAAGTAAAGTTTTTTAAATGTTTTTATATGAGTATGTCATTTCTTTCGTTTGTTACAAATGTACTTGAAATTGGCACTATCGCATGTGAATTTTCTTTTTAATAAAATTGATAACATATACTACGTAAGATGTAAATCTGTAAGCCCACCATTGAGGTAAGAGAAATCCCCCGTTCTCCGTAACACCTTCTCTCATCGTCATTGGAAGCCAAGACAGTTCAGTAGGCCTAACATCAGGTTAATCAATGCGATCTTGCAGACCCTGAATCAGTGTCTCACACCTAATTGACCCAAAACATCAAGTTAATGGAATATCATTCTTAACAGGGTGCTTTAGTAACTAATTAGAGCAACCATAAAGCGTGTGGAATAACTAGCGCCTGTTATGTAGAGACTACGACAGAAGGATATCCCGTGGGCCGGGGGATATTTGGCTTGGATATATTGGGAGCTCAGACGGATGAATTTTCTAGTTTCTCAAGTGTAGCGAGGGTTGTTGGTGATAACAGATTCACCTAATTTCCAATTACTCTTCAATCCTTCTCTTCCTCGGCTCAATTTGAGCAGTTTGATGGGTGAGTTGGGGCATCTTGGTGCTTTGCAGAGGAGTGGTCATCGCAACGAGTTGAAACAATATGCATAAATATCTGCGTTGATGACGTCAGTGGACTCCTTACTATGATATCTTATGAGTAAAACTTTGTATAAGGCCTAAATCCGCTTTCGCAAACTAGCTTAGTCAGCAGCCTAATAGTCTCTCTCAGTCGAGAGGATTGGTTGACTCAACAGTCCTGACGGAGCTTGTTTTAATTTCTTCTTAAAATCATAAATGGCACCTGCTAATAAGCCACGAACGGCTTAGCAGGACCGTAAAGTTGATTAAATAGAGTGCATTTTACATTATTTATATTACATTGCTTTAATATGAGTTTACTTTAATATTTTTGGTAAGTATTGAATTTGTACATTTTATTGTAAATTCCATGTAATTAACAAAAAAAAAGGTACTTAAATAAAATAATTAAATAGACTGATTAAACTGATTCTGCTATGATTTCCTTCGCTTCAATAGCCCAGCTAGCTCAGTTGGTGGAGCATGAGACTCTTAATCTCAGGGTCGCGGGTTCGAGCCCCGCGTAGTTCGTACATTTTCACTGAGCACTTGTTATTGTTGTCCTCGTTGAATATTTTTTTTTCTATGGTTGCCACTACAATTCAACTTCATGCGCTTCAGAAATATTTTTAAAAAATGCCATAGAGACACTTCATCTAAGGTCACGTTGTAAATCACTTGACGAATTACTATTCCTCTGGGGATATCTTATTCAAAACAACACCTTTTTTTTAAATGGACAGAAAAAGATTCCAACGTATGTCTAGCCACCAAACGCGGAGGAAAATTGATTTATAATTATTATTCATTAATTGATTTGCTTCTTACAATATTAACGTGTGACTTATTTTTCACGAGGAAATTCTCTTCCTGTCATCAGCGGGCAATTTTCCGAAACGTGCTGCAAACTGATCGACTAATATTAATCTCGATTTCACATTTGTGTGATAGCAGTAGCGCGGAGCATTTAAGTGAAAAGAGTAGGCAATATTTTCACAAGTCTTTTATAATATTTAAACTCTGCTAAAAATTCCTTAGAAGCTGTTCTTTAGAACGTAAAGAATTCTACAGACTGTTCCTGACCACACTGTTCCTGACCAACCCGCATCCACACCACCCTAATCACTCACAAACCCCCCACCCCCTCCTCCCAAGCTATATATAAGACTTTGAAAACCCTAAAAAGCACCTGAAGATGACGCGCAAGCGTCGAAACCCGGGTCGTGTGTGTGTTTTTTAAGTTGTGGTTTTTGTAAATGTTACCATTAAATCATCTTATATATAAAAATGGAATACCACAAAGTTAAAAAAGAACTTGTATTATTAATTCTACAGAAATTGACTCTTTTTCTTCAGAACTAGTTCCTTTTCTAAGGATCTGTACGGAACATGAGAGCCTGACGCTACGGAATATATGTTCTGTAGAGTTATTTTCTGCAGAGCAAAATAACTCCTTACAAGCTATTCTGTAGAACTTCAGCAACTCTACGGAAATATACGGAAACTATGCAGAACGTCGTGGAGGATTCTGCAGAACGTCGTAGGGGATTCCACAGAACGTCCTAAGGAATTCTGCAGAATGTCCTAAGGTATTCTGCAAAACAACCTAAGGTATTCTGCAGAACGTCGAAGGGAATTCCCTAAAATGGCGTTTCAATACTTAAAGAAATATCTACAGAACATTTTAAGAAATTCTGCAGAAGTATTTATAAGGAAACTATACCGAATTTTTTATCTGGGAAGAGAGATGCTACTTCGCTCTAATTAGGCCAAATCTCGAATACGCCGCGAGCATTTGGGACCCTGTTCATATAGATTTAACCAAAAAAATTAATAAAATACAAAGGAAAGAAGAGCGCTTTCTTAAAAACTGCTACGAGCGAACACATAGTGTCTCACAACTTTTTGAGGGATTGAGGTGGGAGCCCCTAGAGACTAGGAGGCTGCACGCTTGGCTTGGATTGCTTGCGAAATTCAAAATTGATGTTTTTCAGAGCGACACAGAGAATATTATCATGACGCCTCACTACATCTCTAGGTCTGACAGATTCAGTGAAATAAGAGAGAAACACTGCCGAACGGACAGGGACAAAAACTCGTACTTTCCCCACACAATAAGCGACCAGAATAGAAACTCAGCTCCACTGAATACACTCCCATAATACACGTCACCATTTCACCTCCCAAATACTAACATCTTTGCACGGCTGGTGACCTAACACCCCCTACCACACGCCCATGAGGCGGCTCTTTATTACGTGGATGTAGATGTAGGTTTATGTTTCCCAAGAGAGTGACCTCAACCAATCCGAAACTTAAATACATCCCTTCTACTACCCTAATGCCATAAAACACTACGTTTTATGATTGTAATTGTATATACAACATCATATACCTACCTGCTTATTGTCACTTCGATTGAGCAAAGTTCAAACGCCATTTATTAGCCTTGCGGTTTAATTTAATAAATGAGTGTTGACTGTCGTACAGTAGGTACCAGCATAAAACTTCTAGGTAGTTGATAGCGGACGTTCACTTCAAATCAGTCTATTGAATAACCATTTTAATGTACGCTACTTAATCCAGAAAGGGATAGATAATCGCTAGTACACGGGATAGCATGCATCGCCGTCGATCAAATGATTATAAATAAATTTTGAACTTACGCTCGCTCGAACATAGGAGAGAAATTGTGTCCAGATTAATCTCAAACGCCCTCCACAAGGTCCTTCGACAGGAAAGTCTCTGAACAAGAGTATCCAAGTAAATCACATCTCAGTCAATGTCCTTGTCTTCAAAGCTCCTGAAAATAAACGGGAACACGTCTTAATTGGACGGAATGAAGAAGTGAACAACGAACACCATTGCATGCAGGTTAAACATTCAAAAATCTCCTATTCTTACTACTAAGGATAGCAATTTCACTTACATTCAGATCCTCAGCCACGAAAATTACGACATTCACAGAGAAATCCTGAGAGCAACAATCCGAAACCGTCTACATTCCGACGAAGCAAGTACTCGACTGCCAGACGGTGTCGACGTCGATGCCATCTATTTAATTCAAAATGGCGTCCGACAGAAAAAAATATGAATATCGTATTTCGTAACCCTAGACCAAACCCCCGAGCCAAGAAGTGTGCCTGCCGGGACTCCTCGCATTACAGGCAATGTGATACCGGCAGTAATACAACCCCCTAACAACAGAGGCGCATTTCAAAATGCCGAGGAGAGAAAAAACTTTGTATTCTTTTATTCAAGCCTTAAAGATGACACCCCTTCCCCACTCACTCAATACATGTATAGGAGAAATCTAAACAGGTCACTTATAGTCATCCATGTTCATAAATGATATAGAAAATGAAATTATTACTACGCTTGTAAAAAGTGTTTTGCATTAAAATTACTCGTCAGTTTAAGTGCCGAAATAATGAAGTTGATGGGAACGACAACATCCGACCAAACACATCGTAATTTTCTTGCTGAGAGATTTTACTTTAGGGAGGAAAGGCGTTTTAATGGATAATTTGCAAGCGAGTGAAGACAAGTTTATGACACAATTTTCATTCATCAGTATCCATGTTTTCCAATCGAGGTGGTAATCATTGATTTAAGGTAGCCTGATTGAAATAATAGTTCACCTTGCTATCGTGGATTTTATCTCATTTTAAAGAAAAGAATCTCACCCATCCAAAAATATCAAAATATCAGTCCCTTTTTGCACTAGTTTCCGAGATATTTGCCAAACTAAAGCAGCCATTTTACATGGGAAATAGAACGTAGGAATATGGACTCACGAGAGATATTATTTTTTTTAAATGAGTTTTCTATTTTCATAGGTATAAAAATTGCCAACAACTAATTACTGTCCAAAAATTAACAGAAAATAGTTAGTATGTTTCCTCAATTGTTTTTTAAAATAAAACAAATGGTCACGGCAGTAATTTTTCAGAAGCAAGAGAAAAAAACCTTCCGTTTGAAGCTTCTTTAAACGTAAGTACCGCGAAAAAAATGCCACAAGTTAAAGGCATATCCTTATTTTTATTTAATTACTGAGAATTTCAGTCTTACACAAGTACGTCATTGAACCATTAATATAACAATATTTACTCCATGCTTCTTACAGTTACAGAACTTAAAACGTAAAATCCAAATGTGGTCTCCATAATTACCTAAGGAATATCTCGTTTAAGCTACCATGAGGACATTTAGGCAAAGAAAAAGGGCAACAAAAATACACACCTAGAATTTCAAAATAGGCGCGAAAAATTACTATGTTGTTAAAAAAAATTAAAAATCCTTATGGCCTAAATCCAGAAAACAACCTGCAAATAGCATATAACAAGGATCTGCATATTCCTTAGAAGGTTGTTGAATTTCACCAACATGCAACACTATACATAGGTATGACGTTTAAGTTGTAGAAAATATGAAATAAAGGTAGCCATAACTTAGCGGAAACTCTCAACCTGCATCTTGAGAAGAGCAAACAATCACAAGAGCACTCTCACCCTTTATTTGTATCCGACCATGGGACCCTGAAGATGATGTAATGTGCCAAAACCATGGTCTTAAATGGAGGAAATGTACAAATGTTTTTTTTTCTCAATCGAAGACGTAGGTTAGAGAGTATATTTGTATTTTCCAAATTCATAAATCCATTGAGATACCGGAGTTGTACCGGAGATGTGCGCGATGTGATACGAAGGCCAAGGAAATTCTGTCGTTGGAAATTATTCTGGCTGGCAAATACTAAAGATATACATTGTTACATATTTTTTATCACACGCCAGTGCCTCCAGCCGCCACCCCAGAACGAAAGGGATACGCAATATGGATAGAGCAGATAAGAGTCATCGAGTCAGGTTACCTCAGTCACGAACTGGGAGCTGAAGGTTACACAACACTTCTCGTAGGACGTGAGCTAAGAATAAGGCTCAACGGTGGCAAGGAAGGAGGAACTACTTAGTAGGAACCCAGCGTGTTGACTCCGCAGCTCCCACGGCACCAAAGGTACCTACTGTTAATTTCCTAATTCGTCTTAATGATGGTTATTTTTTCGATATGCTGCGGTGACACCTATAAAACAAGACAATGTTCGCGTTTCCAGGTCTATTCAATACCAAGGTAGGGATGTTTCATAAAATTGATGACAACTTTTAACGGAAAAATAGAAAAAACTGAAATTTATTACTTTCACTTTACTATGTTATGTCTTCGCTGCACACAAATTTCATCACTATTGAGTGTCAATTTTCTCCTTCATAAAATGGCAAAGAGAGCTTTCCATTAAAAGTGCCGAAAAACTAGCACATTTTTTTTTCTCGCCGCGATAAAAAAAATCGAAAGTGAAATGTAAAAACAATTACTTTATTACAATCGGAATGCATGATTGAACGCAAAAATAAATACACCAAAGATTGATGTAACTAGCATTCGCACAGGAATATATACATTTGAGTATTCTATTAGCTGGCAGGTAGGTTTTTGGGTAGTGCGTATCCTAACGTCCTATCTTCTGGCATATCGTGTTGTTTTCCCTCTTATTGATGATCCACCATAAACCTCACGAATTTCTCATAGTGTATCCCTCTTCTTATGTTGATCAGAATCCTTATCCTCTTCCTTCCTCTTATGGTATATTTTTAATCGGTTTCTAAACTCGAGACAATATTGATTTAACATCGACAGTAGTCCTACCGTCAGCCATGCTGCGCCTAGATTCCCTCGTAAAATCGTTAACGAAGCTCGCAGCTCTCCTTCGTATTTTGTTCATTTCGTGATTTAAGGTAGTGCGAGCGAGATAGTTCCCTAGTCATAATAGAGACCATATTCGAAATATACGTTTTAATGTCCCCAGCTGTGAGACACACAAATTTAATATTGCATTATTAATGATGCGATAATATTGTTTTAGACAGAAATTGACAAGAAAATGACAGAAATTGTAGGTAATCAAATGAAAATATCTAGATAAGTCTTTTCCTTAACTCATTTTTTCACGCGGTACGTTTAAAACTCCATCAAAACAGAAGGCTTATTGTGATCCCGAAGAATTTACTGCGGTGACGATATGATTAATTTTCAAAAATAGTTGAGAAAACACACAAACTACACTCTGTTGATTTATTGACGAGATCTAAGTGTAGGCAATGCCTCATTTTTGACATAAGATCTCTCTGGAGTGCATACACGTACCATTTCCCATTTAAAAGGGCCGGTATTTTTTTGGCAAATATCTCCGAAAGTAATGTAGTAAGGGGTTGAATGTTTTTTGTCATTAGAAGGGTGAGATATTTTTCTTTAAAATGAGACCAAATTCATCGATTTCTAAGTAAAATGATATTTCGCTCAGATTACTCTAAATCTTTCGGTGTAGGGTTCCAATGCTCACGACGTATTAAAGATAGACTGTGCTCCAATCGATATTATTAGCTCGTTTTCAATGTCGGTGATTTACAAGGTTAATTTTCTTTATCTTTTGAAATGGATTTGAGCCGCGAAGAATCCTACTCTTGCATCCTCATCATCCGACTATTTTCGGGACTGATTGTGAATAGGAGAGAGAGACCGCCAGAGTAATATATTCGACCCTCACTCTGTCGTAATTATTCTAACCGTGCAGAACCTTGCGACCCATCCATGTGTTTCCGTAGTGTAGTGGTTATCACGTGCGCCTCACACGCGCAAGGTCCCCGGTTCGATCCCGGGCGGAAACAAGTCAAATTTTTTCGTCAACGTTTGCTGTTGTCCATTTTAAGGATTTTTCACATGGCCATACACATTTAACTTATTCGTATGCCTTGAATTTTTACTGCAGGATTATTCCCATCGTCTATTCTATCATACAAGGTGCAATAAGACACTTCGCCTTATATTTTATAGGCATTATCAATCTAGAAACCATATTAAGTATTGTTGAATACTTTTACGAAATTATTGCCTTCCCTCTTCGGTAACATACTCCGCACAAATAATTTCTCTGTATACTAGAGATAAATATTAGGTAGTTGTTAAGTTGACAGTATATTTCGGATCAACGTCCACTGTAAACTAAAGGCAGCTGTACACGGTACTTCTTATTGTACAAGCGAATGTATCATAGAATGTACAAGAAACAACGGAATATAGCAGGTTCTTTTTCCCGTTAAGTCATTTAGACAATCATACATTTTGTCGCTAAGGTATAATTATCCTCGTACAAGAGTTCAAATATTCGTTTGTACAATAAAATGTACCGTGTAAAGCGGCCTCTAGAGTATATGACTTACATTGAATCCGTGATAAAATGTATCCAGAGAATTCATCCGTGAAAAATAAAACACAATTGAATATTGTCGGTAGAAAAAGTAGTGAATAGGCATTACAAATCAATTTGTCTCCACGTATGGTGGTTAATTAATAATGAGAATCTTATCGTGCTTACCTAAAAACAGTTTTACTAGATAGTTTTGGGAAAAGGAAAATGTTTAGGCGATTTAGAAAATGAGTTTAGTTGAAACGACTGTAGCATGTTAATTATATTCCTGAAGTGTAATTCTAGAAAAGCATAGTAAAAAACACCCGATTACCGATGAAATTTCTGCTCTGCTGAAATCTGGGCAAAAATAAAATTTACGCCCAACGTGGGGCTCGAACCCACGACCCTGAGATTAAGAGTCTCATTCTCTACCGACTGAGCTAGCCGGGCATATAGAGCTGGATAACACCATAAGAGAAGACATAAAACCTAGTTCCGCAAAGAATGCCGACTCAACTAATCCTTTCATCTGCGAGAGACTACGAGGCCGCTGACTAAGCTAATAAACGGATTCAGATCCTATTCATAGCTATGATCATAAGAGCTCGAAGTGAGGAGTCCACTGACGGCACCAACATAGTTATTTTCGCTTATTGTATCAACTCCTGATCCTTGAGAATCGCTGGAAAACCCACTGCAAAACACTGCATTCTACTCTTCCTCAGATGGAGAAGTAACTGAAAATTTTCCGGACAATGCAGAGAATACTTACAAATCCACCGAAAATTTTGTTCATAGTCATAAACCTTTTTCCCCATTTGTTACGGCTATGTAAAGTCCAAAAAGCACGATGAAAATGAAAGAAAAAATAGTTTCTCATAACACGTCAACTCATCGATCTTGACTTCCCATGTCTAATTAGCTGTCTGGTTACAGAAGGATGTTAGGTCGTATTCAGTTACATTAGGGAGTAAGAAACTCAACCTCCCTAAGATAAATCATACTTTCAAAATAACGGTTGTTAAAGCTATCTGTTGGCTCCAAAAGACTGCATGCCGAGGGACACCAGAATAAGGAATGGCGAGAATTGTGAAGTAGGAAATATGGCGGTTATTTAGTCCTTTTAGATTAATTTCAGTTAATTTTTTATTTATGACAAATAATACCTTGTACATGCTGATGAGAAGTAAAAATAATGACCTATCTAAATGCTTGACTCACACGATCATTTTTTCCGTCCCTTTTAAGGGATAGTTCCAATGATAGCTTTTCAGGGACCGTGACAATGATAGCTTGAGCTATCATTTTCTGAATCAAACAATCATTTTTGCCGTCCCTTTTTCCATCATTATTTCCTTCCCTTTACTCTTACTTACTGTTTACTACTTTCATTCCATTGAAAGCCGAACGTGGTGTTAGAGTCGCTCTTTGCTACCGAGCGCTCTCATTGGCTAAATGACTAAGACAGCGATGCCTCCAGGGACGTGCCCAGCGACGGAAAAAGCGATAGGGATCGCTGGAGCCACCCCTGACTTTGTTCGCGTCACACGATCATTTTCGAGCGATTATTTGAGCTATCGTTGGAGCTACCCCTTTAGAGGGACGGAAAAAATGATCGTGTGATTCAGGCATAAGCAGAAATTTCCAAAACTGACAAAGAACATATCCATTGAGACTTGCGCCGATAAAGAGCAAAGACATAATGGTGTATGAATAATACTCATTGCGATGGACCTTTTAACTCAATCGGTTTCTCCGACCGCGCCAATAGATATTGAAATTGAAAGTTATTGCTCCAGGATATAATAAGTACAAAAAACAGAGTGTTAGTAACTACAAACAGTATTTCATACATATAATTTACATAGAAGGAGGTTTTATTTAGGTGCCAACGAAGGATACTTGTGTGTTGACACTGGTTACCTCTCTGCCAAGTATGAGCAATAAAACTTAACTTAACCTCGCAACGTAAGACAAATGTTTTGAAGAGAGAAAAAATAATAAGTAAATAAAATAACAAGCTAGCAAAAAGAAATGGATTTACAAAAAAAGACCGAAGTAAAAATTAATTCAACACAAACATTCGTCTACTTCCTCATTCTCCAACAACCATTTCATTAACCTTTTAAGAAATCTAGCCGTGCTAATGACAGCTAATGACGTAACCTTTCTGACGTAATCTTTCAGTGGATTCTTGGCACGCTTTCAGATAAGCGCGTGAGAAATAGAGCTGAATAGTCATCTGAAAACACGAATGCTACAATTTTAATGCCAGACAAACGTTTAACAAATCTCTTTACCCTTTTACATTAATGAAATTTAAGATTTTTGCGGTTCGTATGATCGAAATAACGAATCGAACAGTTCTGCAGGGAACAGGAGTAAAAAGTGACAGTACACAGGGTGTTGTAATTACTATATATGAGTTACCCGCACCCCACTCGGCAACCTACACTTACCACAACACCGAACTACTTTTTTGTGACTCATTTCTGGTACAGGCAACCCGTATTTGGAACACATTACTTTTGGAAATTAGTCTCGCCCCTAACGGCAGTGAAAAATTGCAATTGTACCTTTTACGTAATAAGAATTGTTGAAAAGGATATTATAAAGTGTACGATAAAATACCTAAAAAATTTTGGAATTAAATAATCCATCAGTAAAGCAATGCTTACTGGGGTGGAGGCTGGTACGATGGAGGTAGGTGACGAGGGTTGTTATTTATGGTGCCCGGCCAACCGTTCACCTCAAGCGAGTTGCAAAAAGTTATGACAGTGCTTACTGGTTATAGATATATATATATATATATCGAGAGTGAAACTATTATTTATTTTTCTTTTTTGCCATTCTGGTTTTTTTATTCTGTAGATCATCCACAGTGTTAATTTTACCAAACTTTTGTAATTGTGTTTCCTTAATTTATGCAAAAGTAACTGGGAGAGAGTGTTTATTTCTAAAAATGTAACATTGTTGAATCTAGAGTCCAAAGGACTAGGTTCTTAGATAATTATTCTTCTTAGATATTTAGTTCTTAGATATTAAATAGATTGTCGTACCGATAGATTTAAAATGTCATTTTTCCGGCGTACCATAAGAGAGAACAATAGGCAGCGTAGCAAAGGGATAGGTGGGTGAAATATAGCTAGAGTAGTCTGTAGTGCATGATGCATGTAATAACAGCCAATAATCCCTTTCTTATTATGTAGATACTAACCATCTAGCTGCATGTGACCCTGTTCTCTAGCATGTCTCCATTAAATATCCTAGTTGAATGTCAATGGTGCATGTTTGGTGATCTTCACCCCCTGCCACACACCCTCGTGGTGGCTCGCAGGGTAGTACGTAGATGTAGATGTTCTTGAAATAAACTCTATTCCATTCTATATGTACATCACTGGAGCATCCAACTTACATTATGGTGCTAGAATGCGGAATTCATTACCGTCAGAAATGAGAAACTTACAATCAATACGAGTGTTTCAGTCCAAAGTGTACAAGATACTTCTTAATACTGCATGGCAGTTCCCTGTACGACTAATCACGATAATCTAACGATAATTTACGGGAAGTGGAAAAGAATGTATATATGTCATTTTGTTCTTTGGTATATTTTCGAACTGCGTTACCTATTGTAGTTATGAACAACTGTTCTACCTAACTTGGAAAACACTATGAAAATATGTACGTAAGAAGGATGTTTTAATTATACGTGATATGTTACATTACATTTAGAAGCTGAATACCGGTGAATTTACACTTAATGGGATTTAATTGTGTATTTTTTATTTATTACTCTATTTCTTCCTTTTTATTTTTATACTTTTCTCATTTACTCATCTTCATTTGGAAAGAAATTTCAATATTGTATCAGTGTAAAAATATCCCATGGGCCAGAAAGGCCCACGATAATATATTAATTGAATTGACTTATCATTCAGAAAGCTATATCCGTCCGACTTTTCCCTCAAATACTTCTCAGATACCCAATGCATTTAGCCTTCTCTGACTTTTATCCTGATATACTAAGGTTTCGCTACCGTTTGGAGTGAGGGAATGAAGCGTTAATGTGGTTTGACCGAGATGTATACCAAGTTATTAAGGAAATCACATAAAAATTCCACGTTTTTATTACAGCAGCTGTCGGATGCATGGTACGACCATCGTAACACTAGTGGTGCAATGATGTACTTTTGTGTCTAAAATTCTACTTAATCAAATAAAAATATCTGCTTAAGTCTTTCACTTGACTCATTATTTTCACGCGGTTCTTGTGGCGACCTATACAATAGAAAATGTTTTTTGTGATAATGGAGAAAAAAATTACTCCAGTGACGATATGATTTATTATTCAAAATAGCTGAGAAAACATGTAAATTACTCACTGTTAATTTTATGAAGAGTTCTGCGAGTTAGAAATTCCTCATTTTTTTCAATAAAGTTTCTCTGGGGCGTACGTGCATGCAGGTACCATTTCCCATGTAAAATGGCTAGTAATCTTTGTCAAATAACTCGGAAAGTAGATCGGTGAAGGGCTGATATTTTGATAACTTTGGAAGGGTGAAATAATTTTCTATTGTATGAGATCAAGTTCATTGATTTCCGGGAGAAATGATATTTACCCCAAACTACCTTAAGATACCCGTAGAAAAAAATCTCCACCGGAGGAGAACTGGACATTGGCTTCAAATGATCTAAACTCAGCAGTTCGTGCTGTTCCAGTCCTCCCAACTGTACTGGAGAGTACTGCGTTCGAATTGTTAAGGGTGATTTGCACTGGAATGTACTGTGGAGACAACTGCGGATAGGGCTGTACTGAAAATGTGCTGCATCACAGTGCAGGGACTGTGTTGTAGATAAAACTGTGCTTAAACTGAGCTGTATTGCAGAGCGGAAATGTACTGTTGCAATAATTGTACTGTAAGAGTGCTGCGTTAAGTGTCAAACTCCACTGTTTGTTTCCATTTAAGTAGTCTCGAGCACACTTCCAGTCCAATTAAAGTACAGCTGGACAGTAGATCCACCGTAGTTACAGCACAATTTGTTTTTCTCTGAGATGTCAGGGACATCTACGTCTACTTATTACCTTGCAAGCCACCACAAGGGTGCTTGGCAGAGAGTGACTTATCACCAACAATGAAGTACAGTAAAGAAATTTACTTTCACCAACAAGCACCAATGATCCACAGGGAAAGAGGACGCCTCGGTAGCTTAACTGGCTAAAGAACACGGCCGGAAAGCGAGGGATTCGGGTTCGAAACCCGATCAAGGCGGATGATTTTTTTTTCTCTGTGGAAATTCGCACTTGTGTGCATTGCGGGTGACTCCGTGAAAGTGGAACTCCGTGGCTAGTCCCGGATAGCTAGAAATTTGTGAAGCACCACACTATTTGTACACTACAATTGCTACAGAAACTTCTAAAATAATCTATAATGTAACGATGAAAACGTGGCCCAAGAGTCATGCAGGGAACATGCAAAACATGGCGGTGAAAGCTGCAGCAATATAACTATCGGTCCGATGACAGCTGATGATCTATTCGGGTGAACAACCTCTCCCAGAGCTTCCACGGGGGTAAGTCGCTGAACTCCAGGGGTCATCCAACTTCGGCAGGTGAAACACACGATGATAAGAAAGTGAAAGATAGAAAGGGAAACGATACAAAATATTATGATTACGCATGATTGGAGGGCAACAAGAGAGAGGGCAGAGTCACGGGTCATTGGCCGTGACAACGACCTCTCTCGCACGCAGGGGGGTGGGGTACTGATGGTGAACTTCCGTGGGGGGGGATTCATATTCAGATTGCAGGAGACATTGACTCCTTGATCGCCAGCTGTTTCTCAGATAACTAATCCTGCGATGTGAGTGTAATATTTCGGAGAGGAAGCTGAGGTCGCCAACACATCCGGAGTCTCCGGAATACTCCTGGAATATATTTTTTTAGTCATTAGTCGATCAATCTTAATATTGGTTGAATGCAGCCTTCTACGCTTCCCAATCTAATGTTAGTTCCCTTACCTCCTGGTATCTCTTTTCATGTAATTTTGTCTTTATTTGGACCATGAACTCATTCCTTGGTCTTCCTCTGCGGACTTTTCCCTCCATTTTACCTTCACTTGGCTTGTTGCTCACAAACCCTTTGTGTCTCAAAGAGTGTCCAATCCATACGGTTCTTCTTTTTTCTATGGTGTTCCTCCTTTCATCCTCCACTCTTCTGCACACTTCATCAATTCTTTTTTTGTCCGTCCGTTTAATTTTCAGCATTCTCCTCCAGCGCCAGGTTTCGAAGGCTCCTAGTCTGTTCTGGTCAGCTTTTCCAATGGTCCATGCTTCTGATCCATCGAGTGCCACGCTCCACACGATTTTTTTTCCAATTTTTTCGTATTCTACCGGTAAAGGTAGGTTTTAATGAAAGTCGGATATCTTCTCCCGGGTAAATGCACTACTTTCCTTGTTATTTGAAATCTCCCGACTTCCGGAATTAGGAGTTTCACTCCTTCATCAAATTTAAACTGGTATTTAAAAAAGATTCTCTCCGAAACAAATGCTTTCAGAGATTAATAAAAGTTCGTTCATTGTTTGCTTATAGCACGTGTAATCCAGCACGAAGATACATCTAAATTCGACTAGATTCATATACGTACTTCAAAAGAATTTATTAAACTTCACTTCAAAATAATAAATTCTTCTATAGTTCAACACGTATTGAGTATTTAATCGTAACTACACGTTTTATGTGATCTAAAATACAGCATAAATTTTTAGCAAAAAATATGTTGAACTTAAACTTTATTTTGTAATGACAACTAACTAACAGGTAAGCCTGTATGTGTTAGATTTGAAAAATGACCTGTACTCCCTTAGTATGTGTTATATGTACGAAGATACATCTAAATTCGACTAGATTCATATACGTACTTCAAAAGAATTTATTAAACTTCACTTCAAAATAATAAATTCTTCTATAGTTCAACACGTATTGAGTATTTAATCGTAACTACACGTTTTATGTGATCTAAAATACAGCATAAATTTTTAGCAAAAAATATGTTGAACTTAAACTTTATTTTGTAATGACAACTAACTAACAGGTAAGCCTGTATGTGTTAGATTTGAAAAATGACCTGTACTCCCTTATTATGTGTTATATGTACGAAGATACATCTAAATTCGACTAGATTCATATACGTACTTCAAAAGAATTTATTAAACTTCACTTCAAAATAATAAATTCTTCTATAGTTCAACACGTATTGAGTATTTAATCGTAACTACACGTTTTATGTGATCTAAAATACAGCATAAATTTTTAGCAAAAAATATGTTGAACTTAAACTTTATTTTGTAATGACAACTAACTAACAGGTAAGCCTGTATGTATTAGATTTGAAAAATGACCTGTACTCCCTTAGTATGTGTTAATCTTTGTGCTGTATGCTCCTCCGTACCGTTAAAATAGCTTAAATAAACGCAAATACATTACAACATCGAGAAAAATATCCAATCAGATGAACGAATTACCTTCAAAACTCATATTTTGTTCCTACAGCTTTAGCATTCTGTGCGTATTTTAAACAGAAAAAAAATAAGCTTTGAAATACTGGACCAATTTTTTTTATATTTAACGTGAGATCCACATCGTGAACATTATAAATCAATACCTCTTGAGAAATATCGAAATTTTCACTTCGCATGCAAATCCGATCATTTTTTTACGCCAAATATGTGACGTCGTTTGTTTCTCATGATTGTGTGAAACTCACGGTGGAGAAAACTCATTATTCTGGAATGGGAATTGAACCCAGATCCCTCGGTTTCGTACCGAGTGCCCTAATGGAGGGATCTGAGTTTGATTCTCTGTCCATGCGAATGATTTTTCCACTGCGAATATAAAAAAAATGGAGTGAAAATTAGCAAGCGTCTATGTTAAAGTTACTGTCCGGCTAGTAACAAAGAGAAGAAAAATGACTTCGTATTTTCCACTTTCACCAAGTCATTTTTTCTTTTACTACGTCTAAATTCAACAAAGTACAATCGCATGCAGTCACGTACACAGTTCTCTGCAAATGTTGCTTATGAATTGACAGCATCACGAGTGATGGAGGCCAGTGACCTACCGACCCCCCAACGTGGCCGCTCTAACACACTCATTTGTTATGGCCGCGTTCTAGGAATGGGGGCGATGGTGAAAACGATAACATGAGACATTCCCCCGGCCACGTGCACTTAAGGAGCGAATAAAAGGGTGCGAAATTTGAATAATCGACTCGATTGCTCGATAAGGTCGCTCAGCGCAGTCTGTTTTGCCTCCCATTCCAAATCCTGCGCACGCCCGCCCATTGTTACATTTCCCAAGACACGGGATTGACGGACCCGTGAGGTGCTAGGGAGGGCTTATAGAAAACCACGAAAAGCCAACTCAGGAGAGTCATTCTCCATAGAGCAGGTGTCAGCAGACTTTTAAGGTGAAAGACCCAAGCCCATTTCACACAATGGCATATTATACAAATTACATCTTATTCTATAGATAAAAATAATAAAATCAAAGAAAATGTACGGAAATAGCCTTCTAGATCCAAGGTTAATAAGGAAAACTCCAGGAAGTACGACCAAATCGATGGTATTTATTGATCGCTTAGAACGTCGCTACTTCAGCACGAAAGCATAGATGTAAAACAATATAACTTGTTACCTCCTGAAGCCAGCTCAATATCTACTAAGATATTCAGTATTTTGTCGTCCATGTCCATGTTATGAACTGCTTTGACGACTCTTATAATTTAAACAGAGCATTCTTCATTCAGTTCAATAAGTCTGTATTGGCGTAAAAACATTTTGCGAAAATTTTGAGTAATCTGCACATTCTTTTTCATCCGATTTTTACACAATTTGGCTAAGATGTATCACGTACATATTTAATTTTTCAATGGCGAATTAAAGTAACCTAAGGTCATTGTGACTTTTTATAATTGACAAGAACTAAGGCAGTACCTGATCCCGGGATCAATAAACATTATTTCTATTATTCTAGATCGATTAATGTGCCCTTAACATATCTTGTGCTATGAATACCTGCCTGTTACGCGGGAGATCGATATTTGATTCCCCACCGGGAAGAAATTTTTGTTTTAGCAATAACGTAGTTCAGGTCCATTTACTTCCGTAACATACATCATGCGCTGGACCAGGAACAAGACTACGAGAGCGATGTGGGAAGATGGATTATGATGTAAGTTTCCGCGGGGATTGGCTAAAAATTAAATCTTCCAATTTTCAGGTAGAATTATTTACGTTTAGTTTACCTTGAGCTGAGAGAGCCTGCAAGAAAGCCGGTGAAAAGGACACTTACATATTACCCCGAAAGACACCTCAAGAGTGCTTGGAAGGGGGTGATCCATCACAAACATACGCTAGACTGTAGGTATCATGCCAATGCTACTGAAGATATTTAATTACTGAGTAATGAAACTATATATGTCCACCTAAGCAGTCCGCCGAATACAACAACGCGTCGGGACAGCCGAAAACCGAGAGACCAAACCTTCAATAAAAAAAAACTAAAAAAAAGAATTTTTGAGCATACTTTGAGAAAAATATATACAAAAATCTAAAAACAGAAACATATTCAAATTGCACTAAAAAAGAAAAAATAATATTTTCTCGAATGAATGAAAATTTATAATTCGTTGTCTCTGGCGTGACTTCATGGAATCGACTTAGCATAATGAAAAGTAAAGAAAACTTTGTAATTCCACATAAATATTTAATGCGCGACCTAGGTTTCGACGTGGCACGTCATCATCTGGTATTGGTTCAACAGATGATGACGTGCCACGTCGAAACCTAGGTCGAACATTAAATATTTATGTGGAATTACAAAGTTTTCTTTACTTTTCATAATGAAAATTTAGCCTAGTACTGGATATAATTTAATTTAATTCAAGGAAATTTAGTCAAACAATGATAAGACCACAACAAAAAGCGTGGGGCGCTCTTTAATATTCGATATCAACATGAATTCATTAAATATGAAGATTTTAATTTAGAATATAAGAATATAAGTATTCAATGGAACAGAGAGCTTTAATATACAATTTCTAGAAAATCTTTAAATGAACTTAAGTTAAGTTCAACATATAAATGAGGTCGCGCGCCATGCTTTTAGTTGTGGTCTTATCATTGTGTGGCTAATTTCTTTGAATTGACTATAATTATATCCAGTACCTACTAAGCTAAATTTTCATTCACTCGAGAAAATATTATCGTTTCTTTTTTTGTGCGATGTTAAGATTTTTTTATTTTATGCTTTTCTTCAGCTCGCTTTTCCCTGGATCCATGGGTATGTGGTTACCACCTCATTTTACCCTACATAGTTACCACTTCATTCGACTGAAAACATGAATCGAGTTTCGACCCTAAGGTCATTTAGAGGCGTCGCATCGAGTCTACATCCAAGCGATTTTTTTCTAGAAAACAGTCGTAGTTTTTTCAGTCCTAGTTAATAAAATTTTTATGAAACAACTTGATTTTTTTTTAGATTTTATATAAATATAAACAAAAAATAGTCGAAACTCGATCGAGGTTTTTAGTTGAATGAAATGGTGACTATGTAGGGTAAAATGAAGTGGCATCCATGGATCCAGGGAAAAGCGAGCTAAAGGAAAGCATACTAGAAAGATTGAGGGTTACGGCGGTAAACCCGCAGAAGATTCATGCAGACAGAGAATTCCAGATAAAAGCACAGTTGGTGTGAAGTCTAGAGAAAAGGAATGCAGTAAAGAAGGCGGACGGAGGGTAACATGGCATTGGGGCTAAGAGACGTCGATAAAAACTTAAAAATTGAGACATTTCTTTCCATAGGCAAAACAATTATGACCAAAATTCACAGTCAATTCCCGTGCGCTGGTATAAAAATTTCTCCCCGGCGGGGAATCGAACCCCGGTCTCCCGCGTGACAGGCGGGGATACTGACCACTATACTACCGAGGACTTGGCAAATCGAGCTGAAAAAATGCATCAAATCTAATGTGTTTCCCTTGGATAAAGGTCTTGATAATATATTCGTGGGGATAAGTGTCGCGATAAGGATATTTTTGTTTCATCATGTGGAGTAGTAGATGAGGACTCAATGTGAATACATTTATGATATTCCTAGCAATTCTGATGTAGAGATTCCTAATTTGCATCGTGGCAGACAAAAAAAATCCATTGTGGTCCTGGTTCAGTTAAGGTCCCCAATCACCAACGTAGTAGAATACCAAAAAGCTGATGCTGAGGTGTTCACTGATCCGAGTGCAAATTCTCACTAAATAGGGATATTTACAGAATTGCGTGAATCAACTGTGAAATATATGATATATGTAGTGTGATATCGTCGTCCAATGCGCCGATGAATCGACAGCAATATCATGAAAATGATTAATCAAGGTGATCTGCCTAATTTCAACCACTACCATAAATCAAAGAAGAGAGTTAATGCTGGCTCGAAGTACAAAAGTAGGGAATGTTCCGAAAAATGACCCATTCAACATGACCATCGCGTATTTTATGAATCTATTTGTTGCATTATCCAATGCTTTTTTAAAATCATTTCCATTTCACCATAAAAATCATTTCGGTACCAAAGGTTTCGGCGTTGAACTTGAACAACTATGGAATTCAATACAACACATTACTCATTTTAATGGCTACAGTGTTTCCCTTTGCCATTTTACTAATTGGTTTAATGTATCCTCTTTAATGATGTACACCCGAAATGCACACGCTTCCAAATTCTACAAAATTCCTACCCCTCAAAGTTTTGGCTATCTAAAATCAATTCGTTTCCACCTTTCGCACCCAATGGCAGCCTATTTCCCATTTGCACACCTCTTGGTACCTCATAACACAAGGGAATATGCCTGCAACTCTTTTGGCACCATCCAGCTTTTCTCACAGGACATATGTATATAGGGCGTACCCGTAACCTTATAGGTCAGGTGCTCCTATATTCGACGCAATACAGTGCTCCATTAGGGGGAGTCGTTTTGCCACATTTTTTCTCGAAGCGAGACGTAATACCGGGCAAAAGTGGCCCTCCCGCGTGGAAATCACATGCATAACTTTTTCCAAATCGGAAAATATCTTTAGTGAGAAGTTTATCCTCAAATTTTCAAAATTTCGACAGGAGACACCAAAGTAATCATTAATATTATTGCAGTTAAAGAGATTTTTTTCGTAGGAAGATGAAAATATCGATGAAAATCGAAATTCAGCCTCAAAAAGCCAGTTATATCTACATCTACATCTACTTATTACCCTACTAGCCACCACAGGCAGGGCAGGGGATGACTTATAACAAAAATGAACTGCAGTGAAGAAATTTACTTTCACCAACATGCACCACATGATAGGTATGCTACAAATGCTACAGAAACCACAATATTTATCTATAATGTAGCTAAGTAAACGTGAAACGAGAGTCATGCAAGGAACATGCTAAACAAAATTTTAGCACTACTCGAGAGATTTAGAAACATGCATAAGGGGGTATACGAATTAACCAGCTACACTACCTGTCAACTAACAAACTTCAAAGTCTCATCGCAGCCATTATGGTCTCTTGTCGATCGTGGGAAAAACGACATTTAAAACCTATCTGTTCTACTATCTATTTCCCATATTTTATTTTCATCATCTGATCTACCGTAGTTTATATGTCCATGGGGGGCCAGGAACGTCTCCTCTGGAGCCGGAAAAGGGGCAAAATTCAGTGGAGTTTAGCGGTCCTGTTGCTCCTCGCTGACTTGGCCAGCGATGCTTGCCAAGCGACCAAGTACCTCAGGTCGTCACTGAGTTTTGTGAGCTCTTCTGAGAGTGAGAGTGATAAGGTGAGTCACGCTTTATTGGATTAAACGACACCTGTGGAAACTTTTCACCGTCGAAGAGTTGTGTTGACACCGTTCCATTTCATGCATTGTATTTCAATACGATGCCATATGAAAGTCACCTTAAAGCAGCGCTCAGATTTTTGTCCCAACCTTACGGATTTCAGCAAAGGGGATTGTACTTTCCTTCCAAATATGACCCACTTCCTGCTATGAATACATTTTTTGTGGTATCTGAAATGGTAATCGTTTAAATATTGTACAAGAAAGAATTTTACGGTAATATATATGTCATTGGTCTAAGAATCTTAAAAATAAATTTTTACACCTTTCTCAACCATTTTGCCCACTGAAAAAAATGTGAAAGCCGGAAATATTGACAGCAGGCACCCATAGATTTAGATTGTCACTTATTCCACGCACAACAAGCGATCATAATAATTGCGACCTAGGTTAGAGTTTCATAGAATTGATCTACAGAACTAACTGAACAGGTCTGAAGTAGGTAGGGTAAGATTTGTACGTGTGTTAAATATCATACCATGATTATCAATAGCTCAACCCACATGAAAGTCCCGGCATGATTCAGCTTTCTGCGTGATTTACTACCTAGTGGGACTACTTATCAATCGCATTAATATTACAAACCATTAGTTATTTCATAACTGGTGTTACATGGTAGCATGTTTGTCTACGTAGTACTCTCATAGTTTCTTGTCTTACTGCCCATTATTATCCTGACTACTTTTGCCCGGCGCCCAGAGGCCGGGTGAAAGTGCTCGGTTCTGATTTCAGCTGTAATGAGTGCTTTATTCCTCGTGTGATATCACACCCTCCCACAATCTAATGGTGACTAACACGGTATTTTGTAATAATAATAATAATGTCGTCTTTATTTTATTTGAGCGATATTAGGCCAATACAGTCCTCTCTTCCATATAACTCATTTCACAAACATCCATATCCTGGGCAGATAATTTTCTACCCAGGCGGGACTCGAACCCGCGACCCTCGGGTTAGCAGGCGGGGACTTTACCCCGCCGCCACCGGGGCCGACCGGTTGTAGATATAAATGAAAACTAGTTTTAAAGATTTTGAACTTCTGGTTCTTGAAAAAAAGTGAGCGTTGTAGACAAATGGTTCATGAAAACTTTTTCGTTTTAAGTTTATCTTCATAGATAATCTTAAAACGGAAAATTTTGAAAACACCAATGAAAACCGAGATTCGGCTTCAATATGCCAGTTATTGCTAAACCGAGGGTCGCGGGTTCGAGTCCCGCCTGGGTGGGATTTTCAACCATCCAGGGCATGGATGTATGTCAAGTTATGTTGGTCCGGTTCCTGGAAAACCTGATGACAGGCTCAGCAGCCTATCGGGATTCCGGGGATACATGGACCAACAGAATCGTCCGGCAAGCAAAAAAAAACATATTTAATGTATAATGTAATTATCGCGGTTCTGTTTCGAACTGGGACGAGCAAGGCGTACATAGTGTGGAATCACCCCGTACCATAGGAACTAGTGGTGCATTGCACGGTATTTCGAAGATTTAGATGCATATCGTAATTACGGAACGCATCTGGTCCTGTACATTCCGGCTTATCGATCTTCTACTGTAAAATATAATATAATTTACTATATGAGATAGTAAGAGTTCTGAGCGTAGAGGGAAAGTGGAAATAAATTTGCGAATGTGTACAGTTTCCTCGCGCAGTTCCTGCATTGGAATGTTTATTTTGCATTGAGTTTGTCGCGTGGATGGGGCGAGGTTTTAGCAAGGGAGGAGGTAGCGCGCTTTGGAAAAGGGGTAGTTTTCAGAGGACGGCGAGGTGGGGGGGAGGGTAACTCAACAGACAGGTGCCCCTCCCACCACTCCCATCCGTCCCCCCATCCAGACGCGACTTCGCACCTGCGCAGATTAAGGACACCAATTGGGCATGCGCAGATGCGGCCTTGGGAGTGGGAGACTTCTTGTTTTATCTTATTTTTTTCTTCATTTCGCTGTTTCTCTTGCTCCTGCTTTTGGTTTCAACAAGTGGGAGGGGGAGGGGCGACGCTCCCTTAACGCCATGCAAATCTTTGCAAAGGGCTGTGGGCTTGCGCTCGGGCGTGCGCAGCTTGCCCCGCGCATGCGCCACACAAACGATCGGAATCGTATGAGATTTTTTTTCACTCGACTGTTGCAGTTACGTCCATTTCGATCGTTTACTCACTTGAAAACGGTTTTTAAACTGGAATTTGTCTTCTTTCGAGATGAAGAGCGAAGCGGTTTCTCGATCTGTATATAGAAATTGATTGAAGAACCAAGGCTTTGTTGGGCGTACAATATGTAGGTCCTCGGGTGAAATAGTAAAAGAGAGATGCTACTTCGCTCTGTTAGGCCACGCCTCAGATACGGCGCGAGCATTTGGTCATAAAGATTTAACCAAAAAAATTATTAAAATACAAAGGAAACCAGCGCGTTTCGTTAAAAACTGCTACGAGCGTACATACAGGGTCTCTCAACTTTTAGAGGGATTAAGGTGGGAGCCCCTAGAGACTCGGAGGCCACACGCTAGGTTTAGTTTGCTAGAGAAATTCAGAGCTGATATTTTTCAGAGCGACACAGAGAATATTACATCTACATCTACATCTACGTCATACCCTGCAAGCCACCCATAGGGTGTGTGGCAGGGGGTGCTTTCGCACCAGGCATGCATGAATGATAGGGTAGAACAACGACATTACATTGAAACCCGCGCACCACACATGCAAAGCGCCAATTACAAATCTAATACCCAAGAAACATTCAATCTTCAATCGTTCCAACATGCAAGGGATACAAAGACTACTACTACAGATTCAAAATATCATGCATAAATAAGAACACCAATATTTACATCATGCCTAAATAAGAGAGCAGAATATATAATGAGAAAGATTTACTGCCTGCCTATGTCAATACTCGAACTATTCATGACGACGATCACAGCTGTTATGGTCCCGAATGGTACGCGGAAAAACTGACATTTTATACCTATCGGTTCTACAATCTAGCTCTCTAATTTTATTGGCGCGATCTAATCTGCCGTAGTACGAAGGGGTTAATAGTATTTTTTTTTTACGTCGTCAGTAAATTAATCAGTCAGTCAGTAATATTATCATGACTCCTCACCACATCTCAGGAGTTCGCCTATAAGACATTTGTTAGGCCCATTTTAGAGTATGGGGCGTCAGTCTGGGACCCTTATTTGGGAGGGGAGATAAAGCAATTAGAAAAATTTCAGCGTCTAGCCGCAAGATTTGTGATGCGAAATTTTAATAGGAAGGCTAGTGTAACGGAGATGATGAGGGTATTGGGCTGGACATCACTAGAATCGAGGAGGAGGAAAGCACATCTCAAGTGCATGCATAAGGCATACATTGGCGATCCTGAGTGGAGGGACATATCCGAAAGATTAAAAAAACCAAGTTATCTGGCGAGAAGAGATCACAAATATAAGATAGAGCCTCCAAGGCAGCTCTCAAACACATTGAAATATTCCTTCCTGCACCGGGGGATAAGGGATTGGAATGAGTTACCCAAAGAAGTATTAGAGCCCTTCCCTAATAAGACACTGACGTTAATGACGAGATTGAGGGGAGTTGTACTGTAAGGGTTTTTCCCCCATATTTTTCTAAGGTAATAACTTTTTTGTATTTTTGGTAATGTCATTGTTTTAATTTTTACATGTATGTATAATGGTATTTTCTCAGTATCTGTGTTACCACCGGACCATATGGTCTACTTGTAGCAAATTCTTAATAATAATAATAATAACATCTCTAGGTCTGACAGATGCGACAAAATAAGAGATTTACACTGCCGAACAGATATTTACAAAAACTCGTTCTTTATGCGCACAATAAGTGACCACACTGAAAATTGAGCTCCACTCAATACACACCCATTAAACACACAATCATTTCTCCTCCCAAAGCCTAATCCCTAACATTTTTACACCGCTGGTGTCCTACACCTCCTGCCACCCGCCCGTGCGGCGACTCGCAGGGTAGTAGGTAGATGTCACTAGTATGGATATCGTTCAGTTTGCGTTATACTTTTGCTTTTTTCCCAGGAAAAAATTATAGCGCTGGTAGCTGTCGCTAGCACACCTGTGCAATATTGATTCATCCATTAATACTGAGTAGGGACTTGATGATTTTCGGGGGCATTTTGTAGCCCGGCGAACAATCAGCAGCACTTGTATCCGCTTCCCTGAAAACCCGCTTCCGAGTGTTGGATAGCTAGTAAGCATCTTCTGCACTTACTGTTTAAAGGGCTTAGGCAGTTTCTACAGCTCCCTTATCAATCTGGGAAAGTACCGAGTCTCTTGAGCAATTATTTCCGCCTCCTTCAGATCTTTGCTATGGGATTGCCCGCTGTATGCGATGACTGAATGAATCAATAGTACATATTTGATGGCTCTAAGCATGACCACCGAGACTACAGTCTCGACTACTACAGACTATAGTCTCGGTGGTCATGCTCTAAGGCGTATCGTCACAAAAAATGACACCGCGGAAGTTATTCCGAAAACTGTCAAATATCGAGATAACTTTGCGGAAGCCAAACCACGAAATAATGAGTAGGTATGTCCAGGAGAAAGTTAGAGAGGTTATCATTTCTACATCTACATCTACGAAATACCGAACTATCACTAGGGTGTGTGGCACGGGGTGATTCCACACCAGGAATGCCGCACTCATCCCAGTTTAAATCAGAACCGCGCAGCTCCCCCGGCTACCAGGCGCAAGCCAAAAGCAGTCAGGACAGCAGTGTGCAGTCAGACCAGAAACTAGGAGAAGGATACGTAGAAGCAGATGCTACCATGCAGTACACGACTCAAGATACAGCTAATGGTTGGTACATCTACATCTACGTCAAACCCTGCAAGCCACCTATTGAAACCCGCGTACCACACATGCAAAGCGCCAATTAAAAATCTAATAACCAGGAAACATTCTATCGTCAATCGTTCCAACATGCAAGGGATACAAAGACTACTACTACAGATTCAATATATCATGCATAAATAAGAACACCAATATTTACATCATGCCTAAATAAGAGAGTAGAATATATAATGAGAAAGATTTGCTGCCTGCCTATTGTCAATACTCGAACTATTCATGACGACGATCACAGCTGTTATGGTCCCGAATGGTACGCGGAAAAAATGACATTTTATACCTATCGGTTCTACAATCTAGCTCTCTAATTTTATTGGCGCGATCTAATCTGCCGTAGTACGAGGGGGTTAATAGTATGTTTTTCACGTCGTCAGAGAAATGATTTTCCTGAAATTTAGTTAGGAGGTTAAGACTATAATTTAATCTACGCTGTGATAGCGATTCCCATCCCAATTCTCCTAACAGTCCAGACACACTAGCAAACTTATCGTAGCATCGTTTCACAAACCTAGCTCCTCTTCGCTGCACGCAATCTAATTCCGATATTAACCCTAGGGTTGTGTTGCGCAGTACTTTCATCGATGCTGATGAAAAAATTATCGAGATGCCAATTTCGAAATTCGTCTGATACGGACAATAAATGCATTAATGGGAGTCCTCAATTCAACGCATTTATGTCAACGCAGAAGGGATCAAGTCAGCGCTCTTTAGCGCGAACGAATAACTCGTTTTTTTAAAGATAGACTTAACAGTGTTCCTTAATAGTTTCAGAAAATTGGGCTAGGAATCTCTGTCAGATCGAAGGGAAAAAATATAAAATTAAATCTTTTATGAAATTTTGATGGAGGCTATTACTTGCCGGACTTACAACATATATTGCATCACGCCAATGGGATGGCTCGCAGGGAAATATGTAAATGAACATTTACTCATTACCTTGAAAACCACCTCAAGATTGTTAGGCATTTCTTTCTCAATACAGGACCTCTGATGAGTCTCGTATCGTTATTTTTCGTCACTTCCACCCCGTTCCGGGAGTGCGTAATTTGCACGATCGCTCCCTTCCTTGGGTGAGGTAACCGTTTCTCAGCCTCCCTCTCCGGGTAGATAATAAAACGTCATCACGGGAATCAATCAGTAATCTTATAATCTATGTTTTTTCATAAGTGACTCTACACGGGAAAAATGACACCTTATAACGGTCCGTTTGAAAACTGTCTATTTACACACATGTGGATCCGTAAATCACACCATGCCACACACCCAAGAGGTGGCTTACACGGTATTTTTCAACAGGTACACGGTATTTACTGCAACAACTTGGATGGGAATCGCTTTTAGATCGTCGATTGAAAATTAGACTCCATCTTTTATGTAAACTTAGCATACATACCAACCAATCCATTCCCTTCCGGGGTATGCAAAGTCACAAACTTTCACTCACAAACACACACATGTACACCTAATTCTACTTCAATAATTTCCTCCATACTGAACTATCCTTGCAAACCTCTTTTGCCTCATTTACCCCTATACACTGCTTTACCTATATATAGCATAGCCAGGTATATATCAAGTGACAGCGTCATTTGGAGGAACTCTTTCCATGTATTGTCTGTATCAATATTTTTGCTAATGTTCACGAATTTTTCAAAAGAAGTCTTTAAGTCACGCCGGTCACTTGTCAACAGATATATACCTCATATGTATAAGGGTGAGAATAGGGAACCAAGGTGGTACAACGCGGAGGTTAGAAAATGTTTAAAACGCCAACGAGTTAGCCACGCGAAATAAAGAAAAATGAAGAAAAATGTAGCTAATAGCGATCTAAAAAATACTATCGAACATTATAAGATTTGTAAAGCAGCCGCATAAACAACCCTTAGAAAAGCGTTTAGTGTATTCAAGAGAGAATTACTCGGAGAACAACTAGAGGGAAATCCGAAAGCATTTTGGTCATATGTTAGGAAAGTACAGGGAACTTAAAAGTCAACGGTTAATTCCTTGAAAAACGATAGAGGCGAAATAGAAACTTCCAGTTTAGATACGGCTAATTTGTTGAATTATTTTTTTCCAGAGCGTTTTTAATCAATCTAAGCGTAGTTTGCACGAAACCATACCAGACCGATTTCAGCAACCAATGCCCCCGATCGATATATCTTGTAGCGGAATCGTATCCTTACTAAATAACATTAGCCCCAACAAGTCCTCAGGTCCTGAAGAAATTCCAGCTCGTCTGTATGAAGAATTAGCTCTCTAAATGGTTCCGTATCTTAAAGTAATATTTAACAAATCCCTCGAAGAACACGCGGTTCCAAAAGACTGGAAGATAGCAAACGTGACCCCAATTTTTAAAAGCGGCGATAGGGAACAGCCATGTAATTATAGACCAATATCATTAACGTCACTATCATGTAAAATTATAGAGTACATAATAGTTACATCAATAATGGGACACCTCGACAGCCAGTATTTATTGATAACAAACCAGCATGGGCTCAAAAAGGACGGTCTTACGAAACTCAATTAGGTCTTTTTGTTCACGATATTTTAGTTTCCGCAGAAGGTAAGGTACAGGTAGACGCAGCGTTTCTTGACTTTAGAAAAGCGTTTGACAAGGTTCCCCACTGTAAGTTACTCGCAAAGTTAGCATCATACGGGATAGACAGTAATATAGTAGGCTGGATAGGAGACTTCTTACATGAACGCGTTCAAAAGGTGGTATTAGATGGTGTCAGCTCCGGCGAGGTAAAAGTTACATCGGGTGTTCCCCAGGGAAGCGTGATAGGCCCAATTTTATTTCTTTTCTACGTAAATGACTTGAATACAGTAGTAAAAAAATAACAAGCTCCGTCTTTTTACCAATGATGCAGTTGTGTATAAGGAAATTAGAAATGAAGAGGACATCCAGTCTTTAGCTAAGGATTTAGATGCGATTGATGATTGGTGTGATAGTTGGCAGCTAGAATTAAATTTGAAGAAATGCGCGATAATAAACTTTTGAAAAAAGAATGGCTTTCCCCGGAATAATTATTGCATCAAAGAAAAGAAAATATCTAACGAAGAATCTATTAAATACTTAAGCGTCACCATCATTGAGGACATATCATGGGGGAAACACATTAGGGAAATAACAAGTGTAGCAAACCGTAGATTAGGATTCGTATAAAGGGTTCTAGGCAAATGCGATGAGAGAGTACGCGAAAGAAGCTATTTTTCACTTGTCAAGCCTCATTTATAATATGCTGCCAGCGTATGGGATCCGTACGAGGAAGGTATCATAAAAGAATTAGAGCGTGTGCAAAGGAGATCCGCTAGACTTGTTAAAGGCCGTTATGATAATTGTATAAGTTTTACGAATTTAATAGGAGAACTAGGATGGGAATTACTATCAGATCGCAGGTTAAAATTTAGGTTAAACCTTTTAAGTAAATTCGAAACCGATTTGTTCACAGATGACGTTAGATATATATTGAGAACCCCTGCGTATTATGCTAGGTTTGATAATGTTTACAAGATTAGAGAGATAGATTGTCGTACCGATAGATTTAAAATGTCAATTTTCCCGCGTACCATAAGAGAGAACATTAGGCAGCGTAGCAAAGGGATAGGTAGGTGAAATATAGTTAGAGTAGTATGTACAGCATGATGGATGTAATAACAAACAATAATCCCTTTCTTATTATGTTTTGCATGTTCCCAGCATGACTCTTGTTTCACGTTTACGTAGTCATTTTATACAATCATTTTCATATACATCTACATCTACGTAATACCCTGTGAGCCACCACGAGGGTGTGTGGCAGAGGGTGATGATCACCAAACATGCAATATTGACATGCAAGTAGGATATTTAAGGGAGATGGTTAGTATCTACATAATAAGAAAGGGATTATTGGTTGTTATTTCATGCATCATGCACTACAGACTACTCCTACTATATTTCACCTACCTATCCCTTTGCTACGCTGCCTATTGTTCTCTCTTATGGTACGCGGGAAAAATGACATTTTAATACTATCGGCACGACAATCTATCTCTCTAATCTTGTTAATCTGATCAAACCTAGCATAATACGCAGGGGTTCTTAATATATATCTTACGTCATCTGTGAACAAATCGGTTTTGAATTTACGTAAAAGGTTTTACCTAAACGTTAACCTGCGTTCTGATAGTAATTCCCATCCTAGTTCCTCGTAATTCGTAAAATTTATACAATTATCATATCGGCCTTTAACAAGTCTAGCGGACTCTCTCATCGCATTTGCCTAGAACCCTTTTTACGAATCCTAATCTACGGTTTGCTACACTAGTTACTTCCCTGATGTGTTTCCCCCTTGACATGTCCTAAGTGATGGTGACGCCTAAGTATTTAATAGATTCTTCGTTAGATATTTTCTTTTCTTTGATGCAATAATTATTCCGGAGAAAGCCATTCTTTTTTCAAAAGTTTATTATCGCGCATTTCTTCAAATTTAATTCTAGCTGCCAACTATCACACCAATCATCAATCGCATCTAAATCCTTAGCTAAAGACTGGATGTCCTCTTCATTTCTAATTTCCTTATACACAACTGCATCATCGGCAAAAAGACGGAGCTTGTTATTTTTTTACTACTGTATTCAAGTCATTTACATAGAGAAGAAATAAAATTGGGCCTATCACGCTTCCCTGGGGAACACCTGATGTAAGTTCACTTTGCCGGAGCTGACACCATTTAACACCACCCTTTGAACGCGTTCATGTAAGGAGTCTCCTATCCAGCCTACTATATTACTGTCTATCCCGTATGATGGAATTTTGTGGTTTATGTAGCATTTGTAGATTACTTATTATGTGGTGCACGTTGGAGAAAGAAAATTTCTTCATTGTAGTTCATGTTGGTGACAAGTCACCCCCTGCCAAACACCCCTGTGGTGGCTAGAAGGATAATAAGTAGAAGAAGAAGTATGGTGCTTGAGGTAAAAGTATATTTCTTCACTGTAGTTCATGTTGGTGATACGTCACCTCCTACCAAACACCCTTGTTGTGGCTTGCAGGGATATTAGTAGATGTAGATATTACATTTCGTAGATGCAGAGATGTGACCACATACATCTACATCTACGTCATACCCTGCAAACCTCCCAAAGGGTGTGTGGCTGGGGGTGCTTTCACACCAGGCATGCATGAATGATACGGTAGAACACCGAAATTACATTGAAACCCCCGTACCACTCATGCAAAGCGCCAATGAATAATCTAATAACCAACAAACATTCTATCGTCAATCGTTCCAACATGCAAGGGATACAAAGACTACTACTACAGATTCAAAATATCATGCATAAATAAGAACATCAATATTTACATCATGCATAGACAAGAAATTAGAGAATATAATGAGAAAGATTTACTGCCTGCCTACTGTCAATACTCGAACTATTCATGACGATGATCACAGCTGTTATGGTCCCGAATGGTACGCGGAAAAAATGACATTTTATACCTATCGGTTCCACAATCTAGCTTTCTAATTTTATTGGCGCGATCTAATCTGCCGTAGTACGAAGGGGTTAATAGTATGTTTTTTACGTCGTCAGAGAAATGACTTTCCTGAAATTTAGTTAGGAGGTTAAGCCTATAATTTAATCTACGCTGTGATAGCGATTCCCATTCTAATTCTTCTAACAATCAAGACACACTAGCCAACGTATCGTAGCATCGTTTCACAAACCTAGCTCCTGTTCGCTGTACGCGATCTAACTCTGATATCAACCCCGTTTCGTATGGATCCCATACACTAACAGCATATTCCAAATGAGGCCTAACGATTGAAAAATAACAACGTTATTTCACTTTTTCATCACATTTTCCGAGTAGCAGCAGCAGCAAGAGCAGCAAGGTATTTATCATATATTCTCGGCGTCTTCGTAAACCATCGCAGACACCAACTTCAATTCCTTATCCCTTGACTCGGTCCGGGCCCAGAAGTTTTGGAGACTTTTTTTAGTCGGCGTCTTTTCCGTGACGGAAATGGCGATCCAGTGAAACGGGTTCCCGTGGTCCCCCCCCCCACTTCTCCGTGTGTGCCGTGCGAGCAAGACTTCCTCCATCCGGGATGCGAACTCCAAGCCGCCGTGGGCGTGTTATGCGGGTGAGTCATCGGCTCCAAGGAGGGAGAGGGATAGGTAGACTCCGGGACGGTTGGAAACATCCTTTTTTTCTCCTTTAAATCATCCCTGAGAAAATGGTGGAGGGCTTCGCACAAAAGATCTCTTAGTCAACGCCTGGCGGAGATCAGTAACTTATTTGTAATGATCGACGTACTCGGGATTAACTCAGGAGCTATCTAGGATGGAGAAGGAATCTCCTTCAGACCGTCGATTGAAAATTAGACTAAAAACTTTTAGATTTTTTATGAAAACTCAAAATCATATTATTTTCCAACGAAGTTGAGACTATCTTACCTACTCCAAATTATTAATGCAGGTCAGATTATGAGAATAAAATTAGAGAAATAGGCAGCAGAACATGCACGTTTAAAATGTCTTTTTCCCGAGATCGACAACACACCATGATGGATGCCAAACAGACTTTCATCTAAATTTACTTATTACATACCTATTTCTACTTATTTAAAGGAGCGTTGTAATTTTTCTCTCGTGAGACCTCACTTGGAGTACGCCGCTAGAATATGGGACCCATACGAAGCAGGACTAGTTACGGATATAGATCGAATACAGCGGAGGGCAGCTAGATTTGTTAAAAATTGTTATGATAAACATAGTAGTTTTGCTAAATTGTTGAGGGAATTAGGGTGGGAACATCTATCTGATCTAAGGGAAATATATAGGTTAAATATTTTACGAAAGTTTGACGAAGAATATTTTTTGGCGGACGTTCAACATATTTTGCTAGAGCCAAACTATTATGGTGACAACGATCACAGGCGAAAGATTAAGGAAGTAGACTGCAGAACCGATTGATTTAAAATGTAATTTTTTTACGTGTAATAAGGGACCATAATGGATGCGATAGATCAGTTTTAGGATACTGACTTGGTTAAATAGGTTTTTTCAGTTGTGCTATCTTATCGTGACTATTAGCTACTAACCTCGCATGTAATCTCCATCACGATGTACTCTCGCATATTTTTTTACCTTGTAGTGCTATTTATCTGTCACATTAATAATAATAGCCAGCACTTGTACCTGTTATGTCCAGCGCTAAAAATAATGCACGCTCAGAGTACTGGGTTCTTATTCCGTTCATAATGGCGGACCACACAACAATTCAGAAAAAAACATAAACATCATTCATAGAAACAGGTTTTCTAATACATAGCACTCAAACAAATGAATAACGAAATGCATATATTGCATGTATATACTACAGTACCTTGAATTGTGTACTGCATGGTAGCATGTTCGACGTATCACTCTCCTAGTTCCTGGTCTGACTGCGTACTCTTGTCCTGACTGTTTTTGGCCTGCACCAGGCATTCGGGGGAACGTGCGCGGTTCTGATTTGAACTGGGATGATTGCTGCATGCCTGGTGTGGAATCACCCCGTGCCACGCACCTTAGTTGTAGCTTGCACCGTATTTCGTAGATGAACTCAGGATCCATCTAGATTGGAGAAGGAATAGCCTTTAGATCATCGATTAAAAATTAGACTTAATCTTTTATGTAAACTCAAAGCCAATTCATTCTCTGATGAAGTTAATAATATCTCACGAACTACGACATACAAATGTAGATCAGCTCATGGGATAAAATTAGGGAAATAGACTGGAGAACATAGACGTTTAAAATGTTTACTTGTCGCGATCAATTAGTGAAAATAAGATTCAGTTAAAGCACCCACTCCTGGCACCACGAATGAACGTTGTTTGGGTCCGATGTAGTTTAGGTAAGTGATTGGCAAAGGCGTTAATACAAATAGAGCCTTAAATCGCCAATAAAATTAGAGAGCTAGATTGTAGAACCGATAGGTATAAAATGTCATTTTTTCCACGTACCATTCGGGACCATAACAGCTGTGATCGTCGACATGAATAGTTCGAATTGTGACGATAGGCAGACAGTAGGTCTTTCTCTTTATATTCTCTGCGTTCTTATTTATGAATGATGTAAATATTGATGCTCTTATTTAAGCATGATATTTTAAATATGTAGTAGTAGTCCTAGTACCCCTTGCACGTTGGAACGATTGACGATAGAATGTTTCTTGGTTAGTAGATTGTTCATTGGCATATTCTAAATGAGGCCTGACAAGTGTAAATAGCTTCTTTCTCGTAGTCTCTCATCGCCTTTGCCTAGAACCCTTTTTACGAATCCTAATCTAAGGTTTGCTACACAAGTTATTTCCCTGATGTGCTTCCCCCATGACATGTCTTCAGTGATGGTGACGCCTAAGTATTTAATAGATTTTAGAGCGATTTAAGATATTTCCGTTTTTATATTTTTTATATCATTTTTGAAAAGCATACTTAAAAATTCCTTTTTCATAATTTTGTTATACTTTTGCCTGCCGCGCCAGAGTGGACCAAGGAAAGGGGCACATTTTCGGTAGAATGGTGTCGGCGTCGAATGCTGCTCTCTGGTTGGGTCGCGTGGGTGCCGTGATTACTGGGGCGGGCCCACACAACCCATTGCCCCGGTGAGTAAGCGATGAACTAAAAGGAAAGGGGGAGTGCATCCTTCGATTATTACCTTCCAGCCCTGCGGCGAGCCTACACATTCCAATATCTTCCCAGAAAATCCATCCCCATTCGCGACCGTTGAATTCTGAGAGGAGAAGTAATTTTACAAAATGAATGAGAATAGATTCCACGATATTCGGCGAGATATTGCGGAACATCATCGCGAAATTTAAAAGAATATAAACTTTGTAACTTCAACCGAGTGGACAATACAGTTTTTTCTAAAAAAGAATGAGAGAATTTATATTGCGAATTTGAAAGAACTGAAAATGTAGCAAAACGTTAAAAAAATTCTATTTTGATAGAAAAATACTATTGTGGTTGAAGCGATCACAAGCATGAGATTACAGGTATATTAGTGTTTCACCTTGAGCTTAATACCTCAACATCATTATTAACAACTCACCCCACATGAAATTTTCGGCAATGTTTAGCATCAGTATGATTTAGTACCTTGTAGTACATCTACATCTACGTGATACCCTGCGAGCCACCACGAGGGTGTGTGGCAGGGGGTGAAGATCACCAAACATGCACTATTGACATGTAACTAGGATATTTAATGGAGACATGCTAGATAATATGGTCACATGCAGCTAGATGGCTTGTATCTACATAATATGAAATGGATTATTGGTTGTTATTACATGCATCATGCACTACAGACTACTCTAACTATATTTCACCTACCTATCCCTTTGCTACGCTGCCTATTGTTCTCTCTTATAGTACGAGGGAAAAATGACATTTTAAATCTATCGGTACGACAATCTATCTCTCTAATCTTGTTAATATGATCAAACCTAGCATAATACGCAGGGGTTCTCAATATATATCTAACGTCATCTGTGAACAACTCTGTTTCGAATTTACTTAAAAGGTATAACCTTTATTTTAACCTGCGTTCTGATAGTAATTCCCATCCTAGTTCTTCTATTAAATTCGTATCACTTATACAATTATCATAACGGCCTTTAACAAGTCTAGCGGATCTCCTTTGCACGCGCTCTAATTCTTTAATCATACCTTCCTCGTACGGATCCCATATACTAGCGGCATATTTTAAATGAGGCCTGACAAGTGTAAAATAGCTTCTTTCTCGTACTCTCTCATCGCATTTTCCAAGAACCCTTTTTACGAATCCTAATCTATGGTTTGCTACACTTGTTATTTCCCTGATGTGTTTCCCCCATGACATGTCTTCAGTGATGGTGACGAGTTTTGTAGTACTGTTTATTATTCGCATAAATAATACAAGCCAGTAGTTGTACCATAATAAGCGTTGCATGGCAGCACATTCGTCAACGTAGCACTCTACGCGTTTTTGTCCGACGTCCTGAGTGCTTTTGGCCTGCGTCAAGTGGCCAGTGGGAACACGCAATTTTGTGATTTGAACTGGGATGAGACGTGCGAGCCTGGTATAGTATCACCCCGTGCCTCACACCCGAATGGTAGCTTACACGGCATTTCGTGTATATAGCCACCAGCTGCAGTGTAAACATTTCCAACGTTTTTCCTCAAAGTGAAACGTTAGTCTGCAAGCGCCAAAAAAGACATTTGTTTTTTTTGTTTGTAGTTTCCTATTCTTATCATGATGAAATTCGAAGGGTATTGTCATTAAATATTACGGATGATATGATTAAGTCTAAATTTTAACCTTTAGCCTAAGAGGTATTCCCATCCTAGTTGTTGCAGAAGGCTAGCAACTACAAAGAAATTATCATAACGTCCTTTTATGTGTCTTTCCGATTTTTTTCTGCAGCTGTTGTAACTCTTATTTTCCCCTGCCACACACCATTTGGGTGGCTTGCAGGGTTTGACGTAGATGTAGATGTATTTTAAGCCTTCCATGCGACGGTCATTGACTGAAATTAATGCAATATGTCTTCGCTGCCAGAAAAATATCTTGATGGACACGCTCTTTTTAATATTTATATTGTACTTAGTCTTGGCATAAATATCGTCTCTCCGTTGATTTATGGGATAATATTTTAGAATTTCTTTCGATAAATACGAAAGGATGTTGCATACCATTTTCTATTTCCTACTCTGGTTAAAAATAAAAGGAGTTCATAATTGTTGGGGAAAGTATGGTAAAGCTCGTCGCTTAAATGGTATTATCTTCTATTTTCTGAGAAAATTTGGTGCACCACGTTGAATTCCGGCCTTACCTCACCCGTTACTTTTTCTGATTGGAGGATCATTTTCATAAACGCTGTTAAACAGGCAAAATTACTGTCGGCTTTTTCGCAAAGTAAAAAAAAATCTTTCCAGACTATTGATTATATTTTAGAACGGTTTTGATACGACCATGAACGGATAAACGAAAATGTTAGGGAGTTATACGTTCGCCCTTGACGAAAGTGAAGTAATTCTAGGAAAGGCTTTGAGAAGAGGAGTTTTGGACGATTTCCGTGAGACAGGTGTGAGCTCTGCTTCCATATCGTTAACAAACTGAAATCATCCTCTTATCCTCTCGCACCTTGATGGGCAAGTCTCAGGCTTGAATCTGGAGAAAGTTTAAAACAAGCGGATTAATTTCAAATTGTGAAGTCTTCACTTGGTGGAAGGCCGACATTGTATTAAACAAAACTTTGTTTCTTCTACAGATTAATCATTACAAACACGACCGGTTTCGGCAGTTGCGCCATCATCAAGAACATCATCATCAGGTACACCTGATGATGGCGTAACTGCCGAAACCGGTCGTGTTTGTTATAATAATCTGTGGAAGAAACAAAGTATTGTTTAATACCAGCGGATTAGTACCTACTGCTCCCGCAATTGCTATACTTCATAACATCTACATCTACGACACACCGTGTGGTGCCACACCAGGAGCATGCCGAGTGATTGATTCCACACCAGGCATACACCACTCATCCCAGTTCAAATAAAAACTAAGCGCCCTCAGGAAAACCGTACTCTCTCAGATAAACAGTCAGGAAAACAGCGCTCGGTCAGACTAGAAACTAGGAGGGTGCTGCATAGATGGTCATGCAGTACACTCCTTAAGGTACGACTGCGGGTTAGTATTATTAAGGCGATTGATTTTGGGGGCTGCCCCTCGCCATTTGCAGCGTTTCTGCTGCGCGCACTGTTCTCCTGACAGCTTTTGGTCTGCACCTAGCGGCCGGCTGAATGCGCGCGTTTCTGATTTCAGCTGTAATGAATGCTGTGTTCCTGGTGTCAAATCACCCCGGCCAAACACCAAAGTGGTGACTTTCACGGTATTTCTTGGTGTAGATGTTGTACCTGCAGCACTCATCATCACCATCATTGGTCGCTCAATTAATGGAAAGGGAAAAGAAAGCGAACTTATATTTGAGAGTAAAACACAAACGCGGGCGTGACTGCCTCCGAAGGTGGCAGCTTAAGCTGGTATTTTTGGATCTTTGGAAGGGTGAGATGTATTTCTTTAAATTGAAACCGAATTCATTGATTTCTATCATCATCATCGGTCGTTCAATCCCAAGATTGGTTGACTGCAGCCCTCTACCCTTCCCCCTGTAATGCTAGTTCCCTTACCTACAGGAATCGCTTCCCACGTATTTTTCTCTTTATTTGGTCCATGAACTTATTCCTGGGACTGGGGACTTTTCCTTCTCTTTTGCCTTCAATTATGTTCTTCACAAACCCATTGTATCTCAGAATGTGTCCAATCCATCTGGTTCTGCAGCGCTACAAGATACTTAATCAATCATGCAGAAAGCGAATTGTCGCGTTTGAAGTAAAATTTTGATATTTACATTAAAAAGGGGCAGCAGTGGGCTCTTATTTATGGAAAAATTCGCAAAAAATATATTCGTGGAAAAATCTGCACATTTTGTACCTTAATTCCGATTTTTGATCGGTAACCAAACCATCAATGAAAGCAGGATTTTTGTCAGTCAATAAAAATGTGTATGTTAGTATTTGTCTTGACTCACTTAGTCGAATCAGAGTCACCTTAAAAAATACTGCGTATACCACTGCTCTCCCTCCACCTCTGCTAATCCTTATTCTTCCGTTCCACGTATTTTTTCCTTTTTGGAAGTGGCAGAAAGAGAGAGAGTGAGAGGGGGAGACCACAAATCCATCCCTCCTTCCTTGTAAGGACCGCGAGGAGACTTTTAACCGTCCCGTCCGCAGGGCAGACTCGTTCGCTGCAGATAGTGAGGGGCAGCCCCCGAAAAACTCACCACGTTCGGCAGACTGGGGCTGGGGGGGGGGATAGGAGGGAGTTGAGCTTTGCACCTGCAACCAACCCCCGGCGGGGGTGGGAGACTGAGGGAAGAACGGGAGAGGGGAGGATGGTCCTGGAAGGAGTGCTGTAGGTGAGGACTGTCGGAGAGGAAGGGGGAGGGACGGGGTGAGGGGGGGGGTGCCAAGAAAGATGAAGAAGGAATAAGGGGGTGTTTTCTGAGGGTTGTGAAGTGGGGTGGGTTTGCGCCAGCTGACCGTCAAAACGCCCTAACCACCCCCATCCCTCCAGGCTCATTCAGACAGGTCCCGCTGTTGAAAAACTCCTTGAGCCATCTGCCTGCATCCACACTAAGGAAAACTCTCTGCCTTCTTTCTCTCCCACTCCCGAAAGATTTCCTCGAAGAGAAAAACCCACTCTTTTCGCGTTCCCGCCTTTTTCTCTCGTTGACTCGCTTTCCCGCCAAAAATAACGGTCTCGCCTCTGTTTGGAGGAGCGTGCTCAAAGGATGTTTGTTTTGGCGGGAAAACTCCACCTTACCTGGACACGAAGGTCTTTCGCGGAGTATCGTTTTATCAGGACGATTTTCGACTTAAAGCGAAGATCCTAGTGCTAAGTGGTGCCTTAAAGAGGAGGATTTAGGGATGGAATTGAAAAATTAACATCCCTTTATGAGCGAAGACTTCGCTTTACTAGTGCTAAGTGGTGCCTTAAAGAGGAGGATTTAGGGATGGAACTTGAAAAGTTAACATCCCTTTTTGAGCGAAGACTTCGCTTTACTTAGGTAAATGAAATACTGTCCTCATTCAACAATAATACAAAAAAATGAAATAAAATAATATGATTAAAATTGATATAAAGATAATATATTCCCTTTAACTGGCACAGTAGTTTAAATGGTTCATTTTTACATGATTTGGAGAGTACTTATGTTCATAAAAGTAATCAAACCATCAATTAAGGACGCCTTATTATTGAAAAAGTCAAAGTCTACACCCTTATGTATTTGTATACATAAGCTACCCTTCTGCTACAGCAAATAACTCCTACAGTAATAGCTTTCTCAATGCTCATTGCATAAACTTGCCATTCAATCTTTTTTTCGTCTCCATGTTTGAAACACCTTTGCATATTTATTTATTTAGCAAATACGCGGGTAAATTAATTTTTTGCACTTTTTTTTTAATTTTCCAGATCCTTCATTGACCTGCTACATGCTAACGTGAAACACTGAATGATGGCTAATTGAGATTTTTGCAGAAAAACTGCCAAGTTTCGACAAGTTATTTCATTGAGTTATTCTGAGGTTGCCGGCGCGACATGAGACACGTGTCTCTGCAATACAGTGACTCTGTATGGCGTGCGCTCCAGGTACTCAATCGAATACTTCTACATTTGTTTACATCAGACAGATATAAGAGAAAGAACGCGGCCGTAATTAAAACTGCACCGCAAAGACTATGCACATATTGTGCACCAACCTAATCTCAGTTTAGTGACGATGTTTCAGTTACGAGGCTGTTTTTCAACCTGTTAGTCAAACGTTACCCAAACCGAGTCCTATTAACAGACTATTTTCCATATCATTTCGGAATCCTTCTATATATTTAGTTCCATAGGAATAATGAACTTAAAACTTTCACAAACTCTGTTAAGAATCGTGAACAGAGACCAATTCGCTTCTTTATGGTGCACTGATTTCTCTTGATTGGCAATCATAGATTTTATATTCAGTTAAATTAGGATACGTTTTTCAAATTATTTCTGAGAAAAATCCATGTATTTATGAGGAACAGGTGCGCCACTTGACTTCCCCAACGCCATTCGACTCGGGCCATTCATAATGGACAGGAACGGAAGTCGTTTTTACTCCACAGGTACCACGGAATAGTAGTAACGCATGAGTCCCTATCGTCGACCATTGTATCAAGCTATCGTTTTACAACGACCTTGTTGGCTCATGACCAGCATTTCAAGTGTCGCACGCTGGTTGAAATATTTCTTGCTTCCCTAGGTCCCTTTGTCGGGGTTAGCACTGTGGTTTCGAACATGCTTCAATTTATGCAGGGTAAAATTATGCTTGTATCTCAATATTCTCTGTAAGGTATGCTAAGGTCTTCCATGAAATTGTTCATTGATTTTTTTATGACGACGCACCATGCTTTCCTCCAAAAATTTCTATCGAAAAAACAACCTTCCATGACTTCTCTTTTTCGCGGCATAACCTCTTCAGCAATATTGGCCCACAGGGAAGATGCATCTTATTTCAACACTTGTTACGGATAGATAAGCTAACCAAGGTGACAACCTGCTAGTTCCAGAGGGTAGAAAAAACTAATTAAATTAGAACGAATTTCAATCCCGATCACGACACGACTTCACCCTCGGTTATCAGAATTTTACTCATGCTACGAGCACAGGTCAGGATTACCGACCGTCATTTGAGTTCTGGCAGCATTAAAAAACCTAGGGAACATAATCGTCCAACAACATAGTTAAAATGTTCAGCTTATCTTCAATTAGTAAGCATCACCAGCAAAAGCAACACTCACCTAGCATAAATGAGGCTGCAAATAAAATAAAATTCAAAAGTAAACTTACTATGGCGCAATTACTAGGTTATAATGCCAGATGAAAATTTAGTATTATCAACATATTCTGGAATATTTCCTCTCACATTCACCTAGTTAGTGCATATATCTTCAAAAAAGGACCAGTGAAGAACACCAAAATCTGAGCACAGTCATTGATTACCCCAAATGTAAGGTCTTGTTTTGATGCGAGGAACAATTTGTATTTTTCCATTATTTATTTTCAATCGTACTAGTTTCAACGCAAAGGCGTCATCATCATGTGCCTTCAATTACACAACTAGTATCGATGTTAAGGCGTCATCCTTAGGTGAACTCACCGAGTTTATAAGGTATGGTGTTGATCTTTGCGTAATTACCAGCCATTAGTGACGATTCCTCGAGATAAGGTAATACACTTAAAGGTCTAAGTTTCCAGGAATAAAAAAACAAGAGTTCATTTACTAACAAATAGAGGCTTTATTGCTGTCCTCGCAACCTCTCATATTTTTTATATTTGTTACCTTTTTTCTACAACAAAATTTTTACAGATGCTCTTTTCCAAACACACATATACATAATAACTAAGAAACGAAGTTTCACATTACAAAAAAACACTAGGTTTGAGATCTTCAATACATCACAGTAATTAAAATAATTTTATATTTATAATATATATATATATATTTATATATATGAAATAATGAAGGTTACAGGTCAATGGGTCTTCTCAATAGTAAGGAGCGACAGAAGCGTGTTTGAAACATGATTTAGAGATCTTTCAATTGCCTCGAGTGCACCATTTGTTTTAAAACCTGTTTGCAAACACCTTCGGGAGCTCCACTTTTATAAAAAGGGGGATAATTAACTTTGTACTTACATGTCTTTGGATTAATTAAATAGAAAAGAAAGCCCCCTTGGAAAATATAACAAACAGCCTTGACTATTTCTTGAAAAAATATGACCAACGGTACAGTGAAGAGGTTTTGTTCACATGTCGTTACCTTAAATTTGTATACGTAATATGTAAGATGTAACAGTCTTTCATGATATTAGAAAGAAGTGAGATGGAACAAAAAAAAATGGAAGCTTAATATATCTTTGGAAGATCAATCGAAGCCATCATGGATAACTGAATCCCAACATTACTCATTATTAATAAAAAAAAAGGCTTTGGGATACTCTTCATTTTTTCCTCATTACTGATAAATAATAATCCAATCCACCACTTAGGTATAACCCACTATGTAAGCTAACCTGGCCATTGAAAAAAAAAAATCTGGACCACCATATACGATCATCAATCTTAGGCCTACCAATTGCAAATAATACCATACACACCCAGCCATAGAATAGTGTGATCAAAAAATAATACGTCTATACACATCATGAATCCCTTTTCTTTATGTAATAATTAACATTTTTTAATTCTTCGCATTAAAAAAAAACCATTTCCTTCGCCAACGCGAATATGTAGATAATGTGGAATCAGGGGTATGAAGACACTGGTGTGATGTGCCAATAATTAGCACTGCAGCATGAGATGGGGTCAAAGGGGTGGCTTAGAACATGACAGACAACAAAAGGATGGTTTAGAGGATAGGGCTGCGGATAAAGTGAGAAAAAAACGATAATATCTTGACCACAATAATAAATAGAAGTCGATTCCTTGTGGAAGGTTACAAGAGGGAAGATTATTATTAACTCCCCCTCAGAACGAATTTGCCATGAGGAAAAAAGTTCCAATTTGACTACCAGATTTGTCAAAGAGCACAAAATCAACGTGCCCCATTTTGGAATTCATCGAGGAAAAAAAACAATATTTGTAAAAATATATATATAAGGCACTGATTAGGGGAAGGGGGCACGACCAATAACTGGATAATTAATGAATCAGACAGCGCTCTCCTACACTTAATTTGTTTTTTCCTTCATCATCTATACGAAACGAAATAAATACGTACAAGATTATTTACAACAAACCAGACAGGGTCGGGAAGAGGGTCATTCGAGACGATGTTTTCTCCCGAAACCCTAAATTTCTTTTCTCTTCCACCAGAAAAGGATTGGCATAGGTTGAGGTTAAGAAATGGAAATTGAAGTCAGGGTCTCAGGATAATAGGGAGAGGAAGAGGAGATTGTGATGAGGCCTCTTTAGAGTAACTTAAAAACAAGACCAACTTAAAAAAATATTCCATATTAAGATTCAGAAAATATGGTTAAAATAAAAACGCTGACATTAAAAAAACATTGCCAGTCCTTTTACATAAACGCGCCATCTATTTCATTGAGCGCGCGCGAGCAAAAAAAGAAACATTTCAAAGTCTTTTTTTCTGCGATAATTAAGAGATCTATTAGCTTTGTCTTCTCTCCAACTCCAGGAAGAGAGAAATCATTTCTCTCTCATCCCGGGGACAACACTTTCTTTCTCCATCGCCCGAAATCTTGGATTCCAGGCTCCGGTGTAGGTGGGAAGGGTTGTGAAGTTGGCCGAATGAGTCTTTAAATCTTCTGGGCCAAAAAAAAAAAAACAAAATGTTGGAAAACAACTGAACGACGACACATCGAAGGGTGGTAAACCGGCTGGGGGGATGAATATACATTTGTCTTTCTATTCCCTCAGCCTCCAGAACGTTCACACACGCACAAACAACTCTGCGACTGTTTGCTCCCCGAGGTGGAAATCTTCCGGAAGAAACGAGTCGCAGTTTCGCTGCCCTTCGTCCAGCGGGGGGATGCGTGAAGAAGCTGGTTCTCCCAGTTCCCTCTCCCCCCCTCCTTAGCTCTTTTGAACTCTCGCCTTCTTGAAGACGGTCTGCTCCGAGCCCGAGGGCGCAGGTGACGCTTGCGACGAAGACTTCTCCTGGGTCAGGAGACGCTTTCGCTTCTGGTGGTAATCTGTAAGAAGAGGGAAAAAAACAAAATGTAGTGACGTCAGATGATTCACAGGAGAAGAAATGGCGAAGCGGAAGAAATGCCTCATTAAAATATCTTCCGAGGACAGCTAACTTTTTTAAAGGTATATTTAAAGAGATTATAGTCAAAATATGGTGAGGAAGAGACATCTGCCCGACTTTATACATTTAACCCAAGGCGAAATTTTATCGCAAGTTGAAAACAAAACCAAAGTGGAATCCAAAAGTTTGGAACAAAAGGATCATTTAGATCAGTACCATTAAGAACCAAGAAATTTATCAAGATAAATCAAATGACCTGTTTATGAACTTGCTGAGAAACTATCAAGCCACACAACTCAAAAATGGAGATCTTAAACAAGTCGTTTTCTGCTTGGATTAACAGCTATTTCCACACATATACCGAAGCACGATTAACTACAAACGCTTACCTACTACCTAAACAAACTACAACCTAACCTATCGATATAGTTAGATTTCGGGACGCGTTGAACTTACATTACGTTCATGGGCAAAAATTCGAGAAAAACATTTCTTTACTTGTAAAATCCACTACGTAGGTATATACACGTAATTTTCGTGGAAAACTGGAAATAAAGGACCAATATTGCCAGGTTTTTAATTAATGGCGCTCAAACTCACCTGCCAACTATTTAAATGTATGAATTACACACAACAAAAAATCAGAAACTGGAGAAGGACTAGTTCACCATAAATTGTACTTCAGTCGGTTGCTATGGACAGAAGAAGAATACAATTGCAATGTATTCGCCGATTAATAAGCAAATTTTCATCTGAATGTTGTTTTCTCATGGCTAAGGCTTGTTATTGGTGAAATCGGGCCAGATTTTCGAATAAATAGAAACGCAAAGGCTGCAATTCAGTATTTGTTTGCTACTGCCGCGAAGGAAACAAGAGCAAGGGAAACCGGCAAGTAACATCCTTGGTAGTCCCCTCAAACCATCCTTTACCGATCTTGAAAGAAGCAGGAGCTCGGGAGGAGCAGGGGCGTTTTGAGGAAGACGGGGGGCGGGAGACCAAAACGGACAACACCTGCTACCCCTGGCCACGCTCCTCGTAAACCCCTCCCCCCCCTTCCCTCAGCCCCTGCCACTAGCCACCCGGGATACTCCTTCGAAAGGGCCGCGAGGGGTCAGGGGGAAGGGACCGGCGGCAGGAGATAAACCCCAGGGGGGTGGATGAGGTTTTTTTAAGGGCTTGGGCGATAATTTTTTTTCTATTCAACTAAAAGATGGGAGAAGAATGGGGACTGCATTAAGAGATTTCTTCCAGGAATTGAGCTTCGCAATGAAATATCGGCATTAGATGCCGAACAAGCATTAAGACTGCTCCATTCGTCAGATCAACAAGACACTTCGATGCCACGCTTAGTAAAATAGCGTTTTAGATGCTTTAACTACTTCGTTATTGTGTTATCAACCAACCAAAACCCAACTATGATACCCAGTTCTTAAGAGCGAATCATATGCTTCAAACTTCCGCGTTCTGGCCATGATCCACGGATGACCACGTAAACTGAGAAACCTAACAGAATAATCAATTTCCCCGCCAAACATTAAGATGAAATTAAAATTACTATAAGTAAAGTCAGCCCCAAGAATGTGAAATGCATATATGGTAGTGTGATCAAAACACACATTTTTAATTCCATATTTTGGGCTAAATGAAAACAAAACAAAGGAATGCCAACACAAAAATGTAACGTGCATAATTTAAAGCCTCTATTATCGTCCCTCAAGGAGATCGTCCGATGCTAATGATTTGGAATGGACGAAAATGTTTTTTTCTTTTACGCCGAGGGGAGTTCATTAGGGACTACCTCAGCTTCCCCACGAACGACTGCTCATTTACTTGACGCAGACGAGGGGCTCAGGGTATTAATTGTCAATGGAACGACCCCTAAAGGGCTGCGGTGCCCCTGGCGATGGAAGAAGGGAATAAGTGAGCAATCTACCGGTGCAAGGGCTTAAGCCGAGCCCTCACCGGCGCTGAAAGAATAGTCCACAGCATTTGAGTGTTCACGCGCAGCCTTTTCAGATCGGACGGAGATATATACTCATGCCTGAAGAGAAAAGCAGAGCATGGTGGTTTAAACGCTTCGGTGGTGCTGAAATGTGAACCTTGCGAAGATAGCAGGAGATTAGACGCGAGGCGTTTGAGATTGGGGCCGGGAGATAGATGGATTTAGTACGACGCAGGGTTATGAGGGCACACAGACGTACTTGTCATGAGGCGGGAGGCCGTAGGAAATTACGAGGTAGAATAGGTAAATATTAAGATTCAATGAAATATTAGATGAATATGTGGGTGATAGATAAATGATCGCTGAGTTTATGGCGGCCATGGACGACAAGGCACGTTGCACGCGTTGAAAGAGGGTTGGTAAGATATGAATCCACAGAAGAATTTATACTGAGCAGAGAGAAACTGGAGTTGTAGAGGTCTATATGTATTGCCTCTGATTGACGAAATATGGATGCCAATGGAATACCTTATCCACATCAATCTTGTACATAATTCCGCAGTGACTAACAACGGAAAAGAGACTGGACAAGTCCACACAACCTATCAAATATTCGACGAAAATGCAACCCAACTATAAAACGTTTCTTATTCGGTTGAATTTTGTATCAACATTCAAACACGCTTCCCCGAGGATTCTACCGGCGTCTTCAATTATTAACAATCCCCACCCTCCTTGAAGACGTGTATGAATACTAAGAAAAGAAGTGTACAGAAGAATAGAAGAGGAAAGGACAGCATGGAACACCACAGAGAAACGAAGAAAAAGATGGATTGAACACAGCCTGAACCACCATGGGTTTGTACAGAACATAATTGAAGGCAAAATAGATGGAAAAGTCCCCAGAGGAAAACCCAGGAATGAGTTAATGGACCAAATAAAGAGGAATGCGCATCGAAAGATATATACTAGGTGGTAAGGGAACTAGCATTAGATGGTGAAGGGTGGAGGTCAGCAGTTAACCAATCTTGGCATTGAAAAACCAATGATGACCCCTTGATGGGGAGTAATTTATAATGATTGAGCTAACAATTAACATTCAATATTGACAGGGGAAAGGTCGGTTATAAACCACTGACTAGGATATACTCCTAAATATTCTTACATTAGTACAAGATTGTACTTCCACATCCACGGCTCTTCCTCACCTTATGTAACGAGTAGAGGGAGATGAGTTATCTCCAGAGAGCAGTAAATTGGTCGACAACCTCAACCCGACCCAACAGGTAGGTACTTGCCCTGAGCGTATCTAAAAATGTTTTGTGGCGGCGTCCCTACAGCCCCGTCATGCAGACCTACGGGTTCGACCCTTGCCTCTGGCCCAAGGAGGCGGACGGCAATGGAGGGGGCGGGGATGGGGGGGGGGGGGCTAGGAACACGTAGACACGCGGGGGCAAGACGGCCCCGGGGGCGGGGGAGACCTTCGTCTGGGGAAGAGGGCACAGCTGATGCACCACCTGCTTCCTCTCCTCTAGCCGCTGGAGTGGTCGGGGTAGGTGGGGGCAATCTCGGAAGAGGGTGAGTGGCAGGGATAGGAGGTGCGCGGTTTATGAGGAGTGTGGTGGGGGGTGCGAGAGTTCAAGAAAGGCGGGAAATCGGAAAGTACCGTGTACTCCCCGTAAGATTTCTTCAGCCAGCATTATGAAGTACTCAAAGACATAAGAAGGTGCGATGGGTGAAAATTTTAAAGTTAAAAGCTTTATAAACGAAGGAGAAAAGTCCTTATATCTTTATAGGGAACTAATATATAAGGAACGTATATATAAGGGAATATTAAGTCACCAACACAAATCTACATCCATATATTACTCAGCAAGAAGCCGCATGGGCGAGTGGTAAGGGATGATAGGACACCAGCCGCATGGAGTAAAGGATGAGATTTTGGGAGTATAAATGGTGAAATGTATTATGATTGAGTTTTGAAGAGAACTCCGGTTTTATTAGGATCACTTATTATACGTAGAAAGAACGATTTTTTGTACCTATCTGTTTGGCTATGTATCTCTCACATTTTATCGCTTCCATCGGACCTAGAGAAGTAGTAAGGCGTAAAAATGATGTTCTCTGTTTCGCTTTGAAGCACACCAGTTCTGAATTTCTCAAACTTATTAAGTCTAGCACGCAGCTTCCGAATTTAATCCCGCTAAAAGCTGAGAAACACTATATACTCGTAGCAGTTTTTAACGACGTGTGCAGCTTCCCTTGGTATTTTATTGATTTTTTTGATTGAATCTTTCGGTCCAGGGTCCCAAATGCTCGCGGCGCGGCAAAATTAGAGCGAAGTTGCAACCTTTAACGTTCTCATCCGAGGACCTTCCTATTATACGCTTGACAAATCGTAAGTAAGTAGAATTCCAGCAGGCAGATATTCTGTGCAATTTAACATCGAAAACAAGGCACCTATTCCTTGTAATAGGTTGGGGGGAATCTTCACTAATGGCGGCAGGCTGACAGTCTTTCCCCCACTCGGCCGCATAGCACGATCCTATTCGCATCCTGTTTTCATTTTCCGCTCGCCCACAACAAGCCCAAACCGACATCTCCTTCCCTCAAGACGAGCACTCTTTACTCTCTACAACATCCGTTCCACCCTGACGGCCCAACCCTCTGCATCCGCCCCCCATCCCTTCAACAGATATCCACCCACCTGCTCACTTCCTCTTCCTTTCCAACCTCCTTTTAAGGAGCACAGCAACACCCCCTGCCCTCCCCCCCAAAAACCCCCCTCTCTCTCTCTCTCTCTTCCTCCAGCTTCCTTTCTTCCACCCTCCCGTACTCAAAGCAACCACCCCCGCCAACCATTCCTCCTCACATAAGTCCCCCACTCCCAGACACCACAACCCCGCCATCACCTTCCTATGAAACCCTACATGTGGTTCTACCGTGCACCATAAACTCGGGACAAAAATGAAAGAATCCTGCTTATTTGCGAAAATAGCAATGAAATTAATATACTTTCCCCCATGAGTCTTTTATTCCATCAACGAACAAAATTTTTAAGTCCAATTTGCGAAAAAAATGGCTTGCTGCCTCCAGGTATTAGTTTTTTCCTGACGAACATAGCTGATGAATTCTTCTCAGGTTTCCTGCCGGCTCAGCAAGGCCATTCTATCTATCAGTTATGCAGTGCCATCATAACAACTAGAATGGGAATTTGTTAAACCAAAAACGGCGAATGAAACTTACGTGGCCCGGCTTTGTAGTTTCTGGCTACGTGAACCAAAGCTAATATGTTACCTAATTATATAGTTCTGGTCGAATAACCAATATCTGGTGGAAAACACAAAAACCGATGTCTCAGATAATAGAAAAGCATCTAAAAGATGTGAAAAAGTCCACTTTTAGGTCAGACATGGGGTGATTCGGGCCATTAATGGAGAAATTACACGCCATTGAAAAATGATAGAGAAATAGATTGTTCAAATATTACACACGATAAGTTAAAAATGAGTTACGAAGAGAAAGGAAATCTAAACCGATTGATGGCGAAGGAGCAGGCTAGTCCCTCAGAACCGCACTAGAAATGAAGGAGAATCATTTGGAGTCCAGAAATCAATTGTATACATTGAGAACTCGATCAACTTCAAAGAAGATTCGCCGACTTTGGTAAAACCCGAAGTGCATACAATTCAATGCCGGCACAAAACGGAAACCATTACAAGTACTGAATAATACAAGACCAACGATTGGAATGGAAACTCTTTTTATCTACTCCTCGATAAAAAGCACGCAGAAATCCACCACAATACGCGGCATAATTGAGCGGGCGAAAAAAGATCCGATTGGGCCAAGCAACAATGCCTACCCGCCGAACACAACCGACCGAACCGGATCTGTAACAAAGAAGGGAAGGGGGTGGGTCATGAAGAGACTCAAAACATGACAAGAGCGTCGCAAGAGAAGGAATATACATTCATCGCCCGGAAGAAGGCCGGCCCGCTAGTGATGTCACACGATAACGAAAAAAATTGCCGGTCGGGAAAAGAGCAAGGCTGCCGCCTACAGACGATTTTTGAGTCACTTCTGCGAGACGGGGACTCTTGGATGAGTCAGGGTCGAAATGGAGATTAAGTCATATCTACCCCTCCAGTCCCAAGAAGCCGGAACATGCGAAAAATTCCACGAAAAACTCCAACAATGAGTTAAGGCCATAAAAGGACGGTGTCTGCCGGGAAAAAAAAACTGCGGCAGCTTCGATAACGGAATTCACACCGATACGACATTGCTATCAATCGACAGAAGCGAGGGTGATGCAATCTATTATCCAAACAAACCGGGAATGTCTACGATCACCGGTGCCTTGCAGGCTAGAAAACATACCAGGCAGTAAACGAACGGGCCCTAGATTACAATTTGATTCAGTTAATGTGCAGAACCGTAACCCTGCATGAACGTTTATTTATGAACAACAAGTCTTGATAAAATTAATTTTTTCACACGAGTTTAAACATGAAAGAAGACCAATAACATCAGAATGGATAACCATCACATATACCCGTGTATTCAATCCTCGGCATAAGTCGTGAGTCTAGTCAGGTATTCCTTACCAGCTAGCCAAAGGAGAGCTTCCACAGTTCCTCTATTTTCAGCGGAGTTTTAAATGAAACGGACCCTAATGAATGTATGATATTTGTTCATAAATAAAATAAAAAATAGACATGCTGCGTCCTTGACCACCGCAGGAGGACTGTTTTTCGCGTATTGCCCAGGAGTACGTCCACAAATACACAGCCCATGAACATCTGTAAGGACTGAAAAGCAGGGGTAATGGGACCCAAAAAAAAATTGCTTTGGATTGCAACAGGACTATACGCAATCACAACCTGACACAGTTGTCACCGTTCTCAATCCGATTTCATCACCTTCCACGTGTTTACCAAAACATCACGCAATGTTACCCGCCATAATACATACATCCCACCTCTTCTCTTGCGCTGCCGTCTAACCCCCCTGTCCACTCGGGACACTCAAGATGGAGCCAGTCGCTTTGTTTGGGACGTGAGGGGATAGTTGAACGGGGGGGGGGGGATAGGATGTGATGCAGGGGTCGGTGAACCTCCCCCCCTTGGAGAAACACGAGACTTGAATACTCATGCGAGTCGCTTCCCAAAGCCGCTGGGGTTGACACGACGCGAGGTGACGTCAGCCATGCAAACAGTTCTCGTCCGAACCTGTACTCGCTCTCTGACGATCTCGAGATGCAGATACGAAAATTCTGGCTGCTTGCAATTCGAAAAGATTTCACTAAGGCGAAGGAAATAAGACACTGAGGAAAAAAAAAACGACTTTCGCAAAAGATGCTTCACAAAAGAAAACTAAATGCCACTAAGATTGGAATAGAAGTATCAATATCACGATTGGCACGATCCCTGTACGACTCTTGAATCTAATTTACATTGTAGCTATGTTCATACATTCAATAGTTTCCATAGCGTTGGAAGCATACCTATTACGCGGTGCATGTTACTTGTACACTATGGTGATAACTCACCCAAAGTCAAACACCCATGAGGTCGCTTATAGGGTAAAATGTAGCTCTAGACCTAAGGCCTATTCTGACTTAGTTTACTAACTATGAATAATAAAATAAATATAAGATGGCGAATCGAGCGAACTGAGACCTCAACGGTAAACTTCTAGCCTCATTATTCAAAGATTCTGGTGAAATAACGTCAAAAACCTACCAAGGAATGCATAAAATTTTTACTTCATGATAGCCCAACACGTGGACCAGCTTAAGACAATCACGTACCTCTCTTTAAATTTAACTCACGCTCGTTACGTAGAATATCAGAGCTATGCACAATTAGGCGATTGATCCGGAAAGAAAAATGTCCACTAAATTGTGGGACATCCCTTTCAGGTAACGGTGAAAAGTGGTAAATATTACCCGTACCTATCTCTCACGTGATATTAAAGTATCCCTTGCATGTTGGAACGATTGACGATAGAATGTTTCTTGGGTATTAGATTTTTAATTGGCGCTTTGCATGTGTGGTACGCGTGTTTCAATGTAATTTCGGTGTTCTACCGTATCATTCATGCATGCCTGGTTTGGAAGCACCCCCTGCCACACACCCTTTGGGTGTAAATAAAATCAATGGTTGGCGAATGGCCATTTGGGTGGCCTGCAGGGTATGACGTAAATATAGCTGTAAAGAGGTAAAAAGAACCCTTTCTAATTCCTTTTCCTCCACCTCGATTTCCCACGAGAGACAAAAATGAGGGATCGCGTTACCAGTGGTCACTTGCCACGCCAGGCAATGAAGACGAGACAGCGACCCCTACAGAATACGACACTGTGACTCCAGGAAATCACGTCCAGCGGAGCCCGTAGCAGAGGTTACGATTCACGCATGAATCACTCCAACAAAAGGGGGAGGTTGAAAGGAAGGAACAAGTTTCGACCAACGACCTTAACCTCCACTACACACTCCCTCCCCCTGGGAAACAAATCAAGTGACCCGTGAAGGGAAAAGCAAGGGAGCATTGACGGCGAAGAAGCAACCCTCCACACAAAGACAAGATCGAACTTGTAGCGTAATCGATTGCACGGCATCTCCCCAGCGTTAGGTCGACCAAACCAGTCCGCTTTTTATTGAGAGTTTTCAGAAATGGTAACGTCTGCGAACAACTTTGAATTCTAATGAAATAATGCAATCAAAAGCTTCAGAGTTTAACAAGAAACAATGATCTGAATAACGCATCTAGGATAAGAAGTCTCCCAGGAACTATTTTCATATAAAAAAACTAGCAAATCCAGTTGGCAAAGAGTTATCCAATAACGGGGATTTTTAACTCACACACGCTACATAGAATATAAGAACGATGCACAATTAGAAACATTGAAGTTCCTGAAGAGGAGTTATTCTATAACAGGGATTTGTCCCGTGCATGTAATTTATTATGTGTTTTTGGGAAATAAACATCTTCTGAACTGAGTTACTTGACAGAGAGGATTAAATAGTTCCAGAAGCAGACTAAAATCTCAGAAATTTCAAATCAGATGCAATGAACTACGAGAAATGTGAGATCGCGAAAATTTATACGAAAAGAATTCTTGGGAATTATTCTACTCTTGCTGCTAACCATAGAACTATGAAAATCAGCTACAACGCGCTCAAACTATTTGTTAACAGGCAATCTGTACATATAACAACTTGCCCGCTAATCCTCACCTTACATTTCCGAGTTCAAGTCCCTACAGTGACAATTTCCAGCGGAATCCAGACAGCATCTGACGAGAGCTGTAACTTGGAGTGCATAAAGCGCACACACGAGGACCCTAATGCGACATTCGACTTAAAAGCTTATATCCTTAGAGATGCTCGCAAGTACTCCCCCGAATTGAACATATAAGGAGTGGGATGAGAAAATTAACATTTCAAACACTGCAGACGAAAGCTTAGAGAGAGGAAACAAGAAGAGGAAATGGCAGGGGGTGACGCCCTCTTTGGGCAGTGCGTTGACATCACTCCTTGGGGTCCTTAGCTCCTCCAAGAGTGCGCGAGGAGATTTAAACAAAAGAAGGGGAGAGAGAGAGAGAGCGCTAGGGGGGGACAATGACGCCACCGGCGACGCCCAAAAGAGGCGCGTTAGTCACGTGTCTCCCGCGGACGTGCGCCACATTCTCTCTCCACATCGGACACGCCCCCCTCTCCTCGACTCCCACATTTGACCGGTTCCTGTGTCACCGACCGGACGGATGGACGAAGCGATATCCTCCAAAACAAATTTCCTCCTCCACCGGAAACGTCGACTGCGCTGGGACGGGGAGGCGGCCACCCTTTGAAGACACTCTCGCGGGCGAGCAACGACCGAAATTACATGCACGCCACACTCTGCGGGGATGAAAATCTCCAGAGCAGCTAAGAAAAAAATGTAATTCAAGAGCAGGGGTGGCCAACCCGCGGCCCGCCTTGAACGTTTTTCCTGCCCGCCAGGTTCATCGCATTTTAATACAATGACTTTAACACAATAACGATAACTCATTATGTATCAATTTTTCACTCCAAAAAAATGTCTATAGTGAGCCTAAATCTAATATGGGGATATATACTTTCGACCCGCGGAGTTACGATGCATTTCCAAAGATCCATGCCCGCAAGATCATTTTGGTTGGCCACCCGTTCTAGAGGAACTGAAGCAATAATGATGATACCTTTGAATGCTAGATACACAGTTCCACACCCAACCCCACAGCAATCATCCCACGCCTGTGCGTGCATGGCACGGAAATGATAAAAATTCACACAAGTGATTATAAGTAAGACCAAGGTTAGGACGAGAAGGTAATCACGAAAATCAAGTGTGTACCAGCCATTTCAAACAGGCATAAAGAATGGAGATGTACTAATGATAAATTCCTTCAATGTTATGAAAAAATATTGAAAAATATATTCAAATTGAAAATTTCTCACGTCAAAACAAAAAACTGCAGACATAATTGATTTATAACTTGCACGTAATCTCGTCGTTGGAAACTTACCATTTTGCCTTAGAACGCCAGATTTTTCATGTGAAAAGCACGCCTTTCACTAAACTAAGGAAACTATCTCAATGATGGCCAGTAGACACTAGCCACTGTATACAGAAAAGGTCAATAATTGTTGTTCTTCTAGAATCAACGCAAAGGTGAACACTGGATTGTTCACGTGAGGTGAACATTTTTCACCAAACTAAGGAAACCATCTAAATGATGGCCTTTTGGAAACAAGATCAATAATCATTCTTTTTCATAGAATTACGCCAAGGTGGAGCCATCGAAATCCTGAATTACAATCATTCAAGAGCTGGCGCGATCACAATTTCGACTCCAATGGAGATTCACGAAATTTCTACCCAGTACACGAGATCAATGAAGCGAAAGGAGAAGTCGGAAGAGAGCAAGCGGTTGGACGAGGAGGCAAGTAGGGGAATAGAATGGGCGAGGAGGGAAATTGATAGTCAAACCTCCCAATAGCGGACACGTTTGGGCCTGGAAAAATCGTCCGCTACGGAGTGGTGACCGCTATCCAGAGGGGACCGAAATTACGACACGTTTTTCTATGCAGTAACTACGCCGGTATATAAAAAAATAAAGGCGTTAATATATTTCATTTATCTACTATGCCTTAATATTTAAAAAAATTACACATGTTAACAAAAACTATGGAATTAAATCATGATACCTTCGTGATCATGATTTGTTATCCATTGAGAAGCTAGTAGCACATCACCAACAAATCATAAGTTGATGACGTGGCACCTGGGAAAGAGACAATACATGCCATTTAGAGTTTACAAAAAATTAATTACAGTAACCGAAATGATCCCGAAGCAAAAAGGTGCATCATGGTTAGTCAGGAGGGGAAAGGGAATGGGCAGGATTGCTAAGTCGTTGATGGACAATAGATGGACCACGAATGCTAAGATATGCTTTGGTCTGGAAGTGTTCCTAAGTTCCTTCAAGAAATGAGGTTTATTGTTCTGTAGAGGAGACATTTTTACAGAATAACTCGCCGCGAGTGTCCGTTAATGGAGGCAATTGAAGGAAAAATGTTTCTTTCCTGTCGTCTGCGTCCGTTATTGAGTGTGTCCGCTATTCGGAGGTAGTATTTCGTTATTGTTCCATGTTCCACTGCCTGGGATTAAAAAACTGTCCGCTATTTGGAGGTGTTCATTACGGGAGGTTTGACCGTAGCAGGTTTCGGAGTAGCTAGCTGGATGTTGGATAAGATTCCCCGATCGACTCGAGGCGAGGCGAACCAAGGCACGACCAATGGGAGAGGGAGGGTCGAAAGACTGTCCTCTTCCACCGCAAAGGGGGGAATGGACGGCCGAGACCTCTGCCGGCGGCGAAGGGGGCGCTGAACCCGGAACCACGACCTGGAGTGGCCACTCAGAAAAGCCCACCCCGCTCACACGTCCACTCACCTTGCCGCTACATAAACACCAGCAAAAGGTGCAAGGGGGCGGGGAAAACAAAGGGAGAAAATCATTTGGGAGAGAGAGGGGGCCATTCCACTCTCGTCTTTTTTTTTACTCCCTCGCGTAAAACTCACATCATGCGAAGCGATAGAGGAAAAAAAAACACGCCCAAACTCTGCCAATTAGCAAGGTGAGCTCATTTCTGCGAAAAAAAGGGCCGGAATGAGGGTCACTGACTCTAGACGAATTAAATAATGCATACGTAACAACTCTCGAAGTGGAATTAACATAAAAACTCCACGAACACGTGCTGAGAAAATATTTACATTCAAATTAACGTCGATACTTATAGGTTTCCCAAGCACATATACATATGGGCTCAGCGTAATGGTCCATTAAAAGCGATAAAATAAATGAACCAGTCATGAAAGGACTGCGATGAGAGGTGAGGAAACACATTACTAACCCAGCTAACACATGTATCAGAGGGGGCGTGGAGGCTGAAGTACGTGACCTGCTACTCCGAAGGACCGGGTTTGAATCCTGCCGCCGGGGCTGACTTCTCAGAGGATATACCATCCCTATCGCGCACAGGTGGATTGTTTCACAAATATATTATTCGACTTTGACAAGTGTAACGTGAAAAACTGCACCACTTGACGCGTTTCGACAAAATACTCCCAACGCAGGGTTTCTTGACCACCGCACTTCATAGTGAGTCTGACCATCAAAATCCTCTCCACATAACCATTTGTCAACAACTGGCCCAAAGGTGACTACAACAGCTAATGATACCACTCAAACAAACCTTGGCCGCTCACTCTACTCTGCAACGAGGTCAAAGACCACGACATCCGAACTGCGGACGTGTTGGCAAAACGCAATGAGACGACGGACGCCCTGCGGGCGGATTGCCACGGGAATCCTTAATGTCTTCCATCTAAGTCGCGGAAGTCACGAATCGGCGCCAGTGGGCAAGGCGACGTGTTTATCATGTCAACACGACGCGCGAATGATTATTAATTTTTAATTATCACAGGACGGAAACGCCCGCCGCACACGCGATGAGGGATAAACAATCCATTTAACAAGACGAACAATACAAGGGAATGACCCTATGAAGAGGATCCAGAGAATGACGTTATCGCAACCTTAAAAAAATATAAAGGCTAACTATTCGAAAGAACTGGGGAAAAAAAGAATGAACATCATAACACCTGCCGCTTTTTTTTGATAAAGCTGTCTCGAGAATCAAAGGAAAATAGCAATGATGCTTTGGACTCGAGCAGACAAACGGCTGGGTAGCCACCAAGGAAAACAATGATAAACGCAGGAGGTCACCGAACGCGAAGGCAGACCGTTATTACACCTCTCGCTCGGTGACGCTAGTACTTAGCGCCAGACAGTCTTACGATAACACCGTTAGGAGAATAACTTACACCTCCCGGAAGATCAACTTGGCTCGTGCCCGACCTTAAGTACACCCCTTCCCTTCAGTTCCATGAATTAATGCACTCTTGCCGAGCCCCAGCAAGGAGGATCGAACGCACGAAGCCATACCACGACCCCTCAGACATGCGATCCTTGTGTTACAGTGCAAGAGAACTTATTACTCTTAAATCCCGAGTAAAGTACACAAGTGGACATGAGATTAATCATACAAAGAGCATGCCAAAGTAGCTCAGGAAAGGTAGAGAAGGTACGTTAGATGCCGGAAGGCAAAAATCGACTTTAAAAAATCCTTCAACTACGGCATGAACGTTACGATTAACTGCTTAACTATTATCAAAAATAAGAAATGACCCATTTTATGTACTTTACGCCAACCAAACACACGGAAACCAGCCCCGTAACCATTAAAAACTGCATAAAAAAATGTAAAAATGAGGTAAAATACGAAAAACACCAACCAATGGCAACTTCTGGGGCGGAGTCCTATAATCAAGACGCGATAACCATGCAATCTTTTTAAAGATATCGCATCGCAGCAAATGTATCTACACTTGGGTAGGAAGGAAAAACTTCTTAGCTGACAGGATACGTTCCCAGGCACATATGAAGGGGATCGGATGAGATCTCTTTCGAACGAAAAAAAAACAACAAAACGAAGAGTGGCAGAGGGGGGTGTAGTAGGTACGCCCCGGAAAGGAGAAAAAAAAATCTCTCTGGAAAAAAAGGGAGAGGAAGATTGCACGTATATTTCGGCAGGAAACGATGGCCATTTGGCGTAAGACATAAAAAAACCGGACATAAAACTCGAGAGCGAAGGAAAAAAAATGGCAAAGAGGAAGGCTTTAAAGGATGAGAGAAAGAGACCATCAATGAGAGACTCCTATTACCTGTCGCGAAAACCTGACATTACGCAGGAAGAGGATCGAAGATGGAAGGAGAAAAAAAAACAAAAGACACACGGAACGTGCATGCGAAAGATTAGAAGATTACGACTCCGAAAAGTTTAAAAGTCTCTCGATCCCCTCACCGAAAGACAGTGGTGCAGAATCTGAGGGAAGTTAAGAAGGCTCTTGCCTTTGAGCCACTTATTCCAGAATTTCTGAAAACTGGTGTATAGCTTCTTTGAAATGCGTTTTATAAATTGAGAGGAAAAGAAAGGTGTGTTTCCGGGGTAGTTTTACTGTAATTCAATTTGAAAGTGGAGATTTTAGGATGGGGATTGCTCAAACTCCAGCAGAAATGCGTTAATTTAAACAAGAAATCATATTCAAGCTTTTATTTAATAAAACTAAATTTATGTACTCGTTATACCACCCATGTTTTAAAGTAATTACCGAATTACTGACGTAATTGAAGCCGAAACGCGGTAGTTCCAACAACTGCTCCTACGTCTGGACAAATTTGATTATTGAAAACATGTTCGCAACGGCAAATTTTATACCATAACCTTTGTTTTTAATAGGTAACTCATAACACCCGCGACATCAGGATATTTTAAACTGAATAATTAATGTGTAATTTAACTTTTGTCTTGACCCACGTAGTCAAATAAGAGCCGCTTTAAAAGGAGAGGGAAGTGGAAGCGTTGTGGGAGGGGAAGATAGTCTACGCGCAAGAACTGAGAGATGGGTTGGGTTCTCTGTGATGGGATGAGGGGTGGAAATATTCGGCAGCGGGCGGGCGAGATGGGGGTGGAAGGGGCGGAGAAAGGGCGGGGAAGGGAGGGGGAATGGGAAGATGGGGAGGTGGTGGGAGAGCGGGTTGAACGACTCCCGTGGCTTTGGTTGAGTGACCTCTTCCGAGAGAGGGAGAAGGTGGGGAGTTGCGGAAAAGACGCCATCCCAGTGTCGTCCAAACCAAACCTCTCCTCAAAGCGCCCCACCTCCGCCAACTAGGGCCAATACATACACCGCAATACCCGCTGCGTAACCTCGAATGAGCGAAAACAAAACCACTAATTTGGGCATAAAAACAAAGGCATTTGTATATTTACAAAGTCCTTTGGACATTCTTCATAAGAAGTGACTTTAAATCTGCCATGTATGATAAGCCTTATATTGGGGGTGGCCACAGAAGGATGTAACATCGATTGAAAAAGGTTCATAGCACTGAATATAAAAGGTGTTTTATGCACCTAGGCCCTAAAGTGCATAATAACTAACCACCTAATGTAAAGGATCTCAATAATGTATTTATTTTCTAGCAAAAAGTGAAGGTATGGCTTGTCTCACTTTCTTTTGGAAGAGTGGAACTACTTTTGATGTAATAATAATTATTATGTAATATTATTTTGTATTCCCCATTGACAATATACAATATTTATATGCATAATATTGCTATCGGCACAAAAAAATTTTTAAAAATTTGTTTTTTGATTTTCATATTTACAATTACTGAATAATTATTCTCAAAAACTAAACGTATAGTCCCACTTTGAATCAAATTCGTGCACCAATGTTTTTTTATAGTAGCTCCGAACAGGGAAACCTTTGGAGCTACCTAAAGCTCACACGCAAAATTTATATATTTTGGAAAATCTATTTTATCTGTATCAAATGCATGAGCAATAAATATCAATCGATCAACATTTAATTGAGAGAGATTGAAGAGAAATCAAACATGTGAATAAATACAAAAGAAAAAGGACTCCCGATTGACTTGGTGATATGGCCTCGGGCAACACACGGTTGCTTACGAAATTAAAAACTAGCATTCCACTCGATGGACACCTGGATGAACAAAATGCATGCATATTTCGTTTTCTTTGATTGATAATAAAGGTTTCTCTTTAACTTATTTGCCAATTGCTCACTCTTTTAAATTTAATTGATTGACACGAGGAGGAAAGTTGAGTTCTAAAGGTAGCGAGGCCGCAATTCGGCGATTTCCCCTGTACGCAATGTTTTCGACACAGCACCACGCAACGTTTTGTAATCCCTAATTTGAGAAGGAAACATGAACCCCTATCGTATATATTATTTCTTCAAGGTGTTTTTTTGTCGTAACGCCATAACTCCCATAATTCTTCATCAAAATTAACGATTCAAACATCGTTTTAAAGCTTATGTTCCCCGCTATTGACGAAAAATAGACAAATGATTTAAAATTAAAGTTTTTATTAACAAATTTTAAAATTAAAGTTTTTGTTAAAAAATGCAGTGCCATCTGTTGACAATATGATCAAGTAATATGTTGGCTATAGTTACGTGCTTATAAGACTGCAGGAGGCGCCATCTATTAACACATCGTTTAGTTAGATTGAATACATTCTACATGCAATCAGTGTGACCGTTTACGTTATGTATTTTTAACACAAAAATAAACAAGAAATAATTGTCCATGGGAAGATACAGGTAGAAGAACAGGAAGAAAGAAGGAAGAAACGGGAAGAATTCGCGCGGGTCAGCTAGTCACATTTAATGTTACAATTGCACAACATTTCTTGCCATCAATCTGACCTTTGCATGAGATTATAAGACGCGGGGAGGATATCCTTACACCTTTCTGACAAATTACCGTCACCCTCTTACATCCCTGATATCTCCGCGACACCAAATTCATGAAAATAAACATTCGTAAGACAAAATACAGCAATACTTATTATTCTAGCTGGATAACGGAAGCAAATGACATGATTTCTCCAACCACACGGACACCTGGCTGCACCCTTATCGGACACTGCCTTAAAAAAACCAATATCTACCGTTCTATTTCAAGGAAGTTTCTAATTTTCATCGCATTCAGTTGCGCCATTAATTCTGAAAGTCGTGGTGCTGCTGGAATCGATTCTAAACCTTCACTCGAATAACTGTGCATGTGGTACGTGATGAAAGAATGACAAAAAATTGGCTTTATAATGAAAAGGTAACTTAGTAAGATTCCACACATAATTATCTCTAACCGACCCAAGTTTCTTTATGTTATGCCATTTTCACGGTATCTTTCAAGGTATGGGAGATCGTGCCGAAACCTGGGTGCGTAAGATAAAATGAAGGGTGGAGTCAGGCTAAGTTACCTTTAGATTATGAAGAATATAGCGGATTTCCACCAAGTTACGTCGGAATTCGTAACCAATAAAAAACCTGGCAACAAACTACATATATAGGCCAGGAAGTGACAGAAATAACGCGCTTTTTCGAATTAAAATGCATTTGCGGAAGTGATGAAAGGGTAAAGAAAAAATGAAAACGGTGACAGTATTTGAACGGCTCCCGAGTCGATTATTGCGTCACCGGATCATCGGATTCGTGGAGAGGGGGGGGGGGCGCGGCACACGTGCGCCGCTAAGGGCGAACGGCTGCGAAACATGAGACGAGGGGAAACAAAAGGCGGGGACGGGCCGAAAGCAGACGAGAATGCCGAAGAGAGCAAGTCTAAGGGCGAAGGAGAACACAGCACGTGCCCCGATGAAAACCGAAACCTCCACGAGCCAAAGCGCAGCCGGTTCCGTCGCGTACGCTGGAATCCGGACTGATGCGCGAATCCACGCGCGATGCAAGCGAACCGATATTGTATTCATTGATCACAGTGTACCACCAGGTGGGAGGTCGATCTGTGGACAGCCCAAGACTTACTTTTTCCCACATCTCTGTACGAGACTTAGACGACAACAGTTACCTTCAATTTCAACATCCTCTCCCAACCTCTCCTAACACCTATAACACAACAACACAACAACAACGTGGTCACTAATGTATTCCTCTCGTATTCAACCGAAATTGTTAGCATATTTCTTTACTGCTTGTCGTTGTCGTTTACTTTGTTGATGATTCAACATTACTAATCTTAATGTGAGGTAAATTCCATACGCTACAACTTTTGTGTTGATATCTCAGGAAATATCTGAGTGGAAATCTCGTTTTTCTATTTGCAAAGCACTAAAAAATGCCAAAAAAACTGGCGACGAGAAGCTGATGAGAGAACTACATACCTAAGTGATGACTGTACAAGAACCTTGTGGTGATATACGTATATTATAAATGGTCGATAAAGCTATGTTGATGGTCTCCTAATACAGTCCAAAATACTCTTCTTTCCCATGCCAAGCGACAAGCTTTCCCCTAAATTGTACTGTAACCATCGCTAAGACAATTTTCAGCGAGCATTCCGAAATCCAGATGAATTAATATGGCACGCAAACGGCACCAGTTAACCACTAACGCTTTGAATCAGAACACGACACCCACTAGCATTTTGTATGATTCGACCCCTGCGTACTCCACCAACTGATTGGTAGGTTCAAGGACTGTTCTCGAACCAATTTTCCCAGTTTTGGAGCATCTTCCCACTTTCCCATCATAAAAAAAGGTTCGACAACAGGTGTTTCTGGAATTCCTTACACACACTGTCTTTCCTCAAGCCGTTTCAACATTCCTATCACCGACGCTTCATCGGCGTTAAAACTTGGATTTGTTCTTCCTCGCCGCCCAGCTCACTCCCTCCATTCATCTCCAAAGCGCACAGACAAAAAACATCCTCATTCCCCAACGACCAAGTTTCCAGCTCGTACATCGTCACACCAGACTCTATATAGCCTTCGCCAATATCTTCTTTATTTCTCTATTCAACGGCCTCAAAAATTCCAAAGGATTTGTTTGGCAACATTATAGAGTACACCTATTCCCAACGACTACTCGATACTGTTATAAACCTGAAGGTTCATGATAAAATTACATTCGATGCAATTCTGAAACGTCAGATATGTACAGGGTGGGTACTGATGCCCAATTTTTAAATTCCCTGATTTTTCCCTGATGGATTTCCCTGACCAATCGCCAAAAGGCCACCAATCATTGAATTTTTTTTCAGGCGAATTAAATCTTCTACAACAGCTTTATATTTTCTAAATTTTCTTAGCGCCGTCTCGTATTTTTAGAACGACAAGCATGTACTTACTATAAGCTAGTGTGCTCCAGCTACGTCTCGACCTGAGTTTCGGATTTTAAAATAAAACGCGAGGTAAAATTTTCCGAACAACATAGCCTCGGATGCCTTGTGTTGAGCGTAATACATTGTGACCATGAATTTTAACACTACTGGGCAAATATCGCAATGACGATATTTGCCCATATAAAATTTTAATTGTATAAGTGTTACGAGTTTAATAGAAGAACTAGGATGGGAATTACTATCAGAACGCAGGTTAAAATTTAGGTTAAACCTTTTAAGTAAATTCGAAACCGATTTGTTCACAGATGACGTGAGATATATATTGAGAACCCCTGCGTATTATGCTAGGTTTGACCATATTAAATAGATTAGAGAGACAGATTGTCGTACCGATAGATTTAAAATGTCATTTTTCCCGCGTACCATAAGAGAGAACAATAGGCAACGTAGCAAAAGGGATAGGTAGGTGAAATATAGTTAGAGTAGTCTGAAGTACATGATGCATGTATTAACTACCAATAATCCCTTCCTTATTATGTAGATTTTAACCTGTACTATACTGTAGCAACTAATATTCTATTGTAATTACTACTGCAATTACTTGCAATAACTAATAATCTACTGTAGTATTTAATAAACTGTAACCCTATTTTCTAGCATGTCTACCTTATATATCCTACTTACATGGCAATAGTGCATGTTTGGTGATCTTCACCCCCTGCCACACACCCTCGTGGTGGCTCGCAGGGTATTACGTAGATGTAGATGAAAAGGGATACATTGTACGTCTGATTTACAACTAAATAACTAATATTCACAACTGAATATTTCACGAAGTGACGGTGCTTATTCCATGCACGTCAGCGAAGGACGTTAGGTCTAGTTGGTGAAATAAAGACTGGCCGATAAATGTAATGGTAGAAAAATAATGAGGATTCTTATCCCAGTTTCTCCCTGACTGTTACGAGAATTCCCCGACTTTTCCAGAAATTCCAAATTCCCTGACAATCCCAGGTTTTCCCTGACGATCGCCACCCTGGTTTGGCAACAACAGAGAACACCTATTCCCAACAACTACTCTGTGTTGTTGTAAACCTGATGGTTCAAGACAAAATTACATTCGACACAAATCTGAAACGTCAGATACGTACCACCTTACGACCTAACAATATTGGAGGGTTAAGAAACCACAAGTTGGGAGTTTCCAGTGCCAGAAAAGACGTCAGCGTGGTCACTGAAATGCAAACCAAAGGGACGAGATTCGTGGAAATGCACCCGTCCGTTTCTCACCCCACACGAGCCGAACGCATACTCATTCCCCTCATTTAAAGAGCAAACGACCCCAAGAGACGCGGACCACAATGGGGGTGGACTGCATAATGCATTGCGGATGGAAAATGCGGGGGTTGGCATAAAGAGGTACGACACCCCCCTCCCCCCCCCCCCAAGGCCCACCCCACCACCCATCCCTCAAATACTGAAACATTTGTATGCGTTCCCACACTGATGCGAGGTACCTACGCTCAAAACACGGGATGGGATTATAAACGAAGGCAAATTGAATCTTTATGCCGATCCCTCAGCAAGCTATGTTGTTTTTTTCTTCGGGAAAACGACGGGGCGATACAGTTTCCGCAAGCCACACACACTGCCTAATGCGGGAGTAGTAAGCCCATGGTAACTTTCACACACTTGACGATTCAGTTCCTCCCCGTTTGACAGCGCGCGCGAAGAGAAGCTCTACCGTCCAAACGTATTCCGAGTCCCTCCCTGAGTAAAGAGAGCAAAAAAATCTCTCTTTGGGATCTCGACCCGAGATTATGACGGACGAGTTGTCCTTCGTAAAGGGTCCCGACACCGATTCCTGTCACAACCGCGAGGAAAAGCAATGAATACGGCCTATGACGTCGAGGAAAGAACCTTAAAGATGAAGCTGCAGGAGAAATTACCAAGTAATGTCACCGGGTAATCCAATATTCATGGCGAAATATAAATTGTGATATATGCACTGCCGAGGGCGAACGGACAAATTCGCCGCGTTACCAAAAATAGTAGCAACTGGTCAGTCACAATGATAAGTAAACCAATACACGATCAATACAATTGCTTGAGCAACTATTTACCATCACTTGAGAAGAATATTAAACGACCGGTAGGCTGTTTACGACAAAACTAGTCATTAACTAAAATTATGCACCACTGTCGATTTAAAAAAGTTATAGAAAATACTGCAAGCTACGGCTTAGAAAATATCAACAAAGAGCCCAAAATTTGGTTACAAAAGGGTTTAAAAAGTGCAAAAAAAACTATTTTAACGAAAATATCACCACGAAACGCACTAAAACGGGAACTGATTGGTAGCGAATGAACACTGAAAAGTTTCTGGCGTCGGCAAAAGCGAGATCTTAAGGCCGCCTTTCCACGGTACAATTTATTGCACAAACGAATGTATCACAGATTGTACAATAAAATGAATTGAATTGGAGACGGTTACATTTCCCCTTCAATCATTCTGACAATCATAGAATTTACCGCTTTGTACGGTACAATGTTCATCGAGAAAGAATACATATATTCATTTTTAAAATAAAATATACCGTGCAAAGCGGCCTTTACAGGCAGGATTACAGACAAAGTGACGGTAGCTCTTTAATAAGTGATTCGGAATCTCATATACCGTCAAAACCGATCGAAACGCGAAATAGCAGGGCAGTTTTGGCCCAAGGAAATATTCTCACCTTGACCAAGAACATTCACCCTCAAAGATCATTCTCCCTGAGCCGCGCTAAGACGAGAAAAAATAAACTTCAGACCAGAAAGGCTTCCGTTCGGGATCTTGACCTCTGCCCCACCCCCCTCATCTCCAAGAAACGAAGAGAGAAAATGCTTTCCTTTTGAATCCCCACCTCCTGGCTTCTGTTTCCCATATTTGCAACCCTGGATTCAAGAGCAAGTCTGCGCATGTACGGAGAACATGAATTATTCCATCACCAATCTCTACCGACTCGGACTGAACGAATGCTCAGCCGATACTCTTTCGTATGAAACTCATATCGAACCCCATGTTACAGGCACGTATACCCAATTTTAAGGAGGAGCTCCGCATCACATACCCAAAGGGAGGAGAAACATACGCGTATGCCAGCACATTCATGAGCCGACAATGTCTGAAACGAAGAAAATTAAAATATCCCTACACGCTATCCAGACAGTATGGAAACATCAGCTCAAGCCGGGCACATCATCCGATGCAAGAAATCGTACCTTAGTCTGGCGCCAGACGGAATCCCGGACAACCTCCGGGAAAGAATCAGGCATGCGAGTTAAAGCGTCTCTGTCATCGTGAACCCAACCTGAGAGTTATGAGACGATAGACCTCACGGACACTAGACAAATAGAAACACAAATGGGAAGGAAATCTGACACAGAAGCGACTAGACGTAGCCGGGAAAAATAATTATCTCAAAAAAATAGAAGAGATATTTATCAAAGAACAAAAATGCGCTTAGGGACATAGAATGAGGAAACGAAAGAAACTGACGTAAAACTTAAATTTACCCCAGGAAATGACGCCATAACACTGAAGTGGGCGAGCTACGGGGGCAGGGATATGTAGTACCGTGCCGTCCCCGGAGAGTAGATAAATCATTAACGAAGTAGTTACGAATACCAAAAAAAAATAACTGAAGGTAATGGGTATCACCCCCTCTTGACATGCCACAAGCAGCATTTCAACTTAACTTGCAGCAAAAACTATACGTGACACGTGATGCCTTTAGAGTATCGTATCATCTCTTCAAACGGTTGTAAACAGAAACCGTTGTGGAAAGGTGTATTCTTGACTGGCGGGAAACGAAGGCTTCGTTGACACGCTTTCTGCTACAAAATAGTAAAAATACGACAGATACACACGTGGCGATTCATTGTACTATTTGAGGATACAAATACTCCCGCGGATGAACGGAATATAGCGTACGCACGCCTCACTACGAAAACAATCCTCGATTCTAGTCAAAACCGCGCCCCCCGCTCTTACCACCTTCCCCCAGCCAATCATGTCCCCGCAAACACGTCGCCACACTATTAGACCGCGAAGACGGGTCGCGTCAAGCAATTATTTTTCCTTTCCCGCGCGCGAAAAGACTTTTCCGTTACACTCTCGGCGCCATCTCTGGTTTCAAAACAGCCACCACGGTCGCCGCCGCCTGCCCTGATAAGATGTGCGGAGCGACGAAGCGCGCGAGATAGATGGCGAAAGGGAGGCAGGAGGAAGATACGCCTCCCGGGCAACGTCACGACCCACGCTCCCGCAAAACGCGTACTATGCGACCGTGGTGGAGTCGGGGAGCTTCTTGAAGACGAAAACTGCTCACGCCAGCGGGGTCGTCCGCCGCTTTCGCGTACGACAGCGCGCTAATTGTGAGACGAGATGGAGGCGGGAGGAAGAAAAGACCTCTCGTGTTGGCCATTCAAGGCTACTGTTGCCGCAAACCGGCATGCACCGGCCCACAAACCGCATCCCGACCGTTAAATGCATACATGAGGATCCAAATTCTTCCATAATAAACCATTTAGAATAAAGAACCGAATTTTACAATGAAGCTTTACCATTGGAATCATAGAAAAATGCACCAACTAACCTGAAGGCAGGAGGAAATCTGAACACTTTTCAAAATCACCGAAAATTGAATGGATGCAAGAAACCACGTCAACAGAAATGCACCACATACTAAGGCCAAGACCCGGGTTACCAGCACGAGACTGCGCTATTTGAAGTACCTTCGTTAAACAGCAGAAACAACCAAACTTAACTCTTGATCGAATAAATATATTTTTTTTAAAGCCACAGCATGATTAAGACTGCACACCGATTACACAAGTTTACCATGCAGATGTAGGGTGCGAATGTAAAACTAAGTCACCTATACTGCCATTCCGGCTCCGTAATGACATAGCAAACGGTAAAAAAATGTTCAGCAAGAATATTTAATCCTGTGTTTCAAAAATCGACATGCTGCATACTTCAAGTAAGAAATAGTCGCCCAAATGCACGGTATAGCGCAGCTTACTCTAGTCCAACCAAAGCGTGATACGTGAACTATAACTTTCCAAATGTGCCCTCCAGTACAGCGTTACATAAAATAATTGTGCAAGTAGTGAAAATGCTTTGGAAGAATGAGTTTAACGAATTAGCTTTTTGTAGACAGTTGGTTAGCTTTTCCCCTTTGATGCTCTTAAGCGTGGGTACTGTTGATTTTTTTCTTCGAGTGTCCCTAGCATATGACCAAAATGCCTTGGCATTATCGTTCAAGTGTTCTCCCAGTACTTTACTTTTGAAATCAGCTAACGCCCTTCAGCACGCTTTTTTTGCTAAGAGTTATAGATATTGTGTAATTTTCAGTGACAGTTCTTCGGAGGATTTGTTTATTTTTGCCTTTTTTAACCGTAGAATAATTACAAGGACAAATCCTGTGCATGGAGACGGACAATGGTAGAGTTACGAGAATGAGCGTTCGGTTTGTAGATTAAACTTATTTCCAAGACTTGGGCGAAAAGATACGTGCACACACGAGAGGGAAGCGACAAGAGGAACAGTGACACCGCGAGGTGTCGCCGCCCTAGCGGCGGGTAGGGGAAACTACTCTCTCTACGTCCACACCCCCCCCCCTAATCGCAGCGTACACGAAAGAGAAAGATAGCCTTCCCCGTGGGACGCGCGCGAGCCGTTAAAAAACACACCCAGCAGCCACCAACCACCTCCCCACCCACGAAAATCTCCCCCACTCATCCCCCGCCGTACACGAAACCGCCCCCGACGAGTCGGGGAGAACGCTTTTGACGACGAGAGGGGAGGAAGAAGATAAAGAGTGGAGTGGGGCAAAAAGAAGGGCTTTAAAAACGAAGGGAAAGAAGAAGGGAGTACACAACACTGAGTAGGGCGGGACTCTTGCGCGGGCACAAGGGGGATGGGTGGTGAATTGAACACGTGATACGGCGACACGGACCGAGGGGGCGGGTTGGGGGGAGGGAAGAGTTGTTAGGAGGGAGAGGGAAGAATATAAAGAGGAAGATACCATTTCGATGTTGAAACGGGGGAGTATGGCAGGAGCGGGATGGGAGAAGCGCTTGTAAGGAGATCGGTTCCTTCGCCGGATTCCGAGAGGAATTACAGAAATAATATTACCACGGAAAAAAAGAGACAAGGAAGAAGATTGAGGTGTATGGAGAGGGCACTTGCTATACGAGAAAATTGCCTTCTTCCAGACGGAAACATACGAGACAGGTAAAAAAAAATAGGCAAGAAAAATGACCTCCCGCATTAGTCGTACAGGATGTCCCACGCACTGGGTCTAGTCGATTGTTAACGGAAGCGTAAAAATGCAATATAACGCGGTGACTCATTAGGTACGGGCAAATATTTTTACGCCTGAATCCTATTTACATAACGCAAAAAATATAAAAATTACGCACTAAAAACACGAAAAAAATGACCAAGCCATACAATTCCACAGTACGACAAAATTATGATCAAACAAAATGCGTATTCTATTTTCTCCATTCCCCATTCGTAATCCTTCACCGTAAAGACTTAATTTTTCATTTCATCGCTGATGATATGTCAAGTCTCCTCTCCACGTACAACGATTCTATAGGATAAACGTTTCTCGGGTGTTCCATCGGGCAAGTAGGTCCATAAGTCCCGACGTCTCGGAGAACGACTTGCTCTCGATCTTCAGGGGTTCTGATGCCGTATTTTCTGAAGATGGAGGTCAAGTCGTTCCCCGAAACGTCGGGACTTATTTGCCCGTTGGAACACTCGAGAGACATTCATCCAGCAGACACGCCGGGAAAACCCAAGATTTTTCAACGATTTTATAGTCTCCCGCGATACGCTACCTCATTCTCGACTCATGACTCGAAGCATACGTCAGCCATTTTTTTCGCGCCAGCACCGTACGCATACTACAGACATCGAAGAAGATTGAGGTTCACGGCCAAAATGATGACACGGGCACATGACGAGAGAGACGCGGGCCAACCAGAGACAAGCGCGCGAGATGGACACCCAAGGCTCTCTTAACCAGCGCAACCTGAGCGCGGTTCGGGGGCGCCACCTCCTCGCCAACTGACAATGAGAGTGGCTTCGCATTTAAATCCCCCCGGGGCCCTCCCCCCACACGACCGCCGATCCTTATCTCCTTGACGACACCACGCCAAAGAGCAAACTAGACACCAAATCCCTCCTCCATTACGTGCTGATTATACGCGAGGCTGGAGCCGGAAAAAAAGGTGTAACACACGCGGTAGATGACCAGGAGCGAGGGAGCTACTCTACAGAGCGAAAGGAAAATATACGAGCAGAGTTGCACCCTAATTATTACATCTACATAATACCCAACAAGGGCGTGCGGCAGGGGGTGAGTTTTCACCTAAATGCACTGCAATGTGACCTAATAAAATCGGAAAAAAACTGCGAATATTATTGCATTTCTACGACTAGTATTACATCTACATGACGCTTACCTTCCACCTTTAGGGGTGCGTGGCAGGAAATATTCTAATTAGGAATGGAGAGAGAATAACATTCGAAAATCAATACGGTATCTGAGTACGAATTTAATTCCAGTAGGGCAGACGCTGTACCAACACGCCACGCGGACCATTTGCTGATGTTTAATCATTCTATCTCACCACCACTTCATGGAATTATAGGTACATCTACCTCATTAAAGTAAATAGCGTAGTGTTGCTGTTAAAAGCTAAATCCATTTGCGATATTTAAGAATGGTTGTGGGACAACAAAAGCCTATGGCCCCCCCATGGCTCGCTACATAACGACTCAAGCCGTGGAAGCAGGGGAGGAACCCGAATTGTATGTGAAAAATAGCAAGCCAGCTAAATGGAGCGAAATGACTTCGAAACACACAGCCATGAAATATCCACGAGTCTCTCGCGGAAAAACCAACCAACTTCCCACGCGATCGAGAGCGCAGTAAACAGATGACGGAAGATCGGGCGCACTGCAACATCGTGGGCGTTGGCAACAACACGTCGCCAGTTACTAGGAATGAGGAAAAAAATAAATACGCGACCATTAGACTTTACCGCGAAGAAAAAATGAAAAGACAGCGCTTGAGGCGTGAGAGAAATGGCAAAAAAAGACGTAGAGAGAGTAGTTAGGGCCTTCGCAGGAGATGTGTAATAGAACGTGACAAAGACAAAGGAGGGGGGGGGCAGAAGAGGACCCCCCCCCGTCTCACCCGGTAGACAAGGTCGATTCAAGGACACTCAACTCTTTTTGTCTTTTTTAAATGGACGAATGGGAAGTGTCAAGGGAAGTACGGGGATAAGTCACGCCGCTTTGCGCGGCAAGTCGGAGGGAGATGGGGACACGTGCAGTACGTGCTTTTTGTCCGGTGCTTAAAGAAGTGTTTCTTAGCTCGCACACAAAAAGCACCCTCTGAAGTACGAAGAAAGGGACTTCTTACTCAAAAGAAGAGGGGACCGAGGGTAAAAAAACTTAGATAAATTTTAACGGGCGTCGTAATCGTTTAAAAAAGACAAGTTAAACCTCACGGACGCAAGCCGAAACGTGACTTCCAGCAGGAAAACGCCTGTGAAGACAAGGGGAGAAAAAAATTACACGTGCGCATATTTGCACATCTGGTGGTTCTTCCAAAGGGTTACCTTTCACCCTTGAACCACGGCCATGTATATCCTTAACCGCGACGAAAACTCAACCGGCGGACGTCTACGTTTGGTTACCCATTGAACATCCTGAGAGAACTCACTTATCATTAGTTTTGTTAACAGGGTTGTTGGATTGGAGATTTGGGGAGGCGACCGATAGCTAAGGTCATTTGCGCCATAGGGGATAGGAAAGGGAGGAAGGACGGATAGAAACCCGGCGTCGGCATTAGCCTGCTCTTAACGAAATGCGCCAAGGGGACCATGGTTTAACGTCTCATCCGACAGACGGAGTAGGTACTGTACTTGAAGTGCCCTCCATAAGACACTCAAGTAGGGATCGGGTTACCTCTGAAAAACATCCTCCTCTTTAGGGATTTGAACCCTGGCCGCCCGTATGCTAAGCTTGTACAATAGCCACCAACCCGATCCCCTTATAAGAGAGCGTGCATGACGCAATGGATAAATGTAAAATAAACGAAAGACGTATTGAATAGGAAATTATTAAATAACGAGCCAGGCCCCAATTCCGCTTGGGGGTGTTTTCTCTGTGTTTTTCGGGGAATTTTTTCGGTTATATAAAAAAACGACTTTATACTATTAGCCACGAATAAAATGGCATCACGGTCATTCCACTGTGGGCGCGGAAGAGTACGTTTGGAAAAAAACGAACGCCAAATGTTCTCAAGCACTCCACGTTTAGTGCACCCACAGTCATACACTTCTCTCGCTACCGTCGCACGGTCGGGAGATGAAATTAGCATCCCAACCCCGCGTCGAGCGCCCGATGGACCACTTGACATGCAGCCACGCACAGAGAGTGCAGTTGCAAGCCCTGGTGTACATAGTAAGTGGCTACAGAGATGGCGGGAGCCGGACGTGGAAATTGGGGCTGAAAGATGAGCAATGAACAGACATGACGAGAAGGAAAAGGAGGTCCCCGTCCAGCTACTTAATCCACCAAAATGGAATCTTGGAATGAAGACGACTATGAAGAAAAGCAGGCAGAGTAAATACCACTGACAACTTCAGACCAAGCGGGTGGGGCAGAGAAAAATCTTACTTCTTATACAGCATTGAACTGAAAGACACGGGCGAAAGCATGACGGTCTACATAAGAACATGTAATAAGAAAATATTGGAATAATGAAGGCGCGAATGAACTCCTCACGCGGACGATATTATCAAGTAACCAAATGACATCAATAAATTAGTTCAGACCTGTCCTCAATTAAATAGACCAATAAACCTCGGTAAATTGGCCACAGGTCTCATTCACGAGTACACAAGAAATTATCCAGGGACGAACCGGTGCCAAACAACGAATAAAAATTTCTGGTCACAGCACACCAATACATAGAATAGTTTCGATCGACACATTTAACATGCCTTCTCTGAAGTTTCTCCATGAGAAAGAATACAAGACTCTTGATCAACAACCCCCATTTGAACGACCATAATTACCTCAGCAAATATGTTATACACCCTTTGATTCCCATTCTGTTTTACCAAGACGGAAGGAATGAAGTATCGTAGTGTCCGGAGAAGTACCCGTAAAGAGTAAAAAAAAAAAATGAGTAGCACAATTTCGTCCTTGAGCACGCTACTCCGTCTGTCTGCGGGACGCCCAGCCCAATGTATTCAAATTCGAAGCCAGCGGGAATCGACTGGGACGACCTTCGAAGTTTAGGCCCGCCAGACACCGTCTCCCAAGACGACGGCCATTGTCCTCTGCCGACTCTCCAGAGCGAATTTTTTCACCTGCGGCCAACGAGACTTCCCTTCGCGTAGGGGAAGGAAATGATTCTTGGACGGCTACTGGCGGTGCTTAGGGCGAAAACCACAAAGAGACGAGACTGCAGAACGCAGAGGGCGAGAGGGGCAGGACACTTTACGCCAAGCCGTATCGAAACATCTATTTCGTGTGGCCTCCCTGATGACGAACAATTCGGTCTGAAGCCCGTTTAAAACGGGGCACGAACTTGCACATTTCTAAATGCATGTTTCTCACAACCCGGTGTGATAGGACAGCTACATCTACTTCTTTCCCTGCAAGCCACCACGAGGATGTTTGGCAGGGGGTGACTTATAACCAACATGAACGTCCGTGAAGAAATTTACTTTCACCAACAAGCACCACACTAAACATATATTAATAACAATTATATTATGAGAGCAAGGGCTACTTCGCCATTCCGCATTAATGCATTCGCGCATGCATTCCTGCAATACACCGCTTAACACGATGCTAATTGAAATGCTCGTTAGCGCACACATCAAGATCGCGCGATTGCGTGCCCCATATAAAACGTGCTTAAGATCTCAGAAGAGGCACAAGAACTAACATGGGCACATGAGAGGATAAGCCAGGGTAAAATTACAAGCGGGAGAAACAAAAACGGATTTTTTTACACGAGTTCTGACAAGTAAAAAAGTAAAAACGCGTAAAAGGGCGTAAAAATGAGTCACCCAATTCCTTCAAAGAACGGCAGAGATAATGCAAAGATATGACGGTAAACGGAACAAGTTGCCAGTACCAGTAAAAACTTACGGCCAACTATGGGGTCAGAAGGCTGTCCGTCCCGCAAAACCTGAAGGGAGAAGAAGCTATTTTACACTTGTCAGGCCTCATTTAGAATATGCCGCTAGTATATGGGATCCGTACGAGACGGGTATGATAAAAGAAATAGAGCGCGTGCAAAGGTTTGCTAGGTTTGTTAAAGGCCGTTATGATAATTGTATAAGTGTTACGAGCTTAATACAAGAACTAGGATGGGAATTACTATCAGAATGCAGGTTAAAAATTAGGTTAAACCTTATAAGTAAATTCGAAACAGAGTTGTTTAGATATCTATTGAGAACCCCTGCGTATTATGCTAGGATTGATCATATTAACAAGATTAGAGAGATAGATTGTCGTACCGATAGATTTAAAATGTCATATTTCCCACGTACCATTAGAGAGAACAATAGGCAGCGCAGCAAAGGGATAGGTACGTGAAATATAGTTAGAGTAGTCTGTAGTGCATGATGCATGTAATAACAACCAATAATGACCTCCTTATTATGTAGATACTAACCATCTAGCTCCATGTGACCCTATCATCTAGCATATCTCACTTAAGGATCCTACTTGCATGGCTATAGTGCATGTTTCGTGATCTTCACCCCCTGCCACACACCCTCGTGGTGGCTCGCAGGGTATCACGTAGATGTAGATGGGAGGCTAAGAAGATAAACCAGTCGCTTGATACCTCGCGTCGATGGAGTCAGGGCCGGCGGTGATAGTACGCAGCAAGGGCCGTCACGGCACGCGCTGCTAAAGCGTGCGATGGAAATTTATTTAAAAAAAACTCAACGACCACGCACGCTTACAGCACGCGACGAAGTAAGGATGCGAGAGATTCAAGGAGGGGGACATATCCGCCGGGACAGGTCGAGACAAGTCAGGGAGTGTGGAAAAAAATGAGCAAAAATAAATGCAGAAAAGACTGGTCGTCTCCAACCGCGGAAGGACCTGATAGCTGCGATCGAGAGGGGACTGCGAATAATGGGCATTCGTACAAAAAATAACTTTCACATTCGTAAAGAGGTAATCTGCTATAAAAACCTCAAAAGAAATTAGAAAACGGCATTTTCATCGGCGTGCTCAAACATTCCCGCACAATCATTCATTTGACATCAACGACGGAAGTACATCCTTGCGACACCAAAATGAACGAATAACGAGAACTAACGATACAACTTCCTTCCAAGACATTTGCTTTCTCAAAATGATGAAAATCGATCCACTTCCGTTCCACCTAGTTATAACTGAGCTCGCCTGATTGTCAAAAGCCTACTCAGCAAATGTCGCAGAGGACCATCCCCGGATCACTGTATAGCTAGCAGAATACACCAAACAGGCACAATTAACTCGTAAACGACTGCAAACCATATCGCCAAGCACACAGTTGAACATTTACGTCAAGAGGCGATTTATGAGAAAAATCATTAATATGTAACGCCCCAAAAACACTGAACGGCTACATCATACGAATATAAAATGCTGAAACTAAATAAGAATGGAAACAGAGTTATTGACAATGCCTCCGCAAAACTGACTCCCTAAAGATGACGTATCGATCACTACTCGCCTACAACGAACTCGACAAACACTTCAAAACAGGACGATGACATTTAATCCACGGAGGAAACTTACCCCAACCGAAGCTTTAGATATCGATGGATAATGCCAAGCAGACGACCACTTGACGATCTATATATGACAAGATTGATTTTGGAAAAAAATGGAGACCCTGACGACAAGTCATCAAGATCGGGTGTCTAGTGAAATGAAACCCGCCGAGTTTCCGCGCCGCTGCCCGACACGAGCCACCACCGCCAAAATCCCTTCTCAAAACCCAACCCTCTCTGACGCAGTCGTCAAGATTAACCTCAACACGTCAGTTCAGCAACCTGGTAAAAAGAAATACTCTCCACTAAAAGCAAAACTTACGTCTTCCGGGATATAAGGAAATTAACATCCCATCAAACAAACCACCAATGACTTCAAGTAGGAAATGAAGATCTGGGATAGGCTGTGGAGAGTTCGTTCTCCATGGAAGAAGACTTGATAACTTCACAGATGGCGTTAGATATATATATTAAGAACCCCTGCGTATTATGCTAGGTGTGATCATCTTAACAAGATTAGAGAGATAGATTGTCGTACCGATAATTTAAAATGTCATTTTTCCCACGTACCATTAGAGAGAACAATAGTCAGCGTAGGAAAGGGATAGGTAGGTGAAATATGGTTAGAGTAGTCTGTAGTGCATGATACAGGTGATAACAACCAATAATCTCTTTCTTATAATGTAGATACTAACCATCTAGCTGCATGTGACCCTATTATCTAGCAGGCCTCCCTTAAATATCCTACTTGCACGGCAATAGTGCATGTTTGGTGATCTTCACCCCCTGCCACACACCCTCGTGGTGGCTCGAAGGGCATTACGTAGATGTAGATGAAGACTTAACAATCCCGGACGGATAGGGTGAGTCACCCGAGAGCCGTACTGAGGTTCTCGAGGGAGGCGGCCTATCCCTCCCTCCTAGACGCGTATGTGGGGCGGGGGGGGGGGGGAATTGGGGGCGAGAGAGGAAGGGAACACCTGCGGCCCGCCGACCGCAAGGCTAGTTTTAAAGGGATGAGATGAAAGACGGGGTGGGGAGGGGACGTACCCTCTGATCCAAGCCTCCCCCTTTTAGATGCATACACCTCCGGGATAAAATATCGATCTTGATGACACGAGGCGACCGATACACCTTTCGTATGCCTAGCACTAAATATATATTTAAAAATACGAACGGTTGAAAGAGATCAATTGAAAACTCGGACAGTTAGTCCAAGGATCGACTGTTCATCTGGCCTCTTACTGAAATTAAAAATCTAAGCATGCTGAGGAAGCCCATTTCAACATAGAGAGTTCTCATTATCAAGAAACCACAGGAAAAGACAAATTAACATCATCATTGGCCGCATTTTGACGACAATACTCATCAAGATAAAGCAATTCAGTCCAAATACAACGATTCTTACCCTAATTACAGCCCAAAAACCATTGCAAGCATATTCAACATCAGGTCATTAACATATAAGCCAATGCGTTCGTTAGGCGGTAAAAATTCCAGTTAGCAGCAAATAAAAAACCAAAGAGAAGTAACGGTCGCGAAAGGGGAATACATAATAATGCTACTAACGAAGTATTGTCGCAACGGTCAAAGAGTTGTACGCAAGAACTTCCAATCAAGACTTGCAACAAAACTTTAGCGAGACGACGAATTCTTGAAACATTAGCGGCCAACTACAACAATGGACGACTTTCCGTTAAAGTTTCAAACGGGACACATTTTTAAAGTCAGCGCGCGACCGTTACTAATTATTAAACAATCATTTGGTACACGAGAGTAAAGAGGGATCAAGCATTATTACCAGAGAACGGGAGTGACGGAAAATACTTCCAACCGGGCCTCGGCCGACACCCACGCTTAACACGAGTGGTCACAAGAGCGCGTCCCAGCCATCGGCCGAGGTGTGCGACTATGGGACGCCAACAGATGCAGAGACCCTTTGAGCTTGGTTCGAGGGCCGGGAGAACAGGGGTGGTCTTTGATAGCACGGGGGGAATGGATCATCTATGACAATAGACGCGATGGGAACCGCCCCAGCAGACCTACGGAAACCTACGTCATTACTACGACTATCGAGGGGGACTTAAATGGAACGCTAGACCATGGCGTACCCCCGAGGTTACCCATGCATCCCTACGACAAAGCCGGGATTTTCAGGGAGGATGAATCACCCTGGCTTTGCCACCCTCGCTGATATTCAAGTAAGTGCCATATGGCCTCTTCGGGAAGGGAACATCAGGCTAGTTGCTAGCGGCACATCATCGCAAATAGGAGACAGACAAACAAGCAATGGACGAAACAAGATCACAGCAAGGAACTAGTGTCTTCATCTTTAAAAGAAATAACTCATTTTTAAAGACTACACGATGCTGATCGTTCAAAATATAACAGCCACGACAAACATTAATACAAAGCAAGCATTGAGACGTTAGCACCCACGTTTCAAATGAGGGAGTAACCCCGACGGTACACCGAAAAAAATGGAGGATTCCTAGCTAACGTACTTGATGAACGTCAAGAAAAAATACGTCCACAGTTAAGTACAGTCCTATCTTGGTAAAAAAAAGGAACTAAAAACACGAGTTGACGCCTACCCTGTGTTATTGTTAGGGTGAGAGGGGGACAAGCTCAGGGCTGAGTCGAGGTTTTTAACCCACGATGCGCCCCACCCTACTTTTTAAAAGCCACGACGCCGAGGGCAATTTAAACACGAATAAAAATACAGCCCCTCAGCCTTATCGCAGAGTGTAGTCTTTCCCCTCGTCACTTGACCCAACCCTGTGAAGACTTATCACCTCAAAATAGAGAAAAACCCGGTGCATAGGAAGACAAGACTTCCCAACGAAACATATTTCTCCCGACTCAAGAAGTTAACCCTTAAAAAACATATCCGGGGCAAAACCCAAAACGTGGCAAAACACGAAAACATTACGTTTCGAAATTGTTTAAAATCTGAGCACGGGCTTGCGGTATTTATGACTGGCCACTTAGTTCGTATGTCAGCTCAAGCAAGAGGACGTCAACACACTACAGGAAAGGGTAATGGAAAATTCCAAGATGTATTAAGACGAAAGTGAGGATGAGTCAAACGAAAAGAGAAGCTGAGAGGAAAAAAACACGCGAGTTTCCTCGGATTGACAGGAAAACGTTACGCAAGGCATGGAACAAGACGATATACGATGAGCGCATACGTGGGATGAGGCGAGTATATTTTCCGACTGCAGATAAATCTCAAGTATTCCCATAAAAAATTTATCAACTCCTGTCTGTCTCGGTTATCCTGATGTATCCATATAGGGCAACTGAAGATATGTTCCTGTGAATACTCAATCACAATTAAACAGGCGGTGTATCCAGAATCAAGTCCTAATCAGAAGCGTAACCACCGTTAATAAACAGAAAATGCCACGATTAGTTCGAGTATTGAGTTTTTAACTTCATCCTCGAAGCATTCAAGCGTCTCGGATATGTTTCATCTCAATCTCCTGACTACAAACAATGAGCAGATCACATAGGCCAACTTCGGATCGTCGATCGTCAATTGCCCACCAACACAAGTTATTACACAGAGTTGGAAACAATCACGCAAACTGAAAAGAACTGAGGGCAGCCGGTCACTCCATGTGAAAAAGGATACGGTCTCCGACAGACCAGACCAAAACTACGAAAACCCTCGTCGTAACCTCGCAAATTACTAACACAAACGTCCGTCCATGTAAGCGGACGGCATAATTGTGGTCGACGTCAAACGAAAAAGACGGGAGGAACTTCTCACTTTCATACCACGAACTTGTAACCGTTCGAATAACTCCCACACGGGAGGACTGATCATGTCCACGGACCGAATGCAAACCCGGCCACCGAAGGAAAAATTTTACGACGCTGTGAATCCTCGCAGAACGAAAAACAAGACGATTCTTCCCCACGAGGTAGATGTAGCTCCGAAAATATCATTAGCGTCCACCAAAAACAGTCGACGGAGCAGTAAACAAGAGAGCACTTTAAAAATCGCAGGGATAGCCGAACGAAAGAGAAGCGATTTCAACGGGTAAAATTGAAATCGCAAAATGTGCCCCAATCTCATTAGAAAACTAACGTGAAACTAGGAACCGCTAAATGTCACAAAATTTCGCAAGGAAAATAATCACAAATTCTCAAACAATGTTTTATGCTGACCACGGATTGGTGAAAATATGGACCTAAATGCTCACGCGACAGCATTAAAAAATTTGACGCCTGATTCAATCGCTGCGCAGGATAAGTACGCATAGAGGCATGCCCCATACCCAAAAACGGAGGGGAAAATACTTCCAGAAATGAACTGAATAGGGAAAAACGCATAAAACGGGCAGATGTCTCCATAGATCAAGTACAGTGACTAAGTATGCACATAAGTTATTTGAAAATTAAATTTGATAGAGATGGAGGTTGAAATGATGACAGTTGATTCAATGTTAAGATTTAAGTAATTAAGGGAATAGATAAACATAAGGACTTGGAACAGACTGAGCAATACACACCTGTGATGCGGGACTGCTTCAGAGTCGCCGTGTTGGTGCTGTCCATCGGGAGGGCCGGCGCTTTGGCGATGGACGCCGCGGGAGACGCGCCGCTCGCCTCGGCCGTCGACGACCCCGACGCCGCCGAACTCGTCCCGACGGCCTTGCCCGCCTCCTCCGCCGTGTGCGAGTGGATGAACGGCATGCCCCTGAGCTCGTAAGGGGCCGGAACGGTCGTCGCGACGTCCCAATCGTAGCGGCCGCCGCCCTCCGTCGGCCTCTCCGCCAGGAAATCGAAGTTGTACTTCTTCGAGTCCCTCTTCGCCTGCTCCGCCAGCTCGTTCTCCAGGGCCCTCTTCACCTCCTCGTGGTCCACGGGCCCGAACAGGTTGGCCCTTATCTTGGAGCGCCTGTCTCCGCCGAATCCGTCGACTCCGGCACCACGCATGGCACCTCTCATCTCGAACAACGGGAAAGCGTTGAAAACACGGGCGCTCATCGCGTTCTAAATAAATGTTCAAAGGCGTACCTCCGAACCACACGCCGAGATTCCTTGCCAGTAAAGACCACTCACACGCACACGATAGCGAGCTGAGTTGAGCTGAGACTGCGTTCGATTTTCGTGGTCCTCTTTCACCGTTTCGGAAGAGGAAGAATACCACAACAAGAACGGTTAGATAAGAGCAAAACAAAGTTGACGAAATCAACAAAGAGATCTTTCTTCGCCGTCAGCGAAAATCCATAAACGTTATCGCCAGTCGCGTTGAGACCTGAGTGTGGCACTTCTTACGAATATCCTGGAATCCTCCGCAGGCAATGAAGAGCGTCCGTAGATAGTCACAGGAAACACTAGATGAGGAAATACGAAGATGCGAACAAGCTCCGTCCGAGAAAGGCAAGTGTCGGTTTTGGTGTTTCGAGTAGGCGTAACTTGCTTGGGGATTATGAGATCGAAGTCAGGCCTAGCCGCTTGAGTATCTTGACACTGGCCGCGCGGTTCAGACGAAACAGTCCAAAACCAAGGAGATCGCAGTCTTTTCCTCCAACAAAGGAAATTATATTAAAAACAATCCGGCCAAAATTGGGGAAAACAACAAGGTTAAAAAAATTGGCGATGCGCCGACGAAAACGACAAAGGCACGGCGAAAATACAACAACGGTAGAAAATTAACCACACACGTAACACCCCCTCCTCGATAATTAAATATATAATACAACACGTTGAACCTATCTAATTAAAACTTCATGTTTGAACTATGATAAGATTGAGATGCACGGACACGATGCACTTAGTCCGCCAGGCGAAGATTTTTCACCAAGTCCGCACTCGTAGAGATCAGAAGTCAAAAGTGTGATTCGACAAGACGAATTATTTTCCCACAAAAATGAGAAATACTAGGCCGTGTTTGATGTTCTAGTTGCACTCCGAACGCCATACAAGACGGATCCAGACGAACGAAACGTCAACGGGGCCTTTTAAAAAATCCAGCACGAGGGAGGAAGAAGGTGTACTCCAATCGTCCCGACGCCTACAGAAGACAGACACGAGCAAGCGACTCCCAATGGCACGACTGACGAACCTTCTCCGCCGGACGCCCTCGCTACACTGCCCAAGCCGCAGTGCATTCGAAAAGTTTCAAACAGCCACGCCAACACGCCTCTACAACCCAAAACTACCTCCCCTACTTCCCCACCCTCCAGCCTCTCTCTCCCTCAATACCTCTCCTACTTTCCCCTCTTTCTCTCTGTCGCTACACCACCGCCACTCCGCTACCTCCCCATCCGCTCTTCGACGCTCTCTGTTGCCCGCCCCTCTCCTCTTCCCTCCCCTAATTCGCTTTACCTCTCCTCTTTAGCCGCTGACTCCCCCCTCCTTCAACGCTCTGTTATACCGCCCCTCTCTCGCTTCACCTTCCCCACCTCCGGCGCTCTGTCAACGACTGGCCCTCCCCTCCGCTCCCGACCCAAGCTTTCATAGCCTCTCTCCCTCCCGCCCGACATGATTTTAAAAAAATACACGCTCGTATATTCTCCACCATGGCCGGGGGAAAGGGCCTCGGAGGACCCACGCCACCCCCTCCGCCCCCCAGCCCCCTCCTCATTCCCTTCGCCCCCTTCCAACAGATCAAGCGTACTCCAAACCTCCCCTCTTTCCCCTCCTTTCCCTCGAGCCCAACCGCCCTAGCCTCTCCCATCCCCCGTTCTCCGTTCGGTTTCGTTGCAGTGCGCTTGGGTATCCTCCTCCTCACGATGGTCTACTTACCCACCCTCCCCCAACTCCTCGGGTCGTCCTCCCTCGAGGCAGACCCTCCCCATTCCCCCAAGATGCCGTCCTGCCTCCTCCCCCACTAAAATTTCCCCTCCAAACAGAGCCCCGTATTTTTTCACAGCGTACATCTCTAGTATTCGCGTGGTTCGTTTTATGTGCGCGCAGGGTGAGAGGCTACGTTTACGCGCCATGCACAAGACCGACGCGTAGTACAGCCAGCGCCATCCTTTGGTCGACATTGAAACTACTATATCTTTTCCCTCTGGCACATCGTACCATTAGTTTCTTCTACCGAAATACTGAGGTGCGCATCACATTTATGGACGTACTTTCTCGTTAATTACTAGATCAAGATGTAACTTCGTATAAAAGAACAATAAAAAAGAAAAACACTATAACAAAACTGTGAGAGAACATTTTCTAATTCGGACCAAGCCTATTTTTCACGTTACGACTTACGCGTAAGCGCTTACAAACTATGTATCAAAAATAATATGAAAAATTCTCGCCGTCTAATATGAGGAAAGTCATGGTGAAGACAAGTTTAGGAAAATATTCTTTCTACCAACTAACATTTATAACACTCAAGCCGAAGAAGTATTTCGAATTCTATATCGTGCGAGCAATTTTAAAACGTTCCGATGTTTCTTTGAAAAATCAATCGAACCTTACTTTGTTCCTATTTATGGCATATCAATTCCTCTTATTTTACTCAAATGGTTCAGACAGGAGTTCAAAAAAATAAGAATATGTTTCAACCATGATTTCAAGTAACCAAATCAAAACAATAATTATTCCTAATTCACAGATACATATATTCCAAAAGTACAAAAAAATGCATGCTGCAAAAAGTGGTAAATGTCTAAAAAAACAAATGGGTGTATGGCACCCTTTCACGTGTGATATGCTCTTATTTGAAATTATATCAGTTGTACCGTTTCTTGCTCGTAAAGACGTGTTTCCGCACTCAAACGCAACGGTGAGAAGGAAAGATTATTACCAACCCAGTCACGCATAATCATACGCTCAGTAAAATTTGAACGAATCGAGCAACTTGGGAAGCAACAATTTTAAATTTTGAAAAGCAGCGATAAAGCAACGGCCAAATTTATTTCCAGTTCATTCGGAAAGCGAAATATGGATCAGTGAATCGTTGAATTACTCTTGATAATTAATAAGTAGATCTGAAAGATAATAGGTAATAAAAAATGAGAGGGGATTGAAGTCATGTCTAGAATATTCGGAGTGTTATGACGCAACTGGATATTTATCAACTTGCAGTGAAAATTAGGCATAAGTATATTGCTGATTCAAGGATTAAATATTCCATTTCTATACCAATACGAAATATCAATGCTCGGAAGATTCTTAATGATAAAAAACATTTTTATCTAGTGCTTTACTTCAGAGAGAAACAATATTCAAACAACGACAAACGCAATGCAGGTATGAAAGCGTGTCCACGACTTCGTCACAACTTTCACTAACTTCAGGATCTGTCATTGTAATCCGGTAAATGATCCGCTAAGCAAATGCTAAGAAATCGAGCAGGATGGAGCCCGTTTCAATCTTGACGTTCGGACTGCGCTATCAGCGAGTCGCAAGGCAGCAACGTCTCGTCTGGAGTGGTCTGGAGATCACCGAGCGTGAAGATTTCCGAGAGCGCTGAAAGCAAAGCCACCGCCACCTGCGCGAGAGATTTCTGCACTACGTGGATGGTAATGAACGCGCCAAATCTAAACTCTCGGAAGACTGAGCCTCGCGGTTTCGCATTTTTTACAAAGTTTTCCATAAGTGGGGGGTAATATTCTCCAATAATATTTACCTATTTCCAGTTGGGGAATTAACGGCTAGCACATAGAAAATTAATAAATAGATATAACAAATAAATATGAAAATATATATTGTGAGACAGTTGAACTTGATTGAAGATTGATTAATTATACCGAGAACTTTTAATTATAGCCAGTAATTTCAAAATAACGTGGTAGATAGGCATCGGAATATTTTGATGAATAACAAATGATAGGAAAAATATAATAATTTAGCAATTAGATAGCTTTTTACCTACATAATACCGATTTTTAACTAATGAATGATATTAATTTTTTTCCTTTAAACATTAGGCTAGGCCATAAAAGCAATATCTTCGAAGGCTTATAATTGCAGGATAATGCAGGAAAAACACGGAAATTATCGTCAATCATGATAGAAGCTATGATGTTCGATAGAGATAATATCATTAGAATATGCAGGGAATGGGCATTGCACTTAACTTACAGAATGTCAAATGCTGAGATAATGCAAAAATTTAGCCTCTTCCAGCTCAACAATAATAATGATAAATATGACTACTTTATTGTGAGCAAAATTAAGACTGCAGTATTTTCTTATATGTAACTCACACGCCGCAGAATAACACATCAACTGGGGAGAAAAAAAAGGGCTGATCAACAAGTCCAGTTCTGCACTTCAGCATTTAACCATTAACTAGACTTCAATCATGTTAACATTCGGTGCATGAAAACACTGTTTGAAGTCAATGAAATGTATGCATAACAGGGTAAGGATTGGTGACGTAGCATCTTACAGTAAAGAGTTTACAAAACTGTAAGAATTGCAGTAATTGAGCTGAGTAGGAGATAAACTGAATTTACCAAAGTTGATTCTGTCCTCAGGGTCAATGATTGCAGATTTTTTGAAAACTTGCATATAGTCTCTTTGAAGTTTCATTTATAAACTGAGATGAAAGTAAAACAGGATTTTCATGCCAGTTCAACTGTATATCAGATTTGAAATTGGTTGGTTGGTTGGAAAGTTGAACAACGGGCTCACATGCAGATTGCTTGGATGACAGCGGAAAATGTCAGAACGTCAAGAGCGAGATAGCCAGAACGTGGGTGGCAAAGCGACCACTAAAATTGAAAACAAATGCATACATACCAATCACGCCGTTCCCATCTGGGGTAGGCACAGTCACTAAGTTTCACTCATAAATACATATTTGTACACGTAGCTCTGCTTCAATAATTTCATCCATACTGACCTATCTTTGCAAACCTCTATTGCCTCATTTACCCCCTTACACTGCTTCATACACGCCCTATTGTTTTAAAGACTCCTAATATTCTTCCTCCTAAGAATTTCCTAAACCACATTCAACCATAACTTTCTCGGCCTACCTCTACCTCTCGCGCCATTCATTTCACTCTTATATATCTGTTTCGTTAATCGACTCTCATCCATTCTCTCAAAATGGCCAAACCAACGAGGCATATATGTCCATGTGTACTCCTTTCATATATGTCCATTACTGGAGCATCTAACCCATATTCATTTATTACCCACCCATTTCTGACCCCATCCATCCTACTTTTTCCGCAAACACTCCTCAGATAACTCATACCCACGGCGTTTAGTCTACTCTTATGTCAATCCTGACATACCCATGTTTCACTGCCATACAACAAAGTGGGGAGAAGCACACTTTTGTACACGGCGATTTTCGCTTTCTTAAACAGGCACTCATTCCATGACATGCTCCACACGCTACCTACCACTTCCCTTCCAGCATTTACGCGTCTCATTATCTCGCGAAGTAATTGAACAAGTGGATGATTTTGTGTACTTAGGTACAATGTTTCTGAAAGATTGACGGAGAGATGAGGAAATCGAACACATTAAGACATCTAATTCTACTCACAATGCATAATCTTTAGCATTGAAATACTAAACTAGTAAATAGATTGTCTTCCACCTTGCCTAAGCTTAAATACTCTACACAACTTTCAATTTTGGTAATAAAAAAACGTGGCTTTGGTCCGATCCAACCCATTATAGAACTGTGCCGTCTGTGGACTACTAGAGGCTTACGGCCCAAATTTCAGCTCGACTTCTCAGTTTTTACGGCAGTTATCGTGAGAAGAGACAGGCAGATAGACATAGCTAGATGGAGTCGTACGATGATGCTGATCATTTCTAAATATACCTTTCCATACCTGCCACGCCTCCTTCAATGCGTTACATTAATGCCGTGACAATATCAATATAATTGGGTGAAATTCACAGTGGAAAATTATTCGTCTGGACTGGGAATCGAACCCAGATCCCTCGATTTCGCCCCGAGTGCTCTAACCAATTAAGCTACGCAAGCGTCCTCTTCCACTGAGAATCTCGCGAAATCGAGGGATCTGGGATCGATTCCCAGTCCAGGCCAATGATTTTTCCACTGCGAATTTCACACAATTGTGTGATCACTAGCGGGTGACTCCGTTGAAGTAACTTCGCGGCTAGTTCCGTGGTTCTTTGAAAGTCAATATACCCTGACCACGCACTGGTGTAGGGTGTAAAAAATCCTTGTGCGGGAGTTTTCCATCCAAGGTGTTGAAGCCAGAGCACATCACAACACCTCAGCGCTCACGAGCGAGCTGAATGACGCTATGGACGGACATAGCTGGATTGACTCGTGAGGTGACGCTGATCATTTCTAAATACACTTTTCAATAGCTGCCACTAGAGGTGGGAATTTCGGTTCATTTTGTGGATTCGGTTCATGGGATTTGATTCGTGGAAATGATTCGGTCCTTTAAATCGTTCATAATGAACCGAATGAACCAAATCCACGAGTGAATTGTGAATCTCGAATCCATGCGAATCTCGAATCCAAGTGAATCTCGAATCCATGTGAATCTGTCGACTTACAGCATTTCAAATATTAGTGTGCGAAATAACAAACAGAAAAGTGAAATGTGATGCTCCCATTCGGAAACACAAGACCTTTGACAAGGTGTTTCAAGGGTATTTACAGGGTTCTTATTGTACGATGTGGATTCGGTGGATTTGAATCTTCCACAAAAATCGTTCATATTGAACGATTTGGATTCGGCGGATTTGAATCTTCCATCAAACCGTTCATTTTGAACGATTCGAGTGGAAAACGTAGATTCAATTCATTCGGTTCATGCCGTTGAATCGTTCATTCTGAATGATTCATTCATGAACGACACAGCTCTAGGTGCCACGCCTCCTTCAATGCGATACGTTTCTGCTGTGACAAAATCAATTTACCCTACCCACGTAGTGCTGTCAGAAGTCATACCAAGTGGTGTCAGAAGAGTCAAAAGCAATCAGGCGGAGATCGAACCCTCGATGCAAGTGTTCCAGCGCGATAACACTAACCACTCCACCATCCACGCTCTGGCCTAGACAACCGCATAACTTGCAATCATGTTAGTCAAAAGCGAAGAATTTGTAAAAATGGAAAAAAGAAAGCGAACCTTTATTTGAGAATATAACACAAATGCGGGCTTGACTGCCTTCGAAGGTGGCAGCTTAAGCTAGTATCTTTGGAAGGGTGAGATGTATTTCTTTAAATTGAAACCAAATTCATTGATTTCTATCGTGATCATAGGTCGTTCAATCTTAATATTGGTTTTAATACAGCCTTCCTCCCTTCCCTATCTAATGCCAGTTCTCTTTCCTCCTGGCATCTCTTTCTTTGAACTTTTCCTCTGTATTCTATACATGAACGCATTTCTGGGTCTTCCTCTGGATACTTTTCTTCTATTTTACCTTCAATTACATTCTTCATAAATCCATTCAGTCCCAGGGTGTGCCCAATCCATCAGGCTCTTCTTTCCTGCATGGCGTTCCATATGGTCCTATCCTTTCCTACTCTTCAGTACACTTCATCATTTTGCATTTTACATATTTTTTTACATTTTACATTTACAGTTTACATAATTTTCAGTCATTTGATCTTCAGCTTTCTCCTCCAGCGCCAAGTTCCGAAGGCTTCCAGTCTGTTCTGGTCATCTTTTCCAATGGTCTATGCTTCCGAACCATAGCGCTACGCTCCCCACGAAGCGTTTCGTTCGAAAACGATAAAAAAACATTCACTTTAAATTTAAGTTTAAACAACCTTAAGTTTAATGTTTCTTGCATTCATGTAGGTACTGTGGTTCATTTATAATCAGCTTCCAAACTGGAGTTTCCATAATTTTTGCAGCGACAGTAGTACATGAACCAACCACACTGCTGACTACACCACCTTCTTCCGTTAGTTAGTCAATTCCTTCCAGAATCGAAAATTTCGTGTTTGTATTCGCCACCATCGCCCAGATTTATGTTAGCATAGATATCGGCCGATGTGTAAGACCTTGGTGCTGTTTTTGTAGTCATTATAAATAAGTAAATAAGCAAAACTTCTATCCCCCTCCTTCCTCTCCTGTGCTTGGCATCCGTTCTCTCTGGTATCGCCCACTTCAACAAGCTCATCGCCTCTTAATACCTCCTATATCAGTCTTGAACCAAATAAAAATGACCTGAAGATGACACGAAGTGTCGAAACCCGGGTCGTACCGATTAACCTCTAGCGGAGTTAACGAAGTCATTTTTATTTAGCCCGTCATGGATTAATTCCACAAAATAAAGCCTGCAACAATTTCTCATCTGTCCTCTACAAATCTCCGCCACTAACATCATAATTTATCTCCCACTAATTCGTGTTCCCCACCATTCAGCTCACCTTCATCTATCTTCTCCGTAACCACATATCAAACAACTTCCGGATATGTACTCGTGATTTTACTTCATCAGGAATAAATGTCCTTTAATTTTCCTGAGGAAAATGTATGACGCTTTAGTTCATTCCAGACTAAGTTACGGTATTTTTGTTGGGGAGGCACTAATTTGAATTCCTTAAAACTTGTCGTTCTTTAAATCAAGGACTACGGCCTCTAAAGATAACAAAATAAAAATTCCACACCCCATGTTTATTGGTTCCCCTTCTCCCTCCCATTTTGTCCACTTACTATTTCTTCTAGGTCGTCCTTCCCCTTAATTCACTTACAACCTTGTGTTGCAAGTGCTTTCCCTTCAGCTCGCTGAAGAGGGCCACTCAATGGCCGAAATACGCGTATCCGACGCTCACCCTCGTTCGTTCCTGTGGGTTTTTTGACTACACTCTTTTTGAGTGCGTTTCTCCCTGAATTTGGGCCTATTTGTTTGTATGAGTGAGTGATTTTGAGTGCTAGTGAGTGTCGTTGTGTTCATAACCAGGCATTCGGAATGGGGGCCCATTAGCCCTGAGAAGGATCCCAGGTTATAACCCAGGCATCCATAGCGGGGTCCCATTAGCTTTTGCAATGGATTCCAATTAGGTTGAGTGTGTATGAGTCCGTGGTAGTCACTGGCGAGGAAGTAATATTCCCGTAAATAACCACAGGAGGGTAGTCTGGTTGAGAGGTTGTGGTTGGTCTCTGCTCTGGAACGTATGAAATCGTTTCAGGCTTAACTTGGTGGAAATGTGATATATCCATGATAAAATATAACAAGAATAGTAATATCCACACAGAAGTAGTACATTAAAGTGTGGATATTACTATTGTTGTTATATTTTATCATGGATCTGCTCTGGAATTTACATTCCCGCAAACCAACACAGCAATTGTGTTTTATTGATGAGTGGTGCCAATTGGAGATTGTTTTTATTTTTTATCTGCCTTTTTTTTACAAAAAAGAATTATTACAGTAACATTTAAAAAAAAGCCATTTCGAACGATCCTTCCCACTCTATCTTCATCTTTGGTGGCTTCCATTGAGGCATTAATATATATTTTTTGGTTCTACGGCGTTTTTATATTAAAAGTGGTAACTCTGGAATATTTCTGTGCCTTCCTTCTCCCTTTACCCTATGTAAAACCAGTATACCCTTACCCAAACCAAATTTAACGATATTTAAATGATGTTTTAAGTATGTAGGAGCAAAAGTGTACAATTTATCACCCCATTCTTGCATTGATTCTAAATCTGTAAAAATACAATCGAAAAATGTACAGTTTTGGCTTCTCGCCAAAGAGAGTGTAGAGGAAATATGATTGTAAATGTGTTTTTAAAAACTCTATAAAATATCAATTTGTATCTCCTTAAGTTACGCACTTACATTGTTCAGTAGTTGTCTCGGTCTCACTACATGAGCTGTATGTTAAAGTTTAAGCATAATGTGTTATCATTTGATGATAGCCTTCAACAGGTTATCCTCCAAGGCAACCTAAAGTTACTCTTAACTTGTCATTGTGGATGAAAATTGTGTTGGAGTAATAAATATTATTATTATATTCTAACTAGCTGACCCGTGCGAATATTTCGCACAGTATGCAGCCTATTCCTGTTTCTTCCTTCTTTCTTCCTGTTCTTCTGCCTGTCGAATATTTCGCACAGAATGCAGTTTCTTCCTGTTTCTTCCTCTTCCTTTTTTCTTCCAGTTCTTCTAGCTGTTTCTTTCCATGGACAATTATATGTTATTTATGTTAGTGTTAAAGATACATAACGTAAACGTAAACGATCACACTGATTGAATGTAGAATGTAAGCAATCTAACTAAACGATGTGTTAATAGATGACGCCTCCTACAGTATTTTACACACGTAACCTTAGCCAACATATTACTCGATTATATTGTCAACAGATGGCACTATCATTTTTTAACAATTACTTTAATTTTAAAATTTTTAACAAAACCTTTGATTTAAAACCATTTGTCTATTTTTCGCCAATAGCGGGGAAAATAAGCTCTAAAACGATGTTAGAACAATAAATTTTGATGAAGAATAATGGGAGTTATGGAGTTGCGACAAAAAAACACCTTTAAGAAATAATATATATGATATTTAAGCGTGTACATATCCAGAAATGTACTTACCCGCGCTTTTTAATGCACATCCCAGGGAAAGTCAGAGTACCACTTGCTGCAAGGACCAGGGTAAGATACAGTTCGAAAGCAGATGGGCTTCCTAATCCTATAATAACCAAAGAAAAAGATTTAATTATAAACGTAGGCACCATTTGACACAAAAATAATTTTTTTTAAAATATCGATTTCATCAAATCTATATCAATTACTGCTTACATATTGGCAAGCATTATTTGTTCTGAGGGTAACTTACTGGAGTCCATTAAAGTTACAATAAAAGCAGAAAAGTTGCTATTCCGCAATGAATCGATTAAAACACGACCAGGGTTTCGACGCACGATGACATTTTCGGTCTCGCTTCTATGAATTGAGAGTGAAATAACCCAGTATTTTTCATTTTTTGTTGGGGCAGAATGGGTGAAACTTAGTTTATTCAAAAAGTTAAAATAATTAACATTGATCACAGAGTGTAAAACGCAATGATTCTAAAAGTATCGCTAAAAACAACGGGGTGAGTAATGAATGTAGACTACCATTCCCTCAATACTAGTGAGAGTCCAGAATACATTCGTCAATATGCACACATAATCGCTGATAAATTATTTTCTCATTATTATTGGGACACGGGAACTTTGGGTAAGAATGTGAAGAAGAGGCTGGTGAAGAGCTTGATATGGAGCATAGCGTTGTACGGTGCAGAAACGTGGAACCCTTAGAAAGGAGGACGAGAATAGGCTGCAGGCGTTTGAGATGTGGGCTTGAGGAAGGATGGAGAAGGGTAGGTGGACGGAAAGGAAGACTAACGAGGAAGTGATTGAATTTGTAGGCTAGGAAAGGAAACTTCTGAATGAAATTCGGCATAGGCAGGGTAGGTGGCCGGAGGAAGTAATAATGGGTTACTTAAGACTGATAGAGGGAAGGATGTTGGAACAGCGGGGAAGGGGAGGAAAGAGAATAGGTTTCATGGACGGGACGAAGAAGGGTAAATTGTATGCCGAGGCAAAAAAATAAATACTAGAGATAGACAGGACCCTGAAAGTGTAAAAAAAACTGTTAAGATACTCTCTGAATTTCCACAAAACCTATCTTTTATCGGTGGAATACATAAATACTTGGGGATCTCAAAAATATGTTTGGCAGAAAAAAATGGGAAAAATAATTTTAAAAACTAGTGCAGAGCGGGGCATATTTGAGAGAGAGAATACTTATTCACCACTCACAACTAAGTCGACATTGTTTCTACAAATTTTCTACAAAGAGGAACAAATCCATCGAATACTTATTTTTTTAAAACTGTGTTTCTGTGTACTAGGGACAAGCTACCTCTAAGAGACAAAAAATAAGTATTAACAAAGTTGATAAAAGCTTATTTTTTGGCTAATTATCAAGGACTGAAATATGAGAGTCGCATGTATGAACAATAGAAGAGTGATGCATCGAAGGTTCTTTAGGACTGAAGTAATTTTTTTCCGTGCGAAATTATAAAGAGACTAGTCGACTTTAAAGCTCCAAAAACTGTATCTTTTTCTTCACCTCATCACATAAAAATCAAACCTTTACAGGAAGAAAATTGGTAAGTATGATTTGACGCAGAATACAATGAGCTCAAATTAATTGGCATACATTTTTAAGGGTACGATATCTGAGGATGATCTGAGCAGTGTTAAATATTTTTTCGGCGACTCATCTGAGTCACATTCCTCTAAAATAAGTAGCACCCGGCGCATCGTAAAAGCGGCAGTCAGTTGTGCTCGGGTGGAAAACGCTTAAACAGATATTAACTTATTGACAAAATGTAGAAATTGACTCGTGACTTTTTAAAACAAGATCTTCAAAATCTCCTAGAACATCCATCAAAGTATCACATGATAGTGAGAAGCAATGTAAAGTCTAATAGTATTTTATTGAATGATTTAAGATATTCCCGGTGTATTATATTTAAATATCTTTCTCGGGCTTCGCACCGGGGAATGTTTTCATAATCTGTCGACGTTTCGAAAAACGACTTGTTTTCCATTTTCAAGGCACGTGCTATTTCCGCCGTGACCAATAAAACACTAAAATCAAACAAGATGTTGATGCCCCAACAATGAAGGTTGCGATCCCTATGACTGGCTGAAGTGTTCCGCTGGCCGTTGAATCATTTTCTTGTCTTTTTTATACATTTGATCACTGGCCACCAGGTATGGAACACTTCAACCAATCATAGGGATCACAACCTCCATTGTTGGAGCATCAACATCTTGTTTAATTTTAGTGTTATATTGGTCACGGCGGAAATAACACGTGCCTTGAAAATGGAAAACAAGTCGTTTTCCGAAACGTCGGCAAATTATAAAAACATTACCCGGTGCGAAGCCCAAGAAAGATATTTAAGTATTTTATTGCTTTAAGTCAAATCATCTTTCCATCACATATATGCTGGTGTAAAGATGAGTTCATCGCCCAAGAAAAGAATATAGGCACTGTTACTAATTCATCAAAAGTTTACCTAATAATTTATCAAAATGCCTTGCTAAAAGAGTTCTAATGCTTTGTTAAAAGGATGAATTAATTTTTTTTAGAATAAAAAGCAAATTTTCTCTACCTGTCGGTCCGGAAATTCCCTTCCCATAAAGAAATACATGTTTCTAGTTTATTCGCTCGTAGTCTTACTTCTTTTGAATAATTAAATTAGAAATACTAGGCATACAAGGTCAAAACAAACGCCAAACAATTGGAAATGTTATTAAGGTGCTTAATATTTAACGAGATTTTGTTTTTCTTCCGAATTCGCGGAAATTTGAAAGAAAAAAAATATTTGTAATATTACTATTGACCGACATTACTGTCGAAGCCGAAACATCAATGAACATTTTGAGAAAATAATGGCCCTTAAAGGAAAAAAAAATTGGTGACGTTAAGTAGCTTTTTCTATAAGGGAAACATTAAAAAAATGAACACTTAAGAATGAACATGAAACTTAAAAACTTAAAAAATTTAAACTTAACTAAAAAATAAAAAACTTAAAAAATTTAAACTTAACTAAAAAATAAAAAAACTTAAAAAATTAAACTTAAACTTAAAAAATTAAAAAATTAACAATGAACATTAAAAATGAACAAATCAAAAAAAAATGAATGAAAGATTATAAAATAAGCAGGTAGACGGTGGTAATTTTGTTGGCTTAGAGTATCTTCCATGGGAATACAGACGACTTATGAGAGAACATTGTAGACTTGAAATAATGTCGGACTTTAACGAACTGAATAATTGGAAATTCTGTTTCTCAGGTTTTGAAAATACATATAAGTTTTGAAAAAAATTCGATTAATGGGAATATGTCCGAACAGGTGCCTCGAACATATATTATAAAAACGGTTTCTACTCTGAGGAGTTTTATATATATTCCCATAGTGAAAAATTACAGTCCAAGTATAAAAAATTACGAACATATAAATGTTGCGCATTATGAATAAGTCAATGTGGAATATATAGTTTTCTTTCTATACAATTAACCATGCCACCATTACTAACGGGGATCTCTACTAGTATAATCAATAAAAGTAAACTGGTCCTTAAAATACGGCATTTGGTTAGAAATAGTTGCCTAATTGAAATAGGAATGCGTGTTGAGTCAACATAAAGGCCAAAAAACGAAGGGGATTTTGTTTTCCTATCGAAAACGTGAAATTTAACAAAAAAACATTGGCAATATTGCTGACGACTGACAGGACTCTAGAAACGGAGGCTCAGATGAATACGTAGGGAAAATAAGAGCCCTTAAAAGAAAATTCGGGGAAAATGAAGTGTCTTTCATCATGAGGGAAGCATTTTTGAAAATAGCATGCTTTTTGAATGGATGCATTAAATTTATTTGGATGAAATAATGTCATAGAAGCAGGTAAACGGTGGCAATTTTGTAGATTTATAATATTCTCCATGGGAATACAGACGATTTGTGAAAGAACATTGTAGACTTGAAGTAATGAATGACTCTAATGAAGTGAATAATTGGAAATTCGGCTTCTCAGGTTTTGTTGAAAGCATACGAAAATTCTATTCGTAGGAAAAATGGGCGTAAGAAAATTCTATTCATAGGAATATGTGTGTTCGAACAGGTGATTCGAAATATCTAAAGGAGAAACAGCTTCCACCCTAAGGAGGTTTATATGAGGACCTCAGAAGTCAAGGGGTCTAAGTAACAAAATCATTGTTTAGAGAAAACTTAAGTCAAAGTTGAAAATGTTTGGTACAACCCACTAAGTAGTTATGAGGCATTACCCTAGATAGCAGCACCTGTCAAGAAAATCACTTGGATCCCTTTACCACATAAAAGATTTATATTTTCACATCCCATTTCTGTACCCAACTTATTGTTTTCAAAAATGTCACTTAGACCCCTTGACTTCTGGGGTCCACATATATATTTCCATGATAAAACATAACAGTCATAAAATCACAAATTAGGAAAGTTATAAATTTTGCGCATTATTAATAACTTTATATGGAAATTATAGGTGTCTTTCTATACAATTAATTATACCGTCATTACTAACGAGGAGCTTGACTAGTATAATCAATAAAAGTAAACTGGTCCTTAAAATACGGCATTGGTTAGAAACAGTAGCCTAACTTTTTGATAACTAATGCCCTGTTCACATTACTAGCTTTTAACCAGATTAACTCTTAACCCTAGCAAAAGTTCGCCGTGTGAACGCAGGCGCTGACCATAGTCAATTTTTTTAACCGCGCAGGAGTTACTAGGGTTGGCGCTGGTTACCATAATTTTTAACGCGTGTAAACGCAGGTTAGTTTGAATAGTAGTTAAGTGATCCAGTCCGCTTGCAGCTTTTACTTGAAGCGTAGAATGTATTAAGAGAGTTTCTATTGCCATATTTCATATCCATGCATCCGTGTCAGGTTGCTTGATATATTTTAATGTATTAGTGAATGATGAACCGTATATTAAGTTCAAAATTTTCCTTAAAAGCGCAATCGAGGTCTGGTCATGGGCAGAACTTGTCAGAAAAAGTCGTTGATTCCGCTGCATATATTGAGGTAAGGACTCGAAATGGAAGTTATTTACCAATATTGAATATCGAGATAACATCTTGAATTGTTTTTATTATCATATTAAAGTGCAAACAGCATAATTAGGTAATAATCTTGGGGTATCTTCATGGTAAAGAATAGCGTCGTGAGACGTCGTTCTATTGAGGAAATTTACTCTCTCAATTTTTATCTCTCGATGAATTAAGTGATGTTCAGACATGAAATGATACGTGTATATTTAAATACTAATGAATGAGAAGCCTAACTATGTGAAGCATTTGCGTATTCTATCCTTTTTGACATGTTCCGCGAATACGACTGAATATAGCCCAGGAAACAAATGAATCGCGACTTGCGATGCTTGTTGGTCTGTGGGCCAGGTGAGCTTCATCGCCTTCTTGACTCTCCACCAGAGGGCACCAGCATGTTAACAAGGGTTAAATTACGCCGCGTAAATGCAAGTTAGTTAACCCGCCATATTATCTAACACTCTAACCCTAGTAATGTAAACGGGGCATAACCCAAAAGAATGTCACAGAGGGCGCATTTCCCGCGTTTTTCGCAGGGCTGCTGAATAATAATGGGGGCGGTGCACCGCGGTGGTGCTGCGGCCTGCATCTCTTGGAGGTTACGCTATAACAGGATGTCAGGGGTTTTGGCGGGGACACAAGAGTCACCGGAAGCGGAGAGGTGCTCCGCTGTTCCTTTCTTCACAACACTTTTTCTTCTTGCCCGCGTACTAACTTGCCTTTTGTGTCCACCCACCTTTGCTTCAAAGGAGGGCGGGGCCGGAGGGAAGAGGGTGACGCCGAACTGTGCAAGGTTTTCACTCCCACGGGGGGTCAGGAGGCATTTAGGTGGAGGGGAGGAAAAGGGGACGGGTGGGGAGTGGTCACTGGGCTTCAAAAATAAAGGATATTCTCTCGAGGAAAGGTCGTACAAGTAATAAGACAGCAATTCTTGACCAACGTTTCGGAACGTAATTCATTCCATCATCAGGGCTACAAAAAAACATGTACACCGAAGGGTAACCACAGAACATCTCAGAACAACCCAATACATAAAAATAAAAAAATGGTATATCAAATAGAACAACACTGAAAATTACCAAAGAATCACATTAAGAACCCGAATTCACATCAAACTGCCACTGAAATTCTGTCATCACCTTCCCGACCATCCATGACTACCTGGCATAACAAACACCATCAAGCACCACTCCCCTGCCTCAATTCATCGCACCGATGTCAATATGACCTGACATGCAAAATTTATCCCTTTCCACCCTGAGATATTTTTCTTGTTACTTCATTATTTTACCATGGTCGTCTAGAATGTTTTGGGATCTAGTTTAGGGAAAAAGGGTGATTAGCGAAACTCGCACGATGGCTGCAGACCGTGTTGTCGTGGAGAATTGAGCTGGCTTCGCCAGTAAATAGTTAAAACCGAACCAAAACGACCGGGTGGGCTAGGGGGGAAAGGGATATGTCTCCACAAACATCCACAAGCCCCTGCTTGAAGACGACTGAACGTCACATAGTACATCAAAACCAAAAAACCGACCTTTCCTCGAGAGAATATCCTATATCAATGGAGGTCGATAAAGTGAACAATGAGTTTAAACAATAAACCCCTGCCCAGTCACCGCACCCTTTAAAATCTTCCTCCTTCCACGACAGCAGCCGTTTGACCACGGTTTCCAGACCAAGTGCAGAGCTTGATGACACTTCATCAGCAGAACCGTCTGGGTTATTCTCTTAAGTTCTTTCTACAGCAACGCAGTCGCATCGTTGGTTGCCTTCTCTTTTCTTAACCCGAACGTTTCGTCGCTTAAGTACATCTACATCTACGTGATAACCTGCGAGCCACCACGAGGGTGTGTGGCAGGGGGTGAAGATCACCAAACATGCACTATTGACATGCAACTGGGATATTTAATGGAGACATGCTAGATAATATGGTCACATGCAGCTAGATGGTTAGTATCTACATAATAAGAATGGGATTATTGGTTGTTATTATATGCATCATACACTACAGACTACTCTAACTATATTTCACCTACCTATCCCTTTGCTACGCTGCCTATTGTTCTCTCTTATAGTACGAGGGAAAAATGACATTTTAACTCTATCGGTACGACAATCTAACTCTCTAATTTTGTTAATATGATCAAGCCTAGCATAATACGCAGGGGTTCTCAATATATATCTAACGTCATCTGTGACGTTAGTAGTGTGAAGTAGTCGTTCATTCTCGTCTCCTACATTCCTTTAACTATTAAAAGAACGTTTGTACCTAGTAAACCATACAGATAGTGCCACGCTGAAAGCCATGGTAGAGGGCATGATTTCTACATCTACATACCACCCTACGAGTCTCCGCATGGGCGTGTGGTAGGTGGTGTTCTGTCACCAGCCGTATAAAGATGTAAGGTTTATGGAGGTGAAATGGTGCCGTGTAATATGGGAGTGTATTTAGTGGAGCTCAGTTTTTATAGTGGTCACTTCTTGTGCGCGGATAGAACGAATTTTTGTACCTATCTGCTCGGTAATATATCTCTCTTATTTTAACGCTTCTGTCAGACCTAGAGATGTAGTGAGGCATCATGATAATATCCTCCGTGTCACTCTGAAACACACCAGTTCTCAATTTCTCAAGCAACCTAAGCCTAGCGTGTAGCCTCCGAGTCTCTAGGGGCTCCCGCCTTAATCCCTCTAAAAGTTGTGAGACACTATATGTACGCTCTTAGCAGTTTTTTTTACGAAGCGCGCTGCTTTCCTTTGAATTACATTAATTTTTTTGGTTAAATCTTTATGACCTGGGTCCCAAATACTCGCGACGTATTCGAGATTTGGCCTAACCAGAGCAAAGCAGCTGATTATGGGTAAGTGGGGAAGAAATGAAATAGATTTTATGGAAGGGGTGAAGACAAGGTAAGACGTGTCCTGAGAAGAGTACAGAAATCGTCAAAAAGACTTGAAAAATTTGACTCGCTGCCATTTTATCCTGCTTGAGCCAGTAAATTACCTTTTTACTCATTAAACACAATTTTCGTAGTGTGTGAAATGGAACAAATTTCCCAATTTCTTCATATTATTACGTTTTCCTCTATTTGGAGGATTCAAAAAACAGCTCTCTAGAGTGGAGAAGGTTTCTTGGGAGTGGTACCGGGTTAGGCTTTCCACAGCCGACGAGCGACGAGTTTGCACAGTTGAAAACGAGCGGGTGGGTCGTCGAAACGTCGGTAATGGACAGCCAAAACCGGAGCCACACCCGAAAAAACTTCATCAATATCACCAACTGGGAACCCTACGGTCATTCATACTTCTAAAGGCCGTTTTACACGATGAATGATCGTGCGCAAGGTCATTCGAATGATCATGCGAATGAACATCATTCACCGAGTAAAACGGAAAATTCGACGAATTTTCCGTCATTCGCGTGATCATGCGAATGAAATTAGAGCATGTTCTAATTTGCTTGAATGCTTCCTTGAATGAAATTAGCGCGCGGCGTCCATCTTGTCCACTGCCACCACCTCGGGATTTTAAGATCATATATAACAAATTTGGAAGCACATTAATCCAAATGATCACTCAAATAATTAATATGTGCTTTGAGAGAACGCAAATTCACACACATCAATTCTCTAGGGTGGGTCATCCGGTAAAACCATATGAGATTTTTAATGAATAAAAACGTCGTTTTTCTTCTAGATTGCATCGATATTTTGTTTGATTTGCAATATTAGAAGTATGAAATGTTAAGCGAACACCTAATCATGGAGTACAAGGTGAAATTATTTGTTGAATCTTGTTTTCTCGGAGGGCAGATTTTGGGGAGTTAATTTTGGCTGCGTGAAGCTGGCTGTTATGTTGCCTATCTTCAGAAAAAAATCAGGGGTTAAACAACCACATTTGGTTGTCACTCGTAAATGAAAATATTGGCTTTCCGTCACGTCCGAAGATATTTAATTATATGTATAGGGAAATGAAAATGCTTTAAAATAGAAAGTTATCGCCAAAGTCAAGAAACTAGTTGTCTTTCAAAGATGGAATATTTTCGCGGCAGCATTTCAAAGAAGCTGGAGGAAACTTCGCCACAACACAAACTTCGACCAACACAAACAGACGCTGGTAAACAAAGCAGCTGGTCGGAAATGCTGCGCGATTTGATATGTACTATCGATAGTCGCACCTCTGCGCATCGTTTCTGCGCCGAAAATTCGCCGAATTCATTCACCGTGTAAAGCAGACGTTTCAAGCGATCATGCGAATGAATTTCATTTGAGCGGTATGGCAATTTCATTCGCATGATCATTCGAATGACCTTGCGCACGATCATTCATCGTGTAAAACGGCCTTAAGAGTGACGAAACCACACTTCCTCCTCGTATATCCGTCGAATTAGGGCGATTTTTTTTTCAATACTACCTACATATGACATGACAAAAATATCTCTCAAAGGACCGTAAAACGATGAGCTTTCTCGCAATCTTGAGGCCAGTCGAGTACATGCGAGTTCCTTTCAGGGATGTCCCTCTCTAGTCACTCACGCATGAGTACACCAGTCCGTCCGGAAATGCAGAACTTATGTTTTGGAGTTGTTTTTGGTTTAGAGGAGGGTCAAAAGTGGGTACAAGTGGCACCACCTGACGGGGTACGGAAAAAATAAACGCTCGAAAATTTGGAGCCAATACGCCGCTCATAAACGCGAGGTCCCTCCACTCGAAAGAAGGGCAGGAGAGACACTCTTAACCTCTCCCACGACCCCAAACACGAAAAAAAAAACCTTGCCTCAATACGTCGACCTATGCCTCGGGTTGACGTTTGAGTGACAGCGAGGATTAGGCATTTATGTGCGTATATACCTATAGACCTCTCCGTATTTGTCAGCGGTATGGCAAGGAAGACGTTTTCTCCGTTAGGATGAGCAGCGATTGTCTCGAGTCGGGACATTCCGTCCACTTCGATCAGCCCGGTCCGTCTCCTACATTCCATCCCACAAGAACCCTTTCAACGACCCGGGAGGAATCGATTTTTTAAGCAATCGAAGAAATGAAAAGCCTCTCGATTTAAGTACCCAGTGAGTAGCCATAGTGCCAGCAGAAAGGTGGATAGGTTCATGTTTTCCAACTGCATAAGGAACTGCCAAAAGGAGAGCGATCCTGACAGAAAGGTTGACTACTTAGTTTATTAAGTTTTCTATCAGCTGAATGGCAGGTTTTGGGACGGTCCTCATTCTATCATCACAATTTCCCACCCCAAAGAGAATTTTTTTTCGATAACAGATTATTTCTATATATAACTTCTATCCGTAATGCAAACCATACCACGGTATGAAGTATCGAGAGAAAATAATAAGGGAAACAAACCGCAGGAGGGACAGTTTTTAAATGCTATTTTTCTCGCAAATAACACTGTTCTGCAAAAAAAAAGTTCAAAAAATGCTCGGCTACAATTTAGTGTGTTTCTGGCTAATTTTGGGTCGCTGAATCCGAAAATGACCTCCGTTTTTTTCTATCACCCTCCATTTTTACGAGCAACCCCTAAATTGGGGAAACCAACCCCGTATCTAAACTTATCGCTTTTCAAGGGACTTTTACTAATGTTATCTGCTTCTGATTAAAAAAACTGACGTTTTGAGGCTATCAGGGTCATAAAAGAGACAAACTTGACTGGGGTTGAAAATATTTAGGGGGTGAAAATCGAAAAAAAACTTTAAAAACCATTGAAATAACCATTTTTCTTCGCTTTTTATTGCATATGATATGGTAGCTAATAGAAAAGTTTTTAAGGGATGAATACACTGTTTACCCACCCCCCCCCCTTTTGTAAAGGATTAATATTACATAAAATATAAGAGGGGAAGGGGGGGTATAGGAGGTGGTATAAAGAGCTGCCACAAAAATCTGGACACAAATCAGATTTGTCAAAATATTATTGTAACAGCGTTTGGGGGCTCATGATTTGACTTCGTTGTCCTCCTTACTTTTAAAGTAAGAGCTGAGACCTTTCCATTTAATACATTGGGAAACGTTGGGAAATACATTGTAAATACATTGTAAATACATTGTAAATACATGCTGTTATAGCTGTTATAGCATAGCTGTTATGGTCTCTGATTATAATCAGAGACCATATCATTCATTATAATCAGAGACCATAACAGCTACCAATGACTTTTTTAACGTGGTTTGCCAGTAGTTAAGAGCAGGTAATAGGTGGATTTGCTTCCAAATGGTAGTATCTACTGCATAGTATGAAAGGCACTTCGTGTATGTTTCATGAATAACTCTTGTACCTCTGCGCATCTATGTGGTTAAAAAATATTAGTACCTACAGTCTCTCTAACATTGTTAGCGTAACTGTGCTGTGGCCCATGTTTGTGAGATTTCGTCTCTACAACTAATTGCAGGATTTTGCAAATGCATCGATGGACGTAGTTGCATAGCCTTTAACAGAGTACAGTGTAATTCATGTTGGTGATAACTCACCCCCCTCCACACATCCTTGAAGTGGCTTGAAGGGTGTTTAGTATATGAGGCATTGAGTTAAAATTTCAGTAAAACGTAAAATCACCCGAGTTAAAGGTATTTTAATGATGACTCTACGCAGATAAATTTGATCCCAATGTTGCTTACGACAGAATACTCTAAATGCTAGTAGCATTTAGTTTGGTTGAAAAAACTCGGTAATTTCAGCAATAAATTATATATACTTGCATATTATAGTTTTAGTCCCTACACCACTACGCTAGCGGTTCGCTAGTACACAGTACGCTAGCGGTTCGTATAGGTCGGATGTCGAAGCTCGAAATAAGATGGCTATCCTGAGCTATCTCTGGTGGCTATGTCCCTCTTGAATTTCAAAAAATATCATACTGTACCTGGAAATGCTCATAGTCAACAGAGATGGCTCAGGATAGCCAACGTATTTCCAGCTTCGAAAGCCGACCTATACAAACCGCTAGCTTAGTGTGTCGCGATACTTTATGAAGTGACTGTACATATAGAAATGATCATCATCACCTTACGAGTCAATCCAGCTACAGTAGAGCGTCGATAATCCGGATCAATTGTTACCAGACCCAGTCCGGATTATCAAAAAGTCCGAATTTTCAGACAGATCCAAGAAATAGGCAAACCAATGGTCCGTGGTTCGATTCCCGGTCCAGACCGAATTTTTTCATGGCAATTTCATCAAAAAAAAAAGGCCGTTTGATGCCTAAAACATTAAGAAACGTTGCTAAGAACCGTAAAAACAGTAATTCCCTTTAGTACTGTAGAATAATTATAAGAGCAGATAAATAAAACTATTGATTAATATGAACTTATTACATAGTATTTTAATGAAATATACTGTCATACGTCTTTCATCCACGCTTTTGACAAATATGTACTCTTCAACTTATTTTTCGCCGGATGTGAATCCTGATTGTCGACGGTCCGGATTTCTGACGTCCGGATTATTGACGTTTTACTGTATGTCCTTCTGTCTGTATGTCCGTCTGACTGTCTATCTCTTCGCAAGATAACTGCCATAAAAATTGAGATATCAAGCTGAAATTCGGATCATAAGCCTCTAGTAGCCTGGTGTGGAATCACACCGTGCCACACACCCTAGTGGTGGCTGGAACGAAATTTCTTAGATGTAGATGTAGTAGTCTACAGTCGACACACTTCTCAAATGGGTTGGATCGGACCAGCTGTCACCTGTATACCTTACAACAGAGGAGGGGGCAGGGTTAGGGAAAGAGGTGGGGGGGAGGCAAGTAAGGAGAATACAAAAAACTCCTTCATAATTGAAGCGAAACCGGCCCTGTTAATAAATCTAATACCATCCGGAATTGCAATGTTAATTCTTCTATCCCCCACCCGTCCTTATCTAATGCCTGATCCCTTACCTCCTGGTATATCTTCCTATGTACCTTCCTCTTTAATTGGCCCATGAGCTTATTCCAGGGTCTTCCTCTGGGGACTTTTCCCTCTATTTTACCTTCAATTTTGTTCTGCACCCACCCATTGTATTTCAGGGTGTGGTCCAAACCATCTAGTTCTTATTTTCTGCATGGTGTTCCATATAGCCTTTTCCTCTTCTACTCTTCTGAAAACTTCTTCATTTCTTATTTTGCCCGTCCATTTTTTCTTCAGCATCCTCCTCCAACACCAGGTTTCGAAGGCTCCTAGTCTATTCTGGTCCGCGTCCCGATCCATAGAGTGCCACGCTCGTGATGTTTTATTATCACAATTACCGTTCATAATACCGTTGTAATGACGATAGGAAGCCCACCCATCAACATTTTCCCGTGTGCTTAATGTAATCCAATCATCCGCCATTCCTCAAGAGTGACTATTCTGACTGAGTAACTTATTATCAAAACAGTGAAACAGAATTATCAGCATCCCCGAAATTAAACAGATTATCAAACGAAATTTGTAACAGTCACCAACAAAATGAAAAGCTAAAACTGCAAGGTTTGAAAATAATGATAAGTTTCAATATACATTGGCATGCTTCACAAGAAAAAAATGCGAATTTATAACAGGTCAATGAGAGACGCAGAAATGCATTCATTATCGGCTGAGGTGGTTTTAGCAATGGTTTGAATCTACCGGGGTAGTTTAGATTCTGGTAATATAGAAAAAAATCGCCAAATGCTTGAATCGAGGAATCAAGAAACATTAGAGCTACTCGAAAACAGTTTTAAGATATATCAGTAAATTTGAAAAAATGTTTGCACAAAAGTGTACGCTTTTTATAACATGAGTTTTTCCTTTTATAACGTTTCTGTTTTTTGCAGCGTTGCCGATGGAATAGTGCCGCATGGTGGCGAAATTTTTCGGTGTTGCTCAGCTCAGACGTTTCGAACGCTGACTCTACGATCGCCTTCAGGGAGAATGCTAGAGCTACGATTTGGTGAATTTTCCATGCAGTTAGGGCCAAGTACATTGTTATAATATAGTACTTTGGTTTCTATGGTCGAGTACATATCACCTAAAAATATGCATCGCCAATTGTGAATTGTGGAATGGGTAAAATACTTTTTTCCGAGAAATATTCGTCCATTATTTTAGTTCTTCCCATCGGGAAACTTGGTGCTGATAGTAATTTAAGGACTCTCAGATCCTTGTGCTTAATCATTTCATCGCCATTCACTCATATATTTCCAGTAATAATAAGTTCATCTTCAGTCGATCAGATGCATGGACCTTCATTATTTTCAGTGTCACAAGCCGTCAGATTTACGAAACTTGGTGTATATTTTTCTGCTCATGGTTAAACATGTAGTCCACCTATTCCGGAAATATGTGGTTAAATTTCTTCAAGCCTAAAATTTTCAATGACTGCAATATATTTTATTGCTATGCTATATCAATTAGCAGTGTTACCTTTCTTTGTCTATCGCTTCCGTAGTGTAGTAGTTATCACGTGCGCTTCTCGCGCGCAGGGTCCCCGGTTCGATACCGAGCGGAAACATTTAATTTTTCTCAATAGTTACTATAGAGACGTTTTTATATTTTTTACTAGGTCCTGTTAAAAACATATACTTGCTTCGTCTATCGTCAATTATACACTGAAATATAGCCATCCTTGAATCTATATGACATTTACGACAAAGAATAAACTCCTTAGGCCGTTAGATCATTCTTGCATAACTAAGAATGAAGACCCTTCATTCATTGATCCCTTAATATTTCTTTTGTACAATATTTATATCGCCACTGTCGTGCGAGCAAAATTCGTCTTTTCTCGGACGATGCAGTATTGTACAGGGATATTAACACTGAGCCTGACAGGACTGCGTTGAAGAAAGACTTAGATTCTACAAACAAATAGTGGGATTCCTGGCAGTTAGAATTAAATTAATAAAGTGCGTTACTATCAATTTTTGGAGAAAGAATAATAAAAATTTCATAATACAATGGAATGACGATTGCCCATCGCCGAGTGTAGCCAGAAAATTGCGCACCTTGCGCATCTTGCTCAGGACATCCGCCGCACAGTGGTCTAGAAAGCCCAATTTTCCGGACGAAAATCGATGTTCCGAACTTGTTCAAATGACTCCAAAATCATGTCTAATGGAAAGATAAATCACTCACATTCTCACACACATCGTCATACAGAAAAAAGAAGCACTAGGTATTTTGCAAAAACAAACGAAGGCGGTTATCAAACCCTATAACCTCTTCTTCTTCCTTCTTCTTCGGTTATCAACCCATGAGTTGGTCGGCAATAGCACGCCATTCTGCTCTTTGCTCAGCTTTCCTCTTCATTTTACCACATGAGACGCTTCCAGAGTCATTGATGATCTGCTTCATATAGCTTAATCTAGGACGTCCTCTACAATTTGTCCCCTCGATAAAACCTTCAGCTTTTAATTTATAAAACCATTGCACCGTAGAATGTGACCTATTAGTTTAAGTCTCCTTGTCTGTATCTGTCTCCAGAGACTTCTGTTTCCTTGTACTCTTCTCAGCACTTCCTCATTGACGATTCTGTCTCGCCAGCTGATTTTCTGCATCCTTCGATAGCACCACATTTCTAGGGCCTCTAATCTGCTCTTTTCATGTTTCCCGATAGTCCAGCTTTCACACCCGTAAAGGACCACACTCCAAACATAAGCTTTCATAACCCTCTATCTTACTTCTAAGCTAACATTTTTATAAGTCAGTAGAGTCTTTTTATCATTGAAAGCTATTTTTGCTAGTTGTATTCTATTCACAATTTCTCGTTTACTCCTTCCATCTTCTGTTATCTTACTGCCCAAGTAGCTGCATTCTGTAACTTGTCCTAGTTCTTCATCATTTATTCTTATCCTTACAGGCTCACAGCAGTCTTGAGCACCGCATACCATCACTTTAGTCTTTTGCTTATTTATCCTCATTCCATATTGGTCTCTAAGAATTCTTTCCATCTCGTTGAGTATAATTTCTAAATCTTCTTTCTTTTCTGCAACTATGGCAATATCATCAGCATATCGTAACATATCTATGCTCTTCCCATTTACTTTGATTCCTACATCAACATTTTCCCTTACTTCATCGATTGCTTATTGGATGTATGTATTGAAAATTATTGGTGATAGAGGACAGCCTTGTCTAACTCCTTTACTTATTATAGTTGTGTCTTCTTTATTCTTATTTATAATTAAGGCTGTTTCATTCTGGTATGTTTTAAATATTATTCTTCTATCGTTGTATTTCAGCCAAACTTTTTCTAAAACCCTCAACATTTTTGGCCATACAATATTATCAAATGATTTCTCAAGATCAACGAATGCAACATAGGTTTGTTTATTTTTAGATATTAGTTTTTCAATGAGAAGCCTTAAGGATAGTATTGCCTCTCTAGTCCCCACTCCTCTTCTAAATCCAAATTGGTCCTCACTTAAATTATTTTCCAACTTTCTTTCAACTCGTTTAAGGATTATCCTTATAATCCTTAAAATCGAGGTTATAGGATATAACCATCGAGGTTATATCCTATAACCTCGATGAACATAAAATGATGACGAGATTATTCACTCCACCATACATACACATATCCGGTAGCATACTTAAAGAAATTACTATCATGACAAAAGATGTAAAAATTAGGCCTGTAATACTTATTTTAACACTGTTATTTGGTATTTTATACTGCAATTAGAGGAAATATGGGAAATCCATCCAATCCACTCCGATTGAAAGAATAAACCTGGGACACTGAATCCATGAGGAGGATAACATATAGGTTGCTCGTAACGGTGTGCACATGTGAGAATCGAGTTCTTGTATCGGGCGGTAAAAGTCGAGGAAGGTGCCCTGGGGGATCACCGCATCACCACCGTTCTGCCCTGGGGGAGGAAGGAGCCAACACCTGGACCCTGCGGTCACCGCCAACACCCGTGGGAGAGAGACGAGGAGGATCGCATGTGGGTGTAGAAACTACTACTTGTAGGGACAAGGCGTCCAGGCGGTTTCCGAAGAGGTCGGGGAACCAAAGGGCGGTCGACTGGAGAGTAGGGTTTTTGCGGCAACGGAAGTGGGGCGCATGGAAGGGGGTGTTCAGGTAAGTTTCTAAGGGGTTCAGAGTGAGAGGCACCGCGGACGCACGCAACGGATTTTTCGGAAGTCGACGTATTTTCTAGCGCCCCGGTGCGGACCCATATGAGGGGTTTTTCCTAGAGTAGGGCCTGGTAGTGTGTGTGTTCCCTGACCCTTAGGGAAGGGCGGTAGAAAGGGATGCGGAAGGGATTCAACAGGGTACGGGTGAATGAATGGGAGCTCTCCGCCAACCAACGAGGGTGGGAGGATTCGCCCGGAAATCACGGAAGAGACGTGGGAGAGTTTGCTGGCAGATCAAAGGATTTCCGAGACAGTGGGTGAGAAGGGGTGGAGAGAATATTTTCGCGAGGCTCCAGGAGGGAGGTGTGGGGAAAATTCGGTGAGACGGGGTTTGGTCCGTTTCAAACAGCCGTGGGAGTTGGAGACGACCTTGGGATAGATTGGAAGCATCTGTCACCAGTTCTCTCGCGTCATGGAAACGCGAGGAAAGATTGGAAAACATTTCGCGCGGCAAAATGGATGTTTAGGGACTTCATCTCATTTCAGCATTCAGACAGACAGACAAGTCGCCTACTCACGCTAGGGAAACCAGTAAGTCGGTACCTATTAAACAATTCAATTGTAAGCCCCGGTGGCGGCGGGGTAAAGTCCTCGCCTGCTAACCCGAGGGTCGCGGGTTCGAGTCCCACCTGGGCAGAATATTATGTGCCCAGGACATGGGTGTTTGTGTCTCGTCTGTCGTTACTGTTATTCACCTGACGTAAATTGGCCCAATGTGCTGTAATAGGGGTAGTGAAGATGAATAAAAATTTTAAAAACCCATTATCTTGCTGGGGGAGGAAAAAGGAAAGGGGATAATGCCGCGGTTAAGGACCGCCGGCACCCGAATGCAAAATACAGCGCCAGGACACGCTTGCAAAACCCGATATTTGATGAGGCAAACGGAATTCAGTCAAACCTATTAAAAAGTGAGTGACTTTTAGACCCCTTAGACAGGAAGCCAGAGCCCCGTTAGTCACCGGAAAAGCGGCACTCTGATCCAGGCGCCTTCCCATTCGGGAACGCGACAAAGCACCGAAAGTCTTTTCCGGAATCAAGGATTTGCGCCACAACAAGGAGGGGATGACAGGTGATACGCGCTGACCTAATCAGGCTCCAAGCCGTGCCGCAGCAGCAATCTTTCTCGAAAAGGCAGTGGACATACCTTTGCAAACCTAGCATTCAGACAGCTGATTGGTAGGTTTTTGGACAGTACTTTTCGTAACGTCCTAATTTCTGGCATTTCCATCAGTTTTCCTTCCCTTAGGTGATCCGCGACAAAAACCCTCTTAAAATCCTCACCTCATCTTATTATTAAATCCAGAATTCCTATCCGCTTCCGCGCTTCCCCAATGTTCTTCCCTCTGTTCCCTTTTCAATTTCCCCTCTCTTTTCAAAACGTCCTCCATCAATCTCTTCTGTCTCTACCTCTGCCACTAATTTCCTCACATCTTCAACAATACGTAGAGGATCTAATATCTCAATGCGCTTCACACACTTGCTGCGAACTCGCGTCAATAAACGTTATTAAAAGCACCAAAGACTCAGTAATTCCAAATCAGGACAGTTGTCAGTTGACACGTCAATTTTACAGAATAAAAGAATTCAGATAAGTGTTTGATCAAAAAGATTATTCTAGATATTTTTCTTATTTTAATCGGGGAGGTTTTTTACCACTTTTAATCCTAAACGTTGTTTTATGAGGGCTGCTCTTCAATAAAACAATTCCTTATGCCTCTGGGCAGTGTTTCAACAAATTTATTTTTGCATCATCAGGGCTTGATGTAAAAAAATCAATGTGTATACATAGATTGTACAAATATTAGACCAAGCATGCTGAACACAATGTAATTGGATATGGCATTTGAAATTTGGTTATTTTTTCGATTCATACATAAAGATACTCGCGTGAACATAAATTTTCAGCCATGAAGGTCGCGCTCAAAGCTCAAGCTAACTTACAGGTGACTTATTTGACTGACCCAAATGAAGAATTCATACTCCGAAGGCGATTTCTTAAAACGAATGTCAGTTTTAACGTTAATTTTTATGATACTCTGGGGTATTTGTACAAATTACTGAATAAAGCGCTTTTCTTTCCCGCAAGAAACTCGATGTCCAATCCTCAGGTTGTCTCTTTGCTTCAATTTTTTCGAGGGAAAGTATTTACAGGGATTCCTTATACTATGCTTACTTGTGAGTGAAGTAATTTCAACCGTGAACTATAGTGCAATTTTAGCCATAGAACCTTTCAAAGAGCTGAAGACAAGAAGATTAATGGAGAAAACTGTTAATCTGTAAGTTTCTTTGAGCTATTTGTTGCATATAAATAAAATATTCATCTGAATATTCAATTAAATCAAGGGAATTTGACTCCTGTGAATGCATTTTGGTCAACTAAATCTATACCTACGAAATATCTTGAAAGCCAGCATTGGGGTGTACGGCACGGGGTGATTCCACTCCGGGGATGCAGCACTCATGCCAGTTCAGATCAGAACCGCGCCAGGCGCAGGCCGAAAGCAGTCGGGATGAAAATAATGTGGGAACGAAGGCTTTCGCGGTGCTCTACGTTGATCTTCCTCATTTTTCGGGATCTGCCGCGTCTTTTGTTGGATAGTGACAACAGTTTCGCTGACACTACTGTCAGTATCTTCAGGTCAAAGGTGCCGGTTCATGAGTTTGGCCCCTAGAGTTTGGCAAATTGTTGTCACTATCCAACAAAAGATGCAGTAGATCCCGAAAAATGAAGGAGAGCAGTCGGGATAAAATGCGCGGTCAGACCAGAAACTAACAGAGTGCTAACAGCACACTAACGTACTACCATCTGGTACTCTAAACAATGCATGAAGTTATATTATGCGGGAAATTTCCAGCAAAGTGCGTTGTTATCAATCATGGAAAGTTATTTCATGGTCTTTCAAGTGGTCAACCACAGGGAGAGTTGAAATCTAGAAAATATGTGCGTTTTTACAAGATTTGAATTCTCCCCGTCAATGGTCAACTGGATGACCGAAAAATATTTTTCCTTTCGGTGAAGATATGGATAATGTTTAATTTACATTTTCATCTATATCTACATAATACCCCGCGAGCCGCCGCATGTGCGTGTGGCAGGGGGTGTTAGGTTACCAGCCAGGTAAAGGTGTAGGTATTTTTGGAGAGGAAATGGTGACATGAATTATAGGCGTGTATTTCGTGGAGCTTAATTTTTATTGTGGTCGCTTATTGTGCGCGGAAAAAACGAGTTTTTGTACTTATCTGTTTGGCAGTGTATCTCTCTCATTTTATCGCATCCGTCAGACCTATAGATGTAGTGAGGAGTCAGGATAATATACTCTATGTCGCTCTGAAAAATATTAGTTCTGAATTTATCAAGCAACCTAAGCCTAGCGTGTAGCCTCCGAGTCTCTACTGCTATTCTATATTGCTATTACTAAAATTTACTGGTTAATTGTTCTCTTCTTGAATAACCCTAACTTAAATTAGCAATGAAGGACAGCCACTTTCAAGACACACTAAAAAAAAGTCATGTTGGTAGGAATTTCATCCAGGAAGTCAGTTATATTTTTCAACTTCCATGCTTTCTGTCCCCTTTTCTCATTAAGATGGTTGGAATGATTTTCGTTTACGCATGGATTTTCGTGAATTTTTGCATGTGTACTCATTAGTGATATTTACAAATAAAAGCGAAGAAAATAGCATTGTTACTGATCCAATTTTCCCAGCAATTAAATGTTATTTTTAAACGTAGCCTTATTGCACTTGACATTTATCTCAAAATTATTCGATTGCAGATGTGCACAACTTTCTCCGAAGAGCAAAAACATAAAACTTTGCATTACTTTAATGGTTCCTAATAAATATAAAGGCATCATTTGGACTATAAAACACGTATTCATATGCCGTTTTTGCTTAGAAATGTGTCCCAATTCGCCATTTAGGCAGCTAAATCGGGAGATTTAGGGAGGACGCCATCTTGAAGTGTGTCCCAATTCGTTAGGCATCATGGGGGAGTGGATTTAGGTGCCTTTCTCGGGGGTGAAATTTAGGGTAGATGGAGTTTATCCTAAATCCGCCTCCATATTGAATTTCCCATCATGCAAAGCGCTGCATGCGTCGTACGAGGAAACTCGTACCCAAGGAAGTAGTTGAAAGCTGGCAAACGTGGACGGCAAGTATTTTGTCTGTAATTGAAAGAATTCTCTAATATTTCGCAACCCAACACCCGACTACAAAAGAAAAATTCTACATAGTACACTTAAAAAAAAACGAATTTAAATCCCAGAACACCTACACAAACTTAAATACCCAGAAAACTAAAAACTAACGAATCTCCAAACAACGAAATGGATGAAAAAATGTTATTTCACTTTCCAAATCTCACAACGCATACGAAGGTAGCCACAGGCGCCAAAAATATCTTAATTTCAGGTTTCATTTGTTTCATTCAGTCCTTTATTAATTACTTATGTTTTTCATTCGTTTCCAGCTCGGTAGACGGCAACACTAGCGAAGGATGTCCCAAATCAAACTCCCTTAGCGAAAGGCCTCTAAATATTTAGGTAGCTAACCGCATCCTCCCTAATGCCTAACGAATTGGGACACGGCTTAAGTCTCGAACTCCTTTCCGAAAACCCAAGTCATTATAATACCTAAATTGGGTCGAAAATTTGAAACTATAATCCTTGCATCATTGGTTTCGTTGTTGTTTTTCGACAACGTTTCTCCTCCTATCCTGGAGGCGTCCTCAGGTCGAAGATGCAGCGCTTCTCTCTGGTCGGGTATATAGAGTAGAGTCAGTCGCTTCCGACTGGCAGCCAATTTCTCGTCTTAGGGCCACAATCCCCTACATCGCAGGGACATCGGAAAAGATTAGCGGAATTAAAAAAAAAACACAACGTCGTAACCAGATTCTCCACCACCAAGAAAATCGCTGACATCATGCCCAATCCAAAAGAGCGGATTCCCTGTACCATGAAGGAGGATCAACTGCACTTTTGGGAACTCCTAATTTGGCCAGACTGGAATAGCGATCGCATGTAGAGTGAAGGAACACCAGAAGGCGACAGAAAAGAAGCTGTTCCACCTCTCAGCTGTCGCCGAGCATGCATGGTCTGGACCTGGCCACTCGATCAGCCTTGAAGAAACAGGAGGCCTGAGCGGAGATAATAGATACTTCCCACATTTAATCAGGGAAGGGATCGAAATTACAAAATTGCCCAACAACATCAACAGGGAGGATGGCTACCCCCTGGTGAATACGTGGAAGAGGGTGCTGGCACAGACCGGAGAGAGAAAAATGAAAAATGGCGCCAAAATTGGTTTTGGCCCAGAAAATGGCATCCAATCAGAAGCGACTGACTCTAATATATAAACCCGACCAGAAAGAAGCGCTGCTTCTTCGACCTAAAGACCCCTCTAGGATGGGAGGAGAAACGTTGTCGGGAAAACAACGACGCGGCCGAATCCCGAGAAATGGAAAGAATACCTGCTGGCCGCGGAAACCTGAAGCAGAAGTATAGTTATTTCAATTCCGACTTTCCTGAAAATTTATTAAAATATGCACGCAACGACATGGTTCGCGCTCCATCCACCTTAATTCATACATTAGACACTGGCTTTCCCCACGATCGGCCTCCTGTGACTTTTGCCCACGCTGCTCTCGTCATAGGACCAGCACTGCGTGTAGGTATGGATTTTGTTGGTGTAACGACCTCTTCTCCTTGCAATGACTTCATATGCAGAAAATGTTCAGCATTTTATAAAACTACTTATTTATTCGGACCTCAAGAGCGGAGGTCCTCAGGTACCATATTCATGTAAGCCACGAGTGATGGAATATTGGAGTGACGACAATGATGGAATTATGACATCAGATTCTCGTATGAGTCCAATAACGTTTTTCAATTTCCGAGAAAAACAACGTCACGTCCACGATACTATCGAGCTTGAGTCCTCACTGAACTGAAGTGAAACTCCGAGTGTAATTAGGTACCTATTCAACATGTTGACTTATAAAAAACTGATTATTTTTACACTCATTCACTGATAATTGACCATGTTTCCGTAAATATGTTTCACCTAGATAATGGTGGACAGTAAACAATTGAAAAGTGTACAAAATATCAAGTCTTTCTTAAGGCCGCTTTAACAGTACATTTAATTCTACAAACGAAAGTATGAACTCTTGCATGAGGAAAATTGTACCGTGCTTAGCGGCAAATTGTATGATTGTCTGAATGACTTAACGGGAAATAGAACCTCCTCTAATTCCATTCAGTTTCTTGTACATTCTAATATGCATTCGTTTGTACAATAAAATGTACCGTGTAAAGCGGCCTTTAGAAATTTTACCACAGAAATCGTTGAGTACTAAATATTTTCACCAAAGACATTCTATTTGATTTCTGATAGGCATATGCATATGCATAGGCATATGTATATGTAGACATACCTATATACTAACATTCTCATTATAGGGAAAGCATTCGAAAATATAAATTGGCATACATTCTTCACAATATTAAAGAAGATTGGAGTAAAGTACAAAGATCGCAGAATCTTATGGGAATTATACAAAGATGAGAAAGTTGTGATCAAGAGTGGAAGTGAGTGTGAAGAAGCAAAAATAAAGAAAGGTGTGCCACAGGGATGTAGCTTATCCCCCTGACTATTTAATAAATATATTCAAGAAGCAATTGATAAAGCAAAGAAAGCAACTTACGGAGGAATAACTATCCAAGGAGAGAGGATATCAATATCTCGGTTCGCCGACGATACAGTGTTGCCGGCAGAAAATGAGGACGACCTTACAAATATGCTACAGATGATGAAAGATATCATAGACAAAAGATTATAGTGTGTGGATAAATGCAGAAAAAACTAAATTCATGATGTACAGCAGGAAAGGAGAAATCAAACATATCCTATTAAATAGGAAGCAGACAGAGGAAGCAAGGGAATCAAAATATTCTAGTATTGGTCCACTAAATAGATTTATTCTTTACCTGATCTACCTGACGTTGTCATTATGTGTGGTCTATCTACCTGTGGTCTACTTGGTGTGATCTACCTGAAGATGTCATTATGTGACGAAACCCGGGTCGTCAAGAATAAATCTATTTAGTGGACCAATACTAGAAAATTTTGATTTCCGATATGGAGAGGTTCCACAAAGTGAAGCCTGAATTTATTAGTTATATTTTGGAAGTAAGGGAGTTTAATTATTTAGGGAGTAAGATAACGAAAAATGGAAGAAGTAGGAGAGAAATAGTCAGTCTGATTGCCCAAGCAAAAACAAGGCATTGTGCTCAAAGGAGAATTTATTAACAGTTAATTATACTGGTTTCTCCACGTTTAAATATGTAGATGATTCTTCTTCGAGACCTCTTTTCTTTTAATATAAAGTTATTTTCCTGGAGATTGTAGGTCATTACAATCCCCAGGAAAATAACTTTATATTAACAGTTAATGGAATCCCTCTGAAAACTCGTATAAGACTGCTATAGAGTTTTGTGTGAAGCGTGCTCTTGTTTGGCAGTGAGTCATGGACAGTTGGGCCGGAGGAGAAAAAAGAAGACTCGAACCATTTGAAGCATGGTGTTGCAGAAAAATTATGAGAATCTTATGGTGAGTAATAAGGACTAATTTGGAAGTCTTGAGAAGGTTGGGGACAGGTAGGGAGCTCTGGAAATTCTTAACGGAGAGAAGAGTTAAGCTAATTGGTTGCATATTGAGGCATGGGAACTTAATAAATACCGTTATGAAATGATATATCGAGGGATATAGATACAGAAGATGGCCAAGGCTAGCATACATGGAGCAGAAAATTAATTACACAGGCTGCAAAACACATAAAGAGGTGAAAGTTAAAGCTTAATATCGAAAAAACTGGAAAGCTGCAGCCAAACAACCAATGGTTGGAGGACTAAAGGAGAGGCATTCATATACCATAATGATCTTCACATGTTGACAACTAAGAAAACTAAAATGTCTTACCGTCACCATTAAAAAAATGACCTTTCCCCTTGACCTTTCCTCGGAATCAGGAAGTGAGTTTGAGTAAACGCGACATGACGAAAAATCTCTTAGTAAATTCCTCACTTAAAATTTTTTATCACCAACCTAGGTTTTGATTGCTTTGCAATCATCTTCAAAGGTAAAAAAAATGAAAATGACTGCAGCACAATCGAAACCTAGGTCAGTAATAAAAATGTTTACGTGTGGAATTAACTAAGAGATTTTTCTTTATCGTCATGTCTGCGGTGACCTTACACAAAGTTACGCCTTCGACCATTAATCTAATCGTGATGCGAGTGAACGAGAGTTCGTTAAGAGATCAATGTATATACTAGAAAATATTTTCAAGGCTCCGCGATGAATTCGGTGAGACAAGTTTTGTCCATTAAAAACAGCCTTGGGAGTTGAAATAAACTTCAATGTATTCGCTGTCTCCGGCTTTTATAATGCATCGCGATTCAAGTGGAAAATAAGAAAATGCTATGCTATGAAAGCTATGTGTTGCACGGCTCAAGAGCAATTTTGTCAATCACTAAAGCAAGAGAATCATTATATGTATTAGATAGGCACACGGTACTCTTCAGACCACCTCAAGGGTGAATCATCACAGTGCACATACTTAAAGTGAAACAGAGTCATACCGATATTAGCTATTCCACTACATTAAATATTATAAATAAATAAAAATAAAATATTAAATGAAGTAATGCACGTGGAATGATATTTCACATGCAACGCAGCTTTTAACCACAATTTTACTCATGCGGGATAGACTCTGCACAAACGCATCACGGGGACCATTTTTTTAAGTTTAGTAACTCGGTCGAGAAAAAAATATTTCAAAATTACCTGCATAAATATGAAATGAATTATACATTCAAAACAGCTCACATTTCAAACTGATATGAATAAATAATACGCAAAAGAGATTAAAAACAACGGTAAACCTCATTAATATTATTGGCGGCAATGATCATAGCTGTTTTGATTCATAACCACAAACGCATAACACAAGGAGAAATTTAAACTGTTCGCCCAGCAAGCTTTTGCTCTCATTTTCTGCGTGCAATCGAACCAGTCCACAGCAGCACAGAGCTTTTGATATGTTGTGTGTTTGGACAATTATTTCGCCTCCAATGAGCTCAGAATATAAAAATACTATTCTTAAACCTACAGTGTGACAGGGATTTCCATCCCATTTCATTTATATTAAAAGTTATAACAGTATCGATGCACTTCAGGATTCGTAAAAAATATCTTAGCGAACCTTACTGCATTCAAAGCAATTTATGCAAGAGAATAGCTTTCACCCCTATCAATACGATAATTCAATACGATACAATTGTACAATACGATAATATACTTGGAAAGTATTCAAAACTGTTGCAAAGGCTAGTAAAAATTCGCCTGAAATATATATATTCTGTCAATTATTACAGAGGGATATTGAAACTAAACCGACTTAAATGCATACTCAATGATTTGACTGTTAAAATATTAGGTACATGAAACATTAAAAAAAAATATTTTATCGGTAAAGGTAGGTTTTGCTGAATGCCAGAGAATCTCCTTCCGGTCCTCTACACCTTTAGGGGCCCATCACCTTCCAGTTTATCCTTTTTCGCCTCAGTATATGATCTACCCTTCTACATCCTGTCCATAAAACGTATTCTCTTTCTTCCCCTTCCCCGCTGCCCAACATCCTTCCCTCTATCACACTCTTCAGCAACCCATCACCCTTAATTACATCCTTCAGCCATCTACCCTGCCTATTCCGGATTTTATTCAGAATTTTCCTTACCTCGTCCACCATCTCAAGCACTTCCTCGTTAGTCTTCCTTTTCGTCCACCTAACCTTCTCCATCCTTCTCCACTCCCACATCTCCAATGCCTGCAGCCTATTCTCGTCCTCCTTTCCGAGGGTCCACGTTTCTGCCCCATGCAACGCTACGCTCAATTTCAAGCTCTTCACCAGCCTCTTCTTCACATCCTTGTCCAATGTTTCCGTCATCAGCTCCCTTCTACTAAGCGCCTCAATGAACGTAGCTGTGTCCGGCGAGAATTAGTGGAAGGATATCATAATGAAAAGAATTCCAATGCGATATGGTACTTTTTTCACAGTTTTTATTTCAGGTCGACCGGTTTCATCACATAGGCGACATCATCAGGTCAAAAGTTATAACAGTATCGGTGCACTTCTGGATTTATAAAAAATATCTTAGCGAGCCTTACTACATTCAAAGCAATTTATGCTAGGTAATAGCTTTCACCCCTATCAATACGATAAATTTGTACAGTACGATAATATACTTGGAAAGTATTCAAAATTGTTGCAAAGCCTAGGAAAAATGCGCCTGAAATACATATATTCTGTTTTTTTTTCATTCACCTGATGATGTCGCCTATGTGACGAAACCGGCGACCTGAAATAAAAACTGTGAAAAAAGTACCATATTGCATTTGAATTCTTTAGAATGGATTTTCACAAAATTAAGCCAGAATTAATCGAGTTTATTATCATAATGAAACACTAAAGTATGTACCACTTCTTCCACAGGTTAAATTTCGAAGGTACAGCGCGTTTCAGCTGTCAAGCCATCATCAGGTACCTGATGAAACGCGCTGTACCTTAGAAATTAAACCAGTGGAAGAAGTGCTACATACTTTAGTGTTTCACTAAACGCCTCCTTAGTTAGCGCTATTCTCTTCCGTATGTCTTTGATAATATGTCCGTTTTCCTCTTGCGTTCTACCCAAGCAATTAAATTGCTCTACTTGCTCGAGTCCTCCAACTTTAATCGCTAGCCTAGCTTTCTTTGTCCCAGAGAATCTCATTACTTTTGTTTTCTTATGATTCATCTTCATTCAAAATATCCCGCTCTGCATTTCTAAAGCATCAACCGAAGCTTGCAGTCCCTTCGAAGATCCACTAACCAATGCCTGATCGTCCACGAATCTAACCAACTTTATCAGATTCCATCCTCCTTTGATTTCAACGTCAAGTTCTTCCCATGCCTGTCTTACCGTTTCCTCAGCATCAGTGTTGAAAAGCAATGGCGACAATTCATTTTTCAGGGTAGTAAAATAGTTAAGAGGGACACCCACCCCCACTTCCCAACGATGTATTTTGCGTGACACCATCACAGCCTTTCGTCTGGCTCCTACCCTTCGACCTATCTGGCATGGGTAGCCCTACAGGGAGCATTATTAATTGCTCCCGCCAGTCCAGCTCTAAGGGTCATTAGTACGCACAAGCCCTTCCACCACTTCAACGTTTTAGTCCGCGGGAAAGTACGTGAAACATTACAAACTAGAAAAAAAATCCCATCGCAAAAATATACATCAAGCTGATAGTTTAAAACGTAATTATACAGCGTGATTTTTACATATAAATAACACCCTTTAATCATTAATGCGTAATAAATATGATTCTTAAAGACGATGAATTAGCACTGCAGTCTTCGAGAAATTGAAGCGACATGACAAGTTGTATCATCAGCTTGGCCAAGGAAAACTCAGTCATCGGTGAAACTGGTCGGACAATAAAGACAAGAGTCAAAGAGCACAGTGCGGCAATTCGACTGGGCTACGCCGATAAATCAGCAGTTGCAGAACATGCCGCCCTAGAGCACACCATTGACGTCACGAACCCAAAAATTCTCGCCAGAGAAAAAAATTTCAAGACGAGAATCTTCCGGGAGGTATTAGAAATAAAAAAGAATTACAGGAATTTCAATAGAGACCAGGGACAAAAAATAAGTGAACCAAGCCTTCCAGTAATTTCTAGAAAGAAGAGCGACGGCCAGAAGACTCTCCGCCAACACCCACCCTCTTCCCCTCTTGCACCACCGTGACGATATAAATTGATGCAAAATAAAGTCAATTAGGTCATTCAGCCCTGATGAGGTCTCCGGCAAAGGAGAAGAAACGTTGGATTTTTTAAATCTTGACGCGGGTTATCCAAAAAAAAGCCATCACTGCTTGCCAAAAATGAACCGCGAAAGTTTTAATAATTTGACGAGGTATTACTTGTAGAGAGCAAGCCGTATTTGCAAGAGAAATGATAATTTATCTGGAAGTTTATTTTAAAAAAATTACCCTCTCATCAGAATGGGTACACGCGGGAAAGTGACAACATATATTTCCCGAAAAGGCGAAAGTTGAAATGGAAAATCAATCAACGGCTAAAAAATAGGGTCCAAATCCATTAACAGCAAAAAAGTAAAAGAAATTCGCAGACGAGAAAAGTGTTTCCGCCCGGGATCGAACCGGGGACCTTGCGCGTGTGAGGCGCACGTGATAACCACTACACTACGGAAACCGATAGGTTTCACTACGAAAGTAAAACTCGACATTCTACATTAAAAAGCATACAATTTCCACACACCAGGCGGTGGTTTATTAAAATATTAGCAAAAGAGAAATACTTCTATTGATATTCTAGTGTAATTTTTGCAAACACGGAAATATGGTTAGTTAAAAAGTTGAAGCATTATAGGATTGTCGAGCTTTTCAAGCAGGAAAAAAGTTGGAACTAAAAACGACACTTTTGTCCACTTTTTCTGATGAATGCTAAAATAGGAATTCTATACCCTAGGACATTTAAAAGGAAAAAATGGGGCAAATTATATGCTTTCATGACCTTTTTCCAACTCAAAAATCTGTACTGATCTTTACAAATTTATTGAGTAATGACCGGAAACGTCCCATAGAACGGTATGATATCTGATATAAAATCGTGCGGCTGAGAAACTGGGTAACTACCAGATTCAATTTCCGCATCAGCATTATAGCGTGCAATTCACCTCATAGTTGTGCGGTAAGGGATGTCCTTTTAAGTCAGGATGCATTACTCTATATCCTACAAAAGTTTATGAAACTACTGTAAGACATTTGCAAAACCTGGAAAAAGGTATGTGTATACGTGTCAGAAGATGAAATTCACCATCATATATTACACTCTTTGCTCTCAATTATAGACACCATGAGTACAAATATATTTCAAAGCTGCAGAAATGCACGGAGATAAGAATTATGCAGGCAGCATGCGAGGTGTGATGTTAGAACAACGAAGCATACGAAGGCTAATGCATGACAGTGAAGTTTTATTAGTGAATAAAAAATCAGCTGTACTGCCGAAAAAAAATAATCCTAAAACTTCAGTAGCAGCTGTTAGTATTACCGTTTATCGCCCGCGGAAAAAAAGGCATTTAAAAACCCCGTTCTACAGTCCATTGTCCTAGTTGCTTTTTCATGATCTCATGTGCCTCAGCATACCAACCTTTCAAAAATTTTTTTGACGTCGCGACGTGAGAAAATAGCTAGACCTAAGACAAAATAGCTTAAGTGATAATGTTCACTACTTCCTTCAAAATTAATTAAAAATGTATATTTACAAAACAAAAATATAATTGGAAGTTTTAGGTAGCCATAAAGAATGTTCCTTGATGAGGCACGTATTCTTTGATTAAGAGGAATGCGCTACCTCCATAAAAAGTTTTACATATATAATGAACGAAACAAAATACATAGTCTCTCTACACATTCGTCCATTTTTTACGTAAGATTTCCAATGTTTTCACAAAATACATACAATCTATCGTTAATTTAAAAAAGGAACTAATAAACACTATCATTAATAATAAATATTGCAAAATTAAATATCATTGATAATAAACAATAAACAACATTAAATATCGTTAATAATAAACACTTAATTTCATACGGCATGTCAGTCTGACAGCGATTCTCATCCTGGTCGTTACAATAGGCTTCTAACTCTACCGTTATTTCTTTTAGGTTGATCACCGAATGAGTGATGAAGTTCTCTGTTAGGAGAATATTGGGACTTCATTTATTTTCAAGTGACTCTTCAATAGGCTTGCAAGTCGGGATTTCGGCCTAAAACTCCCACGACAATATCACGGCCAAACATGTTGTCGTGGTGTCTCCTTCCCCCTTCCCAAAACACCTCTGGTTCTTTCGTACCACCGATCTGGTTCCGGGGCGTGAGGACGAACCACACGTTCCACGGCGGTGACGGCGGACAGGTGAGGAGAGGGCTTGGGAAAGTTTCTGAAGGTCGCTCCCGTTCTTCCCGGGGGCTGAGAAATAACATTTTGCCATCCCGCCGTTTTTCTCACGCCGCATATATGGGAAAGGAGGGCGAAGCACCTGCCGGCGACCTCAGCGTCTCATTCATCGCTTAAAAAGGGTTGTTTTCTCCTTTCTTTTTTTGGGTGGTACAAGACATTTCAGCCGAGGTCCTCATCATCTGTGAGGAGTCACCTCAGCCACCGCCAAGGCGTGTGGCATTATGAGATTCCTCATGAGAAATAAGTAGGAACCAACTTATATGCTGCGAAAGAGTTAAAATCCAGGCCGAGTCAGAGATTCGTTTTACTGCAGATCGAGACAATCAACTCATTGGCATCTCATCACCCTGAGGACGGCTGCAGAGTAAGCGGCCGAAACGTTGGTCATGGACCTTCCTAACCGGTTGTAATCCCGAGAAACCTTTCTGCAGCCAACGCTTTGATTCCATCATAAATCTTTCTTATAACAGTCTTAGCATTTGTAATGATGGATTATATTCACATAAACAGTACTCCTTAGATAACTTAGATATACGTTCCGTCACGACATCTATGTCGGGGTAGGATAAGTAAGTAATTTAGTTATTGCCGAGGGTCCCACTGTCTGATTTAAAAAAATATAGTTACCCACTCGGGTTCAGGCTTTAATTACGAACGACAGAATGAGCCCGTTAAAAAAACTTGCTGTATCAACATTTTTATGGTAAAATTATAAGATAATCCGCTAAAGAAAATTTTTTCGAAGCCAAATAGCATTTTTTCCGAGGCACTATTAAAAATGTCCACATTATTGCCTTTTTATTTAGCAAATACTCCCTTGAAAAAAATCCAAGTTAACAAAGTTAAATCTCAATGGAAATGACATTTTAATATTTATAAGCGAATATGTTGGTAATATTATACTTATGGTACTTTTATTTTAATTACCCAAAGAAAAGTTCGTATCCTTTTGTTCTGAAGTAACTTATTCTCAGACCCGGATAAATGTAAAGTAGGAAACTTGGACTTTTTTGAACACTCGAACACACAACACGGCAAAAAATGTTGTAGATGAGCTGTATAAAAATAGTTTTATATGACCTATCGCATGGTTAAACCAGATTTCGCTCGTTTTGCAATACGCGATTGAATAGATTCAAATAATTGTCCAAATTCGAGTATTCAAAATTTAAAAAATCTGACTGTAAGCCTCCACTAAGGTAGCTTACAGCCTGTGTCAATAGATGATTCTTCATTGGAAATAAATGGCACTAGACCGAATGCTGCGAAAGAGTTAAAATCCCGTCCTAGACCGAGAATAGTAAGAATAGCACTAGCCGCTGGCTATCGACGTTGTTGCCGCGAAAACACGAAAAATACGAAAAGGAAAGACTGTCAAATGAATTACTATACGCACATAGGAGCTTGGATTTGATTGCATATCAGGGGAGGCGACCGACAGCTGAGGTCATTTGCGCCGTAGGGGACAGGTAAAGGAGGAAGGGTGGATAGAAACCCGGCGTCGGCATTAGCCCACTCTTAACGAAAGACGCCAAGGGGATCACGGTTTAATGTTTTATCCGACAGACGGAGTACTGCACTTGAAGTGCACTCCACAAGACACTCCAGTAGGGATCGGGTTTTCTCTGAAAAACTTCATCCTCTGCAGGAATTCAAACCCTAGCCGCCCCTATGGTTAGCCAGTACTCTAGCCACCACACTAACCCGATCCCCGCACATAGGGGCACGAGGCACTTTTTTGTTTTATTTTTCCAAAAGTTGTACTTCAATTGGTCAGGTATGAAAAGAAAACTTCTCGAGGAGATTAGCAGGAGGCAGAAATGGGATAAGAAGAGGGACGCGTAATAAAATAAATAAATAATAGTGTTAAAAGAGAGGGACTAGCTCATGTGATAATTTACCTTAGCCGGCAAATTACACTAACAATAAAATATTACCAGAGAGAAAACTCCTAGAGGAGATTCGGAGGAGACAGAGTAATTGGTTGTGGTAGAGGTAGGGTTGGGTGTTGTAATGAAGGGGGAAGGGATGTTGAAGAGTAGGTTGTTGGGTGAGCAGGTAGGTGAAAATCGGAGAATATACAGTATTGGTAGCAATGAAATAGGACTCTTTTCGGGATGATGAAAAAATTAAATTAGACGGGACGATAAGAGCTTGCGCTTGTAATAGTACGTAGGATATTTACTCCCAAGAATTAACACCTACCTCAGCCGGTGGATTACCATAAAAATAAAAATATTTTAATCCCTATGCGCATGTCGTGAGGAAGACCTATCATAGCAAAAAAATGGATACCCAGAATTTTTTCAACCACCACGTGTTTTACCGGCAGTAACGATTTTCAGCAACATAGCACCAGGATTGGGCATCGAGATTCCTCTGAATACAGCTGAAGTAGTCGAGATTGTTAAAAAGCCTGGGTTGAATTGTGGGCTGCGCATTGGTCCGGCAACCCAAAAGATCCATCGTTCGATCCCCGATTACGGTGAATTTTTTTTTTCGAGGCAAGTTTTACGCGTATTCCATCTACATTATAAAGCAAACTGACCTGGGGAGTGCGGCAGGCAGTGTTAGCATTCCAGCGATGAGGAGTCAAAAGGAAAGGTAAGGAATATATTTTTAGAGGATCCCTATAAATATAGACAGATACCCTTCCAACTACCTCAATCGTTGGATTATCAAATATATTTTATATTGCCAATATTTATTTTTGTTAGCAGTGGTGAATTTACAATTTTCAGATCCACAACAGGACAGCATGACGGAGTGTCAACGCTCCAAATTATTGTCAGTTGTCATTATTTCTGTATTATACAGAAAGTGATATCACTTTTCCAACGACAGCATATATCAGTCTCTTAAGTTTAACATTTTCGAGATATATGCCAAAATTAAAATCCATTTTCCTGTTGTCCTATCCATCTGGATATTCTTATCTATACAGCGCTCCATTCAGGCCTTCCTTTTTCTACTCTTCTGTACACTTCATCATTTCTTATTTTGTCCGTCCATTTTATCTTCAGCATCTTCCTCCAGCACCAGGTTTCGGAGACTTCTAGTCTGTTCTGGTCAGCTTTCCCAAGGGCCCATGTTTCCGATCCATACAGTGCCACGCTCCACACAACGCATTCTTAGCTTTGGATATTCTCCGCTTGATGTCTGTTGTACTTCTTCGTCCGTTCCACGTGATGGTACTTCCGAGATAGGTGAAGGAATTCACTTGCACTAATTTCTCTCCTCTCAGGGGGACTTCTACGTTCAGCTTCTCTCTTCCCCATACTAGTATTTTAGTCTTCGTCTCGTATATTTTCACGCTGTATCCTTGTAGAACTTGGCCCTTTGCGTTTAGTGACCTTTGAAAGTCATCGTAATTTCCCATTCGTTTTCTGTTTGTCAAGAGAGGCGAAAATTACAACATGCAAGATAGTTATTCTTCCTGACGTAACTTTACCGGGTGCAAACATGGATATGCCATAATGAGCATTAAATTAGGCTAAATGGAGTGGAACCGGAATAACTGAGATGCTTTCGCATGAAATATAGGATTAATAGGGATGGAAATGACTGGGTGATTATAGAATGTGGGAGGTTCTTCAAAATTCAGCTTCTCTTTTCCGCATACTATGATCTTAGTCCTTCAAATTTCAATATGAAATATGTAATGACCAGAGAGCAAAGACCTGCGGAAGAGAATAGCACTAGCTAAGGAGGCATTTAGTAATAGAAGGGAGATGGCGACAGGGACCTTGACTTTTTTTGAACGAATTGAAAAAAGAGGACGAATTGAGAACAGGTATTGCAGGGCAGGCTGTAATGCCATTGAAACCATGAATCACGTCCTGCAAAACTGCCATCGAACCCACGGCCTAAGGATAAAACGTCATGACGCTGTAACGAAATATTTAAAGAGGGGTCTGGAAAATAAGGGATTCATCACGGAAGTGGAAAAGGCGTATATGACACCTACGGGACGATTTGTCCCAGATCTAATTCCTCACAAAGAGAATGTAGGATACATAATTGATGCGCAGGTAATCGGCGAACAAGTTGAATCGGACAAGGCCAACTACGCGAAGAAGAAGAAGTATGACAGCAATGAAGAACTCAAGAGGAAGATCAAAGAAGAAAATCATCTGGAAGAACTTCACACGCTAGCAGCAACCATTACCAATCGAGGAATATGGAGTTACCAGTCGGCGAGGGAGCTCATCGATAAGAAGATCGTAAACAAAAGCGATTTGGAGGTGATTTCTAGCCGTGTGATCATCGGGGGAGTAGCAGAATAGAGATTCTTCAATCGATCAACCAACGGATGGAGATGGCGCAAAAAGACCGGCGTCGGATGAAGAGCTGAGACGAGAGGATGTCCGAAGGGAGAGAGGTAGCCGCCGTCGCACGGCGCAATAAGGAAGGGGGGTTTTAGTGGGTACTTCCTTACGAGGACGAGTCCCACAGTATCTGGCCAATCCACCTAAGCCAGGTCTGCGTAAACGCATTTCCCTCATCCTTTAAAAAAAAAATTAAGGATGTGAAGAAGAGGTTGGTGAAGAGCTTGATATGGAGCGCAGCATTGTATGAGGCAGAAACGTGGACCCTTAGAAAGGAGGACAAGAATAGGCTGCAGGTATTTAAAATGTGGATGTAGAGAAGGATGGAGAAGGTGAGGTGGACAGTGAGGAAGACTAGCGAAGAGATGCTGGAGATGGTCGGCGAGGAAAGGAAACTTCTTAATGAAATTAGAGATCGGCAGAGCAAGTGGCTGGAGGATGCAACAAGAGGCGAAGGGTTGCTCAAGAATGTGGTAGAGGGCAAGCGGGTAATAGGAAGAAAGAGAATAGGTTTTATGGATAGGATGAAGAAGGGTGGATCGTATGCTGAGGCGAAGAAGGATACAATAGAGCGATAGGCCCCTGAAAGTGTATAAAACCGGGAGAAGAATCTCCGACATTCAAATAAACCTAACTTTACCGGTAGAAAACTCAAATAAATAAATTTATTCTTGTAGAACTTGATCCTAAGCGTTTAGTGACCTTTGAAATTCATCGCAATTTCTCATTTGTTTACTGTTGTGTAGGGAAGCGAAACAGACAAAATGCAAAAATATTTTCCAGAAATTATCAGCAAAACCTGGATATGTCATGATAGGCATTACTGTAGGCCAAACGAAGTGGAATCGTAATAACTGAGAAGCATTTTCGGATAATTAACGGAGAGTTAATAGGAATGGAAATGAGTGGGTGATTATAGATGTGGGAGAGTGTTTAAAATTCAACTTCTTTTTTCCGATTACCACGATTTTAGTCTTTCGAATTGATACACAATCTATATCAATATCTGTATACTACCCTGCGAATCGCCGCACGGGCGTGTGGCAGGCGTTGTTAAGTCACCAGCCGTGTAAAGAGGTAAGGTTTTGGGAGGTGAAGTGGTGACGTGTATTATCGGGGTGTATTTAGTGGAGCTCAGTTTTTATTGTGGTCGCATATTTTGAGTGGGAAGGGCGAAGTTTGGTACCTATCTGTTCGGCAATGTATCTCTCTTATTTTAACGCATCTCTCGGACCTATAGTGTGGCGTCAAAATTATATCCTATGTTTCGCCCTGGAACACGCATACATTTTCCATCAAAATTATAGGTCGATCGGTCTTTGAGCACACTACAGATATTTTTTAATTTTTAAAAAAGTATTCTCCCAGTTAAGGTAGGTTTTGTTGAATCTCCTTCCGGTTCTCCATACTTTCAGGGGCTTTTCTCGCTCTAGTATATCCTATTTCGCCTCAGCATACGATCTACCTTTCTTCATCCTGTCCATGAAACTTATTCTCTTTTTTCCTCTTTCCCGTTTGCCCAGCATCCTTCACTCTATCACATTCTTGAGCAACCCATCGCCCCTCATTACATCCTCCAGCCACCTACTCTGTCGATCTCGAATTGCATTCAGAAGTTTCCTTCCCTCGCCAGCCATCTCAAGCACCCCTTCGTTAGTGTCTCCCTCCGCTAGAAGGTTCATGCTGTTTTATAGTAAGTTATCGATGGAAAACGTAATGAAATTACAAAATTAGTGTGTTATTCCACTAGCGCACTAGGAAAATGAAGGTTAACGAATATGGCGGACTGACGTCAGTTTCTACCATTGGTCATTATAATAAGCGCTCTCTGCATCTACCTCAATGGTCAAGATAAACAAAATCGTCTCATATTGAGAAGAGAGTGGATTTTAGAACTGATTTATTTTATTCATGAATTCAGAATATTTCCACAGAGTAGCGTCTGAAACGCTTTCAAACTTACTTCACCTCATTGCTCAATCATTCTTGTCTCCCCCTACCAGCATCCCCATTAATTTTCTAAAACTTTTTATATTTTATGAATTATATTTAAATAAGTCGAATAAAACAAATTAATGCGTCCTGTATATAGGACGAGAATAGGATTCTGGCTTTTGAGATGTAGGTGTGGAGACGGGTGGAGAAGGTGAGGTGGACAGAAAGACAGACCAACGAGGAAGTGCTTGAGATGGTGGGCGAGGAAAGGAAACTTCTGATGAAATCCGGAATTGTCAGGGTAGATGGCTGAAGGGTGATGGGTTGCTGAGGAGTTTGATACAGAGAAGGATATTGGGCGGGCGGGGTAGGGGAAGAAAGAGAATAGGTTTCATGGACGGGATGAAGACGAGTAGATCATATGCTGAGGCGATAAAAGATATACTAGTGGGAGATAGGCCCCTGAATGTGTAAAAGACCGGGAGGATATTCTCTGATATTCAACAAAACCTACCTTCACCGGCAGAATACTTAAATAATAATATGTTCACGACTCTCCATCAGTCATCATCATCTCCTAAAGGCGGACCCTTAAAGTTGCAACCATATGTCTCTCTCAATTGCTGTTATTTTCAAATCCTTATATGCTATCACCCCCAGAGTACTCTTTATGTCATACAGGAACTTCCTTCTTGGTCTTCCTCTTCCTTTATACCTAGTACTTTTCCTTCCATTATATTTCCTAGGAAGTTGTTATACCCACCTTTATCGGTAGAATACTTAAATAATAATATAAAAATATTTACTTCACGCTACTTTAAACTGCTTAAATTTATAGTTTAATTTGAAATACAGTCTCTATAATGGGTAAAAAAAATCTCGCTCGACCAACCCGAAGGAATTCGAAGTAATTACACCCTCTCGGAACTGAATCACTGCGCGGCTCGTCTTCCTTCGCCACCCGTTCCTCGTCGTTTTCCCTTCCGTCCATCGGTCACTTCCGCTCGCTCCCATCTGCCTCAGTGTCGCGTGGGAAAGTTCCCACGGCGCGGGAGGGAGGGGGGGAAGGGTAAAAGGGGGGGGGCGGCAAATCAGGCAGTCACGAGGAGGCGCTAAGGAGGAAAGAGTGGGGGAGAGGGGTAAAAAAGGAGGAGTTGGGAGGGACATCGCTCATAGCACGCGGCCGCTTCCGCAAGGCCGGAGTGAGGGAGTCTGGGCGGCGGTCGGGACGCGGTTTTCCACCCCGTGGAGGTGGTCGGAGAATGGGGTGGAAGACCGGACGAAAGCAGGAAAAACAACCTCCCACGACCGTAAAAAAAACTCAACCCTCGCTGAACTACTTCGCTCACATCCCCTCCTCTTGTCAACACTTCCACGGGAGAAAGTGAGCCGTCCACTCAATGCCAGAGTCCCTTCCGCCCTCACGATCCTTCGATACATCTCACAGTCGCCGTGTAAAGTCGTTTGATTGAGATTTTTTCCCCAATCATTATACATCTCTAATTCTGACAGAAGCGATAAAATAAGAGATATACTTTGCCAAACAGAATGGTACAAAAACTTGCTCTTTCCGCGCACAATAAGCGACCACAATAAAAACTGAGCTTCAGTAAATACACTCCCATAATACACAATCGTTTCCCTATCCCTTCAACTTGACCCGCTAATTGTTGAGGCACCCTGAGCCCACGGCATTTAGCCTACTCTAATGCATCTCCGGACACACCCAGGTTTCGTTGCCGAACAACATCGCCGTTAGGAAAACATTTGTCCAATGTAATTTTTTCTTCCCTAGAGCAGTGCCAAGGTCGTTCGATATTGATCGTATTCTTCCTTCGAAATAGGTCTTTGCATGCATTTCCACCACATGTCCTCCAGTAATGTGCTATTTTAGAATTTATTGTCATAGCACACCCAAGAAAATCTGCGAATATTCGGCACAAGTTGTCAGTTCGAATACAAATGCACTGCCAAATCAACAAATACATCGAGAAGCCTGTACTATGCTAATGGAGAATACAGAAAAATAAGCATATTAATAGCGGATTTATGTACGTTGTGAAGACCTATATCGAAGGAAGAACACAATCGATATTGAACCACCTTCAACGAGTACTAATTCATAGCTCCACGCACTAAATACGGCCTTCCTACCGGCATTTGCGTGCATCAAAATCTCTTCATCTATTCTTCCATCATTCGCTAAAAGTCGGTCAAGATGGACGGACGCCGGCGCCCGTCATCTCAAGAACTTCCTCGTTAATCTTCCTCTCCGTCCACCTCACCTTCTCCATCTTTCTCCACCCCCACATCTCAAATGCCTGCAACCTATTCTCGTCCTCCTGTCTCAGGGTCCACGTTTCTGCTCCATACAACGCCACGCTTCATATCAAGCTTTTCACCAGCCTATTCTTTACATCCTTACACAAGGTTCCCGTCATCAGCTCTCTTATATTACTAAACGCCTCCTTAGCTAGCGCTATTCTCTTCCGTATTTCTTTGCTACTATGGCCGTTTTCTAACTTGGCAAACGCATAGTTAACTTGATATCAAGATATCTTGATACCTAGGCAAGCAAAGTGAAATGCTTACTTGACGCTTTCGTAGCCCTTTTACGATAGAAGAGACATCATGCGGCCTTCATCTCGTAAAACATACGAATAGCGCCATCCGTGTCCATAATTTTTGTGGTTGATGGAAGTCGATTGCTTCTTTAAAATGCTTCCCATCCGTATGCGACAAATTATAAGGGAATATAATTTTTAAAATCTTATTGCTTATGAATAAAATAATTCTCATATACCACAATATGGTGAATAACTATTATGCTTCGATTGCTAGGGTCTGCTGAAGTGGACGACATATCACTCACTGTATTTCACCGCAGACAACGTCTTTATGCACAAAAAGGCATTATAATATATCTTGTCTACATGAAAAAACACGTAACAATATATTAATATATTACACTCCAAACAAACTACCTATGATCTTCGACTGATAACTGATAAATACGCGCGTTGTAACTAACATAGGTAATTAAGTTGAAAACAAATTACATTTGCCCTAATGGTTTATTGTCCATTTTCTTTGATGAATGCAGTGAAAACCTCTCCAATGTCAACGTTATTAACAATTATGATGTTCGTTAGCTAAAAATAATGCTGCCAATGAAATTATGGCTACATTAGAGTACTTTCCATCGGACCATATTTCTTTCATCATTTTTTCATTTCATTTCTTTTCCTTCCAGAATAAGGAAGATAGATTTTGTAGGTTCAATGAAGTAAACAAGGATGATACATCTACAATGTATGGAATTATTCACACAACTATTAGGTCTTACTACAACACACATACACAACTATCATTTATCAGTATATTCACATTTGAAAAGCCTTTAAATATAGCGAATTCATCAATTTTTCCGCAAAAAAATAATAAATATCACACAAATTTACGTAGTAATGATAAAATAGTATCCATTTGAAAGTTTCTTCACTTCTATTTTCCATACAAGTCCATATTATCACACCCCGAGTTCTAACTTAAAACCTAGCAAGCATAACAAGCCTCCTTTTTCGTTGACTTGGTATCTTTCCTCGACAGCTAGTGAACAAGCGCATGGTGATGACGCGTCCATGACGTCATAGTTTTCGATGCGTACTAGGTTTCAAGGCAAGATTGCTTCATCTGCCAAGTTCGAAAACGGCCTATGTCCGTTTTCTTCTAACGCACTACCTAAGTAGTTGAAATCCTCTACTTGCTCGAGTTTGTGTCCTCCAACTTGAATCAACAGCCTAGCGATCTTTCTCCTAGAGAATCTCATTACTTATTTTTCTTATGATTAAACTTCATTCCGAATATCCCGCATTGCATTTATAAAGCATTGACCAAGGCTTGAAGTTCTTTCGAAGATCCACTAGCCAACGCCTGATCGTATGCAAATCTAACCGACTTTGTCAGATGCCCTCTCACTTTAATTCCCACCTCAAGTCCTTCCCATGCCTGTCTTACAATTTCCAAATCGCCAAAGTACATATATCCAAATAGGATTATTTAGGCCTGCCTCGCAAAATTCTCGAAAACTTTCGGAGAACTTAAGAAGAGACGTGCGTCGTTTCCATCCATTATCTCGTTCTTCAGATGTTCCCGGTTCCGGTCGTTTTATTGGAGAGTGGGTCCGCGACTCGACTGTTTCGTGAAATAGAAGTCGTTCTCCTTTCACGTTAACAGGAAGTAACCCTTCGCTTTCGAAAAGTAAATACCTTTATCACTATTGACTCAATTTAATGGGATGAATAGGTGTTCAATGTAAACCAGGAGATTTTACTTTGGTTCCATCCAGTTTGTCCCCGGGGCATCGGAAAAATTTGCCAGAATCCACCGGAAACGCAACGTAATCAATCACCGTATTAAACTGTGTGTCCAAGACGGCATATTTCTTGCCGGGACTTAAGGACGATATTTCTTAAGGGTTCTATATTCATGTTGAATAAAAAACACTTGGTGATCTCTCACAGATTTTTTTACGGGCACGAGGCGTTTCACCACACTGTGGCATAATCAGGCCGCACATTGTTATGCCACACTGTAGTGAAACGTGTCGCTTAAATAAATAAATCTTTGGGAGATTACCAATTACTTTTTATTCAGCGTGAATATAAACAATTTCCACCTAGTGCAGCCTGATACAGTTAAATTTATAGGTGCATTATAGTTCCATTGGATCCATTCCATGAAACTCCGACCTAAGTCGGAAGGTTTTGTGCATGTATTTCAATACATATATTCATAGTTAACAACTCATCCCGTTTGAAATACCCCGTGCGATATTATTTTCTAATGATTTAGTATCTTGTAGTAATATATACATACATACACACCAATCACGCCGTTCCCTTCCGGGGTAGGCACAGTCACAAAGTTTCACTCATAAATACATAATTGTACACCTAACTCTGCTTCAACAATTTCCTCCATACTGACCCATCTTTGCAAACCTCTTTCGCCTCATTTACCCCGATACACTGCTTCATACACGCCCTCCTGTTTTTAACACTCCTAATATTCCTCTTCCTAAGAATTTCATCAACCACATTCAACCACAACTTTCTCGGCCTACCTCTACCTCTTACACCATTCATTTCACTCTTATATATCTGTTACGTTATTCGACTCTAACCCATTCTCTCAACATAGCCAAACCAACTAAGCACACTCCTTTCATATATGTCTATTACTGGAGCATCTAACTCACATTCATTTATTACCCACTCATTCCTGACCCTATCCAACCTTTTTTTCCGCAAACACTCCTCAGATAACTCTTACCCACGGTGTTTAGTCTACTCTTATATCTACCCTGATATACCCATGTTTCACTACCATACAACAAAATGGGGAGAGGTATACTTTTGTACACGGCGATTTTTGCTTTCTTAGACAAGCACTCATTCCTTGATATGCTCCACATGCTACCTACCACTTTCCTTCCAGCACTCGCACGTCTCTTTATCTCCTCATTTATCCGTCCATCTTTCGCATACATCCTACCTAAGTAAACAAAATCATCCACTTGTTCAATTACTTCACCATTCACCCTCATCATACAGTTATTCTCCCCATTCTCCTTATCAAAAACTACTACTTTAGTCTTGCACGCATTTACCCTCAATTACATTCTCTCTGTCGATTCACAAAACTAATTTAGAGGTTTCTGTAATCCTTGTTGGCTCTATGAAATCAAATCTTGAAATAGGTACTTATATATGTCAACAAAACAAATAAATGAATACACTGAAAACAGGAGAAAAATAATGAGGTAAACAATTAGATCTTATAGGAAAAGTATGCTTCTTGTAAAATAACTTAATTTCATCTGAAAAAAGGTTGAACTACACCACAATACGCAATCTTGTTAGAGCCCTTACTAATTTCAATGTAGCTCCAATGACGCTAAAAAAGCTACCCCAACTAAAACAGAAATAACTAATAGAATAACTTCCAAAAAATGTAACAAAATATTAATAAAGAAGTACTATTAGTAGAAAATATTAGTAATGAAGTTTAGAACTGTTTATATTTGTCTTTTGAAACGACATAAACGCATTGAAATGAATAGTAGAAACAAGCAAATCTATTACCTGTTGCTTTCGCTCGGAAACAGACAGAGAATATTATCATGACTTCCTCATTACATCTCTAGGTCTGACAGATACGATACAATAAGACAGATACACTGCCGAACATATAGGTACAAAAACTCGTTCGTTCAGTGCACAATAAGTGACCACATTAAAAATTGAGCTCCACTAAATACTCTCCCATAATACACGTCACCATTTCACCTCCCAAAAACTTACATCTTTACACGGCTGGTGACCTAACACCTCTTGCCACACGCCCATGCGGTGGCTCGCAGGGTATAATGTAGATGTAAATGTAACATAACCTTGGTAGTAGTTCTTTATAGTGAAAAGGTAACGTGGTCTGATTCCTTTCTTTATTGTATCTCTCACCGACCCAGGTTTCGACACATCATGCCATTCTCAAGGTACATATCTTAGTGCGGTTTGATCTTATACATAAATATATATTTCTGAGAAATATATATATATCTATTTATGTGAGGTTTGGCCGACGAGAAAGACGTCACTGGCTGTGGGAGAAAGGGGGAGGAGACCACACCCAATAAATCTTAGAAATATATGTAAGATCAAACCTTTCTAAAAAATATTCCTTGAAATTGGAATTTCCTTATTTAATAAGTATTGTATCGGTTAAGATAGGTTTTGTTGGATGTCAGAGAAACTCCTCCCAGTTTTCTACTCTTTCAGGGGCCTATATCCCTCCAGTATATCCTTTTATGCATCAGCATACGATCTGCCCTTCTTATTACTTATACTTGCCCAACATTCTTCCCTCTATCACTTTCTTGAGCAACATATCGTCCCTACTAAAATCATCCAGCCAGCTACTCCCGATCTGGAATTCCATTCATAAGTTTCCATCCCTCGCCCACCATCTCAAGCACTTCCTCGTTAGTCTTCCTCTCAGTCCATCTACCTTCTCCACACCCACTTCTCAAATGCCTGCAGCCTATTCTCGTCCTCCTTCCTCAGGGTCCACGGCCCACGTCCACGTTTCTGCCTCATACCACGCTACGATTCATATCAAGCGAAAACGGCATCAAGTTTTGACACTTGGGTCGGTGAGAGAGAAAATGAAGTGAGGAATCAGAGCAAGTAAATGTTTTATTATGAAGAACATATCGATTTTCCACCGAGTTACTCCATAATCAGCATCTTGTGTCTTGATATTAGTATTTATTACGTGTTACTTGAGGTACTTGATGTACATCAGTGGTACCTGAAGATTACGCCTTTGCGTTGAAACTAGTATTACCATTAAAAATCTACATCTTCATCCACAAAATACTGTGCAAACCACCGTGGCTTGTGTGTATCACTGGGTGATTCCACACCAGGCAAACAAAACTCATCCCACTTCAAATCAGAACCTCACACGTTTCCCTAGTCACGAGGTGAAGATAAAAAAGCAGTCAGGAGATTTACTGGTATTCCGATTATATTTGGCACAAAATACCAACAGTTTTCCAAGGGCAATGGTACAGGTATGCTCTTAAAGAAGACTTAATTTATTTTTAAAATGGTGAATCTCCTACGCATAGATCTCGTCATAAATTTAATGGTGTGTATTTTGAATTTACTCATTACAATTTTTAGATATGAATCAATTACTGTTCGCAGTTATGTTTACATTCATTTCGTTTACCGTATTTTGCGGACTATTAGACTCTACGGACTATAAGACGCACCTTAAGTTTTAAGCAATTAAAAAATAACAATTTTACCATTTTTATTATTAAACTAGCTGCGCTATTCCGTTTATAAAAGGAAAATTTAAATTGGTGAGAATTCAATACAATTTATTTTTCTTTGTACTTGTATTTGTATGCACGACAGGTTGTAACTAAAAAACAAATTGTTATCTTTTCATGCATTTATTTATGTCTCGTAACTGGTCTCAGTTTACTTATATTTACTTATATTGTAATTTATCTTGAGGTATCCCAATACAGGCAATGCCTAAAGGGATTCCTAATTAATTTATCCTTATTTAATTGAAATGTAAATATGCTTGTAATGTTGATTCTAAGGGATAAATAAATATTATTATTATTATTATTTATCTAATTTCTTTCCACTCCGGCCATTTTTACGCAGTTTTCATTTTTCAGGACACGGGCGGAAGAAAGACAGTGTTAGCAAGCTTGTGAATCCCCGCAACTCATGTTCGTCGCATCGGTGCACTGCTGTTGCCAGATGGAGATAGGTTTCCCGCGGCATCGAATACATGGCCATTTTTAAGACTGGGGGGGGGGGGAATTTAATTCAAACACTGGACATTTTTATATTGATTTCGAGTATAAGACGCATTTGAATTTGGGAGGCAGTTTTTTCAAGAAAAAGGTGCGTCCATAAGGCCGTAAAATACGGTATATATTTTATCAGCTGATTGGTAGGATTTGGGACAGTACTTATCACATCGTCCAAATTCCGAGTATTACCTTCCGTTTTCTCTCCTAGGAATGACCCACCATTAGATACCTCTCAAATTCCTCATATCATCTCCGCCTTCTTATTTTGTCCAGAATTCCAATCTTCATCCTTCCTCTTCTACGCTCCCCATTGTTCTTCACACAACCAACCTCTTCAGCATTCCCTCTCTTTTCAAAACGCCCTCCATTCATCTCTTCTGCCTCCTCCGAATATCCGCCACTAGCTTCCTCTCCTCTCCAACCATATCCAATACCTCCTCGTTTGTCCTTCTCGCCACCCAGCTCACCCTCTCCATCCTTCTCCACACCCACAACTCAAACTTCGGAAGATATCGAAGACTTTTCGGGTTCTCTTCCGCGTGTTTCCATTGTCGAAGACAACAGTTTCGACAGCGTGCAGCTGCCATCTTCAGGTCAGAAGTGACGGTCCATGTGAATGTGACCGTCATATACAGCCGGTCGTTTTTCCATCAATTCAGTCTGGTGCGCTGTCATTGGTCGCTTTCTTTTCCTTTACGAAAATTCTCTTCCAGGCGTAGGAGAGAGTGTAGCCATCTTCTCTGTTGATGTTTTCGGGTGTTTTTACGATTTCGATGGCCTCCCTGATGAGTCTGGGGAAGTAGCGGTTCTCTTTCGCTATTAATTTTGCTTCTTCGAAGTTCATATTGTGATAAGGTTCACTCCAGGTGTGTTCGGCCAGAGCTAATTTGCGTAGCTGCCTATTCTTTATATCTCTTTGGTGCTCTCTCAGGCGGCATTTGAGAGCTCTCGATGTCTGTCCGATGTAGGATTTCCCGCATTCGCACTTCACCTGGTAGACACCTTCTTTTGTGTTATCTGGTTGGCGGTCCTTGGCCTTGCAGAGGATGTCTGAGCTTTTCTGGACGCAGTTGAAACGGGTGACGACGTTGTGTTTTGCCATTACTCTGGCTATCTTCTCACTAGTGCCGGCAACATATGGAATGACAGCGAAGGCTGCAGTTTTTTACTTATCTTAGCCTTAGAGTTCAAACTTCGGAAGTCTACGTACATCTTCTCTTCGAAATGACCAAGTCTCCCACCCATATAGCGCCACGCTCCATATCAGAGATTTCACTAGACTATTCTTTATGTATCTACTCAGACCCCCCTGGTGAATGCCCACATCTTTGAGAATGCTTCTTTTGCCTTGCCAATCCTAAATCTTATGTCCTCACTTCTCAATCCATTCTCCTCCAACATACTAACCAGATGCGTAAACCGCTCGATTTCACAAGAAAGAAAAAATTTCAATCATGAAGGAGTTTTCACCGTACCGTGTGAAAAACGATTTAAGTTTAAGACTTGAACGTGTAATTCAAGAGTAAATAAAGTACTGAAAAGGTGTAGCAATAGTGTACAGTTGAATTGTGCGAAATAGATGATTATGGAGAACTATATAATGTGAAAACATTCATGCGGGTGGATAAAGGTTTCTCGGGGCTTCCACCGGGTGAGAAGGTCCATGGGGCCCAACGTTTCGGAGAACGACTTGTCCTCCATCTTCAGGGGGGGTTAAGCTTCCGAATGCCGTTTCCTCAATTTTGGCCGGCATATATACTCTCAAATGCCGCCAAAGCTGAAGGCTCTGCTAGTCAAGGCAAAAGATCCGGTCGGCTTGAAGACGCCAGGGGTCTACCAAATTCCCTGTGAGTGCGGAAAAATGTACATCGGAGAAACTGGGCGTACCATCGAGACAAGACTGAAAGAATACCAGAGACGCTTCCGATTGGTGCAACCGTAGAAATCAGCCGTATCGGAGCACAGCATTGGTGAGGACCACGCCATACGGTGGGAGGAGACCAAAATAATCAGCCGCACTCATGGTTATTGGGATCGCCGCCTCTTTAAGGAAGCCATCGAGATCCGTCTGCAGCCGAGAAACATCAATAGAGACGCAGGCTTCCAATTGAGTAACACGTGGAAACCAATCGTGGCCACCATTAAATACGTCAGGGAAGGCGGGAGAACTCGCAGACGCCACAGCCAATCAGGTGGCACCTGACCCTTCGGAAGCTGAAACCCCCCTGAAGATGGAGGACAAGTCGTTCTCCGAAACGTTGGGCCCCATGGACCTTCTCACCCGGTAGAAGACCCGAGAAACCTTTATCCATCAGATGCGCCGGGAAAATCTGAGATCCTTCATCATTCATGCGGAGATAAACACTATCGGAAGTATGGACTATTGAAAACGCTGGCCAGAAAAGAATGGAAGCCTTCGAAACCTGGTGCTGTAGAGTAGAAGAAGAAAGGACCATATGGAACACCGTACATAAAGAACGAGATGGATTGGACACACCCCGAGGCACAATAGGTTTGTAAAGAACATAATTGAAGGTTAAAATATAGGAAAAAGTCCCCAGAGGAAGACCCTGGAATAAGTTCATGGACAAAATAAAGAGGAGAGTACATAGGATGGTATACCAGGAGTAATGGATCAGCCATTAGATAGGGACGGGTGGAGGGCTGCTGTCAACCAATCTTACGATTGAACCACCGATTATGATGTGGAGAACTAGAGCCATATATAATAATACTTTCGCGCCATTTATACCTTAATACTTATTTAACCACCTGACAGCTGCTAATATAGAGAATAAAGTGGAATATCGTCTCCGGCATGACTAGGTCTCGCTGTAATCACCTTCACTTGAGCGAAAGAAAGGAGAGAACGCCCACCTTATCTCAGGAAATGCCCTCACTCCAGCTTTAGCAGATACATTTGACGGTCGAGCGTGGCCAAGATTCAATAGAAAGGAGGGAACGCCCACCTTATCTCAGGAAATGCCCCCACTCCAGTTCCAGGAGATACATTTGTCGGTCGAGCGTGGCCAAGGTTCAATATTTGGAGCAACAACAACAGCGACATCCTCGAAGAGTCGCGCAACATCACTCAATCAATGTCCCCGACTCACCCATGGTTATCTTAACGCCGCGGCACCACTGTGTGCAGAGACCCACAGCTAATTGTATGCTCAGAAGGGTTATGGCTTCAGCCCTCCTTTGTTATTTGCGCACCACCTAACCCTTTATCTCTCCCAGGATATCTTCGTTCAAAAAACTGAGAAATAGAAATGTTTGGAGCAAAGAGAATTAGTTCTCTCACATATTGAACATATATGCTACGTATAATACTCAAGTAGGATATTAACTTTCATTTAAGTTCCAAACCGTTTTGTTTGTTTACGAAACAAATAACATCATAAAAACTCTGACTCACTACGGATTGATTAGATTGATTAGATAGAAGAATGAAATAAGGGAAATAGACAAAAGAGCGGATCGGTCGTTTTGTCGTTTTTTCCGCAAAGGATAAGAGACTATATAAGTTTCAAATGAGATTTTTAACAAGGTTTGTCAATAGGTAGAGATTCTAAATAGCTGGTTATCTCTCTTGTACTTGTTCCCTTGTCTACTACATAGTACCAACAGCAAGTCTATCAAATTTCCAATTTAACTCCCATGTCTCTGAGCATTTATGTCGTTGCAAAAGATGTTAATAGAAAGAGCCCCTAACATCGGTAGCATGCGTAGCTTAGGGCATATTTGCGAAATTTCTTCTTGCTAAGAACAGATTTCAGGCTCTTCATATTGCATCGATATTCTTAGATGCATTACCTTCATTTTAGCTTTTTTAATTAATAATAATGAATAATTCAACCCCTGCCGCACACTCTTTACTGGGTTACTTGAAGGATATAATGAGGTTTACTTTCCATGATGAGAAGATTACTTTTTCCTTTACAACTTTTTTAATTATACGACGCGTGTCACAGTTTATTGCACCATCAGATATAAACATTAATACCCGAAGATGCAGTAATGCTGTGAAATGCGTCCTACAAATTAAGTATTGTCAAAAGGACAAAGTAATATTTTCAATATGGATACTGATATTCATAAATTCAACGAAGTGACGCCTGATGCAGTCAAGTTTATGATATAGATATTGCTTGATGTGCATATACTCATTACGCCGTTCTCTTTCGGTGTAGGTGCAGTCAAAAAGGTTTCACCCTCGGTAATTAGAGGTGGGTGGTTCGCGAACGAACGGGTCCGAGTGAACGAGTCCATGAATTGAACGAGAGGACCGACTTCTATGGAACAACCGTTCCTTTTGGTCCGTCGCGTCGGTCCTTTCTGTCCATGGGATCTTTCGGTCCGTCAGACCTTTTCGTCCTTCGTTCTTTTCGGTCTTTTGTTCTTTTTAAAGTTGTGTCCCAATTCGCCATTTAGGCAGCTAAATCGGCAGATTGAGGGAGGACGCCATCTTGAAGTGTGTCCCAATTCGTTAGGCATTATGGGGGAGCGTATTTAGGTGCCTTTCTCGGGGGTGAAATTTAGGGCAGATGGAGTTTATCCTAAATCTGCCTCCATATTGAATTTCCCATCATGCAAAGCGCTGCATGCGTCGTACAAGGAAACTCGTACACAAGGAAGTAGCTGAAAAGTGGCAAACATGGCCGGCCGGCAAGTATTTTGTCTGTAATTGAAAGAATTCTCGAATATTTCGCAACCCAACGCCCGACTACAAAAGAAAAATTCTACTTAGTACACTTTAAAAAAACGAATTTGAATCCCAGAACACCGACACAAACTTAAATACCCAGAAAACTAAAAACTAACGAATCTCCAAACAACGAAATGGATGAAAAAATGTCATTTTACTTTCCAAATCTCACAACGCATACGAAGGTAGCCACAGGCGCCAAAAATGTCTTAATTTCAGGTTTCATTTGTTTCATTCAGTCCTTTACAGTCCCTTATTAATTACTCATGTTTTTCATTCGTTTCCAGCGCGGTAGACGGCAACACTAGCGAAGGATGTCCCAAATCAAGCTCCCTTAGCGAAAGGCCTCTAAATATTTAGGTAGCTAACCGCATCCTCCCTAATGCCTAACGGATTGGGACACGGCTTAAGTCCATCGCTCTTTTCAGTCCATCGTTCCTTTCGTTCCGTCGGTTCTTTCGGTCCGTCGGCCATTTTGGTCCTTCGTTCTTTCCGTTCCATCGTTCTTTTCGGTCCATCGTTCTTTCGGTCCGTCGGTTCTTTCGGTCCGTCGGCCATTTTGGTCCTTCGTTCTTTTCGGTCCATCGTTCCTTTCGGTCCATCGTTCTTTCGGTCCGTCGGTCCTTTCGGTCCGTCGGTTCTTTCGGTCCGTCGGCCATTTCAATCCTTCGTTCTTTTCGGTCCATCCTTCCTTTCGGTCCGTCTGTCCTTTCGGTCTGTCGGTCCTTTAGGTCCGTCAGACCTTTTGGTCCTTCGTTCTTTTTGGTCCATCGTTCCTTTCGGTTCATCATTTCATTCGCTCTTATCCTCCTATCTTTAAGAGAGATGATGATCTTTATAACACCCCAAAAATTCATCTGCTAATGATGGCGGGGAAATTAGCATTACTTTTCTACTTTATTAAAATAAAACCTATTTACGAAACGATGTAAAAAGTTGGCGATATTTCTATTCCATCTTTTATTTCATCCAACATTCTTAAACGCCGATATTATAGTAGACCAAGTATTTTTGTTTTTTTTTAACATTATTTAAACACCAAATAACATATTCAAAATAAAAATACATGACCAATACAATAAAAAGGAACGGTGAACGAGTAAAAAGGAACGGGTCCTAAAAAGAACCGGTCCTGAGAGAACCAGTTCCCAAAAATGAACGGTATTTCCCATCTCCATCGATGGTCTACGATTGAAAAACTTTCACGGTTTATATAACGTTTTCCAAATTCCACTATTAGTGCATACCTCCTACGCTTCTGTTTCATTCACGCATTACTTCGTATAGGCCATTCTGTTTTTAATACTCCTCATATTCCACGTCTTCAGAATAATCTCCATCACATTCACACGTGACTTTCTCGGTATATCCCTTCCTTCCACACCATTCACTCAGATTTCATAAATATCCTTCCTCTTTTATTTTCATCCTATCTCTGGGCATTGCCAACGAAAGGATTCTATCATTCAAGTAGATGTTGATTACCGGGGCACAAATATCACATTCTTTCATCACCCACTCATCATTAGCCCTAGGCCTTCACATTTTAAACGTGAACACTTCTCGCAGAACTATTTTTGTCTATTCTAATAATTATCCTGGAGTATTCTAATTTTATATCGAAGACTTTTCGGGTTCTCTTCCGCGTGTTTCCATTGTCGAAGACGACAGTTTCGACAGCGTTGCAGCTGTCTTCTTTAGGTCAGAAGTGACGATGCGTGTGAATGTGACCGTCATATATAGCCGGTCGTTTCCCCGCCAATTCAGTCTGGTGCGCTGTCATTGATCGCTTTCTTTTCCTTTACGAAAATTCTCTTCCAGGCGTAGGAGAGAGTGTAGCCATCTTCTCTGTTGATGTTTTCGGGTGTTTTTACGATTTCGATGGCCTCCCTGATGAGTCTGGGGAAGTAGCGGCTCTCTTTCGCTATTAATTTTGCTTCTTCGAAATTCATATTGTGACAAGGTCCACTCCAGGTGTGTTCGGCCAGAGCTGATTTGCGTAGCTGCCTATTCTTTATATCTCTTTGGTGCTCTCTCAGACGGTCGACATTCACACGCATCGTCACTTCTGACCTGAAGAAGACAGCTGCAACGCTGTCGAAACTGTCGTCTTCGACAATGGAAACACGCGGAAGAGAACCCGAAAAGTCTTCGATATCATCTGAACGACTCCGTGGAAGCCTTCGAGTTAGTATTCTAATTTTTCTACCAAAAAAAAAGCGGGAAAGAGTGAACTTTGGTTAGGGGCAATATTTGTATCATGACATTTCGCGTCGTACACGATGAAATATTATGTATATACTTGATTTTTATTTCAGCGGCTGCAGTCGAGGATGATTAATCAGAGGAGTAGTGTATGTGAAGGCATATAAATGATAATAAGAATGACAAGTTTTTAATAATAGGACTAAATTCGGGAAGAGAACTAAATATGCATGGGAAAATCTCACCGTTTGTTAAAAGCTGATACGAAGGAATGGGGTATATAGGCCGTTTTACCAGAGGCTATTTTTTCAAAGTATTCTACCTGGTAAGGTAGGTTTTGCAGAATGTCAGAGAATCTCCTCTCGGTTTTATAAACTTTTCGGGGCCGTTCTATCTCTAGTATATCCTAATTGACATCAGCATACGATCTGCCCTGCTTCATCCTGTCCATGAAACCTATTCTCTTTCTTCCCCTTCCCCACTTGCCCAACATCCTTCCCTCTATCATACTCTTCAGCAACCCCTCTCCCCATATTACATCCTCCAAGAGGAAACCCGATCCCTACTTGACTGTCTTGTGGAGGGCACTTCAAGTTCAGTTCTCCGTCTGTCGGATGAGACGTTAAACCGTGGTCCCCTTGGTGCCTGTCGTTAAGAGCAGGCTAATGCCGACGCCGAGTTTCTATCCACCCATCCTCCCTTACCTATCTCCTATGGCGAAAATGACCTTAGCTGTCGGTCGCCTCCCCAAAAATACAAATCCAAAAGTAAAAATAACTCTTACACTTTACTTTTCTGAGCGGTGGAGTGTAAAAGTTATTTATACAAATCACGCTTGTCCTCTTCATTTTCATTTTTACAAATCCCTCCCCAATGCATGGCCATTGTCCCAACCAGGCTATCCAGATTGGACGACTTATCATGGACTGGGCGACTTGAGCACTAACAATGCGACCAAATCACTCCCTAATTATATACTCCAGTACTTTGTCTTCCCCTAAATCCCCGTGAAAGAAGTCTCAGTAGTCCATTTATCCGAGAATTGGAGTAATTAGCTTGCACATAGAGCAAGCGGAGAGTAGCCCAAGCTAAATAGGCGTTCATGGGAAAAAAACAACTGCTGTTCCACCCTCCCCACACACATTAAATATCATTCCATATTTCTTTGAAGGCTTCCGCGACTCTTATAATTATTAATGTTGCTCTTTTCAGGTATTTCCGTCGCGTGTTTGGTTTTTTCGACAACAGTTTCTCCCCTCTTCCTGGGGGCGTCTTCAGGTCCGTTGGACATTTTTGTAATCAATTTGAATTACAAAAATGTCCAACGGACCTGAAGACGCCCCCAGGAAGAGGGGAGAAACTGTTGTCGAAAAAACCAAACACGCGACGGAAATACCTGAAAAGAGCAACATTAATAATCATTCCATATTGTTGCGAATGCACTACCTGGCTGTAAAGGACCCGCTCCCGGGATAGTACTATTGACTTTGGTTTGGCAACAGGAGCATTTTGACTGCGAGAATCCTGGCGTAGCGGGACTTTTCCGGGATCAGGTTCACTGTTCAGATTCACAGGGATACCATTCTCCGGGCTAATGTCAGGGGCAAAACAACTGCCTGTGAAAATTTCACCAACGCAGATATTCCACCTTTCATGAGTAACCCTCTAAGAAAATGCTTCTGCTAAAACATTTAACAATTTTTCGTGTTTTACCAGAACATATAATAAAAAACATCTGTCGGAATACTCCATTTCTCCGAGAATTGGTGAAATTTGCTTACTCATAGAGTAAGCGGAGATTAGCCAAAGCTAAATAGGCGTTCCTGGGAAAAAGACAACTGCTATGCACAAAGAAGACAGCACTACAAACCAGGAAACAGTGTGTGAAAACATTCGTGTGGAGCGTAGCACTCTATGGATGGGAAGCATGGACCATTATAAATGCTTACCAGATAAGAATAGAAGCCTTCGAAACCTGGTGCTGGAGGAGGATGCTGAAGAGACGTAAAATGGACGGAAAAAATTAGAAATAAATATGTGTACAGAAGAATAGAAGAGGAAAAGATCATATCTACCATCGCAGTAAAAAGAAAAACCAGATGGATTGGACACACCCTGAGATACAATAGGTTGGTTAAGAATATAATTGAGGGGAAAATAGAGGAAAGGTCCTTAGAGGAAGACCCGGGAATAAGTTCATAGACCAAATGAAGAGGAAAGCACATTGGAAGAGATACCAGGAGGTAAGGGAACAAGCATTAGATAGGGAAGGGTGAAGGGCCGCAGTCAACCAATCTTAGGATTGAACAACCAATGATGATAGAGCTGACCCAGGAGTGAAGTCACTTTACGTAGAAGAGTACTGTTAGCATTTAACTGTAGTATGTAAAATCTTCGTACATACACATTCATCGCAGTAATCCCTTTCGGGGTTGGTAGAGTCTAAAAATTTGTCTATAGCCGTTAATCCTAGCAAACTGGACCCCTTTTATTTCTTTCCTCCATAGTTATCCATCCTTACAATCCACTTTCGCTTCCCTTACTCTCACGCGTTGCTTAACCCAAACCGGAACCAAGCTTATAGTTTCATACCGTAACAAAACTATAGGCTTTATTTTTCTCTAAAGTTCTAAAGTAAAGTTCTAAAGAAGGAAAAGTTATGAACTGCTTTACTCTAGTTACGTTAACGGAACGAAAGCACAATTTTGAACGATTATAACGCTCCGGAACCGTTCCTGCTTTTGAAGAGTTTCAGTCCAGGTGAAGTGGTGGATGGGCTTGAGATTCGCACTCATGGTTCCCGGCCCAATCGGGATTCATATCAGGGAATCGTCAACGGCTATTCCTTCGCGTACTCGCACAGCAACAGCGCTAACAATGGGTATCCTTATGGTATACCTACAAAGTAAGCTTGAAAGATGTGTTCCAATTCTGAATCAGATTCAGAAGTTCTACCATATCCGCTCATGATTATTTGCGGTTAACCTCGTCCTCTCACACCAGTATCTCTAATATCATATGCAGTGAAACGTGCCTCGACAGTCACCTCCCTTGAGCGGTCATCTCTTTAAGCGGTCGATTTTTTCGGGAACGGAATGAATGAATCAATGAAAAATTTCCCTCTCTTCAGCGGCTACCTCTCTAAGGCGGTCATTAATTCATGGGTACAGTAGTGACCGCTAAATACAATTTTTCCTGTATCTATATCGTATTTCGACTCTCTTTCCTTCTCTCGACATGGCCAAAACAAGACAAACTTTTCAGATAAGTCCATTACTGGAGTCATACCCACATTCTTCCAATACCCATTCATTCAACCCCTTCTGTTCTCACATCGTTCATTCTACTATTTACCGTTCCACGACCTGTTTAGCCATTCAAAATTCTTTCTTTCTATCCTAATGGCCAAACCAACGAAGCATACATATTCTGGAGCACCGAACCCGCAATCTTTTATCACTCACTCATTTTTAGCTCGATCAATGCGACTTTTCCCGCAAACACTTCTCGGGTATCCCATTGTTCACGGTACGACTTAAATTACAAGAGAAAACCGTTTCATAAGGTGCGCTAAACATAATATATCATTATATAAAAGATCATTTGCGTATCTAGGGTATAAAATCGACAACTTATAACCACATGATATTATATATGTAAATAATTGCCGCGTATTTCTCAAAAGGATAATGAATTGGTTGTTGAAAAAAGAGGAAGTAGACGCATATTTGTGTTAAACAAATTTCTGCTTCATTTTTTTTTCTAAAAAAGTTCATTGCTGTTTGCTCGATTGTTATTATATTTATCTATAATTTCTTTCTCCCTTCAAAACTTCTGTCTTATGCTGCGAGTTTAAGTACCGTTTTATTGGTCACATGTTCCAGAGAGTTGAGCGGTGTCACCAAATAGGCATCTTTGTTGGCACCTAAAAATGCTCATTCTATGTAAAAATTATGAACTGCTGTTTGTAGTTAGTAATATTCTGTATTTGTCATCGTCATTCGTTCAAGCCTAAGATTGGTTAACTGCAGCCCTCCACCCTTGCCTATCTAATGGTAGTTCCCTTACCTCCTGGTATCTCTTCCTATATACTTTCCCCCTTATTTGATCCATAAACTTATTCCTCGGTCTTCCTCTGGGGAATTCTCCCTCTGTTTAACCTTAAATTGTGTTCCTCATTAACCCATTGTGCCTCAGCGTGTGTCAAATCCATCTTGTTCTTCTGTACATCTACATCTACGTCATACCCTGCAAGAAACCCAAAGGGTGTGTGGCAGGGGGTGCTTCCACACCAGGCATGCATGAATGATATGGTAGAACACCGAAATTACATTGAAACCCGCGTACCACAAATGCAAAGCGCCAATTAAAAATCTAATACCCAAGAAACATTCTATCTTCAATCGTTCCAACATGCAAGGGATACAACTACTACTACTACAGATTCTAAATATCATGCAAAAATAATAACATCAATATTTACATCATGCATAAATAAGAGAGTAGAGAATATAATGAGAAATATTTACTGTCTGCTTATTGTCACAATTCGAACTATTCATGACGACGATCACAGCTGTTATGGTCCCGAATGGTACGCGGAAAAAATGACATTTTATACCTATCGGTTCTACAATCTAGCTCTCTAATTTTATTGGCGCGATCTAATCTGCCGTAGTACGAAGGGGATAATAGTATGTTTTTTTACGTCGTCAGAGAAATGATTTTCCTGAAATTTAGTTGGGATGTTAAGCCTATAATTTAATCTTCGCTGTGATAGCGATTCCCATCCTAATTCTTCTAACAGTCCATACACACTAGCCAACTTATCGTAGCATCGTTTCACAAACCTAGCTCCTCTTCGCTGTACGCGATCTAACTCTGATATCAACCCCGTTTCGTATGGATCCCATACACTAACAGCATATTCCAGATGAGGCTGTATAATTGTTCCACATGGTCCTTTACTCTTCTACTCTGCTGTAAATTTCATCATTTCTCATTTTTTTCGTCCATTTTATCTTCGGCATCCTCTTCAAACACCAGGTTTTGAAGGCTTCTATTTTTTTCTGATCAGCTATTCCAATGGTCAATGCTTCCAATCTATTGAGTGCTACGCTCCACACGAATGTTTTCACATACTGTTTCCTACTTTCTAGTCCTACCGTAAAGTGGGGTTACTTTAGTACGTAGGGGTGAAAATGTTACTACCTCGTTTGCATACATTTAGCATTTGATAATTTGCCGTAGTTCAAAAATTTGACAAGAGATGTCAGTTTTATTGTATAGGTAAAGTTTTTTTGGGTTGGTTACACCGGTCAACAATCGTTTCTTTCCATTTCGAAGTCTCACAACAGGAGGTTATATACAAGTCTGTTTTAGGAGTGAGTTGTTCAGTTCTACAAATCTATTGATGTCAACACGATTGCGATTGTTCCCGAATCCAAGGTAAGTGTGAATTTTGGTAACAATATATCCCTGTTTAATTTGCGATAACATCTGTTTTTCTATCTGCATTCGTTAATGTAGTAGTTTGCTAAAATGTTAATATGAAGCTTGGTGGGGTCAGTTTAGTACTCCTGTTTAGTCCACAGGTTGGGAGGGTGAGTTTAGTACACATATTTGTTCAATATAAAAGACAACGTTTTCGTTCCAGAAACAATGCCACGGCAGTATGTTCGTAAATTGGGAGCAAGGCCTTATCGAAACTACACAACAGAGACTGAGGTCAAATACTGACCTTCTTAAAGGAAAGATGAAGAGACAGGGTTAAATTTATTCCCACTTAAAAGTTTTTTCAGCATTTTTGTTGTTACTCTATGATAAAAGTTTATATCTATTTTGGTGTGGCTTTTATTTGTTTTTGGTGACATAACACAGAGACGACCGTGAAGTTGAAAATTGACAAAATATTCTTAAATATCTTAAAACATGTTGAAAATATATTTTTTAAATCAGAAATTGGCCTTGCTACTTCTTGAGAATCTGAGGAATTGTTTGTGATGGGGTGAGAATAGTACACAAGTCTCTGCTATGTTATTTCAATATGATATATGCTCGTACTAAATTGACCCCAGTTAATGGGGTAACATTAGTACATTTTAAAAATGTTTTTATAACCATTGTAATGCACATAGAACTTTAAGCAATAGCTGATTTTGGTCATGAGGATTGAAGCTTTCACAAGAAAAATTAAATTGGACTGTGAAAAAAACATAGCTGGCTGCAGGTTCAAAAATATGTCAAAAATGTACTAAAGTACATTTGTACGGTATTTATTTTGAAAACAGCAGTTGTTTTTTACCTTTAATCAACATATTACTTCGTAAATAACAGCTGAAACGTAGTGACTAGGGAAAAAAGTGTGTTTGTCCTATTCGGAATTTGGAACCAAATCTCAGGATAGAGAAGTTCTTACAGTTGGCAGCACTGACTCTGGTGTGCTCTATGGGTTGAATTGGGGGGAGGTTGTGAAAGGATGAAATCCGCGTGTCGGGAGCGGACAACACGCCCGGGAACAAAGGACTCCTCTCAGTGGAGCGTGTGGCACCGAGCTTAGGTCGGAAAAAAGGGTTTGCGTTTCCGAGATAAGGTCAAGCGTGCGAGCCTCTGATAAGAGCGGGGTTGATTCACGACGAGGTACGCGCCAAGGGAAAGGATAAAGACTGCGAAATTCCACATAGGAAAAAATAATCACTTGCCAGGATGGTGACTCAGCTCGAATTTTGCCATTTGTGCGATTCGCGGATGGCTCTGTTAAGGTGGGAATGGCTTGACTATTTGAGTCAAAAGAAATAATAATTTACTCATTTTCATTTATTCGGTTTAGAAAATCCTGCAATCGCTGATGAAATGAGTCATCTATTCAAAACATTAATTTAGGTACAAAATATGCAGAGTAGTCCACGAACATATGTTTAATTACCACATTATTCCGGCCAAAGGAGCCGACTGTAGCCTCATTTACATGGAACTAACGCATTTTAACTTCAATAACGGCAAATGTTGAAATTCGCCTAACTGGCTAACTGGTAACTGCCTAACACACCTGACCGGCAAATTGGAGATCCGAGTTCGAATCCCGATCTAGTCAAATTTTATTTTCATGGCGAATTTCAACCCTTGGTGTATATGCACCCGTGCGAGTGATTTCGTACCACATTATTTGACAACGCAATGATTGGAAATTCTTCAATTACGGCTAGTATTCGTTAATTACTTTACAAAATGGAAGGTAAGATGCCTAAATGTTATTTTTATTCAATTTTACAGGACATTTTGTTTCTTATAAACAGGTTTAATAAAATTTTTGAATATGTTTTCCGGCTCAAATTGACGTATTCTGCTGTCATCTGAGCAATCTCCATAAGAGTCCATGAAAAATTCTCCGCTTTTATGATTGCTTTTACGCAACAATGCTTACAATGCAACAATGCTTTATGCTTACGCATGACAATGATACATTGAATAAGCTTAGTTGACGGGTAGTGTAGGTCATTAGCTGATTTGCTCCCTAATGCTCCTTTGTTAATCTGTCACGTAGTACCAAAATCACATTTCGCATGATTCCTGCATGACTCTTGTATCTCGTTTACGTATTTGCATTATCCATAAATTCAATAGATTCTGTAACACTGGTAGGATACCTTGTTGGGAGGTGTCTGCAGCTCATATTTATCATGTAAGTACATCGCACTACGATCTGATGGACGACTGTTGTCGTTTTGTATTAATTTTATTGCCATTGTAGTAACAAGCTGCTGGAAAGATGAGATTGATGTGTAACTGCATGTATCTTTTTTGAGAGGCAACAAAGACATCAGAGAATCAGAAAATAGTTAATGTTCTTTATCCAATTCCATTAGAAATTTTATGGCTGAACCACAGTAAATCTATTCGAAAACTCCTATTTTATTCCCATGTCAGTTTAAAACTGTCTCAGAGTAATAATAGAGAAAACAATACGTGTGAATAATCCATTGTACATCGTATTCCTGGACCTGGAGAGAGCCATCGACAATGTTGAGTGGAATTCAAACATGGCGGGTGAATGTTTTGAAGAAATTGCCATGAGGAGAATTCGGCCTGGAGCGGGAATCGAACCACGGTCCTTTGATTTGCCGGACCAATGCGCAGACCACTACGCTATCCAGGCTTCCTAATTCTCATGGCAATTTTGGCGGATACACATCAACTAGATCTTAGGCCCTTGAAGTCCATCAAAGATGGCAACGCAAGGGAGAAGAGGACTTCAAAGAAGCAACAACCAAGAGTCAGTATCCTTCACCAGCACATACGCCGTGCTTAGCCATTTGAAATTCAAACATGGCGGGTGAATTTCAAATGGCTTAGCACGGCATAAGTGCTGGTGAAGGATACTGTCTCTTGGTTGTGGCTTCTTTGAAGTCCTCTTCTCCCTTGCGTTGCCATCTTTGATGGACCGCAAAATCCGCCAAATATCCGCCAAAATCCGCCAAAATTGCCATGAGAATTAGGAAGCCTTGACAGCGTAGTGGTCTGCGCATTGGTCCGGCAAATCAAAGGTCCGTGGTTCGATTCCCGGTCCAGGCCGAATTTTTCTCATGGCAATTTCATCAAAATGTTGAGTGGAACAAGATGCTCAGATAGCTGGAAAAAATCGTAATGGATTACGACAACGGAATAATTATCTACCAACTATACATGAAGCATGTCGTCACAATGCGAATGAGGGACGGAAGTAAGATATACACTAAAACTTGCAAAGGAGCAAGAGAAGGATGCAACAGCTCACCAGCACTGCTGTGAATTTTTCTCGGGTTTCAGTCCGTGTAAGATGCTCCATCTTCTCCAATGCCGACGTTTCGATGAATGACTTAGTGAAGGAGAATGTAAAATCCTACATCTCACCAGCACTATTCAACATATACTTAGAGGAAGCCAAAGGAGTAGTACAAGAAATTGGACTGAGCGGAATAAAGATAAACGGAGAAGAAATAAACAAGCTCCGCTTCGCGGATGATATCGTAGGTATAGCTGGAAATTGCGATGATCTTCAAAGGTCACTAAACGAAATGGAGAAAATAAATGAGACGAAGACTATAATCCTAGTATGCGAAATAATAGCTCCGACAGCTTCACCTAAACTATTGTTAACAAAGAAATCTTTGACATTTTGGTATTGTATAGCGTGCGGGAGAATTATTTACTTATTTGAATATGGCGCCGAGAAGCGAGGTTCAAACACGATCCTGTGATGAAACAAGTTTGTCCAACGTATTCACCCTGACATGCAAAACACTTTGATTCTTGAATTGCATTTTGTAGAATATGGAGAAATAAATATTTACAACGATACCTATAATATTTTGTTTTTTTGACCCTTCCAATCAGAAAATTCTACTGCCGCACCCTGTATATTGTTTGTCTCAGTAAATATATAAGTAATGGACCAGGTTCTCCAGGAATACCATCTGAAAATAAGTAATGAGAAGACCAAAATCCTAGTATGCGGAAGAGAGAAGCTGAATGCAGAGTCACCCTGAGAGGAGAGAAATTATAGCAAGTGGACTCCTTCATCTAATTCGGAATTATCATCACGTGGGACGGAAGAAGTACAACGAATATAAAGCGGAGAAAATCCCGAAGAAAATTGTGGACACAGCGGCCAGCGAGATCCTGGGATACTCTGTGAAAACGGCGTATTCCTGGCACTCGCAATTCGCAACGGTCGCCAAGATGAGACGCAGCAACTATTAGAACGGCTAAGTTATTCATAACTCTATTTCCTTCTGGAAGCATGATATGACTCTGTAAATAGTATTAACGACTATCATGCTTCACTCTATGTTTAGTTTAGTGATTCCTTCTGGAGAATTGTAAATATAGATATATTCGCATTCATATGTATTGAACTTAAGAAGTGGCTTCATCTTAAGCTATGTAGACCAAGTGCTATTCACGGCTCACCATACACCTAAATCATTTGTTATACAGCCACCAATGAATAATCTAAATTTTGCCAATAAGTAATGCTTGTATATAACTTGTGTATAAATATCTCCGAGAAGCCAATCTAAACTACTTAATACCCACTGAATATTAGATAATTATGACCAAGTGCAATGCACCAATCAATTTATGTAAATACTGAGATCTATGCCCCCTTTATAAATAAATTGCATGCTTGTAAATAATTCTCAGATTGTATATAAAAAATGATTACATTATTCCAGAACGAGTAACTGAAGACACCAACGAAAGCATTCCTCACCCCATTAACAGCTGCAGAAACCGGTACCGCGTCATCTTCAGAAACATCGTTCATCACCGCGTCCATGACCACCGAGACACCCGCTTATCGCAAGGACCATACAAGACACCAAGATTACCGACACCTACCTACAAGATTCATTAAAATACATAACATAATACGGCGGCCTGCGTGAGGTTTTGCCGGTTTTCCTCACGACTTTGGGCGAATGCCAGGCCACACGCCATTCCGGATCAAATGTCAAATGTCAATATCAAACCATTATTTGTACATGTTTGTTTTTTTGTAAATATGCAACAGCACCTTCCAAAATTTGAAAACTGTAAATATGTATCCACCCTGAAGAGGAGAAATCCTATAACAGGGCCCCATTAATGTTTAATGTAATTTTATGTTATTGGGAATAAAACATTTAACCAACCCGAAGAAGGAGAAAATAAGAGGGCGTTTCTGGGAAAAAGACAACCGCTGTGCCTAAAGAAGATAGGACTACAAACCAGGAAACAGTATGTGCAAAAAATGGTATGAAGCGTAGTACTCTACGGATCGGAAACATGGACCATTTAAAAAGCTGACCAGAAAAAGAATGAAGACCTTCAAAACCTGGTGCTGGAGGAGGATGCTGAAGATAAAATGGGCGGACAAAATAAGAAATGATGAAGTGTACAGAAGAGTATAAGAGGGAAGGAACATATGGAACACCATAGAGATAAGGAAAATACGATAGATTTGACACACCCTGAGACACAATGGGTTTGTAAAGAACATAATTGAAGGCAAAATAGAGGAAAAGTCCCCAAAGGAAGACCCAGGAATAAATTCATGGATCAAATAAAGAGGAAAGTATATAGGAAGAGATACCAGTAGGTAATGGAACTAGCATTCGATAGGGAAGGGTGGAGGGCTGCAGTCAACCAATCTTAGGATTGAACGACCCAATGAATCAGTCCATAAAACGCATTTCAAAGATACTGTATTAAAAGTTTAAGGAAATCTGGTATAAATAATCATAAGACCTGAGCCACCTCAATAGCCTCGGTATCTTCAATATTTTTCAAAAAGAGGCGAACACTTCGTGGTACTCAAAGTTTGTCTTAGGGTCCGCTTAGGACTGATTTGTTGCATTATATACCCGGCAAGTTTGAACAGACTGCTAAGCTTAACTTACATTTGACGCGTGGTCTAGGTATTGGTCCCGGTTCGGCCGAGTCCCGGTCAAGGTGAATATTATTCGTTTCTGGGAGTCCGCGCTTATGTGCACTTGCGGATTACTTGCGTAAAGGTAATACTTTAGATAGTCCCGGGATCCTCAAAATTTAACGAAGCATACTATTCAAACTTTTATATTTTAAATGAATCAGATTGAATAATACCTGCGTTTACCGGTTTGCACCCTGTTCGTTGCTACTTTTTAAAAATTATTAATATAAATTTAGCAGTTTTACTGAATTGTGAAGGAATTAGGGTGGAAACCACTATCTGATCGAAGGGAAAAATATCGATTCAATATTTTACGAAAGTTCGATGTGGACTTTTCTTGCTGGACATTCAGCATATTGTGCGAGAGGCTAGCTATTACGGTTGAAACGATCACAGTCATAAAATTAAGGAGATAGATGACAGAACCGATAGATTCAGAATGCTATTTTTTCCACTTAAAATAAGGGGCCATAATAGTTGTGATAGATTAGTTCTATGAAAATTTGACCCTCACTCTATAGAGTAGATTTTGTGCTTATACTAAATATCTCACCATCGTTACCACCAACTCACCCAGTATGACATTTCCGGCATGATTTAGCTTTATGCATGATTTAGTGTCTTGTAGGAATATTTATTTAAAAATACCTCTCCCTAGCGATAAAACGCCATGAGCGCCTGCCTTCATTCTCTCTCTCGGGGAACTCGCCGGTACTCTCCGACCCGACAGAGACTTGTTTACTCGCCATACAAGGACACGAGGGCAAACAAGCGACAGGCGCCGGGGATCGGAAATAAAAAGGAAATATTTTCATCGCCACTCCCCCACTGCACCACCCTGATCCCTATCTCCCTCCACCCTTCAAACCCTCCTGTCAACATGGATACGATATCTACCCTGTATCTCCTCCCTGAAATATTCCCGGTATTCCTTCCGCCAATCCATATCACGTCGTAAACTGGGTTCTTTAATATTTATTTATTGACTTTTTTAATGCCTGAAGAAACGAAATAGCACATAGCAATGCACAGAGTAATAGATTAAATTTTAATTATTGCGAAAGACATAAAATATCTATATCAAGAAATGCATCTTCATAAACACAAAGATCAGGCACTACAACACTGTAATCTAGGTGGAGGTTCTATATGCAAGCGAAACTCTTACGCTTCACATAAAAAGAGATATGGAGAAGTTACTGAAGGAAGTGCAAAAAATCATTAGGAAAATTCTCGGCCCAAAATTAACAGAAGAAGGGTATAGGCTGCACTCCAGGGAAACTACGGAGAAGATGTCCAACCTAGTGGCGGATATCAGCCAAAGTAGACTGCAATTTTTCGGACAGATCAATAGACTCCCACTGACAAGACCCATCAAAAGACATCGCAGATTTACAAGGTAATAAATCAACAATACCATGGTTGTCACAAGTCAGAGGTGATCTATAAAAAGCAAGAATAGACCCTAGAGAAATCGAAAACAGAATCACCTACAGAAATAAGACACACCAGTGGAACGTAATGCCAGAGAACGAAGTCCCAAAGAAACCAGGGACAAAGTGGACGGAAGAGAGAAAGAGAAAGAATGAGAGAAGTGTGGAAGATAAGAAAGGAACTAAGAAATAAGAAATGAGTCATAATGCTTTGCGTGATCCAACAGGGTCCATATGCAACTAATAATAATAAAAAATTAATGCGTATTTTTTATTTTTTATAAAAACAATATATATTTAACTGAGGCAAACAATATACAGAGTGCGGCAGTAGAATTTGCTGATTGGAAGGGTCAATAAAACAAAATATTATAGGTATCGTTGTAAATGTTTATTTCTCCATATTCTACAAAATACAATTCAAGAATTAAAGTATTTCGTATGTCAGGGTGAATACGTTGGACAAACTTGTTTCATCACAGGATCGTGTTTGAACCTCACTTCTCGGCGCCATATTCAAATAAGTAAATTATGCTCCAGCACCCTATACGATACCAAAATGTCAAAGATTTCTTTGTTAACAATAGTTTAGGTGAAGCTGTCGGAGCTATTAATACGTAGCTTCCCTTGTTATACATGTACAAGAGATGATACTTCGCTCTGGTTAGGCCACACCTCGAATACGCCGCAAGTATTTGGGACCCTGGTCAAATACATTTAACAAAAAAAATTAATAAAATGTAAAGGCAAGCAGCGCGCTTCGTTAAAAACTGCTACGAACGTACATACAGTGTATCACAACTTTTAGCGGGATTAAAGTGGGAGCCCCTAGAGACTCGGGAGGTCACGCGCTAGGCTTACATTGCTTGAAGAATGCAGAACTGACATTTTTCAGAGTGACATAGAGAATATTATCATGACTCCTCACCATATCTCTAGGTCTGATAGATGCGACAAAATAAGAGAGATACACTGCCGAACAGACAGGTACAAAAACTCGTTCGTTCCCCCACAATTAGTGACCACAATAAAAACTGAGCTCCTCTAAATACACTCCCATAATACACGTCACCATTTCACCTCCCAAAACCTTACATCTTTACACGGCTGGTCACCTAACACCCTCTGCCACACCTCCATGTGGCGGTTCGTAGGGTAGTACATAGATGAAGATGTATCTTGACAAATGCATACGCCCGCACCATGAGTCAGTTATTGGTGAACGCATTTTGGAGCTCAATTGCTGCATATTGGTGCACATCTCAATCATGATACTAAGCGACTGAGTCACATGTAGCTTTCAAGTCCCAAGTGGAACAGAAAGGGATTAAGTCAGATACCGAATGAAGATGTGAGTACATAATAAGTGCCACTAGGGAGAAAGGAAACTAGGATTAGAAGGGGAAGAATGGAGGGCTGCAATCAATTAGAGGTGGGCTAAGTCGATCAATTTTCGTGATTCAATTATTTTGATTCGAGTCACTTAAAAGATTCAATCAACTGATTCAATCATTTGATTCATTATGACTCGTAAGTCAGATTGATTAGATGAATCACGAGACTCACGTGAATCGAAAGACTCGAATGAATCAAGATTGAAGACACTCTAAAACTCGAATGATGCTAATTGATGCCATCAATCGATTTGAATAATTTGAATAATTACTATCGTGCTTAGAAATTTAGGAAGGCTGATTGATTTCCATATTCCACAAATTTTGGATCCGCATTAAATTGGAGATTTCCAAGTACTATAGTCACGAGAATATATATAGATGCAAAACTGTCACAGACTCTGAATTGATGAAGAATGACGTCAAACTATGTACATGAAAATTAAATCAATAGCTCAGACTACACAAATTAATGTGCATGAATGTTTTCTGATCTGCTGTATTGAATTCCATTCAATTAGGAGCTTTCAACTGAGCAGGTAATTAAAATCTTACCAAGTTTACCAACTGTAATGATGCGCTGGTATTGTAACAAGGGTTAATTTCATCGTTTTTAAAATGAGTGCCTTGTCTCTAATTATGCAATACAAACAAAAACTCACTGACCAAATATTAATGGATTTATGCCCATGAAGATATCTCTCTGAAATTTCATGACTAGACATAACGGATAACGTACTTGTGAATACGTTTTTACCACTTAATATCACATTCAATCACACGGCAGACGGAAACACAAAATGATTGAATGATCGAATAATTTTCCCGAAATGAATCATGAGTCATTTGACTCACTTGGTGATTCAATCATTTTGAACGAATCGATCACGAACGACCCATCACTACAATCAATCAATCTTAGGATTGAACGAACGACGATCATAATTGGGTGTATTTGGAACTAATTTAAAAACGTGACACCGGTTGACTATTGACGCCATTATCCCATTGTTGAGAACATGTTCATCAGAAGGAAACTCAGGGACATTTTCGTTCCGTACATTTCAGGACATAACACCACCTACACCAAGAAATCGAAGCAACATTCATAAGATTAAACCAAATTAATGGCAGTAATAAGTAAATGACATCACTACGACTGAGAATTCAAATCTTTTCAGCGAGGAAGATACGATAGGATGGCGTCATAACCAGTTTAGGGCGGCGGTATTGAACTTCATTTTTTTTAAATCACTTTAGACAATGGAGATCGATCTATTGTCATGAAGCATCTAAAGTAAAGTGAAAGATGACAGCCATCTGGAGTAAAGAGTGATGAAGGCAAAATCGTGAAAACCAAATAGTTACTATTATCTATGAGACAGTGGAGCATGTAGAAGTTTGGTATTTCAAGTAATGAGGGACGATGATTACATGCTGATTTCAATATCTGGAAAATGCCACACAGAAGGATTCCATTCTCACGCTCAATAAAATACAAATAAAATCTGGTTAAGAATATCTGGAATATGTCTGCACGGAAATATTCAATATGATATCAGTCTCAGATTCTTCATTTTAGTTGAACGAAAACTACACTGCTTCGAAATAGCAAATTTAGGTTATCTATATTTTGAGTTATTATGCTGTAAATGGTTTTATTTCTCCAAGATATTAGTATTTTCCTTCGGATGTACTTAGAACAGGATATGATTTTATATAGTACCGCAATACCCATCTCCAGCAACTATCTCTTGCAAAATGGAGGTAAAATTATACCTCTTACGATTCTCGAAAAGACTTAGAAGGAATGTTTTAAGTAGCTGAGTGAATGATGCTTTTACTTGTCCGCCACCCCACGACGGCACTAGCTCCGAGCTGCAAGTTTGCTGCAATAGTTGTCCAGTAGTACAGTATAATACATGGATATACATAATGGATTCAAATGTTTGGAATCGTTGCTTAGGCAAAGTGTTGCCTAAATTTCCACATTTAGTTCACCCAGTCCTTGTCTCTACTTAGAAAAAGGTCTTTTCAGTCGACTCGTAAATGGCCGCTGTTGATTGTTGTTAACGTGAGACTGTGGTGGATATTCAATAACGATCGAGGAGATGTGAACTACTTGATGCTGTGAATAATAGGTGGCATATCTATTTTTGAGACCTAAGAGTTACTTTGTAAATGTTAGAGAGGAAATATCTACAACAGGAAGTGTGCAAGAGGCATATAAAACTTCCATCGTGAGCGGACGCCGACGGTTGCCGCCGACTCTGATTCTAATTTGAATGCATTTGGCCCGTTTGGCTTAATTCAAGAATTTAGAATGTCTTGTTTAAACAGAACTTGCTTTGTACCAGGCTGAAAAATATGGTATGCGTCATAATGCGCATAATGCGCTCGTAACAAACCAATGTCCCACGTCCATAGCGAATTGCATTTCAGCTTCAAGTCTTCTAGTTTACAGACACCGCAATACATCTGCTCCCAGTAGGGGTGATGGAAGATCATAGGTCGGCCCCGGCGGCGGCGGGGTAAAGTCCTCGCCTGCTAACCCGAGGGTCGTGGGTTCGAGTCCCGCCTGGGTAGATTATTATCTGCCCAGGACATGGGTGTTTGTGTCTCGTCCGTTGTTACTGTTATCCACCCGACGTAAATTGGCACATTGTGCTGTATTCGGGATAGTGAAGATTGAAAAAAAACATAGATATGCATAGTGGCACATACAATATTAGCAAAAAACGCACGCATTACAACTACAAAAAATTCCTCCCCGGGGGGGGGGAATCGAAGCCCGGTCTCCCGCGTGACAGGCGGGGATACCTACCGAGGACATAATCCGTTGCGTTGAAAGAATATATCAAAAAATATTTGTCCACCTTAGACTTTGATTATAGCCTTCATAGTATATACAGTGGTGGTGATAAATGTTGCCATTGGATGTTTTCTTAATCGTGTGGAGGAGTAGATAAACACTTAATGTAGAAGACTTGATCATCTTAGAGCCAATTTTAAAGAAGAGATTCCGATTTTTATCGTAGCTGACAAAATAACCCATTATGCCCCCCAATCGCCAATGTTTCAGAATGCCATAGAGTAGGGGCTGAGGTATCACCAGAACGTAAAATTTCACTGAAAAGGGTTGTTTACAGAATTTTGTGAATCTTCTTTGAAATATACGATCTATAAAATTTGCTTTGCTTGATTTGGTACAGATATTCCCTACACTCTCCTTTCAGCTAACCTCATTATATATCTGCGTGTTTATATGTTCTAATACTTTTTCCATCCATAGCTCTTGTGGAAAGATAATCTGTGGTGTCATATAGCACGTTAAGGTAGTTTGAGCGAGATAGTTCCCTAGTCATAATAGATACCACATTCACATTGTACGCTTTAATTTTAACAGATATAGAAAGCATGAATTAAATACTACATTATGAACAGAGCATAATATACTTGCATATGACTAAACTCCCGATAACCAAATGGAAATATCCACATAAGTCAATCATTGGACTAATTTTTCTCACGCTCACAGCGGAAGGATTTTGCGATTCTGAAAAAAATAATGCGGTGACAATTTGATTTATTTTGAAAAATTGTTGAGGGAATACACAAAATACACTCTGTTAATTTTTTTACAAGATCTAGGTGTTAAAATTGCTTCACTTTTTTTAAGTAAGGTCTCTCTGGAGGGCGTAACCTACTATTTTCCATGTAAAAGGGCGCTTATTTTATATTAAAAATCTCTTAAAGTAGTTCGGTAAGGGTCTGATATATTTTGTATCTTTGGAAGAGCAAGACATTTTTCTATGATAAGAGATCAAATTCATAGATGTCTAGGTGAAAATATATTTCGCTCAAACTACGTTATCCTGGTGCAGTATTTGGACGCTCCGCTCAAAAATGCAAGCGGCCGTGCTGGCCAATTGTATTGACGTAACCATGAATATACATTATGGATTGTTAGCTCGTCGCCAAAAAATGTTGCCTAGAGTTCTGATGCGCCTAAGCTAAGATCTCACCTTCGATCTTCGGATGTTGCAAAAAGTACGCCATCTATTGATTTTTTATATAGTTACGGTAATGTAGCATGAGTAATCGGTCTTCAATCACAATGTTAAATTGTGTCCATCCGGACTGGGGGAAAGAACGAAACAAAAAAAATCAGCAGCAAATAGAACTTCCGTTTCCACTCAAGCAGTTATCAGCGGAGTTATCCCATCAGTTTATTTTTGGTCACGCCAAATTATACGCTTCCCGGAATCACTAACATATCTCTATTTGATTAACCCCCTTCCTGTTTTCGAAACGGGTTGGTGAACTAGTGTTTATTACCTTTTTTACAATACAATAAATTATGGCCTAAGAATATGGAATGGTATTCCTGACAATATTATACAATCAAACAATGTATATAAATTTAAATCGGAAATGTAATCTTTCTTGTATAAAAAATATTATTGTAGCGCAGTGTGAATTTCATTGTACACTTCATTTTTTGTCAATTTCCATAAAAAACTCTCTCTTATCCTTACTAATTGTTTATATATTTTATTAGCTTGCACTATAGTAATTGTAAATATTATTGTATTAATTATTAATGTATGCTTATTGAATGTTCATATTTGTAAACTGTAGTGTCCTGAAAAAATACTATTTTTGCCACAGAGTTTTTCAGTTAAACTGTACCTTGTTCCAAAGGAAATGTAGTCCTTGAACAATAAATATTATTATTATTATTACCTTTTACGAATATTTTCCACAAACAATCCTAATAAGTGACCAGGATGGAAACTCACGTCCATAGCGAATTGCATGTCAGCTTCAGGTCTTCTAGTTTACAGACACCGCGATACATCTCCTCCCAGTAGGGGTAGGTGATGGAAGATCTTAGATTTTCCCGGCGTATCTGCTGGATAATTGGCAATTGGAAAATATACTGCAGAACGAACAGGTTTGAAGTGTTATTTTTTCTCGTGATCGATAAGAAACCATGATGGCTGCCAATGAGACATTGAATAAGGTTAGTTGACGCGTAGTGTAGGTCATTAGTTGATTTGCTCCATAATGATCCTTTCTTAATCTGTCACGTAGTACCAAAATCACATTTCGCATGATTCCTGCATGACTCTTGTATCTCGTTTACGTATTTGCATTATCCATAAATTTAATAGTTTCTGTAACACTGGTAGGATACCTTGTTGGGAGGTGTCTGCAGCTCATATTTATCATGTAAGTACATCGCACTACGATCTGATGAACGACTGTTGTAGTTTTGTATTAATTTTATTGCCATTGTAGTAACAAGCTGCTGGAAAGATGAGATTGATGGGTAACTGCATGTATCTTTTTTGAGTGGCAACAAAGACATCAGTGAATCAGAAAATAGTTAATGTTCTTTACCCAATTCCATTAGAAAATACCATACCTATAATGTTGTGCATGATGGTGAAAGTTATTTTTACACTAAAGTTCATGTTGGCGATAAGTCACCCCCTGCCGAATACGCTTGAGGTGGCTTACAGGGTATTTTGTAGATGTAGACGCTTCATAATCAAGTTGGTTTGCGTGCACGTCCAGCTAAGTCCCGACGCGGGAGAGGGCATTGGCGATAAGTTCTTAAGAGGTCTTCGAGGTCTTCGTCCTTGCTGCTTGCCCACCTCCCACACCTCGCCCCGGATGTCGTAAAACATTAACGGGCCAGGAAAGGGGAAGGAAATGGAAAAAAGAAAGCGAAACTTTAACAAAAAAAGAGTCATCAAATACAGTCCAACGACGGGATTAGGTCTTCGCTTGATTTATAATCCCCGGGGAGAGAGTAAAGTCTTTAACTTACCCTTTTTTTAAATTCTTATTTTATGGAGCCGTTTTCCGGAAAAAGTAATTCATCCGTTGACTGTTTCATTCGGCACCCGACACACGTCTTCATCTACGTCTACATCTACATCTACGTGATACCCTGCGAGCCACCACGAGGGTGTGTGGCAGGGGGTGAAGATCACCAAACATGCACTATTGACATGCAACTGGGATATTTAAGGGAGACATGCTAGAGAACAGGGTCACATACAGCTAGATGGTTAGTATCTACATACTAATAAAGGGATTATTGGTTGTTATTACATACTTCATGCACTACAGACTACTCTAACTATATTTCACCTACCTATCCATTTGCTACGCTGCCTAATGTTCTCTCTTATGGTACACGGGAAAAATGACATTTTAAATCTATCGGTACGACAATCTATCTCTCTAATCTTGTTAATCTGATCAAACCTAGCATAATACGCAGGGGTTCTCAATATATATCTAACGTCATCTGTGAACAACTCTGTTTCGAATTTACTTAAATGGTTTAACCTAAATTTTAACCTGCGTTCTGATAGTAATTCCCATCCTAGTTCCTCTATTAAGCTCGTAACACTTATTCAATTATCATAACATCGTCTTCGACGCGTTTTTACTACGGAATGCATCCTTACACTACCGCGAAGTTGCAACGACGAGAGCTTTCCATTCGCTCTCGTTTGCCTATCACTTTGCAACATAACAGCGCACTTGTCTTCCATTGGTTAAGGGGGCTGTGTAGCTCGGTCGAAGACACCCTTACAGTTCCGGCTTCCGCCGCAGCCTCGAAATGATCTTCGCCATTGTCTTATACCAATCTGTTATGCCCTGTTTACATTACTAGCTTTCTAACCACATGCACTCTAACCCTAGTAAAAGCTCGCCGTGTAAACGCAGGTTGGCGCTAACACTACTAACTTTTAATCACGCTGGAGTTATAAGAGTTGGCGTTGGTTAACATCATTTTTAACGCGTGCAAAGGCAGGTCAGTTAGAATTGTAGTTAAGTGATCTAGTCCACATTTAGCTTTTACTTGAACCGTACAAAATATTTCGAGAGTATAATATGTCAAATTCGTATCCATCGTCAGTGCCAAGTTGCTTAATGTATTTAAATGCATGAGTGAATGACAAACCGTATTTCAAGATCAATATTTACCTTACAGGCGAGTACGGGTGAAATACTCCTAATATTCCTACTCCTAAGAATCTCCTCAACCACATTCAACCACAACTTTCTCGGCCTTCCTCTCCCTCTCGCACCATTCATTTCACTCTTATATATCTGTTTCGTTATTCGACTCTCATCCATTCTCTCAATATGGCCAAACCAACGAAGCACACTCCTTCTATACACGTCCATTACTGGAGCATCTAATCCACATTCATTTATTACCCACTCATTCCTGACCCTATCCATCCTACTTTTGCCACAAATACTGATCAGATAACTCGTACCCAGGGCATTTAGTCTACTCTTATGTCTATCCGGACATACCCATGTTTCACTACCATTCAACAAAGTGGGGAGAAGTACACTTTTGTACATGGCGATTTTCTCCTCCTTAGACAGGCACTCATTCCTTGATATGATCCACATGCTACCTACCACTTTCCTTCCAACATTCGCACGTCTCTTTATCTCCTCATCCATCCTACCATATTTCGCAAACATCTTACCCACGTACACAAAATCATTCACTCGTTCAATTACTTCACCATTCACCTTCATCATACAGTTATTCTCCCCATTCTTTTTATCCACACGCTGCTGTAAATTAATGTTCTGTTTTATGTTTAATGTGTATTCCACTCATTTTTGGAGACCCAATAGTGAACATTGGGTTAAAAGAATCGAGCTGATTCATTCAAATTAAGTATTCCTTATTAGTACATTGTGAATATTTTCGTAACCGGCAAGTCCAAACGTTTGGGGTTAATGAAAAGCGTTTGGCCCTTTCAGGAACTTAAGAGGACGCATCATACCCTTCGGTAAGGAAAAGTTCTATGGAAAATCCACAAGATGGCGTCACTCGCACCCGATCGAGGCGTTTTGACGCCAGGAGTCTCTTACTCTAGGATAACTCTCGCACAAGGCAACAGTCGTCGGTAAGTTGTAGCCAAGTCTCCGGCGCGTAAGTACAGGCAGCGCTTATATAAGATCTGTGAAAGAAGACTGAACTAATTGCATCACCATCCGAGCACATCATGGCCGAAAACCATTCAGGTAGCTTGTCGAAATATACCAATTACAGCTTCTATCTTACGTCCGTGATGGCTGTTACTTAGCTTTCCGATAGAAGAGGGATTGATAAATCTCCATTAGTTTTAGATATGTCAATAATAATAATAGTTTTTATAAAAATATACCCTACATCTTGCCGTTTTCCCGATGGTTTAATTATGCTCCGGGACAAAATTTTCATGTTTCAGATACGAGCCTCCCTTGGCAAAGGTCTATTATTTATACTATAAAAATTTCAACTTGATGACGTAAGACTTAAACAAAAAATCTGGGGTCGGAAATTATCACAAATCCGACCTGCCGAGCGGGTGTGATGCGTCGCCTTGAGGTGGTACTCAAGAGGGAGGGAGTTTATCGATGGTGGGAGGTAAAACGCTGGAAAAAATATAGTGCTCTCTTGGCCTATTCTTATGGCGAACTCTTTTCGGCGGCTCCAACGGGTTAAATCGTGCATCGCTGCAGACGTCGCGCGGGAAGATTCGTCACGGCAGGCGAGACATGGACAGCAATATAAATGTTGCTATCAGAACTTAATGATCGTTACCTATAGCTACCGGAATTCCAAAACCATCGGAAGGCGATAAGATCACGGAATGCACAAATGATTGCCTTATCAAAACCATGCTCATGTTGAAGGCAAGCCTTTGAGACGTATGGGCAACGGATAGATGCGGGTACGTCTGTCAATTCCCTCCCCGGATAATCGTTCTCATGGTGGCTACTGACATCCAATTTTCAAATCCCTGACCTATCCCTGACATATCCCTGACGGATTTACCAATTTTCCTGACCGATCGCCAATAGGTCACCTATTATTACAATGTTTTTTTCCTGTTGAATTGAATTTTCTAATTTAAATTTTCTAATCATCGTCTCGTAGTTTTAGAACTGCAAGCATGCACTGCAAGTATTTACTATAAGCTAGTGTGCTCCAGCAACCTCTCGACCCGAGTCTCGGAAGTTAAAAGAAATTTTCCGCGAGGTAAAATTTTCCGAACAACTTGCGATGAGCGTAATACATTGTGATCATGAATTTTAACACTAGTAGGAGAATATCGCAATGAGGATACACAAAAGGGATACATTGTACGTCTGATTCATGACTAAATGACTAAGATTCACAACTGAACACTCCACGAATTGATGGTGCTTATTCCATGCACGTCAGCGACGGACATTTGTTTTAGTTGGTGAAATAATGGGCGGAAAAGACTGGCCGATAAGCGTCTTCTTCTTCTACGTGGAATCTGTCTCCTGACAGGTTTCAACTGGATGCCCTCCATTGCAGTCGGTCCTGAGCAGCTTCTTTCACTTGCCTGTAACTTCAGTCATTTTTTATGTCATCGAGCATTCCCATTCTTCTTCTTCCCCTTCCTCGCCTTCCTTCAATTTTTTCTTCAATAATTCTTCTAAAAGACAATTTTGGCGTAATATATGTCCCATTCAAAGCTGTCTTACTCTTTTTTATTTCCCGCAGCAGTTTTCTTTCTTTTCCTATTGGCATTAGAAGTTCCTCATTTCTCATTCTATTCGTCCACTTAACCTGAAGCAATTTTTCCCACTTAACTGAAACTGTCCACTTAACCTGAAATTTTTCTCCACAACCACGTTTCGAAACTTTCTAAATACTTTTCTTCTATCTTTTTGACCGTCCATGTTTCGCTGCCGTAAGTCACCACGCTCCATATAAAACATTTAGCAAATCTCTTTCTCAGTTCTATTGGATAAGCGTAATGGTAGAAAAATAACGAGGATTCCTATTCCAGTTTCTCCCTGACTGTTACGAGAATTCCCTGACTTTTCCAGAAATTCAAAATTCCCTGACAATTCCCGGTTTTCCCTGACGATCGCCACCGTGTTTCTCCTTCCCCGGGCACTTTTTCAATGATCAATCGAGTTTGAATCAAAGAAGGAAGAGGCTGGCCTGCGCGCCCAGAAACAGAAAACATTCCTCAAACTGACCGACTGTCAGGTATCCCCATGGCGACGAGTAATTAATTCCGCCACTGTCTCTCCCTTCGGCCGGCTAGCGACCTTCCCACGCTCCGATTCGTTCGCCTACCCCTCCCTCTCCCACACCACTCCCGCTTCAACCGAAACCGCCCATCCCCACCTCCCTTCCCTTCATCCCCCGCGCCGGGCGTTCTTCTTTTGTTTTTAACTCCGGATGTGCACCGCTCCGCGCGCCACGAAATCCTTCCCATGACCCGTCCCGAGGAACTCTGGGAAATCATTTTTTTTCCTTCCCTTTAAATACACCTGACCAGATCTACGTCCGAAACGAGACGAGTGCCGTGATTTCCATCTCTCTCTCTCTCTCTCTCTCTCGACCCGTGAAACAAAAGCAAAGAGTCGAGCGCAACGTAGGATTTCCGTCTCGCACGGTCGCGCAAACGTGTCGTCTAATGTGTGTATGAAATTACTGTGAGAAGACTCCCACGGGAGCGATAGTGAGTCAGCATTCAAGGATAAGAAGAAAAATGACAAAAAATCATTAAAATAAATATACGTTCTTAAAAAATCATAATGATATGTCATAGTAGATTTCCGTCGCTGCAGCATTATCGTCAAAATGATTATTTAACCCTACACTATCTACTGTGCCACACATGGGCAACCAATTCGACATTTTTTCATTAACAATAGAAGTACCGGACCTTGTGGTATACCTATCAGTATTGTAAGGGTACAATTTTGCCTCCCAGAAATAATTTGTTTTTTGAGTAAAAATTGACATTTTTAATTGAAATATAAATGAAATTTTTTCAGATCTATTATTAAATATTATTTAACCTTATCTTATAGGAATAGTGGTTTAAATCAACGTACTACTATTTGCTATTTCAACAAATAAGATGTGGCATTTCGCATTTGGTCTCGAGAACAAAAATCCATCCATGCATGTGTTTCGTCAATAAAGTCGTATTTTGGGTGATCACAAACTATTATCTCAGTTTATCAGAAGAATCTCTTAACTATAAAGCATAGCATTTCAACGTAAGGTTATAAAACTCCATTCCATAATGGATAAACTCGAATAAAACGGTGTGGAGATAGCCTGGGGTCAAAATGACCCCTCTAGTATTAATAATAGGTAGAAGATAATGCGCCTGGAAAACTATTGTTACTACCAGATTCTTATTTTCACATTTAAATTCCCCTGCTGAAATAAGTACATTTCAATAAATATGCAAGAACAGGGACGATTCAGTCAGAAGTAATTAGTTGTCATAAATGAAAAGTTGTCATATTGACCCCGCCGCGCCGGTACTTCTAGTGTTAAAAGCTTTGACTACTCTACTTCGCTATATTTTACATTAACGCCGGGTTTTCATTATAATGGTATAATTTATTATATTGGCGTAGCTTATGTCTGTCGTGATTTTTTGAATGAAAGAATATTTTAACATGGTGCCAAATGCGAATATCTTGAAGAAGATTTGAAATTATATTGTACTGTAATATAAAATACTCAACCGAAAAATAATAAACATAATCATAAAAGGAAAAGATATAAACGCAGGATTTTTATAGTATTTCCAGTGATAAGTAAAACATATATCTCGACATATATTTTATTCAAGCCAATACCAAAAATGCATGCACAGACGGGTCAGGAAGTACGCTACATGAATATGGGCTCAGCAGTATGGTACGATAGCGAAAGAAACGTTCAGCAACATAGGGTAGCTGATGGCGGGGACATTAAGTCACAATATAATTCATAGGTTGGCGAAGATTTCAACATGGACTGCGGCAATTTATGGTGCGGACCGTTGATGTGGATAGAGAGGGCGCTCGCCATGGTGGCCTAAGCTGGGAGCTTTAACGCGGGCGCGGCCTGTCCACCATCTTTGTTAACCCCGATTTCCCTTAAGGTAGTATGAGAAAGATAGTTCTCTAGTCATAATGGAAAGCATATTCAAATTATGCGTTTTAATAACAGTAACTGTAGGGAGCATGAATTCAATATTGTATTATTAATACACACATACCAATCACGCCGTTCCCTTCCGGGGTAGGCACAGTCAAAATGTTTCACTCATTAATACATAATTGTACACCTAACTCTGCTTCAATAATTTCCTCCATACTGACCTATCCTTTGAAACCTCTTTTGCTTCATTTACCCCCATACACTGTTTCATACACGCCCTCCTGTTTTTAACACTCCTAAGATTCCTCTTCCTAAGAATTTCATCGACCACATTCAACCACAACTTTCTCGGCCTACCTCTACCTCTCACACCATTCATTTCACTCTTATATATCTGTTTCGTTATTCGACTCTCACCCATTCTCTCAACATAGCCAAACCAACTAAGCACACTCCTTTCATATACGTCTATTACTGGAGCATCTAACCCACATTCATTTATTACCCACTCATTCCTGACCCTATCCAACCTTTTTTTCCGCAAACACTCCTCAGATAACTCATACCCACGGCGTTTAGTCTACTCTTATGTCTACCCTGATATACCCATGTTTCACTATTATACAGCAAAGTGGGGAGAAGTACACTTTTGTACACGGCGATTTTCGCTTAATGAATCAGAGAAATTGCAATTTTCCACTAGATAAGGTTTTATACGACCATGGTTTCGATGCACTGCATCATCAGGTACATATACAAAACCGAACGGGTATATACACAAAATTTTGCGGAGGAGAATGTGACTTCTTTAGCCAGGCACTTCGCTTCCTTAGACAGGCACTTATTCCTTGGAGAAATAATTAACTTTTATATTGCTGAAACTTGCTATGCAATAAAAGTCTGGATCTGGAGCTCAGAAAGAGACTAGCTAAATGTTATTCATGGAGCGTTTTCATGTATGGATGTGAAGCGTGGACATTAGGTAAGAGGGAAAGGAATAGAATAGAAGCTTATGAAATGTGGGCGTGGAGAAGGATGGGAAAAGTAAGATGGGTAGATAAGATGAGAAATGAAGAGGTTTTGAGCAAAGTAAAAGAAGGAAGATCGCTCCTAAAGGAAATAAGGAAAAGGAAAGGAAACTGGTTGGGCCATGTGATGAGAGGGAAAAGTATAATAACTGTGGCACTTGAGGGTTCAATTGAAGGAAAGAAAAAGAGAGGAAGGAGAAGAATTTAATTAGTGGATCAGGTGAAGAACATCAGCTATGATGAAGCAAAGAAGGAAGCTCGGGACAGAAGCGGATGGAGACAGCAGTGGTGTACGGGACCTGTCAGCAGACAGAACACCAGATGATGATTGCTGAAATTCTTATTAAATTAAAAAGACCTACATAAGTCTTAAACTTGACTCATTTTCATCACGCGGCGTGTTTAAATCTCCTCCATAATGAAAGGATTTTTACGATACTGAAAATACTACTGCAGTAACTATTTGATTTATTTAAAAAAATAATGGAGAAAACATACAGACCACACTTCGTTTATTTTTGACAGTATCTTGGTGATAGAAATCCCTCATTTTTTTCGATCATGTATCTTCGAAGTGATTAAACGTACCCATGTAAATTGATTGGTATTTTCAGTCAAATATCTCGGAAAATAGTTCGGTAAGGGGATGATGTTTTGATATTTTTGGAAGGGTGAAATATTTAGCCTTAAAATGAGACCAAATTCCCTGATTTCCAGGAGAAATGATATTCCGCTCAAAAGATTTGTTGCCATAAATTAAGTGGAGAGATGAACACTTTCATGTGATGTAACTTTTGCTTCCCTAGACAAACATACATTCCAAGCTGTGCTACACAAACTACGATTTACTTACATCAGTCATACCTTATTTTATTCTCTTAAACTATCCTTCCATCTTCCACAGACATTTGGATCATCGCACCGAAAACTGTCCACTTACTTAATTATTTCACCGTTCACACTCGTCGAACAGTCATTCGTCCCATGCTCCTGCTCAAAAATCACTTTTATAACATACTTGACGTACCACGAAGTCACACTGGTGTACCTTACTGTTGCTTCTTGTTCATGTTCTCTGTTGATTACATTGATTCCATCTTGATTTCTTACTCAAAATGGCCAACTTTGATTATTTGATCCTGTGGTCGTGGTTCTATAAAATACTTTCCCTATTATACAAAATTTACCTGTTTCAAGACATACAATTATTTACGTGTTTCAAGAAAAGTTAGACAATGTTGTAGTTGTTTTATTTTTTAATTATGAGAAACTCGCTTTCCAATGACAAGGTTTTTAATGAAATATAGTTTGGTTCGTTTCTAGGGAATCGTTTCTAGGGTTTCGTTCTTTTCTCCTTAAGCGCTTACGGGCTGAAGCGCATAATTTGCAATTATACGATGTTTTCCATCAATTTAATACAAGAAATCTGCATGAATTTACTTATTTATTATACATTATCCTGACAAATATAATATATGAATTGATATAACAAATAATCCTCATTCCCGCTGAAACCTTGGGTAAAATTGGGTAGAATCCCTAGCACTAAGTAATCAATATATGTATGATGAATTACTTTCCTAAAAATTCCAATATAAGGCGGATATTTTTCGTAAACATTCGTTAACTCGTCCATTCCGTCGTGCTATTCATAGGAAAGTAAGGAAAGAGCAGGGTTAACCAATATGATTGTTATTTCAGTTTTCAGGCCACAGTCTGATGAGGTATTTCTTTTCCATCCACCTCAATGGTCCAGACACACAGACTCTGAAAACAGAGGACGAAAATGGGATCAGTGCGTTTTGATATGTGGGTGCGGAGAGGAATGGAAAAGGTGCAGTGGACGGAAATAAGAACAAACGAGGAAGTGCTTGGCATGGCTGGAAAATAGAGGAAATATCTGGAGTTGAAGAGCACTGTAGAGTAGTTGTCTGAAGCAGGTAATAAGGAGCGGCTCACAATGTAGCGTAAAGACGTAAAAAAAGTTACTCTCCTCATGCAAATTCTGCTTTTGAAGGTAGCTCTGGCCCTAGGGTCAGTTTCCATATTTTCTAAAAACTTGAATACAACATCTTTGCATTGGTTTTCATACACTGGTATATGAATAAAATAGTGTTTCCAGCCTAGTTTTACTGCATTTCAGCCTTGAAAGTGGAGATTTCAACATTGGCCCTGATGGAGGTAGCTCAGATTATAGCAGAAATAATTCAATTTGACCAATAAAGCAATATCAAGGTTTTAATTAAAACTGTTTATAAGAGGCAAAAATTCCGGATAGATTGAATAGGTAAAAATAAAAAGTAGGCAACTCTTCAGCTATTTTTTTAAAGTAATTAGCAATTATCTGCCGTAATTGAAGTTAATGTACGGTAGTTCCATGCAAATTGCGCTGCAGTCGGCTACTTTGACTGGATAAATATGGTTATTAAAAATATATTTGCGGAAAAATCTTCATATTGTGTGTCTTAACCTTGGTTTTCAACATGTAAGCCGGATTTTTTTAAAGTTCAATAAATAAAAATGTGCAACTTATTGCTTGTCTTGACTCAAGTAGTCAGGCAAGGGCCACATTAAGTCTTTGAATGTATTTCAATACAGCCCAAATACCTATTCCCTTACTTCTTCTACTAATCATACTGATAGTAAAAATACATTGTAACTCATACTGAATCCTTCAACACTCTTTAACTTTTAACGACTCGCATAGTGCTTTTGAGATAGAATGCCATCAGTTTGAGATCATAACAATATCGGCTATGTTAAATTCATACAATGTTGTAAGCTATGTGTGAATTTCCGACGGGATGAGCCAAAGAAAAGGTCACTCAAGAATGAGAAGAATTTTTACTCAGAGTAGAGGGTGGGTATGCAGTTAAAAAAAAAGACTCATTTTTCATAGTGGTGACAGAATCATCAAACAAACAGAAGGACATCGCCGAAAAACAATGGTAAAAGGTCCCCATTTAATACACTCGACTAGGTGGATATATCGTCAAACATGGGAGCATCATTTCTTTCCTCGGAGACAATCGCATTGCGGCACTCTCCCCGATCATAGATAAGATGAGTCGAGCCTAGCGACTCAGTCTGGGAGGACAGATCCGTGGGAAAGGGCCCTTTGGTGAAAAAGATTAATTGATTGCTGCCCTTGGCGGGACTGGCAGAGGAATTGATCGAATGGTGTGAGACCGAATCATCAATAACAACGATGGTTTTTCAGAAGTCTCCGCCTTGTGCATCTAGAACTCCCGCCGGTAAGACCTTTTGATATATCAGATGCTTCCGTGTGTATTTTTACTCAATTTGTAAAGGTTAATCTCGATGTCTTGTGCTCGCTATACCACGTAAATCCTATGAGCCATGAACTAGCGGTATTGCTTTCAAGATTTTTTGTTTACTCCACCCACAGTATAGGTATGGCATTTTTGTGATGACTTTCGCAGGAAGTGAACTGTGGTGCATTTTCCTATATTTAATTCTAACCCCCACTCCTGGCACCACGAATGAACGTTGTTTAGGTCCGATGAAAGAGCTTCGAAGTCCGCGTCTTCGCTCATTTCAGGGTAAATGGCTGTATCGTATGCAAATAATCTTAATTTACTGCTAACTCTAGAACTCAGGTCATTGATATAAATAATGAATAAAAGAGGGCCGATCACACTTCCTCGAGGAAAACTGGATGCGACTCCAACCATATCAGAGCTATAACCATCAATAACTAATTTTTGTTTTCGATCACTGAGAAAGTCACATATCCAATTCACTATTTTTATATTAACTCCACATGATTGCAATTTATACATGAGTTTTTTGTGAGGAACCTTTTCGGATGCCTTCTTGAAATCGAGGAATATCGCGTCGACTTGCTTAATCGATTCACCTGATTTTAGGATATCATGAAGAAAGAGTGCAAGCTGTGTTTCGCAGGACCTGTCCTAACGGAAGCCGTGCTGACTGCTATGTAAGAAGTTACGATTATCCAGGAATGTCATAATATTACTAACGACAATGTGTCCGAGAATCTTGCATAAAAGTGATGTTAGCTATTTAGGCCGGTAATTTCCTGGGTCACTTTTATTTCCTTTTTTGAATACCGGAGTGACGTTGGCTATTTTCCAGTCTTGGGGCACCTTGCCTTCGGATAATGATTTGTTAAATATAATTTCTAAGAATGGTGCAATCTGTGGCGCTAACTCCTTGAGCACGTGTGCAGGTATTCCTTCTGGACCTGGGGACTTGTTACTTTCAATCGAACGCAGTTGTTTAATTATTCCATCACGTTGAATTGTTATGTCAGCCATCGGCTCGTTAAAGTCAGGAATGTCTAAATTGTGAACTGTGTCATCCTTAGTTAATACACTTTCGAAGTAGTGGTTTAATAAATTGGCTTTGTTGATACTGATGGTGACCACTTTACCTTTTGTATCGAGTAAAGACTCTACTGTCGAAGATTCGCCCCGGAGCTCTCTCGCGTGAGTTCAGAATGACTTGGGGTTCTCAATTTTGGCCATCGTTTATCCTCCATTCTTTTTACGTTACCATGCCATTTTAACTCCCTACTTTCCTCGTATTTCTTCGGTCACGTTTTTTTCCATATTGATCCTAGTCAGTATTTTTTCACTGGTCATCCTTTCTAACCTTGATATACCGCAGCTTCTCCTACTCCTACTATTCCGCTCTCTCTTGTGGAGGGCTCTTCAAGTGCAGTACTCCGTCTGTCGGATGAGACGTTAATCCGCGAATTTCCAATGCAATGTCTTGCGATAAATTACAATTCAGAGTGACTAATGGATGCTCTTCTCATATACTAGGGACAGACGAAAGGATAATACAATTCATCTGCCTGCGGAAGAAGAACGCAGACCAATTTACGGGCCGAGGCGGTTCTGATATAGTTCCGACATTGGACACTGGGAGACCGTGGCGCTGGCTACCGTAAGAGCAGAAAAGTGCGTGAAGTGCAGGATAGGGAATAAAGGGCGTAAGTGCATAGGGTATACCCTACGGATTGCAACACGGCCTCATTATTTGACGACGTCAAAAGAATTTTACGAAACCTGATATACCACCGTAGATTGCCATCTGCCCCAAAATTAGCGAAGACGCGGAGTCAGAAGTTCTACCATCGGACCAAAACAAAGTTCATTCGTGGTGCTAGGAGTCGAGGCTAGAACTAAATCTTAGTGGATACACCGCAGTAGACTTGGTGTGAAAGCCGTCACACAAAATTCAATTTTTACACTGTGGGTGCAGTAAAGATAAATACTTTACATAAAGTCAAATATCTTAGAATTAACCTAACTTCAGACATCGTTGAGAACATACAACACATATGCGGTTCAGAATTAACGAAATTAGGGTTTTTCAAGCGTATAATAGGTAGGTCCTCGAATGATAAAGTAAACGTGAGGTGCTACTTTTCTCTGGTTAGGCCACACCTCAAATACGCCGCGAGCATTTCGGACCCCGTTCATAAATATTTAACCAAAAAATATAAAATATAAAGAATAGATGCACCTTTCTTTAATAACTGCTACGAGCGAACATAAACTGTTTCTCAGCTTTTAGAGGGTTAAGTCTGGGAGCCGCTAGAGACTCGGAGGCAACACGCTAGGCTTAGGCTGCTTGAGAAATTCCAAACTGGTGGTTAGACGTTAAGCCGTGGTCCCCTTGGCGCCTTTCGTTAAGAGCAGGCAAATGCCGGCGCCGAGTTTCTATCCACTCTTCCTCCCTAACCTGTCCCCTATGGCGCAAATGACCTTGGCCGTCTGTCGCCTCCCTAAATATCCAATCCAATCGGATGTCTTTGATTTTTTCTACTCTACCATTCATATCTCCTATGGTGAATAATTCTTTTCTTTTAGGGTAATGCAATCGATACTCCGTACTTTGCTCTTTTTCCCTTATCTACTCCGCCATAAAAATGTAGATATTTCCCTTGCATTTCATTTCCTGCTCCTTTCTTTCTAGTTTCTGTCAACGCCATTTAATTTCTGTCTATTCTATAATTTTCGAATTGTTCGAATACCGGCTAGTTTCTTCCATTTATACTTTGTACTCTCTCTCTCTCCATTGGCGCTACAGCATTTCTCACCCACGCGAGCACGCACCCCGCGATATGAATGCGCAGACTAAATATGGCCGACGCACGCATGTCACAAAGGTACGCCCCGCGAGGGCTCGTCGGCGGGATTGCATTCAGAGGCGATGTAAGTCCATGTCACTTCCTGTGACACAGTTTCCTTTATTATGTTGAAATACATTGGTACAAGTTCGGGGTGTGCCCGAAAGATTACGCCCGAACCCTTTCGGACCGAGTAAAGAGCACTAGTGTTATCTATGCGCATATATATTTTAACACAGGTTAGATTTAGATCATTAAGTAACACAATTGTTTCGAGCAAGTCTGTGAGGGCGGCATATGCCTCCGCCGAGTTAATGTGCCAGTCATTCGGTACCGGGAATTGACGGGACAATGTCCATTGTGGAATCACGACGGCTCCTTGAAATGGCTTCCGTGAAGACGTCGATCTCTTCCGTAGCACGGGGAATAAGTACACTCTTTTCCACAAGGTCTAGTTCGATGACACATTGCCACGAGGTACTGTCTCTTAAATACACCTGTTGAATTAAGAAGCCAGGTAGCGTTCGAACGGAGGAATTCAAAACTTTTGGCTTACGGACGGAATGGGAGATCCCAATTATTTTCCAATCTCTACCGCGCTTCCTAAGCGTTCTACCAACTCAACATTCAATCTCTCTTTCTCTCTCTCCAATGACACTACAGCCCTAGTTGAGCCTTGGCCTCGTATATTTTCCGTCTTTATCCATCTCGGTCTCTTGACTGTTCTCTCCATCTCCTGATCCTTAGTAAGTCTCCTGCGTCCTTGCTTGTATTATCTTCCCACCTTGCCCTTGGTTTGTCCGCTGGTCTCTTTCCTCCCATACTCTACAAGAAGACTTTTTTTTCCCACCCTCGTCTCTGGCATCCGCTGGACATGTCCTACCCATTAACCTCATTAACTTGATGTGTGTGGAAATTTTAGGTTATTTAAACAGTTCATATATTTCACGGTTCCAACATATTCTCCATATCCCTTCACTGTTTACTGGCCCATAGATTCTCCTCAGCATTCCTCTTTCTGGGCTATCCAGTAGTTAAGCAGATGTGGCCGTCATTGTCCATGTTTCACTTCTGTATGACAGAACTGTACGTATAAAGCCGCGTTTACACCGGAGTTTGAAACACGTGTTTCAAACAAAAATTGCAAGCATCTCAAAAAGCGCGCATTAGTAGACGAAACATTTCGCTGTTGCAAACAGTTTTTCAGTGTTTGAAACAGAAATTTTTGTTTCCACCTGAAGTCGGTAAAGATCAAAGGGTGTTGCAAACTTTTGTTTGAAACGCTTGTTTCGGTAACTATGTGCCGTTGAAGCATGAAACAGAAACATTTCCACTTATGTATTCAAAATCCTCACTGGACATTCTTATAAAGTTTTTGAAGCTTCCGTCCGTCCGCAACTCACCTGATAAAGGGTCGATATCGTCTCTATTTAAATCGTCCAACAGATCATTCCCACTGTACGTAGCTCTGGATTGCAGAGACGGTCTCACCCAGTAACGTCTTGGTCTACGCTGCTTTGATAAGATGACACACGCCGCCTCGGCTAGAACAACATCCTCTGCACAAGACATCCCGAGAAGGACTGGCCCCAAGAACCAGAACGTACATAGGCGAGTAGTGATCAAGGTCGAAAGTGTTTCAAACATTTTCATGAAACATGGAAATAAAAACCATGAAACAAAAATTTCAAACTTTTGTAAGAAACAACTGTTTCAAACGATTGTTTCAAACAAAAGTTTGAAACATTTTGTTTGAAACTCCGGTGTAAACGCGGCTTATTAAGGGTTTTATAGAGTTCGACCTTTGTTTCCGTATTCACATTTCTTGACTTAAAAACAGGAAGTAGGGAGTAGAAGGTACGGTTTGCTGCATCTATTTGCTTCCTTATTTTCTTGGTCTCATCGTTGCCAGAGGACACATTGGTACCCAAATAGGCAAAGTTGTTAATACCTTCAAAGTTGCAGTTCCCAATGGTGATGTTTTGCCCATTACTAATTCTAGTAGACTTGGTACATTCCACGTTTTTTTCGTTTTCTATTCTCGTTGCCCATGTTCCGAGGCTTTGGTTGAGGAATTCTTGCTTTTTAAAAAGTTTTTCTAAGTAATGAGTCGCAGTCCCATCGCCTCGACCGCCTTTCAGGAGGACCGGGATTTCTTCCTCTAGGTTTTCACTCTAACTACCTAGAGGAAATTTTTCTGAATTTTTGAAACTCCGTCGACATCATTCCCTTGGAATTTGGTCAAATTAATTTCACCCGAAAAAAACGATGCGGATACGTTCCACACACGTGCACGGAGGGCCGTAAACGTTTCGGCACCCCGACGTTTCGAACACAAGCAGCGCGCGCTTTTCTTCGAGCCGTTAGCGTTTTACGACGTCTCCATTTCCGGGGCTTTCACGAAGGTGGTCGTGGGGAGAGGGAAGGCTCGTTTCAAAAGCGAAGCCAAGACGCGTCGAGAGCAAATATAAATAAAATGGAAGGCACGAAAGCGTGAAGTCAGAACGGTTTAACGTCTCCGTTCTGAAGGGCGCCGTAAAAAAATGAATACCTAAACCAGAGGGTGCCCCCACACGAGTCGTCATGATGGAGCACCTCGGGGAATAACGGAGGGGGTTCAAGAAGGGAGGAATCACACACATTTGGGGGAAAAGAAGAGCGGTCTACGCTACGAGACGACTTAAGGAAATGGAATCGTAAAAAATAACTGGTCTCTTTCTCATATTTGTGGCGTTCCAAGGACAAGTATATGCACCATCAATTTACTGCAACATAACTTTGCCTTTTGGCAAAATTTTAAGGTGGCTGTGGCCTGAGGGCCTCTTATTCCAGATTTTTAAAACTTGACGGATCTTCGAAGCACGTTTTACTAACTGAGATGAAAATAAATTAGGGTTTCCGGGCTAGAATTACTGCAATTCAGCCATGAGAGTATAGATTTTAACATGGGTTTTAACGGAGATTGCTCATAGTACAGCAGAAAAACATCAATCTGAGCAAGTAAGCATTTTCAAGGCTTTAATTAAAACTGTTTCTAGGAAGCGAAAAGTCTTAGATATTAGAATATAAATATAATAATGGCATCTTACCACCCATTTCTCAAAGTTATTAGGGAATTAATGCCGTAATTGAAGTCAAAATGCGTTAGTTCCATGCAAATGGCTCGGCAGTCGGCTCCTATGGCTGGACAAATGTGGCCATTAAAAATATATTCGTGGAATAATTTGAACTTACCACCCAATCTATAGGATGTCAATGATGTATTCATTTTCTTGCAAAAAGTGAAGGTATGGCTTTTCCCTCTTTCTTTTGAAAGAGTGGAACTACTTTTGATGTAATAATAATAATTTTGTTTAATTATTTTATGATCGCCGTTGACAATATACATTATTTATATGCATAATATTGCTATCGGCACAAAAAATTTAAAAGAATTGTTTTTTAAAATAAATCTAATTACAATCACTAAATTTTTATTCTCAAAAACTAAATGTATTGTCACATATTTTGCATCACATACGTGTACCAATAATTTTTGATGGCAGCTCAAAACAGGGGAACCTTTAGAGCTACCTACAGCTCACATGCAAAAAATTTGTAAAGTTTATATATTTTTGTAATTGTATATTATCTGCATCAAAGGTATATGAGCAATAAATATCTATCTATTTAATATTTAACCTTAATTCTGGTTTTCAATGGGTAAGCCATTTCATCAGCGAAAGCAGGATTTTATGAACTGAACAAACAAAAATGTGTGTCTTAGTATTTGTCTTGACTCACATATTCAAACCAGAGCTACCTTAAGCCAACGCCCTGCTATTAGAATTGTTGACGAAAATTTTGACCAGACGCGTTGAATGTTGAGTGACCGGCAGAATCTGACGGAAATCTAAATACATTCCATCCAATGTAATTGATGAATCGGAATAAAATATAATTTTCTTCCATCATGCCATTCGATTTGGAACTTGTTTGGAATACGTATCCAGTATTTGGAATACTTATGAGGTAGGCACAATATCCGTGTTGGTATTCGTGAAACAATCGGCAATATATCGAGCATATGATCGTTACAATTATGTCATCAGTAAGAGGAGTAGACTGCAACAACAAAAACGGAAATCGCAACCATACCTTCGTTAAAAAATAGAACGTTCTTTGCATGATCCAATAAGATTCAGGCCGTGTTCCAATCCGATATTATGCGCACTTCGTACCCTTATGTGCTCTTTTCGATTGTCATTTTCCGGATGTGACGTCACATAGTACGGTTTCAATCCGTTAGAGCGCATCATGACTAGGGTGCTAGTGCACAAGGAAGTACGACGATGCACCCTTTTGCGCCCTAAGAAGCCAGCGGTGAAGACGATCTACGTTGGAAAGGGAAGGAAGATCAGTCGCAATATCTTCTGAAAGTAATTTAATTTGTAATTATTGATGGTTCACCCTCCATTTTGTGATTATTTTATATTCCATGCCATTAAAATGTGCACTAGCAAACAGTTTTAACTTCAATTAAAGTAGGAAACCAAAAATGTGAGGAAGCATGGCTTCAACCGGCAAGTTGTTAGAGGGGAATGAAACTTGATTTAACGCTATCTCAATAATTATTTGGGCATGAATATCCATACTAAGTATCTAAATTTCTTAGCCAGTTTATTAGGTTAATTATTGGGATTAATTCCAAGCACTTAGCCTTCCGTTCCTATGTCAGACTATGTGTGGTGTATATTCTATTTAAAGATAAAAATTTTTTGACATTGTCTCTAATTTATCAAGATTTTCCTGATAATATGGTTGAGTGGAAGCTAATTACCTCCAAATTATTTCATCGGAATGTACGCATTGCGATTCTCAAGGGCAGCGATGAAAATTTGCTACTTCATTGTCCTATTGCTCTTTCGCGGATGGTATTTCGTGAATAATGCGAATTTCCAATGCAATGTCTTGCGATAAATTACAATTCAGAGTGACTAATGGATGTTCTTCTCATATACTAGGGACAGACGTAAGGATAATACAATACATCGGCCTGCGGAAGAAGTACGCAGACCAATTTACGGGCCGAGGCGGTTCTGATATAGTTCCGACATTGGACACTGGGAGACCGTGGCGCTGGCTACCGTAAGAGCAGAAAAGTGCGTGAAGTGCAGGATAGGGAATAAAGGGCGTAAGTGCATAGGGTATACCCTACGGATTGCAACACGGCCTCATTATTTGACGACGTCAAAAGAATTTTACGAAACCTGATATACCACCGTAGATTGCCACCTGCCCCAAAATTAGCGAAGACGCGGAGTCAGAAGTTCTACCATCGGACCAAAACAAAGTTCATTCGTGGTGCTAGGAGTCGAGGCTAGAACTAAATCTTAGTGGATACACCGCAGTAGACTTGGTGTGAAAGCCGTCACACAAAATTCAATTTTTACACTGTGGGAGCAGTAAACATAAATACTTTAGATAAAGTCAAATATCTTAGAATTATCCTAACTTCAGACATATCGTTGAGAACACACAACACATATGTGGTTCATAATTAACGAAATTAGGGTTTTTCAAGCGTATAATAGGTAGGTCCTCGAATGATAAAGTAAACGTGAGGAGCTTATTTTCTCTGGTTAGGCCACACCTCAAATACGCCGCGAGCATAAATATTTAACCAAAAAAATATAAAATATAAAGAATTGATGCGTTATAAAATTTCATTAATAGCTGCTACGAGTGAACTTAAACTGTTTCTCAGCTTTTAGAGGGTTAAGTCTGGGAGCCGCTAGAGACTCGGAGGCAGCACGCTAGGCTTAGGCTGCTTGAGAATTTCCAAACTGCTGGTTTTCAAAGTACACAGAAAATATCAATTTTTCGCGACACTACATCTCTAGGAGCCTCAGACGTGATAAAATAAGAGAGATACTTTGTCGAACATACAGGTACCACAATTCGTTCTTCCCGTGCATAATGAGTGGCCACAATTAAAACAGCTCCACTCAAATCACTCTCATAACACACTTCACCATTTAAGGTGGTTTGAGCGAAGTATCATTTTATTTATTTATTTATTTTCACTGCCCCGAATACAGCACATTAGGCCATTTTACGTCGGGTGAACAACAGTAACAACGGACGAGACATAGACACCCATGTCCTGGGCAGATAATATTCTACCCAGGCGGTACTCGAACCCGCGATCCTCGAGTTAGCAGGCGAGGACTTTACCCCGCCGCCATCGGGGCCGACGATTTTACTTATTTTCAATGAATTTGGTCTCATTTTAAAGAAAAACATCTCACCCTTCTAGTTTCTCACCCTTCTAGTTACACCAAAAATTCAACCCCTTACCACATTACTTTCCGAGATATTTGCCAAAAAATACCAGCCCTTTTACATGGGAAATGGTACGTGTATGCACTCCAGAGAGACATTATTTACAAAATGAGGTATTTCTATCACTTGGATGTCGTAAAAAAAAAACTTAGCGTTTAGTTTGTACGTTTTCTCATTTATATTTGAAAATTAATCATATTTTCACCGCAGTAGGTTCTTGGGTATCACAAAAAACCTTCCGTTTTGATGGAGTTTCAAACACGAGCGTGAAAAAGAGCAAGCCAAGTTGAAGACTTATTCAGATATTTTCATTTGATTGCTTACAATTTCTGTCATGTAAAACAATATTATTGCGCCTTTAATTATGCAATATTTAATTCGTGTGCCTCACAGCTGGTGAAATTAAAAAGTATAATTCGAATATGGTCTTTATTATGATCAGGGAACTATCTCGCTCGGACTACCTTAACCTTGTATCGTGGTTCGGAAATAACACTCCGTAACTTTCCGGTAAATGAGGTTTTTATTTAGGGACGAGCCCAAACGACTATACAGGTCAGCTAACACAGTACAACTCCTCTGTTCACGTCCTGGCCCCCGCCTTTTATATCATCCTTCCTGCCGCTCTCTCCTAGGCGTTGAAGTCAGGCCGCCAGAAACCTCTCAAAACCTAATCCTTTACTCCGCTAGTGTTCTAACACCCCCTGCCACACCCATGCGGCGGCTCGCTGGGAAGTACGCAGGTGTAGATTGTTTCATGAAAATAAAATTCGGAGAAGACTGCTTGGAGGATCGATATAAATGTAACAGGTAATTTGTAAAACAATAAATACAATGTAAAACAAAAAAAACAATAAATGTAAATTTTCTACTCAGGTTAAGAGGCCATAGTATTGGCTATTGGGGTGTAATCATAATATTCTTTGAAATGAAGTCATCATCATTAGTCGTCTGCTTTCGCAGGTCCTTGGTGCCTCAATCCTTCTCTGCCCTCTGCTCTCCTCTTCAATTCTCTGTAAATCACTCTATCCTTCAGGTCATCAATCATCTTTTTTTTATTTCTTCCTCTTTCGCGGTTTTCATCCACCATTCCTTGCAGTACATCTCGCAACAAATATTTCCTTCTCAGTACATGTCCCATCCAGTTCTTCTTCCTACCTTCAATGGTCTTTAACCCTTTGAGTGTATCATGACGTGATATTGCGTCATGGTTGTCTTTACACCGGTGCTGATGACGTGATATCACGTCATTGGTACCGTGAGTGTTCCAGCTTTATTTTTCTTGATCTTTCATTAGGCCCCCTAGTGAAAGCTGAAAGCTCACGGTACCCTTGATATTACGTCATCAGCACCAGCGTAAAGACAACTATGACGTGACATCACGTCATGCCGCACTCATAGGGTTAAGAGCTTTCTTCCTTCTTTAATTCCCTCCAACACCTCTTCATTCCTATCCCTATCAGACCACTTGATGTTAAGCATTTTCCCTCAAATCCACATTTCTAAACTCTCTATACTTTTTCTATCCTTTTCTAAAGGATAGGTAGTATACATAGTCAATTGTTTGATTCACTTTCAATTTTTTAAAGTTTTAATTTACTAGGTAGACTAACACAAGCAGGCCACTTATGCTCCCAGTATAGCTGTTGTAACCCATCGCAATGTTAAATAGCAAATACATCAATGCTTAAAATTTAGGTAGCGCATTGATGGCATAATGTGGAGTGAACATTTGTGAAAACAAACCTCCTGACACATATTTTCAGATATTTGTTATTGCACAAAAACTCTACGCTATTAAAATATTTTGAGGATATCAATAAGCATTGCCATGAACTTGAATTGTTTCAAAAGAAAAGCCAATTCTGTTCTCGGCTAAACAACATTGTACTATAAATACAAGTTGTAAGCACTCTTTATACACATTTGTATCCATTAAATCGATTGTATGTAATATATGATAATGTTTGCCCTGTAATTTTTTTGTTGGGCGAACTTAAAGCATAATAAATAAATAAATACATCAGTGCGGTGCAAGATGTGGAAAACTCACCCCAACACACACCTTTAGGTTGGCTGTCAGGGTATTGCGTAAAGCAGAAGTTCAATCCCATTTTGTTTGAATAATTTGCAAGTATTTTCTGCACAACACGGCTTTGGTTACAAATCACTAGATAGATTTCCAAATACCACAATACAGTATCTATCCTGCAAGCAAACTCAGAGGAAGAACATGCTGCCGTAAAAATTTCACTCCTTCAGCTATGTGCCATTTCAGTTTTATTAGCTGTGCTACAGGTTCACGTGTATTCCTGGTTGAGCACTTGAATAGTGTGATCCGGACATCAGAAATCCAAAATAAATGCATTCTCACTCAGCTCTTACAACCTGTCGTGGGCTAATGTAGGCACACACGTAACCCAAAATATACTTTGAAAAGGTTGTGAGGGTAGTTTGACAGGTGTATCGAGCCTAGAAAACATAACAAATTCCCCATCATTGGTACGGTACATCAATAATATGGTACGAAGTCACTCGCAAGGGTGTATATACACCAAGGGTTGAAATTTTCCCTGAAAAAAATCATCACCGGCAATTTGGAGATCCGGGTTCGAATCCCAGTCAAGTCGAATGTCGAAGTTTTTTCCAGGCAAATTTCAATCCTTGGTGTATATCTTTCAATCCTTGGTCCATCAATAGAGACGCAGGTTTCCAATTGAGAAACACTTGGAAAACAATCGTGGCCACCATTACATACGCCAGGGAAGGCGGGAAAACACGCGACGCCACAGCCAATCAGGTGGCACCTGACCCTTCGGAAGCTGAAACCCCCCTGAAGATGGAGGACAAGTCGTTCTCCGAAACGTTGGGCCCCATGGACCTGCTCACCCGGTGGAAAACCCGAGAAACCTTTATCCATCAGATACTCCGGGAAAATCTGAGATCCTTCATCATTCATGCGGAGATTAACACTATGAATCGGAAGTATGGACTATTGGAAACGCTGGCCAGAAAAGAATGGAAGCCTTCGAAACCTGGTGCTGTAGAGTAGAAGAGGAAAGGACCATATGGAACACCGTAAATAAAGAACGAGATGGATTGGGCACACCCCGAGACACAATAGGTTTGTAAAGAACATAACTGAAGGTTAAAATAGAGGAAAAAGTCCCCAGAGGAAGACCCTGAAATAAGTTCCTTAACTTGCGTAAGAAACACTTCTTCATCATGGGTGAAAATATTGAAAATATGTCTTAGGTTAGCCAGTCAAGACGAAGTTGTTGATTGTCACATTTAAAAGAAAATACAGACAAATAATTCATCCAAAACTTAAGGAAGGTTATTAATGAATAATACACAGTGAATTGTATAGTTTTGGCACGTGTTTAAACTATAAATATGCTCTTATTGTAAACATGTGTGTCTACTGCGCATTATTGTTTAATAATATGTTGATTTCACCAAGTAACACCTTAGGCATTGATTTCACTAGTGGGGGCTGTTGATATTCATGATAAATGAAGCACTTAACTACTTTCGTTAATTTTACATACATTGCTTGATGCGTTTCACCACAATGTGATATCATACGAGTACTAGATGTTGGTAGTTTTTGTTTTGATATATAAACAGGAATAACTGACAAAAGTTCAACCGTAAATATAGCGGTAGTAAAAAGAATTAAAAGTATGACCCACCACGATAAACTTTCGCCTCTTTCAGTCGACGGCAACCGGAGACAATCTGTGAACTGATGACCCCAAAATATTTTCCGAATCCAGAATTTATAAGGTTGATTAGATAAAAAGCACAAGATTTCACGATTAGTCCGACCTTCTTTAATGTCATTTTTTCCCCCGCAGCAATCATAGATCGTAATTGGTGTCATTGAGGTAGAATGAATAGGACGGCCGACAGGAAGCAGGTATAGTCCTTCCCGAAACCACGTTTTACAAGCGGCAGCAATAAACCGACGCAGGCTGGCCGGACGAATTCCCAAACGGGGGGTGAGGGAGGAGGTGGAGGGAGGGAAAGAGGGGTGGGCGTGAGGAGGGCTACTACTGCGGGGTGTGAGAGATGGAAGATGGATGGTCGCCTTTGGTCCTGGAGCCTTTAAGGGGTCCGTAAAGGTCGTCCGCGGGGGTTCCTCCTTCGGAACGACATCCGCCCCGTGGAGAAAGAAATCCTAGAATACGTAAAAAGGGATTCGGGGAACGGGGGTGGGTCAGGATTGGATCCAGGAGCCATGTCCCGCCGACTCCAGCCCCCTTTGAGACGCAAAACTGACAGGTATCTCTTACGCCCCGTTTCCGCCGCTGACGCAGGTATCGTGGTAGCATTGCTACGCCGTAGCAACCCTACATGAATTTCCACTACACTGAAATTACAGCTGTTTGGAGTACTCTACATTGCGCCAACTACACAACAGAGTACTACTACCTTGTACTATGGTAGTTAGCGCAATGTAGAGGACTCTGCAGCTGTTCAGTCTATGCTGCCCTCTCTCCCGAAATCACGGCGAACAGGTGAAAAACAAGCGGTCAATTGATGACGAAATTAGATTTCCATCATCTGCATTAGCTTTTGCAGTAATCGATTTGATTTCAGAATCAAATGACACTCTTTTCTGTTGATTCAACATGGGAGCGTAATTTATGACGAGAAGTGGGTACTCTCGTGAGAAGGCTTACATTGGGCGAACCCAGATGAGCATAGCAGTAGAGCAGTGCTACCAACATTAACTACGCTACCAATCGATAAACCTAGCCAAAAGTTATTAACAGCCGTTATGGTCTCTCCCCTGGCTGGTCACGCATGCTTCCTGTATAGCTGTTGTTCCCTCTACATCATATAGTAGCAGAGTTGAATATATTCAATTTTGTTGCGTGGAATTATAGATAGAAAAATGAAATAAATATAACTATAAGCACTCAATTTATGTAGCATTGATAGAGGATTGAGTACTTATGAAAACTAACCTCCTGTTACGTAGTTTCATATTTTTGCTATTGCAAATGCAGTATCGTTTACACCCCGTTTCCACCACTAATTCAGATATTTTCACTACTGTAGAGCACAATAGTTCTTTTTCTTGAGCTCAATTTTCACGTAAAGATTTTTGGTCCGTATAACTCTTTTCCTGTTCTAATCAACCATTGTTAAACAATGGATGAAGGAGAAGTTCTGTTTTTTTAAAATATTGATAAATAAAGGGATATAAAATAAAAGATCGTATAATCGTAAGATCGTATCACTCGTAAATTGGTTCGGGGGAAAATAATATGTCCGTTCTGTATTCTAGTTCCCTAACTTTATTCTCACAGTCCTATCTAACATATACTATGTAGAGTTTGGTAAAATGTTATTGGCGTGAGAAAATAAATTGCAATGGGACTCTTTAAGCAAATCTTAACTCACGATTATCCTGACCAGCTATTTCCTCTATATGTTTACCCCACGAGATTAATTACTCATGAGTAAAAACGTAACGCTCTAAAATTAGAGCAAAAAGATCCTCCTTTACGAGGGTAGCCTTTTAAGTGTCGGGAATAGAACGTTCCTTATCACCTAGCAACTATAAACGGTGTTTATAAACTACTTTTTGAGTTGGTTAATGCCCATGCAAAGTTTCATTAAGATCGGCCTGATAGTTTTAAAACGGTGGCTTGTCAAAGTTCCCAAGTCGCTGTACGAGATGGAATTAAGTCATGAACAGTACCGCACGATAATTTTCTATAACTTTCGACGAAGCCTCACCAGTAAGAATGCGTCGCAGAACTTTTTGTTGTTTTTGGCGAAGAAGCACCATTAAAGACAACCGTTTATCGCTGGTATGCAGAGTTTCAGCGAGGACGCTCTAGCCTCAGTGACGAACCGCGTGAAGGGCGACCAAAAACCGCCGTCACTCAAGAAAACGTGGATGCTGTACGTAACATGGTTCTGGAAGATCGTCATGTTACAAATCATGAGATTTAGGCATCATTGGACATTTCAGGGACCTCAGTTCAAAAGATCTTACACGAAGAGTTAGGTGTTAAAAAATTGGTTTCCCGCTGGATACCGCACCTCCTCACAGAAGAACAGAAAGCAGCTCGAGTCAAATGGTGTCGAAATACTCTGCAACGATTCAACTCAGGAGCATCAAAGCACGTTCACAACATTGTAAGTGGTGATGAATCATGGATCTATAGCTACGAGCCTGAATCAAAACGCCAATCTTCAGTATGGGTCTTCCAAAGTGAACTCAAACCGACAAAAGTTGTTCGCTCTCGCAGCGTTGCCAAGAAAATGGTCGCATCGTTCGTAGCCAAATCAGGCCATGTAGCGACGATTGCTCTTGAAAATCAAAGAACAGGTAATGCTCAATGGTATACGACCATTTTATTGCCAGAAGTGATCGCCGAGCTTCGGAAAGATAACCCAAATCGACGCATTACGCTCCATCACGACAATGCAAGCTCACACACCGCTCGAGTCACAAAGTCATTTTTGGAACAGCAAAACGTCGAAGTTCTTAATCATCCTCCGTACAGACCGGACTTAGTCCCAATGATTATTTCACATTCCCCAGAATCAAGAATATGCTACGAGGAAAGCGCTTCCAGACGTCTGAAGAAGCGGTCGATGCCTACAAAACAGCCATTTTGACTACCCCTACTTCGGAATGGAATAAATGCTATAACGACTGGTTCCATCGAATGCAGAAGTGCATTGACTATCGCGGAGAGTACTTTGAAGAACAATTTAAAAAATTGCGTTATTGTACCTCTTATAGTTTTTTTCATTCCCGACACTTAAAAGGCTACCCTCGTAGCTTTGTCGAATCGATCTTTTCCATAAAAGGATTGTGAAAAAATTTCACCATCGGACAACTTTATAATAAACTTCAATCACGGTCTATTTTTATCAGTAAAAAAACTTGCATTCAAAAGCTTTTCGCTTCGTAGAGTTCTTCTCTTGATCTAACCCACCATAGTTAATTGTGTTTCTTAAAATGTGTTCAGCGACGTCAGAAGTCGAATCGTGGAGGAGGTAACATATTTGAAACAAATAAAAATAGAATGCCTCTAAATTTGATGTAAAGATCTGAGTGTGATTCACAGTTGTAGAAGAAGATTTGATATTCTGGTGATATTCTCACAACAAACACATATTACTGATCTTCTTATCATTTCCGTATCCCATCGCACATGGGGCCCCTTTCATGTGGCCACAAAAGTTTTTAATTATCGGTCTCCAAAAATAAAAAATGCCCCTTCAAGGGGAATATTCAAGAGTGATCTTAAACTATTTCTGCTTGAAAAATGCTATTTTAATTTGAATGAGTTTTTGGAGAAGGCTGCTGATCTCAGAAGCAGACGAGTGTATTATCCTATATGTATGTATTAATTTTCACTTGTCCTATATATTACTATGTAAAGTCCTGGGACCAATAAATATTATAATTATTATATTATTATAATACCCAGTTTGGCTGTCAAAAGTTTAATCGATCCTCTTTGCGACAAGTATTTTGGCAAAATGAGTTTGTTTCGGTATATATGTACCTTAATATTATCTTATGTTTCTCAATAACATTTCCTCATGTTTTCACGAACGTCTTCTGGCGTATTACGCAGACCCGCGATGGTTTTTACTGCAAAACTTAAAAGTTTAACAAATGCGTTACAGGAAGGATGAATGCAATAACGTATAAAATATAGGCTTTTAGTTAAACTAATAGTTTTCTCTATTTTGTGTCAACATAATTAGTTAAAAAGTTTCAACGCGTTGAGCAACGTAGTGACTCCGAGAAACAAAATTTAGGGTGAGGTTAATTTTATTTTTGGCATGAAGAAAGGCAACGCTGGACTCCGAAACCTGGTACTTGAAGTGGAGAGATTTTAATGGCCTGGAAATAGTTAAAATTAAACTTACAATTGCTCCATTTTTTGAGCACAATTTTCGCAATTAATCTTCATAAATGGGAACATATCGAGTAGCTGGATTTGAGAATAATGGAGGTAATATGACCATAACAATATTCCTAAAGAAAGTGTTACACCGCTAAAAAAATGGTATTTTGGACGGAACAGAACGATGCAGAAACTTTGAAGAACTACTCAGAATGGGACAGATAATAAGTTATTATTAGATAATCTACTTGTGGAGGTAGATTTTAATGATCATGTTGAACGAGAGCACATAAATTCTTGGGTTATTTTGTGTATCGCTGTGATGCTGAAAAATTTTAAATTTTCAAATATTGAGTTGTGTGTCCGATATATTTATCATCAGAGTATAAACAATCATTCAATCGAGTAAGCAAAATTACTCCTCATGGCTTTAGAGTTAGGAGTTTTTAGCTTCCAAAAAAATTAAACTTAATTAGTCGTAACAACTCATAAAAAAACGATGTACAGTTCAACTATGTATTAATGCTGTCTACCGGTTTCGTAGTCTATAGCGTAATCTATTTTGAAGAGAAACAGAAGGAAAAATTGCAAATGCGAACCTTTTATACTAACTAAAGTAGGAGGGGGTGGAGGAGGGATGAGAGTTACAAAAGGTGAAAATTGCACTGCCATGTAAAATAGTATCCTGTACAGGGTACGTCTGAAGTAAAATACTCATATCTTGGAGGAATAAAATCATTCACCCCAGTATAACTTGTAATAAAGGAACTTTAGTATTGCTGTTTTGGAACAGTGTAGTTTTCACTAACTATAACATTAAATCTCTTACGGTTTTCTCCATTAATCCAATGCATTTTATTAGCGTACCCCTAAGAGTGGGTTAGTTTTCCTCGCTGGCCGATAGAGGCGCAGCCAGCGTTAGCTGTAACTTAGCTTCGAGAAATCAACAATGGATGTCTTGACTGTATATTAAAACGAGTAAGTGGGTGCTTACAACTTGCAAGCAAGGGGGGAGTTTGCATATGATGATACTCTTTAAATAACGAAAAATGAATGCATCATCATTAACAAAACCAATAAAAGCTCTCAAGTATATGTGCTACATGCAAGCAAAGAAAAAAATTATGGATATCTCCAAATTTATTACACTGTCCATGAGGTATGGATACCAGACAGTTCTAGTACAAATCATATTATATCTCTTCTGGTTATCAACGACTTCTCAAAATACTGTAATGAAACGGAGAGCTGGCCAGCATTGCCGAATTCCTAACCTCGAATCGACATTCAGCCCGGCGACAATGACACATTGTGTCTCATCAGGTTATTAACGACTTTTCACAATACTATAATCAGTATACTGAAACGAACGTGGAACCACTTCAAGTTCATCGTAACCCTATTTGACGGAATATAAGACGCTCTTCTACGTTAGATATTCCATTTAAGTACAGCATACTTAATAAGGGCTTACATGTAGAGTTTTACTATAGAAATTCGATCCGAATCGAGATTTTTAATATACTAATTTTCATATTCAATTTTTCTCATCCAATCGTCTACATGGACTGCATGTTTTATTAATGAAAACTTCAATATTTTGAAGCTTGGTTGGTTGAAATTGGTCATCAAAGCTACGGTAGAGGCCAGGAAAAAGTTGAAGATATTATACCCAGTACTTAGCAGAGCGAAAAATGGTATAAAGACGACTAAATAATATGCACTTAGGATACCTAACTCATATAAGTAAAGATATCGAATGCAATAACTCGAAGCCTAATCGATTTCTTTAGCTTTTGCGACTTTACACAATATCGACACATAAATCTAACCCTCCCCTGAAACTGGCCCGCCTCGCTGAGTTCCAAACCTCGAATCGACACTCGGCCCTGCGAAAATGGAGAAATATATCCATAGCAACGAAAGTGAAAAAATTTCTAAAATCCCAGATAAAATTAAAAAATATCAGTTTAACGGTAGGTAGGAAAGAATCGATTGCAAGAATAAGATTTTTCAAACACTCAGCCTCATATTTGTGAAAGAATCAATCTTGTAGCTCAATTCTTTCATATTTTAATGAACGAAAGAAAAAAGGTCCACACTAAAATTTTTCATTTTTCCCGTATAATCCCATGCAAAGCTATCGATTGCAATAAATCGAAGCCTAATCGATTTTTTTAACCTTTGCGATTTTACACAATATCGACACATAAATCTACCCCTCCCCTGAAACTGGCCCGCCTCGCTGAGTTCCAAACCTCGAATCGACACTCGGCCCGGCGAAATTGGAGAAATATATCCATAGCAACGAAAGTGAAAAAATTTCTAAAATCCCAGATAAAATTAAAAAATATCAGTTTAACGGTAGGTAGGAAAGAATTGATTGCAAGAATAAGATTTTTCAAACACTCAGCCTCATATTTGTGAAAGAATCAATCTTGTAGCTCAATTCTTTCATATTTTAATGAAGGAAAGAAAAAAGGTCCACACTAAAATTTTCCATTTTTCCCGTATTATAATCCCATGTAAAGCTATTGATTGCAATAAATCGAAGCCTAATCGACTTTTTTAACTTTTTTGATTTTTTCCTAACTCGACACAGGATTCTAACTCCACCCTGAAAATTTCACCCACCTAGCTCGTTTATAAATGCCCAGGAATTTTGATGAGTCAGTCAGTCAGTTCTGTAGCTTTATATATATTTCCACTAATTATCTAAAAAAAAGTACATTTGGCCTACATACGTTTTAGAGCTGGCGCACCACAGGCAGCTCACTTCAAAGCAAATAGGGATTAGAGTAGTTGTCCGATAAACAACTTTGTGAACAGCAAAATTTCTAGACATTTTAAGCATAGAAATGATTTGATAATACTAAATTTGCTAAAGAAATAAAATAATGATACATTATACTTCACCGTCATTAGCCATTTGCAGACAACTAATAATCACAAACTTAAATAAAAGCATGAATTTTTAACTAGTGATGGGTGAAAATTTTCAGTAATCGATTAATCGCATCATATGATAAAAGTGAAGGCATAATCGATTCATGAAAAAATCGGGTCTAAATAATCGTATGATTCTTGAGAATCGTCTAACAAGCACACGATTCTTGAGTGTCATGCGGTTACCAACCGATTCTTTTGTGTTCATAATCGTGTTCTGAATCAAACGCGCGAAGATTCTTGTCTGTAGTTTATGCAATAATCACGTGATGTGTAGAGTTAAGAATCGGCAAAGTATCATACGATTCTTTGACGATTATTCGAGCAAGATCAAATGAGTGAAGTAATGTTCAGTGGAAGTAATCGTGTCGTGGACGAGCTAAATAAATCGACGGGCGCCTATTCTTGTTTATAGTCATCGCTTGTGAATCATGGAATGTGGAGAAAGACTCTGTGAATAATCGTATGATTCTTGGTTTTAACGATTCCTAATGCTGAATACTGGTATTTTGAACGTGGTAGAGGCGACACTTCAAGCGATATACGTCCATTATAATCGACACAAACCAGTAAAAATTGTAATCAGACACGATATTTATTAAGTTTTTATCACCTCCAGAAATGATACATAGTATTGATTCATTTCTTCAAATTATACAAAATAGTCATTTTCGCATGAATAAAGGAGTGATTATTAAAATAAACCTATCTACAAAAATTATGAATACAAGCTGAAATGATTTAATGATGTTGACCTTATGCAAAGAGAGAGGGCAGAATTTTTTTTGCTAAATTTTTTAGTTTTTGTATCGCAAACGTTGGCAAAGTTAGGGGGTGATGCATTAGTCCTGTGATAGATGCAATGTTTCAAATGTAGGGGCAGTCATTTTGCTACCACATTGTTAAAAATAGTGATGATAATAATTTAATCAATTATTTAATTATAATTATTATATAATCGACGCTTTGGGATTGATTAGCGATACTAATTATTAGTAAAAGTGATAAAATAACTTTATATTTGATGTTTACTGTGCGGCAAAGGTTGTATAGCCTATGGCATCTCTCTAGGGAGGGGTTGAAATAATGATATTGTCACATATTTTGAAAATTATTGATTGCCTCTCTCGTTATTTAAAGAGGGAGGTTGTTTTCATTACTGCTTCAACTATAAATTTCATTTCTTGTACTATTTTCGTGTTGTATCTTGCCAATATTTTAAAATATAAATGCCACCGACTTTCCTCAGGGCACCTAAATGTACAGATGTAGCTACCTTAGCACTCACAATTACAGAACCCAGTCTTATAAATATTTAACTATGAGTACCACGAACTGCGTTTTATCAAATTGCATGAATTTATGGTGTTATTTAAGAATACAGTTATACCCAGTTTTACAAGTATTTAATTACAAATATCGTTGATTTCTATAAGTTAAAATTAATTTATGTTGTTGCCGGTACTAAAAAATACAAATATTATCCAGTCGAACAAAGATTTAGTGACAAAATAACTTTTGTTAACTTACATTAATTCATGTTGTCGCAAGTTAAGTATCCTGTCTTACAAAAATTCTACTTAGGGTTCTTAAGTAATACTCACTATCAACACAAAATGTCATTATTCCTAGGATGAAATCATTGACAAAAAATTGTGCGGGCCGCTTGAAATGGCTTCAGGGGCCGCTGGTTTCCCACCCCTATGCTACAGTTAATGTAATCAATTTCATCGCAATATATTAAACCTAGAACACTTATCAAACTTATTTTTTTTAATACTCTACCTCGGCTCTCAGGAAATCGGGGTGGATACGAGCAATGTTATTGTTTAAATTTGTGGTATTTCCACATGCTTTTATAGTTTTAAAACATATTCGACAAGATGCAGTCCTATCGTTTGCATTTCTAAGGAAGAACTTCGACAAATGACTTTTTATAGGAGGCATGTCACTTCAAGTCTCACTAAATATTTTCACGCACGCGTATTTGTTGAGCGATTTCCAAAGATTAACTCCTGGGGATTAATTTTTGGATATCAATTGTTTGCGATCAACAAGGTATCAGTAAAAAATAGTAAAAAAAATGTATTTAAAAGAGTAAAAATTGTATTCGTAGCTTCATGGTAATAATTTAATAATTTCCTAACTCAGACATAATGCACTCTTCTATACAATTCTCATGGGATACAAGTACTGTCAAATACCAGGAGCTATACCAATCTCACATGTACTTTAAACACTTTCGGAGGAATATCACGCAAACAAAGTCCAGTGAGTCATGCCTTGCCATTAATTATTGGGGAGAAATTGATCGGTTGACTTTATTTATTGTTAGAGATTGTCAATGATAACAAAGATTTGACATCGTTGGAAAATTCGGTGTCATCTTTCATGAACACTTCGAATTGAACGGTCACCAATAACACTAATTCCTCATGAATTATGCTTCTAAACATGTTTTCTCGCATTAAATATTTTTTGGTCTTCCTTTAATTAAATAGAGTAGATTATTTTCCAAAAGCCATATTTACGCTCTCATGCAACAATACGTGTATGAGAACGCTTAATTCATTATTACTTGTCCTCTCCCGCCGATTCTATTCAAATAATCGGATGTAGATAATCGATTCAATAATCGAAATAATCGGAAGCAAAAAATCGATTATGGCATATAATCGATTATTTTTACCCATTACTATTTTTAACAATGTGGTAGCAAAATGATTGCCCCTACATTTGAAACATTGCATCTATCACAGGACTAATGCATCACCCCCTAACTTTGCCAACGTTTGTGATACATAAACTTAAAAAATTAACAACAAAAATTCTGCCCTCTCTCTTTGCATTAGGTCAACAACAGTAAATCATTTCAGCTTGTATTCATAATTTTTGTAGATAGGTTTATTTTAATAATCACTCCTTTATTCATGCGAAAATGACTATTTTGTATAATTTGAAGAAATGAATCAATAATATGTATCATTTCTTGAGGTGATAAAAACTTCATAAATATCGTGTCTGATTACAATTTTTACTGGTTTGCCAATCTTCCATGACTGTTTTTGGCCGTACAAATTCGTAAACTACAATTCATTATCGTGGTTTTTAACCAATTTGCAAAATTATATCGGCTGCCTAATTCATTTTTTTTACTTATTTAATGCAGGACGCTAAAATTGCATTTCACGTTACTTTAAAACAGATAAAATTTCAATTCTTTAGTCTCATTATTGACCAAATTAGAGACACTTGAAAATTTACCATTTTTTGCTATTGCTCAGTAAAACGATCACTTTATGGATTTTCATAAATGGCCAATAGTTCCTGAAAAAGTTGAGAATTCTACCGTTAAAGGTAGATTTTAATGAAAGTCAAAGATCTCCCGATCTTATCCACTTTAAGGGCATAACTACCTATAGTATCGAGAAAAATCAACACAGAAAAATAAAAACGGTAAATTATCAAATATAACACATTCATCTATGACATTCATTTTTTTAGAGCAATCGATGATGGTGACCCTGGTAATTTAATATCACTGGGAATGGTTTGAGATGGAAATTCCCTAATAACGTCGATAACTGGATCCGAGATGGTTGTTTATCAATTAATGTTCAATAAATGCGTTCAATATATGGATATTTCGTTGTATTTAGTTACCCAGGGGTAAAAGGTTTACGCTCTCAAATACTTATTTATAGCGAATTTGATTTATTCCAATGTCTCGGACGTGACTTCGTGGAATTTGCTTAACATTGTAAGTGAAAAGTATAACTTAGTTATTCCACATAGATTAATCTATGTGGAATAACTAAGTTATACTTTTCATTTACAACGACTTTGATTCCTGCAGAGAACGTTCGGCTGCGGTCAATATTCACCAACAGAATGTTTCATGCCGATTGGATATCAGACGTTTCGCCAGTGGAAATAGCGCCATTCAGCTTCGCTCGTGAGCGTTCAGGTATTGTGATGCATGATGATAATGATGATCGGCTTCAACACCTTGGATGGACAGGTCCTGCACAAGGATTTTTATAACCCACAACACTACGCGGACAGGGTATATTGGTTTTCAAAGAACCATGGAACTAGCCGCGCAGTTACTCCAACGGAGTCACTCGCTAGTAATCACATAATTGCGCAAAATTCACAGTGGAAAAATCATTCACCTGGACTGGGAATCGATCCCAGAACCCTCAATTTCGCGAGATTCACAGTGGAAGAGGACGCTTGCGTAGCTTAATTGGTTAGAGCACTCGGGGCGAAATCGAGGGATCTGGGTTCCATTCCTAGTCCAGACGAATGATTTTTCCACTGTGAATTTCACACAATTATATTGATTTTGTCACGGCATTAATGTAACGCATTGAAGGAGGCGTGGCAGGTATGGAAAAATGTATATACTAATGATCATCATCACCTTACGAGTCAATCCAGCGATGTCCGTCTATCTATCTGTCTCTTCGCACGATAACTGCCGTAAAAACTGAGATATCAAGCTGAAATTTGGGTCATAAGCCTCTAGTAGTCCACAGACAGCACAGGTCTCAAATGGGTTGGATCAGACCAAAACCATGCCTTTTTTATTTTTTTAAACAAAATGGAAAGGGGTGTAGGGCATTTAAGCTTCGGTAAGGCCGAAGATAATTTCATTAATAGTTTTTTTTTATGTTCTACCGGTTAAGATAGGCGGTTTCATCAAATTTCAGAGAATCTCTTCCTATTTTCTACTTTTTCCGGGGCCTATCTCTCTCTAATATATCCTTTTTCGCCTCAGCATACGACCTACCCTTCTCCATACCATCCATGAAACCTATTCTCTCTCTTCCCCTTCCCCGTTTGCCCAATATCCTACCCTCTATCACACACTTCAGCATCCCATCACCCCGTTATCACATCCTCCAGCCACCTATTCTTCCGATCTCGAATTTCATTCAGACGTTTCCTTTCCTCGCCCACCATCTCAAGCACTTCCTCGTTAGTCTTCCTCTTCGTCCACCTAACCTTCTCCAGCTATCTCCACACCCACTTCTCAAATGCCTATAGCTTATTCTCGTCCTCCTTTCTGAGGGTCCACGTTTCTGCCTCATACAACGCTACGCTCCATATCAAGCCCTTCACCTCCAGCCATCTACTCTTCCGATCTCGAATTTTATTAAGAGGTTACCTTTCCTCGCCGACCATCTCAAGCACTTCCTCGTTAGCCTTCCTCTTCGTCCATCTTACCTTCTCCATCCTTCTCCACACCCACATCTCAAAAGCCTACAGCTTATTCTCGTCCGGCGCAAGGAAATGGATCAGGAAATTAAATAGACAACCTTGTTGAATAAACAACGCAAGTAACTGGCCAGAGACCAACCGATCAATTGGTGAAACGCCAGATAAAAAAACGAAAAAGTACAAGCGTAGGATGATTATCGCCCAGCCTGTCCCACTCAGATTGAGGCGGTCTAACTGAAGGTGGCGTTGAAATTCATTGCAGCCGCGCCTCACGTGCCTCACTCACTTTATTAAAATGCATCGATGCATCGATTGGGCGGAGGCGTCGTATGCACTTTGGTTCGGTGGTCTCGCCAAGCGTCCGTCATCTCATCGACGCTGCAGCACACGCTCCCAACCGTCGAGAGAGAAATGTCCCATTGTCACCCTCATTAAGACGCCCTTGCGATGCGGCAGATGGGAAGACCTGCGCCTAATTGCAATGAGACGAGAGAGAACGGAGGGCAAAACGAATGAAACAACAATCGAGGCTTCGACGTCGGGCGGTGTTTCTTTCAGGGTCACATGCGTGAGACGCCAAAACAATAGACTGAAGCCTGCGCGCACCTAACTCCGAGTACCCCCCAAGGACCAATGGCAGCGCGACAGGTAGCTCTAGGCGAGGAATCTATACGTCTGCTTGTAAATTGCCACATTACGTAAAGCGAAAGAAAAGAAATCAGCCTTCAAGTATTCCAATAGCTCGAAGTCGGAACATGGGAATCGTAATGCGTATTTATTGTCTCTTTCATGAATCATCAATAAGTGTTCTAACAATAGCGGCAGACCTACTCAGCAATGCCTGGTGAGATATGGAGAAAAAGAAAAATAAACAAAAAAATCGCTCTCAGACTGCCAATTAATGCTTAGAATTAATTATATACAAGTTCCGAACTATTTCTATTTTGTTAAGGTTTTAAAATTATTTTATTTGAGAAGTGGTAACATGCCCACGGTTTCTGGAAGCGAGCATGATTATAATCTACGAAGGAAGCATAAAACGCCGCTTCCAAAACCGAAACTCACCTTTTATAAGAGATCTTTTTTGTATTGGGGATCAAAAATATTTAATGCATTACCGGATTGTATGAAAAGCATAAGGAACGAGAAAATTTTTTTGAAATTGTCAGAGGCATGGATATTGGCACTTGATAGCATTGATGTAATCATCAATGCTATCAAGTGTTATTATCAATTATGTTCTTCACAATCTCATTGTGTCTCAGGGTGTGTCCAAGCCATCTTGTTCTTCTTTTATATAAGGTGTTTCATATGGCCCTTTCCTCTTCTAATCTTCTAAACAATCATCTCATCGCTTCTCACACACTACTCATAATTTCTAATTTATTCTGTCCATTTCATCTTCAGCATCCTCCTCCAGCACCAGGTTTTGAAGGCTTCTAGTCTTTTCTTGTCAGATTTTCCAGTGGTTCATGCATCCGATCCATAGATTTCTACGCTCCACACAAATGTTTTCAAATACTGTTTCCTGGTTTTTGGTCCTATCTTCTTTGAGCAAAGCAGTTATCTTTTTCCCATAAACGCCTTCTTAGCTTGGGCTATTCTCAGCTTGATGTCCGTGGTACTTCTTTCGTCCCACGTGATGGTACTTCCGAGCTAAGTGAAGGAATCCACTTGCTATAATTTATCTCCTCTCAGAGTGACGGAGATTTGGCAATGTTCATTAACTAAAAGTATTTACAATACTAATAAGCTGTTGTATCATGACAAGGGTGCTGAATGTTGGCACGTTCGCCCACACAGAACTCTCTTTGTTACTCGTTTGACCATGCATTGTTATCCTGACTGCATTTCGATCTCCGCTTACAACCGAGGGTAATGTGCGAGGTTGTAATTTGAACTGGAATGAGATTTGCAGCTCTGAAGTGGAGTAAACCCGTGCTACACATCCTAGAGGTGCTTCGTATGGTACTTTGGGGATGAGATAGTTATTCCGAATCGAGATTTCGAACGATTGAGTTCACTAAGACGAAGTGCACATGTCATCCGACCATAGCACTAATCGCTAAGGGAATGAGGACTAAGGAATATCCAATTGATCGAACGCATTACCAATGCCGGTATTTCTCTGATGACTATGGTCCCGGTTGCGATCGATGTCAAGGCTTACAGGCCGTGCATAAAATTCCCTAAACTCAGAAAGTTATACCACATTATCTGAATGTCAGCCATCTTCACGGCCACAAAACTGTTGGTACAAGCGAGGAAGTGCGCGGTATGGTGTGTGAAGGAATAAAGGTTTAGGATAAGAGAATGAGGAGACAGCGTAGGTGGCTGGAGGATGTGTTGCTCAGGACTGTGAGGGAAGGATGGTGGGCGAGCGGGGAAGAGGAAGAAAGAGAATTGGTTTTATGGACGGGATGAAGAAGAGTAGGATGTATACTGAGTACATCACGAAGAGAGAATCACTAGTGGCACTCACAATGAAAAATCTACAGGATATTCTCTGAATTTCAATGAAATTTACGTTTAACCGGCAGATTATCAAATGATAAAGAAAATGACTAAAGCCTTCGAAACCTGGTGCTGGAAGAGGATGCTGAAGATAAAATGGACGGACAAAATAACAAATGAATATCCAAGTGTACCGAAGAATAGAAGAGGAAAGGACCATATGGAACCACAAAGAGAAAAGAAGAACCAGATGGGTTGGAGACACCCTGAGACACAATGAGTTTGTGATGAACATAACATTGAAGGTAAAACAGAGGTAAAATTCCCCAGATTAAGACCCAGGAATAAGTTCATGCACCAAATGAAAAGAAGAGTAGATTGGAAGAGATACCAGGAGATAAGGGAACTAGCATTAGATAGGGAAGGGTGGAGGGCTGCAGTTAATCAATCTTAGGATTGAACAAACAATGAATGAATCATTTACCGGTGACATAGGGATCGGACTAGGTTCAAATGCGAAGACAACCAACGCCAACGGAGGAGATGACTTTATTTCATTAGCTGCGGTAAAGGAAAAAGTTGAGATGCCTAATGGGATGGGGAAATGTTTCCACATGTATTTTTATATGGTCAATTAACAGCGTTACATCAGAGGAGACACTGCCTTAAAACACTTCTACCATTTCGTCAAGCCATTATGCAATCGGGAGCATCTTCTTTACCATGGCGCACTCTGTGTTACTGTTCTGTTCTAAAAACTTAATGAGGAGCAGCGACCGTATTCTCATGAAAGGGATTGAAAGAAATTTTTAGGGCTTATAATCAAGCGTAATTTCATTTTCTAACCCAGCGTTAACGCACTCGGCGAGATATGATGAAGAAATTAGGAATACCCACTATTCAAAACTTGGACGCACGGTGTGTACGATGCTCGTATGGCCGGTTGTAGTTCGAACGTGGCACCCTAACCAAACCGTCTGCCGTAGTAGTAATCCCCCCCCCCAGCCCACACGGAAAAAGGAGGGAAAAATACAAAAAATAGAAAAAGCAGGGTGGAGTATGGTTTTGGGGGGGGTGGAGGATGGTGACCTGTTTCACTGGACGTATTATGGATTTCGGAACGGTGGGTGAGGAGGTGGAGGAAGAAGCTGTGGAGGAGGTTTTTGTGGAGACTTTGACTGGAAACCAGTTACCACATCCCTCCTGTCCCCCTCCCCCCATTTTCTTCCCTACACCCCCCACCCCCGGGCCTACTCCTCTCTCCTTGTGTTGGAGATCCCTTTCACACAAGGACCTCTCCCAGTTTTCCACGTCCGCGGCAAAAGGGGATGGTGTGTGTGTGTGTGTGTGTGGTGTTCCTTTACGCCCTTCCACCCCCGTTCCCTCCTCGGAAACCAAAAACGACCCAAAAAGCACACCCTGCGCCTTCCATACTCCACCTCCAACGTCCTTTTGTGGGGACAAGGACGGATAGAAAGGACGCTTGTCTGTCTCCTGGAAGGGATCGTTTCTCTGGGAGGGGGGAGGTTTCAACCGTCCCTTCGAAGGTCCCCCCTGCCACCCGCCCCCCATGCGCACACCCATCCCTTGTCCTTTTTCCTTCCCTTTTTCTTTCTTTTCCTGGAAGGAAGAAGACTCGCCAGACACTCTGGCGTCGTTAAATGCAGTCCAGGCGGGGGAGGGAGGTAAGGTCGTTTCTTCGAGGAGGCGTGGGCGGCGGGGAGGTTGGTTGGGCTTGTCTTTCAGTTGGTTAGGGGGGCGGGGGAGGAGTCGGGGGGGGGGAGGGAGAAGGGGGGGTCTGGAGACGACGGTTGAGATCTCCCCAATGCACCGCAGACGACGACGCCGGTGCACCACGGAGGAGGAGGAGACGCTGCACTGTGGACGTCGGCGCTGTTGCCATGCCGGCGGGTTTCTTAAAAAGCGGAGGAACTTTTCCTTTTGTTTTCCCCGCATCCTCAAGGTTTTTACCCGCTTCCTGAAAATCCGCCGGTGCAGTAGAGTGCAGCGGCCGCCTGGGTTTCTTCCCGAAATCAAAATCACTCCCTTTTAAGGCAGTGCGAGCGAGATAGTTCCCTAATCGTAATAGAGACCACATTCGAATTATACGTTTTAATTTCACCAGCTGTAAGACACACGAATTAAATATAGAATTATTAATGGTGCAATAATATAGTATTAAATGACAGAAATTTTAAGAAATAAAATGAAAATATCTAATAAGTCTCAAATTTGACTTGAATTCCACGCGGAACGTTTGAAACTCCATCAAAACGGAAGGATTATTGTGATCCCGAAAATTTACTGCGGTGACAATATAATTAATTTTCAAAAATAGTTGAGAAAAAACACAAATTACACAAATTTTTTGACAAGATCTAAGTGTAGGGAATGCCTCATTTACTGAATAAGGTCTCTCTGGAGTGCATACACGTACCATTTTCCGTATAAAAGGCCTGGTATACTCTGGCAAATATCTCGGAAAGCTATGTGGTAAGGGGTTGAAGTTTTTGTGTCAATGGAAAGGTAATATATTTTTCTTTAAAATGAGACAAAATTCATCGATTTATAGGTAAAATGATATTTCGCTCTAACTACCTAAAGGTAGCTCTGGCTCGACAGAGTGAGTCGATTTAAATACTACGTTAACTAATTTCCAAACATTGCATTTAACAAATGATGTGGTACGAAGTCACTCGCACGGGTGCATATACACCAAGGTTGAAATTCGCTATGAAAAAATCATTTCACATTCGCCTTGAAGGAAGATGGCTTGGTCGTGTAACTGGCTGACACACCTGACCGGCAATTGGGAGATCCGGGTTCGTATCCCGGTCAAGTCAAATGATTTTTTCATAGCGAATTACAACCCTGGTGATTACGTTAACTATTTTTATATTCAGAGCCACTTTTAAAATAGCGAGGGTAGGTCAGAAACAATGAAACTATAAAACCTTGCCGACGTTTCGGAGTGCAATACACCCCATAATCAGGGCAATACAGACAAGAATACATGAAGGTGCAACAACCGTCAATTAATAAATGGATCACTTATATATCAATTACAATTTAAAATTTTAGTATAAAAATTACCCTGGAATTGACAATTTTAGGGATTCATCTTCAGTAGATAGACTTTTAAGGACAGATTTTGTTTAAAGTCGAAAATTTTTGTTTAAAAAATTATCTACCGAAGATGGATCCCTATGATTATTAATTCCAAGGTAATTTTTATATTGAAATTGTAAATTCTACTTGATGTACAAGCGATCCTTTTATTCAGTGACGGTCGTTGTACCCTCATGTATTCTTTTCTGTATAGCCCTGATTATTGGGTGCAATACACTCCGAAATGTCGGCAAGGTTTTATAGTTTCATTGTTTCTGACCTACCCTCGATAGTTTCTTAAGTGGTTCGAAATTTAGAGGTCGATAGAATACTGTGTTTGTATATTCCGTTAAAAATCCATATTTCGCTAAATGTAATGAGTTACCTACTGAAAAGCAATATTAAGGATCAAAATATGCAGATTGCTACATTAATTAATTTTTTAAAGCCACATTTGCCCAGCCATAGTAGACGACTGCAGCGCCATTTACATGGAACTACCGCATTTTGACTTCAATTTCGGAGATAATGTGCTAATAACTTTAAAACATGTGCGGTGAGATGCCTATACTTCATTTTTACTCAATTTACCAGGACTTCGCGCTTCTTATAAACAATTTTAATTAAAATCTTGAATATGCTTTCTAGTTCAAATGCACATTTTTCTACTGTAATCTGAGAAATTTCCAGTAGAGCCCATGTTAAAATCTCCACTTTCAAGGCTGGATTACGGTAAAACTAGCCATTATACACTGATTTACTTTCATCTCAGTTTATAAAGTGCACTTCTAAGATGCGATGCTCAAGTTTTTGCGAAATTTGGAATAAACGACTCTGTTGTCAGAGCCACCTTAATGCAATTTAACTCGGGTAAAGCATGGCACTCTATGGGTCGGTGGCATGGACCATTGGAAAAATCTTCCACAAAAGTTTAGAAGCTTACAAAATGAGGTGTTATAGGAGGATGTTGAAGACCGAACGGACGGAGGATATAATAAATGATGAAGTTTACTGAAGAATAGCTGAGTAAAGGACCATATAGAACACAACAGAGAAAAGAATAAACTTGGTTTGGATTGAATATTGGGGTGGTGACCGACTGCTATAGATAGGGAGGGGTGGGTAGAAACCTGGCTTCGGCATTAGCCTGCTCTTAACGAAAGGCGCCAAGGGGACCACGGTCTAACGTCTCATACGACAGACGGAGTACTGTACTTGAAGTGCCCTTCACAAGACAATCAAGTAGGGATCATTAATTACTTAATTATTAATCGTTTAATTACTTAGAATTTCAGTATTATACAAGTATATTGTCACACCACTATTGATGCAATGTTTGATTCGTGTTTCTTATAGCTATTGAAATTAAAAATTTCAATTCGAAAATGGTCTCCAAAGTGACTAGGGAACTATCTCGCTCAAACTACCTTAAGAAACTATTAATATGTAAATCTCTGAAAATGGCCGTAAGGGCGATTCTATTAGTCATTCTTACAATCTTTAAATTGGATTGGATTTTTGGGGAGGCGACCGACAGCTAAGGTCATTTGCGCCATAGGGGATAGGTAAGGGAGGCGTGGGTAGAAACCCGGCGTCGGCATTAGCCTGTTCTTAACGATAGGCGCCAAGGGGACCACGGCTCAACGTCTCATCCGACAGACGGAGTACTGTACTTGAAGTGCCCTTCACAAGACACTCAAGTAGGGATCGGGTTTCCTCTGTAAAACATCCTCCTCTGCAGGGATTGGAACCATTGCCATCCGTATGGTTAGCCAGTACTCTAGCCACCACACCAATCCGATCCCCGAAAAGAATAACCTAATGGATTGGACACACCCTGAGACATAATAGGTTTCTGGAGAATATAAGTGAGTATAAAAATATAGTGAAAAAAATCCTGAAGGAAGACCCAGAAATAAATGCATAGACCAAGTTAAGAGGAGAGTATGTAAAAAGAAATACTAGAGAGTAAGGGAACTAGCATTAGATATGGAAGGCCAGAATGCTGCAGTCAACCAACCTTAGGTTTGAACGCCCAATAAAATGGATATGATCTAATATAATTCCCTCATAAAAAAATTCGCTCACATCTGCTGTAAAGGGTTAGTTTAAATATAAATCAGAAGAAATCCCATACATTGTCACAAATGCAAGGCCCTATTTATCTGTAAAGTCTTTTTATTTTTTTTTCATCTCAGGTTAAGGCCTATCCTTCTTCATCCCATCCATAAAATCAATTCTCTTTCTTCCTCTTCCCCACTCGCTCCAAATCCTTCCCTCAATTACGGCCCTCAGCATCTTTTATACTGACGTTACCTCTTCAAATCTGCTTCTTTTCCACATCCTTATCTCAGACGGATGTATAGTATTCTCATCAACCACACAAAGAGCTTTTCCGTAGCCACTTTCAGGCCTTTAAAACCCTAATTCTGCGCTAATTTTTTCGCCACTTTATCCATAAAATAGGCAATAATAAAATATGTTTTCCTAACATGTAAATGTCTCACAACGTATACGCCCTTATGTTACAAAAGACGGGTGGAGTTTATGAATTTGGTGATCGGCTGACCGGTTGAAAGAGAATTATTTGTGCTGACGTCTACAGTCCATATCGATGAGAAAGGAAAAATAGCGAAAGGAATTCCGCAGTCTACGAGCAAATCAAGGGCGAATCCAATGAACATTTGTCCGCATAATCATCTCAATATTGGAGAAAGTTGAAGGAATTCTCAATGGCTGCGACCAAATATACGCGGGTCAAACGAGGAGAGCGATTTCGGTCCGATTCCATGAACATCGCGGGGTTTTGGAGAATAAAAATTGCATAAAATCAGCGGTCGTTGATCGCGCTTTCTACAACACGGGATATCAAATAATGAAAGTTGATTCACGAGTCGTGGCCGAGGAAAAACGTTACTTCCCTCGACTTATTCGGGAACCGATCAAAACAAAAAGCGAACGAAACTTTCAGAGCAGGGGACGTGCACTGACTCTATTACACCTAGATAAGACTGATAGCTGAAGCGCACCAAAACAGATACCCGCCTAACTTCAGCGCTGGTTGGCCTCGCAATCGAGAGTTCATCCAGAGGACGTAAAAATATACAGACCGATTCCCCAATACTATCCCTAAATCAATATTCGATGATCAGAAGGAAACAACTAGAACGAAATTATTGTACATATTTGGAAGTTTAAACCCTCTCTGGCGTATCTCATTACGACCAAACATAAGAGAAAAAGTTATTGTCATTCCGAGAAATCGTCGAGTCACTTTTATTGTATACAGCACCAGCATGAGTTTTGCATAATAAATCAATTATGCAACGAATCTTACCGACGTTCAACCGCTTCCACCAATAGGTTAGGGCCTCCTGGTTAGGTGACAGTTGGCAGAAAACGGGGGGTCGCTTGACATCTATCGGCGCACATATCGATCTGGTCTCTAAAATGGGCCTCTCCCAAATGCTAACACAAGACCTCTGGGAGGTAGCCCAGCGGCCTGATACGCTCCCATGCTATAATACAACTGATTTGAAGCAACTCTATTAGGCTCCTTTCCAGCATTTTTGTAATCCTAATAACTGACAGATTTCCTCATGCCAGAAAACGAATTACAACCTGATCAAAACGTTCAGGCAAAAGATGATAAAAAAAATTAGAGCGCGTGCAAAGGAGATCTGCTAGGTTTGTTAAAGGCCGTTATGATAATTGCATAAGTGTTACGAGCTTAATAGAAGAACTAGGATGGGAATTACTATCAGAACGCAGGTTAAAATTTAGGTTAAACCTTTTAAGTAAATTCGAAACCGAGTTGTTCACAGATGACGTTAGATATGTATTGAGAACCCCTGTGTATTATGCTAGGTTTGATCATATTAACAAGATTAGAGAGATAGATTGTCGTACCGATAGATTTAAAATGTAATTTTTCCCTCGTACTATAAGAGAGAACAATAGGCAGCGTAGCTAAGGGATAGGTAGGTGAAATATAGTTAGAGTAGTCTGTAGTGCATAATGCATGTAATAACAACCAATAATTCCTTCCTTATTATGTAGATACTAACCATCTAGCTCCATGTGACCCTATTATCTAGCATATCTCCCTTAAATATCCTAGTTGCATGTCAATAGTGCATGTTTGGTTATCTTCACCCCCTGCCACACACCCTCGTGGTGGCTCGCAGAGTATCACGTAGATGTAGATGATATGATTATCATCATATAATCACTTCTTGACGCTAAGCAACTGAGTGATACGTAGGTACGCGAAGGCTGTTACAATAAAAATATCCACTCACTCACCATCGATTACCGCACCAGCCACCATAAAACCAGGCTATACTTCTGGCCTCGTAACGGCTCGTGGATTACAGCATGAACGGTGGTCTCCCAATTATGATCAGGTGGAAGCGCAGGCATGAGTGTATCTGTCGAGGAAAAATTCGCCTGCATGCGAGCGCGAGGCCGTAGGTAGGTAGGTGTGTGTGTGTGTGTTTTAGCATCGAGGACACCCACGGTCACACACCCACGCGTGGATTTAGCGAGAGGAGGGGAGTGGCGACGTTTCACGAGCGGCTGCACCTGCACTCGTGATGAAGCGCATACGATTACGATGATGAGGCCGTCGACGGAGGCTTGGAACAGAGGGCGGTCGAGACAAAAAGAGAACGCTTTGTGCTCAGATCCCTAAGGACATGCAAAGGGAAAAGAAAAAGTACTCCATTGAATATGAGATTGGGACGACTTCAATTTTCAAAGCATTACTATCGCTTAGCCACCTGCAAAAACATTCTTTTTTAGCGCTTTTTCGTCCTCCCAAACCATGGAAAAGCGAATACTTTCATTAATTTGACGTCTTGTGGACATTTTTGGTTTCACAAACGCGGCATTTCAATAGACTCAATAAAATTGTTTACACTTCAAATTAACAATGTCGTTGAAAATGACTCGAGATTTCCACCGGGTCAGGTTCTCCATTTCTGCCAACGTTTCGGTGGATGAGTAGTCCTCAGGGCATGTCCTGAGGATGATGGACGACTGGATGGTCGACGATGGATGACGACTAGGTCCCTCGAAACGTCGGCAGAAATGGAGAACCTGACCCGGTGGAAATCCCGAATCATCTTCAACGGCATAGTTCGCCGGGAAAACCTTCGATCATTCTTCATCAAATTAACAATCATTGCATGAACAAATGATATAATACGAAGTAACTGGCACTGGTGCATATGCATCCCTTGATGTGTATGTATCCATGCGAGTGACTTCGTATCATATAATCTGCACATGTAATGATTGTAAATTTGTCAAGTTTGTCGTAATATAAGCGACAATATTGGGTTTATCCACCGTGACCGTGGCCTAGCAAGCATGACTCCTGCGCCATGATGTGGACTTGAGACGCGATCAGTTAGTTTACATAAACCTCCGTCAAATTTTGACTTGTAGGACGATGGCTTGGGAGCGTAACAGGCTAGCACACCAGACCGACAGTTGGGAGAATCGGGTTTTAGTTCCGATCAAATAAAATGATTTTTTCATGGTGAACCTCATCCTTTGGTGTCTATACATCAAGAAATATTATTGACTACCTGTAGATGTATATAATAGGTACTCGCATGCATGCAAGCCGTGATAAAAAATTCATGAGGACTATTAAGGTATGGCTCTAGGTTTTGCTTTCGAAGTTGGTGCGAATGCTTCCGCGGTGTTCCGATGATACAGGCTGCATTTTGGGGTTTTCCCCGCGTTGTTGTTTTTGGTAATAGCAGTTCCAAAAAGTGAAAGGTCGCCAGGCCTATACAGGGTGTCCCATAAATGTCACACCGCAGTGACACTGGAGCTAGGGCAGCCTATGAGGAACCGAACCAGCCTAATATGACCTCAGTAAAAGTTGCACGGTTTTCGAGATATTGCCAAATTAAAGCTTTTTCAAAAATTTCACTTTTTTTACATTTCTAGTCCCAGAATTCAATCGGATAATTTAACGTTCTCATTAGGGCCGCTCTTTTAATCTTCCAACTGTGACTCATGTGCCGACTTCTACCTGGAACAGAGGCCCGAGAGGGAGGGGGGAGTCATGGGGTCCGAACAAACAAAAGTAACGCGAAAGCCGCTATACCTGTCTAACTTTATCGGCTTTCAAAAAATGGGATGGATAGAGTACTTTGTTTGTTAATTTGTGGCAGTAGCCCCATCAGAGAGCCAAATTGAGATCTATTCAAGTGAGTTCTGGGACTAGAAATGTAAAAAAAGTGAATTTTTTTAAAAAGCTTTAATTTGGCAATATCTCGAAAACCGTGCAACTTTTACTGAGGTCATATTAGGCTGGTTCGGTTCCTCTTAGGCTGCCCTAGCTCCAGTGTCACTGTGGCGTGACATTTATGGGACACCCTGTATAAAGCCGTCCACTCTTTGACATCATCACTTCGACCTGAAGACGCCTGCTGCAACACTGGCGAAACTGTTGTCAACAAAAACAAAAACGAGGCGAAAACCCAAAAATGCAACCTATATCAGGTTTTGCTTTCCACGGCCGACGTTTCGATGAACTTCTCGCTCATCCTCTTCAGGGCACAGAACAGAGAGCCGGATACTGTATTGGTCGGGTGTAAATATTTAGTTGCACTGTCCAGGTGTCTCGCGATTGGCAGGCATCGTTTTCCAGCCAATATCCTATTGCATGGTAAGCCTAATCCGGTGAGATAAACGAAAATTCTTTCTTATATCACCCACCAGGAAAGCCTATGTTCCTTCACCTCCGTGAATAGTAAAAGCGCACTGAGAGAACAGGTTTGGATGCTACACCCTAAACTCTTTTGGGCGGGGAGGTTTGGATGCGCCATCAAGAATGATATGACGTCAGAACTAATTATTTGGATGTGAGAACCAAAGGCAAAGAGTGTCACACCAAACACGTCTAGTCGACGTCCTTCGGATGGGAGACACAAAATTGTAGGTGGTGTAGTCTACCGATCTAGGTGCAAAACCGAAATGTATAGTTGCGCGCTCTCGTGGCAGTCTCAGGAAGCTCTAGCCCCTGCCGTCGACACGTGTGGACTTATTCTGGGAGAAACAGGCGAACTTCGTTGTGACCCTTCTGCCGCGTCTGCTTCACTGTTTTCCTGCTGCTCGAAGAGATATGGACGAGGGGACGAAGGAATTCATATTGAAGGCTGAACTTGGAGCCTAAATCCAGGTGTTCGCTAGGAAGTTGCATTAAAAATTGCGCGGCCATTACGTGCTAATTCTCATGCCTACACTAACAGCCATTGCTTATGAGTTCCCTTTCAGATTCCCATCGTTATCTCTATGAGCTTATTACAAACAAAGTTCTCTCTGAGATCATATTTTGTATTATGTTATGATTGTATTCAAATAATATTTTTATGTTGTTGACATAAAATTTTTGATTATTGTGTTAATTTGTAATGTTTTGAAATATTTTGTGCATTTTTTGTAATATGTTGACGAATTATGTGATAATAGATACCTACCTACATAACAACCACAGAGCCCAGTTTTATCGTTTTTCTAGTTGCACCGTCCTACTACCCTATTTCCAAAGGGGTTGAAAGAGAAAAATATTAGGGCAGTGGGATTTAAGGGGGGAGGGAGTGGTAGGGGCGCATGCCTTTGGGCTGGTCATCTAAAGTTTTCATTCGGTATCCAAACGTTTCTCTGATGAGCTACCCAACACTTTGGTTCTCACACCCAAAGTACTCGTCCATCATCCTTTGGATGCAGCACCCAAAGGAGTAGGTGGCACATCCAACCCCCAATTCCGTTTGGATGACACATCCAAATGTATGAGCAAGTCCTTTCCTTCTCCTCAGGTTTGGTTGTGACATCCAAACCTACGATAATCATATCCAAAGTGTTTTCTCAGTGTGCGAAAATTCACCGACGAAAAACCATTGGCCTGGACCGGGATTCGAACCCGGATTGTAACCTGAGGAGAGGTGAACTAGGTAAAGGTAGCTCTAAACTGGTCAAAGCACGCGGGGCGATAACGAGGGATCCGGGTTCTTGCCTCGGTCAAGGCTGATGACTCTTCCTCAGCGGAATTTTGCACTAATGAGCCCTTGTGGGCAACTGCAAAGGTGGTAGTTTCGGATTCCTCAAAATTTGCCAGTAGTCGTTCGGTCATTATTCGGTCAGCAAATGCGATGAGAGAGTACGAGAAAGAAGCTATTTTACACTTGTCAGGCCTCATTTAGAATATGCCGATAGTATATGGGAACCGTACGAGGAAGTATGATAAAAGAATTAGAGCGCGTGCAAAGGAGATCCGCTAGGTTTGTTAATGGCCGTTATGATAAATGTATAAGTGTTGGGAGCTTAATAGAAGAACTCGGATGGGAATTACTATCAGAACGCAGGTTAAAAATTTAGGTTAAGCCTTTTAAGTAAATTCGAAACCATTTTGTTCACAGATGACGTTAGATATATATTGAGAAACCCTGCGTATTATGCTAAGTTTGATCATATTAACAAGATTAGAGAGATAGATTGTCGTACCGATAGATTTAAAATGTCATTTTTCCCGCGTACCATAAGAGAGAACAATAGGCAGCGTAGCAAAGGGATAGGCAGGTGAAATATAGTTAGAGTAGCCTGTAGTGCATGATGCATGCAATAACAACCAATAATCCCTTCCTTATTATGTAGATACTAACCATCTAGCTCCATGATTTCCGCACACCTATTGCACACGGTCTGAAACGAATGGAAAGAGCGCCGTCGTATTGCAAAGTGAGCAGCTCACAGTAGCAAATGGAAAGCTCCAAATTTCACGAATCTAAAGTTAAATTTCCAGAAGTTGAAAAAAAAACTTTTTCGTTGTATTGTTTTTATATAGAAGAAAGAACTTAGAAAAAAGTTCGCTTCTTTCAATCCGTCCGTCGTTATCAAAGAGCCAGTGACTCAACTGGCCAGCTTTTTTTTTTGCTAACGGGCAATGCGGGGGCAGGCGGAAGAGTATAGGGTGGGGAGAGGCGCTCGCCAGAACGGATGATTACGAGTTCCGCCGCAGCTTTGCCATCTCACGGATCCACAGTTAACTACGCGGAGCAGCCTTGACTACGGCGCGAGTTTCAAAGCTGTTTTTCTATGATTCATTTCATTGTTCGCCATGCGGTGGAATATTTTGGGCATTGGAAGGGCGGAGGATAGCTAATTATTCATAAAAATAACTGATGCAGTTTTAAACCTAATAATTAACAAGAATCTTTTTTTTGCCAACGAATAATATATTATAAATTTGACGAAACGTTGGTTATTGCTGCTTGAGTTTACTTTATTAAAATTTAATCAAACACTCCAAAATAATATTCTTAAAAAACTTATAACATTCTAAGAGGTGAAAAACTTAAGAACAATATCATTGGCTACCGCTATGTCTTCGCAGTACAATAGCGATTAGAGAAATTCCACCCTAAACATGCACTAGCCGTCAATAACACTGACTTACAGTTCTTTGCTATTTGATTTAATATAAAGCTATGTTAATATGAATGCGTCGTTAGCGTGGGATCAATTTCGTTTAGCATAAAGCTAAGCATTGCTAGATGATACTGGACATGAACGTGGGGACCAATGAGAAACCTCAACAAAAGCGATAGATCATTTATTTGAAACCCTTCCAATCTCCGAGCTAAGGATCGGCGTAGGACGATCATTTTATTTGACCTGCCGGTGGTTACCTACAAGTGCTATCAATTTTAAAACTGCAAGTTTCATTCAATCATTTAAGTCAATCATTTTATCAACATTTTACGGATCGTTTTTTATTTTAAATGTCATAGTTTTTTTATCATAGACAAAAAATGTTTCAAAGCTAAGTACATGTTTTAATACCCGATGTTGTAAGGCTTCATCACACTATATTACAATGAGATCTTAAATCATATTTTATAACTTTCATAATCAATACTCGCCCTGATATATGTACTATTAATGCATCATGTGATTTGTGATACAACTGAATGTCATGTTGTAATGTAATCTACTTATATTTAAACATTTAAGTGCTCGAGAAACCTGGCAAGATATGCAGAGGCGGAGCCCAAACTATATATTCCATCTCAAGACGCCACTTGCTGCACCCACACAGGAAACCAGGGCAGGAATAGAAATATTCCCTGTGTATGCGAACGATCAGTGTCAAGAACATTCAAATGATAATGTACTTAAATGTGGGTTAGTATCTGTGAAAAAACAAATATAAAAATAAACTAAAAACTGGCTCTAGAATATAGCCTTGACAACCAACATAGAATAATAATTTGAAAATCTGTACCATATTAAAATTCTGTAAAATGTGAAATATCTGTATAGAATTCAAGTCCAGTGAAGTCAGAGATTTGGCGCATAGAAATTCACACATAATTAGTTCAGAAGGGTGAACCAAGATGCTCCTCCCGGTTTCGAACCAGGGACTTTCCGTCAGTGATCCTATTCTCAAGCTACTCCGCTCTCCCTCAGACTGTTTTTATTGCTAGAGAACTCCTATCTGCTTGCTCTAATACAATTATATTTGAAAAAAAAGATAATCAACTCCCATAATAATTTGGCCAGCGATTTCAACCGGATCAAACCTGATATTCTTTAATTCATGGCATTCTCAGCCATTCTGGTTTCAGAGTGCAAAGGCGCCACTGGCCTAATTTGTTTCACACTTAATGTTAGAACAATCTTTCGTTTATCTCTCACCGGTATTATAAAGCAACACCCAGGGGCATATTCAGAGTATAATTATACATTTGGAAGGCAAAACTTGATAGTCCTTTCACTCCTTTACATAGAAGAAACTCGCAACTTATATTCCGTGATGTTCAAAAAAACTTTTGATTGCAGTGGAAGAGATGTCACAAAAAGTAAATGACTTGATTCTAAGCTAATTTCATTTTTGTGTGTGTGCAACATAAAGGGAAGAGATAGATTAAATATAATTCGGTATTCCGGGCTTAACTATTAGCTAAGAGCATCGGAGACTTTCAATTAAAATCCGTCCTTCAGAAGCAAAATATCAAACTGGATTTTTATCGTTAGTTGGAGAAAACAGTGGCGAGGAGACGTTAGTAATAACTGGGGGGAAATTGAAGAAATGGGAAGTCACTAATTGCTATTCCTGGAAAGGAGACTAACACATGGTATCCTTCGGCCACTCTAAACGTTCAGAGCAGTTACACCTTAAGCTATAAATTATACTTATCGTAAATATTTCAATAAAACCATTGGTGAAACGAGTCATTTAAAATTATTTTCACTAAATTATTTTCCCCACTTCGACTTTAATCATACGTATTTACCAACAGTTTTGTTCTATCTATTGCTGTAGGTGAACGTTCGAAAATTGATATATAACTTCATTTCCAAACACGCCCCTCCATTGACGCATAGAAGTATTATTAAGAACACCAAAGGAAAAAAAAGCATGATTATTTCACGGTAAAGGAAATAAAGTTGTTCACATTTTCAAGCAAAATGTCTTCGTGCAGTTCAGAAATGGTCGGGGAGTTAATATTGAAAGGCGTTAACTGGAATTCAACCCACCCGGATTCAATTCACCCGGATAATATACACATCTGGTATAGCCTCCCGAGACATAGTGAAATAAGTACTGTACCATCTTACCTTGTTTTGCTCCTTGTGGACCAGAATGTGCTCCAACAAAATACGTCAGAATACTCCAAGAAATGTGAAGTAGCTGAAAAAAATCAAATGCTATTTTAAAAGTTTGTGGGAGATAAAAAGGGATTCAAGGGATTCAAGGGATTTAAGAAAAGAAGGAAAGAAGGAAGAAAGAGGAAGGAAAAGGAAGAAAAGAAGGAAAAAGGGATTTAAGGGATAAAAATTCCATAGAGAAGAACGAAACTATATTTCAGTAAAAACCTTGTAATTGTAAAGTGAGTTTCTTATAATTAAAAAATAAAACAACTACAAAATTGTCTAAATTTTCTTGCAACACGTACATAATTGTAATAATAATACGGAAAGTACTTTATAGAACCACGACCACAGCATCAAATAATCAAAATTGGCCATTTTGAGTAATTATCAAGATGGAATCAATGTAATCAACAGAGAAGATGAACAAGAAGCAACAGGATGGTACACCAATGTGACTTTTTGGTACGTCAAGTATGTTATAAAAGTGATTTTTGAGAAGGAGTATGGGACGAATGACTGCTTGACGAGTGTGAACGGTGAAATAATTAAGCAAGTGTCCAAATGTCTTTGGAAGACGGGAGGATAGTCTAAGCGATTAAATAAGTCATGAATGATGTAAGTAAATCGTAGTTTGTGTAACACAGCTTGAAATGTATGTTGGTTTAGGGAAGCAAAAGTTACATCATATAAATGTGTTCACCTTCCCACTTAGTTTTATGACAACAGATCTTTTGCGCGATATATCAGTTTACCTAAAAATCAATGAATTTGGTCTCGTGTCAAAGAAAAATATCAAAACCATCCAAAATTAAAAAAAACATCATCCCTTTACTGAATTACTTTCCGAGATTTTTGACGGAAAACGCCAGTGGTTATACCTGTGAAATGGGACGTATACGCACGCTAGAGAGACCTGATTTAGAAAATGAGGACTTAATAATACCTAGAACTCGTAAAAAAATAAACAGCTGGTAGTTTGCATGCTTTCTTAACTATTTTGAAAATAAATCAAGATAAAAAAAAAACCTTCCATTGTAAAGGAGTTTTAAACGTACCGCACGAAAATAATTAGTCAAGTTAAAGACTTATATAGATTATTTATTCAATTGCTTAGAATTTCAGTCATATCAAATTTTTTTATATCAAGTATATATATATTGGATTGGATTTTTGGGGAGGCGACCGACGGCTAAGGTCATTTGCGCCATAGGGGATAGGTAAGGGAGGAAGGGCGGATAGAGACCCGGCGTCGGCATTAACCTGCTCTTAACGAAAGGCGCCAAAGGGACCACGGTTTTACGTCTCACCCGAAAGACGGAGTACTGCACTTGATGTTCCCTCCACAAGACACTCAAGTAGGGATCGGGTTCCCTCTGAAAAACATCCGCCACTGCAGGAATTTGAACCCTGGCCGCCCGAGTAGTAGGCGAGTATTCTAGCCACCACACCAACTTGATCCCCATCCAGTATATTGTTACACCATTAATGATGCAGTGTTTCATTCATGCTTCCTACAGTTTCTGAAATAAAACGCATAATGTTCTCGATTATGACTTAGGAACTATCTCGCTCAAACTAGTGTTTGAGGCCGACGCAGTAGGGCTAGGAACTCTGTGTTGCTTTGAAACACAACATTCTGAATTTCCCAAGCTAAGCCTAACGTGCAGCCTCCGCAACTATGCTTTGTATTTTACGTATATATGTTTTTTGGTTTAATCTTTCTGTCCAGGATTCCAAATTCTCGCGGCCTATTGGAGGTGCTGGGTAGCAACACCTAACCAGATCGAAGTAGCACCTCTCTTTTACTTTCTCACACGAGGACCCTCCTAATACGCTTGATCGATCCTAGTTAATTTAATGCTGTGCCGTAATTAGTGACTTTAAGAACGAGAGGGAGCTAAAAATGATGGAAATTGACTGCAAAATAGAGTCCACTTTCTCCGGCGAAATGTTGTAGAACAGCATATTTTGCAATGATACTCAAACGATATCGTACTCTCTGCCAAATTTATTTCAAACTCTTACAACACGTGTTTCAACTGTCTAGCAGTCATCATCAGGTAAGACTACCTGATGATGACTGCTAGACAGTTGAAACACGTGTTGTAAGAGTTTGAAATAAATTTGGCAGAGAGTACGATATCGTTTGAGTATCATTGCAAAATAGAGGTATGACAAGAAAAAAATTGTTTAAATAACATAAGCATACGAAAATAGAAAGTTCTTCCAACCCCGCGCCGAAAAGAAAGCTATTTCGGCTTTTCCTACTGAGATCGCGGAATTGTGTCATGATGACCTTATCTATCTATCCATCTATTATCTATTTATGAAACGTCACCTATACGTGCACGGTCTTTTAACGCCTGATAGAGAATAGAGCACTTTGGAAAATTACGAAATTTAGAGATGGCATGTCATGAGGATTCACACAGGAAACTCCTTTTAATGTTATTCTGACTGGCGACGGAAAGTCAGACCCAGAGAAACATCAATTGCACGTCTTTTAAAAGAGGAAGGGTGCAATTTTGGAGCGATGAGTATAATCGAAAAATTAAGGCCCTTTCAAAATTGTGAAATCGGACGTTAAACATGAGATCTCAACACGGAAGCCCAATCAGGGGAATCTAGCCCTAGGGCGATATTCATTTTTTGATATTAATTTTTAGTATTAGGGGAATGGCCCGTGGGAAAATATACAGCCTCAAGGACATAGACATTAGATTGTGCCAATTCGCAGTATAGTAGAGTTTTCCACGCAAGGTGTTGAAGTTCGCGCAGATCACAACACAGCAGAGATGTTCAGCGCACACGAGCGACGTTGAATGGAGCCAAGTGCGAAATGAAAGTGCGTGAAAAATAACGTGCCGGTAGCTAGCATTTTGTGGGCAAACAACAGTCACGGCCGAAACTTTAGTGAATAGTTGATAAATTCTTTAATAATATCCACACGGAAAGATAAGCTTTAAACCTCAAAGAACTCATTTGAAACACTAGACTACACTAAATGTCTTCAAGTACCAAATACTTGGAAGAAAATTAAACAAATGAGCGATGGAGGGATGAAATTATGAAATATCTATGGGGATTCGCAATGAAATAGAGAAAGTCGAATATTGAGCAAAATTTTAACAGCAGATGCGATTTGGGAATGGGTTACGAACAGGGGTGGAGAATGAAATGGATAATTTTATTTATAATTTATTTTCACTGCCCCGAAGAATACAGCACATAAGGCCATTTTACGTCGGGTGAACAACAGTAACTACGGACGAGACACCCGAGACCTGGGAAGATAATATTCCACCCAGGCGGGACTCGTACCCGCGACCCTCGGATTAGCAGGCGAGGACTTTACCCCGCCGCCACCGATAAATAACAGAAAAGAATTTAAGTTAATGGCCAATATAGGTATACAGAGGTGGAATACCAGACGGAAAACGAAATATTGGAAGGAAGAGGAAGTAAGGAAATGAATTGATTTTGAAAATATATTTTTTGGACAATTCAATGCTAATATAACTCGTAGCCTCGTAATATGTGACTCATATTTTGCAAAAATTCCGTTGGGCTCATATATATAGGCATTCTCAATACGAAAAATTGTACGTTTCTTGTTATTATAACTCTTGCTCACTAATATCAAAAAGTCAAACCGAGACCAATATCCGAAAATCACATATTGAAAGAAATTTCTACAAAATTTCGATTTTCGCGCCGAAATCTCAATAAATGAAAGGTTTTTTCAAGGAAAAGGAATAAAATACGAATCAAGAATGGTTTCCAACACTGCATGCAATGTAAGTCCCAATGTATGAACACATGAGAATTAATGAAATGTGGACCAAGAATGTTTTTAATACACCACATATTTCAAGATGCCTCAATGAAAAATCACATATTTCATGATGCTCCCGTCAAAATTTCAAATACCCTGCCAAAAACTCGGCAAATAGCATGTTTCGATCAAGGAAAAGAGAGGAAAAATATGAATCAGGAATGCAATGCTAGCAGTGTGAGTCCCAATGCAAGAACAGGTGCGTTTCAATGAAATGTGGACCAAGAAATTTTTTTACTTATTTAAAAATAAATAAAATTTGCTCTAAGTGACCCATGATTACCGCATTCGCATATGTGGACCCCAGAAGTTAAGGGGTCTAAGTGACATTAAAGAAAAAATAATTTAGATACAGGAATGGGATGTGAAAATATATATCTTTTAGGTGGTAAAGGGATCCAAGTGATTTTCTTGACAGGTGATGCTATCTAGGGTAATGCATCTTAACTACTTCGTGGGTTGTACCGAACATTTTCAACTTTGACTTAAGTTTTCTCAAAACAACGATTTTGTTACTTAGACCCCTTGAGTTATGGGATCCTCATATACTATTCCAGCTAACGCAGGCGTACTTATGCACTACCCAGGACTGTCCTCTTTCCAAAGCTAACACCGAATTTTCATTTCATCAGACTTTGCATGAGGCTTTTTTTTTTAACCTCAGATCAAGTTCAATAAGTTTGTTCGTCATATTTTAAAGTACCGTTAACATATAATTTCTTCACCAGCACATTTATCTACATTTTCATACTATCATGTAAGCCGCCGCATTGGCGAATGGCAGGGGATGTTGGGACTTCAGCCGTGTAAAGGATTAGGTTTTAAGAGATGAAATGGTGCATTGTATTGATTGGGGCTCAGTTTTTATTATGGTCACTTGTTACGGAAGGAACGGATTTATTTTATATGTGTTCAACAAAGTGTCTCTCTTATTTTACAGTTGAACTTAAAATTCGGTTCTGATACTGATGAATGTGTGTAGTTTATTGCTGATTAGGCTACACATTCTTAAGTTATCATAATGAGTGCATTAGACAACATGGGCAATGTGATTACTTAGTTCTGGAAGCCTTGGATTGAGTTTTTATTCATGTTTTGATTTCACCTTATAAGAGCTATAGTAATTTGTTATCGTCCCCTATCCAGCTGAAATTCTTTGTCTTCTCCCCTTATTCACTACCTCTGTTCGATGAGTATTGAAAACAGTTCTATTGCGATGTGAAGTTGTGATTGGGGAAATGATGATAACTCAAAACTGCTTGTGAGAACCTTAGATTGAGGCTCACAATGCACTGGACATAGCTGAAACCTTCCTCGCTTTCCATTTCCCATCTTATTTCTTTCATAATATCCAAACTGCAAAAAATACAAAATTGTGTAATACGTTATGTGTGCGATGTAGCATTTAATGAGCATATCACACCGTATTACTATGAATTAAAAATTCTTAACATTGAACACAGTAGAAAATTGCAAATGGGTGTGTTTATGCACAAATTATTAAAAACTGAAACTCATTCTTACATTTATCAGCCATATAAAGATAATTTGGTCAAAAAAACAAAAAATACCACAAATTATAACAAATTAATTGTACCCTGCCACAGAACGTCTATGTATCATAACTCTTTTTATGTAAATTCATGCATTGTATGGAATTCTATTCCTCAAACGCTGAAAAATATGAAGTCAACCGAAAGATTTAAAAAATGCTTATTATCTCAGTGATAGTTAATATTTTGTTAAATATCTTGGATAAAATACATGAATATGCTACCTTTGTGATTGCTACAATGTATTGAGCATGTAATTGTAATATTTGTTGTGGGCAAGTGCTGTGATTTGATAAGATTCTTGTAAATAGTGACATGTTTTCTATGTGATTGTTATTATTTTTTGCCTGAGTTGTAATTGCTTATTCCGGCTTCAAAGGAATTCTTTCCTAGAGCCAATGAATCTTATCTTATTTTATCGCTTATGCCGCATCGAGAAATGTAGTGTGGTGTCAAAATGACATTCTCCATTTCGCACTGAAACACACGTATTCTTAATTTCTCAAGCCAATTGAGCATAGCGCGCTGCCTCCGAGTCGATAGGGGCTTCAAATCTAATCCCTCTAAAAGCTGAGAAGAAGCATTATACGTTCATTTGTACCAGTTTTCAACGATGTGCGCAGCTTTCCTTTGTATTTTATTTTTTCGTTACATATTACTGTCCAGGGTCCCAAATGTTTGCGACGTATTCAAGGTGTGGTCTTACTAGAGCGGAGTGAAATCTCTCTTTCACACGAGGTCCTTCGTATGATACGATTGATAAATCCAAGTATTTTAATACTGTTTTGTGTGCGTGTTTCCCACAATATCTGTAAAGTTATAATAATTCCAAGATATTAGATTGTATCTGAAGACTTTATGTTTACTTCACCCTCAGTGTATATCTGACATTTGTGCGATGACCTTTGCAAGAAGTGTATTTTACTGCATTTACTAAGATTTAATACTATCCCCCACTCCTGGCACAATGAATGAACGTTGTTTAGGTCCAATGACAGAACTCCTAAGTCCGCGTCCTCGATAATAACGAGATAGATGACCATATTGTCTGCAAATAATCTTAGTTTACTGCTAATTCGAGAACTTAGGTTTTAAAATAAATAATGAATGAAAGTGGGCCGATCACCGGATGCAACTCCAACCATACCAGAGCTAATACTATCAATGACTACTTTTTATTTGCGATCACTGAGAAAGTCCTCACTAATTTTTTTACTCCACATGACAGCAATTTGTGCCTGGGTTTTTTTTGTGAGGAACCTTGTCGAATAATTTCTGGAATTCGAGGAATACCGCGTCAACTTGCTTTTTCAATTCACCTGATTTTAGGATGTCATGAAGGAAGAGCGCAAGCTGTGTTTCGCAGGATCTACCCTTCCGGAAGACTTGAGCACATAACCAACGCCACCAATATTTTATTTTCCTCAGCCGTTTTTTGTCTTAACATTGACTGCCGTAAAGGAATTGGTCCAAGCATCCATACGTTTCATTAAGTATTTTCTTTTTTCCAAGGCTTGTTTTTCTACGCTTTTGTAGACTTATACCACCAGAATCCAGTTTTCTGAGGATTCATCTCCCAACATTTCTAGTTTTTCTCACGAATGGTGATCCCATTTCACATGGAATACTCACTTAATAACTATTACTATGAATTCAAATGACGGTAAGTATGGTCCGTGGCACGTTGGCTGAGACTGATGACGGCGATGGGTATTTGACTCCTGGATAATCGTCCCGACTCCTATGGGAACGCACGGCGGTCAGGTCCCGGGCGCCCGCAGCCGCCTCCTGTAATTTTTGCGGTCCCATGATCACTCCTTGGGGGAAGTGGGCGTTGCCCCCTCTGGCTGCGTGGGAACACAGCCTCCGGCGGTCACAGGCGAGCCGGAGGATTTGAGGCGGTACTCCTGAGGGAACCGGTCCTACTAGCATTGCTGGCGGCTCGGTGGCCTCCGTAGCCGCCCCCAGCTCAAAACCACCGCCCCTCGGAGGTAAAGTCAAGGAGGGAGTCCAGAGGTCACCCTAAGAAATACACTCCCCGTGTGACGCACTCAAAATAAAACGATACTTATTGCGTCAAAACGAATCTTAATGTAGAAAAATTCAAGTTATTACCCCAATCGCATAAAATAAACCGTCAGAAAAATACATTTCCTAGAGAAAGGAAGTAGACTGGTTCCCTAAACTGATTAGTATCAATTCTCTCAAGTTCTTACACTGAAGACAGAAAGATTAGATCCGGGAGCTCACTTATATTATTCCTCAAGACTTACAGAAACTTTTATTTCGTGATGAGGATTACAAAGAAAAGTATGTACAACAAATGCTAAAGTAATACCATTCATGGAAGTGATTCAGCCTATATTCAAATATATCACCGATGATTGAAACCCTAAAAAAATGATAAATTTGAGGGAATTCAATGCATATTAACTCTTTTTGTAATAAATGATTTTGAAAACATTACCCGGTGCGAAGCCCGAGAAAGATATTTAAACATCTTTTTGTAATGTCGAGATATAATAAAGGGAACAGTGGAACGAACATTACCAATATTTTAGACAATGAGTTGTCGAGAAAAAGGAGAAGAGAGATGTTCCTTTTTGGAATTATGGAGACAACATCGATAAATAATGAGAGATCAAGGCAAGAAACAGACTGAAAAGAAACCACTTCAACAAGGAAATGTCAACATGGCCACTACATCAAAAGCGCGAAACAAAAAAGTTGCCATGGAAAACATTAATTATTTTTAAGAGGAAAATTAAGGCATGGAACGCAATATATGAAGAGTTCTATAATCCTTTATGAAGGTATACTTTAGATTGAGTGAAAACTGATAGAATTTTTTTCCACTGCTAGCATTTTAATGATATGATGACTTTTCCCAAAAAAAAATAGATCAGTCGTTTCTGTATGGTCAGATGGACTCATCTCGTGGTCAATCAATAATTTCGTCATGAGAATAAACGCAATTTATAATCACTTACAACTTTTAACAGTTATACGTTAAAAATCAGTTTGAATATTCATGAGTGAACAATCTCAGGTTGAATTAAAAAATGAATTTCTGTGCATATCATTCACAATGTTTACTAAAATAACGCAGCAATTGCTTTGGCGGTTACTTTCAATGCAGATTACTAATTTTGAGTAATTGTTCGGTAGATTAGAGAAAAATGAGGGCGAAACTAAGAAAATTTTAATGTAGGTCGATAAGCAGAGGGAAGATAATACTAACAATAGGTCCACTAGTTACAAATGCTCCCACGGTTTTCTCGTTATTTAGATTTTTTGGGTTCTACCTACGTTGCAGTATATAAAGCAATAATAATAATGTTTTATTACTCCGAGTGAGAATGCTTACAACATTGTATCTTTGGTTGAACCAATAGGAGTGGACTGGGTAGCTTGGTGGTCTGAGCATTGGACGCGAAATCCAAAGGTCCGTGGTTCGATTCCCGGTCCAGTCGAATTTTTTCTGGTTGGAATCGGCCATCTTTACATCTTCACACCACCATTGTGTCTGTTGATTTCATGTGTTCCTATCCAATTTCTTTCTACCTTTCTGTATAAACATTTATATGTGTGTGTGTATATATATAATTTATATGTGTGTGTGGGTATATATATATATGTCATATATAAAACATTAATTTGAAGTTAAATATTATTAAATAAAAATATTAATTTGAAGTTATCAACTTGTATTTCTAGTCAAGCGGTTGTACAGGATAAGAGAATGTGATTCTTCTCATATTTGTAAAAGAAATTATAGTTATCAAGGTTCATGGTCTTTGATTATTGGCGCAAGATAAGTTATCTCACGTATCACTTCTGACTGAGAGGCTTTAATGCACACACGTTGATGAATCATTTGAACGTTATCTCTGAAGTGTTTTAAAAGGGAATGCTCAAGTAAAATGAACGCTTGGGATTGGCAGAGGGAGGAAGTTTGAATTTTTAACGGTCTTAGGCGTGAATCTCTGTTCAAACTCCCAACGGAGACATTTGAAACATTCCTTTACGTAATGTTTCAAATCGTCAACTTATCGGTTATCAGCCCCCTGTGTTTAAAGAGCTTCATCGATGATTAGCAACACTTCAAGTGGAATGAAAGCAGAGTGCGGTTTGAAATAGTAACGGTCTCCTTTGCGTCGATCTATTAAAACTTGCAGCCTGATAAGGAAATGGGTGGCATTCATCACTGACTTATTAAATTTTTTTTTGAAATTTCCACATACGTCATTTTCGACAGGACGCGGGTTAAAGTGCCGATAAAACTTGGCCCTCCAGTTTATGTGATTGCGCAATGCTCGAGTCATTCGAAGTGCATCTTGGACCTCATTCAAGTAAAATCTTTGGCTGTATTTGCTGGCACTAAAGAAACCGGCCTTTAAATGACTTATGCGCGGTGAAACGCCATGGTGCATGAGGCTGCCGTGAAAGTAAATTTCCACACTGGTTAAACATGGCTGACTGGTCATGAAAACTGATGATGATGCCGCAGGATCAAAATCGGTCAGTTATATCAAAAGTTGAATAATTATAGTTTCTACTTACTCAAATCTGCACGGCACCAAGCTCGTAAAGGATTTTTCTTTTGCTATTACCGCGTCAAAGTAAAAAGAAATGTTCCTTCTCCTTTGCAGGAGACCTCAAGCCTAATTGAAGTCAACGAATAATAATATGTATCCATTAGTCCTGAGGCTGTTTTCCACAAATAAATCAGGAGAATAGCCCACGCTAAGATGGCGTTAGCGGAAAAACGACATAAGTTGTGCTAAAAGACGATAGGATTACTAACCCGAAAACATAATGTGTAAAAATTCGAGTAGAGCGTGACACTCGATGGATCTTCGGCGTGGACCATTGGAAAAGCTGACAAGAACAGAATAGACGCCTTCGAACATGGTGCTGGAGGAGGTTGCTGCAGATAAAATGGACGGACAAAATAGTAAGTGATGAAGTGTACAGAAGAGAAGAAAAGTAAATAACCATAATTTCCAAACATTGCATGTAACAAATGATATGGTACGATATGGTACGGTATCTAGTTCGCATAAACTCCCCTCGAAATTCGCCTTGAAGGAAGATGGCTTGGTGGTGTAACTGGCTAAAACACCTGACCGGGAATTGGGAGATCCGGGTTCGAATCCCGATCAAGTCAAATGATTTTTTCATAGCGAATTTCAACCCTGGTAAATAACCATATATGACACAATAGAGAAAAGAAGAGCCAGATGGATTGGACACACTCTGAGACACAATGTATTTAGGAATAACATCATTGAAGGTCAAATGGAGGGAAAAGTCCCCAGAGAGAGACCCTAGAATAAGTTAATGGACCAAATAAAGAAAACAGTATAATGGAAGAGATGCCAAAAGGTTAGGGAACTAGCATTAAATAGGGAAGGGTGGTGGGATGCAGTCAACCCATCTTAGGATTGAACGACAAGCGATGATGAGCCTTAAGGAGGTCTATGGAGAAGGGGAAGAAAGGTTATTTTTACAAATGCTAACGCGATTAATTAAAAAAGAGCTGTCCACTACGAACATGGGAAGTTCCTTTCCTTTACCGCGGAAGGACCTTCGTTAAAAATCAAGCGTCTAGGAAGGAAACATTTGCCAATGAGGAATTCCAAGACAGAGAGTTAACTTGAGATATAGATGACAAATTTTGACGTGAGATAATACTCTTGGCGTTTTGTCTTGTGGCACTAATATTATAGCTATATTGCAAAGATACTTAGCAATTTTCTACATTTATCAAATAAATGTAGAAGATTGAATTGTGCAATTGAATTGCAATTCTAATATAAGATTCTTCAGCCGAGTGACGCCAGAAGTCGTGAAGTTTATTAGTAGCAATATATTTTATCATGGATGCATCAATTGGTTATATGTGATGCAGACGGATCCTGAGGTTAATTTCTGAAATATGAGAGGTGGTTGAGTAAGTTTCAGAACGATTGTTTAAACAGAGAAAGGAGGAAGGGTTGAAAGAAACCTGGGGTCTGCATTAGACAACGCTGAATAAAAGCACGTAGGGCTCTTGAGTTAGGGAGTATGGTCGATTAAGTGAGACATCACTTCACGAACAATCCGATGATTGGGCCTTCAAACAAAGGCAAACAGCTCAGTTCTCCAATAGTAATAACATATCAGCCTTTTTACTTGGAAAAATGAATGGATGTGCACTTTAGAGAGACTTTGTATGAAAAATGAGGATTTTTTAACGCATTGATATCCTCCAAAATTTAGTTATGTGTAGTTTATATGCTCTCTTAACTATTTTTACGTAAAGTTCCCCCATTTTATACTTCTTATGGGCGAAGTATCCACAATGTGATAATTCCTATTATCTTAAATAGACTTCCATTAGAGCTACAAAATATGAAAGCTATGTATGAAGTTAAAAAGAAAATGAAATATTGGCTTTTGAATGATGTTGGCGAGGATTTCATTTGATTGTATATTTCGAGCGGTGTGTACATTCCATATTGTTAGGTGTTGTGTTAAGGTTGTGTGGCCTCTATAGTACTATATTGCACTGTTTTGATTGTATTTAAACATAATTTTTATTGATTTTGTAAAATGCTGTTAAATATTTTAACCTAATGTGACAACCGCACTTTACAGACTATGATTTTATGAAAAAAAAACTTAAAATGATATATATGTTCATTAAAATTGTACTCTCAACTATTTTATTTTTATTGTAATTTGAATTTTAACTGTTTTAATATTTGTTCATATAACAACTGTACGTTTTGTAATGGCACCTCCAGACAAGCCTCTGGCTTTGGGGGACCTCGGTGGTCTATGTTTTTCAATTAAAAAAAAAGTAATCCATTCACCGCAGTCATTTTCACAGAAATAAAAGAGTCTTTGCTTTTGACGGCGTGATCAAAGTACTGATTGAGAAAAATAATACGTCGAAGGAAAATACTTACACGCATATGTTTGATTTATCAATAAAACTTAAATTTATTTTAATTTGATAACATTGACTTCATGATTAGTGCTGTTTCTAAAAAAGAGAAATTTGAATAGGATATATGCTATGAAAATTGAAGAATCTCGCTCTATCAATAAAGTGCAATCTGACGGACAGAGAACCAATGGAACCCCTCTTGAATTATTTTCCATATTGCACTCAAGAAGAGATCAGGGAGATCGTGAAAAATATTCGCCGCAGGCGAGATTCGAACCCGGATTCTTAGGCAAATATTCTACTTAAATCCAACTTATGAACTGTATACTGTATATTAGGGTTTTTTTCATTAAAGCCTTCCCCGCTGGTAAGTTATTGGACAATTTTTTAGCTCAGTTTCCTCCGACGCAGGGTGCGGTCGCACGAGTCTAACGGTCTTAACGTAAGAAGACCATGCGATTCCGCAAATATTTGTAAAAGACCTTGGGTTATCTTGGCGCATTGTCTTTGCAGGCGCGAGATAAGTCGTTTTCTGTTTACGCTCTGAGTAGGAAGCTTACTGCACGCAGGCTGATGAATCATATCTTATCATATCACGTTATCTCTGGAAGTGTTTTTAAAGAGAATCTTCGTCGTAGCGAAGACGGTTGGGATTAACAGATTGGGAGTTTGAATTTTAACGGTCTCTGGCGTGGTGTTCGGTTCAAACTCACTACGGAATCTTTCGTAATTCGCTTTCCTAACGAATCTTAGACTGTTATCTTTTCACTTTTTTTTAAAGAGAATCATCGAAGATTGACTTCCCGAGAGGAATGAGATTGAGGCATGGTTTCAAACGGTCACAAAACAAAAAAAAATTGTAACGGTCTTCTTCATGCTGGTCGATTTAAACTTATAGCTTGATAAGGACAGCGATGGAACTTGCCTGAAATTTTTTCCCAAATCCCCAAGTCCTCAGCATCAGTGGAATTTGTACTATATTCCCGGTGAAACTCGTTCGCCTCTTGTTTTTAAAATTACACAATACCCCTAGACACTAGAAATGCATTTTGGATCGTTTCCTGACCTCTTTTCTGTTTAAACTCACACTGAGGAGTTAGCCTAAAGGAGAAACGATGTTCCAACGTGAACTTTAAAAATTAAATGATATTAAAAATTGGGGGATCGGGTTGGTGTGGTGGCTAGAGTACTGGCTAACCATACGGGCGGCCAGGGTTCAAAACCCTGCAGAGGAGGACATTTTTCAGAGGATACCCGATCCCTACTCGAGTGCCTCGTGGAGGGCACTTCAAGTGTCTGTCAGATGAGACGTTCAACCGTGATCCCCTTGGCGCCTTTCGTTAAGAGCAAGCTTATGCCGACGCAGGGTTTCTATCCACCCTTCCTCCCTTACCTGTCCTATGTGGAGCAAATGACCTTAGCTGTCGGTCGCCTCCCCAAAAATCCAATCCAATTCAAAGATTGTAAGAATGACTAATAGAATCGCTCCTATGGCCATTTCCAGGGATTTACACATCAATATTTTTTAAGGTAGTTTGAGCGAGATAGTTCCCTAGTCACTTTGGAGACCTTTTTCGAATTGAAATTTTTAATTTCAATAGCTATAAGAAAAATGAATCAAACATTGCGTCAATGGTAGTGTGACAATATAATTTTATAATACTGAAATTCTAAGTAATTAAACAAAAATATCTTTACCAATCTTTAACTTGACTCATTTTTTCGCACGGTCCTCCTTCGAAACTCCTTCACAACGGAAGATTTTTTGTAATACTGAAAAAAATCTGCGGTGACAATATGAATTATTTTCAAAAATAGCTAAGAAAACATTCAAACTAAACACTGTTCATTTTTGACGAGATCGAGGTGTTAGAAATTCCTCTTTTTACAGAAGGTCTCTCTCAGTGACATAAACGTACCATTTCACACGTGGAAGGGCTGGAATTTTAGAGACAAAATCTCGGAAAGTTGCTCGGTAAGGGGCTGATATCTTAGTATCTTTGGAAGGGTGAGATATTTTTCTTTAAAATGAGAAAGAAGTCAATGATTTCCAGGTGAACTGATATAAAACTATCTTAACCCTTTTAATACCAGAGGTACACTTATGTACCTATCTATCTTTTTTCTGTATACCCAACGCCTTCTTTTGTTTATGAAATAAATATCCAGAAGTACTTTGCGGGCACCTATTACTAGCTGCCTGGTTAAAATTCTCCTCAAAAGAGTGCGCTGGGCGCAAAAATTTCCATTTAATATTCCGAAGCTACTTCGAAAATTTTGGCCGACAAGCAACCTGTTTTAAAAAATTTGCAGTCCACTTAGTATTTGAAAATATGTGTTCTCCTTTTCACATATCATTTATTATGCATTAACATTTATTATAAATAACAAATACATACATCACTGTCATTTTGATGACATAAAATACTTTTTTGTCCATTATTTAAAAAAATGTGTTAAAGTGTATGTGAGTAGAGCAAATGATTTCCTTGAATACATTAGGTGTTACAAGACGTAAGTGGTTACGTAAAACGAAAAACAGCGAAATATCTTAAAATTAAAATAGGGTGGGACCAAATGGGTTAAAGTACCTTAAAACAATGATTTTAGGCCGATGTAACCACCGTGTTTGAGTTGATATACACCCTATCTAAAGTCAATTTCTTGCTAAGCTGAAGCCAGTAGACCAGGGGTCAATTCTGCAAATTCGGCGTAAATTCGGTTTCTCAGTACGGTTAGATGGGTAGATAAGGGTGGCACAAACAGTCAATCCGTGATGAAAGCCCACACGAATAAAAGTGAAGAGGGGGTCGACTGGGGAGCGAGGTGAATATGCAATTTTCCCTTCGCGTTCAATCAAGACTACGAATTAAGACAAGAATTAAGGAAATCTCAGGTGACTTTTATAGACACAATAAACAACCAGTCCTAGTAAAATTGTTGCACCAAAATTAGATTATGGGCTTAAATACGCGAATTTCCACAGAGAAAAATCAACCGCCTTGACCGGGATTCGAACCCGGATCCCTCGATTTCCGGCCGAGTGCATAACTGCTCTCCTGTGGATTTTTGTGACCTTTACGGGACTAGATGTTCTCGACTGCCGGACATACAATGTAAGAAGTCGAGAACATATAGTCCCGAAATGGTCACAAAAAAATCCACAGGGGAAGAGGACGCCTCGGTAGCTTAACTGGCTAAAGCACTCGGCCGGAAATCGAGGGATCCGGGTTCGAAAAATCCCGGTCAAGGCGGTTGATTTTTTTCTCTGAGGAAATTCGCACATTTGTGCATTGCGGGTGACTCCGTAAAAGTGGAACTCCGTAGCTAGTCCCGGATAGTTTGAAATTTGACATTATAGGCTTACTTGGAATACCCCTACTATTCTGACTGTACTGAAACCAGGATTACATTTCGGAGATTCAAAAGGGGGGGTCCAAGGGACTTTTGACGGAATTCAAAACCAATAACTTTTACATACAGTGAATTCCCTCTTAACGACCACTCCTTAAAAGTTCCTATTTAGTTGCTCCAAGAACTAACTCCTGGATCTTCCTCTAGGGGCTTTTCCCTATATTTTACCTTCAATTATGTTCTTCATAAAATCATAGTCTCAGGGTTTGTCCAATTCATTTGGTTCTTCTTTTCTGTATGGCGTTCCATTAGTTCATTTCCCCTTCTAATCTTCTGAACAATTCATCATTACTTATTTTGTCCGTCCATTTTATCTTCAGCATCCTCCTCCAGCACCAGGTTTCGAAGGATTTTAGTCTGTTCTGGTCAGCTTTTCCAATGGTCCATGCTTCCGTTCCATAGAGTGCCTCGATCCACACGAATGTTTTCACATATTGTTTCCTGGTTTGTAGTCCAATCTTTTTTGTGCACTGCTGTTGTCTTTTACCCATGAACGCCAGTTTTGCTTTGGCTATTCTCCGGTTGATATCCGTTGAATTCTTTCCTCCCACGTGATGATAATTCCGAGATTGGTGAAGGAATTCTCTTGCTCCAGTTTCTCTCCACTCAGGGTAACTTCTACATTCAGCTTCTCTCTTCCGCCTACTTGGATCTATGTAGCATTGAAAGCATGAAAATGAAAGAGTATTTGTGAAAACTAACCTACCGGTCATACCTGTTGACGACGCCCTGACGTGCGTTGAAACACGTGTAGTGTATCATTACACATTGAATATAAGTAAACAGTACCACGCAACGCCAGATTTGGTTGAATTTATCCAGCCCTATAGTTGATGACTCTTAGTAGACTCCTCTTTTGGTAGAATGCCTTCTTTACTGGGGCTGTCCTGCTCACAATGTACTCCATGCCCATTGTATTGCGGTTGATCTGACTTCCTAGTCAGCAAATTTCTTCTGTCAATGTTTGAAGTTAATATAAGATTTTTAAATTTATAATAAACCATAAAATTTATTTTCATAACATCAGTTTTCTAGCAGTATTTCTTCACAATTCAGTATCGACTATTCATCATTCTCGTCGAATCAATTCCCTTATCTGCTATAATTGTTATGCCATCGGTAAAGGGAGAAAAGTTTTTCGCCCAAGTTCTGTTTTTCTTATTTTTTCTTTGTTTTATTAGGGCTTTTTCAGTGCCAATATTGAAGATCATGGTTTACAAAGCACTCCCTTTCCGTGCTTTATTTTTTACTTTCTTCACAGAGCCCACATACTACACTTTTGCCATTAAATGACACCCCTATGCTCATCAAGGACCATTCTGTTCCTGTTAAATTCTCAAATGCTTTCCACTGTTCGATGGAGTGAATGCTTTCGGTCCGATCTTGTTGAATTCATATCTCTGGGCAAAAGGAACTACCCCGTTTTCATTATATTTTTTTAAATATTTAATAGGAGTGTGATTTGAAAATTAAACGGTCTTCCACGTGTCGGTAAATTCAATCTCAAAAATGGATAATGTCAGGGAAGGGACTAACCATAAACTTATTCCTGGGTCTTCTCTGGGGACTTTTCCCTCTATTTTGCCTTCAATTATGTTCTCCACAAACTCATTGAGTCTCAGGGTGTCTCCAATTCATTTGGTTCTTCTATTCTATATGGTGTTCCATTTGGTAATTTTATCTTCTACTCTTCTGAACACTTCATTATTGCTTACTTTGTCCGCCCATTTTATCTTCATCATTATCCTCGAAAACCAGGTTTCGTAGGCTTCTAGTCTCTTCTGGTCAGCTTTTCCAATGGTCCGTGCTTCCCATCCATATAGAGCCACGCTCCACACGAATGTTTTCACATACTGTTTCCTAGTTTTGAGTCCTATCTTCTTTGTGCACTGCTGTTGTATTTTTCCCATGAATGCCTTCTTAGCTTTGGCTATTCTCTGCTCGATGTACGTCGTACTTCTTCCCTCCCGCGTCATGGCACTTCCAAGATAGATGAAGAAATCCACTTGCTCTAATTTCTCTCCTCTTAGGTTAACTTCTACATTCAGCTTCTCTCTTCCACTTACTTGTATTTATGTAGCATTGACAGCATTAAAATGAGTGAGTATGTTTGAAAACTAACCTTTTTTTGTCAATGGAGGTGGAAATTCAAAGTTCAGTGAACATTTATGCACAGATAACCATTTGAGTGATTCTGACCCTGAGATTTTTCATGTCACTGAAAAGGGTTCTAAGTTGGATTTTTAGAGCAATTTGAAATTGTAAATAACCTGTATATTTTATGTAATGGCCATATGTTCCCCACTCATTCCCCCTCCTCAACATAAAACTTCCCTCTTTCCACAACAGACAACCGTTATAGTCATCTCATCTGTTCTTGTTTATCTACAAATTACTCAGTTTGCACCCAACTGTACTCACCCTTTCCGCCGCCTTTACGTCACCTCTACTAGTATACCTCCACGCTCCCCCTTCTCCTCTCCCCTCTTTTCCTCCCTCTCCCTCCGCCTTAACTGTATCTATACTCAGCCACTCAAGTCGGCTGTACCTTGAAAATGGCACTCACTTGTTGAAACCCGGGTCAGTTTTAATTAAATAAATTTGTGTGGAATTAACCAAGTGGTATCTTATCATTATGAACGTAAGATTTTTCTCCTTCTTTTTATCCGTCCGAGATCATAGTCTCAGCCACCATTCATCACAAAATCAACTGTAAACACTCGGTTCTTCTTGCTCGCACGGATTGCGCAGCTTACTACAAGTTTCAAATAGATCTCGAGAATTTCCTTAACCTCCCAATTTGCCTCTATAATTCCCACAGATTGCGGTGAGAGAATAGGCCGCGCGATCGTGAGAGTTGACTTACGTTTTATTTCTGGAAAAACTAGTGAAGAAATTGTCTTCGGCTTTGCCGAAGCTTAAATACCCTACATCACTTTCAATTTAAAAAATGTAGTTTTGGTCCGATTCAACCCATTTTAGAACTGTGCCGTTTGTGGGCTACTGGAGGCTTATGACCCAAATTTCAGCTCGATATCTCACTTTTTACGGCAGTTACCGTGCGAAGAGACAGACGGACAGACAAACAGACAAACGGACATAGCTAGATTGACTCGTAAAATGATGCTGATCATTTCTACATATACTTTTCCATGCCTTGCACGCCTCCTTTAACGCGTTACATTTCTGCTGTGACAAAATCAATATACCCTACTCCACGTAGTGGTGTAGGTAAACGACTTTTTCAATATAATTCCCGCGCCTGGGTTACTTTAAATAAGATACAATATAGTATGTATACTGAAAGATATTATATATGATAAGATACTTACTGATTATGGCCTAACTCGGTGGAAATCCGTAATGCTTTTCGTAATGATAAGTTAACTTGGTCTGATTCCAAACTTTATTTTCTCTCTCACCAACCCAGGTTTCGGTACATCTCACAGTAAATATTTTAGGGAGGTTCGATCTTATATATATAAGAAATAGTGGGTGGGGTTTGGCTGACGAGAAAGACGTCACTGGCCGTGGGAGAAGGGGGGGGGACAGGCTTTGGAAAGTTTTGAGTAAACGGGTTATGGGATGGGGGAAAGTGATTCATGTTGACGTCTGAAACTGGTGAGTGGGAGGTAGAGTTATGTAGAGGAGAGGTGAAGGTAACTTAACTGCTGTTTCTTTAGAATTAATTCGGTCCATAGAACTAATGTGGCCAGCCACCAACCTGACTACTAGAGTGACTCTTCCATCCGCAACTGCATATTTGCGAGAAAGTCACTTCTGGGGTGGGCGAGAAGGGATGATTCTCATTCACCGCGGAAATACGTCTATGAATACGTGTTTTCAAGGTACCCACTTCACAAATCTATATGCATTTTAAAGTCTTCAAAATTTCCATGTGCTATTGCACCGCTGTCAAGTGGTCCCATCTATGCTCTTCATCAAACTTTGTGGTGATTATTCCCATTTATTATCCATTATGTTGTGAGCATTCTCTGCAGGAGTAATAAAAAAATATTATTATAAAACATTTCATTTACTGTTACTTTAGTAATATTCCCCTCCGAGTCAGCGGCAAGCATCGGGTTTCATTGCCGTCATAATGGCCGAGGACTGCAGAGGGGTTTGGCAGTTATCGCAGCCACGTCCGACGCCCATGGGATATGTGGCTACGCTGCGGTTCGGTCGTCCATACGGAGTAGACGGAGGGACCCAAGTATGACGGCCTTCTGCATGCGAGCTGCAAGTGCCTCCGCCTGTGCCACGCAGGACGGAATGCACTTGATGTTCTCCAGCAGCGAGCCTTTATTACAGCCCTTTCCATTGTTATTGTAAACCATTATTATATATTAAATATTATTATTATATTCTTGCAACCGTCGAAATCCTTGAAGAGGAAGCTTAAAAATTGTCGAGCAGAAGATATCTACACGATCGTCGCAACGAACCAAAAAACGTCGAACTTGTAGGACTCCTGAGCTAACGAATCCCAGGCTATCGAGGAGAGCATTATTGCATTACTTTCTTATCAGCCTTTCACCTCTTCCAAGAATTCGCTAGTGAGTGGATTGGCAACGAATGCCTGAGCCCCGTGAAGTTATGTATCGGCGCCGCTCTCTGGCGATCGGGGTGGTATAACCTCAACTAACTGCGTCCATTGCGAAAAATATGCATGTTTCGCGAGTGGCTTTACGATTACATGTGAAGATGGCTCTTATCCAAATACTCCTTGCCGCCCACCCTGGTGGAAGTTTGCAGTGTACTATGTTGATGTATTTGAAGATAGACAACCCATTACAACATATATTCGTCATGCGCTGCGAAAGCTTAATTTCAACATTTGTAAAGAATCCTAGAACTAGCCGCGCAGTAACTTCAACAGAGTCACCTGCTAGTGATCACATAATTGTGCGAAGTTCACAGCGGAAAAATCATTCGCCTGGACTGGGAATCGAACCCAGATCTCTCGATTTTGCGCCGAGTGCTCTAGCCAATAAAGCTACCCAGGCGTCTTCTTCCACTGTGAATCTCACGAGGACAACTTGCTCCTTAAAGCCCCCATGATATTCACAGTGGAAGAAGACGTCTGGGTGGCTTAATTGGTTAGAGCACTCGGCGCGAAATCGAGGGATCTGGGTTCAATTTCCAGTCCAGGCGAATGATTTTTCCACTGTTAATCTCACACATTTGCTTAATTTCGACATTCTGAACTATCGTTGCAGTTCGTTCGCACGTCCTTGAGTGATTGAAGTTATGACGGAGTTACTTAATCTGGACTCAGAGGTACTTAGTCTTCATTTGTCTATTACGGCATCCACCTTAATGAGTTTTTGCCCTGGATCACCTGCAGTCTTGCCGAAGGCCAGGAAGAGACCTCTGTGCGTTAATCCCTGACATTAATCCCTTCCGAGAAGACAGAACCCAGATATCAATCGCGATCCATTGCAAATACTAGACATTTGCACAGTGGATGAAACGTGGTTTCCAATTACTCGTCATGCCATCTTCATTTTCCATGTTCCAGAGGTGGTTTCTCTCTTGATTCTAATAAATTGGCAGCCCTTCTACTTTTCCTAATGACAGGTCTGCTTTGATCTTCACATTTTTAAGATCTGATGGACAGATAAAATAAAAAAATGAAAAAGTTTACAGTGAGTGCAAAGGGAAAAAAACATTTAGAACTCTGTGCAGAAAAGGAGAATCAGATGGATTAGGCATACCCTGTGCCACAATACGATTGTGAAGAATATTACTATTATAAAGAGAAGAGATAATAAGAACTACCATGGTGTAAGAGAACTGGCATTAGAAAGGGAAGGATGGAGAGTTGCAGTAAACCAATCTTAGGAATGAACGACCGACATTGAGGACTGCTATAACATTATTCAATCCAGTAATTCAAATTTTTTTGCGTAAACAGAGTTTGTTCCACCAATAAACGTGTTAGTGAGCCTTATGTCTAGTAACTATTAACAGATCTCAATGTATTAGGATGTATTCCACGGATAGATCTCACACAAATCATGGATGCAATTGGTACTATTGGCACTGAGTCAATGGGAGTGAGTAAGTTTGCTTTTTCAATGGGCCGATCGCCCTTTTCATTTCTGATAATATCTTCACGAGCAGCCACCCACAAGAGATCAATTTGGTTCTGTTTAGCTCAAGCCTTTAGTTTCACCATAAATTACTCTAACAGTTTTCATTTACTTTTTACTTACAAGCCTAATCCATTGACTGAGTACTTCACGTGATAAGTTTCAAGTGCATATGGTAGAGCAATTTTGGTAAAATCCTCTGACATACACTTGAGATTTCCACCATGGAAGACGAACATATACGTCGAGGTATAAATGGTCTCATAGTGGTTATGGATTTCCATAAGTCGGCACAGAAATTCGGTTGAGCAAAAATTTAGACTATGTTTACAAAGGACGCGCAAGATTGAGCGTGACCACTTCAGAAAAATACCGGGATCAAATCGAAATATTTTGATAATACAACGCTGTAATTTCACCAAATATTTGCTATGAATATTGAATAATGAAACAATTTGAATAAAACAGTTTTTAAAAAGAATTAATGCCCCTCTTTCTAAAGGGAGGTGTCAGAACGGATTAGATGAAAGGCTTCCGCAAAGATGGAGGTTTTATAAGTAAATTTTAGAATTTTATGCGTCTTTGTCCATTTATCTGGAGCTTTTGCAACTATTTCAGGCAGTATAATCAAGAATAATGTTTCATATTCTAATTTACAACGCTACTACCAGAAATGGTAACAAAAGCTCAAGATTAACATGCAAAGACGCAGAAGAACCTCGAAAGCTACTTCAGATGTTAGATTACTTTGTACTCAAGAGGGTTTTTGCTTAATTAACACATTGAATTGGTTCTTTTCAGGTATTCCGATTTGTGAGATCAAAGACTTAAAGTGCAATCTACGCAGGTTTTGAAAACTGACTGACCAGGCTGAGACGAAAATAGGCATGTAGAGTAAGAGTAGATGTATTTGCGTGCAAATGGACGCGATTATGGTTAGAATTTCTTTGAAATCGTGATGAGATGAGAGATGAAAGGAGTGTTTGGGTATAGAGGACCGGGGGTCAAGGGTATGAGGGGTGAAGGCGCCATCACGCAATTCCTCAATTAATAACTTCCCCACAACTCTAATACTCCCTCATCATCATCAATATTTAATGTACATCTGACCCTGCCTGGGACAGAAGGCGTGAAAGGAAAGGTGATCCGATTGCAATTCCACCCTTAAGGCATCCACGTCAAGAAAAACTACTGCAGCCTCTTCAATTTGCTTAATGATAAGTTAATAGTTCACTCAAAAGTAAACCTTGTCTTCTTATTGAATACGCCAGGGAGGGTTTTTAATTTGAACCTAAAAACATCATAGGCGTAGAAAGTAGAGCTGAATGAAGACGTCTAAAAAACAAGGAGTCTTATGAGAAGCTAGAAGAAATATCGGCGTAGCAAATACAACAAAAAATTAGAAAACTTTGTATGATCAACGATACGATTAAGTAGAAGAAATTTAGAAATAAGTCGTAAAACAAGGAGATAGGCAAAACAACACATCAGAACCTCGGCGATAAACTGAAATGAGAAATGTAAAAGGCTAGGGCAAATTCGAATGCATATGCCAATTGGTTTTTCATTTTTAAGTTGCAAATCTGTAACAATGTCCTTGCGGGGCCGGATAAAATTTCCTTTGGTAAGACAAATTTCAATTCTATGGGATTCAAACCCGAGAATTATACACTTCTTCAGTCTCTCCTTGGGAGAAAATCAATTCCTTTAGTTCTGAGTGTTTTATCAAGAAATACTTCGGCGACAGCTGACGATACTCATCAGTTTAATCATGGCACTACTATACTGTTTATGAGTTTACCATACAGTGTAAGTTAATTTACAGAGTTCTCACTGATTTGTTAAGACCCGTCGCGACTGATAGGAATTTACTAATGTAAAATGTTTATTATCACATTTACGACGCTGGTCATGTAAAACTGCTCTTTGCATACAATATTTCATAAAGAGCCTTCTACTCGACAGAAACATACAAAATTTGCCACGTAGCTGTTCGTAGAGAAGTAATAAGTGGTAGTCATGGGACAGCAAAAGAGTTCTTGTGGACTGATGCGACAATACTCGCGAAAATATACGGGAGATTTCTAAGTGGCGCCACTGCGTGAAATCCGGATGATGTACATTCGCAGAATGTGCTCATTTTCGTCCACCGGAAAGACCTACCTAATTTAGTAGTACTATGAGTTTAATATCTTGTTCCGACGAGTGTACAAGCGCTATTTGTCCATTCAACGACGGAAGTATGGCCCTGACTCATTCAAAATGTAGTGTATTCTAATGAGGTCCTCCTGAATTAGAACACTGCCGTTCAACTTGAGTCATACTTGATTGTGATGTCGTAAGTGTGCTATGGGATACTGAAAGGAGCAAATCTTAGGGGAAAGATAGCAAAGTCAAAAAACTTCCAAAGATTTGAAATACGCGACACAGGAAAAATTTATAGACTTATTCGTGCGGCCTGTCCAAATTTTGCCGGAGTGCCATTAGCAGACTAGACCAACCGATTTCTACACTGTTGGAGAGTAGAACAATAACATTCTCAGAAAAAGGACCATCAAAAAAGGTGAATCTGTCCTCTGGCAGATTTCAACTGAGCAGTTGTTGTGATCCGGATATTGATGGTCGAGTTTCCCTCTCTTCAAGATGGAAACAGTTGGATTTCCTATTTTCTAAAGCATGCATTCGCTAGATTTCTTATTTGCATGTTATTTGGTAAATCTCAGAATAGCCAAAGAGAACGGTCTCGGAAATATAACCTTTCGCTTTCCTTGACGTCAATCGTCACCTGGCCGAAAACATCAGTCTCGGCTTTGCTATAAAACCGCACGGAGAGATGGTCAAGGGGCAGTGAGGCCCGATCAGTGGTCAGTCGGACCCATTCGGGTCAGTAGGGCCCTGTCGGGCCAAGCGGATAGTTTTGATCCGCGGTTATAATTCGGCTAAGTCATGTAGTCGATAGGAAGAGTCGAGGCTAGGGCCGGCCCGTGCATCAGCCGCCGCAGCGCCATCCATCCGTGCTTGTACCCTCAACTTCTCTCCTTCCCGAGACGTGGTAATGTTCTTGTTTGGCCGTTCGAGACGCACATTTTGGTTCCTTCCATTAAATGATCAAATACTTGATTTAAATAAACTTTCATTTTCCTTGCAATAACCTCTCTGTGTTTACTTGATCCTCGACCCCCAGAACAAAAATCCACGACATAATTAAAAGTGTGATCGAGTCCCGTCTCGCATACGGGGCCCGGTCATACCACAGTTCCCTCCACACTCCTCTCTTGCTCTGTCTCTCTCAGCTCTTCTCAACTCCTGCCATTCATAATACCTGTCAACATATTATTTCTTCGTCTTTCTCTCCCTCTCATTCCCTCGATCTTTCCTTCTCATATTCTTTACCGAAGGCAATCTTACCTGATGACGTGTCCCGTCCAATTCGTCTTGCTCTCTCTCATTTGTCTCAAAATGTTCCTCTTCTCATTTATCCTTGCCAGCACTTCCTCGTTTCTCACTTAATGACTTCATTAAATCCTTTCTTATCCATACCTACATTTCAAACCCCTCTAAATACTTTTCCTCTTTCATCCTGACAGTCCATGTTGGATTGGATTGGATTTTGGGGAGACAACCGACAGCTAAGGTCATTTGCGCCGAAGGGGATAGGTAAGGGAGGAAGGGTGGATGGAAATCCGGCATCGGCATTAGCCTTCTCTTAATAAAATGCGCCAAGGGGACCACGGTCTAACGTCTCATACGACAGACGGAGTACTGTGCTTAAGCGCTCTCCACAAGACGCTCAAGTAGGGATCGGGTTTACTCTGAAAACATCCTCCACTGCAGGAATTTGAACCCTGGTCGTCCGTATGGTTAGCCAGTACTCTACCCACCACACCAACCCGATCCTTGACAGTCCATGTTTCTGCTGCATAAAGTATTACACAACAAATCAAAGGAAAGATTCAGATATTTGGATAATCTTCAAAGCAATGAATGAAAGGTACCCACTGCAAACTCTGTCAAGGGGAATTGCGTGAAATGTCAAAGATCAGTAACTTATCATCTTTTCGTCGACATTAAGGGCAAGAATTTGACCTTCCAAGGAGGAAATATTGATTCAACCAAGTTTTATTGGTTGCCGGCTCTATCAAGCCTAACAACACCACAACTGCTGCCGAATTAGCCTCCGGATTAAGGGCGTCGTGGTGTCTGGCTACTCGAAATATCTATGCATGCATCGATATATAGAGAAAACTTCGACGTAATAGTCCAGCAACGAGATCAGCACTGTATTCGCAGTTCGCCAGTATGTGAATGAAAACATTTCAAGCCACCTTGAGTGTATTTCAGTCGTGATGTTTGCTACCTAAACATCGATATTTTCATCGATTTCTTTTTTCAATTTCGGACTGATTAAATTGACGCAGTAGCACATGCTTTGGTATCAGGATCCAGAATGAACTTGTATGCAGAGCATACCCCTCAAGATTTCATTGGAGCGTGATATTAGGATGATATCAATATAAATGTCTTCCTCGGATTACAACCTTGACGTGGTGGAAGGGCTTGCACGTCCCAATGACCCCTAGAGCTGGACTGGCGGGGGCAATTACTATTGCTCACGGTAGGGCCACCCATGCCAGAATGGTTGGAGCCAGACGAAAGATAGTCCCGAGATGGTGTTACGTTAAACACACTGTTGGGAGATGGGTGAGAGTCCCTCTCTACTATAAAATACCCAGAATATGAAATTTGAAGAAACGCGGTGGAAACGATAATTAAAATGGAGAAGAGAAGGAAGTGTGACAATAAGGTCACTGACCAGGGCAAGAGCAAGTACATGGAAATAAATGATAAGCCTCGGCGTGTAATCAATCGGGCGAGTGAAAACCGGTTGAAAGGGCAATGCGATGAAATGGAAAAGCTGCGGAAAGAAGGGGAAGTTATTCGCTAAAGTAAAATTGATATCAGGTGGTAAATGGGAGCAAACGTCGCCAAAGATTAAAGTCAAAACAGGTAGAATATTAATCGAGCAAGAAGATACTCATGATATGTGGCGAGAATACATGGAGGAGCTATACGACTCTTACATCCCGGTCTTCAGTACACTTAGATTGGGTCCAAAATAAGTTATGCGTTCGGACAATTAAGAGATTTGAAAAAAATTGCGCTATTACGACTGAGTATTACCTGCGGCGAACTTCGCCGGCTGTAATTACGTAGAATTATTAATTAATGGTTGATTTTCAGTATAAACTCGCACATATTAACAGATTGAACAAGTTATCCTAACCTGTTCATAAGCTTCCACCTAAACGATCATGTCCCGGCTAGCTCAATTGTTAGAGCATTAGACTCTTATTATCAGGGTCGTGGGTTCGAGCCCCACGATGGACGTTAGTTTTTAATTATTTAATGATTAATATTTGTATGCGGTGGGACGTATGGGGGCATCACGAATTGCCGATATCGTTTAAATATAATATTCTTTAACGTAAATGTGTGTCATAATATGTGGTATTTATAAATTGCCACCTTTTCGGCCGCTGGCGGCACTTATAATGATGACACGTCGTTCTGATGTGCGAGGATTATTTCTCAAGCAAAGCTACAGAAAGAGGAAACAAATAGGGCATTCGTTTCTTTAAAATTCTTGGGTTACCTCTGGAAAATTTTACATGTTATTTCCGAGAGAATTAGCTCTCGTAAAGTGTTTCATCACCGTTTGTAAATTAATAACAATTCTTCAGCCAAGAAAGGTAACCAATGTCATCCAACAAAATTTCTTGGCTTCTTCCGCGGTTTAGCAAGAATGAACTAATGGCCTACTCAATTTGTTTGTCATTTTACAACGTCTTGTACAACCAGGGATGGCTAAGTTCGAATTCATAATTGAATTTAGACGACGCCAATAATTCTTATGCAATAGGACCTGGCGAAAAATTATTGACCGTGACCTTAGTAACCGTTGCGGAAAAAAAATGTTTCCGCCCGGGATCGAACCGGGGACCTTGCGCGTGTGAGGCACACATGTTAACCACTACACTACGGAAACTCGTGAACCCCTACACCTTAGCGAGCCAAACGAAACGCTTCCCAAAATCGGCAGAGATGTCGGAGTGGTATAGCCTTGAAAAATAAGAGAAGAATACATAAGAATATTTTACCATCCTTGAAATATTATCCACGCCCAAGAGTGAATATTTGTGACACTTAACAAATGATAGCAAGCGTTAATAGCTTTACATTAGCGATACAATAAATTACAGTCATTGATAATTTGAGGCTTGAACAAATTAAATTTTATATTTTCCTGGGAAAAATAGGATACAGTATGAAGATTTCTTCGGTTTCCAGCCGGGTAATGGTGCTAAACTGCACCGACGTTTCGATGAAGTAGTCTGCCATCGTCATCAGGGTGAAACATTCGGGGCAGACTACGTCATCGAAACGCCGGCGCAGTTTAACACCATTACCCGGCTGTAAACCCGAGAACTCTTCATACTAAGCATTCACCGGGAAAGACTCAGATCCTAAATAGGATACGCGTTAAACTATGATTAGACAAAAATAACCCTAAGCTCGTGAAGCTGAAGCCTGTGACCGCATATATAAGAAAATGCACGAGTATCCTTATGAAGTCCGTGGCTGTGACAACGAAATTGATGACGATCCATATATCTCATCAACTGAAGATGAACAACTAAATTTATTGTTAGAGAAAAGATATAAATGATTGGCTGTGGAATAATAGCCAGAAGAGCCTTATTATCTTTGGATTACTACAATACGGTGTTTCCCGATGAGAAGTTTAAATATAACGACTAAGAACATGGAAAAAATGTTTTGCCCATTCCATGCTGTAAAATTGAAAATGTTAAGAGGCTTGGCACATTTTCAGGTGGTATATGCACGATCATAGCAACCAAATAACTGCAATTATCATTACGTAATTGGCCTTAATCGCAATAAAACCGGGCAAATCCTAGCTCTAACGTTCTACCTGAAGGCGATGGCAGAGTCAGCCCTCGAAACGTCTGTGTTGAACAACTCTCCCAAATTTTTGCCACAATACAGCCAAATCCTGCACCAACGCCACATATAAAAGAAATCGCAGTGCGAGGGAAGAAACTCATGTTTTAAAAAACGCGCTCTTTTATCTAAATACTTTCAAATTCTCGGGAATACATTTTTTTTAAGTTTTGGACGTTAAGAAAAACCAAAGGGCATGAGGAATTGAAGGGTGAACTGGTAGCGTACCATATATTTGATGAAAAATAAGAATAGATATTAGGGAATAGGATATTAGGATAAGGATTACAGAAAAACCTATCATCTAGTAAGTCATCGGAGGGAATATAATATTAAAAATATAAGATGCAGATATGTAATTTACCATTGAAAGCAATGAGTTTTTCCAACGCAACTAAATTTTATTACCTCTATAGAGTATTCTATCGAAATCCTCAGTGGAATGAAATCCATCTGACCAATGACATCATCGAATTACCTAAACTTGATTCCTATAGCGTTTGACTTTAATTTTGATTTAAATCAATATCAACAATACACCCTTCAAGGAAGCTCAAGTGTGTGAGACGGGGTGAGTTATGACCAACACGAATTACACTGTACATTACTAAAGTTTATGAAACTACGTACGTTGATGCATTTGCGAAATCCTGCTAATAGTTGTCAAGAGGCGAAATTTCACAAATATTGGCTACAGAGTATGATACAAAAGCTAGAGATATTGTATGCATTCATATTTATTGCAACTATATTAATGCACGAAAAAAGTAATGAGATTTTCTAGGATAAAGAAAGCTAGGCTTGTGATTTAAGTTGGAGGACACTAACTCGAGCACGTAGAGCAATTTAATTACTTAGGTAGTACGCCAGAGGAAAACGGCCATAGTAGCAAAGACATACGGAACAGAAAAGCGCTAGCTAATGAGGCGTTTAGTAAAAGAAGGGAGCTGATGGCGGGGACAATGGGTAAGGATGTGAAGAAAAGGCTGGTGAAGAGGTTGATATGGAGCGTAGCGTTGTATGGGGCAGAAACATGGACCCTGAGAAAGGAGGACGAAAGTTGGCTGCAGACATTTGAGATGTGAGTGTGGAGAAGGATGGAGAAGGTTAGGTGGACGAAAAGAAAGACTGACGAGGAAGTGTTTGAGATGGTGGGCGATGAAAGGAAAATTTTGAATGAAATCCGGGAAAAATGATAGGCAGAGTAAATGGCTGGAAGATGCAATAAGGGGCGAGGGGTTGCTCAAGAATATGGTAGAGAGAGGGATGTTGGGCAAGCGGGGAAGGGGAAGAAAGCGAATTGGTTTCATGGACAGAATGAAGAAGGGTAGATCGTATGCTTTGGCGTAAAAGGATGTACTGGAGGGGTATGGGCCTCTGATGCGTAGAAAACCGGGACGAGATTCACTGACATTCATTAAAACCTACCTTAACCGGAAGAATACTTACAAAAAAATTAATGAACAGAGATAAAAGAGTTATTTAGGAAGCATACTAGCCGTACTGTTGGTACTCCGTTGCAAATAAGAATACTGTCATTAGAAAATTATTTACACCAACTATCAACAAACCAAGTTTTTTTGAGGTATCCCAAATACAGGCAAAGCCTAAAGGGATCTATAATCTATCCTTTGTTATGCCTTATAGTTGTGTTTGTACAGTTGATTTAATGGTAAAATAAATGTATTATTATTATTATTATTAAGTTAAAAATGTCATTGGTTGCTGTCATGGTCACTGATTTTTCAGGGGAAAAAATTTAAAACTGCCCCTTTTACAATCTTCTTCCCTAATTTAGGCTCACGATCTTAAATACTGTAGAATGGCTTAGATTACGGTTAACTTTATCTCTATAAATAATCTGTTATCGAAAAACAATTCCTATTGGAGTAGGAGATTGAGATGTTAGAATGAGGTTCGCCAAAAAACCTATCAATAAGCTTGTAGAAAATTTTAATGAATTGAGTAGTCAACTTTTCTATCGGAATCGATCCCCTTTTGGCAGTCGGAAAACATGAACCTGTCCACCTTTCAGCAGGCAGTATGGCCACTCACTGGGTGCTTAAATCGAGAGGCTTTTTATTCCTCCGATCGGTTAAAAAATCGATTCCTCCCGAGTCATTAAAAGGGTTCTTGTGGGATGGAATGTAGGAAGACGGACCGGGCTGATTGAAGTGGGCGGAATGTCCTGACTCGAGACAATCGCTGCCCATTCTAACGGAGAAAATGTCTTCCTTGCCATTCCGCTGAGAAAGACGGAGAGGACTATAGGTATACTCGCTTCGCTCGGTAGGGGGCTGCGCCCCCTAGATCCCCGGAACGGCTTCGCCGTTTGTTTTTGTTTTGATAAAATTTCCTGAAAAAAACGGTTTACTTCTAAGGGTATTAGTCGTCGAAATCCATTTTGAAGAGTTGCACGTTAGTTCCTCGTGTGAGCATCCGCCATTTTGAAAAGTGTAGGCGTAATGGTTATTGAATTTAGTGTACGGACTATGAAAACGCACTTTCCGAATTGGACTACATGTAACTTCGAAACTACGGGGCGTAGAAATCACCATTGTCAATCCCAGGACAAGTGTGATTCCTAGCTTGATATCATCGGTGGTTCTAGGGGTTATTTTCGTTATGTTTTGAGAAACAAAACTACCCGTAAGCGGTATTAATATGAGAGATAGAGAAAAGATAATGATACAATCATATTTACCATTTTAGTAGCGACAAGAGGAATTTCTAACGTCAGCAAAATATTTAACCGTTCAGAAGCAACACACGAAATACCAGAAGCTTGCGCGCCAACCGAACAAAAAAAATCCGCCATTTTAAATTTTAATTTAAAATGGTTTAATTGGTTTATTTAAAAAATTCCTGAAAAAAATTGTTCCTAGGGTGCCTGCCGTCCTATCTAAACCGTCGCCCAAAACTATCCGTCGAAACTAAAGCCGTCCAAAACTATCCGTCTTCGTACGACTACGCAGTAGGCCAGGGGAACTGCTAAAAAGAAACTCCCCCACGCTTAGCGGTGGACCTGTGACAACATCACCTATAATTCACCTATATTTCAAAATGAGGGCTCGTATCGAAGAGAATAATAAAAGTTACGACAGTAAATCAAACACATCATAAACTTCAGTCATTAGTGTAGTTAAATTATGAAAAGCAAGCATAACTACGGGTGAAACCAGGAGCCAGAATCGAAAAACTGCGAAAAAATAGGGTAAATAGTTAGAAAATTAAAAATTACCAGCATGAAACTCCGAAGCGTAGAAACATATAATGTGGGTAAATGTTTAGAGCGTTTTGTTGCCTATATAAACTCTGCGTAAGAATTTCGACTAGATCGAGCGTTCAGTCGCTAGACCTGGAAAACCACCGAAAAGTCCTAAAAAACCACTCCAAAACATAAGTGTCGAAGTTCCAGGACTGACGTATTCTCGTGTGTGTGATTGGAGAGGGACATGCGGAAAAGAAACTCGCATAGACTTGACTGACCTTTAGATTGTGAGAAGGCTCATCGTTTAACGGCAGTTACAGAGATTATTCCCCTGTCCTTCATTAGTAGTTTTTCTTAGTTGGTATTCGGTAGTTGGTAGTATTTTCGAAAAAAGTCGCGCTGATTCGAGATACATTGGAGGAGGAAGTATGGCTGTAAACATTCTTGGAAACAAAAATAACCGAAAGCGTTCTCGGTTGGTGATATGGATGAAGTTTATTCGGGTGTGGCTCTTAGTATGGCTGTTCATTGCCGATGTTTCGACGACCAACTTTCCTGTTTCCATGATTGTATGCAATACATTTGAACGCTCCTGCAAATCAGCATTATAATGAGATGATATAAATAGTTTATGATAGCATAGTGTTGGTATTGTGAAATATAGTGTGGGTCCCCTCATTAAATTCCACTTTCTTTGGCGAGATGTTGTTGAACAGCATTTTCAAACGATACACAAAGGATATCGTACTGTTTACTTTATTTTCAACTCGTACTACACGTGTTTCCACTGACTAGCAGTCATCATCAGGTACAACTGACCCTGATGATGTTGTATCTGATGATGACTGCTAGTCAGTTGAAATACGTGGTGCACGAGTTGAAAATAAAGTAGACAGTACGATATCCTATAAGTATCATTTGGGTTCTGTGAAGTTTTCGTTCTCTGTGGTCTAAAAATTTGAAGACTGGAAAATATATCGAAATGTCGGCGGTGAAGAAAATTTAGTTAAAAATTAAATGAAAAAAATAACTCAATAATATATTACCAAAAGTAAACGACAGTGGTGGAGAAACTTAAATTGAATATTTATTTCGACTGTTCCTGCCCCGAAAGGAAATGGCGTGAAAGTTGCGTGGGCATGTAAATTTCCCTCCAACCTTTTTTTATTGTCAAAACAATTCGACCTCAGGTTACCGACTTCATACAGTGCGTGACCTTTGGCCCCTCCCACATCGCTTCGCGTGACGCATTCCACGCGGAAGAGGGGGGAGGGGTTGGAACCGTGAGACGGGGCGGGCCGTCTACCTGGAATCCTCACTGAGGGGAGGCAGGCATACCGTGTGTTAATCAGCCGCGCGGCGTCGGCCGCAGTCTTGTCCGCGACATCGCCCCGGATTCAGCGGATGAGAGGAGAGGCGGACGTCGGGTTGAAGAGGACGGCAGAAATGATGTACCTTCTCGTGATTGTCGTTTTGATCATCGTGATGCTCGTTGTCATCCTGGGCTGTGCCCTGCTCGTTTCGAGGCTTCAGCGGGGAAGGCAGGACTCGGATACCGACCTCTAGAAGTGTCGACGGGTGTGGACGTCGAGCTGGGATGGCTGGATTGCCCATGGACCGACCCCCGAGGACGGCGGATGTCTTTCGTGCCGGAAGAAAAGGCAGTGGCTTAGGAAGAGGGCCGGAGAAACTGACGTGAAGGTGGGTTAGTGTTGTAGATATCTAATGAACGTAACTGTTTCCGGCGCGATGTAGTGGAAGGATATCATAATGGAACACTAAAGTATGTACTACTTCTTTCACAGGTTTACTTTCTAAGGTACAACGCGTTTCAGCTGTTAAGGCAGCTGCCAATCCAGGTACCTGATGATGGCTTGACAGCTGAAACGCGTTGTACCTTAGAAATTAAACCTGTGAAAGAAGTGCCAAGCCAGGTACCTGATGATGGCTTGACAGCTGAAACGCGTTGTACCTTAGAAATTAAACCTGTGGAAGAAGTGCTACATACTTTAGTGTTTCATTGTAGATACAACATATTTAAAAGAAGATTACGCGAGAATGATGCAAAGAATCATTTTTAGAGAAATAATAAAAGCATTGAATTAAACAGCAAATGATAAACAGCAAGCAGAGTTCAATCCTTTCAGGCGTAACATTGAGGAAGTCCATTATTGAATAAATAATGGCAATACCAACTACGTTGGAATTCTCTCGTGAGACCTCACTTGGAGTACGCCACTAGTATATTGGACCCTTACGAAGTAGGACTTGTTCCAGATACAGACCGAATACAGCGAAAGGCAGCTAGATTTGCTAAAAATTGATATGATAAACATAGCAAAGTTACTAAATTGCTGATGGAATTAGAGTGGGAACCTCTATCCGATAGAAGGAAAAAAATATAGGTTAAATCTTTTACGAAATTTTGATGTAGATTGTTTTTTGCCGGACGTTCAACATATTTTGCTAGAGCCAAACCATTATGGTAGAAACGATCACAGGCATATGATTAAGGAAATAGACTGCAGAACCGATTGATTTAAAATGTAATTTTTTTCCACGCACAAAAGGGGGACCATAATAGTAGTGATAGATCAGTTCTAGGATACTGACTAGGTTAAATAGGATTTTCAGTAGTGATAAATATCTTAACATGATTATTAGCTACTAACCTCGCCGACAGTCTCCTTCATGATATACTCTTGCATGTCTTAGTAGCTTGTAGTGCTATTTATCTGTCGCATTAATAATTCTAACCAGCAGTTATATTTTGAGTAGTGTGCTGCATGGTAGCATGTTCTTCTACGTATCACTCTCCTGGTTTCTGGTCTGACTACGTACCGTTGCCCTGACTGCTTTTGGCCTGCGACTGGCATTCGGGGGAACGTGCGCGGTTCTGATTTGAACTGGGATGAGTTCTGCATGCCTGGGGTGAAATCGACCCGTGCCACACACCATAGTGCTGGCTTGCACGGTACTTTGTAGATGTATGTTTAAATCCAACAGAGATCAGTTTTAGGATGATGACTAGGTAAATCATAATTTTTTCAATAGTTCTAAATAACTTAACATGATTGTTAGCTACTAACCCCGCATGAAATCTCCGGCGCGATATATTCCTGCATGTCCGATAGTATACGTCAAAACTATTCTACATTAGAAACAGGCGTCCTGTAAATTTCCTAATAACCTTATATAAAGCCCTAGTAGAGTCTAGATTGGAGTATGGGCTAGTCTGTTGGGGAGTATCTTATAATAACCCCTTGCAGCAAGTTGTATTATTGCAGAAGAATATAATAAGAATTGTTACCAAAAGTAAAATGTACGAACATACATATCCCATATATGTATGGTTGCGGATTCTGCCAATTAAACAACTGTATATTTTTAAAGTACTAAAATTATTTTATTTAAAGAGCGGCAATATTCCCGCTAGTACCGGTAGTGATGAATACCATTTAAGAAGGAAGCGATGTGCAATTACTCCAAAACCAAACTTAACATTATTTAAGAGGTCCTTTGTTTACTTAGGACCCAAACTATTAAATGATATACCAGAGTATTTAAAAATTTCAAAAATCAAAAGAAAAAATCTAAAGCTGCTCAAGGAATGGATACTATCCATAAATAAAATCGAAGTTTTGTATTAGATTGGTAATTCGTATTATGTTCCAAATTGGAACTAACCATGTTAAGTGTTTATAAAATATAGCTTGTTGTATTGTAAAAAAGAAGCGTGTATTTTTCTTTGTTAACAAATTGGCATAAATGATATGGTCCTTATTTGTACAAATGTTCGGAAAAATTTAGTTTTCTTTTTTATGCATTACATTAACCAGCAATTGCCTGTATTTATTTACGGAGGGCAGCCTCGATACAGGTGCTTGTACCTTTGAGGCTGCCTAAAGCTCCAATTTATTTGTACTTGTACTTGTCTTAGTACCTTGTAGTGCTATTTATTTGTCGCATTAAAAATACCAACCAGTACTTGTATCTTGAGTAGTGTACTGCATGGTACATGTTCTTCTACGTATCACTGTCCTAGTTTCCGGTCCGACTGCGTACCGTTGTCCTGACTGCTTTTTGCCTGCGCCTGGCATCCGGGGAAACGTACACGGTTCTGATTTAAACTGGGATGAGTTCTGCATGCCTGGCGTGAAATCACCCCGTGCCACACACCCTAGCGGTGGCTTGCTCGGTATTTTGTAGATGCAGATGCAGATGTGTGTACATCATAGGCCCTACTCCAGTCATAAGTGACGGCTCTATATGCCGCCGTATATTTGCGCTTTAAAACTCTAGTTTCCTATAAAAAGGATATCATCATCGGATCTTGACTGGTTACATCACTGAATACTTCAGCCATCGGGTCTTTTGAGCGCAGGAATGTCTAAATTATGCACTGTGTCATTTTTAGTGTATACTCTTTCGAAGTAGTGCATAAACCGTTAGGGAGAAGAAGTATTGGGAGACCGGGACTAAGATGGTGAAGCCGGAACAGGCGACATACCTAAGCCTGGAGGGCAAGAAGAGGAAGAATAGCAATATAATGGACGTATGCAAATAAAACCCATAAATACATGAGTCAAAGGACGGAGGCAGATTTTGAATGAACACATAAGCGCGAAAGATGGCAGCAGGAAAGAACTGATTTCGTAAGATCAGTGCCCAGGGTGAGTGAGAGATACAAGACGGCTTCGGATAGATGAGGAACCAACTGAAAGCTTGCAAAAAGAAGCAGCTTCATGGATTCGCATTTTTACGTTAAATACGACAGGTGCACGAACTCATCACATGACATCTAAGAGCGTACTTATGAAAGATCTGCTCATCTTCCGGGATGTGATCTCAGTTCTTCGTGATGGAGAGCCGGTACTTATATCTTTCACAGCCTTTTGATTTCCGATAACAGTTTAACTCTCTCCATTTAACCTCCCAGTAAATTTTTCCATGACCAAAGCTTTTGAAATCGTTCGGTTCTTATTACAAATTCCATTTTCAAATCAGTCTATTCAGAGGCGTATTACTTTTTCGCCGTTTAAAATGATGGTAATACAGGTAAATCTTTGAAAGATCTTATGCTACAACTGACGCTACTTCTTATACTACTGATGCTACTCTGCGATGATACTTCGCTCTGGTGACGCCACACCTTGAATACGCCGGGAGCATTTGGGACCCTGGTCATCAAGATTTAACAAAAAAAATCAATAAAATACTAAGGAAAGTGGCGCGCTTCGTTAATAACTGCCACGAGCGTACATATAGTGTCTCGTAACTTTTAGAGGGATTAAGGTTGGAGCACCTAAAGACTCGGAGGCTACACGATAGGCTTAGGTTGCTTGAGAAATTCAGAACTGATATTTTTCAGAGCGACACAGAATATTATCATGACTCCTCACTACATCTCTAAGTCTGACAGATGCGAAAAAATAAGAGAGATACATTGCCGAACAGACAGGTACAAAAACTAGTTCTTTCTCCGAACAATAAATGACCACAATAAAAATTGATCTCCACTAAATACACTCCTATAATACACGTCACCATTTCATCTACAAAAAACTTACACCTTCTCACGGCTGGTGACCTACCATCCCCTGCCACACACTCATGCGGCGGCTCGCAGGATATTATGTAGATGTAGATACTTTCCCGGCGTACCAGCTGGATAAAAGATTATCTGTTGGAATACCATCATCATCATCTTTTAAAGGCTAAGCCTTGTCTCTGCGGCCATGTGTCCCTGTGTACTGCAGCTCTCTTCAAATCAGCATGTTTCTAATCCCAACGTACTTCGTACATCATCTAGGAACTTCTGTCTTGGTCTTCCTCTGCTTCTTTTCCCTCCTGCACCTTTCCCTCCATTATATTTTCTGAAAAATTATTATGTCGAAGAGCATGACCAATTAATTTAACCTTCCTTTGCTCCATCTCTTTTATCAGTCCTCTTTCTTCTTTTATTTCCCTCAGCACCTCTTCATTGCTCTTTCTGTTAGTCCATTTTGTTTTTGTCATCCTCCTCCATATCCACATTTCCATAGCTTCCAACCACGACTTGTCCATCTTTCTCAACGTCCAGCTTTCACAGACATATAACAGTGTGCTCCATTCAAACGTTTTCGCGAAAGATTTCCTTGTTTCTACTTTAATGTGGCTATTTCCTAGAAGATATTTTTTATTTTCACATGCCTTCTTTGCCAATGCTATCCTTCTTTTTACTGCAGAGGTGCTTCTGTTATCTCTTGACATTATGCTCCCAAAGTAGCTGAACTCTTCAACCTGTTTTAATATCGATCCCTCTATCATTATATTTGCATTGGGTTCATTTTCGTGTCTAATTACTGTCATAGCTTTGGTTTTATTCACGTTTATTTTCAATTTCCATTTCACCAAAACTGTGGACAAGATTCGGAGCATTCTATTCATATCTTTAGCTGATTCTGCCAGGGTCACAATATCATTAGCATACCTAATGCAGTGAATTCTTCTTCCATTTATTTGGATACCTTTAGTTTTCTCCTTCATAGTTTTTATAGCCTCTTCAATATATGTATACATTGAACAAATATGGTGAAAGTGGACATCCTTACCTTACTCCTTTCCTGATCATTGCTTCTTTTTCATTTCCATTTATTGTGATTAGGGTGCTCTGGTTCTGGTATAGTTGAAATACAAGCCTTCTGTCTCTGAAGTCTATTCCTACTCTCCTCATGGTTTCAAACATTTGTTTCCAGTCCACCGTGTCAAATGCTTTTTCCAGATCAATGAAAACAAGAAAAACTTTCTTGTTCATATCTAGCCTTCTTTCTAGTATCAGGCGCAATGCTAAAATAGCTTCTCTCGTACGGTGGAATACCCGAGAGCCCTTTATCCACGTAAACCTTTTATTTCATATCGCAGGAATCGATTTCTAATGAATAAATCAACTAAAGAAAGCAATAAAATAGTACTGTGAATTTCTGATAAATTTGGATTAATTTCGGTCCCTTCGACACAAATCATCGAAAAATAATCAAATGCGTGAAATTATACAGGTGTACGGAATTACGACTTTTCACCTTTGCCACTTATTTCACTTCACTTGACTTAAGTTCTACTCAACAAATGAGATTAATAAGCGAATAAAGTAATTAAATATATAAGTGCAAATGAAAGATACGGAACATTTTATTTTAAAACAAAACCCATTCTTAAGCCAAATTTTATACAGATAGGTACAATTTTCTCCAGTTATAAATTAAAGCTTCTCACATTAGCTTTTCATTTTAGTTAATTTCTTAAATATTAATCGGATTAATAAACCTATTAAATTATGTACTATAAAGATGATTAATGGAACACCCGTAAATTTATTGTACGGCTGTTGTCGTCGCTTTTAAATATAATGGTTATAAGATCAGCTATAAATTATTTCCTGTTTACCTAAACCATCTAACAGAAGTGAGGTTTTGGTTGGAGTAAGTCTAATTTAATTTTCTAAGTGTGTTAGTGTTAGCGCTTTCATGAAGTTGTCTATCCTCTTTAACTAATTAAGAGATAAGCCAGGCACATCAGTCACTGTTGGAGTCCGGAATTTTTCGTAACGAAGAGACAATTCCCTAGGCACAAGGCTACTGTAGAGAGCCATTTGAATTAGTCATGTAGGCACGCAATACCCCAACGATATTTCTCTGAGACTCATACGAGCATATTTTCAAACGAGAGTTTGTCGTTATCGTCCTTAACGCCTTTGGAGGTCATCATCAGTTTGCCCGAAGCGTTCGGCAATAGGAGAGAGATAACGATGGGGATTTATCATTGGGACGTAAAGGAAAGGTGCAGTAAAATATGAAATGTAGCATTTCATGGCGCAGAATAATAGACTCTGATGAAAGATGACGATGATAGGCTGCAAGCGTTCGAGATGTGTGCGTGGAGGAGGAAGAATAGGCTGCGGTGGGTGGAAAAGAAGATGAATAAGGAAGTAAATGAGATGATAACTGAGTTATTCCGCAGAGCTGAATGATGCTGTTTCCAAAGTAAATCAGGGTGTTCAAGCCATCAATTCATCGGCTGTAGACAATAAATTTGTACTTAACCCAAGCAAAACAAAGTCAATGTTACTCGGTACCTCAAAACTACTCAGACATGTTGACTTTGATGTTATTCCAAATATTATTGTTGGTGATGCGGAAATATCATATGCAAACTCTGTTAAAAACCTTGGGGTCACATTGATACCCAACTTGTCTAGGCAAAACCAAAGTTCAAGTCATCTGCAATAAGATTAATATCATCCTGTTCCAGCTAAAAACTCATAAAAACCTAAACCAAACAAATCCTCTCATACCCGCAATCAACTTGTATCCTCGCTAATATTCCCCCTTATTGATTTTTGCTGTCTTGTTTATCCTGACCTAACCGAAGAGATTAATACCATGATTCAACGGCAATTAAATATGTGTGTCAGGTTCATTTATGATCTAAAAAAAGATGATCATATATCTCCTTATTTTACTAGATTAGAATGGCTAAAAGTAAAAACAAGGAGGGAATACATGCTTGCCTCTTTTTTAATAAACTCTTCCAATGTAAACAGCCTGAATATATTATGCAATTTTTCCAGCCTAGGGAGAAAAACCGAAATGTAGCAACCCGAATGTCACCAGACTTTTTGATTGTCCCACTTCATCGAACCACTACATTCAATAAATCTTTTTCTGTTGTAGGAGCAAGGAGATGGAACAGTACTCCTGAATCAATCAAAAATTCTAATTTGCTGATGGCATTCATAAACAGATTGCTTAACAATATGCTATTGCAGGACAAAATTCAATTCGATTCACCTATATGCTTGTTTTTTGCTTTCTTTGCTGCCATTATTATTTCACTTATTGCTTGTACCCACTTTTTCTGTGTATATCTCTCTGTACTCGAGCTCAAATGTTAATGCATACTTTTTGGATGATCTTAGTGGCCCGAGTAGTCCAAGAACAAAAAATATTTCTTTATCTTATCTTATCTTACATTTATTACAAGACGACCCCGATTTTGACGCGGCACGTCATCATCAGGTAGGTAAGTTATCTTTTCATTCACAATGTATTTTGCATTCCACTTAGTCACGCCCGGAATATATAAGGAAGTGCTTGATGCGGTGGTTGAGGAGAGGAAACTTCAGGAGGGGAATAGGCGGAGGCAGAGTAAATTGTTGGTTGGGAGAACCGGAGCTTGGTACCAAAGGGCGAAGGGAAGTTGTAGTCCGTGATAGAGAGGAGAAAATTGGCTGTCTGGATTAGCAAAGCAAGGGACAATGGGAAGAGTGATCTTAAATTGGTTAAAAAGGACGTACGCTGAGATGAAGGACGAAGTTGAGTAAGGAGAAGAATCTCTGTATCTCCAAATCCCTAGAGAGATATTTTTACTCTCCTCTAGTTAAACCTTCCTTAACAAGTAGCTTAGGCCAATTATAATAAAAAACTTTATCGAGGCGTAAGTCCAATATTTAATAAATTATTTTATCCCTATTATTCCGACATTTGGCGTATTTTTTGCGCTTTCTTAGAGCTGAGAGCTCCTTCTCATTTAGTTTTTATGAGATAATGATGATTTTGCAGATATTTTCGTTTCAACGAAATCATCATTTTATCATATAACTAATTCGTAAGGAACTCTCAACCCAGAGGAAATGCATATAACACGCAAAACGTCAGCGTTAGGGGAATACAACAGCTCATCAAGGATTAAAATCAATGGTTTAAGGCGTAAATTTGTGGAAGATTTTCGCAGACATGTAGAAAAAATTTCTTAGTTAATTCCAAACTTACAAGTTTATTTCCGACCTAGGTTTCGACTGTAAAGCAATAATTTTCAAGGTACATTTTCATCGTATGCGAGTTGGTACATAGAGAAGAGACCTGGGGAGGGGGAGGGGAGAAGTGAAGGTGGTCAATTGACGTCAGAGACGTGCGTCACGGTCAGTGGGAGGTGGCGGGGGGAAAGGTATAGATATTAGAGGAGAGTGGGAGCGAAAAAGACATTCATTTAGAAATTTCACACTTTTGTCGTTAGCAGCATTTAAAATGTCAAATTGTTCTAGGAATTCCAATTGTGCCCCTTTCCTTGACCTAACAATAGCATAACGAATGGCTACCATGAATTCTCCATCTTCCGCAAGCCTACATGTACTGACAATTTCTAATGATTATTGCCATCGTCATTCCCACAATCTCTCTAGTTTCTACTCCATGATTCACCGCCTTGCATCTATACTACTATCCGGGCCCAACTTCCAATTCGAGTTGAATATTATCAAATTGATTCCTCTCAATAATGGGTACAAAACTGATTGAATTGACAAAATATAAAACCGGGTTACCAAGAAAGAGACTTTTAAGTTAGTCACTTCCCTCCACTTTTACATGCATAACGAGCCACTCAAACGATGGTGTAAACTTCCCTTTCTTGGGAACATATCTTTTATATTGATTGACGCCCTCCCCCAGAATAAGTTTAATGATTCTGTTTACAACCCAAAAACTTTAGGAAAATTTATATTCAACTCCAAGGACGAAGTGACGAGGATGAACAGAAACGGTTTACATAGGTTAAAGTTCACTACTCCCAATTGCACCTCCCAATATATTGGCCAAAGTGGCCGAGCCATCAATGTTATCGCTCGGGAACATAAAACGTGTTGGTTGGAGGGAGATATTTAGTCATCCTTTGCAAAAAATTTAATCGAGGAGGACTACGAAAGTGACTTTGTGCTGGAAGTGCTCCACATTGAGAAGAAAGGGGCCAAATCAGACTTCCTTGAACAATTTGAGATTGTTGATGCTGATAACGACGAAAATGTGTAAATTCTCAATGTGTTGTTTCCTCGCACTCTCTTCTATTCTCTATACCTTGCCCCCACCACCTCCCACTGACCGTGACGCACGTCTCTGACGTCAGTTAACCACTTCTTCCCTTCGTCCCTCTCCAGGTCTCTTCTCTATATATTGACTCGATTGTGATGTACCTTGAAAATTAATACGGTGCAGTCGAAACCTGAAGGTGTAATAGGAAAAGTGAAAAGCTACCGGTACCAAGGAACGATGGTGACAGACGACTGGAGAAGTATTGCAGAAATAAAAGCAAGGATAGCAATGGCAGAAGAGGCTTTCAGCCAGAAGAAAAACTTGCTATGCAATAAAAGCCTGGATCTGGAGCTGAGAAAGAGACTAACTAAATGTTATTCATGGAGCGTTTTCATGTATGGATGTGAAGCGTGGACATTAGGTAAGAGGGAAATGAATAGAATAGAAGCTTATGAAATGTGGGCGTGGAGAAGGATGGGAAAAGTAAGATGGGTAGATAAGATGAGAAATGAAGAGGTTTTGAGCAAAGTAAAAGAAGGAGGATCGCTCCTAAAGGAAATAAGGAAAAGGAAAGGAAACAGGTTGGGCCATGTGATGAGAGGGAAAAGTATAATAACTGTGGCACTTGAGGGTTCAATTGAAGGAAAGAAAAAGAGAGGAAGGAGAAGAATTAAATTGGTGGATCAGGTGAAGAACATCAGCTATGATGAAGCAAAGAAGGAAGTTAGGGACAGAAGCGGATGGAGACAGCAGTGGTGCACGGGACCAGCCAGCAGGCAGAACACCAGATGATGAGTCGAAACCTAGGTCAGGAATACACTTTGAAGTGAGGATTTACTAATAATTTTTTTGACACGTCAATTGATCAAAAATTGGACCTTCATCTTCAGAAAATATAATATTTATAATTGGTCGTGAGAATTAATTATTTGAATGATAATAATTGGCCTGCACTAGGTTTCAACAAGTTTATTCCACAGTGCTTCATTTCTATCAAAGAATACGAATGACATATTCCATAGACAGACCAAACGGATAATTTTATCCATCAGACATCTTAATTATTTCTAATTCCTTTTGTAAAATCTACCTGTTATGCAATTTTTTCAGTTACATAAACTACACCCTTATGGAATTATATGAGAAAGAACATAATGAATTCACAGAGTAAGAGGCAATTAAAGGAAAGTTTCACTTTTAACTACACAAAAAGACGATGAAAAGAAATTGAAACCATTGAAAATAAAGTGTGTAAAAATACAAAGTTCTTTTCATCATGATTAATTTCCACGAAGTCACGCCTGAACTCACCGAGGTTAACACAAAAAGATTTTGAATTGTCATTTTTTCTTGGAAAGCTTAATCAGACAACTCAAACCAGTGTGTCAACACTAGTGAATTTTATGAAATACAGATGGCGTGAAGTAGATTTTAAGCTGCGGAACCCTTTCTTTTTGATACACTGGATAAGAAAAAATAAAGGTTTCAAATAATAGAACTTTCAACATTGACTTATTCAATTAAAATAATAACGACATATTTAAGTTCATTTGCTTCAATCTGCTGATGAGTAACAAGGTCACAATCTAATGATAAGTAACAAATAAAATATGGTGGTAACCTCAGTAATTATTGCATGAAGATAGTTTTTCTCAAAGCACTAAACTTTTCACGTATTTATTACATTACAATAAAGCAATAATGGAGGGAAGGGGACCGATGATGGAGAGTCGGGGATAAGATGGAAAGAAAATATCATTCAGATATAGAGATGGGCAACATCGTTCAATACAATGACCGAGTCTTGAATCGGTCGTTCAATCTAAAGAATCGATTCTTGGATCTCGTTCTCGTTCAATTTTTTTCATTATAGTGGTTCATTGAAATAAATTTTAACTTTAATTTAAACATAGAGTGAAACCTGTATTTAGCGGCCAACAGCAGGCCTTTGAAATAACTCCCGCAAGAGAGAGAGTGTCCGCTGATTGGAGGTAAAATTTTAATTGATAATATCACAAATTCATTTTCCGAAAATTTTTATAGCACACAGATGAGACCGCCCTAGTGAGGTGGCCTCTGAGGCAGGTTTCACTATGCAGTGCTTCTGTAAGCATGCCTTAAAAACTACTGCTGACGAGAAAAAGCATATTCGTTGCTGAAACGTGTTCGACTTCTAAAAATGGTGAAAAACCTACAAAAAAGTTAGTCAAAAAAGTTAAAAGGTAGTTAAAATATGGTATACACCGCCGAAAATAACCGAGAAATCGAGTCTTTTAATTATACACCATCCTTTTGAGTGTGTAAGAAATGCATCGAAGTATATTAAAAATGGAGGAGCTAAAATCTGCTAATGCAAGTTTGGGTGGATGAAGTACAGCGCGTTCATCGAAATATTCGTAGGCTACTGTTCCTGAAAGTTGCGGAAGCATACGCCTAAAATGCAGCGAAAATCTTTTGGAACATTTTTTCAATGCTATTCTTTTGAAAAAAGTTTCTGCTCCGTCATTAATGGAACAAACTCAAAAATGTTAAAAAAATATTTCTGGTAAAATTTATAATTTTGATTAAATATTTGCCTCAGTAGGTTTTCAGATAAAGGAATTATGAATTTATTTATTCAAAGATCGAGGAAATTTTTTAGAAGTTTGCGAACAAACGCAAACGGACAAGATTTTAATAGTCAAGAATTCATTATTCCACCGCGATCACTAATTCCTTGAGTATAATTTGATTCTCAGGCCAGCGACTCCTCAAGGAATCACTGAATCCGAGTCCTCATCTGAATCTGAGTCCTAATCTGAATCCGAGTCCTCAACTGAATCTGAATCCGAATCCTAATCTGAATCCGAGTCCTCAACTGAATCTGAATCCTAATCTGAATCCGAGTCCTCAACTGAATCTGAATCCGAATCCTAATCTGAATCCGAGTCCTTAACTGAATCTGGATTCGAATCCTAATCTGAATCCGAGTCCTTAACTGAATCTGAATCCTAATCCGAATCTGACTCCTCGAGGACTCATGAGTCCTCCCTCTCCGCGGGCTCTACGAGAACACAGGTCCCCCTCCCTCAGACTTCAAATTTCAAGAGTGGGGGGACTCGTTTCTTCCTGTCGTTCACTTGATTCTCTGCTTTGCCGAGTGGTGCGCCCATTTCCATTCCCAAACTCGTGGTCTCGCCTGTCAGTTAGTTCCCATCTTTGCCGGGTGTTGCGCCTATTTTCATGACGATTCGTAAGGAACGACGGTTAATTGCCGCGAACGACTCCGTTCGTCAACTCACTTCAAAGAGTCGTTCGAATTGATTCGTTCGTTCGCGACCGACCCATCTCTATTCAGATAATCTATAACAGGTTATGTGGATTAGATAATTGGACGTAGCGATAAGAGAATCACCATAGACCAGAGTAGTGATGCCACATCGACTTAAAATATCGATCAGTCGATTTTTCGACGTTTATAAAATTACTCACCGCCAGTGGTGGGCTAAATCGTTACTTTGGAGTATCCGTAACTACTCGTTCCTCAGTTTGGAGGTATTCGTTACTTTTGAGTCGTTACTAGTTATTCGTTGCTCTTCCGTGAATGAAGTAAAAAGGCGTAGCCTTTTCCAAATATTTTCGAATCTAGGTACCCAAACGAATCCAGGTACTCTAATGAATCGACAAATAGGTACTACCTACTTGACTGAGTATCCAAACGAATCCGAATACTTTCGACTCTAGGTACCCAAACGAATCCAGGTACCTTAACGAATCCAACGAATAGGTACTACCAAGTTCAGGGCCGGCTCTAGGTTTTTTGGCGCCCTGGGTGAAAACAAATTCTGCGCCCTCATTAAAGCGCCTTCCTGAGGGTCTGGGGGGTATGGAATTTCGGAAAAATGTTTTTGTTAATAATTGGAATTACAAAGAATTTTATTTTTATAACCATTGATTAATGACTGGGATATGTAAAAAAAAACTAACGTCAACTTTACATAAAATACATATACTTGATGTCCACAATGTATTATGTTAGTTGAAAAAGTAGTTCTAACAATGGCTTTGCATTTTGTCTTCTGTTTTGACGATTTATAGGTTAATAATTATAAATAAAAATTAGTATTAGAAAAGGTACATAACACACAGTTTTATATTAGGTAAAAAGTCTACAGCATTATGTACAGTTCACTCAATAACAAACAGAAACTCACAGTTACGTTACAGATAATGTTTCTGTTTTTATAGCACTTAAAAAACACACAAAGAGTACTTGATGTTGGTTGATGTCAGATTATTGCTTTCTTAACTAGGGTCTCAAAGTCACTTTTAAAATCTGTTTAACAGTATTTATACTCCTAATGGCACTTTTCTTGTTTTCTGCTTAGCAAACTCTTGTATGAGGGCTTCCGAGTCTGTCTTGCTATCTCGCTTTCAATAGTAATTATCGCCAGACCCACAAGTCTCTCCTGGCACATTGTACTACGCAGATAGGTTTTAATTAGCTTAATTTTTGAAAAACTTCTATTTTGTATTGACAACTAAAATAAAATAAAACACCCTTCACCTTTCAATACCTAGTAATTCCTCTGCCTAAGCAAGTAGGGCGCCGAAGTACAAAACTTCTATTTAGTTTATGTTTCTAAATCCCTAAATAAATAAAAAATCCTCAATTTGACCTACTTGACTGAGTACCCAAACGAACCCGATGGTTCACTCGAATCAAACTACCCCACTAAAATATCGAGTAGTTGCTCGAATGAATATGAATGTCGGAATTCTCCAAGAAACGAAATGTAGTGAGTAACGAATAGATTTAACAATCAGTACTCGTTACTTCGGATCTGGGTGAGTAACGAATACAAAAGTAACTAATAGTTCCTATTCGACCATCACTACTCACCGCTCGCTCAATTTTTTATACTTCTTGATGTTTTCGATGTCTCGGCCAAAAACATCAAGTAGTCCGAAACATCGATGTCGATGTGGCATCCCTAAACCCGCAGCTATTCAAGCGGTTCACCCGTCAAGTTATTTAGAAAACTCTTGAACCATCGTATAGTATCTTTAGCGTACGTTTTATCCAACACTACGATCAAAAATGCCTTTTCCCACTAAATGTTTTACATAATTCATCATTGAAAAAAGAGATTTAAACATGGGCTTTAAAGTGATTGCTGATATTACAGGATAAAAAAAATCAATTTTAACAAGATAGCATACGCTAATCTTTCGATTCAAGCCGTTTATGATAGGCAAAATGTCCTGGGAACTTGAATAAAAATAAAATATGGAAATCTAACAGCCTATTTTATAAAGTAATTAGTGAATCACTGTCGTAATTGAAGTCAAATTGCGGTAGTTTCATGAAAATAGCGCTGCAGTCGGCACCTACGGCTGGACAAATATACTCATTAAGAAAACGTTCCTGGAATAGTCTGCATATTCGGTACTTTAATTCTGGTTTTCTGTAGATAAAGCTTGTCATCAACGGAAGCGAGACATTTTAACTGGATAAAAAAATAGGTGTCATAGTGTTTGTTTTGACTCACATTGTCAAGCCAGAGTCAGGTTAATAGTTGTCATTTTGTGAACTTTATTAGGTTACATTGTAGCAATTGTTGGTCAAAAAACTCACCCTTTGCAACACACCCTTGAGTTGGCCTGCCGGGCACAAAGTAGATGTCGATGCTTACTCACAAGGTGTTTTAAGTCAATATATAATGGTTGCGATAGATCAGTTCTGGGATACTTTGGTCCTGACCAGGTAAAATAGGTTTTTGCACTTGTGCTAAATATCTTAACATCTTAAGGCGACGCATTACACTCGCTCGACAGGTCGGATTTGTGATGATTTCCGACCCCAGATTTTTTGTTAAAGTCTTACGTCATCAACTTGAAATTTTTATAGTATAAAGAATAGATCTTTGTCAAGGGAGGCTCGTATCTGAAATATGACAAATTTATCTCGGAGCATAATTAAACCATCGGGAAACGGCAAGATGTAGGGAATATATTTGTAAAAACTATTATTAATATTATTGACATATCTAAAACTATTGGAGATGTATCAATCCCTCTTCTATCGGTATGCTAAGTAACAGGCGTCACGGATGTTAGATAGAATCTGAATTTGCTATATTTCTACAAGCTACCTGAATGATTTTCGGCCATGATGTGCTCGGATGGTGATGCAATTAGTTCAGTCTTTTTTCACAGATCTTATATCAGCGCTGCCTGTACTTACGCGCCGGAGACTTGGCTACAACTTACCGACGACTGTTGCCTTGTGCGAGAGTTATCCTGGAGTAGGAGACTCCTGACGCTAAAACTCCTCGATCGGGTGCGAGTGACGCCATCTTGCGGATTTTCGACAGAACTTTTCCTTACCGAAGGGCATGATGCGTCCTCTTAATTAGCTACCAGCCTCGCATGCGATTTCCAGTATGATATACCATACCTACTCTTGCATGATTCAGTGCCACGTAGAACTATTTATCTGTCCCAGAAATTATGACCAGTATTCGTATCTTACGTAGTGTACTGCATGGTAGCATGTTCGTCCTCGTAGCACTCTCCTAGTTTCTGGTCTGACCTCTCACTCTTGTCCTGACTGCTTTTGGCCTGCGCCTGGCATTCCGGGGGAACCTGCGCGGTTCGGAATTCAGCTGGGATGAGGGCCTCATGCCTGGTGTGGAATCACTCCGTGCCACACGCCATAGTGGTGACATGCACGGTAATTTGTAGATGTAGAATATGTCGACAGTCAGCGTGGAAATTCATTGCAACATATACCTACATGTATATTACATAAGTGGAGATCAGATGGGGACTTGTCCAGCAAAGATTCATGAAATATGTAATCCTGAAGTTATCCACATGTTTAGCACGTTAATTTAGGTTTTCAATAGGCAAGCCATTTTATCAGCAATATTGGGATTTTTTTTAGAACTAAATAATTAATAGTGCGTCATTAAGTATTTCATTTGACCCACACAGTTGTCGTGGAACCACATTAAGATGTGAAACAGAAATAAATAACGACTAGAGGAGAAGGATGAGGAGAGCAAACATGGTGGGGAGGAAGGAGATCGAGGAAACATGTGACAGTTTTTAGAGCGTGGTAATTAAGTAGCACGACATTAACGTCTATTCCTTCTTTTAGTTTATTCTAAACTTTCCTTTCGAAAAGATAATGAAGCCGGTTGAAAACGGCCATGAAATAAGAACGAAGAAAATATTACCCGCAAGTCACGTTATTCTGCTCGAGAACAAGGACTTACTCTAATTAGAAAAATGTTTTAAATTAACTTCTAGCCTTAAAAAGGCAACGCCCTATGCTGTGTGAGGAACATCGAGACATCGGCGCCACAAAAGATTTTAATTCTACGTCAACATTACACCCCGCGAGCCACCTAAAAAGGGTAAGCTATCTTCAACATGCATTAAACTATTCCCAATTTGAGTTATTGTAGCCTAAGCTACATCTACATCTACGTAATACCCTGCGAGCCACCACGAGGGTGTGTGGCAGGGGGTGAAGATCACCAAATATGCACTATTGACATGCAACTAGGATATTTAATGAAGGCATGCTAGGCTACTGATGCATCAGCGAAAACCTGGGAAAAAACTTGTCAAAAGTCGGAATTTCTCAAAACCGCGCTACAATAATGACATGCAACGAACCTAAGACTTTTTTTATGTTCTACCGGTTAAAGTAGGTTTTGTTGAAAGACAGAGAAACTCCTGGCGGGTTTCTACACATTCAGGCTCCTATTTCGCTCTAATATTTCTTTTTTCTCCTCAGCATACGATCTACTCTTCTTCATCACATCAATAAAACCTATTCTCTCTCTTCCCATTCCCCGCTTGGCCGACATCCTTCCCTCTATCACACTCTTCAGCAACCCATCACCCTTTGTCACATCCTTCAGCCATCTACCCTTCCTATCCCGAATTTCATTCAAAAGTTGCATTTCCTCACCCACCATCTCAAGCACTTCCTCGCTCGTCTTCCTTTCCGTCCACCTCACCTTCTTCATCCTTCTCCACACCCGCATATCAAATACCTGCAGCATATTCACATCCTCCCGTCTTAGGGTCCAAGTTTCCGCACCATATCAAGCTCTTCACCAGTCTCTTCTTTTCATCCTTACCCTAGGTTCCAGCAATCAGCTTCCTTCTTTCACTTAACGCTTCCTTGGCTAAAGCTATTCTCCTCCTTATGTCTTTGCTGCGATGGCCATTTTCTTCTAGCATTCTACCTAAGTAATTAAGATGCTCTACTTGCTCAAATTTGAGTCCTATCACTTTTATGTCCAGCCATACTTTCTTTCTCTCACAGAATTTCCTTACTATTGTTTTCTTATGATTTATCATCATGCTGTATTTGCAGCACTGAAATTATAAAGCATCTACTAAAGCTTGTCATCCCGTCGAAGATCGACTAACCAGCGCCTAAACGTCGGTGAATCTAACCGCCTTTATCAGCTGCCCTCCTACCTTGATTCCTACATAGTATTCTTCTCATTCCTCTCTATCCATAATCTCGGCACAAATGCTAAAAAGGACGAAAATATACAACCTTGTCTTAACCCGCGTCCAATGGCGGCTCATCCTGATTCACAGCCAGCCCTTTGGTCACAGGTCCCAGTCAAGTGTCCCCTTTGGGCCACACATAAGTTTAGGATTAATCTCCCATTCCACCCATCTATCCCCATTATACCGAGTATCCGTCGTTTTTCCCAATTCACCCTCTCAAAAACCTTTTTGAAATTCTAAAAGCTATGTAGCGGATATAAATACAATCATTACGGAGAAACGCAAAGAAATACCTTCACTACCCATCGGCAAAATCTCTTCATAGTCCCATTAAAACGTCTCATGGCAACCGTTAATATCTATCATCGTTCGCGAGAAAAATTACATAAAGAAACATGTCTGTTCTGAAATCAATTTCCCTAAATTCATCCGCAAGATCTAATCTGCCCTAATACGTTGTGCTTTTAGGTAAAGTTTATTTTTTAACCCTTCCACCACAATACAAGTTAATCAATGATATTTGACGAATAGAAATCGGAAATATGAGATAAAAGTTCACAAAAAGTCATTGAATCCATTTCATTTTAGAGATCAAATGTGAAAACTTATCAATATGAGTTTTCATTATTGTAATAAAGGTGGTAAAATACATTCTTTTAACTATATTTGTAAATGGAACCAGCCAAATGCACTTGAATAATAGGAAAGTAAAGAAAGAGCCAGAAAAATGGAATTAAGGATTAGTAGGAAACAGACATAGTAGCAGAGAGAGAGAATTTCTTTATTAAAAAGATGAAACACTACTACACATTTGCAGAGGCAGAAGTATTACATAGTTCAGAATGCCTAATACTGAAAGAGAAAAGGAAAATTTACGAATAAGAAAACATGGTAAAGAAAACCTCAAGGAAAATCCTCGATCCAGAAAAACGAGAGAATTGTACACGGAGATAGAGGAAAAATGAATATCTTCAAAGAGATAAATGGAGAAGATCACAGATACAACACGCAAGAGGAGACTGGAGTTTTACAGGTACCATATAAGAATGAGTGAGTGAAGATTGACGAGACAGTCATAAGCCACATTATCCAATTAAATACGACGAAAAAATGGGTCGGACGAAGAAAAAAAGATATGTAGGAAGGTAGCATCCACATGGGAGATAAAAGGAAAAAAAGAATTTTTTAGATGGAAGGTTGATGTATTGCAGGAATCCCAGGAAAAACTAAGCAACGAGACCAAACAAATGTGGTCAGAAGAAAGAACCACGCCGAGAGAATAGAAAAACTTTGGGAGAAGAAGCGATAGAGAACCATCGCACCATTCAAAATGGTATTTGAGTGTGACTCAGTTGTATACAGGTATCCCTACATATACCTTCCATAAAGAAGGCCATATAAAGATGAACTCATTCCGGTTCGGTATCGTGTAAGAGATTGTTCCCTACATGATACAGTACCATGCATAAAATTGACCCTTTTATATATCTAGGTGGGTCTGCTTATAGAGAGATCAGGTAACCGCTTATCTGTCGATTGTTGTCAGCGGTTATTCCGAACCTGCCCAGCTGATTATATAACGTGGCCAATTTTATTTAATCTTTACAGCCCTGATGATGATGGTGAACGAGACGCTTGCCGAAACGTTGGTCCGAAGTGTAACCCGAGAAGAATACACTTATATCATTCTCCGGGAAAGAATTAGTTCGTATTCTGGTGCCATGCTGCTTCAAGAAAAAGGCACGACGCACACATATGTGCAAGGCTGCACCAGATACGTGGTTAAAATAACCCGTCACTATACAGTAAAAAGTAAATCTGGTTTCCAATGCGATCTGAATTTAAACGCAGTGTGGTATTACGGTAGTGGTCTCCATTTACGGCGCAGCTGGCGTGAGAATCACACACCTACATTGATTTTCAAGGACTCGATGCTGAAAATCAGCGCGCTTAGGTGAGTAAAGCAGGCAGCGCTGTCGGCATCTAGCGGTAAAAATGGGGAATTGACTCTGCCTGTCTGATTCAAGCCGTTTTCGGTTTTGAATCAGCGTGTTAGCGTGGTTCGCCATCAAAGTTTGCGTGCCCATACCATCGTTCGCCAACGTCGCCAATTTGTGACACTACGAGAAAGTTCATCCGCTCCCTTATTTTTAATAAAAGTATTGGGTATAACTAAAAGTGGCTAGTAGTTAAGTTGACGTTACGGTGCATCTGCTGACGATATCGGAGTGTGGTTTTCAGTGTGGGATTCCACGTTGTCGATTATAAATTTTATGGTGAGTAAATAGAATACATTTCGGGCGATGAATTAATCGCGTGAGAATGTGAAAACCTTCGCTAAGTTTACCAGCAGCAAAACACATATTAGTGTTGTGGAGGGAATTGTGCCTAATGAAGGGCCTGCTTATGTACGAGAGGGTTCAGTGGAACAGGAACAACAAGACAATTTGCAGGTACAGGCTGAAGCTCAATTTTTGATAGCACTCCGTGCGCAAAATGTTACTGTGCCAATTGTAAAATGTGTCATTGACAATTGTAAAAATCATGTGAATGCTAATTTGAGAAAAAAATATATATATCTTGTATCCATGTGCATTTTTTAAAATTTTCCAAATACACTAATGGTTGTAGTTTCTAAAAATTTGGTAGAATAGCCATAGGTAGTGAATGTTGATGAAAAATGATTACTGTCAGACCAGGGCGTTCTTAAATTTAACAGTCTACCTCACTGTCAGACCAGGGCTGTCTTAAATTCAACATGGGTTTACCTCACTGTTAGACAGGGGCTGTCTTAAATTCATCATTGGTCTACCTTACAACCAGTACCACTTGGTTTGACATTCAGCTCTGCATCTACCTTATTCTTAAAATAGAAAATGGATGTGAAATTCAACTGACACTGCCTTAAAAATGTTGACTCTGAAAATCAGTTGTATTTTCTGACTTAAAATCAGATCGACTTTTTACTGTGTTAGCTTTAGCAGAGGCCCTATCTCGAGACCTCACAATGAGGCGGATTGAAATAAGACGGCCGGGTAGTGGGGGATCGTTCCACTTCTGGAAGTGCATATGTTGGAAGCCATTACAAAGGTTTTCTGACTCTCCACACTAAACCATATTACCTGTTTTGCAGGATTTTGAATGTAGCCCATGTCCCAATGTTATTCACTGCGCAGCGCCAGCCAAATTTGCTAGAGCTATGCCAGATCCTTCAAACATATTAGCTAAACGTACCACGCCCGTGTAGTGTAATGTCAAATCGATTATCTTTTTTCATTACTCATAATTTGTATCTCTAAATGTTTGTCTCCTTTCTTTACATAGTTCTGTCAAAATAGCTACTAGACAATTTGTACCGAATCAACCTTAAGAATTCAAATTCCAAAACACTCTACTATTGTAAGAAATATGTACTGCACATACCCTCACTGAAGTTGAACATTTACTACCAATAGCAACTTTATGCCAATGCAAGGTTATATGTAACATTTAAAGACATTTCCTTACTTACTATTGCATAAAAGTGCTAAAAAAAACCCGTGAGACTACCATGAGTAAAGAAACGAATGCAGTCGTTTATTCTCCGCACATCATATCCGTGGGCAAGAACCAACCAATGACATTTTGATAAGGACAAAAATGACGGGAGATGGAATGTAGTAGTGCCATGTATTTGTTGTACAAAAGAGCAAACTCAATCTGCAACGACATTAAAAAATAGGTAAAATACAAAACAAATATGCTAGTTTAACAGTAGACAGTTCAATTTTTCTCTTACTCTTGCCTTGCATTATCTCGCTTTTTCATGTATTACGCTCCCCGCGTTTTCACCAAATTGACTCTATCTCACATTGGTTTCCGATAGTGTAAGAGTGACACTATCGCTATTGGATCATGGTTTGCACGCTGCTGTAATGTAAATTCAATTATAGGAGTAAAATACACTGGCATAAAAAAATATGGCAGCTCAGACAGTTTTACATACCTTCATGCTGATGCCGTCGATTGCGTCAATCAACATCGCCTGAAAGGATGATGATCGATCCCATGGTACACCACAAGAAGCAAGGCTTCGCCGAGTGAGGAATACGGTCTGGAAGAAGATTACATGAGGAATTTATTAATTCCAAAACCACTCCAATTGCCTTACGTGCATGAAAATCTTGCCATTACCTTTCTAGGTAGGCAGAGTCAAATAATTTAGTTATGACGTTAGGATTGTATTGACTTTAGCATTAGGAAACTGGCTCCCTAGTAATTATTACCTCCGTATTGCCCTACCAAAAAACCACTAATGATTCTCTTGCACTGACTGAATCATTGCTTCATACACGTTCATTCTAATTTATTCTCAAGACTCCTTGTATTCCTCTTCTTTAGAGTCTCTTCTATCGTATTCGCCCATGCGCGATCTACTCCTTCCTCTAACACTACTACTTACTATCATATATGTTTCATTATTCGATTTTCTCCAGTCCTCTCGACATGTCCCAACAAACTTAGCATTCATTTCATACATGTCCATTTCTGGAGCACGAAACCTACATTTTTCCTTCACGCACTCATTCCTTACCATATTCATCCAATTTTACCGCAAACAGTTCTCAGGTACCCTTTCTCACTCAGGATATTCTCACTGCATTTGGCCGACTCCAATTCTTATCCTCACACACCCAGGTTTCGCTGACATGTAATAACTTTGGGAAGAGAGGCCTTTCGTACACCGCAAGCCTCAATTCCCGAGGCAAACGCAAAAATTTGCAGTGTACAAACAAGTGACTTAAACCCACTGGGATATTAAATAATGCAATAGCCAATTGCTTTAGCCGGTCTTGTTGCTCACCTTTCACAAGCCCGACAATAGTTCTACGCTATTATATATTACGATGGGTTCCCCTATAGTCTACTACTTCACCCGTGTCAAGCTCGCATGCTCAAAAATTGCCACCTTCAATCACGACAATCTGAAGAGAGATGTAAAATTGCTAGAGCATTGTAGGAGTTGCGCTTGGGTTCGCCGTGGGCCGGATTGTCGTCGCCTTAATGCGGCTCCACACATTCGGCACTCGGCGAGTACCGAAAGATTGGTCGCCAATTCCAAGTAGCCAAGGTGCTTGTGGAGGCGTTCGCTAAGTACTCGCCGAAGGGGGAGCACCTTGAGACAGATATGCGATCTTTGCCGCGCATCGAGTCACTCTGAGAACTCATCATTTAGCTACTCTGCGGATAGCACAATGGATAGCGGCTCAGAACCTACCGTTAGATCTACTGCTTTTTTAACAATGCCGAGTGGTAGTGTACTGTTTAAAGTAAGATAACCAGGGAATTAGTAAATGGTGAATGGTTTAAATTAACCAAATTAGAGAAAGCTAAGCGTTAAAAGATCTATAAAAAATATAGTTAGAGGGGCCGTGTATAGTGTGCATTTTTAACCCTGTAAATTATAATAAGAACGAATAAACAGGTTGTTGAACGACAATCTACCCTAGATTTAATGCTTGTTAAAGGACGAATATGTCGATGCACGTTCAAAGCGCAGAACGCAAGAACCTTAGATTTACTGCTTGTTAAAGGACAAATATTTCGATGCAGTTTCAAAGTACAGAACGGCAAATACTCGCTTCCTTCGATGCGCCACAGAAGACTGCGACACGCTGCGGGAAAAGGTGAGCACAGAAAATCGGCACTCAGCAAGTAGCGAGCGTCACATCCCAACTAGTCGGAATTCGGCGACTAGTTTGGCGGCTGGCAGACCCGCTGCGGGGAAACTTGGTCTTGTTGACACAACACACACGGGAGATAATGGCGCAGCTATGCCGCCGTGAAGTCGCCGCGAAGTCTCAACGATACATTTGGTCAGAGGACTTGGATTATCTGCTTTCATATGCAACAATGTATTTGCAAAAGCGGCAGCAATCGTCAGTATTTTACTAGCCAAGCTCGCGAGTGCTCGTGTCTCCATCATAGAGAAAATAGATGCAAGTTTATCGGTGAGGTTAAGCGAAATTCATTCCCTTAGGACACCTCAAAAGAAGCAATTCACCGAGATCATTTTAATTCTTTCACCGAGATCATTTTTTTTCCTTCCAGAGCAAAGAAAGCAGAATGTGTTGGTTCAATGAAGTAAACAAGGACGGAACATCTACAAAGTATGGAACTATTCACACAACTATTAGGTACCAAATCTTTAATCAGTATATTCACATTTGAAAAGCCTTCAACTATAGCGAATTCATCGATTTTTCCGCAAAAAATTAATAAATATCACACAAATATACGTAGTAATGTTAAAATAGAATCCATTGGAAAGTTTCTTCACTTCTATTTTCCATACAAGCCTATATTATCACACCCCGAGTTCGAACTTAAAACCTAGCAAGCATAACAAGTCAGCTTTTTCATTTACTTGGTATCTTGACTAGGTATCTAGACAACATGGCGTCTACGGTCACTTGAATTTGATGTCATATCCGCCCAATGCGTACTAGGTTACAAGGGAAGATTGCTTGATTTGCCAAGTTCGAAAACGGCCTAAGTAAGCCGAAAATAGGCGTCTCTTCTGGTAGCCTATTCTACCAATGGCGCAAATAAAATAGTTCTCTCTTCTCCTTGGCACAACCAAGATTCAACCTCCATGGGAGAAGAAAGAACTTATTTTATTTGTGCCATTGGTAGAACAGGCCACCGGAAGAGATACCTTTCGGCCTAAATTCCGTTTCCCAGTACTTTTTACTATATCTTCTTCTAAGGTGAATCTGTCTTCAAACAGGTTTCAATTGAACTGCTCCCTCTATGCTCGTCTATCCTGTGCTGCCTCCCTCAGCTCTTAACTTCTTCCATTCATATCTGTCAACATTAGTATTTCTTCGTCCCCCTCTTTCTCTCTTTCCCGCGATCTTTCCTTCAAATATTCTTTTCAGTGGGTAATCTTTCCTCAGGATGTGTCCCATCTAGTTTGCCTTTCTCTATCTTATTAATCTTAAAATATTATCTTTCTCATTCATCCTTTGTAGCACTTCCCCGTTTCTCACTTCGCTCCATATAAACTGTTTCAAACAAAAAAATTAAAAGCCTGACACAACTCTTTCGACCACTTCTTCGCAGTGAATATTTCTATATCTATATCTCTTACTACGGAGAAAGGGCCACAAGAGTTTTATTAGAGGAATGTCAGGAATCTAGGAACAAGTTCTACTCCTGTTTGCAGCAGGAAAACGTCAATTTGAACGAGAAAGCATGTTAAAAATTATATTTAAAACAGTATATACGAAGCAAAACGTCCGGGGAAACTGAATTAATTAAAGAAATGCTACCTTTTCTTGTTCAGGTATTAGCGAATTACGGGCGTAACTGAAGTCAAAATGCGGTAGTTCCATACAAATGGCGCTGTAGTCTTCTCCTATGGCAGGGTCAATTTATTCGCTATGTTGCACCATCGATAGGCAAAGAATCTCTCGATACTCGAAGAGGCAAAGAACCGAGATATCGAACGACCTTGCTCCTATGGCAGGGTCGTTCGATATCGGATACTGAAATCTGATATCGAAATTGGATATTGAAATACCTTGCTCCTATGTCTAGACAACTGTTGTCATCGAAAATATATTCGTGAAAAAATCTGAATATTTTGTAGTTTAATTTTGGTTTTAAATCGGTAACCCATTTAATCAGCAAAAGAAGGATGTTTCACAAATGAAAAAAATAACATGATTTTCTTCCACTGATTTATTTTCTTGGTACTGCATGTTTCGACACATTCCAACGGTCATCAGGTACCTGACACCCTTGTGTCGAAACATGTAACAATAAATAAATCAGTGGAAGAAAACCATGTTATTTTTCATTTGTGAAAATTAGCTACCACATAATTGAGCATGAAACCATGGAAAGGATATTTTTTAAAATCTAACGAATAAAAATGAGTGGATTAGTATTGGTTTTGACTCACATAGGCCAGAGCTACCTCAAGCGAGCGGACAAGGTTGTACCACAGTCGTTCAGCTCACAGTAAAAATACGGGAAAATACTCGGAGTTCATTATTAGCTTTACACCTGGCATTGCAGCCTCCTTGAGTACTCCCGATGCAGAATTTAGCTGTTCGCCAGCCAGCTCATCCACTCTTTTCCTCTCCACACCCACAGGCTCCAAAAGTGTTCCAGGCTTTATCATGAAAAAAATCTGGTGCCTTCCCAAGGATTCATATTCGAATGCTCCTCGTGCAGGTTAGATCGATAGGGGAGTAGCACCACGATACCATCTTAGTCTACGGCAGATTTCCAAGGGGTTCGAAACTCCCTTTATGCTCTTACCTTAAGCATCCACTCGTTGTCTACATCTACAGCTGCTTATTACCCTGCAAGCCACCTAAAGGGTATTTGGCAGACGGAGTTATCACCAACATGCACTATAGTGTAAAAGAAACTTACGCCAACATGCACAACCCTATAGGTATGCTACCAATGCAACAAAAAACTAATCTACATCTACATCTACGTAATACCCTGCGAGCCACCACGAGGGTGTGTGGCAGGGGGTGAAGATCACCAAACATGCACTATTGCCATGCAAGTAGGATGTTTAAGGGAGACATGCTAGAGAATAGGGTCACATGCAGCTAGATGGTTAGTATATGCATAATAAGAAAGGGATTATTGGTTGTTATTACATGCATCATGCACTACAGACGACTCTAACTATATTTCACCTACCTATCCCTTTGCTACGCTGCCCATTGTTCTCTCTTATAGTACGCGAGAAAAATGACATTTTAAATCTATCGGTACGACAATCTATCTCTCTAATCTTGTTAATATGATCAAATCTAGCATAATACGCAGGGGTTTCCTAATATATATCTAACGTCATCTGTGAGCAAAACGGTTTCGAATTTACTTAAAAGTTTTAACCTAAATTTTAACCTGCGTTCTGATAGTAATTCCCATCCTAGTTCTTCTATTAAACTTGTAACACTTGTACAATTATCATAACGGCCTTAAACAAATCTAGCGAATCTCCTTTGCACACGTTCTAATTCTTTTAACATACATCTACATCTACGTAATGAATCACTTTAAAATGCCACAACTTAAACGAGATACAAGAGTCATGCAGAGATCATGCTTAAGGTGATGTAGTAGTAAGTGGCAGATAAAGAAACAAGCATTAGCGTTTATGCATCTACATCTACGTGATACCCTGCGAGCCACCACGAGGGTGTGTGGCAGGGGGAGGGGGAGGGTGTGTGGCAGGCATTAGGGAGCAAATCAACTAATCAGCTACACTACATGTTGAATTATCTACTTCAAAGTCTTATCGGCAGACATTATGGTCTCTTATCGACTGCAGGAAAACGACATTTTAAACATGTCTGTTCTGCAGTCTATTTCCCGAATTATATTCTCATGATCTGACCTCAGGTAGTAGTTGCTATTCAGTGTAGGCGAAATTAGGTTTAGAATGCCAGGCACAGGAGAGGATAAAGGAGTTTTGCCGTAATAAATCGATGAAAATGATACAGTGGACACACAGCAGTCAGCCATAACAGTCACACACGTGCAGAGGTCCCTAGCAGCAACGCTCTACTTCCAAACTCAGTTAATTATGCTAATGCCATGTCACAAGCAGGTAGGTGGTATGAGGGCAGCCTAGCAGCGAGAAGTGGCCAGCTATGTATTAATCTTTTGACGAGACTCAAGCCTGTTATCTCGTCACGGAAGACACACCCACGCATCAACACGCAATCGAGATGGGACAAAAAATCGTGTTGTATTCAGCTTCCTGATGGTCTCCGGGTGAAGGCTTACCCCAACAACAGAACATTAGCCTTGCTGGTACGCATAAGAATGCCGAGTTCCCGATCGCTGCTTGAGACGAACTTGATCTACAGCTGCTTATTACCCTGCAAACCACCTAAAGGGCATTTGACTGATGGAGTTGTCACCAACATGCACTATAGTGTAAGAGAAACTTACGCCAACGTCTTCCCTTAAGCATTTACTCGTTGTCTACATCTACATTTGCTTATTACCCTGCAAGCCACCTTAATGGCATTTGACTTTCCTGGGTCTTCCTCTGGGGACTTTTCCAAATATTTTACCTTAAGTTATGTTCCTCCATTGTGTCTGCGTACAAGTGATTCACCTAACATGAATTTCCTGTACATCCTGAACCTCTAAGGTAATGTTAATTTAAATGGTGCATCGACAACTCGGGGCTTGCGCACCACTTACTCTTCTGGTACAAAAAATATTTATATTAAAATTTTTTCCGGACACTAAAAATCATATCACTAATGATATCGTTAACGTAAACTGTAAAGCTGTAGAAAAATTATTATGTAATACGAGGAAAATTTATTTTTAAAATGATATTTTCCTGACGGTCCCCCAAAAAAATATCTATATTTTCCCAATACCTATCACACTCCTCAGAGAATGCGGTTGGAACTATATTCTACACACCCAAATTGAATTTTGTCCTCTGTAAACAGGTACGAGTGTACCAGAGCACAGTGATCAATATTCAGTCTGGGGATGGCGATTTCTCCAGCGCAACTACTCCTGACTGAGGTGGATTATGCCATTGTTCCGGGCCTTTATTCTGGCGAACTTATTTATTCATTCATTGGTCGTTCAATCCTATGACTGTGTGACTGCAGCCCTCCACCCTTCCCTATCTAATGCTAGTTCTCTTACTTTCTGGTAGCTTTTCCTATTCACTTACCTCTTTTTTTGGATTACGAAATTATTTCAGGGTCTTCCTCTGGGGACTTTTCCAAATATCTTACCCCTAGTTATGTTCCTCCATTGTGTCTCAGGGTGTGTACAATCCATCTGTTTCTTCTTTCCTGTATCGTGTACCATGTGGTCCTTTCTTCTTCTACTCTACTGTACACTTTCTTATTTCGTTTCTTCCTCATTTCTTATTCTTTCATTTGATCTTCAGCACCCTCCTCCAGCACCAGGTTTATAAGTTTTCTAGTCTGCCCTGGTCCGCATTTCCAATGGTCCCTGCTTCCGATCCATAGAGTGCAACCTTTCACACGAATGTTTTCAAATGCCGTTTCCTCGTTTGTAGTCCACTCATCATTGAACATAGCAGTTGTTTTTTTCAATGATCACTTTTTTAGTTTGGGCTATTCTTCGCTTGATGTCTGCTGTACTTCTTCCGTCCAACGTGATGGCACTTTCGAGTTTTTTGCCTGTTTTTATGTTTTAACTAATATTTTTCCTCAATTCCATGAAGGATACTACGATTTTTATAAATGTCCTAATTTTAGCTTAAGAAAGACAGTAAATGGTGCCTTCGTGTACAAAAGTAAGGCCAGTTTTTTGCGTACAAGTGATTCACCTAACATGAATTTCTTGTATATCCTGAACCGCGCCCTCCCCAAAAATAGACGTTCGCACATTTTCTAGGTCTTGACTTAATGAAGCCACGATGTCTATAAAACTGGGATAACCAGGTTGTTACAATGTTTTGCTGTAAATAATTTTTTTATGGGCGTGATTTCTAAGTGGGTCATTGCCCATGGTGCCAGGAAACGTATAATCACTCAGAGAAGCATGAAAAAATTTAGTTAAATTTTTTACATACATACCAATCACGCCGTTCCCTTCCGGGGTAGGCAGAGTCACTAAGTTTCACTCATAAATACATATTTGTACACCTAACTCTGATTCAATAATTTCCTCCATACTGACCTATCCTTGCAAACCTCTTTTGCTTCATTTACCCCCATACACTGCTTCATACACGCCCTCCTGTTTTTAAGACTCCTAACATTCCTCCTCCTAAGGCCGTTTTCGAACTTGGCAAATCAAGCAATCTTGCCTTGAAACCTAGTACGCATTGGGCGGATATGACGTCAAATTCAAGTGACCGTAGACACCATATTGTCTAAATACCTCGTCAAGATACCAAGTAAATGAAAAAGCAGACTTGTTATGCTTGCTAGGTTTTAAGTTCGAACTCGGGGCTTGTATGGAAAATAGAAGTGAAGAAACTTTCAAATGGACACTATTTAATCATTACTACGTGTATTTGTGTGATGTTTATTAATTTTTTGCGGAAAAATCGATGAATTCGCTAAATTTGAAGGCTTTTCAATTGTGAATATACTAAAAGATTTGGTACCTAATAGTTGTGTGAATAATTCCATACATTGTGGATGTTCCATCCTTGTTTACTTCATTGAACCTACAAATGCTGTTTTCCTTGCTCTGGAAGGAAAAAAAATGATCCCGTTGAAAGAATTATGGTCCGATGGAAAGTACTCTCAGGTAGCCATAATTTCATTGGCAGCATTATTTTTAGCTAACGAACATAATAATTATTAATAACGTTAACATTAGAGAGGTTTTCACAGCATTCATCACAGAAATGGGACAATAAACCTTTAGGGTAAATGTAATTTGTTTTCAGCTTAATTATGTTAGTTATAACGCGCGTCTTTATCAGTCAACAGTCGAAGATCATAGGTAGTTTGTTCGGAATGTAATGCATTAATATATTGTTACGTGTTTTTTCATATAGGAAAAAAATATTATGATGCCTTTTTTGCATAAAAACGTTGATTGTGGTGAAATACAGTGAGCGATATGTCGTCCAATTTAGCAACCCCAAGTAATCGAAGCATAATAGTTAATCACCATATTATGGTAAATGAGAATTATTTTATTCATAAGCAATAAGATTTTTTAAATAATATTCTCTTTTACTTTGTCGTATAAGGTTGTGAAGCATTTTAAAGAAGTAATCCACTTCAAACACCCACAATAATGATGGACACGGATGGCGCTTTTCGTATGTTTTACGAGATGAAGGCCGCATGGTGCCTCTTCCATCGTAAAAGGGCTACGAAAGTGTCAAGTTAGGATTTCACTTTGCTTTCCTAGGAATCAAGATATCTTGTTATCAAGTTAACTGGGTGTTTGCCAAGTTCGAAAACGGCATAAGAATTTCCTCAATCACATTCAACCACAACTTTCTCGGCCTACCTCTCCCTCTCGCACCATTCATTTTAATTTTCTATATCTGTTTCGCTATTCGACTCTCATCCATTCTTTCAGCATGACCAAACCAACGAAGAAAACTCCTTTCATATATGCTCATTACTGGAGCATCTAAACCACATTCATTTATTACCCACTCATTCCTGATCCTATCCATCCTACTTTTGACGCAAACACTCCTCAGATAACTCACACCCACGGCTCGCCACCTCTCCCTCTCGCACCATTCATTTCACTCTTATAGATATGTTTCGTTATTCGACTCTCATCCATTCTCTCATCATAGCCAATCCAACCAAGCACACTCCTTATATGTATATATCTTCATTGCTGAAGCATCTAATCCACATTCATTTATTACCCACTCATTCCTGACTCTGTCTATCCTACTTTTGACGCAAACACTCCTCAGATAACTCATACCCGGCGGCGTTCAGTCTATTCTCATGTATATCCTTTTGACGCAAACACTCCTCAGATAACTCATACCCTCTGCGTTTAGTCTACTCTTATGTCTATCATGACATACCCATGTTTCACTACCATACAACCAAGTGGGGAGAAGTACACTTGTGTACACGGCAATTTTCGCTTCCTTAGACAGGCACTCCACATGATACCTATTACGAGAAAAGTTAAATGTGCATCTAGAAAGGAGAGATATGGGAATAATACTGCTTCTCGGGAAGGAGAGAAGTTGCGGGTGAAGGCACGCATATGTTTTTGGCAATGTGACCAATGACGGAGGAGGAGGGAGGTGGAAGGGAGGTAGAGAGGGAATAGGAAGTTATGGTCGTAAACGAAAGTGAGAGGTCACACCCCCGAGAGGCATAGCTACTCTTATCTGGCTTTCTGAGCGTTGAGAAACAACAGTACGGAAATGTGTACGGAAATACGGAAAGACAACAAGCTAAGTGTAGGCGAAAGAATTGCGAAAAACAACACAGTCCAACTAAATGTGACTCGCGCCACCAATTTCCGGGCCATAACATCTTAATGCGACCATTCTGTCACTAATACCTGTGTTAATTTTTACACTGAAATCTGCACGATATCCTTCAAGGCATTTCAAGGATGTGTGGCAGGAGGTGAGCTATCTTCAACATGAGATACTCCGAATGGAAAATCTTCACGGGCTTGCAACTAGATAAAGTGCGTGGCTGCGGTAGCCACGCATCTGACGCTACTGACGTCTCGACGCGTCGGCAGTAGCCACACGTCGCAAAGTTTCAATGGATGACACTGCCATCGTCCTCAGGACGTTGATGCTGGGTCCTTTTTTCTTTGTCGGAATAGGTTGCCTTATCAGTGTCTGACAATGGACCAAAACATATATCATTACAGGCATGCTTACAATGCCAGAGAAACTTTCTGTATTTATGAATTTAGCAACTACATAATTGGACAGATATAGAGGAGTTCAGCCGGAAATATGCACAAAGTATCGTGAGTACTCACTGCACAATTCACTATTTTTGGCGTATGAACTGCATAGATGATCGATTCAATAACTCCAGGGAGTATTTGAATGACTTAAACATCCGATACATACCGTCGTACCTAATAGTTCAATTTCTTCCTTTCTATAAATTACTAATTTTTACAATCTATTGAGGGGAATACAGTACAGTAGTAGGCAGAGCTAACAATGCTGGGGCCTTCTTCTTTGTCGGGCTAGGCTGTCTTATCACTAGCTGACATTGGACCAACACGTATAGCACTACAGGGATACCAACAATGCCAGAAAAACTTTTTGTATTTATGTATTATGCAACTACATAATTGGACAGAGTTACTGGAGTTCAGCCGGAATTATGCACAAATTGCCGTTAGTACTCTCTGCACACATCTCTATTTTGGCGTATTAATTGCACAATAAGGGCGGTTGAGAATTTCAATGACCTTAATATCCTATACTTATCTGTCTTTCCTTATAGTTCAATTTCTTTCCGTCTATAAAGTACTAATTTTACAATCTCTTGAGGGAAATAGATGGTAGAAGTAGGCAGAGCTAGCTAGCCAGTTATGATAGCCGCATCATTCGTATTGATTCATTATGTCTGATGCGGCAAGGATGCTGCTGCGAATGGGCGTTGATTAGGAACAGAAATGCATAGGCATCGTCATCTCGTTCCGCATCTCAATCAGTCGGGGAGCGGAAAATGATAAAAGGGTAAAATCTGTTTTATTTTCACGTCATGCTCCATCCAATAATTTTTCTCCCAACGTGATTTGGAAGCGGATTTCTCCTTCTCCATTTCATCGAAGTCTTCATGAAAGAAGCTATAAGCAAAGAAAGAGGAATAAAAAGCGGTGGACAGAGAAGATGACAAACGAGAGTGTTAGGTATATGATCACGGTCGATCGATTCGATATATAAAACTGTAGCACAGTTATATCGATATAGGTCTCCTCCACCATTTCCACCACGCGGCCGCCAATAATGAGCTTACCGAGAACTTACTGCCATAACACACCCAAGGATTTCACCCAATGTGCGGCTCTAGCCGTTATTTTGAATACAAATGTACTTGCCAAATCAACAAAATTGTAACATCGACTATGCAATGCTTCATCTGCATCTACATACTACCCTGCAAACCGCCGAATGGACGTGTGGCAGGGATTGCTAGGACACCAGCCGAATAGAGATGTAAGGGATAAAGCTTTGGAAGGAGAAATGGTGACGTGTATAATGGGAATATATTGAGTGGAGCTCAGTTTTAAGTTATAAATGTCACTTACTGTGTGCAGAAACGAGTTTTAGTACCTATCTGTTCGGCAATGTATCTCTCTTATTTTATCGCATCTGTCACACCTAGATATGCAGTGTGGCGTCATAATAATATTTTCTGTGTCGCCCTGAAACACACCTGTTCCGAATTTCTGAAGCAAGCTAAGTCCATCGCATAGCCTTTAGATCTATATGAAGTTAAGGTAATCCCAAGATACTTAACTTTAAGAGAATGGTTTTCCGGATTTTCTCCCGCGTTTGTCCATTTTGTGGACAATGTTTTGCCAGCGTTCCACCTGGCTTATTCCTCTTAAGTGTCCATGCAGGTTTTGGTCCATTCTTATTTGTTACTCCATTATCGCGCCTTCGTGTAGAGGTGTGTCGTGATTCACTGAAGAGCCGTTTCCACGCGGTGGCGAGAGTGTAGCCGTCGGTTAACATTTTTTGGCGGTTTCGCTATTTCTATTGCTTCGCGAATGATTCGAGGAGACAACAATCCTAGTGTAGGGAAGAGACATGAATGCAGAAGTCACCCGGAGAGGAGAGAAATTAGAGCAAGTGGATTCCTTCATCTATCTCGGGAGTACCATCACGTGGGAGGGAAGAAGCACAACGGACATCAAGCGGAGAATAGCCCAAGCAAAGAAGGCTTTCATGGAAAAAAGACGACAGCAGTGAACAAAGAAGATAGGACTACAAACTAGGAAATGGTATGAGAAAACATTCGTATGGAGCGTAGCACTCTATGGAACGGAAGCATGGACCATTGGAAAAGCTGACCAGAGGAGACTAGAAGCCTTCAAAACCTGGTACTGGAAGAGGATGCTGAAGATCAAATGGATGGGCAAAATAAGAAATGATGAAGTGTACATATGAGTAGAAGAGGAAAGAACCATATGGAACACGATAGGAAAAAGAAGGGAAAAATGGATTAGACACACCCTGAGACACAATGGGTATGTGAAACACATAATTGAAGGTAAAATAGAGGGAAAAGTCCCCCGAGGAGGAAGACCCAGGAATAAGCTCATGGACCAAATAAGGAGGAGAGTACATAGGAAGAGATACCAGGAAGTAAGGGAACTAGTATTTGATAGGTAAGGGTGGAGGGCTGCAGTCAACCTACTTAAGATTGAACGATCAGTGATGATGATGATTCGAGGGAAATAGCGGGCTTCTTTCGTCAATAATGCGGTGTTGTCAAAGCCAATTTTATGTGTGGGCTCACGCCATTGATGTTCTGCGATCGCTGACTGGCGGAGTTGATGATTTTTTTACGGGCATCTCACGGCCTTCCCTTCCTTCCTTCCGACTTCACGGAAGTATTTGACTTCATTTAAAGATTTTACGTTTGCTCCACCCAGAGAGATACGAAAATACACGAGAATCTTCTGGAGAATACACGAAAATAAGCAAAGTGACGGCAGAGTTGTTTTCGTTGCAAAGACCAGTATTGAAGTAAGAATAAAATCGATATTAAACGACCTTGGTATACATCTACATCTACCTATTACACTACAAACCACCACAAGGGTGTTTGGCAGGTGGGCTTGGTTTAGGTTTTCGGGTTGGTGAGAAGAGAAGCTTACGGAGGAGGCAGAGTAGGTGGTTGGAGAAGGTGATGAGAGGCAAAGTGGTCCCGAGGGCCGTGATGGGGTAAAGATAAAAGCGGAGGACATGAAGTGGTATTAAAACGTTTGCAGCGAAATGCCCCGCGGCTGGCTCACGTTCGTGGCAAATTCTGTACATTTGTAACACTTTATAACAAAACAATACTGGGTCTAGAGCAAATGATAGAAAGGTCGGAAATTTAAAAAATAACCGTAACTAAACTTCACGGGTAGCACTTTATTTCAATGGCAAAATCTCTTCAATTTTAAATGAAGTAATTTCTTATTCCACTTAAATTTGAAATAAAAATACGCAAATATTTATGTGTAATAAAAAAGTTACTTCATTTATAGTTGGAGAGATTTTGCCATTGAAATAAAGTGCTGCTCATGAGGTTAAGTCACGGTTATCACAATTGTAAATTAAGTAACTTTGTTAATCCTCAAAAATATTTGTGGATTACTAGTTCGAATTTACTGTTACAAAGTTACTTTATTCACAAGGTATAGTAAATTCCATGAAGTCACGCCTAAGGCAGCTGAGTGTGTGAAGATCTTTCCAAGTTAAACACCACCATCTCATAAAAAATGTCAATAGGGAGAAAAATCAGACAATATACTCCTTCCAGATGACTCCTTGTGAAGACAAGAGATGTCGAAGAAAAAACGATGAAAGATGAAGATTGATAAGTGATATCACTGTTACTTTTGTCAATTAAAAATATTTACAAAATATATAATTACAAATATAACGAAATATATCGCTGCCAATAGTAATGTTTTATTAAAAAAAAGAAATAGTGGTAAAAAATAGAATGATGCAGAAACGTGGATCTTCAGAAACGTCTAGAATAGGCTGCAGGCATTTGACATGTGGGTATGGAAAAGGATGGAGGTGGACGAGGGTGAGGTGGACGGATAAGAAGACTAACGAGGAAGTGCTTGAGATGGTGGGCGAGGAAAGGATACTTCTGAATGAAATTCGAGATCGGCAGAGTAGGTGGCTGGAGAGAGCAATGAGGGACGATGGATTACTCAAGAATGGGATATAGGGACGGATTTTGGGCAAGAGGGGAAGGAGAAGAAAGAGAATAGGTTTCATGGACGGACTGAAAAAGGGTAGATCGTATGCTGAGGCGAAAAAGGATATATTAGAGGGAGATAGGACCCTGAGAGTGTAGAGAAATGAGAGGAGAAGCTCTGACATTAAACAAAACCTGCCTTTACCGGTAGAATACTTAAATAAAGAGAATGAAGCCAAAAAATATTTCTGCACTAACATAGCCAAATTTTGCGAGATTTGGCTGCAAAGATGACTCTAAGAACGGATGTATCACTTCCCCTGTAGTAAGAAAGTTGATTTCTGGCTGTATTTACCATTCACTTCAAAAGTGGTTTCTAAAAATCAGGCCGGAAGTGGATCTTAGGTGATAACGATTTGTTGTTCTACGTACGTACGGTCAGCCATTTTTGACGAATGATTGGTCACGTTTTTCCATCTGAGGCAAAAACTCGCAACAGAATGCCACGCTCTGAGGAGACGAAGCGCCGTTCTGGGAAACCATATCGCCCATCTCTCGTGACGCACAGTCGTCATCGCAACCCTTTGAAAATATTTCAGAAATAAATAGACTGTGCGTGAGAGAGCCACTTCTCCCTCCCCTTCGTCTTTCCGTGCGGCAGGAGCCAGCACAGTTCGTTCGAGGACGTTATTCGTCCACCATTCTTTCGAAAGAATTATTGGCGGACGAAATGGAAAATTATTCTAGCCGAAATGAGCTTCGCGGGAATAACGAGGTAACTAGCGAGTTGGCAATTCCCCTAGGAGTGGATACATTAAGGCGATTGTTGAAAAATAAATAATTTATAACACGCAAACTTGGGAATTTTACAACCACCGCGTAATGTTTTTATTGGCATGCGACAAGATCAACAGGTCATGAGGGTAAGTAGTAGAGAAAATAACAGAAAAAGTCGAATGTGGGTCAAATTTGGTATGACTTCTTTATCCTTTCATGACGTTTTTTCGATCTGGACTCCAAAAATATGTGTGACCTAAAATTGACGACGAAACATGATCACAATTCTAAATACTCTTCCGAAAAATACGGGTATCTTCCGAACAATACCAACGGTGTTCAACCAATATTACTGACAAGGGGAGTGTCAGATAGCCGGTTCTCAGATTTTATTCAAACTTAGTAGTTGTACAGACCGCTATATGTGGTTCATGAATCATCCCACATATAGGGTTATATAACCAATAGTTTAAACAAAAAAGGCCTTTAAAAATTTCAAAATTCCCTTTATACGGGCCACCCAAATAACTGATAAGCTGGACGGGTGACTGACGTGCTCGTCTCCGGTCTAGAGACACGGGTTCGATTCCAATACGGGGTATGTTCCACTGTTTTTATAGTTTTTCTTTTGCGGGATCCTACAATGCGCTCAAGATTTTTTTATTTTTACTCGAAATATTATTTTTGCGCGAGGCAAATTTTTCATTTGCATACACGACGTCGGGCTTGGTCTCTGTTTTTCGGTCGAAGGTAACCTTATAATTATGTCACTTCCTTATCTTTTCACGACGTATTTCCATTATTCCTTCATGCACATGATTTCCATTTTCTACTATTATTTTATAATATTGTCTTCATATTTTTACAATTCAAGCATAATTCTTGATAATATTAAAATTTTTCGTAGCTTGTCAGTTATGTGGGTGGCCCGTATAAAGGGAATTTTGAAATTTTTTTAAGGCCATTTTTGTTTAAACTGTTGGTTATATAACCCTATATGTGGGGTGATTCATAAACCACATACAGCGGTCTGTACAACTACTAAGTTTGAATAAAATCTGAGACCCGGCTATCTGACACTCCCCTTGTGAGCTTTAAGACAATTATTGCCTTGCTACCCACTCATAAATCATCTACAGCTACATACTTCCCTGCGAACCGCCAAATGGGCGTGAGGCAGAGGGTGCTAGGATACCAGCCTTGTGAAGATGTACGGTATAAGGCTTTGGGAGGTGAAATGGTGACGTGTATTATTCGAGTGTATTTTGTGCAGCTCATTTTTTGCTATAGTCACTTATTCTGCGCAAAAAGAACGACTTTTCGTACCGATCTGTTCGGCAATGTATCTCTCTTATTTCAATGCTTTTATCAGTCTTAGTGATGTTGTAAGGCATTATATTCTCTGTGCCGCTCTGAAACACACCAGGGGGGTATTGCGTATCATAGGTGACAACTTTGTCGCCCTCTGGATCTCGCCCCCTCCGAGTCGCCCTTTCCTATTCCGCATCAGGGTGGGTCACTCATTCCCCGCCTGCGACATGTCGGCCTTCCACGGGCGACAACGCAGTGTATGAGAATTATCAGAAACGTTGGCTAAAAATACTCCGGGCCAATGAGCAGTCGGTTCATAAAAGTCACGTGGGGTCGTGTGTACTCGTATCAGCAAACGACTGGCGAGTACATCCGCTACGTGATAGAATATTCTCGCTCTACTTAATATTACAATTTGACAGATTCGGGCAACTTTCTGTTGCCGATTTATTAAATAATCTTCGAAATTGATGCTACTGTCGCTCGTTAATAGGCAGGAGTGAACATCATTTAATTTTAAGTGATACGATAATGGACCCCACAGTGGCATGTTAGGAACTATAGAACTCGCGATATACATGACGAAATATTTGTTTATGAACTCACTGGGGCATATATGGATGCGTTTACATAGCCCGTATTAATGCAGCATACCCATGATTTGCGCCCTCAATCATTTCCGCTTTGAAACGACCGATGATTCATTGCAATTACAATACGAGACGCATAAATGCCGCGGGAACGCGATGATGATCAACGAGTCTCTCCAGTAAATATTCAACTTCCCTCACAGTGATTTATGTTCCTTCTTTGGTGGTTAGTTGCACATTCACCCTCAGCAATTTCCTGCAAATCTACCGGCTCAGCTAGTGAATGATGAAAGTGAACATTTGTTACGATAGGCTGATATTTAAGGGCAATGAACAAGTATGACATTGGACTAAGCTGCTAACAATACACTCTTTGAACAAGTGATGCATCGTCTGAACGGCTCAAATATCTCCTCACTTACCTCTTTCATAGATAACACAATTTAAAAGAAATAATTTCGCCATTGCCGGTAGCTCTAGTGCACTGGCTCCTGTAAAGAATTTCCTCCATAATGCCCGAACTTTATTCCTTTAATAATGCCTTAGGCTTGTTATAATAATATAAATAATAATTTATTTCACGGGGGTTAACCCCATTTACAAAGTTTGATTACACAATCCAATGTTTTACATATTTGAGCAGTTGGACAAAGGAACATTGGTATCCACTTGTAAATAGAAAAGACAAGTGCAACTATTAGACAAAATACAACTAATAAATTCAGGCTTCACTTTGTGGAACCTCTCCATATCGGAAATCAAAAACTTTCAAGTAATGGTCCACTAACATCTTTATTTTATACGACCTAATTCCCGCCGCCCGGTATTTTCTCCAATCAGCCCGACGCTTCCCCCCCCCCCTCGCCCACCCCTTCCTACCTGCCCCTTACCCATACTCCAGCGGTTTTTCCTTCTCCCCCCCTTCCCTTCCCCGCCTTCCAATGCACCTGATTTTGTATACATACCCATGTGGGATAATATTTGTACCTGAAGATGTCATTAAGTGACGAAACCCGGGTCGTATACAATAAAAATATTAGTGGACCATTACTTAAAAGTTTTTGATTTCCGATATTAGACAAAAACCACATAATAACATTTCTATTTTCCCGGAAAGGTTGTGATACGGAATGGAGTATGTCATGCAGCACCAAGATACAAGAGCATAGTAATATTTACACAATAAAGTCATTGAGTAACTCAATGCTCGATAATGAATTTAAATCCTTCAAAATAGATATTCCAAGCTACTTTCTTGATGATACATAATGCCGTGAAAATTTTCAGAGTAGTTTCTCGAGGCTATATTAATTACGTATTGTAAGTACTTATCAATAAGTCAGTTACTCAACCAATTCTACAAATACATCCACATGGCCAATTAAACAAAATGTAATGGCTTGTCAAAAGATTTTTTCACTTCCATAACACTTTAGGTACCCGCAACAACAATTAATGAATAGTCTCTAATCTCGAATTTATTATAATAAATGCCACCGTTGCACAGTAGTCCCAGTATATGAAAAAATGGGACATGGTAAGAAAAATAAAGTATTCAGGTAAATCTTTTGTGCAGTACGTTTGGATAGAGTAAGTGATGACGCATCAGAATTCGAATATCCTGAACCGGTATCACGCACCTTTACTGTCAGAGGTAATGCAAGAGAACGCTCAGGTAAGGTATGCATTCTATTAATAATAGAAAGTCAAATGCGCGTTAACTTCGGAGTCGCTTACATAGAAGAATGTTGCGTCGATTGTAACTCAAAGAAGTAGATTCATCTCCGGGAAGTAAGTATTATTTATATATTGAAGTAAAAATTTATTGAAGAGTTGTCATTATATGCGATTTCAAATTGAAAATCATGAAAATTAGAGAACTTTAAGCCGCGAAATAAAATTAAAATTTAGTGAAAAGTTCACTCATTTCATGAGATTCCATTAAAAATCTATTGGAAAGTGAAACTAACATCACTAAGTATACAAAAAGCTCATAAGTGTCAGTCGAAATTTGCCTATATTAATTTTATTTGTTAATTTGGTCCCATTTGCACTAAATAAAATCTATTCGCACAAATATTGAAAAAAATGAAATCCGCAGGTTTTCACATTTAATGGAAAAATTCAATTGTCTTGGCATCATATTCGTATTCAGCGACCCCGAAAAACTATGTACAGCAAACTTCATCTTGATCTGAGAAAATCTTTTCATGTCCCAGAAATACATGGGCCGGGGACCACTGTGCGTTGATGAAAAAGGGCGTAGGTACATGCTCTAATAAAATCAAAACTATGTTCTGGCTCGTCTTTTCAGTTATTTTTATTGAAATTAACATTGCACCATCATTACAACCAACGTAGAAACACAGTAAAGAAGTAAACACAAGGACCATAATGATATGCAATTAAAGTTCAAAAATTTTCACTTATCGTTTCATGTTAAATTTTCATACGAATAATTTAAGCACTGTTAATAGCATTTAAAACGAGGGATAGGGTAGGCTCTATCTTTTTAGGGGGAAATAACAGCAACACAAGCTATCACGTCTTCGGCAATAAATGATATTGAATCCAAAAATTGAATCCTGAGGATTTCTTAGAATCTCCCTTGTAATTCTTTTGGGCAACTCTTATCGTCATCACACAACTGCCACATCTACACTGTGGGCGGAGTAAACATGAAATATTCAGGTAAAATTATATTTCTTGGAAGAAAAGTCGCCGCGGGACAAGGCGATTACCCGGCGGACTATATCAAGGTTTCCTGATGTCGTTTATTCTAATTACATTCAATCCGCTGAAAGGCTTTGCTTGCTATGGAAAAAGCTACAATTTTTTACAAGCTATTCTTAAGATGGCTTAAGATTGCTTTAGTTACAGTACTGAGGTGATAAAGTTCTGACTTTTTAATTGAAGATATCGAACTTTTTAGCAGCGAATTAACACAGGTTTCACAGATAATACTTTTTCAGGTCTTAGTGTAGTGTTATTTGCTGTTTTTATAAATCTTCTTTCTGATTTGCAGTATAATGAACCCGGTCACACCATTGGAAGAAGAAATAAATAACCACACTCATCAGTGATACAGAGAAAATTGAGAAACACCGGAAGTCTCTCCGTGTCTTCAGGGAGTGACACACACACTCAGGAGAAGCCTGCATATCTAGAGGTTTACGCAATGGCAAACAGCAGGAAATCATAAAAATATTTTGAGAAAGCAGTAATCGGAGCGTTCAATGATGAATGCTAAAATTCTTTCTGAAAAATAAACTAACCACTATCGCCAAAGAATATCTTACGCGTCACTTTTCCAAAGTTTATGCTACACTATTTTAAATACTGGTACACATGAAATTTTACCGGATAGTGTCAGAAGTGGAGAATCATTTCTACAGTTCCGATTTAAGTAGGGCATAAATGCGTCGTTATTGACAAAGAATCATGAAACAAGACTGTTTACGCTCATAATTTCCATTGTTGTCCACACAACTGAATCAAAATTCGACTACATTTTACTTCAACCATTTGAAGTAAGTTAATTTTGAATGAGTGTTCCTCTCCATTGAAGATGGATGGAATTTGTCATTTTTTCAACTTTGGAAGCGCCTCGAAACAACGCAATGCCATGACGCAAACTTATATTTTATATATCAACGCAGATAAACCGCGGAGGATAAGGGGTAAGTTTCTTAAAGTCATTTCTCAATTGCTTGTCCTGTGAAGTTAAAGATTAAATCCCGAGGGCAGAGAAACTTTCCTATATCCATTAGTTGCTCTTCAAATATGATAGATTTGGCGTAATTCGATACTCTTAGCAACATTACGATAGTATTTCCAGGTTCAATCCTCATGCAAAGACTATCAAGCGGGCAAATATTTTGAATAAAGCCCTATTCCTAAACACTCCTCGCTTTCACAATCGGCACTAAGGCACGCGAGCCATATACGAATTAGTTATATTATGGGCAATAAATATACAGTAAGCCGCGAAGTAAAAACACATCACGAATAGCTTACAAATTATGTAATACCATATTTTAAGCACTGAAACTCCTTTATAATAGATTTTAATTGCGGTAAGGTATTAGAGACGAGAGCAATACTTGGCGTAAACTAATAAATACTCGTAATGAATAATATCAAGAGGTTAGTTTCTTTGTCACACATGCATACAATGTTAGTCACTGAAAAAGGAATGCTTTTATATTTCTGACATGAAGTTTGTACCAATATTGATATAAAGAATTTAATGGTAACTTTTAAAATACCACAGACTTATAAACACACACGCACACTTATAAACCTGGTGATGACCTGAAGATGACGCTTAAGCGTTGACATCCGGGTCGTGTGTTTATAAGTCTGTGGTATTGTAAAAGTTACCATTAAATTCTCTGAAAAATAGAATACCACAAAGTTACCAAGGAACTTATATTAATATTGATATAGCTGAATGCGTAAAAGTGTTGAGACGTTATCGATATAGGTATGGGCCTCTAATGACAGGCTATTCCGCGAGCTTTTTTAGGTCAACCGCTTCGAAATGTGGAGCCATGAAATGGAGCGACATGGCTGGAAACGCGAAAATCGGAGTATACAACCTCGATTTCAATCTCGTGGAAACATAAATGAGAAGAAGATTAACATACAAAAATTTTGTTAAGAATTATAATACCATTCGACGCGGGGAGTGCCAGAAAATAGGACAATTCGAAATACGAAAGGAGTACTCTTTGCAACTTTACACATATTGACACAAACCTACACGACTAGTTTAGATTCTTTAACTAATTGTAAAGCCGTTTACAAGGATGTAAAGCAACGAAACATATAAAATAGCCGAGTTGTTCTTTCGTCATGAATTAATTCCACAATATCACATCTGAGAAAACATTGTCCATGTTATAAAAGACTCAAAAGAGGAAGGAATATATGGTCGCTTGCAAGAAATTTTAACGGAGCTCCCAGCTTTTATTTGTATTTCATTAATTTTTTTGGTTAAATCTTTATGACCAGGGTCCCAAATGCTCGCGGCGTAATCGTGATGTGCCATAACCAGTGCCAAGTAGCATCTCTCTATCACATTTTCATCCTAGAATCTTCCTATTATACGCCTAAAATATCCTAGTTCCTTTAATGCTGTCTTGCATATGTTTTGTATGTGCATTCCCCACTAAATATGTGAAGTTAGCGTAATTCCAAGATATTTAACTTCAAGAGTATGGTTTTACGGATGTTCTTCCGCCTTAATTCATTTTGTGGCCAATATTTCGCCAGCGTTTCATCTGGCTTCTTCATACCCGCTGAAGTGTCCCTAGATAAGTTGAAAATTGCGTTGATCTTCAAATGTTACTAAACGCAATGGGCCTAGTTCTCTAGCAACACAACATGAAAAGAAATAAAAGGAAGACTAAAATCCTAATATGCGGAAGAAGAAGGTTGAACGCAGAAATCACCCTTAGAGGAGAGAAATTAGAGCTAGTGGATTCCTTCACATACCTCGGAAGTACCATCAAATGGGATGGAAATGTACAATGGACATCTACATCTACGTGATACCCTGCGAGGGTGTGTGGCAGGGGGTGAAGATCACCAAACATGCACTATTGACATGCGACTAGGATATTTAACGGGGACATGCTGGATAATAGGGTCACATGCAGCTAGATGGTTAGTATCTAAATAATAAGGAAGGGATTATTGGTTGTTATTACATGAATCATGCACTACAGACTACTCTTACTATATTCGACCTACTAACTATATTATATATTATACGACATCGAGCGAAGAATAGCCCAGGATAAGAAAGCGTCCATGGTAAAAAGAAGACTGCTGTATTCAGAGATGATAGGACTACACTAACTAGGAAGCAGTAGGTGAAAAATTGGTGTGGATCGTAGCACTCTATGGATCAGAAGCAAGGACAATTGGAAATTCAGACCAGAACAGACTAGAAACCTTCAAAACCTGGTGCTGGTGGAAGATTCTGAAGATTAAATGGACGGACAAAATTATAAATGATATACTGTGCAGAAGAGTAGAAGAGAAAAGAACCATATGGAACACCTAACAGAAAAGAAGAGCAAGATAGATTGGGCACACTTAAGAGACATGATGGGTTTGCGAAGAACATAATGAAAGGCAAAATAGAGGGAAAAGTTCCCAGAGGAAGACCCAGTTTATGGACCCAATAAAGAGGAAAGCACATGGTAAGAGATACCAGGAGGTAAGGGGACTAGCGTTAGATATGCAAGGGTGGAGGGGTGCAGTCAACCAATCTTAAAATTGAACAACCAATGAGAGGAGAGCGTTTATGAAAGCATGAGTATAACGGCGACTTCAAAAATTTGCTATTCGGTGAGTACCGAAAGATTTCTCGCCGATTCGAAGGTGTGCTCGTCGGGGGAGTTTGCAGAGTACTCGCCAAAGAGCGAGCACCTTGAAACTGATATGCGCACTTTACCGCGCATCGAGTCACTTTTGGAACAACGCATATTCGTCATTTAGCTGCCCTGCGAGTAACACAATTATTAGCGACTAGCTGACCCGTGCGAATATTTCGCATTGTATGCAGCTTCTTCCTGTTTCTTCCATCTTTCTTCCTGTTCCTCTACCTGTCGAATATTTCGCACAGTATGCATCTTCTTCCTGTTCTTCTATCTGTTTCTTCCCATGGACAATTACATGTTATTTATGTTAGTGTTTAAGATAGATAACGTAAACGGTCACGCTGATTGCATGTAGAATGTGAAAAATGTAACTAAACGATGTGTTAATTGATCCTACAGTCTTTTAAGCACGTAACCATAGCCAACATGGTAGATTATATTGTCAACAGATGGCACTGTTAATTTTTGATCATTTTTTTAAATTTTTAACAAAAACTTTAATTTGAAACCATTTGTCTATTTTTCGTCAATAGCGGGGAACATAAGCTTTCAAACGTTGTTTGAATCATTAATTTTGATGAAAAATTATGGGAGTTATAGCGTAGCGACAAAATAACACCTACGAGAAATAATATATACGATTCAGAACTCGCCCTAAATTCAGCTGCTTTATAAACCATTCCTTGTGGTAGCGTTATTTTTTAAAAGTATTATTCCCGGTTAAGGTAGATTTTTTTTCAATTTCAGACTCCCCTTCCGGTTTTCTACACTTTCAGGGTCCTATCACGCACTAGTGCACACACATCTTTTACGCCTCAGCATACGATCTACCCTTCTTCATTATGTCCATGAAACCTATTCTCTTTCTTCCCCTTCCCCGCTTGCCCAGCATCCTTCCTTCTATCACACTCTTGAATAATCCATCGCCCTTTATCACATCCTCCAGCCACCTATCTTGCCAGTCTCTAAATTCATTAAGAAGTTTCCTTCCCTTGCCCACCATCTCAAGCACTTCCTCGTCAGTCTTCCTTTCCATCCACCTAACCTTCTCCAACCTTCTCCACACCCACATCTCAAATGCCTGCAGCCAATTCTCGTCCTCCTTTCTGATGGTCCACGTTTCTGCACCACACAACGCCACGCTCCATATCAAGCTCTTTACCAGCCTCTTCTTCACATCCTTATCCAATGTCCCCGTCATCAAGAACCGTCTATGTATTATTATTAAACGCCTTTCTAGCTAGCGCTATTCTCTTTCGTATGTCTTCGCTACTATGTCCGTTTTTTCTAGCGTACTACTTAAGTAATTAGAATGCACTACTTGCTCCAACTACTGTTTCAAAAAAGAGCCGAGGACCGAGCCGAGGTGAAGAAGATAGTTGATGGTTTAAACTAGCCAAAGCAGCGTAAGCCAAGCAGTAATATCTGATTAAAATAACATATGTCGAGGAACCATGTAGAATGTTCATATTTAACCCAATGAATGATAATAACTACGAATACTCAGGTTGCTGAACGACTACCTACCTTAGATTTAATGCTTGCCAAAGTGTTAATATGTGGATGCAGGTCCAAAGCACGGAACAGCGAGTATTCGCTTACTTTGATGCCCCGCAAAAGATCGACGTGCTGCGCTGGGAATGGGTGAGCGCTGGGAATCTCTGCTCAGCATTGGGAGCGATTCATCCACAACAGCGTGTGGAGCCACCTTAAATGAAACAAGAATGGTTTGTAAGTGCAGGGCATCATGGAGGACATTGTGAAATGTGTGCTAGTTTTCTAGAGCATGCAGTAACGACTAAATTATTAGACTTAGCGTTACTCTAAAGCAGCGGTTTTCAACCTGTGGGTCGCAATCCACAGGTTCCTTTCTCATGGGTCGCATAAGACAATTGGAAAACATTTTTTGTTTGTCGGACGATTCTGTTGGCCCGTATGTTCCTGGAATCCCGATAGGCTGCTAAGCCTGTCATCAGGTTTTCCAGGGACCGGACAAACAGAACTCTACATAAATCCATGTTCTGGGTGGTGAAAAACCCACCCAGGCGAGACTCGAACCCGCGACCCTCAGTTAGCTGGCCAGGACTTTACCCCGCCGCCACCGGAGCCGGCAGTGAAAATAATTTTATGGTTGGGGCCACCGCAACATGAGGAATTCTATCAAAGGGTCGCGGCATTAGGAAGGTTGAGAACCGCTGCCCTTAAGGGAATGCAATGATGAGTATGTGCAAACGAATGCATTTGTGTATTATATGGAGTTTAAACAACTATTCTTCTAGTGATACCATCACTCTTTTCTCATTGAAAAACCATTTTCTCGCAAACTAATCGTGAGAAAATCACGGGCGCGTGAGAATATGGTATCATATATCACTGCCATAACAACCCGCCCACTCCAGCTAGCCACCGTTCACGTGTCATTCCCCTCCCCCCCACCCCTTTTAAAATCTCCTCCTCCCACTCTCTCGCCTCCCCTCCTCTACTGCCACGCCCCTCGCCCCACTGCGCACGCTTTACCTCTCCTCCTCCTCCTCCCTCCGCCTCTTCATTCCCTTCCCCCACCCACCTCCTCATTCTATCTGATCGCCGCCTTCGGAGCTCAGTGTTCCTCGAGGAGCCGCGCCGAGAGGGAGACGGGCCGTGTCGACCGCGGAACTTGACTCGCCGATAGCAATACCTCATTCCGGCGAGATTGGGACACAGACTCGCTGCCGCCAACAATTCCTGACATCGGCAAACATCGTAAACACCCGAGTGAGCCCGCCGCTCAATCAGCTGTTCGCCCTCGCGGGCAGGATAGTCCTGTCGCGGTAGGAAAATACATAGACTCTCTCCGGTCAGCCACTCTTACGGAGTGCGTTTCGTACAATCAGGTGCAGTAACACATTTTCACAACTTACAGTTCGTAAGAAAAGGCAAGTTTTGTGGCGTTGTATTGCGCACCTCACCGGCTGTTTGCAAGAGGACCAATTGGCTGTGAGTGCCGGAAGGATGTGATAACAGCGTTGGTTCAGTTTCGTCCAATCTCGAGTGTGACATCTCAATTCATCCCAGGGTTATACCCTGACGGAAGGATCTGCGTCTCCTATCTACACCTAAAATTAGCCCAGCGTTCCACACATTTCCTCGCCCCAGACCAGTCCCTCGCCGAGTGACGCGGAAGCAACCCCTTAATCCACCCCTATCGATCCGTCTGGCTTGGTGTGTTTACGGATCGATATAGAGTGCATTGGACGCGGCTTAGCCTTGGCTCTGAACGCATAACCATCCCTCATTGACAATATCTCCATACACCGGAATACCATACTTCACGAGAGGAATACATGTCGCCACCACCTTGAGTGAGGACGCGAGGCTACCTTCATCTGTCCTCCCCACAGGCAACCAGCACCCTTGAACCGCATCCATGAACCGGGTCTTTCGCATCAATAGTATCAGTTCGCCGGGGATGAATGGTACGCACAGAGGCAGGGAACTTTGAAACTGAGTCGGCGACGACGCTGCAGATTTGCCTCCCGTAATCTGGAGTGATTATAACCATCGTTGCTTTTGTGTGAGTGTGGTGAGTTGGTCAGCGCACGAAATTGATCCGGTTCACAAATCCGTGGGGTGTGATTCGTGCCCACAAAGAGCTTTTACAGTGTGTGCAGTGTGATGAATTGGATCGTCTCAATTCAGTCTTCCATTCTGTGAGAGATATTTTTCGTTCCGTGAGTCAGTGCTGGAGTTGGGTGTACGTTCACAACGTTTATTTCTGGGACCGATTCGCATTTTTTTCCTACGCTGAACACGTGACGCGAGCCCTGAGCAAAGTGACGGAAGGAAGAATTTAGTTCATAGGATCACCAATTCGAGGTTCTTACGACGATCGACCAATTGCGTTTTAGCCTACCGAAGGGATGGTTGTTTAAAAGTGGACAATCAACTTAGTGGCGGCTTCTCCCAGTGGTACAGAGATTCAAACCCTACACAAAATACTTTGCCCTCCTCATTAAATACACCGAGGTGTCTTGAGTTTAGCGGCTGTCGTGTGAATCACAAGAGAAGGATCCTCATATGGCAGTCTTGAGGGGAAGACGCCGGTGATATTGAGTGAAAGAAAAGTCAACGGTTGCAAGGAATACTCCTACAGGTCGCTGGTGTCCGGAATTCTTTCAGGGTAAATAACTTTTCTTCTTAGTAGATTCGTTGTTAATTACACGCATGGCTAAGGCAATCGGAAAAAAATTCCGGAATTACAAGTCAGAGGTAGACTCAGAATATTAAATAATAGATTGATCTGCGTCTAAGAAATACCGCACAAATTTCGCGCATTATACTCGGGGTATCGCATGTGAAATTAATTACTCTCCTCAACTCCAATCGTATTTCCAAAGCACATTCAATGTACCTCAGCTGCCTTAGTTGGCTTGACGGCGTATTTCCCGAATATGTTTATTCAATTATAGATTTTGAGTGATTGTGAAGCTTAAATATTTCACGGAGTCAGCGTCAACTATTTCCGGTTTGTTTATTTTACAAGAATTTATATACGAATTTTTCGTTCTCCAAAATTGGACTGCCACGCATTTCTTTAGGTTTTTACTCCACTGTCGTTCTTTGCACTAGATTGGGACATATGCAAATGATCAATAAGAGCGACGTACGGACTGACCGTGAAGTAAATATTTCTAAACCCTGAATATTCCCGTGTGTCACACAAACTAATCGAGATGCCGATCAAAAAAATAACATGCCACTAGTTTGCTTTATCCTATACAAATTTATTTGGTTCATTATCTTTTATATATGACTGGTGCCCTTACACCCAATGGCACATTCTATAATAAGGAATACCATACAAATCCAGAAAAAAAATAACTGAATAAGTGTTATCACATATTTTGGAAATTATTGTAGATTATATTTGCAACTCTCTGGAGAATTTGAGATTCTTTAAAGATTAAATCGACATTTCATATTGAAGAATACATAATAAACTCATTCTACCTATTGAATGGGATGTTAATGTCATTGGCGCCTTTCGCTTGGAAAGCGGGCCATCGTCCTTAGGGTTTCGATGCTTGCTGTTTGTCGCATTTGGGTCTGGTTGCTTCGGATTGGCTGCTGAGGGGTGAATTTACCGCGCGAATAGTGATTTTTCCCTCGCTGTCCCTCACCTGTGGATATTAGACTCCCGAGCTCGGCTGAGCCTGTATCCCGCGCCTTTGAGAAAGTTATTCTTTCGGAGAGCACCAGATCCTTTACCAACCTCCTGGAAAACGTAGAATAAATGTGCAACAGTAAGCAACACGTTTGTAGTATTTAAAGTAGATGTAATTTTGATGGCGAAAGCAATAGCAGACGCGTGTTTTATCACCACTTACTCCACTTTCATTATTCATACTGTGTGGTTTTAAGACGCGACTCAAGACGCCAATTAAAATTCTAAATGCCCCCATGACGGAGAACGAGCTATTTTGAGTGATTTGTTTGGCATATTAGAATTAATCCCAAAAATCAAACTCTATAACCATCTCCTTGAAGTATATCGCCACACAAGTAGAGACAGTTTTCCCAAGAATCTTATCCGATATGACAAGGTAATAAGTTTCTTAAAATATATTTTTTCACGGAGGAATTTTTGCTAAAATATTTTGAAACACTTTCCACAAATTTTCGAGAAAATGCTACGCAGTTGTGGAATCTCTATCTCTACCTCTCCGTCCATTCTTATTCACTCATTTCCGCAGATAACAGCTGTCTCAAACTGTAAACACAGGATCGTAGAAGGAACTGAAGCAGGATATCCACTTCCTCCGATTCTTTGAATTAAAAGTTCACTTTATCTCATTCTGATTAATCAAAACAATTGACTGTGGCGTTACGTTGTAGAACGACGAGAAGGAATAACTCATTATAAAAATGGTGTAAATTCAACTTTTGTTTTAATACTGTCAACCGGTTTCGACGTCTGTAGCGTCATTTTTAAGACACGCAGAATAACTAATTATAATGTCGTGAAAATGACGATATAAACGTCGAAACTGGTAGACATCGTGAGCAGCAAATTGGAACTATACACCGTTTTGATTACGAGTTATTCCTTCTGTCTAGTCTGTTATGATATTTTGGCGACCAGGCAGATTAATTCTGTGCCGGTAGCTTCAATTTTCTCTACATTATGTTGTACACTCAGCCATATTTGTATCCCTAGGATCATCTATTAAAATATAATTTGAATATCCTAAACCGATACAAGGTATCTATAGACTCAAAACGGAAACGTTTACTAGCCAGTGATAAACTGAATTTCGAACTTCTCATTGAATGGCTTTGTGGTCGAACATGAAGAGGCGTCTCTGTCCAATTTCATCAAGCTATACCTGCTCAATATTTTATTTAGCGGAAAAGTGATCAAATTTCATCTTCTTCGAATCTTGCCTATCACATGGTGCAGAATCAGTCCGTTTGGTCATTTTTTCCGTAAAACATTTTGGGGGTTGGCCATTGGGTTAATTCTATTCACCGCCTTGGATAGGACGTAAAGAATTCCTTGGATCGCATATTAGGAAGTGGGAAAAATAAGAGAGACTCACAGCCTACCACTAGGATAAACATTATCTTTTTGTCATGCATTATGGTGATTTGAGCGATTTAAAGACCATATTTGCATGAAAGTTTGCATATCTGTTCTCATTAGTGACAGCCATTGATTTTAATAAACTTTTCTCGGGCTCTGCACCAGGTGATTGGCTTCATGTTTGCCGACGTTTCGGAAAACGACTTGCTTTCCATTATCAAGGCGTGTTACTCTGTCCGTGTCAGAATGTAAACTTGATAATGGAAAGCAAGTCGTTTTCCGAAACGTCGGCAAACATGAAGCCAATCACCTGGTGCAGAGCCCGAGAAAAGTTTATTAATACTATTCACCAGGAGAAACTTAAATCTTTTATCCATTGATTTTGATTCATTCTTTCATTGGTCCTTAAATCCCAAGATTGGTTGACTGTAGCCTTCCACCCTTCCCTATCTGCTAATTCCCTTACCTCCTAGTATCTCTTCCAATTTACTTGATTCTTTATTTGGTCCATGAATTTATTCTTGGGTCTTCCTCTGGGGACATTTCCCTCTAGTTTGTCTTCAGTTATGTTCTTCAAAAACCCATTGTGTCTCAGAGTGTGTCCAATCCATCTGGTTCTTCTTTTCTCTATGGTGTTCCATATGGTCCTTTCCTCTTCTACTCTTCTGTACACTTCATCATTTCATATTTTTGATCGTCCATGTTATCTTCAGCATCCTCGTCCAACATCAGGTTTCGAAGGCTTCTAGTCTGTGCTGGTCAGTTTTTCCAATGGTCCATGCTTCCGATATCTCAACCACGGATATATGTTTTTGCATATGCTTAAATGCATCGCAACCATTTGTGTTTTTGGGCAATTCAATGCTATTTTAATATTCCTACTCCTACCATAAATGGCAAATATTTGGTGATAAAGCGTTTGTATTTGTTACACGTTTTTCTTCTTAATGCGAAATAACACATCTCTCATAATTATAACCGTTTCAAACAAACATTAAGATGTGACGCCATGTCAATTAATCGAAAGAAAATGCATTCACTTATAATTTCGTATTAGTTTCGAATGCCAACCGAAACCTCTCAACAAAACACGCTTAAATTACGGACGAGAGAAAAAATATCATTCTAGTATAATTCCTACCAATGCCTACATGAAGAGCTCAAACGCATATTCGTTTGTACGTCTACATCTACATACTACCCTGTGAGCCCCGCATGGGCGTGTGGTAGGGGGAGTTAGGTCACCAGCATTGTAAAGATGCAAGGGATCAGGTTTTGCGAGGTGAAATGCTGACATGTATTGTGGGAGTGTATTTAGTAATATTAAAGCGTATCAGGCTCAACTTTGTGGAAGCGATATATATCCATTTCAAAATGAAAAACAATTGTAACTTTCCACACAGAATTTTCAATCTTTGCCGACCATGATTTTAGCACCTAGTGCCATTATTAAGGTGCCTTGATAATGGCACTTGGTGCTGAAACCATGGTCGGCAAAGATAAAAAATTCTGTGTGAAAAGTTACAATTGTTTTTCATTTTGAAATGGATGTATTTAGTAAAGCTCATTTTGTGATCGCTTATTGTGTGCGGAAAGAACGAGTTATTGTATACCTGTCTGTTCGGCAATGTATCTCTCTAATTTTATCGCTTCTGTCAGACCTAGAGATGTAGCGAGGCGTCATGACTATATTCTCTGTGTAGCTAAGAAACACACCAGATCGTCTATAGTGGTCTAATGTGGTCCATGATTTTTCTACTCTACTTACTTAATTTCATCCTTGACCGTACCGTAGTATAATTGGCAAAAAAATATTAAAATTGTCACTCAATAGCCTTCGATTACCGCTGCAGCCATCTCAATTACTTGAACCAAAGTAGAGCGAGATATAAATAAATAGCTACGTTCCATCAAGAAATATTTGTAATTATTCTCACCTACTGACATCTATCATTATACTGCTTTCCCTTGATTTTATTTTAATACTCTTCGCTTGCTGTAGCATTGAATACAATACTGTCTTGTAATGCTACTTTTTATGTTTACTCAATAAGTGTCTATGTTGTATCGGATACACGGGAAAAACTATAGCAAAGACATTCGCTCAAATGTTGGCATTCGTTCTTATGGGGCGTGTCTCCGGGACAATCAGTTCATTGATCATTACTGGGTTTTTTTCGTCAGTCAGTAACACTGCATTGCAATGTAGCTAGAGATGCTGGGTTCTAAAATTCAATGTCAATGAATGAGAATTCCATTTTTATAGTTAAAATATAAACTTTATTACTACTCGAATCATAGATCCAAACCCAAAAATATTTGTGATAGAATATGTCCAAATTTTTAACCCTAATTGTCTGTTTCTTGAGTTTTAAAAAAATGCATACAAATAAACGGATATTTTCCGATACAAGTGATGGAAATCTCTCTTGGTTCCGTTCGTCTTCTGAAAAATAACCACTACGGCTGTCGAAATATTATGATTGTACTTAAAATACACTCTTAAAAGAGAATATTATCATGTCGCCTCATTATATCTCTAGGTCTGACAGAAGCGATGAAATAAAAGAGATGCATTGCCGAAAAGGTAGGTACAAACATTCGTTCCTTCCGCGAGCAATAATCGACGACAACATAAACTGAGCTCCAATAAACACACTGCCATTATACGCGTCACCAATGCACCTTCCAAAACGTTATCGCTTACATCTTTACACGGCTGGTGTCCTAACTCCCTCTGCCTCACGCCCATACGGCGGCTCGCAGGGTATTGTGTAGATATGTAGAATACAATTATTTTTCATGTACGCTAATTTCGCAGAGAGGGCCTTCATTTTTTAAATATTCGTATTAGTATATGTCTGTCTTTTTAATCCTAATTGCTTGTTTATAGGTTCTAAAAATGCAGTCATAAATGAATTCTCTCCGATGCATGTGTTGGGTATCTATCTTGGTCATCACGTTGATATATAAAACAGAATGAGTTCCGTTTACTAGGGTTTTTCCCGCGTTGATTCATTGTTACGAACAACAGTTTCGCTCGCATTGCAGATAGCGTGCGTCAAGCGTTAGGTATATATAACGGAAAAAGACTCTATGAAGTTCATTCAGGACCTGACGACACTAGCTGTAACGCAAGCGAAACTCTTGTGCATAAAAAAGAATCAACGCGGGAAAAACCCGTATAATCGGAACTCATCAAATCACCGCGGAAGCTTCCATACCAATATAAAACATTGATATAGAGAATAAAAGAATAAAACTGGTTAAAACTTGGCAATGTCCACTGGATTTACTGTCGGTACTACTCGTTTCAACGCTTATGCGCTATCATCAGGTACAAATACGTTTGGAAAATTTCCGTCATATATATGTGTGCGGGGAAGGAAGGGGTTGAAGGGAGAGGGAGGGAGTGGGTAGGGAGGGAGGTTTCATTGTGAGAGTGGGTGGGGGGGGGGACATTTTAGACCAAGGTTTACGCAGGTAGGGAAAAAATGGGGGAATGGTTCACAAATTCAATATCATTCATTAGTTTAACCCTCCGTTTTCTTCTTCTGATTATCTCCCAATTCTCCAGAGCGTCAAGGCGTCGTCCTTTTCCCTCGAGCCACAGGATCTTTGGGTAGAAGTTACAGTGGTGGCCTTCGTCGATGAGGCGTTTGGCGATTAGAGATCTGATGTTCTTGTTTAAGAAGCACCTCTTGTGTTCATCTGCCCGTACCCTATGAAGTTCCTCCCAGTCTGCCCCACATACGCACTGTCACAACCTTCACACTTCATTTCGTACACACCAGATTTTGACAAGGGGTCAATTTTATCGCATGTTTTTTGGAAATTAGATTTCAGGGTGTCGGGGACGCAGAAACATATATTGCATATGTCTTTAGGGAAGCACTTTGCGGCTTCATATGAATATTTTGCTACGAACGGGAGTCTCACTCATTTCTCAATCACCGGTTCGCTGTGGAGCTTTGTTATGGAAGTGAGGGCTGTTTTCTCTCTTATTTCATTGAGTATTTTGTCGACCAAGGACATTTCGTAGCCGTTGACTGAGGCTATGTGACGTATAACATCTAATTCTCCGTTGAAGGATTTTTCAGATCGGGGAATATTGACTAACCGACATGTTTGTGCCTGATGATGGCGCATAAGCGTCGAAACGCGTAGTATCGACAATAAATCAAGTGGTCATTGCCAAGTTTTAACCAGTTTTATTCTTTTATTCTCTTAACAAAATGTCCCACAACATCTCGCCGGACTTCTTTGGGTTTATTCAGATTGATATGTTTATTGTCTGTACATATATCTGTCTTACTCTTTATGCATTTGGTCTTCAATCCTAGGATTGGTTGACTGCAGCCCTCCACCTTTCCCTATCTAATGCTAGTTCCTTTACCTCCAGGTATCTCTTCCTGTGTGTTTTGGTCTTTATTCCTGTGTGTTTTGGTCTTTATTATTTTTGACCGCTTATAGCTAGTCATTTTATATACACATTCGTCATGGCTGGTACCCTAACACTCCAGGACACACGGCAGCTCGCAGGGTAATATATGAGTGTGGATGTGGATGCAGTGTCGTGTGTTCGTCTCCTCGCTCAGCCACGCATGCCCGAGGTGTAGATCCGTTGTCGCAGCCGGGTGCCAAGTTTCCCGCTCGCCAGCCATCACGCCCCCTCTGCGGTGGTTTCCCTCTCCGCGTCAAACAGTCTGTTCGAGTGGTGAACATCCAGGAAGCGGCCCATCATCACGGCGCGTCGGCACTCCTCTCTCGCGAGCACGCATTCGTGAGGCTCCCCCTCTCACATCTCCCAGCTCCCGATGGGTGACTCTGGACTTACCGGTCTATTCCCCTATCAAATCAAACCCCTTTTATTGTCATGCCCTTAAAAATACAAGCCAAATTTCAACCAGCCGATGTCCCGCAAGGAAAAAGATCGACAAAAATGCTCAACATGAGATTGAGCGCCGCGTGATAAGCATGAGTTGAAGAAATACTAATTTTTTTCTTTGTTCATGACTAGCTTAGCCCGCATGGGTGCAATGCCTCTTTTTCTTTCACAAGTAGGCACACATACAAGGAAGACACATTTACATGGACGAAATAAATGAAAGACAATGATTTTTTGTAGTCCAATGAATTCCTCGCACCTACACAGGAATTCGTAACGCACAAATGATGGCATGAATTTCCTTCCATTCCATGCCTATGCTGCGGCGTTCAAGTAAATAAAACGTTATATGGCTGAAGTAGAGCAAATATTTAAGATTTCCAAGCTTAAAAATCCAATTTACGGAAAAAGCGAAGCGTATACGAAAATCGAATGTATGAATTCATAAATAAGCAAACAAATAGACCAATACACCAAATCTCATTCTACGTACAAATAAATTATGTACCTTTTAACACAAATTATGTCTTACTGATATGATTCTGATGGATGCGATATCATGTCTCACTGATACAGCTCTGATGCACGTGATCGAGCAACTCGTAAACGATCTACTTCGTTGCTTCTTTGTCGTTCCTTATTTGTTTGAGAAGCTCGCGTGCCAACATCCATATTTTGAATTTTTTTATACTTAGATTGTGTAGTTACCTTTGTCTCCTGAGCTCCCGCCTTATTTCGAGGTTATACCAGCGAGATTCTTAACTCTCCCATTTGAATTTGGGTTGAATATATTCATCTATTCCTTTACGCAGTATTTCCAAAAAATATCTCCGTGATATTTTGGTGCTCTCGTCCTTCATTGTGGCTACGAATTTCGTGAATGAAGCTTCTAACGTCTCTCCCAATTTTGCGTAATCGCATTTTTCAAATAAGTAGACTTTACGTTTAGGCTTTACAGTTGAATCTCCTGTTGTTTTCATAGTCGTGAAAATAACTTTATGATCACTTATGCCTTCGAGGGAATCGACGTGTTTAATCATTGTAGGGTGAATAAGCTAAAAGGTCTATTATTTTATTACCTCTCATAGGTTCTTTCACTAATTGAGTAAGAGAGTAGTGGGAATTGTATTAAATAAGGCCTTGCTTATATCACGCTTCCTTGAACTTGATTCAATGCTATTGGTTTTCCAATTTATAGCCGGGAGATTGAAATTCCCACCGGTAATCATCACGCTTTTGTTATCCTTCGAGGTAAATGATGTTAATTGAGTTTCTAATTTGTACAAAACGTCGATTTTGGAATCTGCTGGCCTGTAAAATGAGCATATATGCACATTTCTTTTGTTTTGTTGCTTAATGGTACACCAAACGCTCTCTATTCCATTGTCGTTTAATATGTGTGCGGTACTATTGAAATACGATTTAACTGCTATGAATACTCCGCCGCCAGTCCTATCTGGTCGATCACGTCTATAGATTTTATATCCTGTCGGAAAAACTTCGCTATCGTTAATATCCTCTGCAAGCCAGCTCTCTGTTCCAATTACTATATCGGCGTTTTCAAATATATGCTCAACTTCGGCACGTTTGTTCTTTACGCTACGGAAATTTACTATTACTAAATTTATGTCGCATTTCGCTTGAATGAACGAATGTCGGTTCGCTGTTTTCTCTAAATCTGTGTGCTATCTTTTTGATGGTCTCTGAAACCACTGAGAAGCGAGTTTTCTTTGAAGTTTCGCCGTTATCTTGAGGGCGCGAGTTGTAATTATTTTCGCTATGTAAGTAACATTTCTTGACTGTGCTTCCCCAAAGATTTTTCGGCAATGAAGGCCTACGTTCCACAGATTTACTCGGAGGCTCTTATCGGGTCTATACTTTCGAAGTCCACGGATTGACTAACTCTCTAGCCTAAAAAATACTTCCAATGCTCGAAAATCCTATGGACGACCCGTTCTGACTCCCGGGCGGAGTAATGCACCTCAGAACGGTTGAGGGGAGCCCGGCACGATCCGTGCACTGGCCTAAGATCTACGAATTCTGCTCCTATGATTACACGGAATAAAATTCCCGAATGTGTTTAAAACAAAGAATTTCCCGAATATGTTTTCTCCACAGAAGATCATTAGCTAGTTTAACTTTCCTCATCAACTATACCAAGCCCTTCTTCGTTTGTCTCCTCCACCCCACCTCCACCTCAGCTCGACGGCTTTGCCTTACCTCCTGGTTAGTTGTCGTCTCTCCAGCACTGTAGGCTCCTTGAATGTGTCAATTTTTTGGTAAGAGCTTTATGTTCACCCCGATTTTCCATCAAACTCATATCCAGAGCAAGCCCTCGTATATCTATGAAAAGGGGGAGTTTTTAAAGTAGTTGTGGAGGGGGAATGTAGGTGAACGGGCATGTTCAAATGAAGGAGAGGAGGGAAAAAAGAGTCAAATATCTTAAACGGAAGAGGACTTGCGTCACAAAGTAAACAAAAGACCACCACAAACAACAAAAACGAATTGAATCACGATTAAAGCTCAAAGATAAGACACAAAATACGTCAGTGGAGCTCTGAGCGGATTTTCATAAGAGAAAGGAATAACAGAATTACGTCACACAGAGATGTATAAAACAACTGGATAAAAATACAAACAGTCAAGATCTTAAAAGAGGTCATGTAAATGAAATAGGAGCACATGGCCATTATAGAGTTGAGTTCGTTCGTGAAGTGAGGTGTAAAAGGTGAGGTGTGACACTTTCTGAGGTGTAAAAAATCTGATATTAATGCGTTCCCCCCTCTAATATGTAGATTTTCGCTCACTAAATAAGATGAGTTGCATTGATGATAACAATAATGAGTTGAAACCTTGGTAGGCACATAAAATAAGAAAGAAAATAGCACTTTTACAAATCATCTTTAACGTTACTAATTTTTACAAAGTGACGCCCGAAGTTACCCTCTTATATTTCTACTACGCTTACTATGGTAAGTTACACATTTTGAATTGTTCAGTTTAATAGTTCTGCTTTCGCTGATGATATGGGTAACCCTTTGAAAACCAAAATTAATAAACGAAATATGAAGATTCATCCATGATTACATTACTAATGACCACATTTGTCCCGCCAAAGGAAGGTCCCTATACCCACGCACGATCCCATAATGCACTGATTTCTCCATCGTGGATCGAGCTCAACGTTCCGTAGCACTGTCACTCTTCATTGAGCAAGCAAAAGTGTTTAGTCTGGTTGAATATGACAAATGATCTTATTAACATGAAATATATTTAATCTTTAAATAATGGAAGGGGTAGGTAAGCTTCACGAGGTATATTTTTGTCTATATTAACGATCAATATATGTAATGATGAAACAAGAACCATCTCTCACCTCGTATTTTGGGTATACCTTCCTCTGTGTATTTTGACGTAGAGTAATTATCTCCGCATGTATATGAACTACTAACATCGTGCATAATTATAATTAAGCGTGAGTTGCTGGAAAAATAACTCAACGGAAAAACTTTAATCACAAACTTACCAGGCGAATAGGGGACACCGCCCTTTAGTATTCAAGATTATTTACGATTTCTGTGCTGGTTTCCTCTCAAAATTTGATACAAAAATGGATATAAGATTATTTATTGGGCACAAACGTTAACATTGAAAGGAAAATAGAGATATTTTTTGACAAAAAACGGGCATCAATAAACTTGGAAGCCTACTAGAGTCTTTTTTTTTGCCAATTCAGCCTTTGCATCAGCCAAAGGTCTTATTAATACCTTATACCATTCAGGAACATTTACCTTAAAATTTAAAAATTAATTTAAAAGTTTGGGGAAATAACTCGTGAATCTTTGGCCTGTGTTCATGCTTGAATTATGGAATCGGATGCAATATTTACAGCTCACTCGGAGTCAAACGGGAGGTCTCAGACCAGAAGTTCAATTCAGTTCGGAAGTTCTTAAGCCGCCTAGTATTATCTGTCAGCTCAAAAATTTTCATTGCAGAGTCTACATTATTCAGGAAAATGTAAGTGGATCTTTGTGCCTATGACCATATTGAATTATGGAGTCGGAAGCAATGTTTAAAACTTTCTTGGAGTCAAACGGGAGACTTAAGGCCAAACTTCTATAATAATTCTAAAGCCGCTTATTACTGCCTATCAAGTGAAGAAGTTTCATAGAATAGCCTAAAGTAATCAGGGAAATATGAGTGGATCTTTGTGCCTATGTCACTGATTCATTTACACATGTCACTGATACATTTACGTCAAAAATTTGACTCAATATGATGGATTACATTAGACGAATGCATGTCATGACCTGGGTATTAGGATCTTGAGCCAAATTAGCAGACTGCAGCGCCATTTGCATGGAACTACCGCATTATGACTTCGTTTAAGGCAGTAATTTGCTAATAATTTTTAAATATAGGTGGTGGGATACCTAAATCTCGTTTTATTCCAAGACTTATAATTTATTCCAAGACTTATAATTTCCCAAGACTATTCGGTTTTTATAAACAGTTCGATTTCAAAGTTTGAATATGTCTTCTAGTTCAAATTGACGTTTTTCTGCAGTAATCTGAGCAATATACATCAGAGACCATCTTAAAATCAGCGTTGTCAAGGCTGTGTTGCAGTAAAAATAGCTCATAAACCCTATTTAATTTTCATGCCAGTTTCTAAAATGTACTTTAAAGATGCTATATTCAAGTCTTCAGAAAATATGGACCAAGTGACTTAGAGGCCAGAGTCGACTTAAGCTTCCAGAACTTCGCATCCCCGTTCGTCGCGAAACATTCCCTTCGCCTTGTCTATTTTTGTTCGCGGTCTAAAAAAATTGAAGAGCGTTTTATTTTTTTTTCTCGCACATTATTTTTATCATGTCTGAGACTATTTCTGGACAGACGAGGGGTGGATGAAAGCTTTGGAAGAGAACTCAGGATGGGCTGAACATCAATTCAATCAGTAAGCCTGAGTGGATGAACGCCGAATATAATGTAACTTCAAACTATTTAACCGTAAATGTCGAATCCGAATCCAGGAATCCCAGAGGAATACTCAAGAATTGCGGCACGAAGCGCAAAATGATGTATATATTAACTAATGAAGATGAGTATACTGTTTGTATGATATATTTCCGTGTGTATTTCGATATAAGAGTGAAATGAATGGTGCGAGAGGTAGAGGTAGGCCGCGAAAGTTTTGGTTGAATGTGATTGAGGAAAGTCTTAGGAGGAGGAATATTAGGGGTGTTAAAAACAGGAGGGCGTGTATGAAGCAGTGTATGGGGGTAAATGAGGCAAAAGAGGTTTGCAAGGATAGGTCAGTATGGAGGAAATTATTGAAGCAGAGTTAGGTGTACAAATATATATTTATGAGTGAAACATTGTGATTGTGCCTACTCCGGAAGGGAACGGCGTGATTGGTATGTATGTATTTCGATATAGGATATACTACCCATTGTTAAATGAACACCGGAGAGAAATTTATATTCAAAACATGCCAATAACTTCAAAAATTCACAATAACGAGGGTTTAGATTAACGTCCAATATGAACAGCATGATTTGTTTCTCATTGTTCTTTGTTGTCAGTCTTGTGGTATCAAAGCATACGTCCGTGCCGGATGTTTGAGTTTCCCATGGGAGGAAAGGTATCAAAATCTTCCATCCGAGGATGTTGCCGTTGGCGTCGCCGTGGGTAATCGCTGCGTTAAACAATGAAATACAAAATGCGATCTTTTTCTCACCGACGAGATTGAGAATGTGCGTTAAATTAAGGTTTCTTTATCGTGTCATTCAGGAGAAAAAACGCATGATGTTGCGTAATAAATGTATCGGTCGATCGAGATAAATGCACCGCGGCAACTCTCTGCTACAAGAACTAATGTAGCCAAATTTAATGGTATTCAATACCATGTTTAAGCATCAAATTACAAATTAAATTTTCATTTCTTCCAGAGTTTTAGGTAAAATCTGTGCATTACGACATCTGTTACCTCTCATTTATCGTTCAAATTTTACATCCAGTCATTCACGATGTGGGTGAGAGATCTGCAATGTAATCGAGGCGTGTGGCAACGAGTTGAGTCTATTTTCTCATTGTGTACGTATGATTGTTTCTCATTGTTATTTTCCTCTTGTGAGACCTCACTTGAAGTATGCCACTAGTATGCAAGACGCTTACGAAGTGTATCTAGTTTTAGATATACTAGATCGAATCTAGCTGAGATCAGTGAGATTTGTGAAAAGTTGATACGATAAGCATGGTAATGTTACTGAATTGTTGAGGGATTTATGATGGGAACCTCTATCTGACAGGAAGAATAAATACATATTCATTCTTTTACGAAAGTTTCATGTAGATTTTAATTATCCGAACGTCCAACAAATTCTGCTAGAACCAAATTATTATGGTAGAAATGATCACAGGCATAAAGCTAAGGAATTGGACTATAAAACCAATAGATTTAAAATTTCATTTTTTTCCACGTACAATAAGGGACCATAATATTTGCGACGGATTAATTCCGGGAAACTTTGACCCTCACTGGGTAAAGTAGGTTTTGCACTTGTACTAAATGTCTGTGCATCATTATTAGCTTCTAATCCTGCATGAATTATACGGCGAGACATAGGTCCTGCATGATTTATTACCTTGTATTTCAATTCATCTGCCGCATGAGTAATAATAACCAGAATTGGATCTACCTAGTAGTTGTAAACAGTATACTGCATGATAGCTTGTAAGTCCACGTGGTTCTCTCCTAGTTTATGGTCTGTCCACGGATTGCCATCCTGACTGCTTTCGACCTGCGCCTGGCATTCAGAGGAACGTGGTTCCACAGCTACTGTGTGAGCCAAAACAAATAATGATATCCAAATTTTTTTCCAAATGGTTTTAATGATCCTGTTTTCGCTGATGGAATGCGTTCGCTGTTGAAAAGCAAATTTATGGCACAAAATATACTGATTATTCCACGAAATCATTTTCAATAAACATTTTTCTATAGTCTATAGTTGTTTCTATAGCCGAATTCAGTGCCATGTAAAGGGAATTACCACATTTTGAGTGCTATGAAAAAGTATCCTAAAAAAAAATATATATATATATATTCTTGAAGTAATCTCTATATTTTGCGTCTTAATTTTGGTTTTCCATTGCTCACGCATTCCAGCAGCAAAAGCAGAATTTTTAAAGCCATTTGAAAAAAGTAGGAATGAAGTATTTGTGTTGACTCACACAGTCGCGGTGAAACCACCTTAAGAGTTTCAAAAAGTGAAGAGCATTTATGAGGTGTTGTATGAGAATCGACTGTGGTTTTTAAGGCCATGGATTTACGGAGAAAATTGCAAGAGGCGATTACAACTCGACCTCCGTTAAATTAGTCATTCCATCACAACGATCTATTATCTCCTGTAACTTTTACAGACTAAAGAAAATTTCAGTGCGGTAAAGGGCTGATATTTTGGAATCTGGAAGGATATGTCATTTTCCTTTGAGAACAAATGTATTCCTTCATATGTGAAATGATATTTTGCTCAAACTAACTTAATATTGTGAATTCGGAATTAATCTTCCAAGGAGTGTTACGAGGAAGATTGTTTCAAAGGAATATTCTATTTACATTATATCTTCTTCTGTTGGTAGGTTTTGATTTCGTTGGCAAATATTTTTCCGATTTCAGCCACTAGTCCTTTCAATGGACTGATGACAAGATTGCAAAATTTATGAAACCGTCAGCTCGTTGGTTTAATTACGCTCTTTTTTTGGGTTAGTTCAGAGTGTACGTCACTTTGACGATAAACTGTATATGGGAATTTTGAATGAAATCCTTGCTAGAGTTTCGTAATATTCATATATTTTGATCTACGCTAACTTTGAGGTAATCGATCGCAGTGTTTATCGAATCTTATAACTTTTACAGATAACAGAAAAAATTCAAACTTAACCACGACCCGTGTTTCGATGGCCACCCCTCATCATCAGGTGATTGAAAAAGGTATCACACTCCCTTATATATTACCAATAGAAGGAAGGGGGGGATAAGCGGAGGAGGACAAATTTGGGAGAAAGAGAAAAGTCATACGAGGGCGGGAAGTAAACAATCATTGACGAAATTAAAATCTATATCACGATATCGTTTTAAAATTTCGAGCTGCTATAAAGCAGTTTGCTCACGTTGGTTGTCTGTAAAATGCAGCCCATTCACCTTGGAATCACTACTGTGGTGACAGGTTAAAAGTTGTTTAGCAAAGTTGCTCTTTTCGTCATGACTGTCCTTAAAAGCACTCTTTTGTTCTCGTCCTGAAACTTCTCGATGTCTGTCCTGCGTTGACCCCCTCACAAGCATCATACAAAAGTTCATAAATATTTCACTTCTGCACAAAAAGTCCACATTATCTTTACAATTTGCCAGCATATTTTTTGAGTATTGGGCGACTTGTAAGATACAAAAAATTCGGATCTGGAGAATATCTTAACAATAGTTTCCATCGCATTGCCAAAGTACTTCCAGGAGCACCATGTTTGACAATTGGCACCTGAATATTATACATTTACAAATTTTTTTCTTCTTTTTTCTAATTAATTTTCCTAATATCTCTGGTGATGAACCGTTTGCCCCGTCTTAATGTTTACTGATCCTTTTTATCCTTATCCCTCCTTCCTACTTCTGGTAATATATACGAGATTGTGATATCTTTTTTTAATCACATAACGATGCTCAGCCATCAAAACCCGGTCGTGGTGAAGTTTAATTTTCTGTGGTCTGTAAAGTTAAATGTGTTAATGAATTATTGCAAGAAAAGAGTCAGTGATGTAGGCCAAAATGTAATAACTAATATATTTTACTTTGCCTACCCTGAAAGGGAATAGCGTAGTGGGTTTGCGTGCATGTGTAATACTTCGAGACCCGACTGGAAATGCAATTTTTTGTAGCTAGAGCCCCTTAAGTGTTCCATGAGAACGTCAGGGTAAAGCCAAGCTCACGGAGAGTGCCGTGCCAATTGATCTCATTAAGAGCTAACTGCGTGCTGACACCAGTTTTTTTCCCCGTTGATGCGAAGAGCAAACTCGGACAGGCCTGTTTTTTTCATTATTTATTTTTTAAGAGGCCTGGCTACTCGTTTCCCCGTCAAAACAGCCTTGGCAGTGGACCCTGGTAATTGGCGTGTGAGGATACTCTCAAGGCTTACCCATGGATTCATGCTTTTCGGGAGTCTCCGGGGAATGAAAACGCGGGAGCACTTTTATAAGGTCTGCGGAAACCGGCTGTAATTAGTGTGTGAGTCATAGTGGGTTGTTTTTCCGAAATCCTATATTATATAAGTGGATATGCCCAAACTGGTGCGCTTTCGTACAAAACTCAGTTGATTTCAAGTAACAGAATTTGAACACTGATCTGCTAACCCAAGAAAGAGTAGCTGACAAAATTTCACATGCTGAGATTTGAACCATTTCAAAATGAAAAAAAATTGTAGCTTTCCACACAGAATTTTTAAACAGAAGACTTTAAAGGCAAACTAAAGAAGGTTAAAAGGTTTAAATGGTTTAAAGGCAAACTAAAGAAGATTTTAAAGGCAACCTTGATAATGGCACTAGGTGCTGAAACCATGGTCGGCAATGAGTAAAGATTCTGTGTGGAAAGTTACAATTGTTTTTCATTTTGAAATGGATATATATCGCTTCCACAAAGTTAAGCCTGATACGCTTTGATATATTGAGATTTGAGTTAATTTTCTTATTTCCAGCCTTGAGGATTTCAAAAAACTAAACAAAGACATATATGTAGCGGTTTGCCTGATATCAATTTCTGCTTTTACGTACCTACAACATAAATGTCAGTGTTTTAGGCCAGATAACAGTAACTACAAGACCTTCTCCCAGAGAAAATTATTAATTTTGTTCCCTTATGATTTATCTTCACTCCGTGTTTCCTGCAATAATAATCTAAGCATCAACTAAAGCTTGTGATCTCTTTTAATACGGACTAGATGAAGAAGCGAAGACTCGAAGGTGAAAACTTTAGCATATAATAATTCATAACCAACAATGATGCAGCTACTGTTTTTTAGCTTAGCAGGGCAGAGCAGCTTTTACACTTACTTCACTATTAAATGTCACAACTCCGTGGATAATAGACTACTTTTTGAAAGCCAAATGTCTCAGATTGAACTCAAATCACTCAAGGAAAATTCCATAAAGGTTAGTTTGTACCGCCAATTTTTCTGCGCAAGTTAATTGTATCTAGTATTTTCGACGAATATTTGCACGCGTATTCCGCAATGCAAGTACCCTAGCAGGACTTATAAAGTTTTGGCAAGTCACTCACGCAAGAAGTATATTGCTGGCATAATAAACATAAACCAATCTGGCTTTGCATTAACTCGCGAAAAATCTTACGTCAGATTAACATTCCCGGCTATCTCTTGCCGATGTACCTTGCTAAAGAAAATCTACCCCTAGCTTGCATGCAATGTTAATGCAATAATACTGAAATAAATGCAAAGTTAATTCTTTAGCGTTAAGGTCATCCATTCTTAATTTGTAAATTTAAATTACAAATAACGGAAAAACGAACTCGAGAGAAGGGTCACACAAAAAGACGATGACTGAACTTTCATGTTTCACTCATTGAATTTTATTTACGATATGAATTCACGAGATTTAAAAAAATATTCCAAATTTGCTCTATTGAAAAGCATCTCCTCAGAAACCTATGCCATTGTCGAAGAAAATGTGACAAATTGTCTGGAATCAATCATTACAGAAATCAATTTTCTCACCTGCAGACTTTAATTTCTTTTGCAAAAACCAATAAGAAATAAAGGGCCCTCGAAATCGCAAGGAATTTCGGAAGAGAAAGTTTAAATTATTTTCCTCCAAGTATTTAAAGCAAAATGTTATATCATATAGAGATGTGTCGATCATGAGTGATTCGTTCATTTGGAACGGTTCATTTGCATGAGCCAAATGAATTGAATCACGATCTCCGTTCACATCGTTCATAATTAATCAAATCCAGCTGTTCTCGTTCATAAGTTGAGTGGAGTGGTTTGTGAAGAATTTTGAAGAATCACACGATTCATGAGTGATCAGGAACAACTTGATTTGGTTCATGATTCTGGTTCTTACCTCCTGCTATCTCTTTCTATATACTTTCCTCTTTATTTGGTCCATGAACTTAATCCCTGGCCTTCCTCTGGGGCCTTTTCCCTCTATTTCACCTTCAGTTACGTTCTTCACAAACCCATTGTACCTCAGGGTTTGTCCAATCAATCTTGTTCTTCTTTTGTTTCATATGATTCTTTCCTCTTCTGTTCCTCTATTAAATTTATTATTTCTTATTTTGTCTGTCCATTTTATCTTCAGCATCCTCCTTCACATACTCCTTCAGCGCCAGGTTTCGAAGGCTTCTAGTCTGTTCTTGTCTGCTTTTCCAATTCTCTAAGCTTTTGATCCATAGAGTATCACGCTCCACACTAATGTTTTCACATACTGTTTCTTAGTTAGTAGTCTTGTCTTGTACGAAGTGTTATAACTCAAAATAGATATGTTAAGTAACATAATGCATATGGAGTGAAAGTCCTGGTACATGAACGGATCGGATCATTCAGCTTTAAATGAAATGAATTCATATGAGCCCATTAAAAATCCATCCCTTTTCCTTTCCTCCAAACAGATTATCAACGCCTTGCTCCAGACAACCCTTGTGACCATTCATCCCGCCGACCAACAATAAGATGGACCGGAAGAAGCCCAGTTGCTGCCGCAGGCTGTTCGACGCCGACGGAGATCCGGGAGAAATACCGGAGTTCCAGGTATTCATCGCGGAGGAGCGGCAGAGGTGCCGGGAAAGGTGGAACTTTGACTTTGAGAACGATGTTCCATTGGAAGGACGATATGAGTGGGTTCGAGTGGCACCGCCGAGTCCACCGGCGCCCAACGTGAGGCCCAATGGTCGAGGAGTTCCCGGACGGCTGGCTAAGAAGACACAGAATGGCCCCCCTGGGGTCAGTGGTGTGGAGGGCGGGGTGGAAGCGGCGGAGGAAACGGTGAGGGAAGAGGTCGGAGGTTGTCAAGACGTGGTCATGGACGTGGCTAGGAATGAAGAAGGTGAAGAGCCGCCGTCGGCCACAAAATCGGAGCAGGCGCATGGCTGATGTCGCTCCATTCGCAGCTATTTTCCCCATCCTTACCCCAAAGAATAAAAAAACCCAATCCCCAACTTTCCCCTTCTAACCTCTTTTAAATTTCTGACATTTGTGCGTACACTATACATAACTCTGGACGAAGGGCTGAAGATCATAATTGATATTTTACATCATAAAACCCAAAACATCCCAACCTCTCTGGCCCTACTCGCACAACGTTGCGCTCACCGGCCCCTTGGGCTAGTAAATTCTCCCCCTCAGCAATAGCAAACTAATAGAAAGTGGCTTCTCGTATGACAGAATGAAGATTCGCACAAATAGCCATCCTTAAAGTGTTTCTACCTAAGATGTTCCTCAGGTCAAATGAAGCAGTGAGTTTTCTGGGACTGTGTCTCTCAAATGTGAACAAAGCTCAGATAAACAGCTAGAGCTACCATTAAAACGGAGCGAAGTAAAACGAATGATAAAGAAGAACATTATAGAAGCCAAAGAAATATTTCCCCCATGGAAGTGAAAGCTTCCCTGGTAAATCTAATCAGATACTTCCCATTCCAACGGTGTTGGTTTTTTCCTTGATAATACACCTTAAACTGTGTCACTTTCACCCAGTTGCCATCCACCGCATTATCCTCTTCAAGGTTTTATTGTTCTCGATTTGAAAAGATAATATTCTCCTCACCTTGTGTATCCGTAAAATGACCAGAAAATAAAGACGGCGAGTGGTCAAAGAGCTGAGTGGACCGGCTAGCTCCCAAACGGAAGAGAATGATTCTCAACGTTGAAAAAACAACCTAAACACATGGAAGTCCTAAAAAAGTATTGCAATCCTCAAAGCTCAGATATGTTCATTAATGCCCAAATGATAAGGAACTCTACTAATTAGTGAAGATCGTACAGTTAGTATATGGTAATTTCAAGTTTCAGTACCTTCTTTGTTAAACTCTTACGCGTGAGACTTCGCTCATTACTGTGGTTAGCTCTCATGGTTTGCAAAATATCTTCCAGCCTCTTTAGATGCCAACCAATTTCGAGCAGATTATTTCAAAATTTTATTTAAACACGATTTAGGAAACTCACATATTTCCACCTGGTTTCCAGCCGGGCAGCCATCTCTCCCTCACCACAATATGGGTTTAACTTGCTTCGATCTCATTAAAAAAATGGAAAGTATCATCCAACAGAAAACAACCCATTAAAGCTCTGACGGCATGGAATGATTCGTGAACCTGCAAATGATGCGGGCTGCGACTTAGTGAAGGAAAATCAAATAATTCACGACTTCTGGTAGCACAGGAGATACAAAAAATTTATGAAAATTTCGTGATTACATTTCTCTGTTCAAGATTCAATTATCTTTCCAAATTATCTTTAAATAATGGGATGCTTTTTGCGTACGACGATATTTGATACTCATTTCCCTCCTTAATTTCAATCTTCGTCGGATGTTATACGTGCACGCGCCTAAGAAGACTGAATGACCCTAAAGTCCCTTCTTGGTGGAAGCTTTTCTTTTACTAATACACGATGTGTATATTTCTATTTTATTCCTAGTCATTTACTAACTTTCGGGAGAAGAATAATATATTGTCTAGACTAAATACGTTAATCTAAGACGCACAGCCTCATTGAGTGGAGAATGTGTCTTTCATCAAACGTAAAATCGACGATAAATTCGAGTCATATGTGAAGATTCTCCAAAGATAACAGAAGTATCTCCATAAGTAACTCCAAAGATTACACCAAATATAACATTGCTTCGGAATAATCACAGGGAAAAGTTTTGACGAGTTTTAGCAAGTGATGGAATACTTTAGTTTTTAAAAACTGGGCCTTTACGTGCAAATTTAATATTTATTAAACAAATAAAAATTTATTTACGTCAAATATTGTACATATTGGCCAAAATACTGTACATAACATCACACGCACAGAAAATACTTATTTATAAAAAACATTATACATGCTTCACTTGAAGTAAAGTAAGTTATTAACTAATATATTTTAAAAGCATTAAAATGTTATATCATATAAATAAGAAAATAAATCGAGTGGCTAAGAGAAGAGTATTTTCTGTGACTGAAGAAAGCAATGTGTGGACCTTGGTGATTGACACAAAGATGTTATGTCTAATTTCGGACTTCAGTATGAATAAAAGAATATAAAAATATACTGCCAAAGCTCTTATTTCTCCTATCATCAACCTAGTACCAAACGAAGTATTTTTTTCTACTGAATAAATTAACAAAGAATAACAGTGAGAGAGGATTGAGGAAGAAAAAGCTGAGTGATGATTCCTATCTCGTAGGATGATGTCAGATGAACAGCATATACCATGAATTTTTAAAGGATTACTATCACTCTGAATATGACCGTGACATTTTTATTCCAGGAGATACTGAAGTTTCAACTGCTGAGAAAATGTAGGCTGATTTCAATCGATAATTTAAACAGCAGTAATTCATTAGCCAGTTGAAATGAGTTACCCACTCGAGGCTTGGGGCCCCTGCTCTAGAAAAGATCTGCAAAAATTTTGGCTTCAGAAGGCCTGGTACAAAGTTGGAAGCTCACCAGTATATCAGAGGTAGATTTGCAACCAAGACAGCTGAATAGGGCAAGCCATTAAGCATAGATATCTGAAAATTGTACATAAGTTGTACCGCAAGCCCTGAGGAATATATCTCAAGCCTTTCAGTGGCAAAACCCATTGTGGTGTCTCACACTAGCGATGAATATGTGCAGGAAATTAATATCAAAGAAACTAAACGCATCGTTGATTCCACGTCCAATAATCAACCAAACAATTATTTAAGCTGATAATAGACTAAGTATCGAGATATACTTAACTCGGCTTCAACATCCATTAGGACTGGGATCACTCAGGAGATCAAAAGTCTGATCAAAAAAGTATGGGCGATGTTTATGTATATGAACTACCTCTTCATAGGGCACTATAAACCTGCGGTTAGTAAGGTGGATCCTTCAATATTACCTCTTTTTGACTTCACTGTAGCCTGAATCCTATTCTATGCCCTGAAAAAGTAGATCCAAGCCTTTGAAATGTGGCTCTGTTGAGCAAAGTAAGAAATGTGACTTCTATTAAGATTTTGAGGTTTCGTACTCCAGTTAGCTCAATGTGCTTTAATAAGTTGGTTAAGGTATACAACAACTAGAACAAGACCGGACAAAACTACGGACAAGACTGACGTTTGCACGAAAAAATCATAAGCACTTCCAAAAGCATAAAAAACGTAAGCATAACGGAATTTACATCCTTAAAGTTCTTGAGCCTGCAATCAAACTTTTTTTACATAAGAATCTCGTGAATTATGTGATGATTATAAGAGTTACTTCACGGAATGGCATGCCAACCCGAACTTACGTTGACGATTAAACAGCCAATGATGTGACGCGAGGATAAGTGTTGACTCCTTTCGTTAACTCTCCAAGGGAAGGTTGGAGAAGGACGAGGCCCTGGTTCTGGGATTTCCTAGCTTACCAAGCTGAGAAAGTAGGTATGCGTGGAGCAAAATCGGTGGAACTCTTCCGCACGGCATAAGGGCGGGATTACGATCAACGTTACCTAACGTGACGGCAACGGCCGGTGACGATCAGTTTACCGTCATTTCCTCGTCAAAGAGGAATGTATTACGATTGACCGGAGATTCAGCCTCAGTTGTGGACAGCTTGTGTGGAACCTTAAAGGGTAGCGAAGAAGCTGTTTATTTTTATACATTAAAATCGAAAGATTAACAATCAAAGGAAATACTAACTAAAACTGCTTTTATGAGGGCTAATTATATTTTCCCGTCCCAAGAACACCAAACTTGTGAAGGTGGAAGGGCTTGTGTGATCTGATAACCCCTAGGTGACTGAAGCAATGCTTCAGGTAGGGCTATCAATGCCAGATAGGTCGAACTTTAGAAGACAGGCAAATGGCAACCCGCGCAGCTTCTGTTCATCAGTGAGGCGGCTGCAAAAGGCGTTTGAACCCATCGATCGATCGTTAAATCTGAGGCGGCTGCAAAAGGCGTTTGCTCGATAAATAATCTACCCAAGCGGGATTCGAACCCGCGGCCCTCGGGTTAGCAGACGAGGACTTTACCCCGCCGCCACCGGGGCCGAAAACGACACGTGGTGGTATCATGTAAAACAAACTATTGAAAAGGCCGTGGAATACTTACTAAATCGAGAAAAATTGAATCATGATGAAGGGAGGATGTACGTAAACTTGAGGCGTTTGAGATGTGGGTGTGGAGAAGGATAGAGAGGGTGAGTTGGGTGGCGAGAAGAACGAACGAAGATGTATTGGATGTAATTGGAGAGGAGAGGAAACTAGTAGTAGAGGTTCGAAGGAGGTAGAAGAGATGGATGGAGGACGTATTTAAAGGAGAAGGAATGCTGAAGAGGGCAATAGAGGGGAGAACACAGGGGAAACGTTGAAGAGGAAGAAAGAGAATAGGAATTCTGGACTGAAGAAGAGAGAGACGATGTGAAGAATTTAAGCGGGATCTATTGGAGGGTGATGTACAGTAGAGAAAAGGGGGAGATGTGCGAGAAATTGGGATAAAGTAACTGTCCAAAAACCTACCAATCAGCTGGTTGAACACTCAAAGGAAATTACTATTCGTTTCGTTGAGCTAAAAATTACGATCAACTCTCTGGATATGAAGCTTTGGCTCTCGTCTGATTGACTGACGTTGACGTGACTTGACGGAAAAGTTAGGCTTTGACAATATTCGCCCATACGCCAACGCCTTCAACATCCGGCCACCTTATTTGGCTCCACTTAAGAACAATAGGCTGACTTCGTGGACGCCAGTAACTGTGTCCATCAGAAAACTAAGATCGAATTCCCGATCAGAGGCAAATCCGATGAGATTCACCGTCCAGATCGGATAAAACAGAGTAATTTGAATTTACTGAAGGCGTCCGAAATTTGTATACACAATTTTATGCATAATATAGGCACCTAAAGGTAATCAACAATTCCATATTTATTTATTATGCATCAATAAAGGTACACATTCTTGTATCGAATTATAAAAATGGACGTTAAAGCCACCTTTACAAATACAATTTGACTTCTAGAGATGTACTGAGTGTATCAATATCTCAAATATCTCAACTCCTCTCTCTGCTTACTCATAGATTACGATTTCTATCCAAAGAAGCTGACAAAAGTACGAAATGAAAATAGCATTTACGTAAATTACTGAAATTTGACAGTTATTGTGATCGCACACAGCTCTGTTCGAGTTACGCAGATATTAGAGGCCTTCAAAATTTTGAATAAATTTCATTAATTCTGCAAAATTAAGTGAAAAATATGATGATTGTGATAATTATAATCTAATGTAAGAAATGTGTGCAAGCTTACCTTTGCGTTCTTCAGCATTTAAAACAATTATAGCATTCATAACGTTACAGCTAGCGTCGCCAGGTCCAGACGACGCTAGCTGTAATGTTAGCGAAACTGTTGTCCGTTAAAATGAATCAACGCGGGAAAGACCCGAATAAACTGAACTCAGTAAATCACCGTGGAAGCCTCCGTACCAATTTCATGAACTATTAAATATTGCCGCTTGCCTTAAAAGTTATCCGTGGTTTCCATTTTTAATGTAAGTTTGCAGTCATGTGTCCTATATTCCATCGGATGCGATGCGATCTAATCACAGAATCGTTGTGCCACTGACAGGCAAAATACACGCCAGTCCTTTTCCTTGCAAATACTAACTGCAGTCGATAACCAATGCTATCGACCCCAAAAGCCATAGAAGTCCGTGGGTACATATCGATGTACCGCATTTAAACTACTTACAAATCTATTGTCATGGAAGCTACTTCCATGGGTTAAGGTAGTTTTGGCGCAATATTATTTTACCCAGAAAGAAATGAATTTGGTCTCATTTTAAAGAAAAATATCTCACCCTTATAATGACACCAAAAATTCAACCCTTACCACATTACTTTCGGAGATATTTGCCAAGAAATACCAGCCCATTTATATGGGAAATGGTATGTGCATGCATTCCACAGAGACATTCTTTACAAAATGAGGAATTTATGACACTTAGATCTCATAAAAAAAATCAAGAGTGTGTAGTTTGTGTGTTTTCTCAACTATTTTTGAAAATAAATATTTCAAAAAAAATATAAAATATTTCGCGAAAACTAACAGCGTGGAGTTTGTCCGTCTTCTAGACTATTTTAGACTATTAATCATATTGTCACCGCAATAAGTTGTTGGATATCACGAAAAAACCTTCCTATTTAAAGGAGTTTCACACATACCGCGGGAAAAAATGAATCAAATTGAAGGCTTATGCTGATATTTTTATAAAATTACATACCATTTCTGTCATATAAAAGTATATTATTGCACCATAAATAATGCAATATTTAATTCATGAGTCTCACAGCCGGTGAAATTAAAACGAATAATTCCAATATGGTATCTATAATGACTGGGAAACTATCTCGCTCGGACTACCTTAAGCCACCTTCAGAAATGAATCAGTCTCGACGACTATTCGATCGCAAACCTTCGTGATAGGAAAATCTAACTGATCCCGGCGCCAGTCAAAGCCACCAGTGGTCTGCGGAGCGGTCCATGATGCCTTTCGAATGTCGGAAGTATTGGGCAACTTCATAAGCTGAAGAGGACCGAGTTTCCTCGATAGTAAAAGAGAAATTAGAGTGAAAACGAGGAATCGAGAAGGTTTTTAAAAATCAGAAAAAATTCTCGGATGAGTTCCGCCGCCTTCCTTATCGAGTCTTCAGTTTAAAAATCGTTCGACGCGACGGAGTCCGTTACAAATTCAAACCTTACTCCACTTTCACTCCACCCAAGGCTTTAATCACTCAAGATTCCCTTTAAAAACAAGAGACAGATAACCGTGAATGAAGAAGTGAATTGCGACAGAAAGAGTTTTCCGTTGAGAGTTTAAACGGAACCTCGTGCCGGAGTCCGTTGAAATTCAAACTGCCTTCACCTGCCAATCCCAGCCATTCACGTTCCATTGAACGATCCCTCTAAAAACACTCAAGAGATAAGGTTCAAATGATTCATCAAGCTGATTGCAGCAAGTCATCTAAGTCATAACTAAAACACTGGATATCTTATCTCAGGCAAATAATCAAGGACAATGGTCTACGATAACCCCTGATCTTTTACAAACATTTGAACATGTCGCATGGTCTTTACTCGAAAGACTTGTAGACAAGAACTACCAGTATCGAATCTTGGAAAAAATTATTAGACTTTTTGTAAATTGCTGTGAAGAGGGCTTTCACGATTTCAGTAAAGACAGCAGATTTCATGGCAGGAAATTTACTATCTATGCTGCCAAAACCGCACGCTGACAATGCGATAGCATGGATACATATAAACGATTACAACGGCAGTCGGTTGATTGGCGGAGGGGAGCACTAAAATACGAGTATCCTCTACATAATTAATAATGGTAAATAAAATAATTCGTTTAATTCGCAACAAAAAACAATTACATCCTATTGAATTATTAGACAATACGAAAATGAGGAGAAAATATGAGTCATCCGTCTATTATATCAATTTAAGTCAAATAATGCCCAAATTCCAATCAACATAGATTCAAATGTCAGGTTTTCAACGCTCAACACAGTCATAAAAATTTCTTTACCACAATTTATTTGAAACTACAATGAATGTAAGAAACTTAGCGAATGTAATGTATATTATGGCCTGCCACCTCTTGAACATAAATATATCAACGTAAGGTTAAGAGGCTCTCCTAATGCGAATTTGGGCGAGTTTATTTCCCATACTTTTTGTGGGACAACAAAAAATGGGGGAGTTGGAGTGCACTCATCAACATCCCCAAAAAGATTATGTCCAAAATGGAAAAATTCAAATCCTCATCTGTTCATCCATCGCTCCTCAACAAGAACCCCCCTCCCTGGGAACAAATCCCCACCCTGAGTCGTTCCCGGGTCCACCTCTACGTAGATAAATAAATAAAAAACAATTACTTTCTGTTCAAAAAATACAAAACCATATTAATTGAAAATAAATCTTTACAATACATGGAAATCATAAATTATTCGAGTAAGATAAAATGCATAAAGAAATGATAATAATAAGGACAAAGAGAGAGACCAATTGTAGTGCTGAACAATAAATGTTTACAACTGTCTCATTGTAAGTACGTCGTCTCATGTCTAATAGCAACATTTCAAGAATACATAAGCCAAAATTTCACTCAATATACTTAAATTTATTAAAAAAATTTTCGTAAATGTAATACATACTTAGAGGGAAAACTCCTTGGAAGAAGACCTAGTTGGAGCATCTCATGCGATGGTGCAGGAAAGATACGAGGTAAGGATCTGGGTACCCGAGATAATGGATATTCCGAAAAAGGAGAAGGACTAAAGCGCGGAAGCCGCATTCTCAGCCAAAATTTATTGTTAAAATGTATTCTACCGGTAAAGGTAGGTTTTGTTGAATGCTAGAGAATCTCCTCCCGATCTTTTACACATTCAGGGGCCTATCTCCCTCTAGTATATCCTTTTCCGCCTCTGCATAAGATCTACCCTTCTTCATCCCGTCCATGAAACTTATTCTCTTTCTTTCCCTACCCCACATGCCCAACATCCTTCCCTCTATCACACCCTTCAGCAACCCATCACCCTTTATTACATCCTTCAGCCATCTACCCTGCCTGTCCTGAATTTCATTGAAAATTTCCCGACCTCGCCCACCATCTCAAGCACTTCCTCGTTAGTCTTCCTTTCCGTCCACCTAACCTTCTCCAACCTTCTCCACACCCACACCTCAAATGCCTGCAGCCCTTTCTCGTCCTCCTTTGTGAGGGTCCAAGTTTCTGCCCCATACAACGCTACGCTCCATATCAGGCTCTTCACCAGCCGCTTCGTCACATCCTTACCCATTGTTCCCGTCATCAACTATCTTCAATTACTAAACGCCTCCTTAGCTAGCGCTATTCTCTTCCGTTTGTCTTTGCCACTATGCCCATTTTTCTCTAGCGTGCTACATAAGTAATTAAATTGTTCTACTTGCTCTAGTTTGCGTGCTCCAACTTTAATCACAAGCTTCGCTTTCTTCGTCCTAGAGAATCTCAAGAAGCACTAAGAGTCCAAAAAATGGCCAGCATCCATGGTGTTTGACATGGCCATAAGTGGTCGAAACGACACGTTCAAGTCAACTTATACCACTTGATCTAAGTTTCCTGTTTAGATGTACAAATCTGCTTTCGTACTCTCTCTCCACATGAGAGTAATGTAATTTTTTCCTAGTATATTTTCTCATTATATCTCAAATAACATTTAATGATGACTTTAAACCTTCTCGACTCCCTGATAAGAGTGCGACCTGGGTAACAGAATTGCTGATTGATTCTTTTCATTCCATTTTATTCCCTATCTTTTATTCCTTCTTCCAAGTTATGAGTTGAAGAAGGGTCACAATTTTGCCTGACTCCTTTGCCAAATTTTGTACCTATATTCACCTCTCCTTCAATGCTTCAATTGGCAACTTCTTTCTGTTGAGATCCATTAGATCATCCGATTTTCGCTGCCATCCTAATTCACAGTTACCATCATTTTGGGTATTTTATTCCACTTGACATTATTGAAGGTCTATCTCAAGTCCACGATGGTTACGTAATATGGTATTCGTCACGAATCATTTTTGTAAGCGCACCCTCAGGCTTCCCGAGCTCACCTGCTCTTCCAGAATCCTAATTGCTAATAAGAATTTTTTCTGTATTTTTCTCCTATTCTTATGCAAAATAATATTGGTTGTCGGATCAGAGAAACTTTCACACGAATCTCATACACGTCCTTCGATGGCAATTATCATCATGCAAGAAAAAGCGGTAGAACAAGATTTATAATTTTTTAGGGTTCTTCCCACATTGCTTCATATTAGCAGGCAACTGTTTCGCCGGCATTCCAGTCGGCATCATCAGGTCCGAATGGTATTACGTTGCAACGCGGGAAGAACCTGAAATATTTTAAATTACAAGAAAGCCGTGGAAGCTTTCGTGACGGACGCACAGACGTAAAACCCAGTTAAGGTACATATGCTTCCTTTTTAGTTGTACAGGACAAAGAAGTGGAATTAAAAATTGGCGGAAAAAGTGAGAAATGAAGTTTAAAAAAGAGAAATGGACCACATGAAACACCTTGCAGAAAAGAAAAACAAGACAGATTGAGCAAAACCTGAGACACAATGGTTTTGTGAAGAGCGTAACTGAAGGTAGAATAGAGGAAAAAATCCCCAGAGGAAGAACCAGAAATAAGTTCATGGACCAAATAAAGATGAAAGTATATAGGAAGAGAAACCAGGAGGCAAAGGAACTAGCATTAGATAGGGAAGGGTGGAGGTTTACAATCTTAGGATTGAACAACCAATGATGATGAAAAAAGTGTGCTAAGTACAAAGTGTTTTTTAATTACCATGCTCATCAACTTCCACGAAGTGAACTCACGAACAATCAAGTTTCTTATTAAATATTTTATTGCTCGCGGGAAAAATAACACATTAAACTTCTCCATTGAGCAGTAATTCTAATGAATATACGGATGGCATCGTTATATTCTAGCACTGTAGCGTTGAAACCAATGATTCGGCTAAATACAAATAATGAAAAGCTTTGAAATAATTCATGAGTAGTTTTCTTTTCCCGAATTGCTGGTTTTTCCCTCATGAATTATTTCAAAGTTTTGTAAATTATTTTAGAAGTATTCATCTATTAAGACATTACCTCACAAAGTACAGCTAAAAGCTGTTGACGTTCTCTTCCTAATTTTATTGTCATTTTTTGAGCAACCGCAATAGGCCAGATTTCGTCGTCGGCGTCGACCGAAAGCGTTCGAGTAGGAAGAGCGATGACACTCTTGGTGAATCAGAACGGTTATCTTCTCATTTTCCTCTTTCGAAAATTCAAAAAAGTGCATCGCTCATATATCAACGGTTTTCTCACCCATCCTCCGCGGGTAGCTGAGGGCGCACCCACCAATTAAAAGCAGCGATATCAAACGTGACTTCCCACGCGCCGCCGTATCACGCCACACGCTGTCTCCTTCCCATATCCCTCCCACTCCACAGCTCACGCTGTGCGAGTTTGAACAAGCGATCGCGCACCATAAATGCCTGAGCACACTGGAAGGAGAGAGACAAGAGCGAGTAATAGATAAGGATAAGACAAATGAGGCAACAAAAACTTGTTTTTTTTTTTAAATTTCAAATCTTTTTTTTTTGTTTGCTCTCGTCTCAATTCGTCCCTTATCCCGACGCATTCAAAACATAAACAAAGAAGGAAGAGGAGGGAATGACTTCCTTCGGATTTATGTGCCTTTTATAATCTCTCTCCTCTTCCCGTTTTACGAGATTTTTCAACGGTTTTTTGATTTCAAATTAATCGGTGCCGGAGTGGAAATGCGGAGTTGGATCCCAATACGACATACAGTAGTCTATTTATGAAATAAGTGTGAAAGAAATACAAACTTCTTTTTCTTGAAAATTCTATCTTCTAAATAAAGTATATAAAAATAGCTATTTCTTTTTATTAAAAAAAGGAAAAAATAATTGTCACAATGGGTAAGCATTCCCGCAAAGACGAATTGCAAAATCAAATTTCTTCCTTCAATTGCACCATCCTGGGTTACAGTTTGAGTTTTTTTTATCACCCAAGTAGTTGTTTTCTGGGCAGTGTTGAATTCCCTGTCCATTTTCCTGCATTATGTTCTCTTGAGCTCCTCCAATGCACATATTTTGTGTCTTTTTGATATTAATTTCCAGACCCCCATTTTCGTATTCTTCAATCAGATTACATGCCATGTAAGATAAGTGATCATGGGACTGAGTTATCAGTATCTGATTATCTGCAAAGCAAATTAGAAGTAATAATGTTTGTAAAATATAATCAATTCTTTCAAGTACGCATACTTAAAATGTACGTAATTTTATCCCTATAACAAACGATGCATTGATTCCTATTTTTTCCCCATACAATCGATAATTGTATTATTGCATACTTATGCATGTATTTTCCGTTAATACTGATGGTGCAATCTTTGCAATATCCTGAGCTAATGGCCATTTTTCATTTAATCAAATTCTTCGGTATGCCGTGTAACATACAATCTTTGCGGGAATGCTTACCCATTGTGACAATTATTTCTTCCTTTTTTTCATAAAAATAAATAACTATTGTTATATACTTTTTTTAGAAGATATAATTTTGCAAGAAAAAGAAGTTTGTATTTCTTTCACACTTAGTTCATAAATAGACCACTGTGAGTCGTATTGGGATCCAGCCCCGCATTTCCACTCCGGCACCGATGAATTTGAAATAAAAATAAGTTGGAAAATCTCGTAAAACGGAAAAATGAGAGAGATTAAAAAAGACACATAAATCCTTAGGAAATAACTGCATCCTCTTCCATCTGTGTTTATGTTTTAAATACGTCGGGATATGTAAAATGTTATTCGGGAAATTAGTCACCCATTAAGAGACCTGTAATGAGGATTGCCATCAGTTGGTTAAGTTATGTTCGGCAGCAGATTCAAAATAACATGTAAATGTATTTATAGGCGTTATAATAGACACAAATTGTTCTCAATTTAACAGAAGTTAAGGTACATAGACTTAATGAATTTAATTGAAGAACAATACAAAGTAAGTAACAAATCAGGTAATAATTAATAATTATAACATAGCGGTATCAATGATATCAATAATACATACATATACATACATTACGTACCCATCACGCCGTTCCCTTTCGAAGTAGGCACAGTCAAAATGTTTCACTCATTAATATATAATTGTACACCTAACTCTGCTTCAATAATTTCCTCCATACTGACCTATCCTTGCAAACCTCTTTTGCCTCATTTACCCCCATACACTGCTTCATACACGCCCTCCTGTTTTTAAGACTCCTGATATTCCTACTCCTAAGAATTTCCTCAACTACATTCAACCACAACATTCTCGGCCTATCTCTACCTCTCGCACCATTCATTCTACTGTCATATATCTGTTTCGTTATTCTACTCTCATCCATTCTCTCAACATGGTCAAACCAACGAAGCACACTCCCTTCATACACGTCCATTACTGGAGCATTTAACCCACATTAATTCATGACCCATTCATTCCTGACCCTATCTATCCTACTTTTGCCTCAAATACTCCTCAGATAACATAATATTATATATATATTATGATCATGGAGATTATTAAAATATGGAGATAGTAATAATGGCATCGTAGCAATTAGATATCTTCTAATTCTTTATTCGTAGCTCTAAATTAGCCCCTTGAATAAGATATGTAAGTGGTGTTGGATTACACGCCGGCATGAAACCAACCCCCTCTGGCTAAATTGCCTCAAAAAGTAGGTATGACAAAAAAATTATTTTCTTCCTCTATGCTGTTAATTTTTACATTTTTGGTAGATAGTTACCTTCATCGTGCATCATTAAATTTTACTATGATGATATCGTATCGACGTATCATCATCGTAAAATTAAATGATTCATGATGAAGGTAACTATCTACCAAAAATGTCAAAATTAACAACACAGAAAAGGTATATGTTTTGAAAAAAACGCGACAGAAGATTACAAAAGAAAACTCTTTTGTACATGCGAAAGTCTCAATTATACACGTTTAGATATTATGCACCGTCACCTCCTCTTTGAAACGAGAATTAATGAATGGGCATAAGTTAATATGTCCGGAGGTATCGAAGACAAATCAATCACAAAGAGGAGCACAACTTTCCATACCCCCGCACCTAGGCAACGTATGTATGTTTCGGCAGACAACTCGATATGTCCAACAACTGCAAAACGGAGCGTATCCGACGAAGTTGGCCGAAATCGATGAGGTTCAGGCCAATTTCGGTCTTTTTTTAGTCGTTTCGACCTGGAATTACGCTGTTGTGATTCTTATGCTGAAGATGCAACGCGGAAGAGGCAGTAATGGAAATGACTATTTGCTCAGCTTCTGCGAGATATAAAATGGAAACTTGGTTGGGATCTGGCTGGAGCGGTATCTACAGTACTGTCATCCTACCTCAACGGCCCTGGTTCGAATTCAGTAGCAGATACACTTCGGTGAAATCCCCGAACCCTGACTGGGTGAGTTCTTAACTTCGATACTGCCGAACTTTATACCTTCGACGTATTCTGAATGAATGCAAAACATTTAAAATAGAGAGAAAAGTCCCCAGAGGAGGACCCTGGAATGAGTTCATGTACCAAATAAAGAGGAAAGTACATACATGGAAAGAGATACCAGGAAGTAAGGGAACTAGCATTAGATAGGGAAGGGTGGAGGGCTGCAGTCAACCAATCTTAGGATTGAACGACCCAATGATGATGTGAAACATTTATCTTCTATTTTCAAAGAAACATGCAAGCAGAATATTTCGAACCCATGAACTCGGAATGAGAATTCAATGGTCTAAACCAAGGCCCAAATATGAGGCTCTCCCTTGATGTCTCTCAGAGGGCTAAGCAAAGAGTTATCTAATTTTTTTCGCCGGGGATAATATCTCTCTTCCACCGCGATAAGACAGTAGCATATACGCGAAGCGGTAGCCTCTCTATTCCCCATTCAGAAGGCTACCATCCGGTACCCTCCGATGATAACCGACACTCGATGGCCTTAAAGGAGTCAGAGGGCTCATGAGACAACAATGAGACGACTGCCGCGAGCAGAGGAGGAAATGAAGACCTTCCATTTAAGGTTATGTTTGGGCTTCCCTTTGTGTGAACCGTCTTCATTCAATTGCCTGGGCGTCGACGTTGGAAGGATCGTCACGCCCCATGAAAACCTCCTCCGCCTCTTTTCTTTGTCGCATTCATTCATCCAACCCTTCTTAAGCATAAACTAAGTGAAGATAATGCGAACACAATTGAAATATTTCCACCGAATGCATCAGGGTATATTCGCGACATACAAGTAACAAGATCACTATATGGTTCGAGCAACATGGCATAGGTTTCTAAACAAATGGGTCGTAAGTCTTTCTTCAGTCTGGTCAAGGGGCTGTCTATAATCCACGTAGACACCAAACAGGAGAGGGGAGGGTACGAGGGTTGACAACGAAGGTCCACGTTGGGGCGATGGGGGGGTTAAAGGGAAGTCTACTTAGACAATGGTCGACAGCATACAGTTTATTGTAAATGACAGATTAGTATAGCTACAAGAGTAGTTTTTCCTTTACTTACCATTCCTTAAAATCTTTCTTAAATTACAGATAGTCCATGACAATCAATTAATAACCCGTTTCTCAGTTTTTTCCGCAGAAAAAAGAAAAGTCTACGTGGACGACAGGAGGAACGGGGGAGTCCGGATGAAGTCTACGAGTGTCCACGATGGGAGGTGGGCGGGTCAAATAGTGGCCTATTTTTGTCTGTGTGGATAATGGACAGCCCCCAATCATTCCTGATGGCGTAGGGGTTGGCAAGGCCTTGAGGCTGAATACCCTAACCTGTCCTTCACAACGGTTAAAAAAAATATCTAGGTTTTTTCGGTTAGCGATGAAAACCATGAGATTAATAAATCAAATATGTGATCTAATACCAGTAAACATAAAAGCTAAAAGAATTAATTTAATTCAAATGGCTATACAATGGTTATTCGCTCAGCCAGATGCAGGTTATTAATTTAACATTTGTGTAAAGTCATTATTTTTTACAAAGGAAATGGTTCCAGGCTTGACAAGGTGGAAGTAATTCATAGTAGATTAAATAGAACTTTGTATACTCCACTATATGCTTATTGACACGACCCGGGTTTCGACACTTCGTGTCATCTTCAGGTCAAGATGACAAGAAAACGTCCTGAAGATGACACGAAGTGTCGAAACCCGGGTCGTGTCAATAAACATATAGTGGAGTATACAAAGTTTTATTTAATTTATCATTACTTTTTTGTATGTAATTTTGGCTTAATAAGTTGGTTAGGTTTAGTGTGTTACACTCCTTTAAAGTCATTTCAGTAATGGCCCATCATTACTGTGAAGGTAGTCTCAACACAGTTTTTTCTTAGGTATCTAAAGCTTTTCTACTTAATGTACCAAGAAATTTGTATTTGAAAATTGTGTTCTGGAAAGTTAATAAATAATCATTATACTATACAAAACTCAATCCGATCTAAATGGTCCATTCGCACAGTTTCTGTCGCACGAATGCACTCCATCGTTAAAAGCTAATATTAAAAAACAGAGGACTTAATTTTAAGAATGACGATCATCTTATCGCTCTCTTGACCACTAACCCGATGCTGTACGATATGCATTATTTACAAGGTTTTTTAATTTAGCAAGCGGCAATGCATGCAATTAAAGAAAGGTAGCCTCCCCACAAGTCTGTGACTTTGGTGCTGCCTAAAGCTCCTGAAAAATTATGAAACATCTTTGAACTTAAATTTTTGTAGTAATAAATGTATTATGATTATAATATTGTTATCTATTGAGGAGAGAAGAACAATTATCCTGAGAGATCTTACAATGCCCCGGCGTATCTGGTGGATAAAAGTCTTTCGGGTATTCCACCAGTAAGCAGTAGAGATGGGCAAAATCGTTCACTGTAGACCGGTCCTTTTCGGGACCCGTTCCGTTCTATTCGTTCACCGTTCCTTTTTTATTAATGATAATTAATTTTTATTTTCAATGAACACTTTGCATTTAGAAAAATAAAAGAAACTAGAAATGATTTGTATGCTGTAATATTTGCGTTATACAATATCGAAAAAGATATAATAAAAATCAAATTAAGGAATGGATTTCAAATATTAAAGGAACGAGTGACCGACAGGAACGAGGAACCAAAAGGAACGAAAGCATCGAAAGGAACGAAAGCATCGAAAGGAACGAGTGACCGAAAGGAATGAGTGACCGAAAGGAACGAAAGGACCGGTCGTTCCGGAGAAGTCGGTCCTCGGTCCTTCCGTTCAATCCATGAACCCGTTCCTACGGTCCCATTCGTTCACGAACGACCCAACCACGGAGTAGAGCCGTGTCCCAATTCGTTAGGCATTAGGGAGGATGCGGTTAGCTACCTAAATATTTAGAGGTCTTTCGCTAAGGGAGCTTCATTTTGGACATCCTTCGCTAGTGTTGCCGTCTATCGAGTTGGAAAGGAATGAAAAACATGTGAGTAATTAATAAAGGACTGAATGAAACAAATGAAACCTGAAATTAAGACTTTTTTGGCGCCTGTGGCTACTTTCGTATGCGTTGTGAGATTTGGAAAGTGAAATAACATTTTTTCATCCAGTTCGTTGTTTGGAGATTCGTTAGTTTTTAGTTTTCGGGGTATTTAAGTTTGTGTAGGTGTTCTGGGATTTAAATTCGTTTTTTTTAAGTGTACTAAGTAGAATTTTTCTTTTGTAGTCGGGTGTTGGGTGGCGAAATATTAGAGAGTTCTTTCAATTACAGACAAAATACTTGCCGGCCATGTTTGCCACTTTTCAACAACTTCCTTGTGTACGAGTTTCCTTGTACGACGCATGCAGCGCTTTGCATGATGGGAAATTCAATATGGAGGCGGACTTAGGATAAACTCCATCTACCCTAAATTTCACCCCCGAGAAAGGCACCTAAATCCGCTCCCCCATGATGCCTAACGAATTGGGACACACTTCAAGATGGCGTCCTCCCTAAATCTGCCGATTTAGCTGCCTAAATGGCGAATTGGGACACAGCTTAGGATACCCTCCGTGGACCCAACTCAAGTAAGCAGGTCCATGTCCCTCGACGTTCCGGAAACGACTTGTTCTCCATGTTCAGGGGTTTTGAATGAAACCCTGAGGATGGAGACCAAGTTCAGAACCCCTAGTGATAGAGGACAAGTCGTTTTCCGACGCGTCGGGAGATATGGACCTGCTAACCCAATGCAATACCCGAGAGACCTTAATCCACCAATTATCCTTTACAATTCTACCCTTTTCTGACGACAGAAAGTTTTGTACGACTAATTAAATGAGACCTTTAAAGACCTAAATAAAACCCATATCGCATGAACAAAAAATATTTAAACAAAAACACGCATACAATGAAACTTGCCTATTGTAGAGAATACAATAGAATCGCCAGAAAAGAATTGAAATTCTAAATAGACGCTAAAAATAATAATCTACATCTACACATTACCATGACAGCCACTACCGGGGTGTTTGTCAGGGGCTGAACTTATAACCAACATGTACTATGATGAAGAAATTTACTTTCACTAGCATGCACCTCACTATGAGTATGCTACAAATGCTGCAGAAACTAAAAAAACTAATCTATAATGTAACTGTGTAAACATGGCACAAGAGTCATGCAGGGAACATGCAGAACATGGTGATGGGAATACTCGGCAGATTTAGAAAGATGAATTAGGGTGCATATGAGTTAATCATGTACAATACCTATCAAAAAACCTAATTCAATGTTTCAATAATGGTCTCTTATCGATCGCGGGAGAAACGGCACTTTAAACCTTTCTGTTCTATAATCTATTCCTCTTATTTTAGTCTCATGATCTGATCTGCTGTAGTATGTTGGAGTTCGTAAGATATTGATAACTTCGAAGAAACATAATAGTAACACATTGTAGCATGTATTTGCCACACAAGGACAGACAAAGGCTACGTAGTGCACGGAGAATAACGAAGTGGTTTAAAAGGACAGCGGGAAGATTATAAAAGCGAGCTAAGCCACACTTTCAGCAGATTATACTAAAGTAAAAATGAAGACACTATAATGAGCTCAGTTGAGTATAGCTGGATGAATTTGGGAAAGACCGGAATCAACTCACGCTCAGATGACGGAAGCGTCCTCTTCTGAAATTCATCTAAGCTGGGCGTTTGTTATTTTTTATTTTTCACGAAATAAAAACCCACAACACGAGAGCTAAGCTCTGAAATGACGGGTATTTCCACTTTTCCAGATACCGTACCTGACCTCACGAGAAGACGGAATGGTATATGCGAACAACTCTACGGACGACTAGGAGAGGTCGTAATAATACATGATTGGATTCTACCGGCTCAAAGGAAAAAAAAATAAGGCACACAAATGCCGTAATTAGGTGGAATTAGTCGTTGAAGATGATTCCGCAGTGGAAAGAGAATCCCAACGGAAGAGGAGAAAACATACGATCTATCCGAAAGAAATGGACGTAAGAATACGGCCCACAGCTATTCCTAGTCCAAGTAAATTATAGTACAGAGTCCACTTCTCCCTGAAGATCGCTATCCGGTACGGAAGAGATCTGTATAGGATTAAAGACGGAATGGGAGATTCGTGACGAGATGACTTTTACAAAAAATATGAAAAAATTATAACGCTGTCACGGATCTCTTTGAAATCATTTCTCCGAGTCCGCGTTTCCACCGAAACCGTCGTAATGAAATAACGTGAAAAAACTAGTCTCATGACCTTCTACGAACTAAATATTACCTTAAGTAATGAATTTTGAACGTAAGCATGACTAATTCAGGAGGTTCTCCGTGAGATGACTCAAATTTCAACTTTTAGAGGGATTAATGTGGGAGCCCCTAGAGACTCGAAGGCTATACGCTGGGCTTAGATTGCTCGAGAAATTTAGAAGCGGTGTATTACAGAGCGACATAGAGAATATTATCATGACGCCACACTATATTTCTAGTTCTGACAGAAGCGATAAAATGAGAGAGATACATTGCCGAACAGACAGGTACAAAAACTCGTTCTTTCCGCGCACAATAAGCGACCACAATAAAAACTGAGCTCCACTAAATACACTCCCATAATACAAATCACCATTTCACCTCCCAAAACCTTATCGGATGATAAAGTGAAAGAGAGGTGCTATTTCGCACTCGTCCGGCCACACCTTGAATATGCAGCGAGCATATGGGATCCTGCGGAGAAAGACCTAGTCCATGAACTTAATAAAATACAAAGGAAAGCTGCGCGATTCGTCAAAAACTGCTACGGCCGTACAGAAATCGTTACACAGATTTTGAACAATTTAGGGTGGGAGCCGCTAGAGACTCGGAGGCTACGCGCTAGGCTTAGATTGCTTGAGCAATTGAGAATGGATATCTTTCAGAGCGACACGGAGAACATCATATTAGAACCACATTATATTTCCAGGTCCGACAGAATCGATAAATTAAGAGAGATATTTTGCCGAACGGATAGGTTTGGGAATTCGTTTTTCACCCGAACAATTAAGGACTTTAATAAATGCTAGGCGGAACTTGTATTTTATTTTATTTTTTTTGTTGACGGCTGGTGCCCTAACACCCCCAGGGATAAACAGGCATTTCGGCTCTCGCCGCAGGATTACAACTTCCGTCCCTGGTTTGCAAGCTCTCGCTTATACCCAGGGACTTGGAGGAGGTGGAAGGAAGGGATGGGCAGGGAAGGATAGCGGAACCGCAGCCCCTTCGAGGCCGACACCAATGAGGTGGATTGAGGTCAAAAGGACATCAATTGGGCCTCCGCCTCCCCGAAGTACTCGTATTAGTTTGGTTACCCAAACAACAGAGACGAGTAGCCGTCGGTTTTGCTTTTGCAAAAACCTACCGCACTTCTTTGCGAACCGAGAGAGCCCGTCACCCAAATATTTGGGATTAGGTGTCTCTCTGACTCACTTTATGAGTTGACGTCGTGCGGTCTGCCGAAGTACGTCCTCGAGTCGGGGACCACCGGACCCATGGAGGGTCAATTCGGACCAATTCTGGTCAAAGCGTGGGTACAACCCTTCTCTCAGTAGTTCTCGTCAACCCATCCCGGCATAAACAGGAGAGTTTGGTCGATTAGCGATCTAGTTACGAGAAATAGAACAAACACCCAGGTGCGCCAACATAAATTTTTATTCCATTGTATGCCCACGAATTGCGCGACCGAGCTTGCCCACAGATATATAAAAATGCCTGTAGAAGTCAATCGTTCATGTCGTGTAAATAAGCAAATAGGCATGCGCCACTTTGCGCAATTGAAATCTCTCCACACAATACCTTCTTAACAGGTCAGTTAGTAAAGTACCAAAGAACCTTATGATAGCACGTTCGAGGGTTAGTGCATGCCTGGTGAGGAATCACTACCTGTCACACGCCAATTCAAATGGCTATCATGGTAACATTTGTTTGAAGATAAATCCACTTCAAAATCATGATAAAGGATGCAACATATCGAGAAAATATTGCCCTAATGAATTGTCAGCACAGAAGTCAAGCAAATAAAGCTGTGGCATGAGGTAAATGAACTGCAAATGGTAAATAAAGAAAACGATAGTGGTGAACGACAGTTTTACGAAACGCAGGTGATCTACTACCATATATTTGTTATTTAGGAACGTAGACCTCTTTGAATTGCGATCTATAAGAGTTAAAATACCATACTAGCAGGCAGCTAGCCTACTCACTCCGTGAGCAGGGATGTATACCCGCCCCAGAGCTATCAGTTACGGGGCTCTAGGGGTAAGTGTCCTAGTCTAAAAATAGCTCCTTGGTGAAATTGTTTTTTTTCATTCACTGTTCCACTCTCCCTTTTGGCCTTTCTCCCTTGTCACTGTGTTTCCCAGCATCTGGTTGTTGCAACCACAATCCAAAAATGATCCATTTCATCTACAAATAACTTACACCTTTATACGGCTGGTAACCAAACACCCCCTGCCACACGCTCAAGCAGCCGCTCTTTTGGATGTTATTCAAACTAACTAAATACACTCCTTTTAATTCATGTCCTCATTTCATCTCCAAATATCTTACACCTTTGCACAGCTGGTGACCTGACACCCCCTGCCACACGCGCAATAAAAATCCAAAACTACTATCAAATCATGAAGACAGAGATTCCACATTCAACGCACCATACCTCACTCTTCTAGCTCAAAAATTGACAGAGAAAGAAACAAAACGGATACAGAATGATTGACACGCTACAAAATTAATATACAGGGTGTCCCATAAATGTCACGCCACAGTGACACTGGAGCTAGGGCAGCCTAAGAGGAACCGAACCAGCCTAATATGACCTCAGTAAAAGTTGCACGGTTTTCGAGATATTGCCAAATAAAAGCTTTTTCAAAAATTTCACCTTTTTTACATTCCTAGTCCCAGAATTCAATCGGATAATTTAACGTTCTCATTAGGGCCGCTCTTTTAATCTTCCAACTGTGACTCATGTGCCGACTTCTATCTGGAACAGAGGCCCGAGAGGGAGAGGGGTCATGGGGTCCGAACAAACAAAAGAAACGCGAAAGCCGCTATACCAGTCTAACTTTACCGGCTTTCCAAAATGGGATGGATAGAATACTTTGTTTGTTAATTTGTGGCAGTAGCCCCATCAGAGAGCCAAATTGAGAGCTATTCAAGTGAATTCTGGGACTAGAAATGTAAAAAAAGTGAAATTTTTGAAAAAGCTTTAATTTGGCAATATCTCGAAAACCGTGCAACTTTTACTGAGGTCATATTAGGCTGGTTCGGTTCCTCTTAGGCTGCCCTAGCTCCAGTGTCACTGTGGCGTGACATTTATGGGACACCCTGTATATAGATTATGAAACTATACATGAAGATTACGGCTTTACTACTCCTTTACTATTACGGTTCGATAATTCATATTTAGTTCTTCAAAAAACTGTGCCACATCCATACAATCCTTCTCATCTTGAGAAGAGAAGAGCAGTGCACTCATATATTGGGAACATTATGTATCGTTTGCTTAAACTTAATCACTAAGAGATTAGCAAGAAAACCTGAGCTAATTACGAGAGTATCGCATTTCAGTTCTCAAATCATCGGAATGTGAGTACAACACGATTGATATAAACTTAGTTTGATTGAGTTACAGATTCCTTAGTAAGCTACCATCAGCATTTTAGTGCCCTAACTAGCTCTATAGCATAAAATTTCTGTCCATGAAGTACTACAAAGCTTAGCAGTGCCTAATAAGTAAGTGATTATTTTAGGAGATGGTTTATAGAAACTCCTCTGACTTGTTTTTATGCGATGGTCATCGAGTCTATAAAAACCATCTCACCAAACAATAAAAAAACCTTAAAAATGTGCTCTTAATTCCCATGGGAAGCAGGAAAGAAGCCAAGCATCGTTTGCATGGGAAAGTTGATCAACGAGTATACTTCCAAAAATCCATGAAGCTTACTTGAGATTACACGGAAAATATGCGTTGTATGAAATCTTTCGTTACCTTACATTGGGAACGAGAGAAGTTAACAAAAGGTCAAAATCCCCTTGCGTAGTGCTTTAACACTCGAAGAGCAATGGACGTAATGATACGTCCTCTTGTATTTCCTGAGAAGGATGATGAACGTACTAGGACGTCCATGGAATATGATTGCTGAACAACAGCTGGACCTAATGACACGGCTGAAGTCTTTCTGGTAGACATACATAAGACCACTAAGTGCCAATGTAAATTTTAATAGTTGAAAAAAGTTCATTGACCGCTATTAAAGAGTCTTCTGTCACAATCCAGGTAAGTGTGTAAACTCCTCACTTTTTCTGAGAGGACCTTCAATTTAAAGCCCAGCACGCAAATTATTAATAGCATCTAATGTTATTGACACTAAGAGTATCGCATTTTCACTTGAACTTATTTTAAGACGTAAGAGAATAGCTGTTTATCAGTGTAATTAATTCGTTAGAGGTTTGTTCCTGAAAATCCTTATGAGCGAACAGTCGTTGAATTAGACTCCATGGCCTGAAGTTGGGTTCAAAACTGTTGTCTTTTTTCATGCAAATAAAAAATTATAGAACGAGCCAATCCTGATGCGAGCAATGACGCGAGATGCTTAGGGAGAAACTTAGCCATTAAATTGCCTACCATTAGTGATTCTTGATCGCCCTCCCCGAGGCCCCTAGCCTACGTGACTGAATAAACACACAAATAAGCCTCCAAATCACCTGCGGCGGGTATTAAAAACTAACCTTGGCCCACTCACCAGAGGGAAGCACTTGGTCAAAAGGAATATCATATTTTTTTCGGCCGCTTTCTCCATTAAGCACCGCTAATCTAACGCAAGAGGTTAGCGATGACAACATAGGAGGAATATCAAGGGGGAAGAGCGCTTTATTAAAAAGATATTAAGCCCTATTGTATTGATTTTTTTCTCAAAATTAAATGGGTACAAGAAAAAATGTGGGTCGGATACTCCAACAATGGACATAATCGAATGGATTGTGCCTCGTTGGTTTGCCCATGTTGAGAGAATAGAATGTGAAACAGATATCTTACTGTAGAGAGAATGGTGTGAAAGAAAGGGATGAAAGAGTAAACCATAGGATGCCATGTGATGGAAGGGACTCTATAGAAGAGGAATATTAGGAGTTTATAGAAAAAAACAGGGCGTGTGTGAAGCAAAGCTTCAGTGTAAGAGAAGCTAAAGTGACTTTCAAGGATAGGGCAATTTTAGCCCATGAAAAATTGATAATGCACATTATAGTTAGTAGGTAAGAGCAAACAAACCGGTCATGTGACTCAAAACAACTCCTTCATCAAGTAATTAAGTCTCCAAGCGGTTCATTGCGCATCCGCCATCTTGGCTACTTATGGAACTCATAACTTAATGCCATAAGATGTGAGACCAATAAATTTATTGAATGCTTCTGCAACACTTATTGAAAGGTTTCCATGGCTTATGGGTCCCAAATCTATGAAACACATATGTTACGTTCCTGCAATTGGCCATAAGTTTCACTCATTAATACATAATTGTACACCTAACTCTGCTTCAATAATTTCCGCCATATTGACCGATCCTAAAAACCTCTTTTACTTCATTTACCCCCATACACTGCTTCGTACACGCACTCCTGTTTTTAAGACTCCTAATATTCCTCCTCCTAAGAGTTTCCTCAATCACATTCAACCACAACTTTCTCGGCCTACCTCTCCCTCTCGCACCATTCATTTCACTCTTAAATAAATGTTTCGTTATTCGACTCCAACCAACTCATTCCTGACCCTATCCTTCCTACTTTTACGAATACGTATTATAATTATTTAAAATAACTGTGAAAAATTAGGCAAGTGGAATGCATGTTAAAGGAGTAAATACATGCTGATTTCTAGTTAGTTAACGATGGAAAGCATCGTAAAGTTGTACAGTAAGTGCGTCAGCCAGTAAGCGCTAAAGTGAAAACGGGGTAAAGAAAGATGGCGGACAGGTCACGCCCACGTTACAGCTTCTAGCAGTGGCCACCATGGCAACCGCCCTCTCCATCTATCGCATTGGGTGAGGAGTCGTAATGATGACTGATGATGGTGATAATTCAATTCGTATTGCTTCTTGTTATCTCGTGTTTGCAATATGAATGGAAGCGAGATGAGAATTAGAATACTACGATGATAGAAGGTAAAACTGATGTGGTATCCGGGTTTGAAAATCAATGGCTCGAAGTCGAATAGAGAAACAGGTGTTTACATGTAGAGAGAATATCGTGAGATGAAAGTGTAGATAAGGAAAGTCAGTGGTATTATCTGATTACACACTTAATTTCTCTAAAAAAACTCGTGTTTCGGCATGTTATGCCATTTTCAAGGCACATGTTTTACCTGTTACTATGGTGCCACGCAAGCTTTTTCAAGGTACATGTTTCATCTGTACCCACACAAACTTTCAATAGCCATTTCATCACACCACCCACTTCCCCCACAGCCAGAGAGCATCTTTCCCGTCATCTCCCCCTATTGCTTGACAATATACAAAAGCAGACCAAATTAAAAACATGTATCTATAAAATGGCATTATATGCTGAAACCCGGGTCGATGAGTGAAATAAATTGGAGAAACAGATACAGTTACCTCTTAGATTATGAAAAATATTACTGATTTCCACCGAGTAACGCCGGAGTTAGTGTCTTTTTTAGCGAAAATCACGAGTTAGAAATAGTAAAAGAGACATTTATAAGGAGAAATATTAATGGACTGAAGAATATTTGAGCATTTATGAAACAATCTAAGAAATTAACCGAAGCGAGGAAGATGTGTGCCAGAATAAGGCATTATGGACAAAATTATCATTTGCTTTAATATACCAGGAATATGAGGGGAATTCCATTTATTTCCGTAGTCATTAACTTTTCTTTTTTTTCCGGACGTCCAAATTCAAACACAGTCATAACCATCCTGCTACTCACCCGATTGGTCGAGAGGCCATGGCGTTGGATCCTTTCATTCTTAATGATAATACATGTGGTACTCCAGCACTGCGTAATTATACGATATCCAGTGCTCAAAGCATTACGATGGCTTCTATGGAAAGATGAACCAGCAGAAAGCGAACGAAGAGTAGATACAAATATCTAACGTCTTACGTAAGAATGAGAGGTGGGGGGGGTTGGGAAAATCTTACATTGTCTTACATAGGGGGGGAGGTTAAAAATGACATCTATCATCTTACGAAATACTTGAACAACTAAATCATTCCGTATGAGCAAAGGCTGACAAGGGAAGATTACGTACGTTGGCTCGCCGACTTGAATGCCGAATTTTCTATGTCGTGCATGAGGTCAAAGCTAATTCAACTTCTACTTCCCCTATGGCGATTGGACGGCTATCTGGATACGAAACAGGCACGATTGATATTCTAGAATTACTGCTGATTTACCTTGAGATAATTATGAATGAGTCGTCATCAAAAGTAAGTTGATAACAAAGCAATATCTTCTCATGAATAGTTGTTCACGGCAAGATCATCTCATATCATTGCGTACTCCTGACTCCTCAAAAAAGAAGTCGCTCGTATATGCGTCCTTCATATCATTAAGAGTAAATATATACAGAGGCGAACAAATCTACGGTCAGCAAAGCTGGCAGAAAGAAATCACTTCGAAGACGATTACGCACATCATGACTAAAGAGTATAGCCAGCGGCTATTGTCTTCACAGCAGACAGCGATAACAGACGTGCAGACGTGGCCATGATGAGGCGACGGATATCTAATTAGGTGATAATAAGAAAACAAACAGATTGGGGTTAAAATGAAATGAACATAAAGAACTATCTTTCCGGAAATAGATGGTTAAGATTTTTATGCCTAAAATTAATTATGCGAGTTGAAAAACAAAGATGCATAAATCTGGCAAATCGCCGCCTCTTTAGGACAAAGGGTAAGTCTGGAGTTCCAAACTGGAGCACAGACTTTGAGGTTAGCGTAACGAGGAAAAAATGAGGGTGAAGTCCTATGATAAGGATATGTAACTCGGAGAAAAATTTAAGTTGTGGTATGTGGTTCATATGAAGAAGGGAAAAAACGGATGCGTTTAGGCTTAACGACGTCGTTTGTCAGCCCAAGACTGCGACGTTATTTACTACACCACCTGCCTCTAATAAAGAGTGGGCTTCCCCTGCTTGTAATAGTTAGGGCAAGTATTGCCGATTACAAATTAATTAATAACAACAAAACTAGGGTATATTAGGGGAAGTAGAAGGTGAATTAGCTTTGACCTCATGCACGACATAGAAAATTCGGCATTCAAGCCGGCAAGCCAACGTACGTAATCTTACCTTGCCAGCCTTTGCTCATACGGAATGATTTAGTTGTTCAAGTATTTTGTAAGATGATAGATGCCATTTTTAACCTTCCCCCCCCCCCTAAGAAAGACAATGTAAGATTTTCCCACCATCCCCCCACCCTCTACCTCTCATTCTTACGTAAGACGTTAGATATTTGTATCTACTCTTCGTTAAATGCTCGCTTTCTGCTGGTTCATCTTTACATAGAAGCGATCGTAATACTTTAAGCACTGGATATCGTATAATTATGCAGTGCTGGAGTACCACATGCATTATCATTAATAATGAAACAGTACCACAGGTGATGAAGTTTAGAACAATCACACGATATTTGGTTAGAAATCACAGGATATTTAGAAACGATAAAATGTTACAAGACGGACAAAAACCTTACGTAAATTGGTTTCAGACCCCAGCCTCCCCTACATAAGAAAAAGTAAGATGATCCCAACCCCCTTACCCCCAAAAAAGTCTTACTTAACACTTGAAAGACCCCTCATCTACTCCAGAAGAAGGGGAAAACCAGAAAAAGGTGGTATCCTGTGTCGGCAGGAATCAGGGGAGAACAAGATACGCGGCGAGCACGAGGTAATCGGGGGAATCGAAAGGCCAAGTTGGCCCATGGCGCTGCAATCGCGGCAGAGCATCGAAGAAGAAGCGCGACATGGCTCGCGCTTTGCAGAATTGCATCAATTGATTCAAAAATATTCTTCTCAAAAGATGTGAATCTAAAGAGATAGAATCATTTCATGTTATAGACATTTTTGGCCCCAAATTCGATCTCATAGCAGAAGAGTTCTACAATGGCGAAAATGGTTGATTTAGACTTATAAAACGAATTTATCGCTCTAATAAGGTATAAGTAGTACCCAGAAGGGGTAAATTGCGACAAATCTGCATATATACAGCGAATCGTGAAAACCATAGTTTTTTATCTGTCATCAATCAATGGTAGCAATGTAAAAGTCGACGGTCTGCAAGCAGATTTTTTGCGTGGTACCCCCCTTGAAGAATGGACGGAATGAGCTGAAATGGAGTACCTGATAGGTTTATGTGGGGAAAGTAGAACGAATAGAGTTAGAATTATTGGCTGATGAATGAATGCCAATTAGATACTCCAGTAGTGCACTCTTTGATTGATTGGAATTTTGGTTGGCAAAATAAAAGCAAATGTAATCGATTAAAGACAAAGGGAAGCCAATTGTATATATTCATTTTTCTCGTATCATCCGCGACACAATTCAACGACATTATGATATACGTCCTCACTAACCTAGGAAGATATATCATGCAGGAAGGGGTAAATGGTGATTTCAATTATCATCCATCCTTTCACCGAGGTGATATGTGATGCGTAATTCGGAATTGCGGCATCGTTTTTCATTACCAGGCAAGATACAAGCAGGATTGTCAGTGTCGCTGGATGATACGTTACACCATATACGAGTATAATCCATGATTTTTTGTCGTAGAAGTGAACACTGAAAATGACTGCTTGAGAATATAGTTTATTTATTGTTGGATAAGTTTTTCAAGATATCGATAGTAGGTAATAAGGAAAAGTAGTAAGCCAATAACTCTCACTAACTTGGCTCCAGAAGTCGCGCACTTTCATATCTGCACTTCGTGCAAGATCATAAGCCAAGGTCCCGGAGTAATGTAAACATTTTGAATTGGTGGAAGGCAAATGAGACAACTTTTCCAGTTCTGGCAAAAATGGTGAGAGACTTCCTTAGTATTTCGCTCAATCTGCTCCAGCGGAAAGATTGTTCTAAAGGGCCACATTGACAATGAGGAAGCATAGAAACTGCTTGAGCCACGAATCTACCAGAAGTGAAGCACTCTGTGTGAACTCGTTGGTGACGTGCAATTTGGCCAGTCAAATAAAAAACTTATCTTGATTTAACTGTTTTAAACCTTAAAATTATTGAAAATACTTTTTGAAGCAAAAATGTTCATTCTTTCTTTAACCAATTACATTATTTTCACAACTATATTTTTTAACCTGAGGATTTCTCTGTACCAACGTTGTGACTATATAGCCATTTTTCACCAATTTTGTTTCATATTTACAGATTATTCATTTAGTATCAATAAAATCATTGATTGTACATGCAGTTTGATGTATTTGGTGTCCAATTTAATACATATACTTAAAATTCATATGAATGTCATTACTTTTTCGAGTGTACCGATTCAGTGATTGCATACGCAAAGGAAACTGGGCTTTTTATGTACTTTTTATGTACAATTTTGGGTGAAACGAGACAAGACTTGAGAGCGAGACGACACTCGAAACCGAGACGAGACCCGTGACCGAGACGAGACTGTGGTTCACGAGACGAGACTTGAGCGGATACCCAAGTTCAGAAAACGAGACGAGACTTGCTCAAGTCTCGTCTCGTCTCGCGGCAACACTAACTCCAAACGGTTTTCACGTAGATACTATTTCCTGGTTTGTAGTCCTATCTCCTTTGAGCACAGCAGTTGTCTATTTCCCATGAACGTTTTCTTAGCTTGGGCTATTCTCCGCTTGATGTCCTTTGTACTTCTTCCGTCTCACGTGAAAGTACTTCCGAGATAGGTGAAGGAATCCACTTGCTCTAATTTCTCTCCTCTCAGGATGCCTTCTACATTCAGCTTCTCTCTTCCGCATACTAGGATTTTAGTCTTCGTCAAACTTATTTTCATGTAGCATTCTAAGAGAACTTGTGTTGTGCCGCGGTACCAGGTTTCCCTCCTTCGAGTGAAACTAGGTAAATGCAACACAAAAAATAGGGTTCTTGCCCTTGACGTCGAGATGAATGAGAAATAAGAACACTCCGAGAAGGCCAGTAGGTTTTAAAGGGGTCTTTATTTAAGCAAACACACTATCTTTATACTTTAGCACAGATCAGAGGAGTGAATGGACCGTCTTCGAGAGAGAGAGATTCTTACCACACGAAGGCTTGTAAGCGTCGGAGCCGACCAGGGTGGAACTGAACTCGAACTGAAGTCCAAAGAATTGAATGCCCTGATGCTTGCAAGCGTCCGTTTATATACTCAACTTTTGGCTGAAGGCCTACTGGGGAATTTCCATATACTTCAATAACAATTTCTATAAGGCAAGCAGAAGGATTCCTTATGTTCTTAGAAATGAATAAATCCGGGAGGGGGGAATGGCATCACTTTAGAGGTGACCCGTACCTCTGCAAAACAAGGGAGACGGGACTCTTCCGTAAACAAGGGAGATAGAAATACACTCTCTCTTTCCAAGAATTCCCAATGTGGACCATTAGGAACTCAAACTCTTCGTCCGGGACCTCTCCTTCCGGATCACAATACTTGGTCCCTTACGTTTAGACGGAGGGAGACGAGACTCTTCCATAAACAAGGGAGATAGAAAAACTCCCTCTTTCCAAGAATTCCCAATGTGGACCATTAGGAACTCAAATTCTCCGTCCGGGACCTTTCCTTCCGGGTCACAACACTTGGTCCATTACGTTTAGTGACCTTTGAATATTATTGCAATTTCCAGCTTCCAGATTCCACATCAGACTAGAAGCCTTTGAAACCTGGTGCTGGAGCAGTTAATAAACTGTAAGCCATCCCAATATTGGTAGAAAACTCATAAAATACCTATGAAGATTAAATCATACCGTTTCCAAAGTAACAGCTCTTTTCCCGTCTGTCCGTCGCCACCCTCTAACCATTAGTCCAACTTTCCATTCCGCATCTCCAGCAGAGCTTTAAATTCAAAACCGCAATCTGCAAAGACGCGTTCTTGAGCCAAGGAGGAGTGTGAGAGATACGGAACGGTGGCCGTAATTACCGCCTTATTTCTCCATCTTTTTTTTCCCCTCGACGATCATAACAACTCCGGGAGTTTTCTCAGAACCGCAAAAACACACGTCTTCATAACTCCACTTCTGCTCAAAAAGTGGGTTCCATGAGAGTCGTTACGCTCTCGAAATATTACGGAGAGAAAAACACATTAGGGAACGCCACGGGGACGATGTTCGAACACAAAAAGAAGGGCACTCTTGCGGTAGCGATGTTCAACTGATGTGCTTATGCGGTTGTGCCCGTGGGCGGTTTTACCCTCGTCGAAAATTCACTTCAACTCGTCAGGCGCGTCGGTTTTGTAGTTTTTTACGAAGTATTCAGCAAAAATCGACGTAACTTCTCGAAAAGACGCCATATATAATGTTAAATCTTTATTCCTTCAGGATTTCATTTGATGCTCATTAATAGCGTTGAAAAATTTCCACGCAATGAGATGTAATCAACCAAGTGTATCGGTTTTGGGACAATATTCTTAGGATGCAAGTAGAAATTGGCAAAGGCAATTATCGAGTCATTTTATCTATTCGGTGTTAGCGAAAGTTATTTGTAATGCTAAGATATCTGACTAAAGCGTTTCAAGTTAAGTGTAAGCCAAACGACCTTTCCATGTCCTCCGGACGTTTGCGGATGGAGCGAAGAAAGTAATCAGTAGCGGACATCGGAAACAAATGTTATATTTTCTTGGGATATCGCCGCCGAACTTTGATGTTACGTCTGATGTCCCAAAACCCGCCTCCCTTCCCAAAGCGTCACGGGTCGGTTTAACTTGAAAACATTTGTGTATTTAACCCACCCCCCCTAGAATCTGTATTAGGAGGCTTCACTGAGAGGGAACGCTGCGAGACGGTTGTCTGACTGGTCATGAAATAATCAGGGATGCGATCTTCATTATATAGCAAAAGATTAGTTTCACTAGTTATTTCTTTCTATACATTTTTAATTAACTTCCTGATTCAAGTCTAATCTGAGTTTCAACTCTTAAGCTTTTCAAAACTCACGGGAATTTAGAGGCAACCGCTTGAGTCAAGATTCCAACTATTTGCCATCTTCTCCGGATCATTACAAAATAAGTGCTTAATAAAGGAGACTCTAAAATTGCTTTTCGCTAATAACGCCCCAAAAAATAAGATACCAGATAAATGCCACATTAGAACAGTTCTAATAACATAAAAATACCAGTCATCTGCCGCGTATAATTTTATTTAAAAAGTATCAACCCCTAAGTAGTATTTATCCTTTGGAGTGCTTTTCCACTTTTACACTGAGATTTACTCATTAGTATGTATTATATTGATCTATATGTTTGCACAAATAGTAAAAGAGAAGTAAAATCCACCATTACATATTTTCATCTAATATGTAATATTACCTTTTCACCAGTATATTTTTCTTGTAACTTGTGAATTAACCATAATAACGCCGATAGCATTGACTTTATGCATACAAATTACCTCAGCTAAGCCAGTACATAGCAAGTAAATTGGGCATTAAAATTTTATGTCTCAGTGAAAATCCCACAAATGAGGTTTCCGTTAAAATTCAATAAGTTAAACAGAGACAAACTATCATTCAAAATTGAAAACATTGCATTACAGGATATTTGTGTCCGGCATATCAATATATGTACCTTAGCTTTCAAAATTTCCTAGAGTTGCGTTGTCAGTTGATTTTTCTGGCGTCTTTGAGTCAGATGACTTTAAACCTGAAGACACCAACTGGATGGATAGCTGGAGATTAAACTTTGCCATCATAAGGAAAACCAACGCGGCGGGAATTTACATCGCTGAACTATTTTTTATTTATAATGTATTGTTCCGGTAAAGGTAGGTTTTGTTGAATGTCAGAGAATCTCCTCCCGGTTTTTTACACATTCAGAGCCTATCTCCCTCTAATATATGCTTTTTGGCCTCTGCAGAAGATCTACCCTTCTTCATCCCGCCCATGAAGCCTATTCTGATTCTTCCCTTTCCCTGCTTGCCCAACATCCTTCCCTCTATCACACTCCTCAAAGTGCTTCAGATGGTGGGCGAGGAAAGGAAGCATCTGAATGATATCCGGGATAGGCAGGGTAGATAGCTGAAGGATGTATAATAACTGAAGGATGTTATTTACATCCTTCAGCTATCTACCCTGCCTATCCCGGATATCATTCAGATGCTTCCTTTCCTCGCCCACCATCTGAAGCACTTCCTCGTTAGTCTTCCTTTCCGTCCACCTAACCTTCTCCATCCTTCCCCACATCCACATCTCAAATATCTGCAGCCTATTCTCGTCCTCCTTTCTCAGGGTCCACGCTTCTGCCCCATACATTCTATAATTTTAATCGATTACAGTTACGCTAAAAATATTTAATCAATATCGAAGTTATCACCTTCAGTCGGCATGAAAATTCCGCAGGCTGGAATTTCGATTCCAATTAAACATTTTCTATCAAGTCTACGGGGAAGCAAGTCACTGCTACTAATATTGACCTAACTTTGATAGCTTTGATAGCTGTTTTCTGCTATAATAATGACCTAACGTTTTCGAAACCATGGTCGGAGAGAATAAAATTGTGTGGAAAGTACAAAGCGAGTTCTCTTTTCATGTGTCGCTGTTCCACAGGGTGAAGCCTGAAACTGTAACTTGTGTTGAAAAAGGAAGAAGGCTGAAAATGACAGACAAAGTAAAGATAAAAAGAAGTTACAAGGAAATCAAGGAAGAAGCCCTGTACAGGACGAATTGGAGACAGCTTTGGTGTTCGGGACCTGCCAGAAGGCTGAATACCAGTTGATGATGATGATTCCCCGTGGAAAAGTTGATCCCTTTCTATTTCTGTTTACTGTTCTTATACAGGTAGTCTCAGTAGATAAGTGAAATGGAAAAATCCACGAGGATACGTAAGTATTGAGTCCTTATCGCAAATTTTAATGAATATTAAAAGTAAGAGTAATTATGATAGAAAACGGTTATATGTGAGTTCAATGGTTCAATACTTCTTCCTCTTCTCTTTTCTCCCTCCACAGTTCCCTCGATTACTGCACTTAAATTCCACTCCTCTCTTAAAATTTGTCCGATCCAGTTTTCCTTCCTCTTGTGTGTCGTTTTCAGCAGTGTTCTTTCATCGTTAACTCTGCCCAGCACCTCCTCATTTCTTACTCTATCCAACCATTTCACTCTATCTCTAGCCTCATCCACACCCACATCTCAAAAGAATTGATCCTATCCTTCTCCCTACTTTCCAAGGTGCACGTTACGCATCCATGCAACATAACACTCCACACGTAACATTAAAACCAGGCTCTTCCTCAGCTTTAGGTCAATAACGCTGCATAATATATTTCTCTTCTTACTAAAAGGTTCCTTTCCCATAGCTATTCTTGACTTAATCTCCACCGCACTCTTCCAATCTCCCGTCAGCATGCTCCCCAGATATCTATAACTTCCAACCTGCTCTATTTTTCCCTCCCACGGGGAATAGGAAAATGATAGAAATCTTCAGAAATGAATCCCATTAACCATTTCGATTAGGTCTTCATTATTATGTAACTGACTCTCCGTTCCTAACACCCTTGGGGTGGCAAGCAAGGTAAGTTCCATATTTAAAAATCAACGATCCTAAGATTGGTTTGCATCAGTCCTCAAATCCACTTTCCTCCGTTCCATTCGTTTAATTCCAGAAAATTCATTTACATTGAGGTTTTCCGTTCTTCATATATATTCCATTCCAGGTCTCCCTCGTGAATTCTTCGCTTTGATTTCTCCTACCATAGCTGTTCTCAACAGGATATTGTGTCACAAAACATGTTCAATAAGGTCTTCTTGGAGTTATCACTATACCCTTTTTCTCTTCTTTTAATTTTTGACGAATTATTTTCGAGTTCTTCGTAGGATTCGATTTCTTGGACCGTGAATCTGTCCGTCCATTTCATCTTCACACGTAGTCATAGATGCTCATATGGGTGACAGTCCTTGGCTTAACGTGGTCATCATCATCGGTCGTTCAATCCTCAGATTGGTTGATTACAGCCCTCCACTCTTCCTTATCTATTGCTAGTTCCCTTACCTCCTGGTGTCTCTTCCTATGCCCTTTCCTCTTTATTTGGTCCATGACCTCATTCTTGGGTCTTCCTCTCGGGACTGTATCCTCTATTTTACCTTCCATTTTGTTATTCACAAACACATTGTGTCTCAGGGTGTGTCTAATCCATCCGGTTCTCCTTTTCTCTATGGTTTTCCATATGGTCCTTTCCTCTTCTACTCTTCTGCACACTTCATCATTTATTATTTTTGCCGTCCATGTTATTTTCAGCATCCTCCTACAGTACCAGATTTCGAAGACCTCTAGTCTGTTCTGGTCAAGCCCCTAGTCTGTTTCAATGGTCATTGCTTCCGATCTATAGAGAGCCACGCTCCACACGAATGTTTTCAAATACTGTTTCCTGGTTCGCAGTCCTATCTTCTTTGAGCACAGCAGTTGTCTTTTTCTCATGAACGCCTTCTTAGCTTGGGCTACTCTCCGCTTGATGTCCGTTGTACTTCTTCCGTCACAAGTGATGGTACTTCCCAGATAGGTGAAGGAATCCACTTGTTCTAATTTCTTTCCTCTCAGGGCGATTTTTGCATTCAGATTCTCTCTAATCGTATGGTAGGATTTTAGTCTTCGTCTTACCTATTTTCATGTTGTATTCTTGCAGAACTTGGTCCATTACGTTTAGTGACCTTTGAAGATCATAGTGATTTCCAGCAATACCTGCGATATCATCTGCGAAGAGAGGAGTGTTTACTTCTTCTCCGTTTACCTAAACGTGGTAGGGTTACTTAATGAAAAGGTCAAGTAAACGTAGCAACTCCACAAAAATATTTATTCACGCACGACGAGAAAATGCCAAATATCGGTTGGCGGTCAACTTCAACTTTAAGAGTAAAATCGTAGATGTAGATTCACGTCTACCCCACGCTGATGATGTTTCGAGGGCAGAGCTTCGGTGTTTTAAACCGATGCGAGGAGGCATTTAAAAAAGTGAGCGTGCGGTGCACCGTGGAAACAATGATGCGAGGTTTCCGCTTAAGAAGTGTCATCCGCCGGATGGATGCCACTTCCTGAAGGGATGTGGTTCGTTTGACCCAGTCTGACTGACTGAGGCGGTAGAGGAGGAAGGGCGGTGCCCCCTGGTGGAGGGAAGGAGCGGAGGGGGAGATGGGAAGAGGGAAAAGTGGAGTGGGTACAGAGAATCCAGAGTGAGAAAGGGGGTGGAGCAGGAGGGGGCAGGGAGAATGGGCTTGAATGTTCGCTCAAAGTGGTTCCACTCCGCAATGGGGACTTCACACCACTTTGAGCGCATATGCAAAAAAAATTAAACTGAAATATTTCATGTTACTTTAAAACCAATTTATTTTGATGATGTTAATGAAATTTCGTGTCAAATGCCAGTAATCTACTTGCATCTTTTCTCTCCATTGTCCATATTTCCGAAGCATACATCATAATGGGGACAAATGTCCTGTAGTTGATCCCTGTGCCCTTCTGTGAGACATCTTTGCTCCATACCAAGCTCCTGACACATCTCAGAAATGCTTCTGCTTGCCTACCCCTTTCATTTCTTTCTCCATCAAGTCTTCAATGTCCTTCCACTACACTTTCAATTTATTTGAAACTGCACAGAACAAGAGCAGGAAAAATCAAAATGAACAGGATAAGTAATGAAAGAATAGGGAGATTGTCCAGGAGGAACCGCTTCAGGAAAGGATAGAGACGTCTGACTGAAATGGCTTTGGCTTATGAAGAGGATGAAAACTGACTAAATGCCAAGGAAGATACACAAAATGGAAATCCAAGGGGAATGGCCTCGAGGAATACCACGGGATTGATGGTTGAAAGGCGTGAAAGAGAGAGTAGATAAATGGAAGGAGGATTGGAAAGCCGTAAGAGATGGTGGGAGGAGAGAAAAAACGGGAAAGGCTTGCACACGAAGCAGACCCGGCCAGTGGCTGGAAAATGTAATAGATGATGATGATGTTAATGATATTTTTAGTAAAATATTGAGACTAGTGATTCAAAGCACCATATGAAATCATAAGAATTACGATAACGCTATCGCTCTCTCAAGAGCAATGGAAGAATTACGACAACGTATTCAGCATTCTCGTCATATCTTTCTTTGTAGTTAGAAACGCCGTCAGTGAAGAGAAGCACGGTGATTATTTCTTCACGCACATGAACCTGCGCTTTTAATTACTTTTCACTTGCAGCATCCTGAAAGTAAACGTTGAAGATCAAAGCGCCTTCTTATTGCAATCATTACCTTTTACCTTTACTACCTACCATTACTTATTGCAATCATTACCTAATAATAGAATCTTGTCAGAATAGCTCTCTTAAGGTAGTCCGAGCGAGATAGTTTCCTAGTCATAATAGAGACCATACTATTCGAATTATAAGTTTTTCTTACACCAGCTGTTAGACACATCAATTAAATATTGCATTATTAATGGTGCAATTATATAGTTTTACGTGACAGAAATTGTAAGTAATTAAATGAAAATATCTAAATAAGTCATTAACTTGACTCATTTTTTCAGCGCGGTGCGTTTGAAACTCCTTCAAAACGGAAGGTTTTTTGTGATACCCAAGAACCTACAGCAGTGACAATATGATTAATTTTCAAATATAGGTGAGAAAACTTTGACAGACAGAGAAACACTGTTAGTTTTTTACGACGTCTAAATGTTAGAAATACCTCATTTTGTAAATGACGTCCCTCTGGAGTGCATGCACATAACATTTCTCATATAAAAGGGCTGGTATTTTTTGGAAAATATCTCCAAAAGTAATGCGTCAAAGGGTTTAATTTGTTGTCAATGGAAGGGTGATATATTTTTATTTAAAATGAGACCAAATTCATTGATTTCTAAGTAAAATGATATTTCTCTTGGACTACCTTAACGATAGAGACCTTCTTTTCAAAAAATTTTCCCCTCGACGTGCCTTGCTCGTACCTTCGTGCTGTACTGGGTGTGAAAGGAACGGGGAAAGATGTGCAAAATTATCTCTCACTTCCAATCTCAGTGTTTTTAATTAAATGAAGGGCATCATCATGACGTCGGTGTGCTTGCATTTTAAAATTATCTTATCTTTATCCCTAGGACGCTCAGACGAGGAGTAGCCTCATGTCAGCGAGGAAGTGCTCCTGGCTTTCGCTTGCGGTTTCCGCGCATGTGGCAATCATCCCACTGTCCTTCCCATCCTTGCACTCAGGAAATCCCTCACCCCAAGCGATAAGCGAGCGCTGAATTTTGCGGCGTGTAATTCATTCAATCACGTGAAGGGGTCGTTCAACCCCTTGAGTCGGTTCACTCGGAATGCATTGCAATGGAGATGTGCGTCGGAGAGGGTACATAACATCAGAGATTTGGAAAAGATGTACAGACAATAGATGCCCCGTAAAAATGAGTCAAAGAGTTAGATAGGCCGCATAGCTATTAAAGCTGAGAAATTCGAAGCCTGATTAAAATAAAGAACAGGTCCTAAAATTAAGAGGTCGAAGGAAAGGAGAGGACCATATAAAACGCCATACAGAAAAGCGAACCAGATGGATTGGACACACCCTGAGACACTATGGGTCGTGAAGAACATAATTGACGGTAATATAGAGGGAAAAGTCCCCAGAGGAAGACCCAGCAGTAAGTTCATGGACCGAAAAAAGAGGAAAGTACGCAGGAAGAGACACCAGGAAGTAAGGAAACTAGCATTAGATAGGGAAGGATGAAGGGCTGCAGTTAACCAATCCTAGGATTGAACGATCAATGAAGAAAGAAGAAAACAAAAATCATAAAATAATCTTTTCAATGTAGGTGTTTACCATGTGTTTATCTTCCTCTGTACATCTATCACAGCTGTGTAAAATGTAAATACTCTTTCATACAAACAAAATATACGCAATACTCAAATAATATCTTCTATCATTGCTTGCTACCATGTTATTAAACCGATTAGGGTGGGCTATACCCACAGGGACGATCTCGTACGCGCTTTCGGTGCTGGGAGTGTACGACTGTAAGCCGAAGAATTCAGATGGAGAATGCGACAGATAAATGGAATCTACACTGAGGGTGATCGTGAAATATAACGTATATGCTGGAAATGAGTTTTAGTACAAAACGGTGGATACCATGACCGGAAGAGCAATGTCTGAACTACTGTTCTGGGCGGCTACTATCATTGATTGGCTCTTTAATACCCCCGATCTATCTTCTGTCTACATCTGTGTCTATAAAATACCTTGTAAGCCACCTCTCGAGTGTGTGACACGGGGTGATTCCACACCAGGCATGTAGCACTCATCCCATTTCAAATCAGGGCCGGGCACTTTCCCACAGCCGCTAGGCACAGACCAAACAATAGTGAGGAGAACGATGTGAAGTCAGACCAGACACTGGGAGAGAGCTATACAAACGAATATTTTAGCAAACAGTATACTATTTAAGATGCAGCTACTGGTTAGTATTATTAATGCAAATAATAAATAGCAATACAAGGTACTAAATCATGCAGGAGCTATATCTGCCCGAAAAATTTATTGTGGGGTTAATTGCTAATAATGCTGTTAAGATATTTAGCACAAGTGAAAAACCAATTTTTGCTTGTCAGGATCAAATTATCCTAGAGCTGATCCATCGCAACTATTATGGTACCTAATTTTACGTGGAAAAAATGACGTTCTTAATCCATTTGGTCTTCATTTTATTTCCTGAATCTTATGCCAGAGGTCAGTTCCACCATTTCCGTCAAGAATTGAATAAAAATACCGCTTACTTGCCAATACAAGTTCAATGACCACGTGTAACCTCATGAGGGCACTGATCATACAAGATTCCGTCCTTAATATCTCGTACTGGAAAGCGCACTAGATCCTGTGCTAGGTCATGTATCGCGTAAAACGGGTATGTCTACGCTGCCTGACTCACCCGCTTTGGCGACTGCAAAACGGAGGTGTTTACTAGTGGCGTGACGGGCAGTGGAAGGAGGGAGGGGCGGGCGGAGTAACTAGGCCGGAGGGGAAGAAATACGTGACCGCAATGATCCTCACATCCGGAGAGAGACAGGAAGCAGGGATTAATGACGAAAGACACTGCGCTGTCTCTCTGGAACTGCAAACACGATGCACGTCAAATAGAACTGCCAGTTTGAAACTGCCGCATTTAAACAAATAAAATGTGTAATAGACATAAGAGTAGACTAAACGCCGTGGGTATAAATTATCTTAGGAGTGTTTGCGGCAAAAGTAGGATAGATAGGGTCAGGAATGAATGGGTCATGAATTAATGTGGGTTAAATGCTCCAGTAATGGACGTGTATGAAGGGAGTGTGCTTCGTTGGTTTGACCATGTAGAGAGAATGGATGAGAGTCGAATAACGAAACAGATATATAAGAGTGAAATGAATGTTGCGAGAGGTAGAGGTAGGCCGAGTAAGTTGTGGTTGAATGAGGTTGAGGAAATTCTTAGGAAGAGGAATATTAGGAGCCTTAAAAACAGGAGGGCGTGTATGAAGCAGTGTATGAGGGTAAATGAGGCAAAAGAGGTTTGCAAGGATAGGTCAGTATGGAGGAAATTATTGAAGCAGAGTTAGGTGAACAATTATGTATTTTTGAGTGAAACTTTGTAACTGTGCCAACCCCAGAAGGGAACGGCGTGATTCGTATGTATGTATGTATATAAATGTGTAAATCGGCTCGTGGACCCCTGACGGAATTGGAACTTCTGTTTACAGCAACCGCATTAATTTAAATTAAATTAAATTTTAATTTAATTTTAATTAAACAGGAATTAAAAATAAACCAATGTTTATTTATTTAGAAAACACTGCATTGGTCCTCATTCTGAGTCGCAAAAGAAATATTACAGGTTGAATAAACTATGAAACAATTCCTCAAAATCAAGCTTCTAAAGTCGTTCTGTTTTTCACTCAAATTAATCTTAGTTCAATAAATATTTACTTAGGAAATTGTTAACGCACAGGATATCGGATCAAATTGGCATTATGTGTAGCTTTAGCAATTAGGAGAGCATATCTTGAGCATTGGAAATCAAATTTGAGCACTCCTAGGAAAGACAGACGTGGAATGTAGTTTGATGAATTACAATCATCTGGGCTGTTGGATAGTTGTACTATGTTGGTCATCGGTATCAAATTTTTGTTTCAAGATGACTCGAAATGGTAATTTTTATGACTGAAAATAAAGTGGATTTACGGCTGAGACTGAAAATTAAGTTTTTGAACGAGTGAACAAAAACTGGATGGAGTATTCAAATATATGGCTTTCGAGTTTGGAAACAATTGTTTGGTATTTTTATAAAGATAGAGTATATCCAAAATTACATTCAACTATTATCGCCAAAGAGTCCAATTTAAATAAGGCATCATCATGCATAGCGGGGTTAATACTGGTAACATTATGAAACAGGTTTCGAAAGACTCCCGGGAAGGAGTGATTAAACATTGATGGTGAGATGAGAAGGACGCGGCCAAATAAAATTCAGGAGGAAGCGAAAACAGATCAATATTGCCCGGAAATAATTGTATATATTTATGATTCCACTCGACCAAAAACAGCACTACTGCTAATTACTTTGGGAATAAAATATATATAACACAAAGAAATAATTAAGAACAACGAGAAGATTTAATTAAAATCACAGTTAGCACGAAAAATTTAACGCAAATTCGGGGATCCATTACCCAAATGCCGCTTGATTTAAAGGTTGGAATGTTCCGGGTAATGAAATAGGTCATGGGAACTATCCGATAGAATAAGTGAAAGATTAGTGGACGTTTGAATACTCATTATCGGTGAGTGGAGTTGGGAATGCGTACGAGAGGGTCCACATGACACTCTAAAGTGATGTAGGAGATCAGCTCGGGGAAGTCGGTGGTGGAGATGAGGATGCTATAAACGACCTCCAGTTTTCCACAAAACAAAATGATTTAAACGATGATATATGTATAGTAAAAAGCCAATGTACCATCTTGGAGTAATAAAGGTTTAAAATCGAGTCTATAAGATCTTGACGCGGATAGTAGCTCACACGAACCACTACGCTATCCAGGCTTCCTAATTCCCGTGGCAATTTTGGAGGATATCATGGGACTGGATCTTAAGGTAGTTCCTATCTTTTATCAAATAAGTAGTAAACAAGTTCAAGATATAAGGATATAGCAACAGCATTAAGAATTAGAAAATAATACATTATAATAATTCATTTGAAAGTGAGGGAGAGGGACGATTTATTATATGTTTAGGTAGATTATTCCATGGATGACACGCTGTTACGATAAAAGAATTTTGGAACTTAGTCGACTTATGACTAGGAAAATTTAAAAATTCTGAATCACATCTGGTACAAATTTTACTTGTGAATGGCTTGGAAACAAATTGGTCAAACAGATACTCTGGGGATTTTTCTTTGAATAAAGAATACAAAAAAACTACCTAAGAAGTATTTTCTTCGAGTCTTAACATTGAGCCATCGAAGTTTTTTTATAATAGGGGCTCAAATGGTCATCCCTACGAAGATTAACAGTATATCTGATGCATGAATTCAATTCTCGGAGAAGCTTGGTGTTATCTCCTTGGTTTAAGTCATTGTACACCAGGCAGCAGTAATCGAACATAGGAAAAACTAACGTTGACATAAGAATTTTCCTTGTGTGTTGAGGAAGAATTTTAGAGTGTACTTTGAGTTGGTGTAGGATGGAATTGATTTTGCTAGAAATGTGAATCACATGGTTGTTCCATGACAGGCTTGAGTTAATAGCTTTCCCAAGATTTCGAACGGAGTTAGGGTAAGGTGTGGAGGCTCCGTCAACTAATATTTTCGGTGTATTATCTGAGTGGATACGATTTTTTATACTGGTGCATCCAACAATCATTGATTTGGTTTTATTTGCGTTTAGAACAAATTTATTCCAAGAAATAAGGTCACGTATGCAAAGTTTCACGCAGATGTGTACGAAAAATAAAAACCACTTTAGCCATTTTAAAGGCAGCCAAGAGAAGTAAACTACCTTGCAGTCTTTCTCACAAAAAGTAGAGCGCCATATCCTGTTCATTGCAGGGCACAAGGGGAGGAGGGAAAAGCGGAGAGCCGTCGTATGCTCGCCCCACTCAATAAGGCGTAGGAATGGATGTCGTTGCGAAACTTTCGATTGCCTCTACTGCAGCGGAAGTTGCTGCATTCTTCCCTTCATACCGAAGCACAGCCCCACTTTCGCTGGATTCTCCGTATCCCATTGGTATTTAGTTCACAGCGTGATAACTGTGCTGGACGAACGATGGAGGAGGGGCAGGCAACATGCGTGCAATGACAGAGAGGCTGAAGTGCTTTCTATAGATTGGGCATTACGGAGAAAATCATTCAGGGGGAGTTAGTTTTCCAGGGATAAGGGGATGGACTTACATTCTCTTGAATGAAGGCCGAAGGTAGAAAAAAACTCCTACGGTGAACACCCAAAAGCGCGAATGGATTAATCGCGTAAGTATTACAATTGCAATAATACGCAAACAACACACCAAAAGACTGAAGCACTTGACACCGAAAACCGAACGAAAGAAGACTCAAGGGAGACTGAAAAGTGAAAGGTATGTGACAACGTCGTCAGGGTCGGTAGGGGGATGGGGTGGTGACGGGGTTCAGCTATTGGCTCTAGGATACGCGAGTCCCGTTATGAGCTCCCTGGCCCCTTCCACTTTTCGAGCTGTCATCGGACTTCTTTCGCCGTGGCGACTGTAATCATTGAGTTTGTCCACCATGTGAGTGAATGGCTTGACGGGTACGGATGAATAATTATTATAATGTATTCTACCGGTAAAGATAGTTTTTTTTTAATATCAGAGAATCTCCTCCCGGTTTTATACACTTTAAGGGCCTATCTTGATCTAGTATACATTTCTTCTCCTCTGCATACGATCTACTCTTCTCAATCCCGTTCATGAAACCTATTTTTTTCTTCCCCTTCCCCGCTTGCCCAACATCCTTCCCTCTACCGCACTCTTGAGCAACTCACCACCCTTAAAACAGTCTTGAGCCACTACCCTGCCTATCCTGGATTTCATTCAAAAGTTTCCTTTCCTCGCCCACCATCTCAAGCACTTCCTCGTTAGTCTTCCTTTCTGTCCACCTAACCTTCTCCATCCTTCTCCACATCCACATCTCAAATGCCTGCAACCAATTCTCGTCCTCTTTTCTGAGGGTCCACGTTTCCATACAACGCTACGCTCCATATCAAGCTCTTCATCAGCCTCTTCTTCACATTAAACTATGGATGAATAATTGTTATTTTAATAGTAATCTACAAATTAAGGCAGTTTGCTTGAAATACACATAGTCCTCTAGTCATGATAGAGACCATATTTGAATAATACGTTTCATCTGCTGTGAGCAGCACGAAATAAATATTGTGTTATCAATGGTCCAATAATATACTTTAATACGACTGAAACTCTGAGTAATTGATAAAAATATCTATATGTCTGTTACTTGACTCATTTTTTCCGTGCAGACGCTTTAAATTCCTTCAAAACGGAAGGTTTTTTTGTAATCTCGAAGAACTTACTGTGGTGACAGTTTGATTAATTTTAAAAAATAGTCGAGAACACACACGAAATTTACACTGCTAATTATTTGTCAAGATCTAAGAGTTAGAAATGCCTCATTTTTTAAAATAAGGTCTGTCTAGATGCAGACACGTACCATTTTCCATGTAAGAGGGCTCGGATTTTTCGTCAAAAATCTCGGGAAGTAGTTCAGTAACGGGGTGATATTTCGGTACCTTTGAAAGGGTGAGATATTTTTCTTTAAAATGAAACTAATATCATTGATTTCTTGGTGAAAACATACTTCGCTCAAGCTACCTAAAAGGTAGATTATATAACACTCAGATAAAATTATTCTGTAGATTTTCGCAGCTCATGCTGTATGTCTGGTAATCTTTGGGTTTCTGCGAGTATTTTTTGTTTTATTCTTGCGACAGTTTCACCATTTAAAAAGCCCGACGAAGCCGGCAGCAGAGCACGGCAAAACTATCGCAAGAATAATACAAAAAATACTCGCAGAAACCCAAAGACTACCAGATATAATACTCAGATAAACATTCTACATATTTTTCCCAAGTGAAGGGTTTTATCTCACTCTATTATTTCTTTCTTCATTTCTGCACGTGCTCTACCATTCTATATTCCGTCCATAAAACCTATTCTCTTTCTCCGTCTTCTCCTCTTGCGCATCATCATTCCCTCTACCACAATCTTGAGCAACCCATCGCCCCTGACCATCCCTTCCAGCCACCAACCCTGCCTCCTATTGGGGCCTGTTTCTCAGAGCTACAAGTCATTAGTCTACGTCACGAGGCAGATATATGACTCATATACGCCAAACAAAAGACTGGTACTAGTCCAAAAAATGGCGGACGTAATCCTGACCATATATTATTAAAACTTCCTTTACGTACAAGAAAAACTGGACAGTCTTTATTCCTTTTGGTAACAATACAACGAACATTTTCCTTTTTTGTAATTAGATACCACAAATAAGGTTTAAAAGATCGCGCCAAAAACAAAGGAACGATGATATTGCCGTTAGCGTAACTGGGGTATGTGAACTTGCTTACGCTGCTTACGTTCATTACATTTCAACATATATGACTCGTATTTTGATGATTAAGATGTATTTGGAGAGTGAACCTTGCAATATTCCCAATTCATAAGTCGGTGGCACGTTTTACGGTAAATATAAATGATTGAATAAATGCTCCAATATATTTTAATGTATTAACTAAGATTGTTAAATTGTTAGTTGGGGGAGCCTTCGACAGCAGCTCGGGCACCTAGACCTGAAGTGGTCCATGGTGCCAACCCCATGTTTAACCTGCCTGCACCATGCAGACAGGGGACAAGAGCGCCAAGGTGAAGGTATGAATGGTCACCCATCCAACCCTCGTCCGGGCCCAACATTGCTTAACGTCAGTGATCTTACGGGAGCTGGTGATTCAATGAGGCTAGGCCCTTGCCCAATTATATAACTTAGAGGTATTTAAGTATTACATAGCGTAATTCAAGTATAACGTAACGTAATTCAAGTATTACGTAACGTAGAGCCATTCAAGTATTACGTAAGATGTGTTTGGGGGTAAGGAGGTTGGGATCATCTTAATTTGTCTTATGTAGGGAGGAGGGGTCTGAAACCAATTTTCGTAAGATTTTTGTCCGTCTTGAAACATTGTTTTTTTCAAATACCCTGTGTTTTTTCCGAATATCCTGCGATTGTTCACAACTTCATCAGCTGTGGTACTGTTTTGCTGTTAATGTTAATGATTGTGGAACTCCAACATTGCATAATTATGCGATATACAGTGCTAAAATCAGTACAATGGCTTCTAGATGAAGATGGAACAGTATAAACCGAGCATTTAACTAAGAGATGATACAAGTATCTAACGTCTTACGTAAGACTAAGAGGGAGGGATTGGGTTGGGTAAATCTTACATTGTCTTACATACGGAGATGAGGGAGGTCAAAAATGGCTTAAATCGTCTTACGTAATACTTGAACGGCCCTTACCTTAAAGAATCTCAAGCGAAGTCGGGTTTTCAGGGAAACCTAACATCATACGAACCAATTCGTTAATTTCGCTGCATTTGTTAAAGGATGAGCTTAAAATGGTAGTTATTGATAAATATTAATTGTCAAGACGTCATGTTGAGTTGGTTTTATTTTTATTGAACTACTATTAATGGCTTTAGCACAAACAAAGCGCGAGTTTACTTTCATTTGCATGACAAACGAGATATGACTTGCGACGTACATGAGTCGAACTATTATCATTGACGTACGAGAAAGAACATAGAGGTGGTGGAGGGAACTAATATAGCTTTTCAAGTCTGAATTTTAAGGCGGAGAAGAGGATTTTATCGCAAAGGATTCAATTTACACTTGTCATCTAATCATGAATGTGTAGATAGACTTCAGAATGACTGCTATCAAAATGGAACTACTATTGAATGAGATCGGCATTGATTCGCAACGTGCTACCAATAAAGGAAAGGCAAAATCTCCAAACATTGTTCCTTGTACAGTTTTCCACTGGTTACATTAATCGTTAATAACAGAGAATACGAACCGTAAGCTTCCATAAAGAATCTTAAAGTCAACATGCAGTGCATTACCATGAAGTTTCGTAAAAATATTACGTCATAAAGCCGTTAACGGTGATTCAAAAAAAGTAAAACCAATTTAACATGATATCTTGACGAGTAAGATTTATTAATAAATACCATTTCGAACTCATTCTTTAATGAATGCAGCGAAATGAATGAATATTTCTTTATGATTATAGCTTTCCCCAAAAACTCGACTTCAGTTGGGACAAATTTCAAGCTATCCGGGACTAGCCACGGAGTTCCACTTTTACGGAGTCACCCGCATTGCACATATGTGCGAATTAGTGATGGGTCGTTCATGATCGATTCGTTCAAAATGATTGAATCACCAAGTGAGTCAAATGACTCACGATTCATTTCGGGAGAATGATTCGATCATTCAATCATTTTGTTTCCGTCTGCCGTGTGATTGAATGTGATATTAAGTGGAAAAACATTCACATGTACGTTATCTATCATGTCTAGTCATGAAATTTCAGAGATATCTTCATGGGCATAAATCCATTAATATTTGGTCAGTGAGTTTATGTTTGTATAGCATAGTTAGAGACAAGGCGCTCATTTTAAAAAACGATTAAATTAACCCTTGTTACAATACCAGCGCATCATTACAGTTGGTAAACTTGATAAGAATTTTAATTACCTGCTCAGTTGAAAGCTTCTAATTGAATGTAATTCAATACTGCAGATCAGAAAACATTCATGCACATTAATTTGTGTAGTCTGAGCTAGTGATTTAATTTTCATGTGCATAGTTTGACGTTATTCTTCTTCAATTCAGAGTCTGTGACAGTTTTGCCTCTCTAAATATTCTCGTGACTATAGTACTTGGAAATCTCCAATTTAATGCGGATCCAAAATTTGTGGAATATGGAAATCAATCAGCCTTCCTAAATTTCTTAGCACGATAGTAATTATTCGAAATCGATTATTCAAATAGATTAATGGCATCAATTAGCATCATTCGAGTTTTTGAGTGTCTTCAATCTTGATTCATTCGAGTCTTTCGATTCACGTGAGTCTCGTGATTTATCTAATCAATCTGACTTACGAGTCATAATGAATCAAATGATTGAATCAAATGATTGAATCAGTTGATTGAATCTTTTATGTGACTAGAAATCAAAATGATTGAATCATTAAAATGGTCGACTTAGCCCATCTCTAGCGCGTATTTCCACAGAGAAAAGTTCAATAACGGGGGCAGTGGCGCTAAGCGCTCAGTAGCGACTGATTGTTACATTGTATGTCCGGCAGTCGAGAACATCTAGTCCCGTAAAGGTCACAAAAATCCACAAGGGAAGAGGACACCTCGGTAGCGTAACTGGCTAAAGCTGCGTTAGCCCAGTATGTCCTAAATGCAGAAGGATAGAAAATGTAGTTCACAAAATACTAGGTCGTAAAGGACCAAACAGGGAATGGGAAATAATTAAAAACATTTTTAGAGACTTCCACCCATTCGGAGATGGAAATATTGGAGAAAAGAATCTGTGAACACTAAATTTTAAATGATTTCCTGCCAAGAAAAGTATAATCTTAACAGAACTAATAGCAACTTTCGTGGAAAGTCAAACAGGTCAGAAAAATATAATATCGGCTTTAATCGATAAAATTAAAATAGTAAATAAACAGTTACCCTCCTCAGAGCATGAAAAGGCATGGCTGTTCAACGTCTTTTAATAGTATTTTATGTAAAAAAAGAGATAAAAAAACTAAAATATGTAAAATATATTCATGTATGTGTCTAAAAATACTTTTAAAAAATGTATTATAAATGTATGTGTCTTTGGAGCGGATCTTTTTTTTGCTCTGTATGCTAATGAATGTACTGTAATATGATATTGTTATAAAATAAAATCATTGGAACAAAAAAAAGCACTCGGCCGGAAATCTAGGGATCCGGGTTCAAATCCCGGTCAAGGCGGATGATTTTTTCTCTGTAGAAATTCAGTTGGGACTCTTTTAAGGTAAGTTACGAAATTAAAATACCTTTCAGCACATATTCAATCACTTATATTTACCCAAAAACGTGACACAGAATTTGGAATTGTAAGTATTGCACGGTACACCCTCAAAATATATCGTAATCATCCGAATACAAGTTATAAATGGTCTTGATAACGTCGGTCACTTTTTTGAACTAGTTCAAGTCTTCTGTTTGGCATATCTGAGATACACTTCCACCTTGTGACTTCAGCTACGTTTTCATGGACGCGTCAGACGCGCACGCGTGCGACGAGACGCGTCATTTCTTCGCGTGAACCGTTCGCATGCAAGCGAACCTACGCGTAGGAGGTACCTACTGTCTATAGCAGAGAAGAAATGGTAAAAAAAACTTCTGGGCTTCTTTTTGTCCCTCACATACTTATCCCGGAGGGCTTTTCACCGAGCCGACACTTTTTTTCTGTAAAACACAATGATATTACCATCAATGCATCAACACATGTAAGCTTTGAGAATCATCGGAAATAAAAGTTTTTCTTACCTTCCACTCCAATGAATACTCCTATCTCCCTCCACGCCTTCTCCCTCAGGTTTCTATCCCTGTATCGATAGTCCTTATAATTTTGCAGGAACGTGTACTTCTCTCGAGTTTCGGAGATGATTATTTCATCCATAGAACCTACACTTCGCCGGTCAGCAACGTTTGTGATTCTACGCGTTCCACGCGTCAAAAGTTGAAAATATTTCAATTCGGGCGACGCGAATCTATGCGGACTCACGCGAAGAAATCCGGACTTCTGATTGGTTGAGGATTCCGCTTTCGCGTCTCTTCGTCTGAAACGCATTCATGAAATCGTACCTTTAGACTTGTGACTTGTAACTTGCAGCTCTGAAAAACAGGCCCCAGACCTCATATAAAAGATACCTTTTCCCCACCTCAAGCGTGATATTTAGGGAATAATATTATCCATTCTATAACTCTTGGATGTGGAGTCAATAACATCAGGGAAAAAAAATCCTCTTGCAGATCATTATGTCGATTTCCTTCGCAATGTGCATCATCCCATCTCCAGTCCTACGGAAACAGGCTCTCGCAAAAGAATCTCAATCAGAACTCGTGCAGTGGGCAACAGAACCTGTGCAATGTGGAACTGCCTCGACTCTGTCGGGAAGATCGGCACCGTCTTCTGCACTGACACCGTTCACTATCCATTGCCGCCCGAAAGAATCCCTCCGCTTTCCCATTCCCAAGGGGAGACGTTAGGCTGAGCGCGGAAGGGACACGGTCTGGCGGCTGGGCTGCCGTTCTGGTCGGCCGCCTTGCACTGCGGCGTGCGTGGGTTCATTTGCCTCTTCGCCCAACTGACGGCAGCGGGAAGGGAGTAGGGCTGACAATATGGTACGGCGCACAGTGGTCTGAGAAGCCACTTTAGCGGTCAAAACTCGATTTTTTCAAAATGTTCAATTTGTGTCGTAGATGTTTTTATAATAAAGAGAAGTGATCAATTCATTATTAACCAAATGAAATCTCATCCTATGATGACACATGTCTGACTAGTACAGACGGACATCTGGGGGAACAGCGTCACACTTAAAAATCATTTTCTCGCGCTCTAATAGCCAAATATAACTCGAATAAGGCATGTTTCCACCATAAAATTGCATTATCCACTCATTTTAAAATCTCTACTACATTTTTGCTCTGCCAAATCGTCTCTTTTTGTCGTTTTTAAGTGACAAAGGCCAGATATTATTAAATGGTGCTACGCCACGCACTTTACCGGTAGCAATTAGGCGTTTGAAAAAAACTTACATTATCTAGTGATGACGCAATACACTACGGCTAGAGGAAGCCTTTCTCTCAAGGAAGGAACAAGAGTTGTGTGCTTTTAAGTGCCACTTTTTAAGTTATTGGCACTTTGATCCCAAAGCGCGGGCAGCAGCGCTGCCGCTAGTTGCTCATTCTCGCGCTCCATCTGAGCAGTCCGTTCTGAGGAATAGCGATCTGTCTCTATTCCCACAGAGGTTAAGTGGCTTAGAATGAAGTTAATTTTCATTATTACAAAAAAACCTTCCGCTCGGTAGGAGTTTTAAACGTACCGCGCGAAATAAATGAGTCAAGTAAGAGACTTATAAGGATATATTTATTTAGTTACCTAAAATATTAGTCGCATAAAAGAATATAATTGCACCATTTATTATTATTAACGTATTCCACCGGTTAGGGTCGGTTTTGTTGAATGACAGAGAATCTCCTCCCGGTTTTCTACACTTATAGGGGCCTATCTCGCTCTAATATAACCTTTTTCGCCTCTGCATACGATCTACCCTTCTTCATCCCGTCCATGAAACCTATTCTTTTTCTTCCCCTTCCCCGCTTGCCCAACATCCTTCCCTCTATCAAACTCTTCAGCAACTCACCGCCCTTTTAAACAGTCTTGAGCCACTACCCCGCCTATCCCGGAATTCATTCAAAAGTTTCCTTTCCTCGCCCACCATCTCAAGCACTTCCTCGTTAGTCTTTCTTTCTGTCCACCTAACCTTCTCCATCCTTCTACACACCCACATCTCAAATGACTGCAGCCTATTCCCGTCCTCCTTTCTGTGGGTCCACGTTTTTGCCCATGCAACGCTACACTCCATATCAAGCTCTTCACCACCCTCTTCTTCACGTCCTTACCCAGTGTCCCCGTCATCAGCTCCCTTCTGTCACTAAACGCCTCCTTGGCTAGCGCTATTCTCTTGCGTATGTCTTTGTTACTATGTCCATTTTCCTCTAGCGTACTACCTAAGTAATTAAATTGCTCTTCTTGCTCGAGTTTTTTCCCTCAGCGTTAATCACAAGCCTCGCTTTCTACAATTGTAATATTTAATCCACGCATCGTACAGCTGCTGAAATTAAAACGTAGAAATCGAATATGGCCTCTACGATGACTAGTTAACTCGCTCAAACTACCTTAAGTGGTCGCATAGTCTATAATTTCTGTCCTAAAGAGGCGACAGCCCTGGAGTGGAACACGAAAAAGGTGGAAGGCGACTCAGGTCACTTATTCCGGCGCCACCGTATGGGACGTCTCCAAGCAGCCACGGCAAGGACACACGTCACAACCTTTTACCAAACATTTCAAGTCTGACCACGAGACGGAGGCGAGGGGATGGAATGAGGGAATCCGAAAACTTTCGTCTCTTAAGTCTCTCAAACCAATCCGTTCCGGGCGAGGTGAACTCTATGGCGGGGGCGAGGGCGGCGCCACTGGACACCGTCCAGCAGAGGGAATCCGACCGGAAGGTGCCAAGGAGTCATTTCGCGCGCTGTGCAGCGGTTGGTGAAGCTTTCAAGACGGGAAAGTCACTCAAGATACGCCGTTCCGATAAAAGTAAATGCCTCGTTCAGCCTTCATCTCCGTCCTCACTCTTTCTCCTGGGTGGTTTTTTTTCATGTTCCTCCACCAATATCCTTTCCCCCACACAGTATTTTACTCAGAAAGTCTTTTTCGTGTGGATTTTTCCCGCCTGATTAATGCGCCACTTGCCCAAAAAAGCTTTAGTGGTAAGTGTTTTTTTCACATCTACAGAATCATCACTGGTGACCAGACATAAGAAGGACACATTCTGGTAATGGCTTAGATCTTAAAATGTGGGTTTCAGACTTAGAGTCAAACAATGTTAAACGTCGCTATCGGAGTCTATAATTAAGAAAATTCTAAAAATGTGCTACCCTTCGAAAAGCTTGACTTTCTGTAAAATATTTCGAGCGATATTTCTTGCCATTTTTAGTTTTCTTCAAAATATTGCGTTCAATGGCACTAAAGTTCGGCCCTAGAGAACACCGACAGGTTTAAATTTGCGCTGGCGGGATCAGAATTCCTCACTTGAACACCGACAGGTTGAAGATTGCGCTGGTGGGATCAGAGTGTGCGAACTCCGCAGAAGATCGGCAAGAAAACTAAGACAGAAGTATGCTAAAACATTGTGAAATCACATTTTATAATGGTCCGACTGAAATAAATTTTTAAAAACCGCGCGTCAGAACTTTTCAATGATTTTTAAACCGTGGCAATAACCACATGTTTAGCAAGAGTTTACTGGATGACATGCAAGATTCCAAGTATATTTCTAATATTTTACTGGCATGTCACACATGTAGAACACTAAATCACTTTAATTTTAAATTATTATTAAATTTTATTATTATTTTTTTAAATTTAAATTTTATTTATAAATTTATATATATATATATATATATATATCTTAAAAACTTATAAACTTATATATAACTTAAAAACTATAACTTAACTTTTTTAAATTAAAAAAAATTTAAAAAATTAAAATAAAATAAATAAATTTCAAAATTTGTAATAATGCAGGAATTACGGCCAAAAATGTTAAATTAATATGTTACACTCAACCCATTGCCATTTTTTAATGTCCTGATTTCCCAAACTTCGCTTCCTAAAAAAAAGAAACATTGACTTTTGTCCATCTCCCTCCTCCTTCCACACACAGAGGATTATATTTCTATTCCCTCCTCCCTCCTATACATCCCCACCTCAATCACTCCTAAAAATGCGCATTAATAAACCACATGTCTCCTGAAGTCCATCCTGCTATCTGAAGAGATGAAAATCAAGATCTGTAAGACACTTACAGACCGGTCGTGACATACGGAGCAGAAACGTGGACCATCTCTGCTGTAAATAAGCAAGCTCTACGGATATTTTAACGGAAGGTTTTGCGAAGGATATATGGCCCCATGACAGATGGTGAAACATGGAGGATAAGAACAGGTAGGGAAATAAAAAATACCATCAGAAGCGAAGACATAGTGAGATTTGTGAAGACCCAACGGTTAGCTAGGCTAGGTCATGTGGAAAGAATGAGTGAAGAAAGGATGCCTAAGAAGCTGCTGCATGGAAATATGAGTGGGAAAAGAAAAAGAGGAAGACCCAGGAAAAGATGGATGCAGGATTTGGAGGAAGACATACAGACAATGAGTATCATAATTTGGTGTTAGAAAGTGCAGAGCAGAAGAGAATGGACAGGCGTCTTGAGGCCAGGCGCAGACAAAAGATTAGGATTCGTAAAAAGGGTTCTAGGTAAATGCGATGAGAGAGTACGAGAAATAAGCTATTTTACACTTGTCAGGCCTCATTTAGAATATGCCGCTAGTACATGGGATCCGTACGAGGAAGGTATGATAAAAGAATTAGAGCGCGTGCAAAGGAGATCTGCTAGGTTTGTTAAAGGCCGTTATAATAATTGTATTAGTGTTACGAGTTGAATAGAAGAACTAGGATGGGAATTACTATCAGAACGCAGGTTAAAGTTTGGGTTAAACCTTTTAAGTAAATTCGAAACCGATTTGTTCACAGATGACGTTAGATATATATTAAGATCCCCTGCGTATTATGCTGGGTTTGATCATATTAACATGATTAGAGAGATAGATTGTCGTACCGACAGATTCAAAATGTCATTTTTCCCGCGTACTATAAGAGAGAACAATAGGCAGCGTAGCAAAGGGATAGGTAGGTGAAATATAGTTAGAGTAGTCTGTAGTGCATGGTGCATGGAATAACAACCAATAATCCCTTCTTTATTGTGTAGATACTAACCATCTAGCTCCATGTAACCCTATTTTCTAGCATGTCTCCCTTAAATGCCCTAGTTGCATGTCAATAGTGCATGTTTGGTGATCTTCACCCACTGCCACACACCCTCGTGGTGGCTCGCAGGGTATTACGTAGATGTAGATGAAAGCAGAACCGCGCACGTTCCCCCGAATGACAGGCGCAGGCAAAAAGCAGTCAGGACAACGGTACGCAGTCAGACCAGAATATAGGAGAGTGATACGTAGAAGAACATGCTATCCTGCAGTACACTACTCAAGATACACCTACATCTACATTTCATCTACCTATTACCCTGCTAGCCACTACAAGGGTGTTTGGCAAGTAAGTAGGTTAAAAACAACCTGTTCCACAGCTGTGTACCCATCTTTGAAAGATTTCTTGAAACATTGAAACCAGAACTATCAGAAAAACTATAAGAGCGAAAGGTTACCAAATAATATTTACCATGGAGCAATGTAGCCAAAACCCTACACAATGTTACGCCTTCGAAAATAGGTCAAATAATGTAACTAGCTTAAATTCAAAGAAAATAATAAACTGAGGGAATTAATTCATAAGTTTGCTGTCTACTCACCCAGTTTTTAAGTATCTCACTCCGAAGAATGCTATGGCCAATGTACGCCATCACATGACACGGTATTTCAGCAACTGCATCTACATGTACATAATTCCCTGCGAGCCGCCGCATGGGCGTGTGGCAGGGGGGTTAGATCACTAGCCGTGTAAAGATGTAAGTTTTTGGGAGGTGAAATGGTGACATATATTATCGGAGTCTATTTAGTGGAGGTAAATTTTTATCGTGGTCACTTATTGTGCGCGGAAAGAACGAGTTTTTGCACCTGTCTGTTCGGCAGTGTATCTCTCGTATTTTTTTCGTATATGTCAGACCTAGAGATGTAGTGAGGAGACATGATAATATTCTCTATGTCGCTCTGAAAAATATCAGTTCTGAATTTCTCAAGCAAACTAAGCCTAGCGTTAAGCCTCCGAGTCTCTCCTTAAACCCTCTAAAAGTTGTAGGACACTAAATGTACGCTTTTAGCAATTTTTCACGAATCGTGCAAATTTCCTTTGTATTTTATTAATTTTTTTGGTTCAATCTATTTGAAAAGGGTCCCAAATGCTCGCAGTGCCTTCGAGGTGTGGCCTAACCAGAGCGAAGTAGCATCTCTATTTGACTTTTTCATCCGAGGACCTTACTATTGTACGTTTAACAAAACCTAGTTTTTTAATGCTGTGCTGAGCGTATTTATGTCACTGTACTAACAAATGGGGAAGAATTTTCATTATTCTTAACTTCCAAATGATAAACATCATACCAAATGGTCCACAGGCGCTCGCTGTAATTTCAGATTCATCCCTTAAATACTCCTCGACACGTCGTAAGGAGGGTAAAAGGTGGGGGTTTATAGAAAAATGTCCAATCATTGCATAAACAAATGAAGTGGTACGCAGTCACTCGCACGGGTGCATATACACCAGGGTTGAAATTCGCCGTGAAAAAATCATTTGACTTGACCGGGATTCGAACCCGGATTTCCCAATTGCCGGCCAGGTGTGTTTGTGTAACTGGCTAACACACCTGACTGGAAATTGCGAGATCCGGGTTCGAATCCCGGTCAAGCCAAATGATTTTTTCACGGCGAATTTCAACCCTGGTGTTTAAAGAGAAAACTCAAGAAATATTCATTCCCACAGTCATACAGAAATAATACATTTCCATCTGAGACAAAAATTTCAGGTACGTATCGATGAGGACGACTGAGTAAATGAATCCGGTGGCTCGCATAAAAGACACGGAAAGCACGCGTGCGTTACTGACGGAGTGACAGGATGGGCGTGGAATGGCTTTTTCCCCCTCTTAGCCCCCTGGAGCGTTTGTTTATTTTCTCCCTGTTCCCAAAACAGGAAGGTTTTCAAGGAGGAGCGAAAAGAGGGGAGCAGAGGAGAGAGGAATTCGCCCGTGAGGTTGGAAGAATGTAGTCCCGCTTCTGTGGCGCCACGAGCTGAGGCGACACCTCACCCAGAGTGGCCGGAGATAGCCGTCAATACCCACTGAGTGGCTCTCAAGAGCCTAAATGGAAGTTTTTATCCGTGAGTTAAAAACGACCGGAGACTGGAAGAACATAGACTGGGGCAAACTAATAAGTCCGCAGTCGCTGAGCACGAAGCCTTGGGACACGCGATCGACTTCGAGAAATCCAGAGTCATCGCTTAAGTGGACAGATTTAAACCCAGGGTCATCCCTGAGGCCATCGAGATAAAGAAGAATAATAAATACAATTTCAATACATCTACATCTACGTAAATCCCTGCGAACCACCACGAGGGTCTGTGGCAGGGGGTGAAGATCACCAAACATGCACTATTGACATGCAATTAGGATATTTAATGAAGGCATGCTAGATAATAGGGCCACATGGTTAGTATGTACATAATAAGAAAGGGATTATTGGTTGTTATTACATGCATCATGCACTACAGACTACTCTAACTGTATTTCACCTACCTATTCCTTTGCTACGCTGCCAATGGTTCTCTCTTATGGTACGTGGGAAAAATGACATTTTAAACCTATCGGAACGACAGTCTATCTCTCTAATCTTGTTAATCTGATCAAACCTAGCATAATACGCAGGGGTTCTCAATATATATCTAACATCATCTGTGAACAAATCGGTTTCGAATTTACATAAAGGGGTTAACCTAAATTTTAACCTGCGTTTGTATCTTCATCACAACAATTTGTGTGTTTCACATCATCATCAGTTGTCATCAATCCATAGACTGGTTTTCAGTAGTTCTCCATTATACTCTTCTTTTCCAACAGCTTCATTCTTACATAATTATTTACTTCGACGTTCTTCGAGATTTGCTAGATTAATTCTAATCAAGGTCTTCCTCTAAAAATCTTCTTACGCAATTCTCATCCCAATAATGTTTTCATTACGATATCGATTCCTAAAAAGAAATTAACTTTCACCAACAAGCGCCACACTATCAGTATATTACAACTGTTACAAAAATTACTGCAATCATCTATAGTGTAAAAATGAAAACGTGACACAAGATTCATTCAGGGAACATGCAAAATATGGTGTTAGCTCTACTCGGCAGATTTAGAAACATGCATTAGGGTGTATATGATTTAATCAGCTGGTCTACCTGTCAACTAACCTACTTCAAAGTCTATACGCAGCTGAATTGGTCTTCCTTCGATCGCGGGAAAAACGACTTTTTAAACCTTTCTGTTCTACAATCTATTTCCCTTATTTTATTTTCATGATCTGATCTACCGTAGCAAGGTAGTAAGATATGGAAAACTTCGCCAGAAAATAAATCGATTTTAAATTTACATAAAAGACCGAGTCTAATTTTCAATCGACGGTAGAGAAGCTATTCCCCTTCAAGGATGGATGGATATTTGGGGAGGCGACCGACGCGTCGGCTAAGGTCATTTGCGACATACATCTACATCTACATCTACGTCATACCCTGCAAGCCACCCAAAGGGTGTGTGGCAGGGGGTGCTTTCGCACCAGGCATGCATGAATGATATGGTAGAACACCGACATTACATTAAAAACCCGCGTACCACACATGCAAAGCGCCAATTACAAATCTAATACCCAAGAAACATTGTATCTCCAATCGTTCTAACATGCAAGGGATACAAAGACTACTACTACAGATTCAAAATATCATGCATAAATAAGAACATCATTATTTACATCATGCATAAATAAGAAAGAGGAGAATATAATGAGAAAGATTAACTGCCTGCCTATTGTCAATACTCGAACTATTCATGACGACGATCACAGCTGTTATGGTCCCGAATGGTACGCGGAAAAAATGACATTTTATACCTATCGGTTCTACAATCTAGCTCTCTAATTTTATTGGCGCGATCTAATCTGCCGTAGTACGAAGGGGTTAATAGTATGTTTTTTACGTCGTCAGTAAAATGATTTTCCTGAAATTTATTTAGGAGGTTAAGCCTATAATTTAATCTACGCTGTGATAGCGATTCCCATCCTAATTCTTCTAACAGTCCAGACACACTAGCCAACTTATCGTAGCATCGTTTCACAAACCTAGCTCCTCTTCGCTGGACGCGATCTAACTCTGATATCAACCCCGTTTCGTATGGATCCCATACACTAACAGCATATTCCAGATGAGGCCTAACGATTGAAAAATAACAACGTTCTTTCACTTTCTCATCACATTTTCCGAGTACTCTCTTGATAAAGCCTAGCTTCCTATATGCTTGACCGCATATTTCCCTAATATGTTTTCCCCAAGATAGGTCGTGACTAATTGTGACTCCTAAGTACTTAACAGACTCGGCGTGAATAATTTCTGTATTTTTAATTCTGTATGCCCTAAATGGCCAATTTTTCTTTTTCCAAAAGCTGACTGCTACGCACTTTTTTATGTTTAGTTCCATCTGCCACTTTTCGCACCAAGCATGAATAGCAAGTAGGTCGATTGTTAACGAGTCGCTATCTTCGGAATTGTTAATATCCCTATACACAACCGCGTCGTCTGCGAAGAGTCTAAGCTTACTTTTAACGACGTTACTAATATCATTAATGTACAAGAGAAATAAAAGTGGACCAATTACACTTCCCTGAGGAACACCCGATGTAACGCTAACTGTGTTTGACATGATACCGTCTATGACAACCCTTTGTTCCCGCCCATGTAAGAATTGATTAATCCAACTAATAATGTTTTTATCTATTCCATATGCTTCTAGTTTTGAGAGCAACTTAACGTGAGGTACCTTATCAAAAGCTTTCCTAAAATCGAGGAATACCGCGTCAACTTGGACATTATTTTCACCCGAGAGCAAGATGTCATGAACGAAGAGGGCCAATTGGGTTTCGCAAGATCTACCCTTTCGAAATCCGTGTTGGTTATTTATTAACAATGCCTCCCTATCTAAATGACTCATAATGGAGCTTACGATTATGTGTTCAAATACCTTACAGGAAATGGATGTGAGAGAAATAGGCCTATAGTTACTAGGGTCTTCCCTGTCGCCGCTTTTGAATATGACATAGGGGATAGGTAAGCGAGGAAGGGAGGATAGAAACCCGGCGTCGGCATTAGCCTACTCTTAACGAAAGGCGCCAACGGGACCACGGCTTAACGTCTCATCCGACAGACGGAGTACTCCACTTGAAGTGTCCTCCACAAGACGCTCAAGTAGGGATCGGGTTCCTCTGAAAACCATCCGCCTCTGCAGGAATTTGAACCCGGGCCGCCCGTGTGGTAAGCGAGTACTCTAGCCACCACACCAACCCGATCCCCCTATTCCCATTCAAGTTGTTTCGAGAGGTCAGTAAAACTAACGAGGCTATCATTACGGACTTTTATGTTTCTTGCTCTCTTGTTTCTTCTCTGCACGCGTTCTTACTTTGTATTTAAGCCTACCTCATGTGGATCTCAAACACTGGAAGCGTATAATAATCGATGTCTAATAAGGGAGAAGTACCTGATTTCTTCAACTTTTTCGTTGCATTTTGAATGAATAGAGTAAACTCTGTTTTTCCGCAATGAATTTAATGACTTACAACCATGATTTCGACTATTAACGTCATTATCAGTTGAAGATACATTTGTTGGAACAACTTAACAAAGTTTACCCTATTTATTCAAAATGTTTAGCAAATTCCATAAAGTATCGCCGGAAACCACCAACTTTTTCTTTGCATTTTCAAGTACTACTTTAAAAAATCCAATTTTACGATTAGATTGACCAGTTATTTCCCGAGTATGTTAACTCCACGAGAGATCACTAGTTAGTTAAACTCCGAGACATTTCACAGATTCTCCAGTCTCTAATTGGGTATTTTGTACGTAATAACTGTACTGAGGGGAGTTTTTCCTCTCCCAGAAGTTCATTACAACACAATGTGTTACGTTCCTTTGGATTTACGACAGAATAGATGAATTAGCGATGTACTGAAAAATATCCACCATCTATTTGAAAATTTAAGGCTAGTAACTCCTAAAGCATACATTGGTTACCTTATGCCAAGCATTTCGCTCGATGTTGCCAAAGTTTTCACTAGGAGTTCGGATTATTATATATTTTTTATAAATAAAATCAATAAGTTCGCAAACTACATTTTACAGAAGTAAATGTATGCTGATTTCTAGCAAGTCATCAATGGAAAACATTGTAAAATTGAAAAATTAGCGAGTTAGTCCGTGAGTGCTAAGGGAAAATCGAGGTTAACAAAGATGGCGGACAGGCCTTGCTAGCATTACAGCTTTTAGTACTGGCCACACTAGCGAGCGCACTTTCCATTTACCTCAATAGTTACATCGCATCTCGATTTATTGCAATCTCCTATGCTCCGCAGATGCTGTTTCCCAGGTTTCATTTACATATAAAAGCATGGTCCCACTTTAAGGCCGCTTTACACGATACATTTGATTGTACAAACGAATGTATGAGCAATTTAATTTTTCTCTCGTGAGACCCCACTTGGAGTACGCCGCTAGTATATGGGACCCTTACGAAGTAGGATTAGTTTCAGATATAGATCGAATACAGCGCAGGGCAGCTAGATTTGTTAAAAATTGTTATGATAAACATAGTAGTGCTACAAAATTGTGGAGAGAATTAGGGTGTGAACCTCTATCAGAGCGAAGATAAAAATATAGATTAAGGAAGAAACATAGGTTAGATCTTTTACGAAACAATGATGGAGACTTTTTTTTGCCAGACATACAAAATATTTTGCTATCCAAACTATTATGGTTTGGAACGATCACAGGAATAAGATTAAGGAAATAGACTGCAGAACCGATGGATTTAAAATGCCTTTTTTCCACGTACAATAAGGGACCATAATAGTTGTGATAGATCAGTTCTAGGATACTGACTAGGTTAAATAGGTTTCTTCAGTAGTTCGTAATGCCTAACATAAATTGTAGATACTAACTTCGCATGCAATCCCCGGCATGTCTTAGTACCTTGTAGTACTGTTTATTTGTCGCATTAATAATACTAACCAGTAGTTATATCTTGAGTAGTGTACAGCATGGTAGCATATTCTTCTATGTATCACTCTCCTGGTTTGTGGTCTGACTGTGTACCGTTGCCCTGACTGCTATTGGCCTGCGCCTGGCATTAGGGGGAACGTGCCCGGTTCTTATTCGAACTGGGATGAGTTCTGCATGCCTGGTGTGGAATCACCCCGTGCCACACACCCTAGTGGTGGCTTGTACGGTATTTCGTAGATGTAGATGGACTCTTTCATGAGGAAAATTGTACCGTGTAGGGCGGAAAATTGTACGATTGTCTGAATGTCTGAACGGGAAATTGAATCTGCTCTAATTATATTCATATCATTGCACAATCTATGATACATTCGTTTGTGCAATTTAATGTGCCCCGTAAAGCGTCAATATATATGTTAAAATAAAGAGCTTTCTTAATTCCAGGCTTTTGTTATCATCTGTCAGCTATATTTACTTCTGGTAGAATACCTTCTTTGCATGGGCTATTCTGTTTAGAATGTCATTCTTGTTTCTTCCATCGCTGGTAATCCTACTTCTAGGACAACAAACGTCCTCCTCAAGACAACGTCCAAATTGGACGGTATTCTGTCTTCTTGATTTATTTCCTAGCTGTTGTAAAAGTTCCGAGTCAATGGCAGAAATCTTAAAGAAACGAAGTATTTTCGTTTCTCTTCAGCATAAAATTAAGGTGATTTCATCGTTTGAGGTAGCGGAGGCTTTATGAGAGTGAGTGTAAGTTTTTAAAAATGTATCTGATTTTTTAAATTTCATATATGAAGTACATTTCATCAGGTAAATACTTTTTGCTGAAATTTATTTGTAGTGCTTGGGTAAAGAACGGAGGAAAATAAATTTTTACAGTAAATGTCAGTCTGGCATTAAAGATAAAGGGCAAAGATCTAAATATATAAATATACCGAGCGAGCCACCACTAGGATGTGTGACACGGGGTGATTCCACACCAGGCATGAAGCCCTCATCCCTGCTGAAATCTGAACAGCATACTTTCCTCGAAATGCCAGGCGCGGGCCAGAAGCAGTCAGGATGACAATACGTGGCCAGACCAGATACTAGGAGAGTGCTACGTAGACGAACATGCTATCATTCAGTTAACTACTTACGACATGACTACTGGTTATAATTACTGAGACGGATAAATAGTTCCACAAGGTACTAAGTCATGCATGAGCTATATCATGCCGGAAATTGGATGCGAGGTTAGTGGACAATAATGATGTAACGATATTTAACACAAATGCAAAAACCCATTTAACCTGGTCAGTATCCTAGAACTGATCTATCGCAACTGTTATGGCCCCTTATTGTATACCTGGAGAAAATGACATTTTAAATCTATCGGTTCAGCGGTCTACTTTCCACATCTCATCCTGTAAATTATGGAACTCGTTGCCTGATAGTATTGAATTTTCTAGGAATGTCTCACAATTTAAAAGGAGCATGGCTGACTTTTTGTCTCCCACATGTTCTCTCGCCTCTATATGAGAAGACAAAATTATATGAGATGATATTGTTACATGTCACTTGTTCACTATAATCATTTGCTGTTTTCCTGTGTTATAAAATATTCGTTTGTTTGCTTTTCATTTTTTCTTATTAATAGGTATTACAGATTGTACATTTTTGTTTTAACATACTATTTCGATTATTGATATTGAGCCTGTTTTTTCATTTCCATTTACCTCGCTCATTTTATATCTCTCTGCCGACTTGAAAGTTGTTTGTTTGTTTTATTTTTTTTGTAAGACTTTGTATTTTGTCTTTGTATTCCACTCCTCACGAAGGCATGTAAACTAATTCAATGTCCTAAGGGACTTTGTCCCAGGACAATAAAATTGTATTTTATTTATATTTTCTATTTCTATTTCCTTGAGATAGGCTACGGAAGGTCGGACAAGTATGAGGGCGCAGATTTGATGCTTGGATGTCTGTGAGGCATTTCAGAGCTGAGGGTTATTTGGCGAGCATGGTTTTCTAACTGTTACCTAATTTATTTCCTTATACATTAGCCTAATGTGATTTTAAGGTTTCCTTTCAGTTTGCCGGCAAATTCTGATCCCATACCGGTTCCGTTCACAAATCAATGGTCCAACCTTTGAGGAGACAATTTCGTGGGTAAATAACAATAAAATAAATAAATACATTAAAATGCTCCCAAAAAAATTTTTCATTTCGAAAAAGGACAGTGTCAAACAGAAGAAGAAGCATCTATGTGAACCCTAAGGTTTAACTGTTTTGGGGCTACGGTCAGTTTAACAATGCAATTCATACGAAGTCGTAACATCATAGCTGTTGAGTACATTTAAGTATCTAAGAGAATTTGCTAACATAAAAATCAATTTCAGTAAAACATTAGACAAATTACATAAAGATTACTAAATGAAATTCGTGGTTTAGTTCAAAAATCAGGCCTAACTCTATGAAATTTGTAATTAACATAATGATAATAACTTGTAACTTTGTTATTCCACATATTTTTATTTGTTGTTATTCCACATCTAATGAAAACAATGGTGTGTAGCGTGGCACTCTATGGATCAGAAGCAAGTACCATTGGAAAATCTGACCAGAAAAAAAACTAGAAGCCTTCGAAACTCAGTGATGGAGGAGGACGCTGAAGATAAAATGGCCGACAAAATTAGAAATGATGTAGTGTACAGAATAGTAAAAGCAAAGAGGATCATATAGAACACCAGACAGAAAATAAAGAACAAGATGGATTGGACAAACTCTCAGGCACAATGGGTTTTGTAAAGAACGTAATTGAAGGCAAAATAGAGGGATAAGTCCCCAGAGGAAGACCCAGGAATAAGTTCATGGACCAAATAGAGAGGAAAGACAATGGGAAGAGATACCAGGAGGTAAGGGAAATAGCATTAGGGTAAGGGGAAGGGTGGAGGGCTGCAGTCAGCCAATCTTAGGATTGAACGACCAATGCATGTTTTCATTCTAAACGACGCGGGTTACGACGTTCAAAGTCATCTTCAGGTAGAAATTCTACAGAAAAACATCACTACATTTACGCGGTCCGGTAGGGTTGGGGAGGAGGGAAGGATGGGCGTGAAGTGTTTTAAAGAGGGTCAGTGAGGATATGACAGGAGGAGGAAAGGATCGAAGGGGTTGAGGAAAACCCTAGAAGTGCATTCACTCGGACGGTAAAGGAACGTTGGGGCGGGGGTTGGCAAGGTGAACAATAACAGGCTAAAACACTCAAAGATCACGGGAGAGGGTTGGGGAGAAGCGGCGAGGTTTGTCACATCCGTAGTGTCCGGAAGAGTGGGAGGCTTGAGGGGGAGGGGCAGTGGGAGTTTTAGAAGGGCGGAGTGTGAGTGGTACAAAAGCCGTTTACAATTTTTTTTCTTTGAAAAATACGCTATTTAAAATTTCTTATTTCTGAAGATGAAGTTGAGCGTCCTGCGTAGTCATTTTAACAAACCAAATTTTTATGAGCTCTGATTGGCGAGAGAGCATGGATAGATTCAGAAACATGCATTAGGCTGCATATGAATTAATCATCTACACTACCTTTCAACTAACCTACTTCAATGTCTAAACGTATCCGTTTTGGTCTCATATCGATCGGGAAAAGCGACATTTTAAACTTTTCTGTTCTACAATCTATTTTCCTTATTTTTTTCTCATGATGTGATCTACCGTAGCATGTTAGACTTCGTAAGATATTGAAAACTTCGTCGAAAAATAAACCGGTTTTAAACTTGCATAACAGATTGAGTCTAATTTTCAATCAACGGTTTGGAAGCGATTCCCATTCAAGTTGTTGCAAGAGGTCAGTAACACTAACGAGACTATCATAACGTCCTTTAACGTATCTTGCTGATCTTCTCTACACGCGTTCAAACTCTGTTTTTAAGGAGGCTGGTTCGGTAATCATGAGTCACTGAGAACTAATAATCATAAAATTTCAATGGAACTAAAAAATTGCTTGTACATGATTAAATTAAACAATATTTTAACCGGAGGCCTAAAATTCTCAATTCGTAGTGATATTGCTCTTTTGCATTTAATAACTGACATGAAACATAACAGAAAACTTGACTTGACTCTTTTTCCAGGTGACCTGAACGTTGCCACTGTTTACAAATCCTTTGATCTTGGAGATGTTGATTTTTATGTATGGATTGAAAAAGTTTGTCACATTTTGCTACAGGTGTTCGTATATTTTGCCCTGACGAAATATTTTTGATTAAACGCTTAAACATCTTTAACGTTTAATATTGCTCTTTTCAGGTATTTCCGTCGCGTGTTTGGTTTTTTTGACAACAGTTTCTCCCCTCTTCCTGGGGGCGTCTTCAGGTCCGTTGGCCACGGACCTGAAGACGCCCCCAGGAAGAGGGGAGAAACTGTTGTCAAAAAAAACCAAACACGCAACGGAAATACCTGAAAAGAGCAATATTAACAATTGTAAGAGTCGCGGAAGCCTTCAAAGAAATCTTTAACGTTTGTTTAAACCATTTATTTAATATCTCTTTTCTACCCGGCAACAACGCATGTCCTGAAATATGGCACGGCTGTTGTCCAGGCAATTGTTTCTGTGTTTCAGCGATTGTAACGGGAGGTGTCGTACTCATCTTTTCCATTCGCTCCAATTCACTTGTGGTTGTGTAAATGGTGGTTTGATTAGTTGTGATTCCTCGTGCGTTCATTTTTCCAATATTTTGTCGGTTTGATCGTGGTGAAACTGTTTAAAATACGGAAAGAGTTCCTAGGGTCCTTTGGAAGCTCCGTCTTGAAAACATTTCAAGATGTCGTCGTATTTTAGGAGCAAGGGGAAGTTTGTTTCGAAGGAGGAGTGTGAAAGGAGGCCTAAGCGATCCCTTTTTATGAAGAAAAAGTGTTCGGTTGAAAAGAAAGATGCGGACGACGACTCCAGATTGCAGTTATTTAATGTGGAAGGTCGTCGAATAGTTGATATCGCTCGAATTGGCGAGGAAATGGATTGCAAGATTTGCAATGCAGCCTTGTCCATCAAAGACGCTGTCGGCGAAAGAGACTTTGGATTAGCGACTACTTTCTCTATTCGTCGAATGTTTCATGCACAAAATCCTACCGTGACTGTGATGCTAATGTATTCTTTGTGCATAATGTTTTCAAAGTGCAAAACCTTTGTATTGGTCCTACAGAATTTGTGAATCGTGAGTCTTAACAAATGCTGTTGAGAATTGATGTACAGTGCAGTGCTGATGTTTCAGGTGTGTCATCCATAGCTGTCGTAAAATATCGTTCTGTCGAGATGATAAAATGTGCTCTGCATTAGGCTGCTAAGAAGCGGACTCTGATTTGCTGTAATTTAATGAATAAATTAATCTCAAGATATACATTTGTTTATCATTTCAATTCCTTCATTCTATGACAAGTTCATTTTCAGGATAGGTGACATGAAAAGGAAGGTAATATGAGTACCAGTCCCTTATGGCCAGTCACCCCTTAATTTATTCAATGCTACTTATTGCTATTTAAAGCCATTATAGTAGCTTGTATGTAAATCAATCTTTTCATCTCAAATAACCCCATATAAGCATTAAATTGACATTTAATTACGTACCTAGTACAAATTGTTATGCAGCCTTCCTCCATGAATTTATTTATGAAGTAACATATTCCTTTCTTGAGTTGATCAAATGTACAGGTGTAACATTTTTTCCAATGCAATATTTGAAGATGCTCACTTGATAATGTTGAATTTTTAGCAATGTTATGTAGTGTAGGAGTGGAAGGTAAATTGTTTTTTGCCATAAGCATGGTATGACTATCCCCATAATGCCCTCAAGAGGGTACCCAATCATGTAAGTACATGAAGAAGGGGACTTGATCTATTATAGATCCCTCGAGTTACTTAACCAAGAGGTACTTAGTCTGGAAGGAAGTTTTGCCTTTAAGTTGAAGTATAAGTGAGACACACTTGGTAGGTACGTTCACTGAGGCAAGAGACAACAGAGTATTTTGTAATACCTCAGATGCCTATTATATCAAGTTTGTTTTAATGCAAGTGATTTACATTATCAATAAAAATCAAAACATCCATTCAAAATTGAACATAATAAGACATCCCTTACCTATGCTTTTCGGTCTAAAGATGTTTAAATATGATCAATGCCAGGTAAAAGAACAGAAGTGATTGACCTATCTCTGCGTAGTGATCTTTTGAACACTAGAGCAAGCTAAGGCCTTCTCTAGGGGGTGGGAAAATTACCTGAATAGGTGATAAGATTTATAATTCCTATAGGAATAGAAGAGGTTATTTGAAGCAATTATGTGATTACCACGGATTGATATATTATTACTAAATAATAATTTCTGGGATCTCATCAGGTGTTGATGAGTGTATATTAGCTAACTGAGAAATGGAGGCTATTAATTCTGGCTAAAAACAGGGCTGAATTAAGAATGATGAGAACATTCTCTGAGATAGATTTGTAGCTGTTTCTGGTGAAGGTAAGTTGTATCTTGACTCTTTGTATTTGGGAAGGCTGAGTTGACGGACTTTTCCTTTGTACCTATGAATGATGTTCCTATATGCTATTGTTTTCGGAGGCGTTCTTGTGCTGACAATATTTCTAATAGGTAACTTTCCTTCAGAATTTAGCATTCATTGTGACTCTCCGGTCTACTGTAGTATGCAAATGTTTGAGGGAAACTTTTGAAGAAATTAGAATAGTCGCACATTTCATAGTTGACACATAGTTTATAACTTAATTTCATGTTTTTGGCAAATTTGGGTAAATGTAACATTTAAGGAATTCTCAAGGTAATCATGGAAGTGCTGAAAGCATTGCACCAAATAATTTGATTGATATGAGCACGACCAATTTTTTTAGATCCAGGCTTGTTTTGGTGCGAGTAAACATAATAAAGTTCTTTCTACCATATTGGCATGAGTCAATTCTAACCGTTGATAATAAAGAAAGAAGATCAAATATGCTGCTATCAATTAAGCACCGTCATTTTAATCACAACATATTTTAGGTAGGAAATTAAGCTATCAATAAGTGAGCAAAATTCGTGTGTTCTTCTAAATACAAATTGCTTAATTTGACCAAGAGGAATTCATTAAAAATCACTTATATGAATAAATTTTACTTGAAACGGAAATATTAATTATTAATCCGAGAGTTTTGATTCTTAACCTTACTATTTCGTAGCAATTCAAGTTCTTCCTAGATATTTTTACTGTCTTTTCGGTAACTACTCCAACTGATCTCAAATTGTCAGTCATACCGTAGGATTTCATGAAGAAATATCTTAAATTTATAATAGCGTTAATAAGTGACCTGTTTGAATACTAATCAAAATTGACCCGATGGAAGTGATACATTTTCTTTACTTTAAAATAGTATCAACAATATTTGCGCATAATTCGCTGCTAATAGGTCGTCTGCTGCTAACTCCTGAATTCCCATGGTTCCCATCGTCCACTTCAACGTTGTTAAATGGACCTCAAAACTTATTGCGCAATATTTGAAAATGCAAGGAATATTTTATTTGTTTCGTATTTGTGGGGAAAATAAGTCGATAACTCTGATTGAATTTCTCAGGATAAAATTCCTTGACCAATGCCTTCCCACATCATATCAGTTTTTGGTGAAAATCCGAATTAGAGAAACAAAAATAATACATAATTGATCCATACGAAGCGGGGTGCGCCATGAGGCCCCATGTTAAAAGAATGTAAAATAACTCAAAAACTAAATCGGAAAACCCCAAACGTTTTTCTGTAGAATTTTAGACCATAAGTAAAGGAACAAATACTGCAATTATTAAGAAAATCTATACACCTTCAAATTTCGAACCAGCCACCTTAAGCCTTCCTCATGTGGATCCTAAAAATTGGCAGCGTATTCAAATATGGATCTAATAAGGGAGAGGAAGCTGATTTCTTTAACTTTTTCGTTGCACTTTCCAAGTACTCTTTTAACAAATTCCAATTTACGATTAGCTTGACCAGTTATTTCCCGAATATGTTTGCTCCACGAGAGATCATTAGTTTGTTTGGTAAATGTCCGCTTCCGTCACACACCTTTCAAACACTTATTCCCGGAAATTGGTGATATAAAGGATAATGACTGTGATATAGTTTAGTTTTTGAAGAATAACAGTACAAAACAAAAGTTACGGCAAAGCTGTTAAGCCACAGGTTTTTGAGATATTCACGTTAGAAAATGACCAATCTTCGTCATTTTTTCGACGCCATTCTCTCAGTTTCGCGAAAGCTCCGGCAGAGGGATATTTCTAACTTCACCTCTACAATATACGCTTTATACATCTCTACATGCCTACACCACCTATTTCAACCCTTCTAATCACCAACCATCTCGAAGGAGAGTTTTTTCTACAAAATATACGTATCTAGATGCCTACGCTACCTATTTCCACCCTGATAACCACCAACCGTCTCGAGGGAGATTTTTTTCTAGAAAATATACGTCTCTGCATGCCTACACCTATTTCCACCCTTCTAATCACCAACCGTCTTGAGGGAGATTTTTTTCTAGAAAATATACGTCTCAATAACATGGAACGGGAGATGTTAGTGGGTAAACGCAACTCAGCGACTGTCGCGCCACGCTGTGGTCAAAAGTGGAAACAGTGCGATGGCGGCCGGGAAAAACGTCACCTCAAGCTTTGAAACTTTTCTATTTATCGTACATTACTTATTCCCCCAAAATAAAATTATCACTAGATACTGGCATCTTTCTAGTTCTTGTCACATAAATTTCGCGGCGATACGCTATGTGAAAAGGGTCGAAAAAAATAATTGAAATGTGTGTGACGGAAGCGGACATTTACCGTTTGTTTTACTCCGAGGTATGTTACAGATTCTACAGTCTCTAATTGGGTCTTTGTACGTAATAACTATACTGAGGGGAGTTTTTCCTTTTCCAGAATGTTCATTTCAACATAAATTTTGACGCACATAGATTTTCACGTGCGCGAAACAGCTGTTTGTAGGGATACTGCGTGAGTGCGTGGAGCGGATGGAGAGCAGCGGTCGACCTTGGTGATAGCAGCACGAGCTTCGGGCAGCCAGCGATGATCACGTACGCAAGAGGAGGAAGGAAGGCTCAGGGCGTTGGGAGAATCGAATGGGCTGAGAGTTTCTCAATACGTAAGACATTGCCCCGACGAACTGCCACCGCAAAGCGCGTGCAGTTACAATATATTGCGATGTAGTACATAGATAGATATATCAAAGAGATTAGAGCACCATACGAGAGAAATTACACCAATTACTCTAAGATGCACAAAAATAACATATTAAAATTGTGGTAAATGAGAACAATCATGAGAACAAATGGTACTGTTAACCTTGAGCCTGAGTTCAATTACTAGTTTCACGAATCTATAGAATAGCAACTTAAATAAATCCGGACCGAAGGACCAAGAAGTGATGAGTAAATTGAGTTGGTATTAAAGGCTCCGAAGGACCAGAGAATGATAAAATGATCGATTTAATCACTAAGAACAAAGTATATCGAATAAAAATTCACTATGGTACCATAGGGAATAATGAAATATAAGTGTTTAAATAGGGAAAACTCAACAAGTCCAGTCCGGTGATTACCTTCCTCTTGTTGGCCGGGAACGTTCACTTGCACACAGGGGAAGGGTGTTCACGGGCACACACACTATGGGAGAACTCGTGAGGGGTTTGACGGCCACGAGCGGCTTACAGCAATCACTGCCGCGGACAAACTAGAATTTTTGTGTGCACATTTTACCAGTCAACCTGCGCCTCCCAGTGGCAGCCTGCAGAACCCTGCAAATGCGCGAAACACCATTATTCTACACGCCCATATTTCAAACGCCTTCAATCTACTCCAATTCTCCTATCTTTTCTTCACTAGAAGAATTCTTCCTTTCGACACTATTTCATTCCTTCACCCTTCGAACTTGAAAGGACATGAGCAAAAGCAAGAAGGGCAGAACGGATATTTTACTGTCGAACACAAATGATTCTTGAGAAATACTGATATAAGACGCAATTTTTTCCAGTGCACCGAATGACTTTATAAGGATCATGCTAAATCAGTTTAAATATTGTGATTTTACTAAATGACTTCAAACTTTGTACCCAAAAACCGCCAAATAAATAAAATTTCCGCTACGGTCGCAGACACAAACGGAAAGGAATTAATTCACAATTATATTTTCGATTAACCTGCATTTAAACTTCTACATTTTAAGCCTTTTATCGAGATATGTCTTTAACAAAACACTTTTTTTCACTGACACAAAAATAGGTAGGATTCCTTATTTTGCTCAAATTCAAAATAATATACATTGCACTATATATATGCATATAATCCGTATACAGCCCTCCCCGTAATTGAAGACTGACCCATCAAAATGTCTTCGAACGCCAAAGGGGCGTGCGGTATGGAGAGTTCGGACACCCTTTCTAAGGGAGTACGTGAGTTACATACAGCCATAACATATACCGTCGAAAAATCATGTCTCTCAGAAAAAATAATTTTTTTCAATGCTGTTACGATCATGTCAAACACTTTGCAGCCTCTCTAAATATTCAGTATTCTAAATTTAGCCTGAGAAGACATTTTCCCTCACCAGTCTATTTAGCAATTTCTATTTATCTAGTTCTTTTCTTTATTTTTATGTTGGATTCTTTAACTATTTTTACTTAGTACCTCAACTTTTTTCTTGTGAACCACCGCGTGAAGGACCGGGCCAAGTCTTCTTCCGCTACATTACCTTGGGAATAATACCTTCGCAAGACACGATAGTTTAAGAATATTACGAGAAATTTCACAATTACTAGCAATACTAGGTAATAAATGACTTCATAATAAAGGCGTAACTCTCTAGCCGAGAGAGGGTGAAATGGGAGGTTAGTGTAAAAAATGGAGAGGTCCTGGGATGAGTTAGGGAGGAAAGAACACTACTGAAAACAACAGAGAAGAGAAAGGGAAACTAGATACTAGACAGGAAACACTGGAGGGATAAAAGAGAAGAAGAAGGCTGAAAATAACGGACGAAGTAAAGATAAAAAGAAGTACAAAGAAAATCAAGGAAAAAACCTGGAACAGAACGAATCGGAGACAGCTTTGGTATTTGGAACCTGCCAGTAGGAAAAATACCAGTTAGGGAAGATGATGAATAAATAGTAGGAATAAATAGTCATAGTCAATAATTCCCCAAGGACAATCGAAGCACTATTACCGTCCGGAAAAAGTTCGGGCTCGTCCGGGATTTGAACCCGGGACCTCTCGCACCCTAAGCAAGAATCATACCCCTAGACCAACGAGCCACTGATGGTAAGATGACTTACTAGCTATTAAACATGTACATTTTATTACCTCTTAACATTTCATTTTTTTATGATTATAATCCCCTCCCGTCACTCCAGCTCTAACCTAACATTATCCATCCCCTTCACTCATCGCCATGTCGTCATCTTTCAGCCTGACCTCCATCATCTTTCGAGAGTGCAGATTTGTTCCGTCACCTCATTCCCTTCTTCGTCACATCGAACACTGCATCATAGTTGAGATATATCAATACTAGGATGCTTTTACCTTGATTAGGTAAAGTTTTTTTTGTACTTGAGTTAAATATCCTAACATCATTATTATTTACTTACCTCGCATGCAATTTCCGACATGATATAGCTCTTGCATGATTTATTTCCTTGTTGAACTATTTATCTGTTATTATAACCAGCAGTTGTATCTTAAGTAGTGCACTGCATGATTGCATGTTCGTCCATGTAGCACTCTCCTAGTTTCCGGTCTAACCGCGCACTGTCATCCTGACTGCTTTTGGCCCGCGCCTGTCATTCCGGAGGAACCTGCGCGGTACGGATTTCAGCTGGGATGAGGGGTTCATGCCTGGTGAGGAATCACCCCGTACCACACACCCTGGCGGTGACTTGCACGGTATTTCGTAGATGTAGATTAGTCACCTTCTGCCCTCATTATTTCTATTCTCCTGCTCGACGATCCCCAATGCCTCCTTCCACGACGACCAAGTTTCCGAGCCATTTTGCTCCACGTTCCACACTTATGTAGCAACTCATTTTTCCTCGCTTCCCTGACTGGATTCTCCCCTTAACAGTCCTCGCCTTGGTGTAGAGGCTTCAATTACTTCGGTAATCATTCGTTTGATACCCTTATCTCTTAATCCAAAATACTTTTCAGCTTTCTCCCCGGATATATTCCACCTGATCTACTCGGAAAGGTTACACTGCCCTAGTTTTCCCATACCTATCTTTCTATTTATGTGTCTAATATTTACACACAGTGTTCCACTTTGTTATATGGTAGTAAAATATGGGTATGTCAGGATAGACATAAGAGTAGACTAAACGCCGTGGGTATAAGTTATCTGAGGAATATTTGCGGCAAAAGTAGGATGGATAGGGTCAGGAATGAGTCGGTCATGAATGAGTCCATGAATGAATGTGGGTTAAATGCTCCAGTAGTGGACGTGTATGAAAGGAGTGTGCTTCGTTGGTTTGGCCATGTTGAGAGAATGAATGAGAGTCGAATAACGACACAGATATATGAGAGTAGAATGAATGTTGTGAGAGGTAGAGGTAGGCCGAGAAAGTTGTGGTTGAATGTGGTTGAGGACATTCTTAGGAGGAGAAATATGAGGAGTTTGAAAAACAGGAAGGCGTGTATGAAACAGTGTATGGGGGTAAATGAGGCAAAATAGTTTTGCAAGGATAGATCTGTACGGAGGAAATTATTGAAGCAGAGTTAGGTGTACAATTATGTATTAATGAGTGAAACATTTTGACTGTGCCTACCCCGGAAGGGAACGGCGTGATGGGTATGTATGTATATTTACATAAATCACGAGGGTAGCTCGCAGCTTTTTATGTGGCTAATCTCAATGCCAAGCCAGTCTCCTTCGATAACATGTACTTCTTATCTACTCAATCTTATCATTAAATGCAGCCTAAAAGCTGACTAGCTCCCTTACACACGATCACCCAGACAAGAGAAGAGGACACCTCACAATGAGGTTGCGGAGACGAGAACTCTTGGAGAAAGAAAAGCGGTGTACAAGCAGAATGTTCAAAAAATTTCTCAGACTTTACTCGTAAAGTTCCCAGCTGCTTGATAGGCTTCTTTGTTCTTACCATAACGTCCCAATTTCTGGCGCATCGTTCCGTTTTCCCAATCAAAGACGACCTGCCATTAGATCCCTACTGAATCCCTCTACTTATTTCGTCCAGAAAACCTGCCCATCCATCTCTTCCGCTTCCTCCAAACCTCCGCCACTAGCTTCCTCTCCTCTCCAACCGTATACAATACCTCCTCGTTTGTCATTCTTGTCCCCAGCTCATCCTTTCCATCCTTCTCTACAACCACATCTCAAACGCCTCTCGTATATACTCTCTTCTCAATGACCAAGTCTCTGACCCATGCAGTGTAACGATCTATATCAGAGTTTTCACCGACGAACTCTAATTTTGAAATGAACGACGCACTTTTCACAAGGTAGATCAGGTCTTGAGAATAAAATAAGGGAAGTAGATTGTAGAACAAAATTTGAAAATGTCGTTTATCCCGCAATCGATAAGAGACCATAATGACTGCATTAAGACATGAATTAGGTTAGTTGAAAGGTAGTGTAGATGATTAATTCATGTACACCCTTATGCATGTTTCAAAATCTGCCGAGTAGTGATAACATCATTTTTTTCGTGTTCCCTGAATGGCTCTTGTGTCACGTTTTCATAGTTACATTATGGATTATTTTAAAAGTTTCTGTAGAATTTGTAGTGAACCGATAGTGTGGTGCTTGTTGGTGAAAGTAAATTTCTTCAATTTGGTGTATGTTGATGATCATTCACCCCCTGTCAAACACCCTTGTGGTAGCTAGCAGGGTAATAAGTAGCTGTAGACTCGAGTGGCGGGGGGTGACCGGCGGAAACGAGCTTCTTTCGTTGTTCATATGAGGGGAGCACGAATGGCTGCTGACTAATGTACGTGGGCACACACATAGGCAAAGGAGGCTCGGAACTGCTTTCTTCAACATAACAGAATTTGGGCTTCTGATGCCACAAAGTAAATATCAGGTTTCTTAGTTCACTACGCGGTCAAAGTAATTGTGACCGGATTTCGAATCTACCCTTTCCAAAAATCCCGTCACCACCCTTCTTCCCAATGGTTTGAAGCCACTGCAACTTTCGCCTATGGGTTGTTCCACGGGATTAAGCCTATCAAAGACGACCCGCCATTAGGTCCCTCTTGAATTCCTCAAATCATCTCCCTTTTCGGTTGGTCGTCCACTGGACGCGACAAGCGCGGCTACACGCTCACCTGACACGAGAGTCAACAGGCGGTTATGCGCGGCAGATCCCAGGGAAATGAGTACGGTGTAATCTCGTCCACTGTAAGCGACTTTGAGCGGGCGGCTCCAAGCAGACATGCGCGTGCAGCGTAGGTCCCGACAGAATGGTATCTGCCGCCAGTAGCCGCCTCAAAGTAGTTGGTTTGGTGCTACCTCCAGTCCTAGCCGTGCGTTTCCTATTTGCGTGTTCTGCTTTTTGCAATGGATGAGGAAACACATAATTTCATCAATTCCTCAGCAGGGTCTTCTTTTAATTCACTGCGCAGATGGTTTATTTCCCCCAAATAATTCCTCTTTTCTAAGCTTAGGCTCACCCAACAGGTCCGTCTATTTTGAGCCATCCGACGCTTCAAAATTTAGGTGCTTTCCAGGAAATATATATCCTTTGCATCTATTATTAAAACACACAGTGATCAGATCGAACGGACAGTTCATTACAAACTGAAAAGCGCGAAGTTGCCTGCAGTGTACGACCCCTGGAGCTCGGAGCCGCTTGTCTTGTAGATGCCTGTTGATGCTCGTGACGCGTGAGCGCGTAGCCACACATTGTCGCTTGCAGTGGACGACCAGCCTTTTATTTCACCCAGAAACATTTCCATCCACCTCTTCAGCTTCCTCCAAACCTCCGCCACTAGCTTCCTCTCCTCTCCGACCAAGTATTTAAGTGAGAATCCAAATTCTTATTCAAGAATGCTTCTTATTCTTGCGTAAGACGTAAGATCTTTCTATCTAATCTTCGTTAAACGCTCGCTTTCTGCTGTTTCGACTTTCCATATAATCCATCGTACAGTTTTGAGCACTGAATATCATATGATTATACAGTTTTGGAGTACCACATTCATTAACTTTAAGAGAGAAACAGTACCACAGCTGATGTAGTTGTGAACAATCACAGGATATTGGAAAAAACAGGATATTTGGAAACGATACAATGTTTCAGGACGGACAAAAATCTTACGTAAATTGGTTCCCGACCTCCTCCCTACATAAGACAAAGTAAGATTATCTCAACCCCACAACCCCCAAAAATGTCTTACGTAATACTTGAATGGTCCCTAAGTGCTCAGAGCACAGGTGCCCGGGGATTCGTTCGCTGAATCAATCCTTCCCTAATAAGTGTTACTCGCTCCGTTTCAGAAAAAGCGCGTATAGGACGCTTTACACGGTACATTTTATTGTACAAACGAATTAACGAATTCCTTCATGAAGGAAATTGTACCGTGTAAAGCGGCAAATAGTATGATCGTCTGAATGACTTAACGGGAAATTAAACCTGCTCTGATTCCATTCAGTTTCTTGTACATTCTATGATACATTCGCTTGTACAATAAAATGTACCGTGTAAAGCGGCCCTATCGCCCACGGCCAGAGACGAAAGAAGGGCGAAATAAACTTCTGTAACGCGCTGGACTGTCCATTTGGAGGCGGGAGGGAAGAGGACGGCATAGAGGAGTCAGGATTGAATATATTAGCGACCGGATGCGAGGCGACAAAGTTGCGTGTTTCGTCTCGATGGGGCGTGGGAACTGTGATAGCCCCCGCTTTGAGGCGTGGGTGGGTGGGGTCGCGAAGGGCGTAAAAGAGGGGGGAGGGAAAGTGTGGGCGGGAATTGGAATGGGGAAGGATAGAAGAAGGGGGGGGGGAGATTTTGTGGTTTTGAGGAAGGGGAACGCACCACAGGGGATGTGAACAAGCAGGCCGTTTTTGACCGGAAGTCGGCCATTTAAAAAAAAAAAGAGCTCCACCTCCCGCACTGTGCACACTTCCCTTCTTCAACAACAACTCCAAATCGACGCCGCGGCTAGGGGAGCGTGAAGTCTCACGCCACTGCCACAAGAGAAACACATGCGAAACATTTGCGGCACTGCGTTTAAGATTACTATGATTAATCAAGCGAGTACTTGGAAGATTTATGAGATGAAAAAAATGGAAGAGAGATGCTTCTTTCTTTAGACTAGGACGTATCTCGAACTTTTCGCCTACATTTACCATCCTGTTAAGAAAGATTTCATTCGCGAAGTAAATGAAATACAGAGGTGAGCCGCAAGCTTCATAAAAAGACAGTTACAGAAACAATCTTCAGATGGAAGGACTAGGACCTATAGTCCGAAGTGAGGATTACTACCGCTGATGACATCATCCTCACTTCTTTCATTGTTCTGTTCGATGTAACTATTCGATGTACTTATAAGGTAGCTGACACAAAGAATATGCTGATGGATGCACTAGAACCAATAGAAGTCCGAAGTTTGGATTGATAACTACTGGTGGTGACATCATCCTTACTTCTTCCATAACTGAGTAACTGATCGATGAACTCATAAAGTAATTGGCACAAAGAATCTGCTGAAGGACTAGGGCCAATAGAAGTCCGAAGATTGGACTTAAAACCACTGGTGATGACATCATCCTTACGTATTCTATATTAGATTTACAGATTGATGTATTTATATGGTAGCTGACACAAATAACCTGCTGATGGAAGGAATAGGAACCATAGTAGTCTGAGGTTTGGACTAATAACTACTGGTGATGACATCATCCTTACTTCTTCCAAAACTGAGAAATTGATCGATGTATTTATAAGGTAGTTGACACAAAGAATCTGCTGATGGAAGGAATAGGACCCATAGTAGTCTGAGGTTTGGACTGATAACTACTGGTGATGACACACCCTTACTTCTTCTATAACAGATTAACACATCATGGCACTTATCATGCAGCGAAAGTATTCCAATTGCTAATTTTGTTGGGCAAGTCTCACTGTGACAAAACAAATCAGGCATCGAAAATTAAGTAGGCATTCCACCCTTTCCCGCCTTTTCTTCTTTTTTAAGGGCCCGCACTCTCTCTCTCTCTTTCCTTCCAGTGTCTTTCTCCCCTCTCAGCCCCTCCTCTCCTCACTTCCCCTCCCTCTCCAACCTCGTGCCCTTCGCCCTCCCACTCCATCGATCCCTAGCGACCGCTTTAACAAGTTCACCCCCAATTTCCGCCCCAAGTGGTTCCCTGCTTTGATTCATTTCAAACCACCCGTGAATGAGAACTGGGGGAATGGGAGTTTAAAGGGAGGATATGATTCCTTACAGAAAAAAGGCAACGGATCTCAAAGGAGCGGCGTCAGTTCTTCTACGCACAACGGTCAGAACATCCCGCCACCGCCGTGCACCGTTGAGAAAATCAGTATTTCGTTCCAAAGCATGGTTAACGGTCCCCTACCATTCTTCCTTACCCTTAAGGGGACTATCTGTTGTACATACCTACATGATGCCCTCAATAAGAATGGCACCAAATATTATTCACAAAACTATTACAACACCACGTAAACATTATTTATTTACGTGGTATCATAAATGTTATAAATAGTCACATATATTTACAATATTGCATAAATATTTACGTAGTGTTGTAAAAGTTTTGTGAATAAAATTTATTTAACCATGGAATATCACAGGTGACAAAAGACGGAGTTTTATAATGGCACCCTAAATAATTTGTAATAACTTTCGCTAATACAATTAACATTTCCAGAGGATTCGTGGAACGATAGGAAGAACGTTAACAGACAAAACAAGAAAAGAAGCCCAGATTAAATTTTATACACTAATGACGGTTCCTACTCTGTTGTTTGCTGGTCAGCAAAAAAAAAGAAATAAGGAAAATTTAGTCATCATAAATGAAATTTCTCCGAGCAGTGAAAGGGTGTACAAGGTTATAAAAACTGAAAAGTGCATCCACAATAGGATACCTTGGTATTCAACCTGTAATAGATAGGCAAATTAAGTAAAAAAAAGGTGGTGAGAAAATGTACTTCGAATGCCCAAGGAAAGATATCCAAAGCAGACTTTCCAGTATAAGGCATTGGGAATAAGAAATGTCGGAAAAAATAGCATCAAAATTTGGCTGCATGTTTGTTAAATGATATAGCGTGTTCGCAACCATGGCAGGCAGCATCTTTCAGGAATAAGCGAAATCTCGTTATTAGTGAGCAAAGACGCAGAAAAACCCTATAGCTATCTCCAATAATAGAGTACCGACATCCTCAAGTTATTTTTACAATCATCCCATCAATGAAGCCTGTCCTTAGCTCCCCATTTACGGGAAGTTTATTTTCATCAATCCCGAAAACAGCACATGACAAGGCCTTATTCCTCGGGTGATTAACATTAACAACAGAGGAACAACAACACCCATGTCCTGAGTGGTGAATAACGACTCAGGTGGAACCCGAACCAGCGACCCTCGGATTGGCAAGCGAGGACTTCATCCCACCGACGGCCAAAGTTACTGCCAAATATTAAATTGCTTAGGGAACGGTCTTTACCTTTGTATCATATTGACTTAAAATTTTTGTACAAGGCGCTTAAAAGTTAGTAGGCATAAAATTGAGGAGTGTCGTAAAAATTTCATCTACATGTGCACCTTCCGATGAATCGAGATAGTTACCATCTGGGTGTGTGGAACGTGGTGCTTTCACTCTAGGCATGCCATACACTACCCGTTAAACGGCTTAATCCAGCTCGCAGGCTTCAGGCCGCTAGGCCGCTAGACCAAAGAGCGGTGAGGAGAACAACGCTTCTCATAACCAAAAATGAGCAAATGGAAGTTACTTCTAAGACGATTGCCTTAAAAAAGGCTTGCAAATGGCTCTTCTACGTGTGAAACCTACTTCTATCGCAGTAAGAGGTATTGATCGGCCGCCGTTCGCTCTTGCAAGGAAAATAGTCTGGCTTTTATTTTGCCTGCAGGTAGCATTTCATGTCTGCTAGAGCATTGGATCGCATTTACACCTACATCTACATAATACTCTGCGAGCCGCCGCATGGGCGTGTGGCTGGGGGTGTTAGGTTACCAGCCATGTTAAAGATGTTAGTTTTTTTAGAGATGAAATGGTGACATGTATTATAGGAGTGTATTTAGTGGAGCTCAATTTTTATTGTGGTCGCTTATTGTGCGAGGAAAGAACGAGTTTTTGAACCAATCTGTTCGGCAGTGTAACTCTCATATTTTATCGCTTCTGTCAGACCTAGAGATGTAGTGAGGAGTCACGATAATATTCTCTATGTCGCTCTGAAAAATATCAGTTCTGAATTTCTCAAGCAATCTAAGCCTAGCGCGTAGACTCCGAGTCTCTAGGGGCTCCCACCAAAATCCCTTTAAAAGTTGTGAGACACTGTGTACGCTCGCAGCAGTTTTTAACAAAGCGCGCTGCTTTCTTTTGTATTTTATTAATTTTTTTGTTAAATCTATTTGACCAAGGTCCTAAATGCGCAACATATGTCAGTCAGCAAGTAATAAAAATGTATATCGTCGGGTTCGGCGGTGGCGAGGTACTTCTCGCCTGCGAGGTCGCGGGATCGAACCTCACCTTCGCAAGATTTACACCACCCAGGGAGCGGCTGTTGGTCCGTTGTTACTAACTTATAGTGCCTGATGTGTGAGGCATTAGATGCTGTTTTCAGGTTGATATTTTATAAATAAATGAACAGCTTAATCAAATACCGGAGAGAAAATATTGTCTCGTATATGCTATAATGACTTGTAACCGGAAAATGGTTTTTGTTTGGACTTTACTAAAGGCTATATTTAGGTAGGGCTTTATCTGCTAATGTAAAGAATAAAGGGAAATAAATCAATTTTCAAATTCAACACGTTTATTCACTAATTAAAGTAGTCTGCCATTTTAGGTCATGGATGCACATATATTTTTAAGTAAACTTACACATTTACCTAAAACCCACGAACGCATGTGGAAGTCAGATGGCGCATACGCAATTTTATCATGTTTTTCATAATTAACCAACAGTCATTCATCAAAGTTGTCTACCAATTAAAGGCATATTTAAATAGAGGTCAGATGAAATAAAACACATAGATCACCGAAATTAGACGAATTTTAAAATGGCGATAATTCTGTTTTATTTTCATTGTCGATGTTTTTAGAGAAAAGAAAGAAGAGGTGCGTTCGCAGAAAGACGTCCTGGGAGTTGGCGTTGCGCGTCGAGAAATCGCCACTCAATACAGAAGTCAAGTTCCAACTTGTGAGGTCGTTCTTTAAGTCTCGTCGACGAGATCGCCTCGCGCGAAAAATCGATTGAGGACTGACCCCTTGACACGGCGCGGCGCGTGGGTTGTGTCAGGAAGCAGATATTAGGAAAGAGGGGGAGGAAATTACGAGTTTATGGCCTTCACTCCCGGCGACACACACTCGGTCAAGGGCAATAAAGAGACGCTGTGGCGGAAATCGCTCGCCTTCATATGAGACGAGAGCGAAAGTCTTTATTCTGTGGCGGAGGTCTTTTCTTTTTTTTATCGAGTCGAAAAGATTAAGTCGTGGTGGATGGGGCGGGTCGGAGTTGAGAAGGGGTCGTTTGTGCGTCGCACGCGCGCGCACGTCTTGAAGTGAAGCAAACGTCTTCATGAAAGAGCGCTCTGCCAAATCACGGATTTCGAAACGGCGGAAGGACATGAAACAATGGACGTGACACTCTTCGAGATTTTTTTGTTATTATTTTATTTATTTTGGGTTGTATTGATTTGGATAACAGCAGACTCTGTTGTCTTGTCGGTAATGGAAATATTCGTAGCGTGTTCACCAATATGGTGTTCATTTTATTAAGCTTATATTATACTTAATAAAACTGTTTAATAAAATGAACACTACATTGGATGCTATTTCTAAAGACTGTGCTAAAGACTACATCGCCATTAATGCCTACCATCCAAAAAATCTGCAAAATATTTTAAACGATAGGAAGATGTGGTTCCATCTTAATGTAAACATATCTAAATACGCAGACAACGCCTAACAACACAAATCACTGCGTAACCAACAGGAAACCAAAGCGACAAGGTAACTAGGAAATTGGTAATATTATCAAATGCTGAATTTGCCACAAAGGGCTAATTTAAAACAATAAGCGGTTGCTCACAGGGTGATCTTCCAATTAGGTAAGGTTTGAATGGAAGAGAGTTAAAATACTCTGTTTTTTTTAAAGGTGCCAGAATTCATCTGTTTACACGATCACTGGCTTCTTTTCAGTATTTTTCTAAGCTCTCTTCATCCCGGGAATTAAGCCTACCCTCCCCTTCCCTGCTCATTAGAAACCATTGGCCGCTTATTATCTGATTCGACCACCTAATCTGCCTCCTACAAGTCTCCTACAACGGTTTCCTCTCTTCACCCACCATATCAAGCATTTCCTCATTTGTCTTCCTATCCGTCCACCGCACTTTCTCCGCTTGTAATAAAAAGACGAAGTTTTCTCCAGGTATTTCATCTCGTGTAGATACAAATTAATTAATGCGCTTAGCTATCTTTGTGAAATCAAGGGCAGTGTTTGTAAGAAACACTGTTACCAGCCTGGAATCGGGATTCCCCAGCCTTGTGGTATCCTATGTGGATCGTATCCAAACACGCCTGAAGTTTAATGCAGCACTCGCCCCATCGGGAAATTTTATCGCACTCAACCTGATAAGATAATACCATCTCCTCGCTAATACCATCTCCTCGCTAATAAATTACATCTATTCAAGCTCAAAACTGAGTTTAAAATAAACTATTGATAGCATCAAAAGCTTTGAATTGCTGAGTAAGGCGTAAATGTATAAAAAAATTCCATGTTGTAAATCCTTTTGCGTGCATTCTGATGACATTCGTTGGATGGTGATGTAACGCTGACCTTCGAGACACGAATGACATTGCTACCCGTGTAGAAATGATGGGGCACCGGACGGTATGAAGATCGAAGTACCGTGTGAGAACGTAAAAATATATATTGCCAAGAAAGCATTCCGTAAACGAAGCAAGAGCGATAGCGTTAAAAAAAGATGACTCATTACAGCCTTATGAGCAAGGGAAAGAGCTCTTGTGAAATATAAATGGCAAAGAAAGCAAAACATAAGGTTTAACTGAGCGGATGATCTCCGTTTGAAGGACAGTCTGTATCGATTGGGATAATTGTAACGAGCAGTTGATGCTGTGGAATAATGTATATAAGCCATATTCGTACGTATCAATCGCAAGATCTAATGATTGCCATTCAAAAGAAGTTAAACTATTGAAACGAGACGTATGATCCAAAACCGCCTCTTGTTGGCTAGACCTCACCGCACGGCATCGCTTGTCTAATATAGACGTACTTCGACGTGAAGGATAAAATCATACCGGTTAATCGTCTTCCAAAAAGGTATTTGAAGCGATATTTCACGAAACTATCTCAAAAACACAAACTTCACTTGTAAAATACGTGGCCTAGCCGGTATCACAATCATTACTTGACGTCATTAGCCGGGGTCGTGATGACGATGCGTTTCCTGGCCACCTAGCACGAGTAACCTTTTATAAAAAAAAGAAATATTTCAAAAGTATTAACTAGTATTCCAATTAAATTTATGTTCTTCACATTTAAGAATATGTGCGCTTTCATCATTAATTAAAATACTTAATACTTTTCCACTAGGTGTTAATTGCACGAAGCATTTTGCCGCTTTACGGTATCGTCAGGTCTAAAATAGGGTTGTTTACTTTCCGTTTATAGTTGCTGTAGTTACGAGAGTTGGCGGAGGAAATGCAAAAGTTAGGGGAAGGTTGAGAAAGTCAGAGGACAGGAAAAACGTAGAAAGAACTTAACAAAGTACCTACTACGTATTTCAGTTTATTAAATACAGATAAAAATTGATACGAACGATCAGAACTTGCTACAAAGTGAAGTCTACAACAGGTAAGTTAATTTAAGAAAAAGTAATTAAAATAATAATACTTTTGAAAAAGAATGCTTATGTTTCCCATTTCAAAGTCGGTAGGGTGGACTGCGACAATGAACTGTCTCCACATGCGGTTACTAAGCACTCTTCACCCATTAACGCACGTCCCGCGCCGCTTAACTCGTCTTTAATTCCTGGAAACAAGGCGGAACGACTCTTGAACTCCAGGTTTAAAAAAAAAAAGTTTAAGGGGGCTTCGAGGGTCGAGCCGAGACCGAGGGGAGGAACGACAGATGGCGCGGGCGAAGCGTGAAGTGCCACACCGCGGGTCAGTCACCGTTGGGTGATCTGCGGTCCCCTGCGCGACCGTGGGAAAGTGACTCTCTGGTGATTAAAGGGGTTTAAAAACCCTTGCATGGAACCGCACCGTTGTAGACACACCTGTATCTTACCAAGGGCAAAATCAGGCAACAGTTCTCGCACTGGTTTTTTACGTCCTGGAGCGTAAAGGGAATCAATACCGCGTTTAAGTCGGAACCATCAGACGATGAAAGCTTAAGGAGGAGACCGCTAAACAAAGAGAAACTTAACATTGCCCATATGTACGGGAAATGGTAGATAATTTCAAGTGGGTAGAAAATCCACTCAATATACACAGTTTTTAAATGAATGTTATTTGTAAGAAAACTAAAGTAATGCCATGGAGAAGAATGGAAATATAAAAATGGAGTGAGAAACGAGGAAGTGCTGGAAACGATGATTGAGAAAAGGAATATTTTAAGATCAATAAGAGAAAGGCAAACCGTATGAGACACGTCCAGAGGAAAGATTCCCAGCTGAAAAAAATTTTAGAAGGAAAGATCGAGGAAGGAGTTCCAAATGTCACCACTGATGGAAATAGGCTAGAACAAATTCTATCCTTTAGATAACTCGGAGGTGTTATGACATGGAATAAAATTGGATTGGATATTTGGGGAGGCGACCGACAGCTAAGGTCATTTGTGCCATAAGGGATGGGTGAGGGAGGAAGGGTGGATAGAAACCCGGCGTCGGAATTAGCCTGCTCTTAACGAAAGGCGCCAAAGGTGAGTTTTTACGTCTCATCCGACAGACGGAGTACTTTACTTGAAGTGCTCTCCACAAGACACTCAAGTAAAGATCGGATTTCCTCAGAAACACATCCTCCTCTGCCAGGATTAGAACCCTGGCCGTCCGTATGGTATGCCAGTACTCAAGCCACTACACCAACCCGACCCCCACATGGAATAGAAGCTGTACGGAGGAAATAAGAAGTCGAATATCACAGGAAAAGGCAGCCTTCAGTAAAGTCAACCAACTATTTTCAGCAAAAGCAATAAACATAGGTTTAAGGAAAATATTTGCTAAATGCTTTTTTGGAGAGTTGTGCTTTATGGAGCCGAAACATGGGCAGTCAGGAGGAAAGAGGAGAAATATCTAGAGGGTTTTGAAATGTGGCCATGGAGAAAAATGGATAGAATAAAAGGATGTGATAAAGTGAGAAACGAGGAAATGCTGGTAACGATGAATGAGAAAAGGAATATTTTAAAATCAATAAGAAAGAGGAAGGCAAACTGGATGGGAAGAGAGAAAGAGGGAGACGAAGAAATAATATGTTGACAGATATTATGAATGGAAAGAGTAATGAAGAGCTGAGGGAGGTAACACAGGAGACACGATCGTGGAAGAAGCAGCTCAATTGAAACCTGTCTGAGGACTGATTGACCTAAGAAGAATAGTAGATATGTATGGGAACTTTATTCCATTCCCGAAAAAATTGGCCGCCTAGGGAGGTGGCCGCTTAACTCTTTGAGTGCGGCATGACGTGTTATCACGTCATGGATACCGTGAGTGTTCAAGCTTTCACTTAGTGAATGTTTCCTAGTGAAATCTAGCACACTTACGGTACCCTTGACGTGATATCAAGTCATCAGCACCAACGTAAAGACAACCATGACGTGATATCACGTCATACCGTACTCAAAGAGTTAAGGTGGTTGGAGCATGAACCGTGGGACGTTGATTCTACTGATAAATAACTTTTCATGTAAGTAAAACAAAAATCTTGGACCACACTTCACCTAAGAACATCAATTTATACGTTGGAAATAACCACACATATTGTGATATAAGTGATGTGAGAATTATAATATCAAAATTTTCGTCTCAATTAACACTTTGGGTGCTACGGGTGTAATAGTACGTCCTCCTATATTTCCTCAAAGGACAACGGACGAACTAGGACGTCCATGGAATATCATTATTGAACGGCACCTGGACGTAATGGTATGGCGGCAGTCTTTCTGGTAGGCATACGTATGACCAAAAAGTGCCAAAATAAATATTAATTGTAAATAAAAGTTCATTAACCTATAAATGAGTCTTCTTTCACAATCCAGGTAGGTGTGAAATATCCTCAGTTTATTTAGAGGACCTTCAATTTAAAGCCTAGCAGGCAAATGTTAATGCATTGTCAAGAATAGGTTAACCGCGCGGAATCTGAAATTCAAGCGAAGACCGTATACAAATACGCGTTTCTCATTCGACGTGACACTTTGATATTCAATAGGAACCATAATTATAAAATGAAAGATATGTTTCCGCGTGTAGGAAAAATCTGTACGTAAGTTATTGATTTTTTTTCGAAATATATGCTAAGTGCCGTAAGGCTACGTGTTAAAATAGCATTTCATTGCCAAGAAACCAAATAGGTAACATGTTATTTTTATGATTTTCATCATTGGTCGTTCAATCCTAAGATTGGTCGACTGCAGCCCTCCACCCTTCCCTATCTAATGCTAGTTCCCTTACCTACTGGTATCTCTTTTATGTACTTTCCTCTTTATTTGGTCCATTGACTTATTCCTGTATGTTCCTCTGGGGAATTTTATCTCTATTTTAGCTTCAATTATGTTCTATGTCTACATAATAGTCTGCCAGCTTCCGCATGGGCGTGTGGGAGGGGGTGTTAGGTCACCATCTGTGCAAAGGTCTAAGGTTTTTGGAGATGAAATGGAGACATGTATTATAGGAGTGAATTTAGTGGAGCTCAATTTTTATTCTGGTCGCTTATTGTGCACGGAAAGAACGAGTTTTTGTACCTATCTGTTCGGCAGAGTATCTTTCTCATTTCATCGCTTCTGTCACACCCTGAGATGTAGTGAGGAGTCATGATAATATTCTTTATGTCGCTCTAAAAAGTATCAGTACTGAATTTATCAAGCAACCTAAGCCTAGCGTGTAGCCTCCGAGTCTCTAGGGGCTCTCACCTTAATCCCTCTAAAAGTTGTGAGACACTGCAGTACTGAGTACGCTCGTAGTCATTTTAACGAAGCGCGCTGCTTTCCTTTGTATTTTATTAATTTTTTTGGTTGAATCCATTTGACCAGGGTCCCCAATGCTCGCGGTGTTCGAAATGTGGCCTAACCAGAGCGAAGTAGCATCTCTCTTTGACTTTTTCATCCGCGGTTCTTCCTATTATACGTTTAACAAAACCTAGTTTCTTTAATGCTGTCCCACATATGTTCTGTATTTGTAATTCCCACGAAATGTCAGTAGTTAAAGTAACTCCAAGATATTTTACAGTATCTGAAGATTTTATGTTTTAAGTTTATCTTCTTTACGAACCCATTTTGTCTCAGGGTGTGTCCAATCCATCTCGTTCTTCTTTTCTGTATAGTGTTCCATATGGTCCTTTCTTCTTCTACTCTTCTGTACGCTTCATCATTTCGATTTTATCTGTACATATTACTAACGAGTACGCGTATGGAAAGCTTCAATCTAATCTGTGCATGAATGAAAATCACGCCAACCACCTTAAGGAAGGTGTCCGCGGAGGCAGGTTTCACTATATATATCGCTCCAGGATGGGCTCAGATAAGGGCAGTGTCTAGACCACTGGCTTCCTATGTCATCTTCTATCGTTCGATTTCGAGTGGTGGAGGAACGTTTCCAGTTTAAGCTTAATTAGCATAGCTTCCGTGAGAGAATAGGGACCACGGTAGATTGTATCAAGAGTAAAGTTAAAACTTGAGTGTATTCAAAAGAGACTGGAATCTGGAAGAAAGTATTCGTGACAGTTTGGAGTGGATTTTAGGGAGGCGACCGACAGCTTAATTCATTTTTGCCATAGGAGATAGGTAAGGGAGGAAGGCTGGATGGAAACCCGGCGTCGGTGTTATCCTGCTCTTAAAGAAAGGCGCCAAGGAGACCACGGTTCAACGTACCATTCAACCAATGGAGTACTGCACTTGAAGTGCCCTACAAGACACTCAAGTAGGGATCGGATTCCCTCTGAAAAACATCCTCCTCGGCCGGGATTTGAACCCCGGTCGTCCGTATGATTAGCCAGTACTCTAGCCACCACACCAACCCGAGTCCCGTATTCGTGATAATGAAGAGCCTATTGGACATGGCATATCTGAAAAGAGTAGATGTATACAGTGGAATGCAGCAATTTGTTGGTAAAATAAAAGAGAGCACATTTGCCAACTTCCTAAGGGGCCATTTAAGTATTGCGTTAGACGTTTTTGGGGGCGGAGAGTTTTTTGGGGGTTGGAATCATCTTACTTTGTCTTATGTGGGGGGGATCGGGGGACTGATACTAATTTGCGTAATTTGGTCCGTCTTGAAACATTGTATTGTTTTCAAATGTCCTGTGCTTTTATCCAAATATCCTGTGATTTTTCACAACTTCATCAGCTTTGGTACTGTTTCGCTCTTAATTTTTATGAATGTGGTACTCCAACACTGCATAATGATACGATATCCAGTGCTTAAAGCTGTACAATTGCTTCTGTGGAAAGATGAAGCAGCAGAAAGTGAGCATTTAACGAAGAAAAGATACTAATATCTAACGTCATACGCAAGACTGACAGGGAGGGGGGGGGGCGGTTGGGAAAATCTTAAATTGTATTACATAGGGAGGTGGGGGAGGTTAAAATGGCATGAATCGTCTTACATAATACTTGAACGGCCCCTTATTACACTAGAAAATGCTGTGTATATTGTGACGGCTCGAGCTAGGGTTGATCGAGCGTTGGCCCTAGGTGTTTTTGTAATTGAGTGCATTTGCTTGGTGGTACGGTGTTTCCGAGGGAGTGTCAAGGTGAATCCTGACCGGTGTGGTGTCCTCAGTTAACTAGGGATACCTAGGGGCCCACTTTATCCCCGGTCTCCGTATACTACCCCCCTCTCACCATAAACCCACCTTCGACGGGTGACTACCCCTCCCGAGGGGTATAAAAAGCCCTGGTGAATGTGATTTGGAAAAAAAACCACGAGGAGAGAGGAGGGAGAAAACCACAGAGAAACAGACTGTGGAAACCAGAGAGGAGAAAGATTGCCGGAAGTCCCGCGAGGTGCATGATAGCCATCGCCCTCCCGAATAAACGAGGCTTATGCTGGTGGAGGACGGGACAGCAAAGAAAGTTCTGGAGGAGCCGAGAGTGAAGCAGACGAGTGACGGCCGTGTTCTTCGCCGATGCAGGAGAAGATTTTTTCCTGGTGCCGCGGTTGTGGAGATCCGAGCAGTGACTCCATTGACGGCTTCAACAATTCCTGCATCGACAGAAATCAGTAAGAACGTCGCAGTTAGCGACCCGTCCATCGTCCTGGTTATCCAGATAGACTCTCACTTTCCCAGTCACGAGATCTGAATCTCTCGCTTCTTTGCCCCCGCGCATCTTGCCCTCACAAAACCATGACCCAGTGCTGAAAAGAATTAGACAGTGAACCATTGGTGCTCAAGAAACTTTATTTACGGGCACATCCGAACGGTTGCCCAGAGTAATTTCTTTTTCTTTGTAAATTGTATCGCATCTTTTGGAAGGGGGAAAAGTATCTTGCATTCACCTTTTTGTTTTGTTGCTTGATGTATGTATTTCACATTGTTCATCTTCATTTGAATCATCAAGTGTTATCATACATTCATCCTCATCAGGGTATTTTTTTGTGTAATTTGTACGACATCATGCATTGCGAAATATATTTTGGTGGATTCAAATAGACCAATTGCTCGATCATTCCCTCGCTCGGGACGGCTGGTGTTCCCCTCTTCCTACCATGTATGCGACGTTCGTGTTCCGTCACAATATAAACAATTAACCCTCTTCTCCCGAGGAGAAAGAGAGTGGTTAAATTATCTTGGTGCCTTTCAGCAGAGCATGAAAAGAAGGTTAACTTAGGAATTGTCTTACCGTCGAGGCAGGGACACAATTAAATTATTTCGGGACTCTTGGACAAATACTAGAACGCTCTGCTACCAGGATAGGGAAACTTTGAAATATGGTTCCTTACTGTAGGAACGGAGTGACCTGGCTGTACAACAGCTAAATACCTCACTGCTGGCTACAGACATACCCGGACAGGAAACGGCATAGCAAAACAGGACGGGAGACAAGGACAAGGGAGGCAAGGCGACATTTCTGGCGGTGGACTGGGGGGATATGGCTGCGGTAGCAGCCCTTTCGGCGTCCCACTCCCGATGACCTGTCGCCTTGCTCCCCGAATCTGATGTCAACAAAAAAATAAAATGAATAATTGAAAAAATGAATGATATCCACAAAAAAACATGTCTTTAAATGAAAAATAGATGAGTGAACGACGGGAGAAAAAACACCTACCCTGCAATCCTACCCTAATATTATAATAATTATAAAACAGATAACTAGCGCCGTATGCACTTAGAAATGCAGCCGATTTGTAAACACGTCGAAGGCCGTCTGGGGAAGAGGATCACTTGATTGAAGATTTCACGATGGCGGTTTTTGACTAAACCATACTATCACTGCGACACAAAGAAAAATAACACTGCAAATTCCACGTAAAATTTATTCTCACCACCGTTTTGGCAACAGAGTTACATCTTCAGGCGAATTGAAAGTTTCTTTGTCAATATATAAACACCAGGGAGTGGGATAGGGTGTATATGAAGAGCAATGTGTATATACAGACAGGACAAATTTCCTTTTTTCACCTGAAGATATAACTTTGGTTGAAACCGGTAGTGAGAATAAATTTTATGAGGAGTTTGCAAAGCACATTATTTCTTTGTGTAGTCATGGAAAATGGTTTTCTTTGTGTAGTTATGGTATTCCATAAAGTAGGGCCAGAGATGACGTCTAACATACTCAAGCTATATAGTTGTTTACTTTTCTTCTTTGGCCAAATCAGGATATTTAATAGCACCAATATCATGTACAAAGTCTAACAATAGATAGCGCCGTTTTCACACATATATTTTTATTTAATCTCTAGTTTTTTTGTCTAATTCTGCATTGGGTTCTGGTTAAACTTAAGCTATAAAATGTCTCAACTTTGAGGTTTCCCTCGAGACATTTTTTAAGGCTAGGATAGTCTTTAAGACCTAACAGCAATAACTAGTGGACATCAAGCGGACAGTATCCCCAGCTAAGAAGTCATTAATGGGATGAAGACAACTGCTGGGCTCAAAGATGATAGAACTACAAACAAGAAACCAGTATGTGAAAACCTTCGTTAGAGCGTAGCACTTCTTGGATCGTAAGCATGTACCATCGGAAAAGCTGACCAGAAAAGAATTAGAAGCTTTCGAAACCCGGTACTGAAGGATAATGCTGAAGATTAAATGGACGGACAAAATAAGTAATGATGAAGTGTACAGAGGAATAGAAGAGGAAAGGACCAAATGGAACATCAGGCAGAAAAGAAGAACAAGATGGATTGGACACACCCTGACACACAATGGGTTTGTGAAGAACATAATTGAAGGCATGTTAGAGGGAAAAGTCCCCAGAGGAAGACCCAGGAATAAGTTCATGGACCAATTGAACAGGAAAGTTCATAGGAAGAGATACCAGGAGGTAAGGGAACTTGCATTAGATAGGGAAGGGTGGAGGGCTGCAGTCAACCAATCTTAGGATTCAGCGACCAATGATGATACCGGCGGTTGACTGACTTTAAATTTGGTATACATTAGGTTTCCATCCAAAGGAATAACAACTGCTCTCAGAGTACATCTACATCTACGTAATACCCTGCGAGCCACCACGAGGGTGTGTGGCAGGGGGTGAAGACCACCAAACATGCACTATTGACATGCAACTAGGATATTTTAGGGAGACATGCTAGAAAATAGGGTCACATGGAGCTAGATGGTTAGTATCTATATAATAAGGAAGGGATTATTGGTTGTTATTACATGCATCATGCACTACAGGCTACTCTAACTATATTTCACCTACCTATCCCTTTGCTACGCTGCCAATTGTTTTCTCTTATAGTACGCGGGAAAGTACGCGAGTATTTGAAATAAAAAAAACGAAGCATTTGGAAATTTCAGCCCACCCTTGGGAGCGTGAGGAAACCTTTCAGAGCGATCTGTTGGAAAAAAAAGAGCCTAGATTGTGGATGGACAGGAGGCGTGAAAGGTATAGAGGGGGGAAGCGGAATAGGATGAGAGAATTCGAGGAAGGCTTAGCCTTTTAAATGATAAAAGAGAGGTTCACGCTTCGCTTCGTACTACCCTCCCACCTGAACCCCGCCCCCCCCCCCCCCAACCTATATGCGCGACGCCCCCGCCGGAGTTCACCTTGATTGCGGGCGACGGTCGGGACGAGCGTCGGTTGCGGCGTCCGTCCGGGTGGAACCGCTCGCTCGCTGCGTCTTTGATGGGAGAACGGGGGGAGGCGGGGGGGGGGGGTATGGGGGGAGGTGGGGAATGAGACGAGAATCAGCAATGCGTAGAGTTTGTTCTTGCGTGGAAATCAGACGAAGAGAGGGAAGGAAGGCTTCCAACTAAGGATTGTCTACGTATAAAAAAACTATCTCCACCAATGGCTGCCAAAGCCTTCGCTTCTTCGGCAATAAGTTCAATATTTCCGAGATACATTCAAAGGTGTTAGGTTCATATAAAATGAAAACTTGAAGCTTTCACGTGGTGGAAGAACGTCATGATAATAAAGAAAAAATTTGTGACTTCCACATTTATTAGAGCAACGAGTAATCAACCTGGAAAACACCAAACGCCTGCTAAACGAGGTCATATTCCCCAACCCATCCCCCCTGCTACGTATTATTTGCCTCCCCGCTAACTTCATGGACACCTACCCAGAAACCTCATATCCCCTGGCACCATATGATTCATTCAAAAGCTTACCTTCACCTTGTCCCAATAAGTGTGCAAACCTCCCCTCCTTCCCTTCCTCCCCCCCTCTCAAACCCCCATGATCCTCTGTATGATACATAAAGAACTGAAAACCATACTCTGTACCTGATGATGGCGTGACACCCGAAACCGGTCGAAAATAATCAATAAATTGTGGAAGTCACAAATTTTGTCTTTATTATCATGGCATAAGGTTCGATAGCAGTATCTCTCAATCTTGTGCTGTTCACGTACCAATTATAACGGTGCGAAATTCCACAGAGGAAAAATCAATCGCTTCCAGTGATATTTCACATATTTGTGCACTTGCGGGTGAAACCGCAAAAATTCCCTCATTACAGCAATTACATAAAGTATTACCAATTAGAGACAGCAGAATCTGTGAAGTACCTAAAAGTTAAACTAACGATCTCTAGTGAGGAGAAAATGTTCTGGAAATAACTGAGAAACCTAATCGTAAATTGGGATTTGTTAAAAGAGTACTGGGAAAGTGCGACATTAAGGACAGAGAAAACAGCTATTTCCCCTTGTTTGATCTCATATTGAGTACGCTGCCAGTATTTGGGATCCTCAAGATGTAGGCTGAAAGAGTAGAGTTAGAACGTGCGCAGAAAAGGTCAACAAGGTACATAATAGGCAATTATTATAGTCTCGTTAGTGTTACTGATCTGTTGCAACAACTAGGATGGTAATCGCTTTCAGACCGTCCATTAAAATCTAGACCCATACTTTTATGAAAATTCAAAGTCAATTAATTTTCGGATAAATTTATTATTATCCAACGAACGCCAAAATACTTCGAATATTAGATCGATTGATGAATTTTACATTAGGGAAATGACTGCAGAACAGACCGGTTTAAAATGTTGCTTTTCCCGCGATTGATAAGGGATCATGTCTGCCAATAAGAGTTAGAAGTAGGTGATTATTTGACTATCTCCCCAATTAGTTTCTTAATCTACCACGTAGTGCTAAGATCATGTTTTCCATTATCCCTGCATGACTCTTGCATCTCGATTTCTTAGTTGCATTACACATTAATAAAACAGTTTCTGTAGAATTGGTAGGATACCTATAGTGTAGTGAATGTTGATGAAAGTTACTCATACATTATTGAGCATGTTGGTAATAACTCACCCCCTACCAAGCACACTTGAGGTAGCATGCAGAAAATTTGTAGATGTAACGCCCAACTACCTTTGATATCTACACCGTAGGTGAAGTACAACGGCCCGAAAATCCACAGAGGCAAAATCATTCACATCCTTGGGAATTTCACACTTGTGTGCACTCGCGGAAGACACTAAAAGTATCACCGTTAAAGGCTTGGAAATTGCATTATTTGTGAGAATAAAGGCTCAACAGGTTTTAAGTTATCTACTTTTTAAGGTAGTTTTAAGTGGTAAGAAGTCAAAATCAATAACGCTGTCTCAGGAGAGATTTGACGGAATTAACTCATGACGACATAAACACTTATTGACGTTTCCACAGATAAATACTGAGTGTGACCGATTTAAATGCTAAGTTACATAATTCAAAATATTTTTAATTAATTGAAAAACTGCAAACTGCAAAGAGCTCTCCTTCTGTAAGAGAGAATATTCCGCTAGCCAATATTACCCTACACTTTCGTTTCTTTCGTTTCTGCATACGTCGTGTTCCTCTTCATTCCGTTCGTGAAATCTATTCTCTTCCTTATTCTCCTCAATTTTCCCATAGCCTCCTTTCCGTCACGAACTTCAAAATCCCCTCCACTCTCATTAAACTTATAGGTCCTAAGGAACATAGGTGACAAAGTTTGTTCTCATCCGTCAAGGGGATTTGCGAGTCTACAAACACATTTTCAACTTTGTAGGAATACACTGCATTTGATTGAAGTTTCCGTGGTCTTCCAGTTATCATCTAGTGCTGATGGGAACTAGAAGACTACAAAATATTCAATCGCATGCAATATATTCCTATTTGAGGGTCGTTCGGACCAGGAAATGTTGAAGGAAATGGAATCCATCGCCCGGATGAAGACCCTAGAAGACTTAGTTCAACTAATTCGCCGGGAAAGCATCAGATCAGATTCATCAATAATATTGCATTATTCTTCCCTTGATAATGACCAGCAATGGATACCATATTTTATTTTAGTTTTTTATTGAATTTATTAGTCTTGCAGTAGCATAAGATTATATACAGGGAAACTTGTATTAAACGGCCACGACCAGACCCGTGAAATAACTTCCGCTTAAAGAGGTGACCGCTGGATGATAGGTAAAACTTTAGCAGCGTAAAGGGGTCTAAAAAATAGATTTCTTTGAGGTACTTGGTGTTTCTAGGGTAGATACACAACGTTAAAAAAGTTTCCTACTTTGTCGCACATTAGAATCATTTTATCAGCAGCTTCATGATTTAAATAGCTACATAATTGTGACAGGAGGTTAAGTCAAAGAGAGACTCTAAGTTTCAGCCTCATCCCAAAAATAAATACATTTATCAGTCAATCTGTGCATCCTAGCTTTGCCAAAAAATCAACTGTTCCATGGCGCAAATGATCTTAGCCGTCGATCGTCTCTCCAAAATAATAACCGACCATCCCCATACCAGGAACCAAAATTAGTCCGACTACCTCTCTTGATCACGTCTACCGGATCTTCTCCGTCCTCTTCCGCACCTTCATCTAGAAAGCATGCAGCCTTTTCTCATCCTATGCCCGTATTTTCAGCCATTTTTCCAACACTGTTAGCACTAAAATACTAGTTTAAATTTTTACCAGTCTTTACAAAATATCCTTAAACAAGTTACCAATATTTTGTTCTCCAATTAAGTTTACATTTCTCTCACTGATTTCATTCACACCTCCAGGCATATCCGTAACTGCTTATACCCAGATACCCCCTGTTGTTGACCTAGTAATTTAAATGTTCAACCTGCCCATGTTTTTGGCCCCCGCATTTCGAGATTAATCTCACTTTGTCTTAAAAAACCATCATACTTTCATAATTCCTCGTTTATTTTCACACCGTATGTCTAGAAGATACAAAGCATTAATGGGGTTTTCAGAACTGTATAGGAATTCTGTAAAAAAATATAGATTTACGATTAATGCAAATATAACCAAAGAAATTCGTTTGAAATGTTGCCAAAAAATCAGGATGATAACCTCAGTATCACTTACTTCTGCTTCTAAAGATGCCGCAAATAGAAGCATTTCGCAGGAAGGGGACAAGCAGTAGAAAAGCAGTCTCGAATTTGAAAAGAACCAGGAGAATATTTTGAGTAAGCAAGAAAAGGGGATGATGATAAGGTAATTAGGATGGGATGAAGGTGAAAATGATGTATGCAATATTGGAGGAAGAAAAAGCCAGAATAAGTACTATACGACCGTGGAGGATCAGGCAAGCTAGAGTCTTTCATTCTCCATCCTCGTATATCAATCAATAGACTGCCTTTTATGACTCCCAATTAAATGGAGAATGAAATTTGAAAGTAATTGGTTACATCCCCCCCCCCCCCCATTTTGCCTTGAACTCGCACACTCTTATGGAGCGAGAGTCCAAAGGAAAAGGAAGAAGCGAAAAAAATAAAGCAGCGGAAGATGGCGAAACACCGGATGCTGCAGATAAGTAATAGTTTTGATCTTCAATCCGCCGTGCAAGGTCTGATTCGGTCGAGGGAGGGAGAGCGATTAGTTTCTTTCCGCGCACAAAACTTTTCATTTCACCCTACTCTCGCCTTTTGTCCGATTTCGTCATGTGACCTCATCTCTCCCCACCCACAGCGCTCCCTCATCCCTGTCCACCCCCTCCTTCCCATCCCACCCCCATTCCCCATCACCCCTCCCCCCTGCCACATCCTGTCAAGGTTTACTCCTGCAAAACTCCATCCCCTCACCCACGGTGTCTCATCCGGTTTGATTTTTGAAACAAATATCAGTCGCGCTATTGTCAGCAAAAAATCAAAATGAAAGCGTTAAGAGGATATTACATATCTCAGATTATTGTTAACTTTAGATTGGATTGGATATTTGGGGAGGCGACCGACAGCTAAGGTCATTGGTACCATAGGGTGGATAGAAACCCGGCGTCGGCATTGCCCTGCTCTTAACAAAAGGCGCCAAGGGGCTGGGGCTGAAATCGATCATATAGGGGAACAGTAGGAGAGAATAGGAAGATCAATAGAGGTGTCCATCTCATCCAACATATGGAGTACTGTACTTGAAGTGCCCTCCACAAGACACTCACGTAGGGATCGGGTTTCCTCCGAAAAATCTCCTCTGCAGGGATAAGACCCGTGGCCACCCGTATAGTTTGCCAGTACTCTAGCCACCACACCGACCCGATCCCCGTTAACTTCTGTATGCCAACCGCATCCATACAATAAAGAGTAAAGCCATATCCCTGTTAGGCCTACTATACAGTTTTACAGAAATGAGAGATCCCAGAGCATTACGGACCTCTTTCACCTACATTGATCTTCCTATCCTCTCGTGCTGTTGCCCTTTACGATCGATGTCAGCCCCAACTAATGTTAAATCTCTGCAACATACCACTAACTTCTTCGCACATATTGTTAAAAATAGAGTTCCTAATCTCCGCAACCAACCCTCTGATGCTGTCTTGTCCTCACTCTCCGTTAATAAACTTGATAATTTCTTAAAATTGATCTTAAACTAATCCATAGCACACTGAACTCAACCATTGACTGCCCCGGGGCAGTCAATGGTTGAGTTCAGTGTGCTATGGTGCAGTGCAGCTACTTTACGTCCGTTGCAACCCCCATTCTCTTTTACACCTCCCCCTTCACTTCCCCCATCACCCCCCCTTCCCCAAACATTTTCTTCGGTTGTTTTCATTCGCGTTTTGTCTTTCGCCCTTCCCCCTCTCTCTTTCCCAATTGGTTGTCTCTTTCCCCCCCTCCTCCTCAGTTTACCTTTATTAACAACTCGGATGTCTTGACCCTTCCTCACTTCAACCCTGCGTTGAAGTGACGCGTTACCTTCGGTTCGCTGAAGAGGGCTACTTTGTAGCCGAAATACGCGTATTCGACCCCCTCCCTCGTCCTGTTGTGTCGATTTGACCACGCTCTTTTTGAGCTGATTCTCCCAGAAGTTGGGCCCATTTGTGTGTGTGAGTGATTTTGTGTGCTTGCGTAAATAACCGGGCATCCTTAGCGGGGTCTCATTAGCCCTTGCAAAGGATCGTATTTGGTTGTGTGTGTTATTATTATTATTATTATTATTATTATTATTATTATTATTATTATTATTATTATTTGAGGCTAGGATTTGGTAATTCTCTCGGCTTCACCTCATTTATTCATGGTTCATAGTTTTCTCTAATTTTCAAGCAGTGGTGCAGCAGCATTTTGAGCGGCACGCACAGGGGAACCCCGCCGAAGGGGCTGGTTACCGCAACCTTGGGGCCCTTCCCTCCGCGTATCGCCACTCAACCGCTGCTGCATTTCCAAAGCTTTCAAATTTTTTCATCTTTTTGTTTCAAAATTCCACATTGGAAGTTAAATTCTCCTTTTTCATTTTTCAAAAAGAAGTTCTTATATCCCCACTTCCTAGCGAAGTCCTCCATGGAGTTATTTGTGGCATGGTACATTCTCTCCCTCTCTAACCTTCTTGTCATCTTCTCTTGGAATGCGTCGGCGTAGTTGACAGTCCTTCTGGCTCCTTTAAAATACAGAGTGAACTCGGAGTAAATGGCACTTTTCGCACATGAAATTATGTGATTCGACAGCGAAGTAGCAGTCTTGGCTATTCGAGCTGGCAAGCAGCTGAAAGGAGTTGGGGTTACTGGGGTCAATCCGGTGTAGAGTTCAAATCTTAGAATTGAGTTTCTACCAGTAATCTTTTTCACTGCATTCACTACCAGTTTCCATGTCGGTACTGTTTGGGGGCAGTCAAAAATAAGATGCCACATGTCCCCTATCACTCCGGGGCACCATGGACAATGGGCATTGTCCCTTACTTTTGTTTTCTCAAGGAAGACAGCATCTGCTAAGGCTCCGTGGGCTAGACGCCAGGCGACATCTGCATCCTTACCAAAAGTCATCTTCTCTCTGAAGGAAGGCCACTGAATTTTTTCCTCGCTGTACTTTCCAGCTAGAGGCCAGCTGGTTCCCTTACGCCTTAAAAGACATTCGGGGTAGATTAAACGTTTACTGATCGGTAGTACAATCGACCTCCTGATTGATTTTAAGTCTGCGTGGAAACCTACGTTTGTCGTTTGCGATCCATCTCCTACGTCATAATTTGGAAGTGGCCGAGGGTCAAACAGATGCCATGCCTGAATCACCGAAGTGTAGAATGCGTCTAAGCCCATAGTGTTACCTCCCCTTCGCGTGAATAAAACTTGATGTGTTTGTCGGCTTATGCTTTCACCGAGGCGTGCTTTGGCTAAGTCTTTCCACGGATGGCTATCAGAGCTCATAAACCTTTGAGCTACGCGGAATCTAAAGGAGAGAATTTTACTCTCTAGGTCAACTAAACCCAACCCTCCTGATTCAATTGGCGCGGACAAAACCTTAGAGCTCACCCAGTGTTTTCCTCCATTCCACACGAGATTCACAAGCTGCGCTTGCATCCTCCTCAAGATATGTCTGGGTGGAGTGTAAACCTGTAAAATGTGCCACATCTTAGGCGCAATAAATTGATTGATAGTTAGCACTCGCCCTCGGTATGACATTCTTCCTATCCTCGGTTTCCATTTCACAATGGTGTCGTCTAGCTTCTTTACAAGTTCTTCGTTGTTCAACGTATTTTCTTCGTCATCCCTATTATGAAGCAATACGCCAAGCACTTTCAAACTTTTATCGGTCCAACTAAAGCCCAAGGGCTTATCTTTTCTCCCTCGCCACTGGCCCACCCAGAGACCAACACTTTTCTGTGGATTTAATTTCGCTCCAGAGAGTTCGGCGTAGGTGTTGAAGGCAGCTAGTATTCTAGGGAAATCTTCCTCTCTATCAATGAAAATATTTATGTCGTCTGCATAAGCGGACGCTGTGAGCGGCATCGCGGGCATATCAGACACTAGGACCCCTGAAATTTTATTCCTTACGAGGGCAAGTAAGGGTTCCGATGCTAAAGCAAACAATTGCCCTGAGAGAGGACATCCTTGTCTGATTCCTCGCTTGAAGAAGATTGGCGTGGTGAGCATATTACATACCCTTATTAGGCCCCTAGCGCCGTTATATAAGGTAATTAAGTAGTTGATAAATGTATCGCTGATACCCATTTCTTTAAGAACGATAAGAAGGTACTCTCTATGTATGAAATCAAAGGCTTTCGATTGATCTAGGGACATAATAGCCATTGATGCACTATGTAAATTCTTCTCCTTGATGAGGTCCCGAATGAGCATAATATTATCAAAAATCGTGCGGCCGGGAATGCAGTAGCTCTGCTCTTGCGAAACCAGTGTCGAAATAACCGTAGATAATCTACTAGAAAGCGATTTTGCGATAATCTTGTAGTCTACGTTGGAGAGAGATATGGGTCTCCAGTTTTCGATTGTGTCAGGGTTCTGGGTTTTAGGTAGAAGGGCAATAACAGATGTTGACGTCGTACGTGGTAGACGTCCTCTGCTGAAACTCTCCTGAGCCATTTTTGTGAAGGGTCTCTTAAGCTCGTTCCAGAATTCTAGATAGAATTCAGCAGTGAGGCCGTCAATTCCAGGAGCCTTGCCACGATTTTGGTTCTTGAGAGCTTCAGTGAACTCTTTTTCACTGAGCGGAGAGTCAAGATTGAGAGCTTCATTCTCGTCCAGTTTCCTTAGCTGGGGCAATAGATCACGGTCGATTGGGGGATGGTCGATGGTTTCCTCATAAATGCTCCTGAAATGCCGGAAGATAATATCAGATAATTCTGAAATGTCTTGTACTGTCTTTCCTCCAACTTTAAGCTGGGTAAGAGGCTTCGGCGTGCACCTGCGAGCCCATTGTGCAAGTTGCTGTGTTGCTTGGGCGTCATCAACTAAAAGCTTTTCCCATCCCATCCTCGTTACGATCGCTTCGGCCTCTTTGGCGCAAATATCCAATGAAGACTGTTGTCTATTCGCAAAGTTTTTAATCTTTTTATAACGAGCGCAATGACGTTGAAGCTCATCTTTCATCATTTCCCATGTAGTGATTGGGTCCTGTTGCACAGAGCTCTCGGTACATTCGAAGGCTGTGAGCAGTTCTCTGGTGTACAAGATGAAATCTCTATCGTGGAGTAAAGAGTTGTCAAATCTCCAGTACGGTTGTCTGGTCAACTGATCAGTAATATTCAGGTCAAGGAAAACGGCTTTATGGTCAGAAAAACTGGGGTGGATGCTGACGCTGCGTACTTTCGTTGTAAATTTACCAGAGATATAAAATCTATCTAGACGGGAACCTGTTTGATGAGCTTCATTCGTGATGAACGTATAACCTAAACCTGACGGATTTTGGAATTCCCATGTGTCTACTAGATCAAAACCCTCACTGATATTTCGAAGTGCATTTGCAAAGCGGGGGAACCTTTCTATCTGATTCCATCTATCTTTCGATGGATTTAAGGTAACATTAAAATCACCACCAACGACGACACAAGTTTGCGCCCCTTTTGAGGAGTCCATGATCAGCTCAAGGTAATCTTCCAAAGATTTGGTGGCTGTTACGGCTGTTGCTTGGTCTAAGGGCCCATAGAAAGCGATGAGAGCCAGGTAATGAAGGTCATCTTGATGAGAGGAGGAAGAGGAAAGTTGAATGGTAAGGCATTGAATGAAACCGGGATAGATGACATTGGTAGAACTAAGAGTGGCGTTTAAAGATTTCCTTATTCCTATTGCTGTTCCGTTGAATCTGTCCTGTGGGCCATTGAAAAAGAAGTCATATGACCGAAGTGTGGGAAGAACTTCCTCGGTTGTATTGGCTTCCTGAATGAAAAAGATATCAGGGTCATGATTTTTGACATATGCGGTTAGGCTAGCCCATTTGTGAGGGCTTCGAACAGATCTAACATTTAGAGTCATCAGCCTCAGCCTGCCCATTCTTATGGTATCAATACTTCACGTGGAGAGGCTTTTGATAAGCCTCTGAAGGCGCATTTTAAGGGCTGCTTCTCTTACCACTCTTCTTTCTAATAAAATTGTTAACGTGGAGATTATATCTGTAGTGCCTTCAAAAAAGGTTGCTGCAATTCCTTTTGGGTCATTATGCCCCTTTACTTCAGTTAAAAATTTCTTCAAGGTAGCGAAAGGGATAGAAGAAAAGGCGGGATTATCGATATAATAATTGGCAACTGATCGCCATCCTTCCTCTCCGACAATCTTTTCCTTGGAGCCTTTCTTCCTCTGAGGTGATGTAGTTATATTACAATGGGTTTCATCCCGCTCTGTTGCACTTTCCATTTTCTTCCTTTTTCCGGTGGCCTGTGATTGCTGTGAATTCTCTCGCTGATTGCCTTGCAAGACAGTATCGGAGGAGAGTTGTAGCATCTTGACAGCCCTTTCTGCTAAAGAAGCTAGGGTTGGAGGTGATGCTTTTGGACTGTTGGAGCAAAGGTCATTATGTACAGGGGACGTCGTATTGCCTCCAGGGGTGCTTGCAGGCTGGTCAAGATTGGGTGTGACAAGAACACTCGAGAGCGAGGAAGGTGTGGAAGAAGGAATAGAGGTGACGGACTGAGAGGGGATGGGGAGGTTTGGAGAGGTGGATACGTAGGTTGCAGTTTGATTCTGGGTCTGTTGTGTCTGCGAGGTTGGTTGATCTTTTGAAGTTAATGGTGCACTTTGAGCAAAGGCACAGGCGCCTTGTAGATGGTTGCGTTCAGGCTGGTTGGTCTGATGATCCTCTGTTCTGTCTACGGCTTCGGACTGTGCACAATCACGGGCAGAATGTCCTTCTCTTCCACACTGGTAGCACTTTCCTTCATCCACTTCTAAGAAGATACGATGAGGCGAGTCTCCAATGTCTATTATAAATGATTCAGGGAGTGTTACTCCCTCACGTAGAACAATATGTACTGCTCGGCGCCAAGAATTTACGTGAGTGTAACCTTCTTTTCTAATTCCAAGCGTTATTGGATACATTGGAGATACTATTCTTCCCGCTTGACTTAGAATTTCCACAAGTTCGTCTTTGGGAACTTCTGGGGGAACATTATGGAGTATTAATCTCTCTGCTTTCGTTACCATGCGCCTGGCTGGAATCCACGTTCCTCTCATGCTTATTCCACCGAATTTATCCATGAAAAGAGTTACTAGATCTTCATTTTTCAAATAGATGCAGACTCTTTGATGTGCAAGTCTAGTAGCGTGCGTAATGCTATCTCCTCCCCCTAGGTTATCGCCTACTTTAATTACATAGTCATGGATTGAGGTGTCCGGCAGTGATTGTAGAATTATTGCCGTTTTCTTACTTGGGCAGTTAGAGGGCACATTGATTCGTCTTCTTGGAAAATTAAAAACATTAGCTTTCCTATTGTCTACGAAATCTTGCGTAGAATTTCTTTGAAGACTTTGAGCGTATGTGCGCTGTTTTTGTGGTCGAAAACGGTTGTTCATTTGAGAAGCGGACGTTGAATCATTTCTCTCTGAGGAATTTGGTGGAGGGGGGGCCTGAAGGATGGGTTGTCCGGTAGAGGAAGGTTGGGATGGAGCGGGAGGGTGGCGTTGAGTGTGTGTTATGTTAGGCTGGTTATGCTGTATAGGAGGAGGAGGAGGGAAGTGAGGGTCAAAAGCATGAGCATGAGCAAGGGAATTAGGAGTGGGGCAAGGATCTGCAAATGTACTCGACTGTAGCGGAGGGAACGAAGCTGCGGAGTTCAATTGAGACAATCCAGCAGTAAGGTTGGTAGAAGGAGAAATATGCGTTTCCGTTGATTGAGATCTGGAGGGAGGAGAGCTTATCTGAAAGCGCGCCCCGTTAACCTCCGAAAGCGGCTGTTCAAGGTTAGGTTTTTCACGAGGAGTAGAGATAAAATCCCTAAATGAATGATTTGGCAGTAAACTCCTTGCGTCACTTATGCTGGTAATGGGAGGCTCGAGAGGAAGAATAAATGGCGAATCGGAACTGATGGGAGGAAAATCGCTTTCCTGTAGAGAAGATCTGGTTTCTTTAAAGATTGTAGTTGCTTGTAGAACTCCATTTTCTCGTCTAAGAATCGTAGTTGGGGTGACATTCTCACTATATGAAACTAGATTCAGATTACTTGATGCGGCGTACGGAGAGGTGGTGTCTGATGGGGATATGACATTGGTTGAAACTTGTTGCGATGAAACCATCGGCAAATCACTAGCAGAACTATTACTATTAAACAAATCTTGGGAAAATGAAGACTGAGGCATAGAAAAATCTCCTGAAGCATTGACTAGATCCGAGTAATTCAAAGTTTCCGCCGAATCCGACCGGGTAGAAACCCGGCCGGCGGACTCAACACCCTGTGAGTCCAACGCCTATTCGACGAAGCCTAAAGTAGAATAAATAAATCACCACTGAAAGTTTATAAAGAAAATATTAGCGCTCTAATCACCGGTAACAGTTCGATGAGATGCAGGATTAGTCCAGATGAATCTGCTCGAACCACCAGAAACGGCGCACCAAAACACAGAAAACTCACAAAAACTCGGAGCAACCCGAAGCACGTCCGAACGCAACGGAGTCTTGTGTGTGTGTGTGTGTGTGTGCGTCTGTGTTTGGTCCCTGGCGAGGAAGTAACATTGCCGTAAACCAACACAGGGGGGTATTCTTGGTTGAGAGGCTGTGGTTGGTCTCTGCCTGTCGTTTTTCCAGTATACCAAGACAGCAAATTTGGTGTTTTTTGACGAAGGGTGCCAATTGTTTACGGCTTTTGGAGATTTTATGTCTTTTATTTCATTGACTGCCCCGACCTTGTTTCCTGGATAAATTTCAGAATACCCACCCGATACATCAGAACTCACTCATTACTCCCATGTCCCGACTCCCAAGCTTACCAAGCGCTCCCTCATTTTTCGCCCCTCTTCTCCAGTAAATTCCCTTCCTGTGAACATCGAATCTTTCACTTTATCTTCCACCGTCTTCGCCAATCTAGCAATTTGCCATTCCCAAAAACAGTAGTTTTTACTATCTCCCCATGCTGGATTATCATTTGTCACCTTCTTCTTGCAATGCATTTACGTTTGTGTCCTCTTTTGTTTGTTAGACTTTCAATATAAAACGTATTCATGCTGTATGTGATCTTTTCCTCAAATAAATAAATAATTTGCTAAGGAATTAAGAGTAGGCTAAATGCAATGGGATGGGGTAACTGAGAAATTTATGAGGAATAATTAGAATGGTCAGAGTTAGGAATGAGAGGGTGATGAAGGAAAGCAGGTTAAATGCTTCAGCGATGGACACATATGACAGGAGTGTGCTTCGTTGGTTTGGTCACATCGAAGGAAATGGGAGAGAGTCGAAAGTCACGGGAGACAGACATGAGAAACGCTCTAACGAGTAGGAATATTAGGAATCTTAAAATAGGAGAGCGAGTGAATATGGGTATCAGAGGAGCTTCAGTTGTTTGTTAGGATGCAGCATTATGGAGGGGATTATGCTAGGGAAAACAGTTTTCACGGACTAAAGGCAATTTCCAAATTGTTTGACTTTGCCTACCCAGAAAGGGATTACGAAATGTTCCATTCCCATAGCGAGGGTTTAGGACATTTAGGCTCGGCAAATAGGGCGCGGCCGTTTCGGTGCACGGACGTTTAGGCGCGAGCCATTGTGTGTATGAACGTAAGTTATCTAGGTAATTTAGGTAGGTGTAAAAGGAAGTGAATAATAAAAATCAATATTTTTTCAAGTTCCGGGCCCGATCTATATAAAATATATTTCTTTTTCAATCTCAGCATACATCCTATCCTTATCAAGCCGTCTTTGATATATGGTTCTCTTCTTTCCCCTTATCCGCTCAACCAAATTCCTTCCCTCTATTTTAATTTTAATTTTTTTTATTGGAAATAATGATCACATACAGCATGAAGGCATTTTATATTGAACGTATAACAAACAAAGAAGGACAAATGTAAAAACATAATTAGAAGAAGGTAACAACTGATAATCCAACATGGGGAGAAAGTAAAAATAACTTTTTTTGGGAATGACACACGGATAGGTATCTCAATCTTAAGCCACCATTCACCCAAAAAACCTATTCCAACCATCCAATCTACCTCATTCACAAGTTTTCTTCCCTTACCATTAATTTTCTCGGTTGTCTTCCTTTCCGTCCGTCCTCCATCATCCTCTTCCTCCACGTGTTAAAACCGCAATAAGTTCACGTCTCATTTCTTCTAAGTCCATCGTTCTGTCCCGTACGTAGATACCCCGCATATTTAACTCTTCACAAACCTCTTCTTTAATCCCAAGCCCTCGGCGTCAGCTACTTCCTAATGGTTAATACTTCTTTCGCCAGCGCAACTATCCACCTAATATCTTTGCTACCATTTCCATTTTCTTCTAGCGCACAACCCAATCCATTAAACAGTTTTACTTGCTCTTGTCTTCACCCTCCCGCTTTTATGACTGACCTCATTTTTGTCAGGAAAATTCTCATTAATTTTGTTCTCGTAATATTCATCTACACTCCGAGTTTATTGCAAATGTATCCTACTACATTCTGACAAGCTGCGACTTTCTACATTAATATGGATCAATGTTAACTTGATAATGACGCAGAGAGGTTGAAAGTGATCAATCTTCAATATGTTCTACTTCTGCTTCAACGCCATGTCTACACTGAGGGTGGAGTAAACATTAAGACCTCAGCAAAAGTCGAATACCTTGGGATTACCTTGACTTCTGATATATCGTAGAGAACACACACACACACAAAATATGCGGCACAGCATTAAAGAAAATAGGATTTATCAAGCGTATAATAGGAAGGGCCTCGGATGAAAAAGTGAAAGAGAGATGCTACTTCGTTCGGTTAGGCTAAACCTTGAATACTCCGGAGCGTTTGGGACTTTGGACAGGTAGAATTAGCCAAAGAAATAAATAAAATACAAAGGAAAGCTGTACTATTCATTGAAATCCGCTAATAGCAAACATGTAGTGTTCCTCAGCTTATAGAAGGGTTAAGTTGGGACCGCATTGACACACGGAGGCTGCACAATAGACTTAGTTAGCTGGAGAAATACATAACTGGTGTGTTTCGGGGCGACACACAGAATACCATTTTGACGCCTCACTTTATCTCTAGGTCCGACAGATGCGACAAATAAAGGAGATACATTGCCGAACAGATAGGTACAAAATGTCGTTCTTTCCTCGCACAATGAGTGACAATAATAAAGCCAGAGCTCCACTCATAAACACAGCCATAATACAAATCTCCTCCGAAAACCTATTTTTTCACGCCTTTTCACGGCTGGTGACCTAACACCTACTTCCACACGCCCATGCGGCGCCTCGCATGGCAGTATGTAGATGTAGATATTTAAAAAAAATAAAACGGTCACAGATCGCAGGAATTTTTGCAGAATAACTACCGAAACATTTGTGGCTGAAGACTTTTACACTGTAAGAATTGAAAAGAATGTTAATCTGAACATATACTATTGACTTATGGATGCATTTCCCTATAAATACTGAGAATTTTAATCGTTATCAACTATAATTTTGCGACATTAAATTAATGATAGCTACTTCATGCTTCTTAAGACCGCTTTAAAAGGTACGTTTAATTGTACAAACGAATGCATCATATCGTAGAATGTACAAGAAATGAATGGAATTAGAGCAGGTTCTATTTCCCGTTCAATCATTTAGACAATTATACAATTTGCCGCTTTACACGATAAAATTTTTCTTCATGAAAGAGTTCATACATTAGTTTGTACAATAAAATGTACCGTGTAAAACGGCCTTTACAGCTGGTGAAAAGAATAAAATTGGAATATGTTCTCCGCTCTAACTAGAGATATACATACATATCCAATACCTGTTCCACCCAACGTGGGTCTAGGAGTTCACTAAGCATCCCTATTGCCCTCTATCGTTCCATAGCTCTTGTCGGACTTCATCTCAATGTTACCCTCTTACCTCCACGTCCCTACTCACTTCGTCAATCCAACGTCTTCTCGGCCTTCCTCTCGGTCTTTTACCTACCTCTACTGTGCTTAGCATTACTTTTGGCATTCTTATTTCTTCCATTCTTTTAACACGCCCTAACCATCTAATCCTTTTTTCTACTATTTTTTGTCTAATACATTTTATATTTGATTGCTCCCTTATGTTGGTATTTCTCACTCGGTCTAGTTTGGTTTTCCCCAGCACTGATCTCAAAAACTTCTTTTCTCCCGCTGTTACCCTACTCCAATGTCTTTCTGTCATTGTCCAAGCTTCAGGTCCATATACCCCTATTGGTAGATAGTACCGTATTTCACCGCATAATCTTCGCCATCGCATGATCGTTGCACCCTACTTTTTCAGTCCAAAAATTTGTTCACAACTTTTCATCGCATAATCGTCGCATGTTAATTTTTTCGTCACAAAACTTGCTATAAAATGAAAAATTTGTCAAATTTTGCACTCTAACTGACATAAATTTCTACCTGCCAGTCAAATATACAGCTAAAAAGGTAGAAAATAGTGTCGATTTGTAGACTTAAATTTTAATGTATTGTATTTAATGTAGGCCTATCATTCATGAGATCCTAGCTTTGCAGTAAAGGCAGTTAAGTACGTAATAAATGACCTATGTATAACTAATACCGGCGCAATTTTATTTTATTTATTTCCCCTCATAATGGTCACACCCTACTTTTTAGCGAAAAAAACTTGGCATAAAATCTGTGACATATATGCTGTGACACGTCTTGAACATGATCATTTTTGCCTGTTGTGGTATCTTCCTGTCACTAGCAAAATATCTCGCTCATATTGCCTTCATTAAACGAGAGCTTTTTCTAAAAGTACCCACGCGTGCGGAAACCAGCCGAGACGAACGAGTGAGAGGAAATCTGGGGGGCGTCTCTTGGGTCGGATGTTCGGCGGGGAGGAGCAAGAGAAACAAGCCCCCAACAACTGCGCCTCGCATCCGCCCGATCGTCGCCTTTGAAACCCCCTCGCCCCCCTCATGGCTTCCGCGCCCCCACTGGCGAATTGAAGGATGATTTCCGGGGAAGCTCTCGAAAGAAACTCTCAATATCTCAAGGAAGTCTCGCTGAAAGCTCTCAAACGCGTTTGCTCGGGGGAAGGTCATAAGGACGCAATTGGAAAAATACAAAATTCTGAATATTCTTATTGTAATGACGTAGAATTTGAACATGATGAATGGATGAAACGCCAAATTTATAGTTCCTTAAGAGATGCATGGAAAATTCATACTGATTTCCTAGTAGTCTAAGTCATAGTTTTCCCCATGTTTCATTCATTAAAATCCAGCATCGTATTGAGCCAGCACCTGTATTATCTACATACCACCCCGCGAGCCGCCACAAGGGCGTGTGGAAGGGGCTGTTAGATCACCAGCCATGTGCAAGGGCTAAGGATAAGGTTTATGGAGGTGAAATGATGAATGTACTATGGGAGTGTTATGAATGGCAGACAGTTTTTAGCATGCTCACTTATTGTGCGTAGAAAGGACGAATTTTTGTACCTATCTGTTCGACAATGTATCTCCCTTACTAATTCGCTTCTGTCGGACCTAGAAATATAGTGTGACGTCAAAATAATATTCTCTTTGTCTCTCTGAGACATGCCTGTCCTGAATTTCTTAAGCAAACTAAGACTAGCGTACAGCCTCCGAGTCTGTGGCAACGCCTAACATAATCTCACTAAAAGCTGTTCAACACTCCATATTCGTTCGCAGCAGTTATTAACGAAGCAATTATATGATAGCAAAACCTGTGTATGTCAAGTTAAGTATCAGAGTAGGCTAACTTGATGCAGTGGGAACGGGGTACCTGAGAAGTGTTGGTGGGAAAAGTAGGATGAATAAGTTTAGAAACAGTGAAAAAATGTGAGTTGAATGCTCAAGTAATGGACAAATATGAAAGAGTGTGCCTCGTTAGGCGAGAGAGCGGATGGCAGCCGAGTAACGATACAGATTCATGATAGAGAAGTGAATGGTACCAGAGGAAGGGGTAAACCGAGAAATTCATGAAAGATTTGATGGAAGAGACTTCGGAAAAGAGGAATATTAGGAGTCTTAGAAAGTGAATTGACATATAATGTATAGCATGAATGCACCAGGAGCAAAAAAGGTATTCAAAGATAGGGTGTTATGGAGGGAATGATGAAAAACGGACGGTTTTTAATATCTAATAGCAATATCTAACGGGCATCAAGCGAAGAGTAGCCTAAGCTAAGAAGACTTTTATGGGAAAAAGACAACTGCTGTGCTCAAAGAAGACAGGACTAAAAACAAGAGACCAGCATGTAAAAACCTTCGTGTGGAGCGTAGCACTCAATGGATCGTAAGCATGTACCAATGGAAAAGCTGACCAGAAAACAATAGAAACCTACAAAACCTGCTGCTGGAGGAAAACGCTGAAGATTAAATGGCCGGACAATAGTTTAAATGAGGAAGTGTACAGAAGAGTAGAAGAGGAAAGGACCATATGGACCACCACAGAGAAATGAAAAACAAAATGAATTGGACACACTATAGCACACAATGGGTTTGTGAAGAACATAATTGAAGGTGAAATGGAGGAAAAAGTCTTCAGAGGAAGACCCAGGAATGAGTTCATGGGCCAAATAAAGAGGAAAGCACATAGGAAGAGATACCAGGAGACAAGGGAACTAGTATTAGATAGGGAAGGGTGGAGGAATGCAGTCAACCAATCTTAGGATTAAACGACCAATGATGATGATGAGCGATAACTTTGACAAATCCCGAAGGGGAGTTATTGATAGGTACGTCTTGAAACCACAATTCTTAAGTACTCAGAACATTTTTTGTTCTATTCTCGAAAAAAAGATTGAGAAAAAATTACGATTGTTGACTCTTTCTATTCATTTGAACTTATCATTATTAGGGCAAGAGCACATTTCTGTCGCTACAATACTCTTCGACTGACATTGGGTGTAGATACCGAGAGGATTGAAGACGCCAGTCAGATTATCAAGGAACGGAAATGAAGCATGAGGGCATGAGATACATGTGTATATTTATATTGTCTTACTACGCTCTCCAATGGAGCCATGAAGTCGATTCGCACCGGAAGTCGGAGTCGCCTCATTTCCACGACGATGAAATAATCTCCTCCTCGCTTCAATATCCGCTGGACCGCTTGGAAGGCCAGTTTTTTCAACATGTTCCGAGACAACAGCCACTCAAGCCATACGCCCGCGCACACGATAGGCTTTTTTTATGAATTTTTACGGCTCTAAGGTGGTGAGAAAAAGTCACCGGAAAGGCAAATAAATTCGCTTCAAACTACACTAATTTTTCCACTCCCGGTCGCACTTCAATCCGAGGAAAAGGATATTAAAGCGAGGAAGGAGTAAAAAAAATACTAGAGTGGGAATCGCCGCACGGGCTTCGGAGTCGATAGAAATATGAAGTCCATGGTATCACGGACAGAGTTTTTTCGAACATTGAGTAGCTCCTAGTTAATGGTGTACTCAACGCAATAGGTGTTCTGGATATGTCCACAGATATTACTACCTATGACTACATGCACATCCAACGCTTCTACATCTACATGCTGCCCTACGAGCCGCCGCATGGGCGTGTAGCAGGGGGTATAAGAACACCAGCCGTGTGAAAATATAAGGGATAAGGTTTTTGGAGGAGAAATGGTGACGTGTATTTTTGGGGTGTATTTAGTGGAGCTAATTTTTTATTGTAGTCACTTATTGCGCGCGGAAATAACCATTTTTTGTACCTATCTGTTCGGCAATGTATCTGTCTTATTTTTTCGCTTCTGTTGGACGTAGAGATGTAGTACGGCGTCATGATAATATTCTCGGTGTCGCTCTGAAACACAATAGTTATCGATTTCTCTAAGAATAAAAACTAAGCTAGTGTTTAGCCTCATAGTCTCTAAGGTCTCACACTTTAATCCCTATAAAAGTTGAGAAAGACTATATGTTCCCTCGTAGCAGATTTAAACGAAGCGCCTAGCTTTCCTTAGTATTTTATTTATTTCTTTGGATATTTCTACCGGTCCATGGTCCCAAATGCTCGCTGCGTATTCGAGATGAGGCCTAACCCGAACGAAGTAACACCTTTCTTACCCTTTTTCTTCCGAGGACCTTCCTATTATACGCTTGACAAAACATAGTTTCTTTAATGCTGCGCCGAATATGATTTGTATGTGTATTCACCACGATACAGCTTGAAGTCTATTATAATCTTCTTTTCTCAAAGTATTCGTTTCCATACCAAAAATCTTCATACATTACTTTCGACTGGTTGCAAACCTTTTTTTATAGACTAGCGGCCAAATTTTCTCTTAACATTTCAGTTCTTTAAGAAAACACATAGCATCGCTTTAGCAATCATCTATTTAATGCATCTAAAATTTTTCCCAAATTCATCTTAAGTAATATCGCAGTAATTAAATTTTTTCACCAGCACTATACTATATACTAACGATAAATCTTTTTCTATATTCGTCCAATGGAATCTTCACCTGATAAAAATGAATGAATCCGCCGGGCTGAGCCAGAATTACTATCTACTAGTAAAAGCCTAGCATTGAACTATATTTCAGAACAATTAGCCACGCTTAAGAGACAGATCATTAGGGAAAAACATGGTCCACTTCAAATAAAAAGTCATGAAAAATAAGAATGATGAAATTTGGTGAATTAGTGATAGGAAGTATGACGGAAATGATAAAAAATATAGATATAGTTGTGTATTTCTACGGCTTTTTTTCTATAATGCACGTCAATAGGATAAGTAAGGATCCAGCAATCATTCGAAGACGCCAAAATGTTGGATCAAAGTTATGTAAAGTGAGGGCAATAAAGAGAGACAATAGAAAGAGACTCTCAGAGATTTACTGTTAACATTAGACAGATTTCAAGATGCAGTACAGAAGAAATGGGCCATACGATTTCGTAAGAAAGAAAAGGAATTGTGAAAAAATGAAAGAATAACGGAGGAAAATAAAGCCAGAAAGAAGCAGGAAAGAGAAATTGGCACGTGGTCTATAAATATTACCATCAAAGAGAAGTCAAAAATCACTTGTTAAGAAATGAAGCTTCTAAAAATAGATGAAGGGGAGGCGGAGTATCTTCCCCGACATATCTGCTCCACATCTACATAATTCCATGCAGGCCAACCCAAGAGATCGTGACAGGGGGTGAATTATAGCAAACAAGTATTAAATTATATCCGATTAAAGTCATTGTGATTACCACTGTTGGCGCATTTACAAGAAACTTGCAAATACATTTCAGCAGGTGCGAATTTCACAAATATGCATTACCACATTGTAGGAAATCCATAGGTATGCTACCAGTACGAGAACGACTGCTTGCATTATTTTTTGCAAATATACATCAGTTTATGTGTAAGGAAGAACACGCAATCGGAGGTGATAATTTGCTAAAGATCGTTTTGTATTACAAAAAAACGAATAGTAGGGTTGATAGCTGAATAATGAAATAACCATGACCGTAATTTCGAAAGGGGCCGGTAATAAAAATTGAAATGAAAAGCACAGGAATGTCAGTTCGTTAAAATAAAAGCAGTGAAAACACTTCTTCACGCCTACATAAAGGACACACGAGTGATTACTCTTGTTGCAGAGACCCGTCAGTTGCTACAGGTCATAGTGATAATGTTGGAAAGAGTAAAATAAATAATTTCCATGTTTCGTTTTGGAAGCTTGAGAAAATACGGTAAACCTTGTGAAGAATAGAAAGAAAAATGCCAATACTTACACACTACTTCTGTTCAGCATGTGTTGCATAGTGATCATCGAGAGGCGCACAACATGTACGAAGCTTCTGGAGGAATTACTATCGCACTGAGGACCCGTCAATCACGCTGAAAGAAAATAAATACATAAAAATTAATAGAAAAATATTAACTAACGTTATAGTTATGGGACTGCGAAAGAGAGGGAGGTAAAGTTTGAGATAGGCGGACGAAATGAAGAGAGGAGCGTATCTCCTGCATGGCGTAGTTATCTAGCAAACCAAAGGTCCGTGATTCGATTCCCGGTCTGGGCCGATTTGTTCTCGGGGCAACTTTGAGGTATCTCACATATTACGGTTAGATAATTTTTGCAGAGGAATGTATTCTGAGTAGGAAAATGAAATTGGAACAGACGGCTAAATCGGGAATCCATATTGAAAATAAGTATTGAGCTTTTCCTCAGTTATTTATTGCATCATACAACGCGGCTCGCAGCTTGCTTCATCTTCAGGTACAATTGTTTAGATTTTATTCATTGATTGTTACGACATTAACCTTACGCTAAGAAAGGTGTTTTGGAGAACAAACTACATTTTGAGAGATAAGGCAGGGAACATAGACAGGGTGCATAGAGCTTGTAAGAAGGAAATTTTTTTCGTAAATAAGTGGAAAGGGGTGCGGAGATAATGGCTTGTTGCAATGGTTGCATATTTATGTATTTGGATATAAAATACTCCCACAAAGTGACGCCTGAAGGGATAAAGTTTTTTCGTGCGCCTTTAACGCCTTTGCATTACCTAGTATATAACAATGAATGTTTGTTTGTTCGTCTTCTATGCGTTCCAATACAATTCATCAGATTAAAGTGAAACTTGGGTGAGTTGTTGTGCGCGCGTCCGCAAAGGTTTCTGAATCATTAAATCCATTGTACAGTAGGTGGAGCGCGAGCCGTTTCAACGAATGAGTGTTGGCACGCGAGCTTCACAAACAAGCGAGGGACGACAAGCAAGCAACGAAGCAGTTCATTGACGAGTCGCTCAATCACGTGCATCAGAGCTGTATCATTGAGACGTTATATAGCGTCCATCAGAATCATACAAATGAGGCATAATTCGTGTTAAAACGTACATAATTTATTTGAACGCAGAATAAGATTTGGTGCAGAGATCTCTTTGTTGGCTTTTTATTAAATTTTTGCATTCGATTTTTGTATAAGCTTCGCTTTTTCCTAAAATTGCATTTTTTAGCTCGAATTTTTTTAATTTTTACACTAAATCAACAATAGAGTATTTTATTTACTTGGAAACCGCAGCATAAGCATGGGATGGAAACTCATGCCATCGTTTGTGCGTTACAAATTCCTGCGTAGGTAGGAGGAAATTATTGGACTAGATTGGAGGAGGGACCGACTTTGAACCCAGATACAGGCTTTGAAATGCATGCCACGCACAGCTAGTTTTCAATAAAATATACTTATTAACATTTATGATGAAATAGGGGTTTATGAAGAGATAATTGTAGAAATTAAAGTAGAAGGCGAGTTGATGATGTCAGATAGATTCGATAAAAACGTATGGCTAGTAATACAGTCAACCAAATTTAATCAGCCTAATGGAAGCCTTCCACCAGAATCTTAAAATTAACCAACAAGAATAGTAAATTCTCCGGCTTCCCAGAGTTCCAGGGTATGTTTTCATAATGACTAACATTTTGGCATGAGACTATACTGCCACTTACATCCCAGGAGATGAGGGGAAAGCCAACTGTCAAAACTGCGGTGAAATAAAAATCGCACATTTTTCGACAGTAAAACTTAAATCTCGACCAGAGTTTAACCGTTGACACATTATTGTCAGGTGAGTATCCGACAATAATGCACCAACATTGAAATCCGGGTGGAAAGTAAAATTATATCGAGGAAAATTACACCGCTTTCATTTCAAAATGACTCTGCTCAATTTCGCGTTCATGTACGGATTACATCCTGTCAAAACGTCGGTCATCAATCAGGCATTAACCCCATGGGAATCTCGAGCGGAATTCGGAGGGATAATTCGCCGGGAAGCCTCGGCATATCACCGGTAAGAAATATTTGTAATGAGATTAAGAACATGTACAATTCATGATGTCTACACTTGCCATGACGGTTTTCATGAGGGAATATCCTGAGAGGAAACCGTCTGCTTTTTCCTTCAGGCATCTCCTTCGCTTACCCAACATTTTCCTCTCTATAACGGCCTTCAACATCCCATTGTCTCACCCAACGTAAACACCCGAAAAACATGATTTTTTTAACGCTCGTCGGATGTGGGAAGATGTCTCGGAAAAAAGCCTTGTATCCGCCGCGTGAGCGAAAACATATGTGGCCGATCGACCGTGCGTGGCTCAAGAGTCGAACCCTTTTTTTTACCGATTCAAAAAAAACCGCCGAGCGCCAAAAACGAACCACGAATTTATCCAACCACGACCCAGAGCAGCTTTTGTTGGAAAGAGGCGAGGTTTAATTAGGGCGGAAATGTGCGTTTAACGACATCGGATTGGAGGTTAAGGCAGTGCAAGTGAGAGTAGGAAAGAGATAGAGAGAGAGAGAGACCACAATAAGGATGAGAAAAAACAAGTGAAAAACTATAAGCGATCGCGGACGGAAAGAGAAGGTTCACGGACGAAATTTTTCGGTGGCTGACTCGATCGATAAAGGGGGGAGGGGGTTGTCTTTTTGTCTTATACTCCCTTCTCTCCCGTTTCCTCATCCCTTTTTCTCTCCCCACCACCTTCTCCCGAAAACCACTTCTCGCATCGCGATGCGCATCTTTTCTTTCCACGTTCTGGTTGAGCAGTCATGTCGACCGCAGCAGGTGCAAAACGACGCCCTTACCCATCGGTTCATCCTTTTCTAATGCTTAACCCCTTCATCACCTCTCTATCCTCGCACTTTTCCGCCATGACTGTGCAAATAAAAAATTACCCTTCTTAGGAGAAATCCTATGACGGATGCTATGGATGTAGACGAAACAATTTTCATTTGAAACTGGAGTAAAAATTCTGGAAAAGTGTCACGGCTTTCTTCCCCCTAAGTCTCAGGTTCGTGAGAAATTTAAATTGAAATTATTTTGTCCCATGTCCGTGGACCGATCGGAGCCATGTCTAACCCAAAAATAATTAGGTATCGGATATCAAAATAAGAACATATTCGACTACAATTGTCTACAACACTTCCTAAAGGACCAGTTGAAAATGCAGGAAATAGGTTGAAACCGATTGGATTTGATATTTGAGGAGGCGACCGACGGCTAAGGTCATTTGCGCCATAGGAGATAGGTAAGGGAGGAAGGGTGGATAGAAACCCGGCGTCGGTGTTAGCCTGCTCTTAACGAAAGGCGCCAAGGGGACCACGGTGTAACGTCTCATCCGACAGACGGAATACTGTACTTCAAGTGCCCTCCAAAAATAACACTCAAGGGATCGGATTCCCGACGAAAAACATCTCTGCAAGGATTTGAACCCTGGCCGTCCGTGTGGCAGGCGAGTACTCTGCCACCACATCAACACGATCCCTCGAGTTAAATCCGAAAGAAAAAGCGACGGATACGAATGTTCAGTGCGAGATCGGGCATCGATTGCTATTTTGGAAGCATATTTGACCGAAAAAATATCACCGGCAGCGACCCGCAAACCGACGCCATCAAGTTTACACAGCTATGGGAAGAGTGCGTTAACGCCCACGGCATCGGCACATTCTAACGAAGTAAGCGTAATGGAGAGTATTGGAAAGGGACGAAATGTTATAATGGAAATTTCTCACCAGCCTGAGACTTACGGAAAAAAAGTGGTGACACTTTTTCGACATGTTCACTCCAGTTTCAAAAGTAAAATAGTTTTGTCTGCATCCTTAACATCCGTCAGGCGATGTCTCCTTGTTAACGTTCAATGATTCATCTACATCTACATTTACATAATACCCTGTGAGCCGACGCTTGGGCATGTGGCTGGGGGTGTTAGGTCACCAGCCGTGTAAAGGTGTAAGTTCTTTGGAAATGAAATAGCGACAAGAATTATAGGAGTGTATTTAATGGAGCTTAATGTTTTTTGTGGTCGCTTATTATTCGCGGAAAGAACGAGTTTTTGTACCTATCTGTTCGGCAGTGTATCTCTCTTATTTTATCGCATCTGTCAGGCCTAGAGATTTAGTGAGGAGTCATGATAATATTCTTTATATCGCTCTGAAAAATATCAGTTTTGAATTTCTCAAGCAACCTAAGCCTAGCGTGTAGCCTCCGAGTCTCTATAAGCTCCCACCTTAATCCCATTAAACGTTGTGAGACAGTTTATCAGACATGATTCAGTTTGTCTCCTTTAAATTATACAATCCAGAGATGACAAGTCTCAATTATTTAGATGACATAATTATATTTAAACTGAGCTTTTTAATCGTTTAAATAATTTAATAATAAGAGATTCCCCGAAAAATATCTCTTCTGACGTAATATGAAAACCTGACAAAAATAAGAGTTTTTACGCACATTTTCAGAAATTATCGAATTTTAAGGGTTTTTCCTCCATGATTCTTGAAATATTTTGTTTTTTTATCAAAAAACCGTCTACTACCTCTCGATCGTTCTCTATAAAATCAGCTACCATAGTGAATTAGGGTCTTTGAAATCTAACCTTACTCTGCAATCTGCAATCCTTACTCCCAAGTCTGCAATCAGCTGTTGAAATTCAAAGCAGATCTCAAGCAAACCTTTTCATGAATTTATAAAAATTCATCAACTGCGATTAATACGATTGCGTGAAACTACGTACCGTGCGTAGCTATGGTGAATATTTAAGGGCTCATTTCGACATTTTCACACTGTTAGAATGTGATACGTTAAAAAAGTGAAATGTAACTATCGCTGCACTGACTAACAAATGGCGAATTTAGTACGACGATTCCTCACGTGAATGTGTGCCATTTATAACAACTAATCAGTATATTTAAAAAATATAGCTATTCTTTAACTGTCGTCCGTCTAAATTTGGATCCAACTTTGACTTGAGTAATGGTATCATCTATCCTTCCATCAAAATATTCACTTATCGGTATCACTAAGTTTTCACAGAAGTCTTGTTTTAATGATCGGTGTAGCTTTGCTTTATCACGCCGATTTCTGTTCCTCTGTATAACCAAAGACTAATTCTCATTTGATATTAAACCAGCATCAGCAAAAGCTGAAGAAACGACAGATGCGGTAGCTCTCTCACTTAAATAATACCTCTGTGCAACTGACGTTGTGTTCTCCAAAGTGAAATGAGTCTTTGATGAAGTTATCACCTTTTTCAACAATTCTGTGCAGTCAAGATATTTTTCAGTTGAACTTGGAGGTTCAGAATATTCTAAAACTGTTGGGCTGCTTTTGCTATATTTTTGAAATATACTGATAAGTTGCTTCACACGGCACATACGTGAGGAAGCGTTGTATTGAATTCACCATTTTTAATCACTGCATCGAGAGTTACATTTCCCTTTCTTAACATTTTATATACTAAAAGTGTGAAAACTGTCGAAATTGATCCCTTTAATATTCACCGTAGCAACGCACGGTAAGGAATATGGGATGAAGATAAACCTAGGAAAGACAAAGGTGATGCCAGTAAACTGTGAAAATTATACGAGTGTGAAAATAAATGAAGGTGTAATAGGAAAAGTTAAAAGCTACCGGTACCTAGGAACGATGGTGACAGACGACTGGAGAAGTATTGCAGAAATATAAGCAAGGATAGCAATGGAAAAAGAGGCCTTCAGCCAGAAGAAAAACTTGCTATGCAATTAAAGTCTGGATCTGGAGCTGAGAAAGAGACTAGCTAAATGTTATTCATGGAGCGGTATCATGTATGGATGTGAAGCGTGGACATTAGGTAAGAGGGAAAGGAATAGAATAGAAGCTTATGAAATGTGGGTGTGGAGAAGGATGGAAAAAGTAAGATGGGTAGATAAGATGAGAAATGAAGAGGTTTTGAGCAAAGTAAAAGAAGGAAGATCGCTCCTAAAGGAAATTATGAAAAGGAAAGGAAACTGGCTGGGCCATGTGATGAGAGGGAAAAGTATTATAACTGTGGCACTTGAGAGTGGCAATTGAAGGAAAGAAAAAGAGAGGAAGGAGAAGAATTAAATTGGCGGATCAGGTGAAGAACATCAGCTATGATGAAACAAAGAAGGAAGCTCGGGACAGTAGCAGATGGAGACGACAGTGGTGTACGGGACCTGTCAGCAGACAGAACACCAGATGATGATGATGACGCACGGTACGTAGTTTCACGCAATCGTATTAATCGCAGTTGATGAAATTTTATAAAGTCATGAAACTGTTTACTTGAGTTCTGCTCTGAATTTAAACAGCTGATTGCTGTCGGTAATTAAGGTTAGTTTGATGATCGATTGGTGCGTTTCAGTATATGACCATACAAGTATGCGCGCGCATTTAATGAATTTAACTATAGACGAAAAAGTGGCCTTACATTTTCCATTGACGTATTTTTCCAAATCTATGGATTTTCATGGTCCAAATTCATTATGGAAGCTGATTTTAAAGAAAAGAATCGAGAGGTAGTGGACTGTTTTTTGATAAAGAACAAAATTTTGGCAGAATTACGAAAACTCATGAAATATGCTTAAAAATAAGTAAAAAATCAACCTTAAATACTCTGAAATACAACTTTTACATCATATATTCCCAAAATATCAACTGAAGTGTGTTAAATAAACTATTTTCTATTACTCCTAGTGATGGTAAAAATTCAAGAAAACTATTTCAAGAAATGTGGAGGAAAAACCCTTAAAAGTCGATAATTCCTGAAAATGTGCGTAAAAACTCATTTTTTTGTCAGGTTAGAGTGAAATGCCTCAATCCTGCGCAATAATCTTGTGCGTACTACCTACTCATAGGAAAAGATTAGGTTTGGCACCCCTTTGGGAAACGATTTGCGAGAAAAGCCTTTTTTCGAACCACCCAAGTGTGTATGGCGGTGCAAGGATGTCACGGCGAAAAGGAATGGGCAGGGTTCACTTCAGACAGCGCGGAAAGGATAATCCATTGCATTCTCACTCTTTGGATGAAGAAAGGTACGAAATCGATTTTTTTTACTAGCACAATATTTAATCAAATCATTTAATGTTTTTTTTAACAAGTTACGATGCTTGATCGTTTTGTTTAGAGTTGTAATGATTAGCCGTAGTGGAGCACAGCATTTTTGAGGACTCTGCAATACAGTGGTAAGGGACCAAGGTTCTAACCGGCACGAAAGGCTATTGGGATTGTCTTGTCAAGGAAGCTATCGAGATCCGTCTGGAGCCAAAAAACCTCAACAGAGACGCTGGTTTCCATTTAAGTGACACCTGGAGACCCATCATCAACACCCTTAATTACGATAGGAAAGGCGGGAAAACACGTACACGCCATAGCCAATCAGATGGCACCTGACCCAAAGGAATGAGTATAAACACCGGCCAAAATGGAAATCACGGCATTCAGAACCCCTGAAGATGGAGAGCAAGTCGTTCACCGAAACGTCGGGACTTATGTGTCTACTTACCCGGAGGAACACCGAGAAACATCTATCCAGCAGATACGCCGGGAAAACCTAAGACAATTCATGCATTTCTTTCAAGTTCATCTATACAGATTACTAACGAGTACGCGTATGGAAAGTTTCACCCAAATCTGTAGCTAAACGAATAATTCTCAAGCCACCTTATGATGTTTCCGGTGAATGCTAAAACGTTGAGCTCTCTGGTTTCTAACCAGGCAATGTTGGTGAGTGGCACCGATATTCCATACAACTGTTGGCCTTCGCCTTCGAAATATCAATTTAATTCACTGGCATCTCCCAGTAGGACATACGAAAACTCAACACTCCAGCTCTTTAAGGCCATAGGGTGTCTCTGCAAGTAACCCTGAACGAACAAAAACACTTATGTCCTGAGCGGTATTTAATCCACTCGGGGACCTCGAACCCGCGACCCACAATAAACTAAAATAACTAAAAAACAAATTGTTATCTTTTCATGCATTTATTTATGTCTCGTAACTGGTCTCAGTTTACTTTTACTTATATTGTAATTTATCTTGAGGTATCCCAATACAGGCAATGCCTAAAGGGATTCCTAATTTAATTTATCCTTATTTAATTGAAATGTAAATATGCTTGTAATGTTGATTCTAAGGGATAAATAAATATTATTATTATTATTATTATTATTATTATTATTATTATTATTATTATTATTATTATTATTATTATTATTATTATTATTATTATTATTATTATTATTATTATTATTATTATTATTATTATTATTATTATTATTATTATTATTATTATTATTATTATTATTATTACATGTTAGCGGGCGATGAATTTACCCTGTTGTCACCGAGACTAACAATTATTGACACTTCTATTCCTTTCTGACCGACCCGAATTTTTAGTTAGGCACTAGGCTTTTGTGATCAAATCTATTTTGGTTTTAAATGTTAGAAAAGATTAAAAATATGAACATATTTAAAAAATATATACAATACTGCGCCCGTGCATATAACCAAAATTTCATATTACCAGTCAAAAGACATATGAAATGTCAACTATGAACTTTACTGATTATATCAGGGATCACCCTGTCAGAAAGACTTCTGGAACAATTTTACAGCCAAAGGAGTTGACTGTATTTCCATGCAACTGAAAGACTTGTTTTGACTACAACGAATTCATTCAATTTGCTGATAACACAATACAATGACATAGAGAGGTGGAAATTTTTTTATTGCCGTTTGATTCCTTGGGAGAGTCCACCCTATAAATATTTTTAATCCTCTCTCTGCCGCCTCAACAACCCCCTTTTCTTTCTTTAGTCAACCACATTTTAACAGCGTCTTCCTAAAATCCCCATCACAATGATCCCTTTTTCTTAATAAATGAAATAAAACTCGGTTCAACTTTGTGGAGTTCCTAGTTGACTAGTGAAAATGACTTTTACACTGCACTGGTCAGTTCACATACCAACTTATTGAACGATCCAGATTTCGACGCCTGACATCATCTTCAGGTGCTTCAGTGAGCACAGGCATCGAAATCCGCATTGTGCAATAAATTGATCTCTGAACTGACCAGTGGAGTATAAAAGTTATTTTTGCTGATTCCCCTTTTCTTACTTTTGTCAACAACATCTTAACAACTGATCAAAGGCTTTCCCGGCGTATGTGGTCGTTGAAGGTTATTCGGGTTTCCCACCGGGTCAAACTCTCCATCTCGGCCGACGTTTCGATGGATTCATTCATCTATTAATCGAAACGTCGGCCAAGATGGAGAGTTGGACCCGGTGGGAAGCCCGAATAACCTTCAACGATCTTAACAACTGCTTCCAAAAACCAAATAATCTTCAGTTAACGAAACCGCATTTCTTTTGAAAAATCAAGAAAATTATAACTTGTAACTAAAAGTAACGAAACAACCATTAACATTACAAGTTACATTTAAGCATGACAAAACCTCGAATATAAAACAACATCAATGCGATTACTTTTTTAATGAGAGAAAGTCATGATGTTATGCCATTCTCTTATTTGATATCGTCTCTCATGAAGTTAAATTTACGAAAAAAATACATCAAGGAAAGGGATGATTTAGCTGTTTCATGTCACACACAGGATATACGTCGGTGTTCATGGAAGAAGTAAATAGCGTCTTTACGAAGGACGCTCCACGAAGACGTAATCATACATTAAGTTACTCAAAATCCCTATTTCTCTGGAATGTCCTTCATAGGTGAGCAGTGGAGGATGGTGGTCTGAGCAATTGCGGTTTCGTGTATTTATGACAAAAAATAAATCGCCTCGAAGCATCGAGGCATGTCGAGGGACAGTAGCTACTACTTTAACAACCACAATCTTTCCATTTCCTTTTCTCCAAGAGGGACAATAATAGCTGAAATGGCGATCCAATAAAAAAGAGCACACTCGCATTTTTTAATGAGACTTGAAAAAATTTGAACGGAAGATTTCAAGTCTCCATCAATCCGGCAAGTGAAACATTACGTACAGATCCACATGTCTATCTAAACGTTCCCTATCGATGTAGGCACAGTCAGAAGAGCTTGATACTTGGCGATAGGCTTGCCAAACTGGCTCCTTTGATATTTTTACCACCATAGTTCCCTAGCCTTACAGATCTCGTATGAAAAAGAAAGAGAGAGATGCTACTTCGTTCTTTAGGCCACACCTCGAATACGCCGCGAGCATTCGGGCCCCTGATTAAAAGGAATTAACCATATAATATACTACTAAATAAAAAATACGTTAAAACTAAGAGATAAAATAAGCTTCTTTTTCAAATGGACGTTATTTTGCTGTAAACTGAGCAATTTCCATAAGGAACCATGTAAAAATCTCCACTTTCAAGGCTGAATTATAGTACAAAAGCAAGAAAACCCTACTTAATTCTCATCTCAGTTAATGCAATGCACTTAAATGATGACAAGTATAAAGAAAATCTGGAATAAGTGACAAGAGGCCCGAAAACATCAGACACAGACGCCATTATCACGTTCGTTTGTTGATTATCAAACATCCACTCTGATCCTTTTCTATATTATAGTACGCTTCCTTGTGAGCAGGTTCAGAAATGAATAAAACACAAGTGCGCTTTAGTGCAGGGAATCAATTAGCGCCCTAAAGTGAATGGAAAGCTTTCAAAATCGTCGAAGCCTATTTTGAGTCAAATTTTCAACACAGTCTCTTATTTTTTCTAGAATTCTACCCGTATATGGTAGATTTGCTGAAGGTTAGAGAATCTTCTCCCGATTTTCCACACTTTCAGGGTCCTATCTACCTCTAGAGTAGCATTTTTCGCCTCAGCGTACGATCTACCCTTCTTCATCCCGTTCATAAAACCTATTCTCCTTTCTCGCGTGCCCAATATCCTTCCCTTTATCACATTTTTGAGTAACCCCTCACCTCTTATTATTACTTCCTCTAGCCACCTTCTCTGCCGATTTCGAATTTCATCATGAAGTTTCCTTTCCTCGTCCACCATCTAAAGCACTTCCTCGTTAGTCTTCCTCTCCGTCCACCTTACCTCCATCCTTCTCATACCAGCATTTCAAATGCCCGCAGCCTATTCATACTCTCCTTTCTGAGGGTTCAGGTTTCTGCTCCATAGAACGCTACGCTCCACATCCAGCTCTTCACCAGCCTCTTCTTCGCATCCTTACCCAATGTTCCCGTCATCAGTTCCCTTCTATTACTAAATGCCTCCTCAGCTTGCGCTATTCTCTTCCATATGTCTTAGCTTCTATACCCGTTTTCAAATAGCACACTACCTAAGTAATTAAAATGTTCCACTTGCTTGAATGTATGTACTTCAGCTTTAATGACCAGCCTCGTTTTCCTATCCTAGAGAATCTCATGGCTTTTGCTTTCTAATGATAAATTTTCATTCCGAATATCCCGCACTACAATTCTAAAGCATCTACCAAAGCTTGCAGCCCCTTTAAAAGTCCCTTCTTTAGTTAACACTATTCTCTTCCCTATATCTTTGCTACAATGGCCATTCTCTTCTAGAGTATTCATTCTATTATTGTTCGTATGAAAAGAAAGTAAAAGTAGGTATGAGAGAGAAAGCTGTAAGAATGATGCTCAGGATAGGAAAATCCGTCCCCCCACATCAACCATGTCCTTGGATTTGGAGAATCGGCAAAGGGAACGGAGGCCACATTTCCCACAAATGAAGTGAAGCGTTGAGTGATCACAGGGGAAAGAAAAAATGCATCGCCACTAAAAGCAAGCAAGCATAGTATGATTTTTTTTAGCTGGGCTCAGACAATAGCACCTTTAGTGGAAAAAGATTACTGAAATAAAATCCTATGGACCGGAAGATGGTGCTAGACATAGTTAGGGGTGGTAGGTTGAAAGAGGAGCAAAGAAGATGGGCGAAATTTAGGTAGATGAAGCAGATAATTAGAGGAAATGAAGGATTAAAATTCATGAAAAAAATTAATAGTTGGTGCGAAATATTTAAAATATTGCAACGTGGCATACGAATCGTTACGTAGAGACACCAACGGAATTGCATTCAAGCGAAAAATAAGAGAAAAATATAAATTCGTCAAGTACTCTCCGAACTTCATACTTAAATACTACTGTCATTTAATTCATCCACAAATTAAAGGAAACAATTTACATTAGAACGACTGGCCTAGTTATTTCGGCTATTTTGAAATTCATTCCTCTGCTATAGCAATAGATTTCTTTAAAAAATTTCCTTTTCGTGACTTTTCACCCCTTTTGTAGATCTTAACTTTTGTGAAGTCACAGAAATGCCGTTCGTATTTTTTTTAGAAAACGACTATGGCACGACCTAGTGCGGACAAAGTGGTCCCTTGGGCTACCATATTTTTACTGTAGACGTGATGGTGTTCTAGCCGTTTAATTGTTACATAGTGATAGCAACAAGAAACAAAAAAAGATAAAAAACAAAAGAGAGTGGTAAGTCAACCATGTGAATTTCTTTACATGGTCGAACAAAAAAAATCTTATTGATTTCGTTTCGCAAACTATCGTTAACTTACTGGCGAGATCCGATAATCTCAGAACGGCAAAAACGGCTAAGTCTATCGTTTTAGTCAGCGCTTAAGTCCCATCATTTTTGTATCAAATGAACAAAACCCATACAAATGTTACCAGTGTGTAGATAAACACTAAAGAAACTTCAAATGAGATTGTAGGTCACTGAATGAAAACAATAAAAAGGTGTTGAAATCTCTGAGTACAAATCTACCTTGGATTAATCAGACTAAATCAGGATAATTTTTTATCACTTTGTTTACCCCTGAACAATGTGAAACAAAAATCTAACTTCTCCCTAGCAGGAAAAGTACGATTTCCTTTCTTACTGAGACGAAACTTCACCATATTACGTCTGGACCTGTTGAACTTAAGACTGAATGAGTTCACTGAGTTTCCGTGGTAAATATCCAAACTTCCGCACCCATGGCGTGATTCTCACTCACCCGCCCACGTTACCGCGTAAGAAATTGTTGCTCCGTTGAGATTTTCTTTTATTCGTGGAAAGCCATCACAATGGTGAGGTGAGCTCTTACGGCTAGACAATTGAATAAAACAAAGAAAGTTGTTGAAAACGATTGTTTGCGGATTTTGGAGACTTTCTTTGTTTTATTCAATTCCTTTTATTCACTGAAAAAAATCATGAAGGCTATTATCCTGGATAATCGTTTGATTAACCTAATATTTAGACAACAGCAATTCCAATCGATAAAGAGTATCGCGAGGATGTAACTCAAACAGCGTAGCACGCCATAATACATAATATTTTATGAAATGTTTACGTAGACAATTTTTATCCAGATGTTCTAGAGCTTTTTTTTGCTAGAGCATAACTATTGTAGTAGAAAAGATCACAGGCATAACATTATGGAAATAGACTGCAGAACCGATTAGAATTCCGACGTCATTTTTTTCAGTTGCAATAAGGGACCATAATGGTCACGACAGATCAGTTCTATGAAACTTTAACCCTCAACAGGTAGAGTATATTTAGTACTTCTGTTTAATATCTTAACATCACTAATAACAACTTACCCTGCATAAAATGTCCGGCATGATTTAGCTTTCTGCATAGTTGAATACCTTGTAGGACTACTTATCAATCGCATTAATAACGCCAAACATTAATTGTAGCATTACTAGTGTTGTATGGGATCATGTTAGTCTATATAGCGCTCTCCTGATCTTTGGTCCAACCGCGCGTTGTTATCCTGACTGCTTTTTGGCCAGCGCCCAGCGCGCTGCAGCGCCAGTAAGTTAACGAAAGTTTGCGTAACGAAATCACTAAGATTTTTGTTTTTTTCGACCATGTAAAGAAATTCACATTGTTGACTTAGCATTCTCTTTTATTTTTTATCTTTTTTGTTTTTCTAAATCACTATACAACAATTAAATGGCTAAAACACCATCACGCCTGCAGTAAAAATATGGTAGCTCAAGGGACCACTTTGTCTGCTCTAGATCGTGCCGTAGTCATTTTTTAAAAAATACGCACGGCATATCTGTGACTTCACAAAAGTTAAGATCTACGAAAGGGATGAAAAGTCACGAAAAGGAAAAATTTTTAAAAAATTTTTTTGCTGCAGCGGCCGGGGGAAATTGCGCGGATCTGATTTGAACTGGGATGAGTGCCGCATGCCTGTTGAGGAATCACTCCATGCCACACACCCTGGTGGTGGCTTGCACGGCATTTCATTGATGTAGATATAGAATTGAAGAACTGAACAAAATCATTTTAAATCTCGCATTCTGGGACCGTTCTGGGGCTCATCCAAGCAAACGTGGACTCGCCCGTCAAGACGCTCGGGCTCGGTCGTAAATTTTGTCCCGGGCACCGGATGTGTAAACGAGAAATCAACACCGGAACGAACGATCCGTCGGTTAAGTGGCGACGCCGGGATTACCCCACAAGATGGCAGTTAAATCCAATCAGACTCTCATTGAGAGATGGGAGAGGCGAGGAACATAAAAAAATATAATAATACCATCTGTGGGCATGGACCAAGTGAGGACGGTTAATCACGACCAAAATGATCAGACGGCGTCAAGGACACTACCTCGCGCCAAACCCTTGTACTGTGGGCCGTGTTCTAAGTCAGGTAAACCCACTTAGAATATAGCATGCACTAAAGTCAGGACTAGGAGGGGTCATATTGGCAGAGTGGAACGGTTAAGGCGGCGCATCACACCCGCTCGACAGGTCGGATTTGTGATGATTTCCGACCCCAGATTTTTTGTTTAAGTCCTACGTCATCAACTTGAAATTTTTATAGTAATAATAATAGACCTTTGCCAAGGAAGGCTTGTATCTGAAACATGAAAATTTTATCCCGGAGCATAATTATACCATCGGGAAAACGGCAAGATGTAGGGTATATTTTTATAAAAACTATTATTATTATTGACATATCTAAAACTAATGGAGATGTATTAATCCCTCCTCTATCGGAATGCTAAGTAACAGCCGTCACGGTTGTAAGATGGAAGCTGTAATTGGTATATTTCGATAAGCTACCTGAATGGTTTTCTGCCATGATGTACTCGGACGGTGATGCAATTAGTTCAGTCTTCTTTCACAGATCTTATATAAGCGCTGCCTGTACTTACGCGCCGGAGACTTGGCTACAACTTACCGACGACTGTTGCCCTGTGCGAGAGTTATCCTGGAGTAGGAGACTCCTGACCCCAAAACGCCTCGATCAGGTGCGAGTGACGCCATCTTGTGGATTTTCGACAGAACTTTTCCTTACCGAAGGGTATGATGCGTCCTCTTAACTAGCCCATGTGCGTACGTTTGGTCGGAAAATCCGTCAAAAAACAGACGTCACCTTTGCATCTCTTGCGAAAACACCTTCAAATTTACATCTACATAATACCCCGCGAGCCGCCGCTTGGGCGTGTGGATGGGGTGTTAGGCCACCAGCCGTGTAAAAGTGAACATTTCTTGGAGATGAAATGGTGACATGTATTATAGGAGTGTGTTTAGTGAAGTTCAATTTTTATTGTGGTCGCTTATCAGAGTTAGATCGCGTACATGTATTATATGAGTGTGTTTAGTGAAGCTCAATTTTTATTGTGATCAGATATCAGAGTTAGATCGCGTACAGCGAAGAGGAGCTAGGTTTGTAAAACGATACTATGATAAGTTTAGTAGTGTGTCTGGACTGTTAGAAGAATTAGGATGGGAATTGCTATAACAGCGTAGATTAAATTATAGGCTTAACCTCCTAAATAAATTTCAGGAAAATCATTTCACTGACGACATAAAAAACATACTATCAACCCCCTCGTACTACGGCAGATTAGATCGCGCCAATAAAATTAGAGAGCTAGATTGTAGAACCGATAGGTATAAAATGTCATTTTTTCCGCGTACCATTCGGGACAATAACAGCTGTGATCGTCGTCATGAATAGTTCGAGTAGAGACAATAGGCAGGTAGTAAATCTTTCTCATTATATTCTCTACTCTCTTATTTATGCATGATGTAAATATTGATGTTCTTATTTATGCATGATATTTAGAATCTGTAGTAGTAGTCTTTGTATCCCTTGCATGTTGGAACGATTGAAGATAGAATGTTTCTTGGGTATTAGATTAATAATCGGCGCTTTGAATGTGTGATATGCTGGTTTCAATGTAGTTTCGGTGTTCTACCGTATCATTCATGCATGCCTGGTGTGGAAGCACCCCCTGCCACACACCCTTTGGGTGGCTTGCAGGGTATGACGTAGATGCAGATGTAGATGTATCGTTCGCGGAAAGAACGAGTTTTTGTACCTGTCTGTTCGACCGAGTATCTCTCTTGTTTTATCGCATCTGTCAGACCTAGATATATAGTGAGGAGTCATGATAATATTCTCTATGTTGCTCTGAATTCAGAAGCAAATACAAATTATTCAAGTCACGCAAGAAGCATACTCACTACTCTTAAACCAAATAATGGAGGATTGACTAATTTGCAATGAAATTAGCCTTCAAGAAATTCAAAACCCACGCCATAGCGATCGGAATTAGAACGATTGGCTAATACGATCGGCTAATAAGCTTTATATCTTACTAATCCTTATGAGGTCGTGAATTTGGACCAAAAGTTGTAAAAGTGACATCACCTCCTGAACTTGGAATAAATTGATTACGGCTAGAATACCATGACATGGATTGGAATGCAGCCGGAGTTTCCGAAGATGGAAAGTTGAGGCATTATATCCGATGCATCCGGCACTAGCGCTACAGCCAACCGGCGGTCGCTATTATAGCTTATATTTTATCTTTTTTGGTCTTTCGCGGGAGGGAGTTCTCTATACTTGTAGGGGCCGACCTCGTTCCTGTATGTCCTTTTTGGCCCCAGCATACGATCTATCCTTCTTCATCCCGTCCATGAACCCATTCTCTTTTTTTCCTCTTCCCCGCTTGCCCAACATCCTTCCCTCTATCACAAACTTGAGCAATCCATCGCCCCGAGTTACATCCTCAAGCCACCTACTCTGCCGATCTCGAATTTCATTCATAAGTTTCCTCCAAGAATTTTTTCGCTTACTTCAATGGTTATTAAAATGTGCCCTCAACATCTGACGATCACGCTCCAACCACGTTAAAAGGAGGAATATTAGAAGAAATAAGAATAGGAAAGTGTTCAGAAGTAATGCATGAGTGTAAGACAAGAAAAAGTAGTTCGTAATAATAAAAAGAGAGCCAGATTTATAGGGCTTAGTGGTCGTGCATAAACTACGTTACAGTTCTCGGTGATTTTTTTACCCCCCTCCCCTCTCTTCGTTGACAACCGCAGTACTTTTCCCAACCCATCCCTCCCCCTCCCCCGACATGTAACGTTGTCTCTACGAATGAAACTTTAAAATAAAAAATAATTTTCCAGTTATCGAGTGAGTTCATTTTTGGGGATAGGTTGAAATAAAGTAGCCGTCTTTCCTCATGTTAAACTCTATAGTACTAACGACGCTATGTTGGCGTGTAGGAAACATGATCAGGTGCATTGTAAAATCAAAAGGTGCATTAACAAATATGAAGGCACAAATATTCAGATTATCGCAAGAATATACTTTTGATGACTGCATTTTTCCGTGGGTGGAGTAAACATAAAATCTTCAGATACAGTAAAATTAATCTCGGAATTAACTTAACTTCTGATATATCGTGGGGATTACACATACAGAACATATGTGGCACAGCCTTAAATAAACTAGGTTTTATTAAACGTATGATAGGAAGATCCTCGGATGAAGATATAAAAGAGATATGCTACTTCGCTCTGGTTAGGCCACTCCTCGAATACGCCGCGAGCATTTGGGACTCTGATCATAAAGATTTAACCAAAAAAATCAATAAAATACAAAGGAAAGCAGCGCGCTTCGTTATAAACTGCTATATTGTGTCTCATATGAGCGTACATATTGTGTCTCGCAAATACTAGTGTTTAAGGGGGGAGTTACTAGAGACTCGGAGGCTACACGCTAGGCTAAGTTTATGAAATTCATAACTGATATTTTTCAGATCGACACAGAGAAGATTATCATGACTCCTCGCTACATCTCTAGGTCTGACAGAAGCGATAAAATAAGAGAGATACACTGCCGAACAGATAGGTACAAAGCTCAATCTTTCCCCGCACAATAAGCGACGACAATAAAAACTGACCTCCTACAAACACTCTCTCATAGGACATGTCGCCATTTTACCTCCAAACCAAAAATTTTAATCTTTACACGGCTGGTGACCTAACACGCCATGCCACACGTCCATGCGGCGGCTTGCAGGGTATTATGTAAATGTATATTCGTCAAGCCATTGGAGCCGACTGCAGCACCATTTGCAAGGAACTACCGCATTTTGACTTCAATTACGGCAGCAATTCGCTAATAACTTAAAAAGCAGTCGGTAACATGTTTATTTTTTATATAATTCTCCAGGACTTATTCCTTCTTATAAACAGTTTGTAATAAAAGCTTGAACATTCTTTCTCGTTCAAATTGGCGTTTCCCTGCTTTTATCTGAGCGAACTCCATAAGAGCCCATGTTTCGATCTCCCCTTCCAAGGCTGAATTATAATAAAAATAGTTTGGATACCCTGTATTTTTGTTGACTTCAGTTTACAAATAGTACATCAAAGATGGTTTATTTAAGTTTTTAGAATTTCGGGAATAAGTGAGCCACCTTAGCCCGAAGGGGAATGGCGCGATGGGCACGTATGTAACACCGGATATCCATATCTCTGGCTTGCCGCCGATAGCGCGAACGCAAGCCGACTGATTATTACGTATGTTCGTGCGATGGTAGCACGTGAAGTGGGCGAAGCAGCTGACAGACACGTGTACGGGGGGAGAAGATGGGCGGGGTAAGACGAGGAATGATCGCAGAAATGCCTTCGACAGGTTGAAAGGGAAACTCCCCTCGAAGAAAAAAGATCGGAATTATCTCCGCTTCATTAGGAGGCTAGACCCATATCTGTGTCCTCTACCCTCGCTCATTCCTGCCATTCTTCCGTCCCACACAATCAGGGCGGTATTGATGGAAAAACTCACTCTCGACTCGTGCTGTACGCGTGACGAAAGGAAATCGAAGACGACTCGGACACGCAGAACGAATCGGCTGAGCTGCACGGACGAGGAAGCTCTTTGAGGGCACAGGCTTACCAACCGCCGCGGCGGGGAAAAAATTCTTTCACGATCAAAAAACTGATTCATTTGAAAATTCTATGAAAATAATTTTCCTCTGGACTCTGCGAAATTCTATATGAAAACTCTTGTGGAAAACAGAATAGTTTACTCTATCAACGAAGTATACTCAATAGAAATAGAAACTTACCGCCTCTAAAATTGATGATACACAATTTTTTATTACATAGACAAGAAGAGACTAGTTTAGTGACAAAAACGATGCACAAAATGTTTACATATTTTTATCCATTGTTGCTACAACAGAATATCAAATCAATTTAAGTTTGACGCCGAGAAGCGCGCTACAAAAGCAGCCGGGCGTACTCCAAGTTTGAGGTACCATATCGAACGGATTAAATCAATAAAAGTGGTTAAATACAAGCATAGGTGATAGCCTAATCTTATTTTATTGTATTGCAGTGTAAAAATTGCCATAAAATTCCTTTAGAAAAAACATTTTCTCCTCTTTTCTTCGATTTTAGACCACTGTGCGCCGGCGAGTTGTAGAGGTACTAAGGCATAACTCCTTGGATCAGACCAGAAGGGGATTTCATTCGTCTTTTGTTTGTTATATGACGATCTAGGTTTCGGGATGGTGGCATTAACCATCATGGAGTGTTTTTAAAAGGAGAAATGCAGAAGGCAGAATTCTCGCTTCCATAGCCCTGGAGAAGAAATATTCAGAGAGAGTTTGAATATGGAAGCAACGCGGAGATTTTGATTCCTGGGAAATTATTCTGTCCTTTCGTATTCTGAGTGTTGCATTAAAGAGTTAAGCACAGAAAACTGATTTTTGTCGGAATTTTGTTGGAATTACCTTTTTTAAACTGCGATCATTGTATCGTTTCATTTCCGCATGAACATCGGCACGTGTTATCCGCTGTGACCGCCTATTAATTGGGTTTTATTTCAGTTTATTGATCCTAACAGACCGGTGGGCATATTGGTAAAAAAGGAATTTTGTGAACCATCATTATTTCACTGACTTCGGGGATGTTATTGCCGCTATAAGAAGTTTTTTTATCGCGTGCATCAATGAATTACACAATTTCTATGTTGCTATTACCCTTTAACAAATGTAAAATTGTTAAAACATAAGCTAGTACCTCAGGTATCACGTAGCCCAATGCCATGCATTGATCTCCTTCCCTCTTCCTGGATGTGCACTGTTAAAACATTTGAATCCTCAATTCATATTTAGACTCTTAGAAAAAACGAGAACTGTTATCTCAACATATTATCTTTGGTGATTTTCTCCGTTATAAAGAGGAGTGTATGTCGATAGGAAGGGTCACATGATTAATGGAGTATGAGGGAAAATTTGCAATTGCCTTCGATTTCTTACGCACCCTGCGCACTGTGTAGCCCACTTCCAAACAGATTGGGAGCATGGATGATGTTGTAAAATAACAAACGAACGCCAATACTGGAATCTGTGATTGTTTTCAAAATTTTTCGACTTCAAATGAAGGTGAAAAATACGTATTTTGTGAGGTATTTTTCATTACTCTCCGAAAAAAGCTTACGTTTTAAAAAAAGCTATTTTGAAAGTATTTAACATCTTTACTTAAAATATCTATTTATTACTATTGTTTACTCACACAATTCTGCCTACAAAACATTTAGCCTAAGTGTAAGATACAGGGACTATTCTCTAGACGTTGAGTAATATAAAGATAGGGCTCGGCCAGTTAGGGAAACTTGCGTATTTAATATAATATAGCGAAAGCAAAAATCCTCATCTCAATGTCTATACCCAGAAAACTGCACCGTTACCTTTCAAAAGATATTCCAAGTAGCCGGAGCAAAACTTTGGAACTCCCTCCCTGAAGACTTAAAGAAACTGCAGCCTCTGAACCAATTAAAAAACCGTATTGTTAATAGGCTATTAGGCAAATAAGTTTTCCTTTCTTCTCTCCATGAATACTTACCCGTATCACCCAAATTTTATAAGTCAGCTTGTATGTGTTTTTTTGTTTACATGCTCAAAAAATTGAACACTCATTACCCGTGTCAATCCGCGTCAACGTCTGCTGTGGCGATATGGCAATTAGAGGTATATATACATGAATGGGATTCAAATAGTTCACAATTAGGCTTCCAAAGCAGACGAACACTTCAGTAAACGATGGAATAGGTATCTCTCCGCTCGTTATCACGCATGGAAATCCGTTATGATAGTCTTGTTGGTGTGACTGATTTCTGGCAATAACTGGAACGGGAATCGCTTTCAGACCGTTAATTGAATATTTGATTCAATATTTTATGTAAACTCAAAACCAATTTATTTTTCCACGAAGTTATTGATATCTTAAAAATCCCACCATACTAAGGTAGATCAGATCATGAGAAAGGTAAAATAGACTGCAGAAGGAAATAGACTAGGGAACGGGCAGGTTTAAAATGTTATTTCTCCCGCGATCGATAAGAGACCGCAATGGCTGCGTTAAGACTTTGAAGTAGGTTATTTGACAGGTAGTGTAGCTGATTAATTGATGTGCCCCACAACGAATGTTTCAAAATTACCGCGTAATGCTGACGCCGCATTTTGCATGATCATTGCATGAATTTTGAACCACGTCAACATAGTGGCATTGTAAATTAGTAGTTTCAGTTGCATTTGTAGCATGCCCGTAGTGTGGTGTATGTTGGTAATAATTCACCCACTGCCAAACATCCTTGAGGTAGCAGGGTTATATTTAGATGTATATTGAGCTCCATTTAACTTTAAGAGCATCTAAAGCTGTATCCCAACTCATTAGGCATTAGGGTGCACGCGATTAGTTGTCCAAATATTTGGCTACCTTGGGCGGAGCGAGCTCGAGTTGGGACAACCTTCGCAAGCAACGCCATCTACAGAGCTAGGAAGAAATTAAAAACAAAGGAATTATGAAAGAGATCTGAAGTAAATAAGCAAGATATCCGTGATACATATGATCGCTCATAGTAGAAATATTCTCGATGGTCCGTGTTTATGATGATATTTATAATAGTATAGGTCCCTTCGGCTATTTTTGGCTGCAATTTGGGAATAATCTTGGTAATTACTTTCCTAGTTTTGAGAATCTTATGTTATCATTGGTAGTGATACTGCTAGTGTAGGTTTGCTGGATGATAAATTCGTATTTTTTAAAACTAAAGGTATAGGTTTTGTCATTTGCTTGGGGAAAAATACCGTTTAAAACAGAAGTTATTTCGGTCGTGTAATAGTTGCTATTAAAAATCCTAGAAGATATTGTTCAAGGCAGATTGGTAGGCATTTCAAGCATCAACTATCACCATTACTAGTATACATTTTCAGCAGTAACTACTTAAGTTTATTAGTTTTGGGGAATTCTTAGTTGTTAACCATTAAATTCTAAATTGTGTTTTGTATAGTTTACTACTGACTTCTCAGTGGTAAGCTAAATTTGGTATTATTATATACTAGGCTGATAGGACACAGAAAGTGTTGAAATCCAGGAGTTTCTCTGACTTTCAACAAACCTTCTTTTCACCGGTAGAATACTAAAAAAGGTATTGTCGTAGAGTGTAGTAGTTCCTCAGTTTGTGTGAGGGGTCTAGTGTTCATTTATTAATCCTTTTTTATCACATATGCATGCTATTTACCTACTTGGTACCATGTATCTCCCTCCAAATTTCAATAGTTCGGCTTGTGAGAATCATTGCAATACAATTGAAGGTATCAAAACTCTATATCAATACAGAGATGTTCTATTACTTGGTGATTATAATATTCCTGATTTTAACTGTAAATGCCCAGTAATTTATAAATATTTACTTATTATAATAAGCCAGCTAAAATCATCCCACAGCAAATTATCACTTGAGACAGTCAATTATCTTGAGTTATTTCAAATTAGCAAATCCTCTAACTCCATGCATGAGATTGGACCTGACTTTCTGTGACAAAACAGAGGTAACCTCTTGCATTGATGTCAATCCACTTCTACCTGCTGATATTTATTATTCAGTCCTTAATTTTATCATTCCTCAACGGGATTGTTCTTTTTATAAAAAGACAGATAGGTAACACTGATTATGACTACGGGAAGTGTGCTTTTACATCAATTATTTCCTTTATCGAAAACGTACATTGGCCGGGGCTGCTGAGTAATATATCATGAGTTTTTATCAGATATACATGATAATTACTTTATTATTTTAAATATATTTTTCTAATAGTAGATAGCGACTCGTTTAAGTATTCGTAAAAGGTTGTACAGCTTTTTGTATTTTCTTTTTATGGTTAACATTTTATAAATTATTAATTTACGTATTAACATTTTGATTGAGGCATATATATTCATATTATAACAAGCCCGCTTCTATTTCAAGTCTCAATTGTGTTCTTATTAAGGTGTCAAATAGTTATCCTGAGTTTTGCTATAAGTCGACATTTTCAAATTGAAGTGTAGGTAACTTTTTCTCTCGGAACAGCCATGTGCTATTTCTGTAGGTGGAGGAGGAAATGGTTACGACGAATGTTTTCTCTGGCGCATGCAGCACTTTGCATTTTGGGAAATTCAATATGGAGGCACATTTAGGATAAACTCCATCTACCCTAAATCCGACGCCCAAAAAAGCCAGCTATTTCCGCTCCCTCTTGATGCCTAACGAGTTGGGACTCACTTCAAGATGGCGTCCTCCCTAAATCTGCCGAGATAGCTGCCTAAATGGCGAGTTGGGATACGGCTTAAGATGCGCATATTGCTCCATTCAACGTCGTTCCTGAGTAGTGAAGTGCACTGATGAGTTCCGATTGGGCGCTAACTTCAACATCTAGAATGAATAGGTCCTATATCGTACTCCCCGTACCCCCAGCAGCTTGGATGGATTTCTACTGATTTCCGTAGAACGTACCTACTGGCCGCATTCCTCTACTCTCTCTTCATTAAAAAGCAACCAGAATATCTTCTAAACCTCTTCTCAGTCTTACCATCTGCTCTCACAATAGTCACAAGATCCTCATCTCAATATCTATATTACCCAGGACACCGAACCGTTACCTTTCAAAAGTCATTCCAAGTTTCCGGTGCCAAACTGTGGAACTCCCTCCCTGACTAATTAAAGAAACTGCAGTCTCTGAACCAATAAAAATCCGTATTTTTTATAGGTTATTAGGCAAATAAGTTTTCCTTTCTTCTCTCCATGAATACTTACACGTATCACCTACATTTACACGTCAGCTTATATGTTTTCTTTTGTTTTCATGCACAAAAACATTGAATATTCTCTTTTTGTCATGTTGGAACCTTGACAAACTGTTTTGTAGTGTTTTTGTCGTACCCAAGGTACAATGTCCCAGTGCAAAATAAATTATCTATCTACATTAAATACCGAGCCTGAATGTTTTACAAGGTTGGCGGCCCTGCGTCTTAAAGCGATGGGCGACATACCACAGACCCACCCTTCCCGTCTAACTCTGCATCCGTCGCTCAACAATCCGTCACGATGACGTTTACCGCCGTCGACGTAATGGATGACGACACCGATGCCGGGATGAGGCGCAGCGAATGGTCGGGACGCGCAGGGGAAGATTGATAGGGGAGACATCTGGGGGTCGCTGCGGGAAAAGGGCGTGTTGCAGGCGGGTGATGCGCGCGCTACCCCATCTTTCCTTCCTCAGCGTCTTTTATACTGCATTACTCGAGGTTGGCAGGGAAGAATTCGTTATTTTTTCATTATAAAGGGAACTAAAGGAACTGAAGAAGAATGGTGGACTATAGCGGTCATACTAAAACCCGGAGGTGAATAGTTCGTAGACTTCGAGCCTATTCAAAAGTGATGTCCCGCTCTGATCACGCCCATTCACGTAGGCACACGTCATAAACTCGATTTAAAACTAGTATCCAAAATCCATTTCCCATAGCATTTTAGTACCAGAGCTATGACAGCACGTAAGGGCCTTGTTTTTTTTCTAAGGTCGAAAAGTAAATGGAAATTTTTAACCTCCAGGCTGTACAAGATAACCCGCTCATTATTTCACAGGGCTATGATTCTACCACTCTATGAGAGCCCTTTTAAAACGTTGAGGTTGTATAACATAAAAAAATTAGTAGATACTAGCAGAAGGTACCCGTTGAAATTCAACGGGTGTGAGAAAAATTTAACTTATTTTATAAGAAAACCACAAAGCATGAAGAATACTGTCAGCGTCGTCATTGAAGACATTGAAGAGCATATTTAAATATGCATTGAATTTATCGATTACCTCACGAAGCAATCTAACATGAGACCCTTAGGATTCTGGGCCCTTCTTATAAAAATTTTCTCTACACATACTATCATAGGCCTGCAGGTAAACGTGATATTTAAATGCTAGAGGCGTGAATATCCTTTGAAAATCAAATCACTGGTTGTAAAGAATATATGCTATTGTTGATTTCAGAGAAAAATATGAGATTCTTTTGCTAAAAATAGGATTTTCGGGCAAATTAAAATTGTAAAATAAAATCAATTGAAAAAATTAGAAACTTCATTTATTCATCCATCGGATAAAAAAATCTAAGCCCTCTATCTTGAGTGAAAGTACTTTTAAAAAGCAAAAAATGAAATCACTGCACCGAAACCAATGCTTAGCATGGACCACCAAGGGGAGCCATTGGTGTCCCTAAGGGCTTTTTAATATAGCCTACGTTACAACCAGATATATTTTCTACCTACATGCCAAATTTCAGCTCCATCGGTTCAGTAGTTTTTACGTGATGGAGCAACAAACAGGCAGACAGACACCATTACATATGCATATATTAGTAAGGATTATCTTTGTACGGACGTACATACTAACCTTTCACGCATTTCCTTTCGAGGTAGGCAAAGTGAAAGACTTTCTCTATGGAAAATTTAAATTACTTGAAACTTTTACAGACCACAGAATAATTCAAATTTCATCATGACTCGGGTTTCGATGGCTAAGCAAAATCTTCTGGTGATAATACAAGTATCTCATTATCTTATTCATCACCAGTAGAGGGAAAGGGAAAACATTTTTTGAGAGGACGAATGTGGAAGAAGGGCAAGGTTATACAATGGCTAATAGGATAGGGGTATTGTGAGGAAACAAACATTCATTTATAAGATTAGCACCTGGGTCACCAAATTTTCTCAACATTTCGAGCTCTTCTAAAGTATTTAGCTCACGTCAATCCTTCAAAAAAGAACGACTTTATATTATATTACCCACTACAATCACCTTAAGATGATGCTTAGCCATCGAAACCTGGGTCGTGTTGAAGTTTGAAATATTCTGCGGTCTGTAGTAGTTTCAAGTTAATGAATTTGTGATGGAGTGCCACAAAGTTAACGAAGATTGAGTTTTATTCTTGATCAATGGCCGTTAGACCGAGAAAACTAGCTCACATTTGAAAATTTCATTCACAATTTCCTATTCTAACAAACTACTTTCACTTCTATTACGACCGTTTTACATGGAACAAAATCAGTGAATGTTTTTCTCAATCTAGCAAGCATTACCTAATGAATTAGTGCAGAGAAAATTTAGCAAACTCACGCAAATGCATTCACACACGCGTTCTTGCAATGCTTAACGCGATGCAATTTGGAAATCGCGGCCGTACAAGCATCAGACGGCGCAATTACGGGCCGAATGCAAAACGGGCGTAAAACTCATGCATTGCCTGGTAAATACCTTCCGATTCTTATTATACATGATAATTTTACTCTTTATAGTCCCTTTACCTGCACCATTTTTGAAGAGTGTAGGCCAGAACGAAAGAGGGAAACTTTTGGCGCAAATTCGTATGTTTTTTTTAGAAGTATGACCCCGAAGACTTCACGAAGTCAACAATAAATTTTGTAACGAAGAAGACCAGGGCAAAGACTGCAAGGCTATAGAAACATAAGCTGATATTCCACTAGACCAATGTAATTCTTAGAATTATAAATAGGAGACTGGAGAGCAAGGCTAAGGAATACCTTGGTAATGACCAGTTTGGTTTCATTTGACGACCAACTCACCTTCTTTGATCGTAAGCCAACTCGAGACACAATAGCGAAATAGTGCTCAAAAAATACTTTATAATCAGAATTGTATTTTATCCACCAATTCGCCATTTTACAACACTATTCATCCGTCATGGAGCCAAAGTGAATATAAAAGTCATAAGGCTATCTCCAAAGCAACAACATCTACAAACTCTGGAATTTTAACGTATTCTGCATGGTGAAGTTCACGAGAAACCTTATTAGCTATTGAAACCGTTTATGAAAGGCCTTATAACGTGCAATTTCGAGCGATAACGTGAATGTTTTCGTGGAACAACGGCCTTCTGGGGGCTCAGCCAATCGGCACATAGAATTTTACGAACGTATGGCGACAGAACCTAAATAATGCAAAAAAAACACTCAATATCCGTGCTTGAATGCACTTTTCAGATACGCTCCATAAGTCAACATTGCTAGTTACGAACGCATTATTGTCCATTGTTAGCAGCCACAGGAACGAAGATTTGGGAGCGCAAACCTGTTAGCGCTCCCCACAGAGATCGTCAACCGTAATTAGCCAGCATCAGGGAAGTGCTTCCGAAGTCGATTCCCATTGCTAGTCGGAGATGAGCCAGCTCAATGGGAGAGCTTGCGTTCTCGTAAGAGATGGACTTTGCAAGGGGAAAAAAATTGCACGGTTTCGCAGAATACCTTGCGGTTCCGCTTGCGGTCACTTAACCCAACAGCAGGAAATTACTGGTCCTCAGAGTGGAAGCCGAAAAAGTCAAACCTCCATTTATTTTGCCATAACTCTGCAGAGATTACACGTAAGAGCATGCAATTACCGCCGAGACTGGCATCTTCTCCACGATTTTACCTCTTTGAGGAAAACCTCTCTTGCTCTGTCAGTGATTAATGGGGTCACTATCCTCCATGGGCCTGAGTACGACGCTAATAATGCTTATTACAGGCAAAATTATCAATTTCGAAAGAATAAATGGTGAAAATTTTAATTTACTAATATGAAATTACATTAAAATATAGAAAATTTTGTAGGAAATAGATAAAATGCTATGAAAAACAACGTATTTCAAAACAATTATATAAATGTAACGTAGCAAATATACAAAATGGAAAAGGTCATACGTTATTATTTCATTTGCCAAGAAATTCATATTAAATACAAATCGAGTTAAAATAAAGATGCAAAAATATTAATGATCAAGTCTACCAGTTTTTTCTAATACTCTTGCAAATCATTGGGTATATCACTCTGACGTGCCACAAGACATTGGAGGTATCACTCTGTATATCAACACTTATGATAAGGGTATTCTAAGATAGCAGTATAGGAACACTTGGGTAGTTTTATGAGTAATTTCTACGATATTATTTTACAAGGAATGATTTGATTGGAGAACTACATGCTTAATTTTTGTATCATGAAACAAGAGATTCATTTATCATTCTTCCTGGCTTTATTCCTGAGGTACTACTAGTTTCATAGAATAGCTCAGAAGTGTCGATACTAGTTGGTCATGAAATGCTTGCAGAAAAAGTTCTCATTCCATGAGAATAAGGTTTCATCGAATCAAATCACGAGCTATTGAACTGAACATCATGCAATAGTCACATTCACAATGTAACATCACACTTGTTACACACCCTGGACTCATTAAAAATTTACAACTGTAGTAATAATATCTAATTTTAGACGAATTTAATGACAGTTTGTGATCATGTCAGTTACTATCTTGTGGACTACGTGAAATTTACTCATTTTCACAATGAAGACGTCGTATTTTCAGGTCCTTAATCCTATCTGATACTCCATTAACACTGATATTTACTCTATTATTTAAGGTATAGCGTTGGGGTGGTTTATTTTACATCGTGCTTTGGCTTAAATGACGTGAAATTAGTATGCGCGAGTCAGGGGGGTACCCGATGGGTCAGTAGACCCGCAAAGCAGGGGGAGGGAAGACGTGGGCTTAGGGGGCCCACGAGCTGGGAATAGCCCATACAAGTACCGTAATGTAATCCCAGTTCCACACTGCTTTCAAACAAACTTTCGAACAAACGTGCCACATGATACATGGAGGAACTCTTGTTTTACCTTATAGAACATCAGCATACTTTATGTCTTTTCATGTCACCTCCTGTGAGATATGGGATCACTAGCCAGAAAACGTAAAAAAACTGAAAATGTAAAGAAATTTAAAAAGAAATAATTTGAAGAATTATTAAAAGTAAATTAAATATTGTGTCACTCATTTCAACATCTGATATGTGTTTATGATGATCTCTTTTCGATACGATGCATCAGATTAATGCAAATAGTTTCCGCAGTATTGGTAGCATATCTTTAGTGTGGTGCATGCTGGTGAAGGTTACGAATACATTGTAGTGCATGCCTGTGATAACTCATCCGCTGCCACACACCCTTTAGATGGCTTGCAGAGTAATATTTAGACGTAGATAAGCGAGAAAAAATGAATCACACACTGATTCCCTTGCTTATTTGATGAATTGATAAGTGGGAAAGAGTGTTGACCTATGCGTCGTACATTGGTTGCGTTGGTTTGACCTCCATGTATCCTTAAACATAAGGGGAGGAGCGGGCAATGGGAAAATGAACACCTGGCGGGCGCGGTCGTCCGTAATTGTCATATTTGTATCCGCATTTGGATCCATTTAAAATATGTATACAACGGGAGCATTAATGACACGTTTAAGATGAATTTAATGACTGCTTGGTATCACGTCAGTCACTACAATGGAAGGGGTCTGAAATGAAAACGCGAACACCTGGCGGGCAAGGTCGAGTGAGGTCGTAATTCTTCGAGCTCGTATGCAATTGAGGGCGGGTGTGTCGCCCTTGTATTGTAGGTGCTGTTAATGCAGCCAGAGCAAGATGGTGCATGTGACATCAGACATGGTCCCCTATTGAGGTGCTCACACGCTTTCGGAGGCGTTTAGTCAAGAGACCGCTTTTCATCAGTTAGCATTAATCCCAAGCTTATCTCATATGCAACGCTATCTATTCAGCTGTTTATTTGCTCGTATTTAAATTGTAACAGTTGAGCAATTGTTTGTTTTGTGCTAACTTGTTATTACATAATATGATCAGCTCGAATAACAATGACATGCTGCGACGTATTGATTAATTGAAATACCAAACTTTATTATTAAACACAGATCGTTCCTGGCATTCAATATACCTCCGGCAAATACTACGTAATGTATCATTTAGAGTAACAGTTGTGATTAATAAATAATAATTATTCATGCTCAAATCGTAAATCCAAACCAAAACGAAAGTGTAATAACAAATTAGCACAATATAGGAAATTGGTCAACTATTACCATTTGAATACGTGCAAATAAACATATGAATAGATAGCGTTGCGTAGCAAAGAATAACAGCGCCGTAAGTGAAACTCAATTTCCTTGAGAAGCGTAAGCGTAAGTGGCTCGATTCTTTGCAATACATTTGAATCCGACCGTACCTCGTAGATTTCTTACTGAAAATACTATTTTATAAATTTAAAGATAATCAAACAGAAACAGCAAAGTCCTCGAGATAGCTAAAAGAATGAAATTAGCCACCAAAAGTTTGTACTCATGCAACAAGGTACTAACTTCAAAGATAATATCCCACAAGACCAAAATAAGAATATGCCGTTATAACGATAACTCGTAACTTTGTGATTCCTCTTATCATTATTTGGAACGACTCCAGTTTCGATGTTCAACGTCAATTTTCAAATAATTAACTTAAGGTAATTACCTGAATATACCTGATTTTAAATTACCTAAATTACCTGAAGGAAATGACATGAAGACTTCAGGTAATTACCTGAAGATGACGTTGAATATCGAAACCCGTGTCGTTCCTAATAAAGATAGGTGGGATCACAAAGTTACTAGTTATCATTATAATGGTAACAAATATTACAAAGTTGCCTCTGAAACTACCAAGAATATGCCACTCAATAATTCACCCTGCGGTCCTGTATGGAGCAGAAACATGGGTATTGAATAAGAAGGAAGAAAGAAAACTTATCGTTTTTGAAAATGAAATCCTAAGAAAAGTCTTTGGCCCCACAAATGACGACGGTATGTAGAAAATCAAGCACAACAAGGAAATGAAGGATCTTTACACGGGCCAAGGCATAGTGGCATGCGCTAAAACAAGAAGAATGAGGTGGACTGGCCACGTTATGCGAAGTGGGCAAGGTACATTACTGAAGGAGGTAGGCCTGAGAAGACCAGAGGGAAGAAGACCGAGAAGAAATGGTTGGATGGAGTGACTTCAGATGTCAATTGGCTGGGAGGAACAGTGGAGGAAGCAGTAGACAGAGAGAGATGGAGGTCACCTGTGGGTGAGGCCAAAACCCATCTTGGGTATAGATGGCAATGGAAGTAAGAGTAAGTAAGTATAGATAATCATATGCCAGTAAGGTAAGCCCATTTGCTTTCAAATTAAAATAGAAATAATGAATTGTTAATGCCATAAGTCTGGAGACCGCATTCCATCAGTTAGCTTTCATCCCAAGCTTATCTCATATACTTCAAGGATAAATGATAGCAGATACATTAGAATTTATGCGGAAAAAATGTTTTTACAAGTCAAAGATAATCTAATGCCAGAAAGGTACGTCCATTTGCGTCCTTGTTTAAACAGTAATAATAAATCGGTGATGGCCTCGGTCTGGACACTGCGTTTCATCAGCTAGCTTTCATTCCAAGCTTATCTCATATACTTCCGGGAGAAATGATAACAAATACAAGAGAATTTTCACGTATTTTTCTCATAATGCAAAAATCCTATGTCGGTAAGGTAAGCCCAATTGCTTTCAAATTTAAATAGTAATAATGAATTATCAATGCCATTAGTCTGGAGACCGCATTCCATCAGTTAGCATTCATCCCAAGATTATCTCACATACTTCAAGGATAAATTATCGAAGACACATTTTAATTTTTACGGAAAATATTTTTTATAAATTTAAAGTTAATCTTATTCCTGTAAGGCACGCCCATTTGCCTTCTCGTTAAAACTGTGATAATAATTCGGTAATGACGTCATCTACGTCACTAAATCCTTTTCTGTAAAGTTCAGCATTCGGTAATCTTTTTAAATTCAAATACAATTGGCCATAGACGAGTTTAATTTAATGAGCAAAACAACCTCAAGGCTGTCAATGCATTACCGGCAGCCTTATCATTCATGGCGTTAAACTCCTGGGCATTGCTCTGGAAGTAATTTTCCCCCCTCGCCAGCGCCTCTACCATTTAAATTCTTGAAGGTCTAATGCAAGGAGTCTGTCATAAAAAGATTTTTCCAATCAAGGCGCTGATGTTAGCGAACATCAGTGGGTGTTCAACAGTCGGTTGCGGGTTTTCGCGGGTGAAAGCGAAAATTTTGCAGGTGATCAACAGTCGCTGACGTACATCTTGAGTAAAGAATCTGAATAAATTCAAAATAAGTACTTAAAAACGTTGGATTTTAACCGCTGAGTAGTCTAGAACCCCGAAATATTCACGTTAAAGGCCTTTACTGAAAACCAACAAATTTTGAGCTTTCGATTTTTTTTGTGCCAGAAGATTGTCCTTTACAGTTCCGGTACTGTCAAAATGAACTCGGAAAGTGATTCCAGGGATGATGACACACTTCATGTTATTCATTAGAGGAAAATTTCGCCCAGGATTAAGAAGCATTATTGTCATCGATTTCTCGTTCCATTTTTCAGGTTTTTCTTCTTTTCTGCCAATACTTATTGGTAAAAACACAATTGTGAGTTCTTCTGGTAATGAATTACAGTATATAACTCGCGTGTACTTTTAGTGAATTCAAGAGTAATAATGACATTTTCGTCTGCAAAAATTAATTATTGACAACCCAGGGAAAAGAGTATACTACCAAGAAAAAAGACCTCATACGCGAATAATTAGATCCGCAGTGCTATAAAAATAATTATTAAAAAAAACCTAAGATTTTTTCACCGAGTAAAAACATATCACAAAATTCATCTTTGACGCATATTTTTCGAATCAATAAAATTGAAAACAATCGCAGATGCCATTATCGACGTTATTTTGTTGCTTAGCGCACGTACGCTTGGTCCCGAACCGTCTTTAAGTGTGCCATCCAGTGAGCAAGGTCTTCCACAAATGGAGCGCAAGTACACAGCTGGGCAGCGAAGTGATTAGCGCACTGGAGGGAATGGAAGGCATCCATAGATTTCTTAGTAGAAAGAAAAAAAGGGAGGGCGGAAACAAAAGACACAAGGAAAGGCGTTGAAGTCCCCTTGATGTCGACATGCATTAAGGCGGTAAAGACCGCGAGAGGCGGAGAGTATGATGGTGGGAATGAACGCCTTTGTAATGATGGGATGGACCATATCCATTAGTGAGCTAAGAACTCGCTACCGTGGGCGTTTTTCTCCTCTTCTGCGCTTAGAAATCGCCTCCTTAATGCTCCCGCATCATTTCCTTGAGGAAGATTATAAAAAATAGCAGACACCGCGGAACGATAGAAAAAGAGCAGAAAAAATAGAAATTCTTCATTCAATTTTCCTCGATAGACGGCGACGACTTCAGCGGTGTACTCCTTCGGCTGAACAGCAGTTAGATCAACTCAGGGAAGTGCCGAGAAATTTCATCTGGAAATCTCACCCGAAATATACGCCGTTCCTGGTATCACTGTACGTTTTATACTGATTTCAACACCGACGGAAAGGGATGGCCAAGGAAATGTCGATAAATCGTTCGGTTTTGACAGACAAGAGCAAGATTCTAATAATTAAAGGTAGTTTGTGTGTGATCTAAATAAGTCTCTTTTACAAATGAAACCATCCGCATGAAACAAGAGTCAAACGACTCGAAAATTACCATAACAGCAACGGATGAAAGCTCCGAAAATTTATTTTTTAGCTGCCACAGAATGGAGTCAGATAAATATTTACATCCGTAAACACTGATTTACAACGTATTCCATAAGTTATTACCAGTAAATGTGCAGTTTGAGAATTATATGTACCTTGTTTACCAAAATAACTAAAAAATGGGTTAATTAAAAAATGAAAGTCGAAACGATGACCATTTTCAACGTTTAAGTTTCTAGTCTCCGGCAAACCTGGACCCCTCTCTACACATGTAGATGTAACAATTAGATATCTGAGGAATTCTCCTCCAATATGTTTCCTCACATTGCTATTTTATGCAAATGCCACATCCGCATGAGATACGCAATGCACTCGGTACCTAGCTAGCTTGATGAAACTGAAACTATACCTAACTGCGTTCGACCTAAACCATTCACAGCGGCCTAATGTTTCTTGGTACATAGAATAAAGGAAATTCATAACGATGCTTCGCAAAGTGGTATACCTAGGTATTGCACATTTGCGGGCGAAAATATATAGAAAACTATTTCTGGAAATCAATCTACGCTTTGGTTTATTTCGAAAAAAATGACTTTGGCATGATTAGAAAACGAAATATGGATAAATTAATACATAAGGAAATCATGGAGGCAAAAAATTCACATCATTGGTCGTTCAATCTTAAGATTGGGTGACTGCAGCCTTCCACCCTTCCCTATGTAGTGCTAGTTCCCTTACCTCCTGGTATCTCTTTCTATGTACTTGCCTCTTTATTTGGTCCATGAACTTATTCCTGGGTCTTCCTCTGGGGACTTTTCCTTCTATTTTTCATTCACCAATGTTCTTTACAAATCCATTGCGTCTCAGGGTATGTCCAATCCATCTGGTTCTTCTTTTCTCTATGGTATTCGTTATGGTGCTTCCAATTTCTACTCTTCTGTACATTTCATCATTTCTCATTTTGCCCGTCCATTTTATCTTCAGCATCCTCCTCCAGCATCAGGTTTTAAAGGCTTCTAGTCTATTCTGGTCAGCTCTTCCAATGGTCCATGCTTCCGATTCATCAATTCACGACGATATATAAATGAAATAAACTTCTGAAAATTAACGATGATATATAAATGTGAAAACGTGTCAACAAATTCTACAAATGCTTATGTAATGTACGACACAACTATGAAGAAGTTCCCTGAAACTACTCTCGAAGTATCACTTTGTCTTGCTTCTTCTGCCAAACACGTTTGGAAGATGCTAGTTATATTCTCAGAATATCTTCATAGCATTTGATATGCAGCACATTCTCAACTTTGCACCGCGAACTGGAAAATACCCCCTTATCACATTCTCAGAAAATGCTCACAGCACACGACCAGCTGAACATTCTCATCATATCTTGGCATGAACAATCGTATACCTGGAAAGGTATGGAATCTTCAGAATCCGCAGCAAAGGCAATATACCTAGTTTTCTTACTTCCCATTGTTCAATCTGTTACTTCCTTGCTTATTTTGCCGTAATATAAAAATACAATGGTAATGAGATAAGGTAAAGAATACGAATTATGCTATATGCGCACCAAGATTTATTGCTGGTAAGTAATAGGAATATATTTATTAGAGTAAATTAAAAAACTTTAACATAAAGAATGCATTTTTAAGAAGTCGACGCATGCTGATTTCAAGATCGTTATCGGTGGATGATATCGCAAAATTGCAAAAGAATTGTGTCATCCTGTAATGCCCTGTTTACATTACAATTTTTCGAACGAGGTTCACTTCAAACATTGTAAAAGTTCCCCGTCTAAACGCAGGTTGGCGCCAACCGTAGTCAACTTTTTAATCACGCTGGAGTTACTAGGGTTGGCGCTGGTTACCATCATTTTCAACTCGTGTGAACGCAGGTTTGTTAGAATAGTAGTTAAGTGATCAAATTTTCATGTAGCTTTTACTTGAAGCTTACAATATATTACGAGAGTTTCTCTCGCCATCTTACGAATCCAAGCGTCAGTGCTAAGTTGCTTGACGTATTTTATGTTCAAAATTTAAAAACCTTAAATGCGCAAGCGAGGACGGGTCCTGGGTAAAACTCGTAAGAAAAACTCGTTTATTGCGCCGCATATATTGAGGCGAGAACTCGAAATGGACGTAATTTATCATTTTTGCATATCAAGATAGAATCTTGAACTGTTTTCATCTATCATCGAAGAGTGCAAACGACATAACAACATAATATTCTCGGGGTATCTTAATGGTCAAGTCTAGAATGATGACATGTCTTTCTCTTAAGGTAAATTTATTCTCTCAATTTTCATCTTTCGATGCATACAGTAATGAGTAGACAAGAAATGATAAGTATATCGTTAAATGTTGATACATGAGAAGTCTAACCGTGCAAAACATTTGCATATTCAATCCTTTTTCTCGTCCATACAACTCTCGTTAATTTAGTCCACAGCCCTTGAAACAAATGAAAAGCTTCTTGCGATGTTTGTTGGGCTTTGGGTCACATCACCTTCTCAACTCTCCACCGGAGGCCACCAGCATCTTCACTATGGTTAAGGAATGCCGAGTAAACGCAAGTTAGTTAAGATGACACATTAACTATCATTCTAACCCTACTAATGTAAACGGGGCATGAGCGTTAAATGAAAATCGGGGTTAACAAAGATGGTTGAACGGCAACGCCCACATAACAGCTTCTATCCTTGGATACCATAATAAGCGTCCTCTTCATTCTAGGTGAACAAAAAGAGGCTATTCACCTTGCTACCTCAGGGGTAAAGTGCAATGCTAAATGGCGTTAAAAGGAAAACAACTGAAAAGAAGCTATCGTGCGTCGCTTCTATGCAAATTTGACAAGAGAATGATCAATTTGTGTTGAGGTACATATGTATACCTAATTTTTCAATTTAAAATTCTTCTGGGTTAAAATGAAAATTTGGAGATAGCTTTCCTGATTTATGTGAAGTTACACGAAAAATATTTACACTCAAAAACAACCAAAGCAATTCAGACGTTTACATCTACATCAACGAAATACCGTACAAGCCACCACTAGGATGTATGACACGAGGTGATTCCACACCAGGCATGAAACACTCAGCCCAGTTGAACTCAGAACCACGCACGTTCCCCCGGATACTAGGCGCAGGCCAAAAGCAATCAGGACTACAGTATGTAGTCAGAATAGAAACTCGGAGAGTGACACTTAGAAGATCATGCTACCATGCAGTACACTACTTATAGATACAAATACTAGTTAGTATTATTAATGTGACAGATAAATAGACGTACAAACTATTAAATCATACAAGAGTATATCATGCCGGAAATTAAATACAAGGTTAGTAACTAATAGCACAAGTAAAAAGACCTCTGTTACCTAGTCAGAGTTTAAGTATCCTAGAGCTGATGTATGACAACACATATGGTCCTTTATTGTGCGTGGGAAAAAAACCATTTTAAATCTATCGGTTTTTAGTCTATTTCCATAATCTTATGTGTGTGATCGTTTCTACCATAATAGTTTGGCTCTAATTAAATATATTGTAAGTCCGGCAAAAAGTAGTCTACATTAAACTACCATAAAAGATTTTATCTACATTTATCCCTTCGATCGGTTAGAGCTCTCACCCTAATTCTCTCAACAATTTAGTAACGATGCTGCGTTCATCGCGACAATTTTTAACAAATCTAGCCACTTTCCGATGTGTTCGCTCTATCGGCTACGCCGATCCATAGCTACGTTTACCTGCTAAAGGTAGTTCGAGGGAGATAGTTACCTAGTCATAATAGAGACCATATTCGAATTATACGTTTTAATTTCACCTGTAGTATTAGCAGCGTAGTAATAATACGCTGTAGGACACATGCATTAAATATTGCATTATTAATGGTGCAATAATATAGTTTTATATGACGGAAACTGTGAGTAATTAGCTGAAAATATCTAAATAACTCTTCAACTTGACTCATTTTTTTTCCCGCGGAGCGTTTGGAACTCCTTCAAAATGGAAAGTTTTTTGTGATACCCAAGAACCTACTACGGTGGCAATATGATTAATTTTCTAATATAGTTGAGAAAACATAGAAACTACACACTGTTAGTTTTTTTGCGACATCTAAGTGTTAGAAATTCCTTATTTTGTAAATAATGTCTCTCTGGAGTGCATGCACGTACCATTTCCCATGTAAAAGGGCTGGTATTTTTCGGCAAATATATCCGAAAGTAATGTGGTAAGTAGTATAATTTTTAGGGTTCATTGGATAGGAGAGATGTATTTCTTTAAAATGACACCAAATTCATTGATTTCTAAGTAAAATTATATTTCGCTCAACCTACCTTAAACCTTTCAGTGCGGCATGACGTGTTATCACGTCATGGTTGTCTTTACGCTGGCGCTGATGACGTGATATCACGTCAAGGGTACTTTGAGTGTTCAGTTTTTACGAGGGGACCTAAACATAGTTCTCTAGTGAAAGCTGGAACAGTTGACCCTTGACGTGATGTCACGTCATCAGCGCCTCCGTAAAGAAACCATGACGTAATAACACGTCATGCCGTACTCAAAGAGTTAAGTACCACGTCTAACCCATTTTTACATCGCCACGCCGGAAAATGCCTTTTCTCAGTAAACATTAACTTTGATGAATTTTTCAACAGGGAAATGTTGTAAGGAATATTAGAAACGTTTATTCTTTTGTATCGCCTTCTATCGACGGTGAACAATATTATAACATTAATTTCTTCCGTGCTCACTCCCTTGAGGTTTTCATTTTATCACAACACTCATGGCTGCGCGAAGCTCCGATGTCGGCAGCAAAAAGAAACTGAGATGCCAATGTGGCCTTAGGTATTCTACCATTCACATCCTGCCTTCTCTCCCGTACCGCCCAAGGGCAAGCCTTGGGTGGGGACAATTAATCTTTATTAAAGTCTGTGAAGAGTCCCTTTGAGAATGGCGGCTACCTGTAATAACGCTCACACGGTAGGCGAGCGTGGGTATTAAGAAAAGCATTACAACGGAGCCGTTTTCTTTCCTCCTTTGCCTAAGAGGTTGATTGGTGAGAGGTGTCGACAAATCCCTCAACCAGGGACACGCTCACGCTAACCTTCCCCGAGTAGCTGCAGCTCGTGAAGACCTCCTGGTGTCATCCGTGGTTCCGCTATCATTATAAACGAAATGCTATTACATTTCTTAAAGATAATTTTCGTTTTTTGTAAAATAAAAATTGAAAATTTGTGGTATAAATATTAAATTAGTGCAGTAAGTGTACTTGAAATGTTATCAATAGCTGTCCTTCAGCCATAACCGTTATATAAAGATAAAATAAGTACACTTTGTATAATCCACACAAAACTTTAATGGTATGAGTCCAAGAGTATATGAGTATGGGGTTCATACCATTAAAGATTTGTGTGGATTATACGAAGTGTTCTTATTTCATCTTAATATAAACTCTAAATTCCACAAAGTTAGCTCGCAAACCGTTGAAGATATAACTGTTATGCCATAATTTGTATCTTAAGAAATTATATGGTAATCAATTGTATAAAAAATGTAACACAATGGATTTGTTAGATCTGCATATACATTTCCAAACCTTATTAAGCTGGCAAACCTCATTGAGAATATAAGTGTAGTGTAATTAGCTATGGTGAAAGCAATAAATTACTTACTAACTCTTGGGTAATCTACCGGTTATGCCCAGTTTATACTACTATTACCTAACCTTAGTAAAAGTTCGCCGAGTGAAGGCAGGTTCGCGCAAGCCGTAGTCGACGTTTTACCCGTTTCCGTTTCAACGTTTAGTTGAAGTTTACAATATATGACGAGAGTTTCTCTTGTCTTCTTCCATATCCAAGCCTCAGTGGCAAGTTGCTTGATGTATTTAAATGCATGAGCGAATGATAAATCGTATTTGAAGTTCAAAAGTTACCTTAAAGGCGCAAGGGAAGACGGATCATGGGCAACACTTGGAAGAATAAGTCGTTTATTTCGCTGCAAATTTGAGGCAATAGTTCGAAATGGAAGTTATTTATAAATCTTGCACGTCAAGATAACATGTTTGATTGTTTTTACCTACCATAAAAGAGCGCAAAATACAAAATAACGTAATATTCCCGGGGTATCTCAATGGTAAAGTAAAGCATAGTGACATGTCGTTCTGTTAAGGAACTTTGTTCTCTCAATTTTCAACTTTCGATGCATTAAGTAATGTGTATACATTAAATTATAAGAATTTAGTTACATGCTAATAAATGATAGGTCTAGCCGTGCCAAACATTTGCAATTTAATAATTTTTCTCACCCATACAACTCCCGTGAATTTAGCCCCTAGCCCTGGAAATAAATGAAAAGCGACTTGCGATGTTTGTTGGTCTGTGGGCTACATCAAATTCAAAATTCTTCACCAAAAGGCCACCAGCATCTTAACTAGTGTCATGGAATGCCGTTTAAACGCAAGTAAGTTAATCCACTACGTTAACTTTCATTCTAACCACACTAATGTTAACGGAGCATTGTGGTTATTTCAAACGGAAGAGTAAAAACCATCTAGGTTTCCACCGTTAAAGGTCTCCATCGCCTATTAAAATGTCTCATTCCTCTCATCATACGTCTAGCAGGTCCTCCCTCACTTCCATCCGTCCAAAAAGCATATTTTATCTTCCAATTTTCCGGGAACCCAACACTCTTCTTTCTATCAGGGCTTTCAGCATCTCTTCGCCCCTGATCAGCTTCTCCAACGACCTACTTTGTCCCCTACTAGTCTCCTCAAGTAACTTTCCCTCATCGCCCACCACGACACTCCACTGTTGGTCATCTTTTTCGCTTACCGCACCTCAACTATTATCCTTCTCACCCATATCTCAAACGTCTGAAGCCTATTCTCGTCCTCTTCTTCTCCAAGTCCACACTTAAGCACCATATAACGCTACATTCCATATCAAACTCCTTGCCAGCCATTCAACGATTTTTGATAAAATATTCGGTGAGAAACGACTACCCACCGTGAGACAGTGCCTAAATATTTATCGGAAAAAACAAGGAAAATGACCATATATTGACTGGGGTCAATGGACAAAAAAGAAGTGGCCAGCATGGCTCAACGAATAACTGATTAATGATACCAGCAGAAATCCGGCCAAAGAAGCCATGTGGCAAAACATTATTCTCACAGCCCGAGGGTTGATGATTTGAATTCCACTTCAGAAAAGCATTTAACATACTAAAAAGAGCTTATAGAGTAATACCTTACATTAGGCAGTACATTATTGTAGCTCTTGGCTGTATACTGCGTAATACATATTGTGGTTGAAGGTTTACAAAGACACCAGGGTTGAAATACGCTATGAAAAAATCATTTGACTTGACCGAGATTCGAACCCGGATCTCCCAATTACGGGTCAGGTATGTTGTTGTTCCAATGATTTTATTTTAAAACAATATCATTTTACAGTACAGAGCACATTTAGTGATTTCACATTGTCATATTGGTGTCTAAAATATCAAGAAGTCACGCCGAGTGAAAAAAATGCATATTTACACACGGTTTTCGCTAAAATTTCGTGTTAAGCGCCATAAACCCAAGACAAAGCAATGCTTTAATTTATATGAATATTTAAAGCATAATTCTTGCATCATTTATATTACATATACGGTTATTTACAACTTATAAATAGATGTAACGATTAAGTTAGCCTTGGTCCAAGAATTTTCTTCCACTTACCTACTTCATAAGTTATTGAAATGTGAACCCAACGACTCACGATTCGTCCTCCGAACGCTTTAAAATTTGCCTGACACTTATAAAGGTGATTGTGCTTACTCATATTCGATTAATGTGGCAACCCGTACTCTTTCAAGGAATCGATTTAATTTTCATTCAGCGTATCTTGTTCGCGAATTGCGAAAATAAACCATTGGACAGCAAGAAAAAAATAGAAAACAAGAGTTGGAGCGGAAGAAACATTGCCCCTTCGACGCCAGGCCTGGGAACATATATTAAAGTTTGAGAGCCGGGACAATGAGGCATATAAAATTAATTCAGTCAATGACGTTCCCCTGCGTGTTCCGATATGGCTCGTGCCGAATAATCGGATACGATTCCCATAACGGGAAGAGTGATTCACGAAGTGGACTCCCTGTCTCGCCGTGGGTGGGGGAGGGGGGTGAGCGAAGGGCATAGAGGGAAGAGCGAGTTGGATGCTGTGGTCATAAATCCACACGTTTTGATTCCATTGTGACTTAACCAGGCAGACCGTCAATAATTTTTCCCTTTCCCGTTGCGACGAACGAAACTAATCCCTGCAGAGGAGGATGTATTTCAGCGGAAACCCGATCCTTACCTGAGTGTCATGTGGAGGGAACTTCTAGTACAGTACTCCATCTACAACTACGTCATACCCTGCAAGCCACCCAAGTGGTGTGTGGCAGGGGGTGCTTCCACACCAGGCATGCATGAATGATATGGTAGAACACCGAAATTACATTGAAACCCGCCTACCACACATGCAAAGCGCCAATTAAAAATCTAATACCCAAGAAACATTCTATCTTCAATCATTCCAACATGCAAGGGATACAAAGACTACTACTACAGATTCAAAATATCATGCATAAATAAGAACATCAATATTTGCATCATGCATAAATAAGAGAGTAGAGAATATAATGAGAAAGATTTACTGTCTGCCTATTGTCACTACTCGAACTATTCATGACGACGATCACAGCTGTTATGGTCCCGAATGTTACGCGGAAAAAATGACATTTTATACCTATCGGATCTACAATCTAGCTCTCTAATTTTATTGGCTCGATCTAATCTGCCGTAGTACGAGGGAGTTAATAGTATGTTTTTTACGTCGTCAGTGAAATTATTTTCCTGAAATTTATTTAGGAGGTTAAGCCTATAATTTAATCTACGCTGTGATAGCGATTCCCATCCTAATTCTTCTAACAGTCCAGACACACTAGCCAACTTATCGTAGCATCGTTTCACAAACCTAGCTCCTCTTCGCTGGACGCGATCTAACTCTGATATCAACCCCGTTTCGTATGGATCCCATACACTAACAGCATATTCCAGATGAGGCCTAACGATTGAAAAATAACAGCGTTCTTTCACTTTCTCATCACATTTTCCGAGTACTCTCTTGATAAAGCCTAGCTTCCTGTATGCTTGACAGCATATTTCACTAATATGTTCATTTAACGTCCATCTGTCAGATGAGACGTTAAAACGTGGTCCCCTCGGCGCCTTCCATTAAGAGTAGGCTAGTGCCGACGCCGGGTTTCTATCCACTCTTCCTCCCTTACCTGTCCCCTGTGGCTCAAATGATCTTAGCTGTCGGTCGTCTCCCCTAATATGCAATCCAATCCAATACTACTAATTAGTTTTCCTCTGCATCTAACTCTATAGCCTTATTTCAAGAGCCAAAAATGTTGGCACACCTTCGTTCTGAGGTAACTACATCCCCAAGTCATAGAACGCCAGGCTCCAGATCAGGGGTTGTACCATTCTTCTGTTTGTGCCTTCGTTCAGAAATATCCTGCCTTCAATTCTCCTATTCGGATGTAAAAGCATCTTCAGCTCATTCGACGTCAGGAAATGGGATAGTACCGCCCATTTATATTTTTGCATGATTCATGATAATATGCTCCGGGTGAACATTTCATCCGAGGAAAAGGCAGAATCTTTCTCCAGCCGGATACGCGACGTTTGGTTTGTGTGAAGTTTTAGTTTTTTTTTGACTCACAAAGTGTCTCCAGCGATATGAATGCGCAAAAACGCAATTAAAGAGTTACTTGTAATGATTACATTACCTTGATTCTCATTGCATAATGAGAATCAAGTTACTTTTAATTGTAAAGATATCAATGAATATTATTGGCCCAAAAAAATTCTGTAAGCATTGCTAGCAAACAGAACAAACTTTGTAATAAAGTGTACCTACCTTTACAGCTAATGGTCGAGTCCTTCCCAGGTTATAGCATAGGTTGAATCCTTCCGCGGTTATAACATAGGTCGAATCCTTTCAAATTTTTGCAAAATGTCCATCCACCAATATTCACAACCCTAAAATATATGTAAGATTATCTTATTCATCTACAAAATACCTTGCAAGCCACCACTAGGGTGATCTTCACCCCCTGCCACACACCCTCGTGGTGGCTCGCAGGGTATCACGTAGATGTAGGGTAAGCGCCACGGGGTAATTCCACGTTAAGAATTCAGCACTAATCCTATTTCAAATCAGAACCACGTACTTTCCCCCGGGCGCGAGGCGCAGGCCAAGCGCAGTCTGGATAACAATGTGCGGTCAGATCAGAAGCTAGGAAAGCGCTACGTGGACGAACATGCTGCCATAGAGCACTGGCTATGGTACAAATATTAATAAGTAATACTAATGTGATCAATAAATTGTTCTAAAAGGTACGAAATCACGCAGAGAGCTAAATCATGCCTGGAATTTAATTTGTGGTGAGTTATTAGTAATGATGTTAAGATATTTAGTACTAAGTGAAACATCAACTTTACCTAGTGAGGATAATATTTTCATATAACTGATCTATTGCAACTATTATAGTCCCTTATTGTACGGGGAAAGAATGAAATGCTAAATCTATCGGTTCTGTAGTCCTTGATGGTTTCTACTGCAATAGTTTGGCTCTAGCAAAATATGCTGAACGTCCGGAAAAAATTATCTACGTCAAACTTTCATAAAAGATTCTGTCTCATGGTGTGCCTTGCTACTTGGGTTACATCATCATGATACTCTTTATCGATTGGAATTCTGTTGTCTACATATTAGATTAATTAAACGAGTATCCAGGATAATAGTCTTAATGATTTTTGTGTTTTTTTCTGTGAATAAAGAGAATTTTCCATTGGAGGAAAATTTCCCACACAGTGACGTGGACAGGTGAGTAGGAATCAGGCCACGGGTACTTAAATTTGGATATTTACCACGGAAACTCAGTGAACACATTCATTCAAAAGGTCAACAGGTCCTGGAGAAATATGGCGAAATTTTGTTTAGGCTCAAGCAAAATAAGAACAAAATTTACTAATGTACGTGCCCGTTAAATGAGGAAAGGTACCAAGCGAACATACATCTTTCTGTATAATCCCGTGCTCACCCGTGGCTTCACTCTTGTGTAGCACTTCAGGGGTATACAAAGCTAACGTTCACATCTTGACTCGTACTCATGAGGTGAATAAAATAGGAAAAAAAATTATTCCAGCTGATCTATAGTGGTTAGGGTCGACACAGTCTGGGATGTCACTTTGAAAAAAAAATGGTCATAAAAAAATACGAGCAAAGTTCGGAGTGGACCACCCAGGACGAAGATTGAAAGAGACCACGTGACCAAACGGACACGGTAACCATTGGTCAACGGTCAGTCCTTTCAAAATTTCAAATCGCGGACGCACTTTTCCTCTCAGAATAAGCCTTCTAAAGTTTTCTTGTTTCCGAAAGCAAAAACCAGAATGAACCAACACAGAAATAAATACTGTAATTCTCCAATCAACGAATAAGGGCATGCGGAGCAAAGGTTTAGGCATAGTTGAACGATGGAGCTTAATTCGGCAACATTTATGTCACAAGCTTATGAGAACTTTGTTTTACAATATAGTAAAAGTTAACCTAAGCGTGGACTTGTATAAATAACAATTTCTGAGATCATTGAAAGCTAGCGTCTTCACAGGTGATGTGAAAATTCATGATGAAACATTTGTGATGGGTAGCTCAATGGGCTGATCTGAATACTTTAGTTTTTCAAACCACAAGGAATCACTTTGTAAATGAAAAGTATAACTTAGTTATTCCACATAGATTTATTGACAGGATGACCCATGTTCGACGAAGCTCGTCATCATCAGGTATAGTATTACAAGAAGACATAGAATATATGGTCACACAAATCGGGGGAGGTAGAGGAGATGTAAGGAGAGTGGGAAGATGGGAGTTTGAACGTTGGGGGAAGGGGGGTGGGTGGGAAGGGGTAATGATTTGCAAGGAGGAGTTTTGGGGGAGGGAGAGAGGAGGACTCGGAGCTCAGAGCTAAGGTTAGGAGCATCTCCGCTCCTAGCCTTATCCCTGCCGCGCCGGAGTCTAGTGTGGTCACGGATTTGTCGCCGGTGTTCTCACACGACTCTTACGCTTGCAATACCCTTCCCCCCACCCCGCCTTCCTTACCTCTTAGTTAGCTCCTTACATCTCCTTTACCTCCCCCGATTTGTGTGACTATATATTCTATGTCTTCTTGTAATACTGTACCTGATGATGACGAGCTTCGTCGAAACCTAGGTTTTCCTGTCAATAAATCTATGTGGAATAACTAAGTTATACTTTTCATTTACAATGTTGAGCAAATTCCACGAAGTCACGCCCGAGACAACGGAATACACAAGAAATCACCATGGGAAAAGACAACCGCTGTGCTCAAAGAAGATTGGACTAAAAACCTGGAAACCATATGTGAAAACATTCACGTGGAGCGTGGCTCTCTTATGGATTGGAGGCATGGACCATCGGAAAAGCGGACCAGAAAGGACTAAAACCTTCGGAACCTGGTGTCTGAGGAGGATGCTGAAGATAAAATGGTCGGGCCAAATATATGTGAAGAACATAATTAAAGATAAAATAGAGGGAAATTTCCCCAGAGACGGACCCAGGAATAATTTCATGGACCATACGTAGGGAAGATACCAGGAGGTAAGGAAACAGATGGGCATTAGATGGGGAAGGGTGGAGGGCTGCAGTCAACCAATCTTAAAATCGAACGACCAATGATGATGAAGGAATCACCTCACCACATCTGTTCCCGATAGACATTTTTCAAGGCATCTTTATGATAAAAAAACGTTGGTCTGTAATTCCATGATAGTTTTTTGTCAAGAAAAATATTGTACGCATTCGGTCCAGATCCTATTCTCAAATTTATATTCTCATCTGTGGTAGTATGCTTGGATCCACAAGGAGTTCTGAGGGGCCATTCAAGTATTACGTAAGACGTTTTTGGGGTGGGGGTTGGGTATTATCTTACATTGTCTTGCGTAGGAGGCCAGGGGGTCTGAAACCAATTTCCGTAAGATTTTTATGCGTCTTGAAACATTGTATCGTTTCCGAATGAACTTTAGCAGTGACATGGAGCACCCGCTCGTTAATGGAGTATTTTCCATAATCTCACTGCTACGCCAATGCTCCTATTCTGTTGCCTGACGGGCTAGCTACATTACCTTCATGCTTAACCGAAGAGAGCATTTAACGAAGAGTAGATTCAAATAAGACATTGGACTCTTAGGGATTGACCTGCCGCCTCCAACGTGCTGCGCACGGGGGGTATGGGTATGGTTTTAGGCTAGGCACAACCTGCCAATGATATGTATATTCTATTTAATTTTAATAATCTAACGTATTACATAAGACTGAGAGGGAGGGGGGTTGGGTAAATCTTACTTTGTCTAACATAGAGGTAGGGGGCTGGGTCAAAAATGGCATAAATCGTCGTACGAAATACTTGAACTGGAAGTTCTAACGGTTATAGCAAGGAGCACCTTATGATGTCGCGCAGCTATGAAGCCCGGTTCGTAATAACTTAATTAATATTTTGAAGAAAACTAATTGATTCAACATTTCATAATGAAGGAATTCCACCAAGCTACTGCCGATACCATTAATTTTATCGAGTTCTAACTTGTTCAGAAAAAAATATTTGGTTCAAAGATATTGAGGGGGTCCACACAGCCTTAGCATCGCAAAGGGTAGATTACCAAAAATACAAGAACAGACTTGTGTTTAAAGAGGTCATGGGAGAGGTTGGTCAATTTTGAGCTTGTCAAATGACTGAAATATGAATGGATGAATCAGAGAAGAAGCTTTTTCAATACAGAAGAACGCTGGCTAGAAATGTTTCCATTATACAAGCGAATACTTCACTCACTCATTAAAGCAGAGAATGGGATATTATCAAACATAATTCTAAAATGAATCTCTATAAATTAGTATAATTCTGGAATCATTAGGGAACCTTGAGAGTGTCTTGGATTACTAACGATTGATAATAAATTTGTCGAGCCAGATACTGTAATTGTTACCTTACTATTAATATTGGAAAAGGTTATCGATAAAGTACGGCGAAAAGTCTAAAATCTGCTCGAGGAATCCAACGGTTAAAGTAGTTTGAGCGAATTATCGATTCACCAAGAAATCAATGAAGCTGGTCTCGTATTAAAGAAAAATACCTCACCCTTCCGAAAATATCAAAATATCAACCCCTTACTGCAGTGCTTTCCGAGATATTTGACGAATTTGACGAGACATAATTTAAAAAATGAGGAATTTCGAACATCTACTTCTCGTCCAAAAATTATCAGTGTGTAGTTAGTATGTTTTCTGTAATATTTTTGTAAATAAATCATATTGTCAGCGCCGTAATTCTTTTCAGGATCACAAGAAACTTTCCGTTGAGAAGGAGTTTCAAACGCATCGCGCGAAAAAAATGAGTCAATTAAAAGAATTATGTGGTTATTTTTATTTAATTACTTAGAATTTAAGTCCTATTAAAGTAATTTCTAAATCCTATTTCTCGCCCAAAACAGATCATGTGTAATTTTTATATTTCGTAGACAATTTTTGGAAATGTATCATGCTGTAACTGCCGTAATTTTTTCAGGATCACACAGAAACCTTCCGTTGTGAAGGAGTTTCAAACGCACCGCGCGAAAAAAATGAGTAAAGTTAAAGACTTATGTGGCAATTTTTATTTAATTACTTAGAATTACAGTCATGTTGAAGTATGTAATTGCGCCATTAATAATTAAATATTTTATTCATGCTTCCCACAGCTGCAGACATTTAAACGTATAATTCGAATATGGTCTCCATTATGACTAGACAACTGTCTCGCTCAAACTATATTAAAGAAGATTAAATCAAAATATATCATGCCTGCGTAAAAATATTAATTACTTGAGGCATTTGAAATTCATACTTGGTAAAATTTTCAAACGTTTCTGTGGTCATCGGAATTAATAGCTGAAGAACATCTTTATCACTGCCCCAAATGATGGACGATAAAATTCAAACTCATGAGTTGACGGTGATACAATATGGCAACGTTTTAAACGTGGGAATATACGCTTTGAAAACTTCATGGGAACCAATTTTAATTCGTTACAAGCGCAATTCCAAGCGTCCAGGTTCCTTTGGCACTCGAGCATTTATGGCTAACGGTCACTTTTTTAACAACCGAAAATTAAAACCCGCCCCTTCAAATCCTAATCAATGGGATATTTTTTTTGTTCCATTCGATTGAAATTTAAGTGCACACAATGCCTTAGCGGAAGGGTTTTCGATCTCCGTGTCGTAGCGTTACTTTTTTTATCCTTCGACCAGTGTCCACGGTAATATTTATCCAATAAAACATACGAGCACTGGAGTTTTAATGGGACACAAGTTGTCCTACCACGCTATCAAATTTTTCCTGGGTCTTATTGCAGTCGATCTCCCCCCTTTGACACAGGTTTATTACCACGTGAAACGGGGACCATTTTTTTTCAGTCCCTTGGAGCAAGATCAGGTAGCTCAGGTAGACCATAATGCTCCCCAAGGGGCTTAAGGCAGTGCGGGCGAGATAGTTCCCTAAATAAAATAAATAGAGACCATATTCGAAATATACGTTTTAATTTCACCAACTGTGAGACACACGAATTAAATATTGCATTATTAATGGTGCAGTAAAATAGTTTTACATGGTAAAAAATATAAGTAATCAAATGAAAATATCTAAATGAGTCTTTAACTTGACTCATTTCTTTCACGCAGTATGTTTGAAAATCCATCAAAACGGAAGGTTTCTTGTGATCCTGAAGAATTTACTGCGGTGATAATATGATTAATTTTCAAAAGTAGTTGAGAAAGCACACAAACTACAATAGTTGATTTTTTACGGGATCTAAGAGTAGGGAGTTCGTTATTTGTAAAATAAGGTCTCTCTATAGTGCTTACACGTAATATTTCCCATATAAATGGGCTGGTATTTCTTGGCAAATATCTCGGAAAATAGTGTGGTAGGAGGTTGAATTTTTTTATGTCAACGGAAGGGTGATATGCCTATATTTCTTTAAAATGAGACCAAATTCATTGATTTCTAGGTAAAATTATATTTCGCTCAGACTACCTTAAATCAGGAGCTACGATTTCAGATGGAAGAAGCTCCAGACAAGCTCGAGCTGGGTGGTCAACAAGAATAGCGACAGCCCTTAAAGAATATAAGAGGAATTATTTATTGTGACGATACAGTGCGCAACAGTTATCAACATATCTGCGCCTATAATAATTTTAAATATAATGAGGTCATTCCCATTGGATATTTAAAATGTTTCAAATTTTCACCATCGAAGTCTCAAACTTGGCTCAAAAGTACAGTATGTGAAATGAATAGGGCGTAACGAGATATCTGTACACTATTTCAAGAAAAAATGTGTAACTTTGAAGACATTTCCACTGATGTAAAAGATTGTAGTAATAAAAATCAGAATATTCTGACATTTATCTGGTTGTAGGACAATAAATTCGAGGTTATACGAAATCTCAAGATCCATGGGCAAGATCTTGAGTATGAATTTTGGATTTTCGATGTATTATCTGATAAATGGGATGGATTGTCCGAGCACGTTTTTTACTTGAATTCTCAGCAAAACAAAACACAAAGCTCTAAGTCAACTTTAACTATTTGTTGCCTTGTGGAAGTACTAAACTTCCATTTGAGTCATTACTGATGGTTGTACCTCCATAAAGAGTAAAAAAAAAGAAAAAAAAATGATTTTCCGCTTGGATACATCGGAGAAATATTATTTTGCAAATATGCACAAACCACGTCTTTTTTTCTTTTAAAATGATCTTCTCCATAAACAGTATTTTGGAGAACTCAGACCCTGTAAGTCTTCAGAGATATTACATATAATTCATGTCGAGAGTATAAAATGGCTTTAATCGATCAAGAGGAAGGAGAGTTGTCACTATGAGCATCACAAAGCGATGGGCACACCGTCAGTCGCATAACCAAATTAGAAAGAAAAGTACCCAAATAGATTTAAAAAATTACCTTCAACTATGTTTGTTTCCAAATGTAGAATATGATATGAAAAAGATTACTGGTTTCATGTATCACATGACGGGAAAGATTTTATGACCTTCGGTGTTAAATAAATAAGTACTACCTTCTTATTATAAATATCGTAGCGGAGGGAACTTCGAGAGGATTCTGGAAACGACGCGTTTTCTCCATTGCCTTGGCAGCGGGTAGTTGTTGATGAGAGAGAGGAATCAACAAGGCATGATTCGAAAAAGAGAGTCTTTTGCGAGTGACTTTGAAGGTTACGGCATGTACACTTTTGGTGAAATAAATGTGTCAAGAGTGTTCCGTAAAAGGAACAGTTATTTTTGCACCCACGCACGTAGCAATATGAAAGTACCATTACCGAACAATCACAATGATTTATACTCTAAAAAAGTAAAAGCAGATTTAGATGGAGTTCATCGCCAGTCCACGACGCTCAATAGAAATCTCTCGCCTGAGTCAGCCGGTAATCATGCTCGTAACGAGTTCATTATGATGAGCGCATCTTGGGATGAGTCTGAAGATGTCCTCCACATTAATACGTATCTTGCTTTCTGATCTCGAAACGTCTCAATATATCACTTTCTATCATTTTCTCGTTACACATTACATCCGTGATTGATATGTTGGTCTACCCGTCAGCTGATCCAACAACAATTGAACAATCTGGTCAACTTTGAGAGCCACTTGAGTCTGATGAGATAATCCTGTTTTCCCTTACAACCCTTTTTCAATGTCATCTTCTTTCCGTTTTCCACAGTTATTTATCATCTTGCACCGCATCAAGAGACCTAGTATCCATCATTGTCGTGGAGTAACAAAATTCCTAGCCATTGTTCCCGATCTTCCTCATCGGTCCCGGTCACAATCCACGTCCAGCATTTTTCGAGAAACGTACTCCATATTTATGTACCAATTGAACGATTAGAAACTATACTCTCTGTCTACTTGATAAATCGTTTAAATTATCAATTACTTAAATTGATTTTGTAGCGTGTCAGTCATTCTGTATCCGTTTTGTTTCTTTCTCCGTCAATTTTTGAGCTAGAAGAGTGAGGTTTGGTGCGTCGAATGTGGAATCTCTGTCTTCATCATTTGGTAGTAGTTTTGGATTTTTATAGCTTGGGAGTGTGGCAGGGGTTATTAGGTCACCAGCCTTGCAAAGGTGTAAGTTATTTGGAGATGAAATGGAGACATGAATTAAAAGGAGTGCATTTTATTAGTTAAAATAAGATCCAAAAGAGCGGCTGCTTGGGCGTGTGGCAGGGGGTGTTAGGTCACCTGCCGTACAAATGTGTAAGTTATATTTTTGGGTTGTGGTTGCAACAACCAGAAGAGAGAAAGGCCAAAAGGGAGAGTGGAAGAGTGTAAAGGTTGAAACAAAAGAAACCCACAGTGTTCTCCTATTCAAATGACTTTAAAAACAACAACGGAGAACAGTGAACAAAAAAAAATTTTCATCAAGGAGCTATTTTGAGACTAGGACACTTGTCCCCTGCGGGTACACACCCCTGCTCACGGAGTGAGCAGGCTAGCTGCCTGCTAGTCAATTACTTAACTTTTCCCCGAGAAATCAAACTCATATCAATTCTAGTACATCACCTCACGTCTGCCACTTCCGTTTCCAATGAAATGGAACAACCGCAATCAATGTTTGATTTTCGATTGAACGATTAGCAAATCCTCCTTTTTGTGTGTGGCCTTTTACTTCTTCCTCGCGGGATCTTCCATAACTTTTCCTTCACTGGCGTATCCGCATCACTAGAAATAATACACCATTTTCGTATTCGCTCCTGGCACTTAATTGCAATAACTTTATGGGCAGTTATTGAATGTTATGATGGCGATGTATGACAATAGTAAGGCAAGTGTAAGAGTTAACGGGGTTCTGAGTAATTGGTTTGTAATAAATCGGGGTGTAAAGCAAGGATGCGTAATGTCTCCATGGCTGTTTAATGTATTTATGGACAAATGTGTTAGAGACGCATGTAGTGAAAACGACGGTGTTTTGATTGGAATTGTAAACGTGCGAGTTATTCTAAATGCGGATGATGCTGTTTTGATCTCAGACAGTCAACAGGGATTACAGAAGCTCCTAGATAAGTTTTGTGAACCAACGGAGAGAATGGAATTGAAGGTAAATGCGTGCAAGACTAAAGTAGTAGTTTTTGATAAGGAGAATGGGGAGAATAACTGTAGGATGAGGGTGAATGGTGAAGTAATTGAACTGGTGGATGATTTTGTGTACTTAGGTAAGATGTATGCGAAAGATGGAAGAATAGATGAGGAGATAAAGAGACGTGCGAATGCTGGAAGGAAAGTGGTAGGTAGCATGAGGAGCATTTCAAGGAATGAGTGCTTGTCTAAGGAAGCGAAAATTGCTGTGTACAAAAGTGTACTTCTCCCCACTTTGCTATATGGTAGTGAAACATGGGTATGTCAGGATAGACATAGGAGTAGACTAAACGCCGTGGGTATGAGTTATCTGAGGAGTATTTGTGGCAAAAGTAGAATGGATAGGGTCAGGTATGAGTGGGTCATGAATGAATGTGGGTTAAATGCTCCAGTAATGGAGGTGTATGAAAGGAGTGTGCTTCGTTGATTTGGCCATGTTGAGAGAATGGATGAGAGTCGAATAACGAAACAGATATACGAGAATAGAATGAAAGGTGTGAGAGGTAGAGGTAGGCCGAGAAAGTTGTGGTTGAATGTGGTCGAGGAAATTCTTAGGAGGAGGAATATTTGGAGTCTTAAAAACAGGAGGGCGTGTATGAAACAGTGTATGGGGGTAAATGAGGCAAAAGAGGTTTGCAAGGATAGGTCAGTATGGAGGAAATTATTGAAGCAGAGTTAGGTGTACAATTATGTATTAATGAGTGAAACATTTTGACTGTGCCTACCCCGAAAGGGTACGGCGTGATGGGTATGTATGTATGTATGTACTTTTATAAAATGCTGAAAATGTTAAACTCACTACTCGGTTTTAAAAATATAAAAATATAAAACAAAAAACAACCTTTATGCCTGAAAATGTTTATCTCTATCATATTTTCATTCATATTTAATAAGAAATTTTCTGTGGTGGAGCATAAGGTATTTTCCTTACCTATCGCAATGAAATTTTCATTACCTATCACAGCCCGTAGAGCCAACTCCAGGGACATATTCACTCAATTAAGTACTGCAATTTGCTAATAATAATTATCCTTTTACTTGAATTGAAAGCATAACAAGTTCTTCATTAAAATACGTGCAATGATTGTGCACCTTGGGTAGGTACTTCCTTCAGAAGCAAAATCCGGCGCGTAAGCAATCATATAACCTTCAGCACGGTAAGACGCCAACACCACCTACACTGTCGGCAGCAGAACAGAAGAAATACGCTAAGGGGAAGGATTGCTCCGTAGGAGAATGGGAAGAGAGCGCCGGAAGCCAGAAAAATATTAAGCTAGCATCCTACCTCGTTGCATGTCAATAGTGCATGTTTGGTGATCTTCACCTCCTGCCACACACCCTCGTGGTGGCTCGCAGGGTATCAAGTAGATGTAGATGTACCTCTCCCCTCGCAACGCCCTCTCTATTCATAATAAAAGACCATTGCGAGAGCTTATAGATGAAGTGATGGCTAAGATCACACTGGCTCCCCTTATGCGGGGCCCGGGCTCGAATTCCAGCAGCCATAGGTCACAGGTCGCACGTGAGGCAGAGCTTCAACGCATGTGTATTATCGTCACGCGGCCCACAAGCCGGTAGCCATCCGTTACCTCGGGATGGTTTCAGACAAAAAATTAAATAAAAAATGTAAGGCATCCAATTGCCCTCGGCGCGAGGCTCTTTATCCTGCGGCTGACCTCTGCCCGTGGAAAACAGCTGAAAACCACCGTACCCTGAAGTAATCTTTCGCTTCGCTCATTTCAGCTGTTTTTTATACATTTTTATTACATCCCACGTATCCCTATCGGCCCCCGAGTCGGTTGTAAGGAAAGGTAGCGAGACATTAATGCCTTGACTTTCGGGACGATGGGGAGTAACCTCAGGGTGATGAGACCAGCGTAAAAAACTATATTTCTCACTTTCCGTGTTCAATTACGGTCGGAAATAGAATGTAACCCAATTCATTCCTCTTCCTAACGGCCAAACTGAAGCGCATTTAAACGTTTAGATTTGACTCAGTCATGACATCGTATTCTCAGATGTCTTTTTAATTTCCTCGTGGTATCATCCCTACAAACAATTTGCACATGACGAACACCGCTCGTGCTAATGGCTGTTTCTTTCGGTGTACAAACAGGAGGCCATTTAGACTGAATAAATGGGGTATAAATGCTTCAAAAAATTGTTCAAGAGTAAAAAGGCATTTAAATATGTCATCACCTATGCATCGTACTATTCTGAAGAGTGGACTATTGCAGCTGTTGTTGGATGCTGGTGTATCAGCATATTCGTTGTACAGCTTAATTGCTTTGGATTGTTCATTAAAAGTGAGGATACTATTGTAGTGAATTTCCCAGCATTAATGAATGTTGTCTCGACATTAAAAAGTTCTTAGTCTAATGATTGAGCACTCAGAGTCCTAAAAAGCTAGCAAAATGGGAAACGTTTGCACCAAAAATAATGTCAGCCTTCTCGAAAAAATCATGTAATTACATCACCGAAAGGTATTATCAAGAATGTCTTGGTAATATGTTTTTCATGGACTTAAAAGAAACGTCGATGATACAATTGAGATCAATATATAATAGGAATAAATATCCAAATTAGTCAATGAGACCGGCTTGAAAAACTAAACCGTAGGCCCTGGTGGTGGTGCAGTAGAGTTCTCGACCGCTAACCCATGGTCAGCGGGTTCTAATACTATCGGGTTGGACCTTTAAAAACTCAGGGTATGGCTGTGCGTTTTCATCAAAAGATAATTGTGAAATGCTCTGGAGTAATAGGCCTAGGAAGCTGTTTTCGCTGATAGTGAGATGCAAATGAAATCACTGATCATTCAATTCTAAGATAGTTTGACTGCAGCCCTTCATCAGACTTCACTATCTTATAAATCAAGGGAAATTGGGCGGGATGCGGGATGGGATTCTAATGGGAATTCCTCAACAGAGACCAACGACAACTCTCAACCAGAATACCCTCCTATGGTGGTTTACGGGAATGTTACTTCTTCGCCAGTGACTACTACAGACACAAACACACTCAACCCAATTGGAATCCTTTTGCAAGGGCTAATGGGACCCCGCTAAGGATTTCTGGGTTCAAACCAGGGACCCTTCACAAGGCTAATGTCACCCCTCTAAGGATGCCTGGTTATGAACACAGTCACACTCACAAGCACTCAAAATCACTCACACAAACAAATGGGCCCAACTTTTGGGAGAAACTCGCTCAAAAAGAGCTTAGTCAAAAAAACGCACGGGAACGAACGAGGGCGAGCGTCGGATACGCGTATTTCGGCGTATTTCCCATTCCCGCAAACCAACACAACAACTGATAAAAGATCGTAGGCTTTCCCGGCGAATACTATAGATTAATATTTCTCGGGTTTGGCCCCGGGTAAGGCTGTTTAAGGCCAACGTTTCGATGAGAAACTCGCTCATCGTCATCAGGGCTAAGACTGACTGCCGAGTTTGGTCCACGCCGGGTTTTTATACTAAGATAGCCAATGGACGGTTGAGGCCCATTGTTGACCAGCCAATTCAAATTTGGCTCAGGACGGTTGGAATTTGAATTTTATCCGCGACCGTTTTATTTTATCAATCAACGGACTCCATATTTGGCTGATGCTCTGCCCAGAGTCTCGGTTAAGCTTTTTCTCCTCGAGACGTATTTCTATTGCCTCTTTTACTAATCGATCCCAGTATCCATAAGATCGGCATAGGATTTTGGCGCCGTTAAAATTGATGGAGTGCGCCATATCGAGGCTATGCTCAGCTAAGGCCGATTTTTCGGGTTGAAAAAGTCTTATGTGCCTCCTGTGCTCCGTAATTCTGGCTTCTACCGTACGTGATGTCTCTCCAACGTAGGCAAGGCCACATAGGTAAACAACTGTTGTGTTTAATTGACGAGTGGTGCCAACTTTTACGTACATTGGAGAATCTTTTTATTTTTTTACTATCTTATGTTTGGTCCCTTACTACCTTGTAGCTCTTTTTACGAACTTGCCAATTTAAGGTAGTGCGAGCGAGTGTGTTCCCTAGTCATAATTGAGACCATATTCAATACATACGTTTTAATTTCACCAGCTGTGAGACACACGAATTCAATATTGCATTATTAATGGTGCAATAATTAGTTTTACGTGACAGAAATTGTAAGTAATCAAATCAAATTATCTAAACAAGCCTTTAACTTGACTCATTTTTCTCACGCGGGACGTTTGAAACTCCTTTAAAGCGGAAGGTTTATACGGAAATTAACCGCTGACGCTGACTGCGAGACTGACTGTGACGTCAGCAAAAAACTTCCCAGCAGAACCTACTGGGATCCTGTCGAACTAACCTGCTAAGAATGACCCTGAAGACATTAATCTTGAGTTATTCACCATTTTTTGACAGGAAAGAGTTCCCACAAAGTTGCGCCAGAGACAGTTACGTGTCTCAGATGCGCAAGTGTCGCAGAGGGCTGAACGTACACATAACTTCGTACTTACAAACTTCTTCACCTCTTTTCAGTTCGTGTCCGTCCTCATCCCACACGAGACTTCAATCTTCTATTCGTCTCAAATTCCGCCTTTTCCTTTCTGAGCCTTCCATTTCTTTTATCGTACCTCTCCAACTAAATCCGCATATCCCTCTCGTGACCTCTTTTCGTCAGCCAAGAAATTCCTATCTTTAATCTAATGGCGCTTGAGGAAGGGATCGCCGACTTTGCGTTAATTGCGTTTGTACTCCTTTAAAACGGAATTTACTGCGGTGACAATATGATTAATTTTCAAAAATAGTTGAAAAAACACACAAACTACACTCTGTTGATTTTTTTACGAGATCTAAGTGTTAGAAATTCCTCATTTTGTAAATAATGTCTCTCTGGAGTGCATACACGTATAATATCCCATATAAAAGGTTTGGTATTTTTTGGCAAATATCTCGGAAAGTAATGTGGTAAGGTTGTAACAAGTAATTTTTTGTTGTTTTTCTACTTTGTATTATGCCCCACGTTATGGGAGCCAAAATGTAAAAGGTATTATTACAAATTAATACGCGAAATGCCACACGTGGATAAACATGTAACACGAAAAACTATTGATTCTTTTACCTGGAAAGAAACCACGATTGCGATATCTTCTCGTACCTTATATTTTAATTACTTTGCCCCAGCTTGCTCGTCGGAAAAGAAAATACATGAAACATTGCAGGTTTAGAGATACGGTTGCAACTTACTTGACAAAATGAAATATTCAATTTACAGACAATTTAAATAATCAAAATAATTCCTTATACCCTTAGGTCATGACCAACTGTATATTCTAATTTAGACACAAATTTGGTATATGAATAGTTATTCCTTCTTTTAAGTATATTGTCTAATTATTTGCCACACTTCATCACTTAAACTTTTCACAAAATCCAATTACTTGATACAAAGGGATACCAGTCACAAACTTAATTCTTGGGCAATTAAAACCTCTTGCCTTATGGCTTCTTGTATCTTATATGAAAATAAAAGTTTATAGTTACAACCCAATTATTCGACGACACAGGTTGGTTTGTCCCTCTGTGGTCTGGAAAATCCTCTCAGCCTGCGTGGTGTTCGTCCTTGGGGGCCCTCAGCTTTTTGGGTCTCGTCCTGTTGTAAAATCTCCCGTTCCTCTCCTTAATTCCAGCTCCTTTGTCAATTCTCCTTTTCTACGTGGGCTATGTCTCGCACGATGCCACACTCTGGAACTTCCCTCTACCAAAAACTTGCGTGCTCTCTCTTTGCACGACCGTACACTCCGACGGTTTGCTCTACAATCCCCGTTTGTTGCCGACGCTTCCACTCCTTAGGTCTATTGTTTATTCTCAAAATTCACAATATGGTGGGTCCCTTATTGTTATTATAAACCATGAGGTGGTAAAAGAAAAAATGGCGAGGCCAGCGTTATGTTACAAGGTGTTGAATTTTTTGTGTCAATGGTAGGGTGATACATTTTCCATTAAAATAAGACCAAAATCATTGATTTCTAGGTAACATGATATTTCGCTCAAACTAACTTAATTTGTCTGCATACTTATCGATTTGCCTTCTCTTGAGACTTTTCCTCTGCTTTCCCTTCAACTACATTCTTCTCAAAACCATTATACCTCAGGGTGTGTCCAATACATCTGGTTCTTATTTTCTGTATAATGTTTCATTGGCTATCTCCTCTTCGGTTAACGTTCCCATTTCTCATAAAAACCGTCAAATTAAATAGTTGAAAGAAAACTATCCACATCCATCACAATTTCGGTCGGAAATCGAATGTAATGGATCTCAAACCTTTCTAAAACCAACAATTTACTTCTTTTTTTACGCATTTAAACTTGATAGTGTATGAAATTGTTTTCCTTCGAAGCTGTTTTAACCTCCATTTACAGTCATTCCTACATTCGAGACTGCATTTCTGGTCCTGTACATCCCTGCGAATTATTGTTTATCCGCTATGGACCTACGTGAAATGCAGTGCTCTCAATAAACCGGGCAGCAATTTAAAAAAAATTCCGTTACAAATTCCGTAGAAGTGTCTGGCATAACCTGCGCAGCAAGAGGGGAAGGTTAAATGAGAGTGGGTATAATTTTGCAAGTTCTCCATGTCTCATAACTGTCCACCGGGGATCGGGTTGGTGTGGTGGCTAGAGTACTCGCCTACCACGAGGCAGGCCCTGGGTTCTAATCCCTGCAGAGGCGGATGTTTTTCAGAGGAAACCCGATCCCTACTTGAGTGTCTTGTTGAGGGCACTTCAAGTACAGTACTCCGTCTGTCTTTCGTTAAGAGCAGGCTAATGCCGACGCCGGGTTTCTATCCACTCTTACCTATCCCCTACGGCGCAAACGACCTTAGCCGTCGGTCGCTTCCCCAAATTTCCAATCCAACTATCCACCACACAGCGCCAGGAACTTCTGCGAGAACTATGCCGGCGTCGGTATTTTTTAACCGACACACGAACACCACCGCTGAAAACAGCTGAGTGCAGCACGCCACTAGGCTATCTGTTCTCCTCATCTCATTCCTCTCCTGATCCAAGCGGGAAACCGAGCCCCACAGATTCCCGACCCGACTTCAGAAATTACGAGCCACGTGATTTATGGAGCGGCCTACGGACTTTATTTTAAAGTGGACGGGAGTTCCTGAGGAGGGGTTGAGGGGGAGGACAAGGGTGGGGGGAGCAAGGGGTAGAGGACGGAACGAGGGAAGGGGGTGGCAGGTCGGGAGAAATATATATCACTGATGAGGGTCGGTAATGTGAGTGCGATTTTATTCTCCGTAGTGATCAAAGCGCGTCGGCTCCTCTTTCCTATTAAGGGAGGGCATTAAACCTGCAGCCCAGCCGGCAAAGATTTTTGTCATAAATGCCTTCTTGGTTTGAGATTCTCTGCACTTAATGCTCGTTGAACCCCTTCCATCTCCGGCTATGACGCTTGAAAGGAATATGAAGGATCCCATTATTTTTAGTGCCTCTCCTTGGAGGTTTGAGATCCATCTTCGAATTTTCTTACCGTATATTGGCCGCAGTCCTTCCAGCGGTTTATCTAGAATTCACCTAAATATAAGAGCTGCCTTTTGGGAAATGATTTATCAATACACTTCTGTAACTGGCCTTCTTTTCAAATGGTATAATAACGTTTGAACGGTAAAAATGTCATTCAAACATTTATGGCAGGCTTCGGTGACACTCAAGTTCTCTGCTACTTTTTCTTAAAACATCTCTATCCTCATGAAATATCTCCAATAAATTTAATCAGTATTCTTCCAATATTTCTTCAGATTGATATCAATAGTCATTCTGGGGGGGAAAATCCCCTATGCCAAGTATTACTATCCATTTGATTTCAGCCTCCGTCTTAGCTGGCAATAAACATTAGTCATTCATGGGAAAAAAAACATAATTATCGACGTAGGGAATAATGTACGAAGAAGTGTTTAGAAGACTTAGGAAAAAAAGACAACCAAAAGTATGAAAAGTAGGAGAGCTTAAGTTATTGGTCGTGTTTTGAGGCAGAAGAGCATCTTAAAGAAAAACAGTTATTGGTACAAAAAACTTAATGCTTTTCAGGGGAATGCCTGGGATAGAACACCTCGAAGAAATTATCAGGTCTTTAGAAAATGAAGAAGATAAAAAGATGATACTAGCAGAATGCACTTAGGAAAGAAGAAATTCTACCAGAATAGGAGTCTGCCAACTTGGAAAGACACTAATCTAGAAGTAAGGAAGTACTTCATTATAACATACCGAGAAAAACTGAGTTGGGAACATTTTGCAACACAAGAGAATGTTCAAAAGATGCATGAAGAAGTGAAGATGAAGAATGGCAAAGGAAGATGAAGAATGGAATAAATGAGACGAACAACGAAAGACGCCAAAGTGAAGAAGTTTGTCAGAACGGAATGGTTGGCTGACAGGATAGCGGATTGGAAAGCTACAGAGATCCAATTTTCGAAAAAAATGACTGCTATGATTAAAATATAGATTTTCCTATCAAATAATAAATAATAGATAAGGTATAAGTAGGACGGAGTGGTCAGCCTCAGAAAGCATCCCTGTGGATGACTATGACTTCTAAATACAAATTTTTGCCACTTGGCGAAAGATATTACTTAACCACCAGTCAGTCGGTATTCTACCGAAGAAAATATACACAACCAAAAGCATGCAAGTAGGAGAGACCAACTTATTGGACGTGTTTTGAGGCAGGAGAGCATCTTGAG